>CM048747.1:347763774-349153774 GCA_026315105.1 Locusta migratoria | reverse complement strand
CCCTCTGAAGGAGGGAGGCGGGCCGTCATAGTGCTTCTTGGGGAGCACATTTCAGCCAGTTTGGTTATCATCATTTTCTTCTTTATTACAATATTTGTGAAAATCAAATTTTACATATATTTACTTAAAAGTTATACATATATATATCCAGCATTCTGGATATTTAAAATTAACAATAAAAAATTCTTCCGGTTATTTCTGGGTTTTTGTGTGCTTCTGATAAGTTCGGGTGCTGTCCTCTCGAGTGTTTGACGTATCGCTTACATGCGCCAGTTGTCACAGGCAAAGAAAAGAGTGCGCAGTTTTTGTTTTTTTTTTAATTAGACAGAACCGGATTCCACGTGTTACTTAGAGGGAACCCCTTTATCTCGATTTATTAAATCGTCCGCCAACCTAATCTCAATCGATTCCTTTAAAATGCATTCCCAATAGCGAGACGCAGAAGCAAGTACACGTGTTTCGTCATACTTCATTCTGTGTCTTTCGTCTCCAATTTCGGCTAAATATTGTCGAAACTCTCGATGTGTAAGGCAGTGGGATCTCAATTAACTGTAGGAATAAAATCTTGCATGACGGCCCCTAGTTTTACTACTTTTGCACAGAGTACTTCTGGGTGCAAAATGCAATGAACGCTGTGTAATGATTCTTCTGTGCGCTGTAGCTTCTTTCTGAGCATCCCATAGGATTACAAACATTCGAACATTTTCTTTCTGAGCAATCCAACAAATCCCGTTTGCTCCCCTTTCATGGCAGGTGCTCCGTCTGCCGTCGCTGACACCAAACGATCCCAGTTCCGTCCAACAGAATCAACGGCTTCTTCCACGGCTTATAGAATGTGCGCGCCGGTGGTAGTGCTTTTTAAAGGAATTATAATATCTAAGAAATCCTTTTTTATGTGCAGAGCAGCGTCTACGCTGCGTATATAAATCCTAATTGCATGGTGTCAGGAATATGTGTGGACTCATCAAGTGCGACGGAAAATACAATAAACTCCTGTACTTTACTTATTAATTGATGGTAAACGTCACCTGCTATTGCACTTGTGCGACGAGTAACAGTTCGCAGTGAATGACTGATGGCGCGGAACTGATTAGCATTGAGTGGTTGTAGAAAAATCAGCAGCGTCATTGATGCATTCCTTTATGAACTTACATTCAGCAAAAGTTTTTCAGCTCTTGCAATTTTGTAACTTTCACGTACCACTGGGCTGTCATTGCTGTCGTCCTGAAAAATATAAAACAGTGCTTCATAACAAACTAGATCGGTTACATGGAAGACATGACAAAATAAAGTTGTAGACCTCTCATAACAAAAGCAATTGACGTCGTCCTATCGTTCTTATTCAATTCAGTCAATTTCCCCATCCGAAAATAAGCTAAACTCATCCGTGTGAAATATTTTGTAATGGCATTCAAAAATAAATTTCCGCTGACCAGCGAGAATACGGCCACAAATTAAACATTTCGAATAATGACCTTTCTCCACCAAGAGATCCTTCCACTCCTTTTTAAAAGACGGAAAATCCCCATTTCTCCGTTTCTTCGATTCACCCTGCATTTTCTGGTGCTTGCAACGTAACGTTCGCTATGTAGTGGTCGCTTGGGTCAACCTTACAGTGCCCCAGTACGCATGCGGCCGTAAGATCACACGTGCCGCGTGCAACGTTTGCCCGCCCCTGCCATAGGGAGTACTGCACTTTCGTTACAACCGAATTCTGTTACTCGTCAGCTACGGTAACATAGAGGAAATAATGGAGAAATCTATACTTTAAAAGAATATTGAAAAAATGTGAACAAATTATTATTTATAAAACAATGATCTTATATAAATCATCAATTACGTATTCTTAATTGCATTACAGATTTGATCTCTGAAAACATAAACTACTACATTTGTTGCATCACTCTGAATGCTTGTCGATATGTCGCGAAAACCATGGCTGTTACTAAATGTTATTTGAAAGGATGAACAAGGTCGACATTTGCAAGAAGAAATTCCGTGTAATTTCCTTTGTTTCGTACCTTCTGAGTTTTCTCGGTGGGCCGGCCGCGGTGGCCGAGGGGACTGAGGCGCTTCAGTCACGGTCTGCACGGCTACTACGGTCGGGGGTTCGAATCCCCCTTCGGGTTGGATATTTGTGCCGTCCTAGTTCGAAAGTAGTTCATAAGTAGTTTGTAAGTTTAGGGACTGATGACTCCGTAGTTAAGTCCCATAAGCTTTACAAACATTTGAACATTTCTCGGTGGCGTTGAACGTGGAGATCCTCTTTGGTAAATAGCAGACTGAATCACGTAATCTGTTAAATACTTACTTTTTCATTTTGCAGTCCTGTTTCTAGCCTTCGTTGGGAGCTAAAATGAACGTCAATTCTAGAAGAGCATACAATAAATCCGTTTTATGTATAAAAAAAATTAGAAATGTGAATTTCTGACTAACCATGTTTCTTCACTGCAGTATTATGATGGTGTAAATCTCAACACCCTTTCTTATTTCTAATATTTATCTTTGTAACAAATGACAAACATTTCCGACAGTAAAATCTATTTGTCAAATCGCTGCTTAATTGCCAAACTTACGAAACTCCCTCTCAAATCCCTTCCAGTAAACCCACTTTTGTCTTTATACACCTTGATAGTGCGCCTCGGTTGCACAGTGGTAGAGTGGCAGACTACAAATCCAAAGGTGGCGGGTTCGATCGCCATCAGGTCCTAGGACTTTTCTTTCTCACTTTCCACTTCTTTCACCTCTGGCAGTATTGCTCATGAGAAAAATAGCGAGTCGCACCGTGATTCGGAACCCACGTTAAACTGTAGGTCCCCCTATAACTGGCTGGGTAAGTCTTGAAGGTCGGATGAAGGCAACGGCATACCACCTCCAAACAGGACCATGCCTAGTAAAGCACAGTGATGTTCAAACCAATCTTCGGATTGTTGACTGTCTTACCTTTACACGTTGATACTGTAGATTTTGGTTGTAGTATGTCAGTAACGATTTTTTTCTTCTCTCTAAAGATAGTAATGAAAATGGAAAGACTAATGGTTTTTACAGAATGCTTTCTCCACCCATTTCATACCTACAACAATCGCATGTACACAAGAAGGACAACAGGTGAAAGGCAGTCAGCCAGCAGCAGGTTGTAGCACTGCAAAGTGGAACAATGTCTTTGCTACTGACTGGGCTAGCAGTGGGCGGTGTTCATTTATGTGTAGTGAACACTAGTCAGTCGAGAATTCGTAGCTAACTCGGCCCAACGCCATATGTCAAGCGTGTTGCATACTGCCAGTGGCGGGCCTGCCAAGTGTTTTTATTTTAATTTTATTATATATTTTTTTAATTTTTTATGTGACGTTTGAGTAGTTCCCATACAGCCATCCGCATAAATAACCATAACGACATGAAAGCAAGTTATCAAAAGCTAACAAACAAACATTAAAGACAAAGGCAACAGTAATTTGAAATAGCATGCCAAACATTTTAGATATGACAGACAACGAAAGGCAAGAGCAATTTTAAATACAAAATTGTGATTGAAAATGGTTTTATCTTTTACATAATCGTTGTTCTCCTTGTGATCTTCAGTCCGGAGACTAGTTTGATGCAGCTCTCCACAATACCCTATCCTGAGCAAGCCTCTTCAACTCCACATAAGAACGGCAACCTACATCTGTCTGAATCTGCTTACTGTATCCATCTCTTGGTCTTCCTTGCCTTACACACTTCCCTCCAACACTAAATTGACAATTCCTTGTTGTCTAAGAATGTGTCATACGAATCGATCCCTTCTTTTAGTCAAGGAATGCCAGAAATACCTTTTTTCCCCAATTCTGTTCAGTACCTCCTCATTAGTTACGCGATCCACCCACCTAATCTTTAGCATTCTTCTGTAGCACCACATTTCGAAAATCTCTATCCTCTTCCCGTCCGCACTGTTTATCGTCCATGTTTAACTCCCAAAGAAGGCAACACTCCACACAAATGCCTTCAGAAAGGACTTCCTTAGGCTTCAATGAATATTCGATGTTAACTATGTTCTCTTTTTCAAGAACGCTTTTCTACCCATTGCCATTCTGTATTATATCCTCTGTACTGCGACCATGATTAGTTATTTTACTGCCTAAGTAACAAAACTCATCTAGCTCCTTTATTGTTTCGTTACCTAATCTAATTCCTCCAGCATCACATGATTTTCTTAGACTGCACTCCATTACCCTTGTTTTTTTTTTCTTGTTAATGTTCATCTTTTATGCACCTTTCAGCACACTGTCCATTCTGTTCAACTGCTCTTCCAGGTCCTTTGCTGTCTCTGACAGAATTACTATGTCATCGACAAAACGCAATGCTTTTATTTCTTACCCTGAACTTTAAATCTTTCTCCAAATTTCTCCTTGCTTTACTTTATAATTTACAGCTTGTTCAATGTACAGATTGGAGAAAGGCCCTGCATCCCTTTCATGTCCTTCAACTGTGACAACCGCTGTCTGGTTTTTGTACAAGTTGTAAATAACCTTACGCTCCCTATATTTTACTCCCGATTGCTTCAGAACTTGAAAGAGTTTATTCCAATCAACATTGTCAAAAGCGTTCTCCAAATCTACAAAAGCTAGATATGTAGGTTTGACTTTTCTTAATCTATTTTCACATAATTATCAGTTCATAACTCTTTCTTCGCCACCGTCAGAAAGGAGTTCTCTGTATACTGCAAAGTCTTTGTGCTGCCAATAATGTAAACACAGATGTTGGTAGGTGGTAGTTCTTGCTCGCAACATACCGTAGCAGCTTTGCTGTCGATGTTGAGTGGAACCATTATCCCTGATCAAGTTTCTCACGTGTGATCTGAGGCATTATAAAGCAACATCAAAAACATATTGTTCTTTATAATGATTAGGAATAACAACACAATTTCCTCGTTTTATTCAGGTGATGGCGTATGACGCACACGCCGTGACGAGACACCACTGAGGACTGGCAACAAGTAGAATAGAAACAATCGAACGCCACGTGACATTCCCAGCCTGTGTTGGTACAATAATAAAGCTATAGTCGGAATTGGCCAGAGGAATTGCCATGAAGAGAGCTTAAGGCAATTAATCAATACTTTCTTGTAAGTTCAAATGAATAATGCTAAGTAAATATAAAGTATCTTCCAATGTACTCAATTTTACCGCTACAGTATATTAGTATAACAACTAGTTTAAAATTACTTTTTAATTCAATGTAAATAGAGTGTGTAACCTAGAATGCTATGTTAATATTAATTTTTCTTGAATATTGCCTACCAAAGGAATATACTAATCTGAAAATTTAATCGTCGCAGTTTCACCTAGCAAAAGAAAAGTACCTAATGATAAATTTTTCGAAAGGTATTCTCGTAAAATAATAGATATAAGTTTTGTCTAAATAAAGATCAGCACTTAAATTAAGTTCTCTCACACTGTTAGGTGATGTTAATAAGAAAGTTTTGTCACGTTTTAGAAGATATCATTAAGTAAACTAATAGAATATTTAAAACTGTATGTACGCTTCCAAAAAAAAAAAAAAAAAAAAAAAAAAAAAAAAAAAAAGACTGAGCATAAATTTTGCATACGAGAAGCTTGTACAAATGAAAATAACTGAGGATTATTGCCATTTCGAATTATTTTATTATTGCACAAAATATACCAAGTCATGCCCAAGAAAAACTATTTCTTCTAAATCTGATCAGTTATTGTAAATGGTTTTAAGGACTGGAGCACAAAAGAATAATATTGCTCATACATCTCGCATTAGTACAACGTAGCTTGCAAAGAAACTGCCGACGGACGTTTTCCTGGCTTCACAAAGATGGCCTTTGTGGAATAAGCTACTTGTATTACACAAATTGTATCGCGTTTTTCCCAAAGAAAAACTCTTGCTTCCAAAGATTATACATAAATTACTGGAAATAAACTTATATTCCGAGAAAGGCTATATATAAGAAGACAAAAAAGAAAAAAAAATAATAAAAAAGAAAAAAGAAAAGTAATGCACACGAGAACAGTGCGGTTTATTCTCAGACTATTATGAGCCATAGTCAGAAAAGTACATATTGTACTATAACTAAAATCTGAGAAACAAAAATTGCTTTAGTCATTGATTATTGTTATTAGTGGTCTTTTCTGTTAGAGGACACACAAACTATGAAGAAAACTCATGGAAGCGTTGAAACTCCGCAGTATAGACAAACCACCTTCACATAGAACAAAAATTATACCTATCCAAGGATAAAAATATTTGCTAAGGAATTTGTTAACAGTATACTTAAAAAATAAGACTTGTGAATGCTTTCATATATTCAATGATTTGTGGTGGCTCAAGGGATATTTAACTTCTTCACGAATTACTCATTTTCTTTACGATGGTGTTATAACAGTTTATATCCCCATGAAAGCTTTTTGTTTCTATAGAAGTCTTTATATATGGAGATCAGATGTAGCTGCACTCATCTGATTTGTACTTCTAAGACTGCAACTACCCATAAAAAGCTATGGGAGCAGACTTACGATTTAGAAAGAAACACGAGTGAGATTCATAAAGGGATTTGTAATTGACACACAGACTTTAGTAGAGTTTTTACGCTGTGGCCGTCATTACTGGAATTTAGTTACTGAATGGGTCTGCTAGATCTATATCTATTGAGTGGTCGCACCCGGCCCCTTCACATCCCACAACTAATTAGGAGACATCTGTTGTTGAGAACGGTGGAGCGCGGCCTTGTGAAAGCCGAAGGTACTGAAAGAGCTTTTTCTTTTCCCTTTCTCTTGCTGGAGTGCACAAAGCCGTCTTGTAATCCCGACACTGCTCATTAAAGAATATCTTTTGCGAAGCTCGGCCTTTCATGTCCAATCATTAGCGCGCGCGTACGCATACATACACACACACACACACACACACACACACATACAAACACACACACGCAAACGCACGCACACTCTGACAGCTTTATTAATTTTGTTCAGTATGCATTGTCTGAGAAAATAATTAAAAATACCTTTTACTTTCAAACAGAATTTCCATTTTTTTAACGTTCTAGCAAAGAATTTAACCATGTCAAGAGGCCCGATGACATTTAATATAACATCAAAACCAGTAGCTTAACAGAAAATAAAAATATATTTATAATATTTGGGTTCTGTTGCATCTCCCTTCATCTACATCTACATGGGATACTCTGCAAATCACATTTAAGTACCTGGCAGAGGATTCATCGAACCACCGTTATACTATTTATACGGACAAACGTAGAGTTATGAAGTTTCTTTCGTAGTTCTGTTGCATCAAAAAAATGTTCAAATGTTTGATAAGCTTATGGGACTTAACTACGGTGTCATCAGTCCCTAAACTTACAAACTACTTATGAACTACTTACGAACTAGGACGGCACAAATATCCATGCCCGAGGGGGGATTCGAACCCCCGACCGTAGTGGCCGTGCTGACCGTGACTGGAGCGCCTCAGTCACCTCGGCCACCGCGGCTGGCTCTGTTGCATCTTTTAAAGGTTCTGCCAATAAACCACAGTCTCTGGTTCGCCTTTCCCACGACATTATCTACGTATTCTTTCCAATGTAAGTCGGAAGTAATAGTAATTCCTCGGTATTTTGTGGAGTTTATGGACTTCACATTTGAATGATTTATCATGTAAACAAAGTTTAACGGATTTCTTTTCGTACTCATGTGGACGTCTTCACACTTCTTATTATTTAGAGTCAACTGCCAATTCGTACACCATACAGATATCTTATTCAAATCGTTCTGCTGTTGGTTTTGATCTTCTGATGATTTTACTAGACGATAAACGACGGCGTCATTTGCATACAACCTAACAGAGCTACTTAGATTTTCCCCTAAATCGTTTATGTAAATAAGGAACAGCAGAGGACCAATAACACTACCCCGTGGAACGCCCGAAATCACCTCTGTTTTAGTCGATGCCTTGCCTTGCCTTGCCATCCTCTCTGAGAGGAAGTCCTCTATCCAGTCGCAAATTTGGGGCGATATACCGTAAACAAGCAATTTGATTAAAAGCCGTTTGTGAGGTATGGTGTCAAAAGACTTCTGGAAATCTTGTGTGAGTAAAGAGCTAGTTGTGTTTCGCATGAACAATATTTACTAATTCCATGTTGACCTTGGGCCAATAGATCATCTTTTGAATACATGATATGTTCCAAAACCCTGCTGCAAATTGACGTCAATGAAATAGGCCTGTATTTTAATGGGTTACTCCTACTGCCTTTCTTGAGTATAGGCGTGATCTGTGCAACTTTCCAATCTTTTGGTACAAATCCTTCTTTGAGTGAGCGGTTGTACATGGCTGTTAAGTAAGGAGCTATCGCTTCAGCATAATCAGATAGAAATCTAATGGGTATACAATCCAGACCAGAAGACTTGTTCTAGTTAAGTGATTTTAGTTGCTTTACTACTTCTACGCTACTTATTACGGTCTCTGTTCGTAATTTGAAATCTGGGATATTGATTTCGTCTTCTTTGGTAAATGAGTTTCTAAAAGCTATGTTTAGTAGCTCTACTTTAGTAGCGCTGTCATCGGCAGGATCGCCATTACTATCACGTAGTTAGGGTATTGTTTGTGTTTTGCCCCTAGTATATTTAACAAATGACCAAAATCTCTTAGGGTTTTCAGTCAAATTTCGAGAAAGAGTTTCGTTGTGATAAGTATTGTAGGCATCTCGCATTGAAGTCCTCGCTAAATTTCGAGCTTCTGTGTAGGATTGACAATCCTGGGGATTTTGTGTTCGTTTAAATTTCGTATGCCTTTTCCGTTGCTTTTGCAACAGCGTCTGACTTATTTTGTGTACCAATGAGTATCACCTCCTTCTTTTATTAATTTATTGGTATAAAACTGTCAATTGCTGTCGATACCACTTCTTTGAATTTGAGCCACATCTGGTCTACACCTACAATTAGTGTTAGAAACTAGTGGAAGCTATATTTCAAGAAGCATTGTATTTTATTTCTATCTGCTTCCGGAACAAATATACGTTTCGTTTATTTTTGGTAACTTTGGGACTTTCGATATTCAATCTCGGTACGACAGCTCTGTGTTCACTAGTACCTGTATCCGTTTTGATGTTCGTTATGAGCTCAGGATTGTTTGTTGCTAAGAGATCAAGAGTGTTTTCACATCCATTTACAATTCTAGTTGACTCATGAACTAACTGTTCGAAGTAATTCTCAGAGAATGCGTTGAGTACAATTTCGGACGATGTTTTATGCCTACCTGCTGATTTGAAAATATAATTTCGCCAACAGATTGAGGGTAAATTAAAATCTCCGCCTACTATTATCGTATGAGTCGGATATGTTTTTTGTAATTTGACTCAAATTTTCTTTGAACCTTTCTGCTATCGTATCGTCAGAGTCGGGAGGCCGGTAAAAGGAACAAATTATTAACTTCTTACGATTTTCAGGTATAACCTCTACCCATAACAAATCACAGGAACAATCAACATCAACTTCGTTACACGAAAGACTACTTTTGACGCTGACAAACACGCCTCCACCTATTTTCTTTAATCTATACTTTCTGAAAACAGTTAGATGTTTTGCATAAACTTCTGCTGAACTTATTTCCGGCTTGAGCCAGCTTTCACTGCCTACAATGATGAGTGATTCGGTGCTTACTATTAACGCTTGAAGTTCTGGTACTTTCCCGACACAACTACGACAGTTTACAACTGTTCTACCGATAGCTCCTAGATCTGCATTTCTCCTGTGATCCACCTTCATCCTTTGAGATTGCCCATTTTGTTTTTACTCGAATCCCTCTATCCTAAAAAACCTCCCAGTCCACGCCACACAGCCCCCGCTACCCGTGTAGCCGCTTCCTGCGTATAGTGGACTCCTGACCTATTCAGCGGAACCCGGAAACCCACCACCCGATGGCGCAAGTCAAGGAATCTGCAGCCTACACGGTCGCAGAACCGCCTGAGCCTCTGATTCAGACCCTCCACTCGGCTCTGTACCAGAGGTCCACAGTCGGTCCTGTCAACTATGCTGCAGATGGTGAGCTCTGTTTTCATCTTGCAAGCAAGACTGGCTGTCTTTACCACTTCAGATAGCCGCTCGAAACCTGAGAGGATCTCTTCAGATCCTAAACGACACACCATTGGTACTGACGTGAGCCACCACCTGCAGTTGGCAGCACCCCGTACCCTTCGTGGCATCCGGGAGGACCCGTTCCATATCTGGAATGACTCCACCTGGTATGCACAAGGAGTGCATTTTGGCCTTCTTCCTCTCCTTGAAGCCATCTCTCTAAGGGGTTCCATCATCCACCTAACGTTGGAGCTCCCAACTACAAGCAAACCCACCCTCTGTGTAAGCCCGCATCTTGCAGGCTGAGTGGTGACCTCAGGGTCAGAGACACCATCCGAGTCAGGAACGTCGTCCAGAGCAGATAGCGCCTCAAACCTTTTCGCAAGACGAACCGGGGAGGTCTCACGATCGGTCCCCCGGATTGTCTTGCGCCGCCTGCCACGCACTGGTGCGACCTCCCATGCAACCACAGGTGGGGGGTCTGCTTCACTGCTAGCAGTATCAGGGCATGTCGCTGCCGCAGGCCGATTGGTGGAGTCGACGGGAGTCCGTTCGGTCCCCACTACTGGCCAACAACAACGACGACCTGCTGTCTGTTACTATTCTAAGTCAAAGAGAAGTCCCAGACAGGTTTTTTCAACTGATTTTGAGAGTGTTAAAGAACGGCCGCATCTTTTGAGTCCGTTAATTTAGAAGCTTACGGCCAAGGGTATGACATTAACTGCTTCTTGTTGTTGTTGTTATTTGGTTTTGGAAGGGACATAGGTCATCAGTTCCTTTTTCCAATCACAGAGGTAAAACTATGTTTTAAACTTCCTCAAACATTGGATTTAACACATATAAAAAGAGGCCTCAACACTCGGACAGTCACAAAGCCGAACAATAAAGCTGAGACGGTGGAAAGACCCTTAATACTATTTAACAACAAAAATTATTGAAATTAGATATTTAATAAATCGAAGTGTCTCAAGCACGGAAGCAAGGAAGGGCTGAGAGGGTAAACCACACGGTCACTGCTCCAGAATCAAACTTATATATATATATATATATATATATATATATATATATATATATATATATATATATATATATATATATATGACTTGTCAGTGTGGGAAGTCATATATTGGACAGACGATGCGTACCGTCGAGGATCGATACGTTGAACACCAGAGGCACACACGATTGATGTATCCGAGCAAGTCGGCGGTCGCTGAACATTGTTGGAGAATGACGCGAAGAAGTATGAACGCACTAGGATTCTGGTACAGACGTCGAGATACTGGGACTACGTCGTTAGAGAGGCCATTATAATTCGCACTAGTGACGACCTCATAAACCGTGACTGCGGCTACAATCTTAGCAAAGCTTGTGAACCAGCGATTGGGTTAGCAAACGTAACGTAGTGACGACCATGGCAGACAGAGCACTCACATCGACGTCATCTCAGACGCCGTCGCTATCGGTTCCACTGCGCGACCGCGGAGCGGGGCGCGGACCACGGAGGGGTCGCTCTGCGGGTCGAGGGTATTTAAATCGCCCGATACCGGGTCAGAACCCAGTTCCCTTCGAGCCGCCGTAGCGTGCAGATCTCCGTGCCGGCGCGTTTCCAGGAGCTCAGTCCGTCAGTTCACCTGATGATGGCGACATGTATGATCGCCGAAATATTGTGCCCGTTGGACACTATAGACCGGCAGTGCACCCTTGGATATTTTGATTATCAAATACGCCGGGAAAAACTGAAGAATCACACCTTTTTAGCTGTTGGTAGACGGTTAATCGACTGGAAGTTTTGCTGCGCCCAATGTTTACGAAAACGTTACATACGGAACGTTCAGTTTGAAGAAAACGTTCTCGAAATGGTCCCTGCAACACCTAGTACCAGCTTGAGGGCCATTGGTACTGCTTTGGGAGTAAGTCACGTTATTACTACATTCTTAAAGAATGCCTGCAAACTACACATGGCAAAATGTATCCTTTTGTTTGTCGTTACAGGTTTCGCATGGTGTAGTATTGGACGTCTTACACGACGAAAACCTATATCCGTATCACCTACAGAAGGTGCTCGATTTGGTTGAAGAGATACCACACGCTGTACATAATACATGGCTGTGTGGTGGGTGATGGATGTTATGGCGGTGGGAAGTTGATTTACATGAGATGTTCAAATGTGTGTCCATGTTCCTCAGTGCATAATGCAATGCGCCGTCGAAAGGATCTGCGGACGAGATGTAACATCGCTGGTGTGACGGAGCGACATGCGTCCTCGATGAAACGTTTCAGATCATGGATGTGGAGTAAGTGACATAAACACGATCCTTTAGACATCCCCACAAAAAGAAATCTACTGGTGTTAATCGGGCGACCTTGCGGGCCATGAATGAGGACCATGGCGCCCCATCCCACCACACAGCCATGTATTATGTACAGCGTGTGGTATCTGCCCCTGAACCTTTGAAGGGTTGTAGATCCCAAACTAACAGTGATAGGAATGTAGTTTAGATTGATTTGGACGCAGCTGGTTTCAACGACTCCAATGCACGATAGAAAAAACTATTGTTCCATTTAAAAAATTATATCTTTGTGCTGTAACTCTTTGGAAAATGATACAATAAACTATGTTCTTAGCTCCGCCGAAAGTGTAACATTTCTTGTGTTGACCTACCACATTAAAATTTCCTGCCACCTATTATTTTATAAGTTACAGAAGCAAACTCATTTAGTGAAACACCCTATATATATATAAAACAGTGAAAGCGGACCAGGTATACAAGAGGAACACTTCCCAAAATCAATCAAATAATCATTCAGATTTCTAGACAAGAAACAGCAGTTGTTGGGTATTTAAGTGATTAAACGTACCAAGTCCTTAAAATGATATAGAAAAATATTAGTTTATAGGAAAGAAGATGCCCTACAAAAACTTGTCAGGCTGGGTTCAATATTTGATTAATTTGGAAAAGGCAGATCTGTTTATCCATTTAAAAGTTACACTAGCACAGTTTATAAGGCTACCTTAACATTTACATTACCAATAAATTGGTTTTAAGGGTAAGTGTACTTGGTTATGTTACTTGAAATCGTTATTTGAATAATGACACAATCAAGAGGCCAGAATCATGACAGCTGCAGAACTAGCAAACCAAAGCTAACAGACACTGCTAACAGGCCTGCTTGAAAATCGAGAGGGCGGCGTTATAGGCTACTAATATTATCAAACGTTCCGGCAAAATTTAACTCAGCGGTAGTATTAACTGTCGCATAAGAAGGCAAGGCCTAATTAATACAAATACAAATAACAGGTAATTCTAGAAAAAAGGCCAGCTTAAAACTTTAAAGGAAACATAAATGAGAAATTACAGGAAGGCTTGGGTATAAGTTTACAGAAACACTAATCTTAAGACAAGTGCACCAAAGGGTAATGTCAAATTAACAGAAATGCTAGAGTATCAAGTAATGCAACAGTCGGCCTTCTCTAGATTTAAAGGAGACGTTACAAGGTGTACAGAAAGCTACACTTAAAATTTAAAGGAGACGTCACAAGATGTGCAGAACACGCTTGACAACACTTGACATAACACTCTCTCAAATGCATCAACCCGTTACAATGAATTACAAGATATAATAATGCTATATCAAGCTCAAGTGATTTGGTGAACCAAGCTCGGATGCTAAATCTAACACTATGCCCGGTGAGCAACAACAGCTGGAAAGGGGTGAGGGGGGGATAGGCTATGACAAATATTGCACACACGAAATTAACAGGAAATTTTTACTGCGAAACTGCAGACTATGGTGCAGATTGGACAATCGATATTAACAGGAAATTTTTACTGCCAAACTACAGCCACGGTACTGGCAGGACGTACTCGCGACCGAAAAAACACACTGCCTACTATACAACCGCGACCGGACAGATAACGGATTAGGGAGGGGCACCTAGCCAGACAAACCCCCAAACCTGATACAATCAAATATTTTTAATCCTGACCTACCACTAATTTTGCGCGGAATAATCAGAATTTAGTTTACTTAAGTAAACGTGCTCTGAACAAGAAGCTTCATGAACACACGCATGACCCCTTAAATACTACAAAGAACACATTAGGCCAAACACCCCTGGGGTTCAAAGGTTGGATAATGCACAAATATAGACGCAACACAATGGTCACAGGCAGTAACTACATGGACAAGCCGTGAGCATAGCGCACGGTGGAAGCAGGTAACGGCACTCAGGCAATTGACAATGGCAATGAAGGTCTCACTCCTCACAGCACGGACGGCACCAAACTGGAACCGACTCGGGGTACTTAACTTTGATGGAGCACGCTCCCAAGGAAATACAGTTTTAGATGTAACGAGCAGTACCAGCAAGGTCGGGGAAGAGTGCAACATTCGAGGTCACGTTCAGCAAACAGTCTGCAACGAATTTTACGTGATATCAAAGTGAGAGGTGTTAGTCTCCGTAAGCCACGTATGCCGCTGAGAGCGCGGCGAAGATACACTCTTGGCCATTAAAATTGCTACACCACGAAGATGACGCGCTACAGACGCGAAATGTAACCGACAGGACGAAGATGCTGTGATATGCAAATGATTAGCTTTTCAGAACATTCACACAAGATTGGCACCGGTGGCACGTGCTGACATGAGGAAAGTTTCCAATCTATTTCTCATACACAAACAGCAGTTGACCGACGTTGTCTGGTGAAACGTTGTTGTGATGCCTCGTGTAAGGAGGAGAAATTCGTACCATCAAGTTTCTGACTTTGATAAAGATCGGATTGTAGCCTATCGCGATTGCGGTTTATCGAATCGTGACACTGCCGCTCGCGTTGGTCGCGATCCAATGATTGTTAGCAGAATGTGGAATCGGTGGGTTGAGGAGGGCGATACAGAACGACGTGTTGGATCCCAACAACCTCGTATGACTAGTAGTCTAGATGACAGGCATCTTATTCGCATGGCTGTAACGGATCTCGTGCAGCCACGTCTCGATCCCTGAGTCAACAGTGGGGACGTTTGCAAGACAACAACTATCTGTTCGACGACGTTTGCAACAGCATGGACTATCATCTCGGTCACCATTTCTGCGGTTACTCTTAACGCTGCATTACAGACAGGAGCGATGGAGTAGGCAACGACGAACCTGGCTGCATGAATGGCAAAACGTCATTTTTTTGGGATGAATCCAGGTTTTGTTCATCGTGATGGTCGCATCCGTTTTTGGCGACATCGCGGTGAACGCACAATGGAAGCGTGTATTCGTCATCTCCATACTGGCGTATCAACCGGCGTGATGGTATGGGGTGCCATTGGTTACACGTCTCGGCCACCTCTTGTTCGCATAGACGGCACTTTGAACAGTGGCCGTTACATTTCAGATGTGTTACGACCCTTCATTCGATCCTTGCGAAACCCTACATTTCAGCAGGATAACACACGACCGCTGCCTTGGCCAGCACATTCTCCAGATCTCTCATCAATTGAAAACGTCTGGTCAATGGTGGCCGAGCAACTGGCACATCACAATACACCAGTCACTACTCTTGATGAACTGTGGTATCGCGTTGAAGCTGCATGGACATCTGTACCTGTACTCGCATCCAAGCTCTGATTGACTCAATGCCCAGGCGTATCAGGGCCGTTATTACGACCAGAAGTGGTTGTTCTGGGTATTGATTTCTCAGAATCTATGCACCCAAATTTCGTGAAAATGTAATCACATGTCAGTTCTAGTATAATATATTTGTCCAATGAATACTCGTTTATCATATGCATTTTTTCTTGGTGTAGCAAATTTAATGGCCGGTAGTGTAGATAACCAGGAAGGACCCCTGCAGTAAACTCACGCCTGCCGTCCTGCTGCCGGCCGATTGCAAAACTCTCGGCAAAGATCATAACAACACGTACAGCGCCACCGGCGGCGAACCGGCACGATAGTCACACACCTAGGTAGGACGCCAGCTGACTTACAAGGCTGAATAAGAAAATGATTAAGAAACTGCAAGGCGAGGAATGAGGGCAAGAACCAAGAAATCCCTTCGTTAATATAAATAAAGAATAAATAAGAGCAGGCACGGCTCAGAAGCATTTCTGTAAGGGTTCCGGTTTACCCCTATCAGGCCCTGCACGCACAATTGTGCGTTCCTGGTTTTGCTCGCTGTATTTCTTTGTTATTCATGCTAAGAAGTTGGTTCCTGAATCACATAATTATCAATGGACTGTGGTAACGTGCGCAACGTGTATTAGTTCCATGTATCTACACTGTGTGGCACCAGTTGTCGGTAAAATTTCAGTACACTTACAACGGCGGCGAGAAAGACTCGTTGACAAGGTGTTGATATCCTTGTTTTGACATGTGAAGCTATCATATCTAACAGCCAGTTGATTTTATATGATCCTGTGATGTTATTATGTCATTTCTTTCAAAGGCATGTTACTGTAAGATCATAAAAAATTGTAGTGAAGACCCAAGCCATACAAGTGTCTCGGTAGAAAATTTTTGAAAATAAATTTATTTATTTATTTTCTGTTTTGTAATGAATTACTGTATGTATTTTGTATCTGAAAATGAATGTCACGTCACCTACAACCCTGGGTCAGGAAGGTTTACGTGATTGAGCTGCGCAAAACACACACACACACACATCCAACGCGGACTACTGTCTCACATCCAGAGGTGCTTATACCGCAGACAACAGTCACCTTCCCAAACTGTACCATAGCCCAACAGTCTTTGGCCCATTACGATTTTTGGCAATTACAGTGAAATCTACATTGGAATACTAGGTATAAAACTTTATTATATTTATGTCTCACCGAATTCTAATTCGAAATAAAATTGGTTTATTTTTAAGATTTGTAATTTGAACCCTCTCCCGCTCCCTGGAGGAGCTAGAATTTTTGGATGTCCCACTTCGAGACGTACAATTTTAAAGATATTCTTCTATCACAAAAATTGCCAAACTTTTTCAGGTGGCCTGCCTTACGTGTCTCTATTGAGACTTTTCCGCGTGTGTCAGCAAGCTGTTTACAAAGAGGTGATGAAACAACACTATGTGCTCTCAGAACAGAAAAAGAATGTGACAGGACGTGAAAACTGTCAAAGTGCCTCATGAGTTCGTATACCTTCAAGTAATCTAATATCGCAATTTCGTCTGGGACTTGTTCTTGTCACGAATTAATGAGCTGCATACTCATTTATAAAGCATCGCTGGTTTACGAACTACAGCAAGATTTTATTGGTCTCATCAGATGATGGTGTCCACATCCTTAGTTTACAGTGTCACTGACTACCTTGTACGGGGATGGGTTTGATTACCGACACGAAGCCACCCACGAAGTGTTAAAGAAAAATACTTGCTCCGGGCGGCCGAACCATTCCAGATGGCATCTCACGGCGAAAAATGCCATACGACCGTTTCTGCTTCGTATTGGCAGAGAGGATGAAATAATATTAGCAAGTTACTATGAAAATGACTGTACCGTTTTACATCGACATAGATCCTTCGCTAATTACATTTAAGTGCATGGAAGAGGTTTCATCGAACCGCTGTTATCATATTTGTTTATCATTCCATTCTGTAATATCGCGCGGAAAAAAGGAACACCTGAATCTTTCCGTCTACGATTTGATTTTTCTTTTGTTTTTTTATGGTGGTAATGTTTCCCTGTTTCGGTGGGTACTAACAAATCGCATTCGGAGGAAAACGTTGGTGAAAGAAAATTCCCAAATATATCTCGCCGCAACGAATAACACCTTTCTTTTAATGATATCTACCCCAACCTGTGCTTCATGTCTTTGACACTCTCTCCTATATAATGCGATAAAACAAAACGACCTGTCCTCTGAACTTCCTCTACAGGGCGAATCACCCAACTCTTGCACCGCAAATATTGCTGAAACGGAAACTGCGATTGGGGTGCGGTTTTCAGAGAATGGATTGGTAGTCAGAGGCTCGTATTTTTAGCCTACAAAAATATTATAATATTACTTAGAAAGTGTATTTTTATGCAAACAAACAGTTTCTAAAATGGATAATGCCTCTAGACATTAAGAAACTAAACGTAGGATGCACTAGAATATCAGTAGTGTTTGTTGCATGATTCTAGAGCAAGTCGTTTACGAGATATCGTCTTTTGAAACGTTCCCATACCGATATTTGAACAATACCTGTGGTAACACACACTAAAGAACAAGTGCATACACTAGTTATGTGGATTCCAACCAGTAACGCGACAAATGACCATCCCAGGTTGTGTTAAAAATGACCACCGGCAGCATAAATACACACTGTCAGTCTGGTATGGAACGACCGCTGCACACGTGCTAGCATTTCAGAGGATATGTCCGAGCAGGCTGCAGTAAAACGTCGTTGCATATCATCTGGTGTCCTTGTAGACAGCATCTTTCAGCTTTTCCCACAGAAAAAAGTCTACAGGCGTCAAACACGGGGAACGGGCGGGCCACGGTACAGGTCCTCTGCGCCCAATCCATCGATTTCGGAAAAATTCATGGAAACTTGGTGTAGTAATTCGTGCACTATGGGCAGGACACCCATCATGTTGGTGCCATACATTTCTGTTAGTCAGCAGAGGAACATTTTCTATCATCTATGGAAGATGGTCTGTTAGAAGGCTGCGATACTTGTGCTCTGTCAGTGTTCCGTCTATGAAATACGGGCCTATGAGCTGCTGGTTCACTATCCCACACCACACGTTTACACTCCATGGACGCTGACGGTCCACCTGTCGAAGCCAAGAGGTATTGTCAGCAGACCAATAGTGCATGTTTCTGAGGTTTACCTGGCCATGATTGGTAAATGTGATTTCATCTGTGATTTCTGTGCCCATCTACAGAACCTAACATGATTCTCAAAATCGTTTCCATGCAGCTCTTGATGGGGAGAAATGTGATAGAGATGAAAACTATGCCTGACTCATGCCACTTCCTCGTGCGATTGCGCGGGAGCTGACAAGCGGATCAATTGCAACAGCAGTAAGAAAATCAATTTCCCCCTCGTCTGTCGCCACTTGTTTCCTCCTGTTAGATTGTCTCGGTGTTACAATATCACTTACACGTAACTGGTTGAAGAGGTTGATGAATAACTGCCGAGATGGGTGACGTCTATTGGGATATCTTGCCGCTTAAACCATACAAGAACGAACGGCATTCTTCCTACACTCTTCATACACCATGAGCATGTCGGCTTATTCTGCATTGGTAAAACCGATCGTACACTAGCGACCTACCGCTTGGACTGTTACACACTAACTGACTAGCGAGCCACAGTGCACTCAAGGAACACAAAAGCACGCTGTAAGCAAACATAACATCATCGTACCAAGCAAAAGGGGGTGACTAGCACTCGCAAATGTCGGTGTGGGTACGCTTCAAAAGGTGATATCTTGTAAATGACTTGCACTTGAATCTTACAATAAAAACTATTGATATTCTTGTGCACCCTACTTTTAGTTTCTTAATGTTTACAGGCATTGTTCCATTTAAAAACCTATTTGTTTGCATAAAAAATACACTTTCTAAGTAATATTAAAATCTGTTTGTTGGCTAAAAATACGAGCCCCTGACTACCAATCCATACTGTGAAAACCGCACATCAATCGCAGTTTCTGTGCAAGTGTTAGGTGATATTGTGCGTCAGCCCTACAATGCGCAGCAGTATGCAGTTTCTTCAGCACAAACGTTACGTCTTCTTTTTTTTCTGCCATTGAAATATAGCCTCTAATTTGTCTTTCATACAATATTTTCTTCGTGTTCTTCCTAATTTAAGGTCTTCGTAATTGTGATTCCTAGGTATTTAGTCTAATTCATGCCTTTAGATTCGACTGTTTTATCGTGTAAATGAAGTTATTAGGTGATATGTAAGACGTAGACGTGGTACTGCCCCTGATACGTTAGATAGTGGAATATCGTTTGCTGGAAAAATACAAGTAAATAAATAAAAATCACAAAATCATGTAGAACAATATTCTTATATGGGTTGAACTATACGACTGTGTGGAAGAAAAAAACAGTTAATTATTGCGAATGTATTGGATTGAAAGTAATTTTTTTCATCGTTGGAGTACTTCGGTGGCTATGCAGGTGTGGTTGTTTTTATTTATTTATTCATATGTATAGAGATATATACTTGATGTATATTGTTCGAATGTAGTTTAGTAGGTCGACGATTTGACGAAACTCTATTCTGTAGGTTCAAAAGTCGTGCAAACCAATTTGTCTTTGTTTTATTTTATTAATTTTACAGTGACGCTCGGCGTTAGTGCACAAGAAGAGTGTCACTTGGTTTTCTTGATTAAACTCACTCGTTTTTTATTCCTGTCTGTAATCAAACAAAACAACACCGCGTTCATTTGATTTAGTTACAAATGTATCCTTGCTTCCGTGACAAGTCTGCACCGCAATTGCCGGCCGCGGTGGCCGAGGGGACTGAGGCGCTTCAGTCAGGGTCTGCACGGCCACTACGGTCGGGGGTTCGAATCCCCCTCGGGCATGGATATTTGTGCCGTCCTAGTTCGTAAGTAATTCATAAGTAGTTTGTAAGTTTAGGGACTGATGACCCCGTAGTTAAGTCCCATAAGCTTTACAAACATTTGAACATTTTGCACCGCAAATTTTGGGCAACACTGGGTCATTTCTCGGGTACAGGTTTTGCGCAAAAAACCACGTGACTAAGAACCTCCCAACGTTTAACACTATTTATCCTCACAAATTACTGATTATGACGAAAAAGGGGGCTAAAGTTTAGAGCATAAAAGAGTTCTTTTTATTTTTCCAACATACAAATCAGGAGACGCCGCTGTCACTTCTCCAACAAACTCACAATAAAACCAATTCGTGGTTATCTACCCCGCTCCTACATCAATTGTACCATACAATTGATTAAAACTTGGAATATTGTCTTTATAGTCATTAATGTACGTGGCTCTATTTTACTGGCACTTTAGTAAATCCTGCAAATCATTAACTCTTGCTACTCAAGAGCTTAACAGTACTTGAGAATATTTAAGCTCGAATATGTGCGTTGAACTGTGTCATTTTCTGTCATTTTCTGTCGACTGAGAGTTAAGACTTTAAACTTTTTTTCAAAACATTAGGGTGGTGGGAGACATGTTACTAGGTTTGCATACAATAATCTCACGTCAGGGGCAATAACAGAATGAAAACCATGAGAACGTCTTAGCGTATTTACTGATTTCCTCAATGTTATCTGTCCTTAAAGTACAACATCTATTAGCCGTAATTCACCAAGGATAAATTAGTGTAAGTGGGAACACCATTTAAATTAAGTTTTATGAGCATCATTATAAAGAATAATTCAGGCTGGAATGAAACGATTCACGCTACTTGACCCTTAGTTTTCTTGAATCCATTAATCGACAAAAAGCTTTTCTTTTGAGTATTACATTGTTTCTAAATAAACTTCACAGATTCATAAAGAAGAAAAGTAATTATGATACAAACGTCCAAAAATTCTATCCATCGTCCCTTGGAGTAGTCACGGTTGGAGAACCTCTCCATTCATCAGAAAATTCTTCGAATGCTTTACGTAATTTTCATTGGTATTTGTTAATTAACTCATTTCAGCTACCCCTCTCGCGGAAGAGTCAAAGGCGAAATTAATGAAATTCTCTTCACTCCAACACCTGCTGCTTTAGAGAAGCCATTACTTGCGGATACCGGCTATGCATTTAACATGTCACTTTCAGACGATAATTTCTGTGATTAATGATACCACAGGTAATATATCACGAGTCGCCTAGCTATGTATTTGAATGCTTGAGTACTGCAACAGAAATTACTGTACTGATTTATAAGTAAGTATTTTCGAAAACTGCTTACTAGCAGTCTAAATAATAGGTGTATTTTTTCTCTCTTCATATTTTAACATTAAAGGCTTTATTCCTTTTTGATACAATTTCATTCAAGAAAAATATAAGCAGACCTATCGCTAAGTTGAAAGGAGTACGTAAGTTTAAAAGTAGACCACTGTACGTAATAAAAGCTTAATTCTGGTAGGAGGTACCCAGATAAGCGTTTACAGTTATATAAAAAAAGAAGAAAAAGAAAACTTAATGTTAGCAGTAAAATTAGCAAAAGGTCAGTGTCAACTACCGGCTACTCCCTGCTACAAAACCTTGTTCCCTGGCCCAAATTGAGAATTGATTTGGTTCATATCACTCTAATTATACAGAACTTAACGTTACTGGGGGGAGGATTTACAAACGACTCTCACTCGCTCACACACACGCAATGCAACTGCAAACTCACCAAAATGAGCGTGCTGAAACGCGGCAGAAGCAGGCACCGTTATCGTAGGCAAAATTCAGCAAAGCCGGAGGTACCACAAAACACAATATACAATGAAACATGCCTGATTTGAGATGGTACGTGAGTGTAGCAAAGGTAAAATGCATTTAGATTAGACCGCGAGCAAACACGCTAACGGCGACACATGGGTACGTTACATAATCGCACTCCACTGAAGATGAAGTGGTTAAAAATCGGATTCATTACACAGAATCACGGTGGAGTCTTAAGATGCAGTCTGAGAGTAAACTATCTAGGCACCGGTTTAATGAGAAGTGGCGTGAATTCCGATGACTATCTGCAAACCCCTGAAGTCAGAGTTCAGACCCACGTGGTTCCGAAAACCTATAAAATGTATAAATTCAAAAAAAAAAAAAAGAAAATTAACTACGGCTTGCAACCCCTAGAACTGTTTATAATTACAAAAGGAAGCGAATGAAATGCAGTTACACGCGATAGGGAGCGGTTACAGAGACGGAAAAAGTCCAATCTCAAAACCCGGAAAAGTTAAATAATTACGAAGTCGGAAAAATAAAAATAAAAACTACGGCATGCAACCCATAGAATTTCATAAGCAAGCTATTGAAGGAGGTTGTACAAGGCTCGGAGAGAATTACTGACAAAGACTAAGTGCATACTACAAGTTCGGAGAAGAAACAACAAAATTAAAAACAGGTGAGGAGAGAAGATCGCGAAATGTTAGTGGAAATCAGAAGGATACAGACATAGTTGCTTTCCTGATGGGAATGGAAGAAACAATAGTGGAAGCTGAAGGCTTTGTTCTAAGAACAGACCATGTGGAACACATATATCATTCATGGAAGGAAACGATAAGAAACGTTTTACATACACTGCAGAAAAATGAACATATCGTCTGTTAGAAATCGGGCCCCACAAAGCTAGCGAGAATTTACACAGAGTTCGTACACCGCCACATAATCACAAAAGGTTTGAATACACCAGGCCGTTATCACATTGCAACTAGTAACGCATACACCACGTTTATCTGTTGGAAATCACTGGATTGAAAAACTAGAACACATTTCCGTGTACGATCGGAAGGAATATTCCAAAAAATGAATCAAAGTTCAAGAGTCTAAGTTAAACATGGTAGGCAAGAATACCTACCATCTCCGCAGGCACAAGAGAAGAACCAACCTTACCTCACCACGATCCCAGCACCAAGCGAAGACCTTGCGGCCAGGAGGCGCAGAAAAGCTACCGGAAACTGGAAAAACCACGAGTGCAGCGGTGATGGGGAGAGAAGATCGTGTGACTCGCCCTGGAGAAGGCTCGTCGACTAGCTTGTAACCAAAGGGTATAGAAATCTCTTTGGTCGCATCTGCAGCAGGGGTTGGTAACGACTAACTATTGACCCTGAGCCAGAGAGAACCATGCAAAGTGAGTTATCACTACCCACAGCCATTAGATTCTCGCACATCCACTTAAAAGTAAAACAAGTACACATTCTCACAGGGACAATAATAAATTAGTAAAGTAACAAAATCCTAACAATATTAACTAACATTTCAGAAACCAATATTTATAACATGAAATAAAAATGCTATTCCTCATTCCTGGAAAAGAGTGAGGTTCTAATTTAACAAAATGCTAATCTAGTGACATCAAATAAATTACAATTTTATAAAAAATGTATGGGAGATGACAGACGGCCGTCTTTCAAGTTCTGCTTTGGAATATTATTTTAATAGAATGTTAGATGTAATTTCGTGTGTAGCATTTTATTTAATATTCTCATTTCAGTTTGTTAAATAATGTAATATTCGCCGTTCAGTTTGTTAATATGCATAAGTATCTAATCTATGCCTTACACCAAACAGTATTATCTCTGAATCCAGTGTAGCGAGCAGCCAGTCTGTGGGGAGAGTCTTTGCGACGCGACTGTTAGGAACAGTAACAGTCTGTCAGTGAGAGTCTGTGCTTGGTGGCTTAGGCAGCCTCACTGCACTTTGCAGGTCGGTGTGATTACTTTTGGATGGACTATGAGCCTGCCCAGTGATGGAGGGAATTGGAATCTTTGTTGAAAAAACATATAGTCCTTCTATAGAAACACTGAAGAATATGGTAAATCTAAGTCTATTAATTATTTGGAATTATAGCATAATATGATACTTGTTGTAGTAAGTTTTGGTGTCTCATTAATGAAGTTAATTGTTAATAATAAACCTAAGGTCCAGAATAAAATTGTCACTTGCAGCAGAGTGTGTGTTGATATGAAACTTCCTGGCAGATTAAAACTGTGTGCCGGAACTGGGATTCGAACCGGCAAACTACGCCTTTCGCGGGCAAGCGCCAATAACTCGCAGAAGTAAAGTTGTGAGGACGCACCGTGAAGAGTGCGAAAAATAAAAAATAAAAATAAATAAAAATTATTTTTAAAAAAATGGTACAACCCTTGCTCGCGAAAAGCAGAGATCTCATGTTCGAATCACGGTTTTGGCACACAATTTTAATCTGCCAGTAAATTTCTTAACCTAATGACATTGACCAGTTCCCCATTTAATTCTGAATTAGGCCAAATTCTTTGTACATGTCTTAAAGTTAGATGCATTTAATCTATTTGGAAAATATGCAGAAATACACATTTTTTTAGTTTAGTGAGTTTCTTTAATAGACAGGACCTTGACTTAATGTTATTGGCAAATTCATACAGTAAGAGTTACGTCCCGGATGACCAGTGAAACATTCTTGTTTAGACCAGTCACTGGTTCACGATCACCGGCCATCAGGCAAGTTTCAAAGGTAGTGTTTAGTGATGATGAATTTCAGGATTACTAAGAAATTTTTTAATAAAAATTAATCTTTATTTGACAATTCCGTGATACAGGGGATAAGTAAACGTATGTGCACAAATCAAAAAACAGTTTAACGTCTGTCACCAAACGGAAGTTCTATGGTATTATATACTATCGTCAATTAGTATTTAAAACCAGGTCCCAAAATGACTTCTTTTGTATTCAAACAGAATCAATCTCACAGTTTGGGAACCTGATTCAAGTAAGAGTTGCGTGACCACTTGTATGAATGCAAGGTTACATCTCGAGGCGTAGTGTCTAGGCTGGTGTATCACATTTTTCAATAGCAATCCTGCATAACTCGAAAAGATTTCAAGATTACTCAGAAAGTGCTCGCTCAGCTCTATTTAATTTATCGCAAACATGTTGAATGTTTTCATATGAGTGGAAAATGCAGACCAATCCAGTCGTGGAATACCTGCACAATGAAATCACTGGCGATACCTGCATGCTTGACTAAGGAGGAGGACATAAACTTACATAAGCTTAACCCTAGCACCCAACAATGTCTTCAAAATCCCCAGCTGTACCCGTACAGAATATCATTGATTTACCACCTTGATGTACTCAAATGACGCTATACCTCAGGCGTGCAGGATACCATGTTTCCTCCAGACAAACTGTCAACGGTCATCTGATATCAGACGTATGATGTAATCATCTCTCAAGAAGAATTTGCGCCAATTTTTCACAGTACATTCTTGTTGATTTTGGGCCCTTCTGTAACATGCGGCACGTAGTTTGGGTTTAAGAGTTGGGCCTTTCCATAGAATATAGGGAATTTGCTCCACTTGATTCTCATCATAGTGGTAGTCTAGTTGGGGCTCCTTCGGGTGAGAAGGCATCGACAACCTACAGACGGAATTTTTAATACCTTTGCGCAAAGTGGCAACCTCTAACGACAGCGAAACCGTTTGTAACACACAGAAAACTAGATGGTGTTATCAGAAATGATAATTTCGTCACTGAATAAGAATAATAGATGACTAAAACTATTTATTTACAATGCCGTTTCGGCATCTGCAACACCAGATCTAAAAAAAAAAAAAAAAAAAAAAAAAAGGAAAAACGGAACAATCCGGTACAGCTTGAACGAGAAATTGCTATATAGAACACAAATAAAACGGAGAAAAAATGAGGAATTGTAAATAATATTGTTGAATTTTCAATATGAAACTACAAAAATCATCTTAAGCTTATAGTTGCAAACTTTTGCTAGAATATTGATGAAAAAAAAATTAAGTTTTTCTTTTCAATTCGTGATATATGCAGCATAAATAAATGTATTTCATGAAATGAGCAGCTCAGGATTGGTCTGCATCACCTAATCTCAAATGCTTCGATTCTCTTCTATTTATATTGTCAATTTCAATGTCAAAGTTGAGCACCAAACGTAAATTTTCACTTCTTCGCAGTAAGTTCAATGTTTGATATCAATGGACTCCTCTTGGCCATAAATGTCCCTGTGCCAGTCTACTTTTGAGAACTGCTTTCTTCGTCCTTCGTCCGTTGTAGATTATTTTACCTCGAAGGTAACAGAATTCCTTAACTTCATCTATGTCGTGAGCACCAATTTTGGTGTTATGTTTCTCGTTAAAATCATGTCTACTTCTCATAACTTTTAAGATTCACTCTTTATTCTCTTTATTGAGTAAACCATTCTGTTCAGCAAAATCTACAATTACTTTTCACGCGAATAGATATCAGTGATTTTTACGATTGTTATCGTTTCACCCTGAATTTGGATATAACTCTCTAACCTTCTTTTCTTTTTCCATCAGAGAGCCTTTTGAATCCTAGGGCTTAGTTCTTCGTTCTAAAGGCTTGTTACTCCTCTTTGTTCGTGCGCATATTATGTATTACTCGTCTTTTCCTATAGCGTGACCCTGTATTTCTCAACATTTCGAGCCATCTTGCGCGTTTTTACAACCTAGAACGCTTTTTAAAGTAATCAAAAACTATGAATGTGTCTCGGTTATCCTTCAATCTTAGTTCCTCTATCAATCGTAATGTCAGGGCCGCCTGTCAGGTGCCTTTACTGCCCCTAAGAACAAACTCATCGCCGTCTAACAAATCCCCACTTTTCATTCCCATTATTCTTGCATGGAAGCCAAGCCTGTTGAGATTGTGCTTGTTCTCACACTTACCTCCCCTTGCTGTCTTCAGAATTATGTGGATGATATTTGTTGAGTACTCGTCCCGGTCTAGGTTTCAGGAAATGTACGGTGCAGGATGTGTAGCTAGAAGAACTATTCAGATTAGTGATACAATTTTCATTGACTGAAAAATACAACTTCCATCTGTTCTTCTCTCTTCTCGCGACGTCTTCTATACGATGCTAGCTGCGCTGAGACCTAGTGACTGCCTTAGTTCGTAGCCGAGATCTGACGGGTCGTCCAGACGCATGTCGGCCTAAATATGGCGGCTTGTAGAGGGCGCGCATCTCCTTTACTCCCTCCAGGATGCCCGGCGCCGACGTGCCATTGGCTGCCGGACGTCATCCGCTGCCTTCTTCACGACCGTTCTCTTGCGTCTGGCGTGTGACGCTGTCTTTACGCCACAACAATATTTTTTTCCGAAAAATCGCTACATCGCCACAGTCACACATTTTACTCACTAACTTAAACAGTTGTTTGATTGCCACTTTTCGAAATGTTTGTAGGAATTTAGGTGGAATGTTATCTATGCCTTCTGCCTTACTTCAATTCAGGTCTTCGAGAGCTCTTTAAAATTCTGGCTAACATTGCATCCACCTTCTTTTTTTTTTTCTTCTAGCATGTCATCAGACAAGTCTTCCCCTTCATACAGGCCTTTAGTGTACTCCTCTTATCCATCCGCTTTCCCCAACGCCAACCGGCAAAAATTATCTAATACTCGATGTTTGTAACTATTATGACAGACAGTGTCAAAATCTAAAGTGAACTGCCCTCTGCCATGCACCGAAAGAAATTTTATATAGACACTAATTTTTCTCTTCTTTTGAAGGTCATGTGTACAAAATTTTATGAAGAAAGAACTATAGATTAGTGTCGTTATATATTGCGAAGTAACGTACGAGTAGACAGTACCGTTGCTCTTTTTTTATTATTATTTCTTTTTTTTCGAAGGTGAAGAGTGCAACAAATGAATGGCAAATGGATAAATCATAATAGCAATGTATAATTTAGTAATCTAATCCAAAGTGGCCATGCTCATGAAAATTAGTACTTTCGTCTCTTTTTCGATTTCTCACCTGTTCTTTTGAGTTTTCCTTATTTTTTTCTATATTACCTCTGTATTTAAGCGAATAAAAGCCTTTTCTAATGATCTTTAGAGACCGGCATTTCCTTGAAGCTGATACCTCTGAGTCGTAGTTCCTGTAAAAAGCTTCACAAGCGAAGCTGTATTCTGCATTGAGAGACCTATGACAGTATACAATAGGAAGCGAGCGACATTAAATACGCTTGCTTATGCCGAATGCAATTATCGTTCTCATGTCCCGTGATGTTCATCGTATGCTGCTTTACAACGCCATCTATTGAAAAGGATGGGAACTATTATTATTACTTATGTATACCATTGCCTTTCGTCCCTTCGTCAAGTATGCCTTATGTACAGCAGTTTGAAGTTGGGACTTTAATGATGGACACCCTGTATATTGAGACTTGCTAGAAGAAATAATGTCTCTGAAAATATGGTGGGCCAATGAGATTATTGCAAACTATTCATACTCATCAACACCTCGACTCCCCTAATACTAAAGACGGCAGTTTTGAAACCTAAGAATTTTTGGAGATACGTGGACGACTCATTTGTGGTATGGCCATAAGGGACAGAAACGATTCCTTCATATCTGGAAAATCGAAGATCCATCCACCCGAACACTTCTTCACCATGGAGAAAAACGGAGAACTCCAGTTTCTTGATGCCTTTGTATATAAAACGATGGTCCTTTGGGTCGCTGTGTATCTCGTAAAATTCCACACACTGACCTACACCTAAGAGCTACAACCTGTTATCACCCTTCTCAAGGCTGTGGTCTATTACAGACTCGTTCAGAGGACTAGGGCCCTATCAGATCCAGAAAGTTTGCCAGCAGATCTTTACCATCCTCGTTCTTTGTCTGTGCACAACGTGTACTTTGAGAAGCACTTCCGAAATGCGTTTGAACCAGCAAAAGAATATGTCAAGAGTAGCCAGACGAAATATGAAATTCGAACAGATCGATGTTTTCTTCCTTACGCTGGTGGTGTGAAGTACAAAATCGGCAACTAATTCATGAAATATTATATTAAATGTGTCTTCCTTCCTCAAGCATGATTGTAAATGTTGCTGATTCCCGTTAAAGATCATCTAAGGAGACCAGTAACATATAAAATCTCGTGGCACTGTGGGAAATTGTAGATTAGTCAGACGTGTTGCACTGTTTAAGGCAGATGCTATGAACACAACCGTCAAACCATATTAGCAGGAGGAGGAGGAGCTTGGAGTTTTACGTCCCGTCGACAGCGTGGTCATTAGAGACGGAGCCTACGCTCGGCATGTTTGGGTAAGGATGCGGAAATAAAAAGGCCGTGCCCTTTGATAGGAACCATCCCGGCATTTACCTGGAGTGATTTAGGGAAATCACGGCAAACCTAAATCTGGATGGCCGGAGGAGGATTTGAACCACCGTCTTTCCAAATGTGAGTCCAATGTCTTACCCCTGCACCACCTCGCTCGGTCCATATTAGGAGAGAGCACTGTTGCAAAGCTTGAAATTTTGTTGTTGACATCAGATGTCATTACTAATATATTGTTTGAAAAGCAACTGCGTTAGTGACTGAAGTATATGCGACGCTGTGGTGGAGCGTAGTTGTCACACCAGCGCGCCGCCACTGTTCCAATGCGCCAGGAGCGCATATTCAACTGTGAAGAACGGCAACACATCACACGCGAGCACGTAGCGCATAGGAATGAAAAAGCTAATAAATTAATGATGTCATATTAGCGCTTGGCGTAGATTTATGAGCTTAAAAATATAACAGTGTGAAAGGCAGGGACAGAGCTTGCATTCACACTTTTCGTCTTGTTAGTCGAACTGCAGCAGTCTACGCCTACCATTATTAGAGCAAACCGACTAATCAGAAAATAAAATAGAACAACGTTGGATCTTTAAACTGTGCAAAGGAAAACTTTCTCCTAATTACGGTCTGATTTCTTTGCATCCTTAAAGTTCACATTCGCCGAAAAAAGCCAGAAGAAGCACACTTTCTCTTAAATATAACCGCATATGTCGTCCCGTTTTCAAATAAAATGTAATATTCATACACCAAACAAAAGTAGACATTTCAAAAATTGCGGTAAGGTATAAAACACCGATGTTCGTCGCGATGTGATCAGAATATAAGTTCAAAGTCAGGGGTCAATCATTATGAAATGGACAGTAGGTGGCTCTGGACGTCTATGATTCATCTGCAATGACGTCATTGCTCCATCACCGTTGTGTAGCCTGCGCTTTCCTAGCCAGCCAAGGTATATACAGGGGAGACAATTGCAGGACATTAGTACAGTGAGGACCGGTGAGCACCTGAAGGTGACGAGTAGCTGTCTCGTAAAAATACTGTACAATTTTGACAACACTATCCCACGCGACGGCCGTGAACCATGGAAAGAACTGCAAAATAGAATAGTAAAATTAAAACAATCATAATTTTTTAATTGGTAGTCAATAGAAGACCATTTCCAAGCAGTTGTCGTTCGCCCAGCCTGCTCTGTCCGCCGTCGAAATCGCGTGAGTATTGCGTCAGTTTGTTATCCTACATGAAGTTACGTACGCGCCATAAACAACAGCAATATCAATAAAGTTAGGGTGGCCATTCGTCCCGTTTTTCCTGGTCAGTCCCGTTTCTTCGCATGTCCCGCTGCCCTGAAAGTTTTTATGGGGAGGCTTAAATGTCCCGTCTTTTGTGGTTCCGATTGGCTAAAGTCTTTTATACTATCTGGTGTTTAATATTCAATTAAATATATATTCTAGGATGAGCTGCCTGTACAAATCATGATCATACTTGGTTTGCCGACCGTGGTGGCCGAGGGGACTGAGGCGCTTCAGTCACGGTCTGCACGGTCACTACGGTCGGGGGTTCGAATCCCCCCTCGGGCATGGATATTTGTGCCATCCTTAGTTGTAGGTAGTTCATAAGTAGTTTTTACGTTTAGGGACTGATGACCCCGTAGTTAAGTCCCATAAGCTTAACAAACATTTGAACATTTGAACATACTTGGTTTGTTTTCTGTTACAATCCACAATTAATTAAAGGTATGTTCAAATGTTTGTTAAGCTTATGGGACTTAACTACGGGGTCATCAGTCTCTAAACTTACAAACTACTTATGAACTACTTTATACTAAAGACGGCACAAATATCCATGCCCGAGGGGAGATTCGAACCCCCGTAGTAGCCGTGCAGACCGTGACTGAAGCGTCTCATCTGCTCGGCCACCGCGGCCGGGTATTAAAGGTATAACGACTTTTAGCACTCTTTTTACTAGTTACCTAGAAAGAATTCAGAGAGGACAATACAACAAGTAAAGCACTGTCAGTGCAAACGAAGTTGACACTCTGCGCGGTAGCGGATGGAAGCAATCATAAAGTTATATTTCTAAAGCTTATGGGACTTAACTGCGGGGTTATCAGTCCCTAAACTTACAAACTACTTATTAACTAACTGACACTAAAGACAACACAAACGTCCCTGTCCGAGGGAGGGTTTGAACCTCAGACGCGGGAGGCCGAATGATCCGCAACGTGGTGCTCCAGACCGCTCGGCTACTCCCGCGCGGCGCAATCATAAAGTGCTTCAATTTCTCATTTAACTTCGATTCCATCAGTCACCGCTTCGAGTATCGAGTTCGATGCCTAGTACCGATTCATGTTAAGTTTTACTTTCGAATGATTGCGGTAAGTAGGCTGAATGCGTTGCACAGTCACTGTTTCTTCATGCGAAAAGTTTTCTTTCATCACTGGTAACGGAGAAACTGTAGAGTGTACGTTGTGCGAATCAAAATTTGTAATTGGGCATGGTGGAAGGTCTGACACTGTGAATCACATTAAGACGAAGAAACTTCGCATGAGTGTTCAAACGACAAGCGAAAACAAAAGTGTGAGTGACTATTTCACAATGGTAAAATCATCACCAAGAAAAACATGATTTATTTGATGGAGTTTTGTCTGGCAATCCCTGGGTCAAATGCTGATGTGGAATGTGTGTTTTCCTTGATGAACTCTTTGTGGTCAGATGAAAAAAGAAACAGAATGGAAGTTGAAACAGTGAAAGCCTTACTTATTATTGAAACATACTTTAATAGTGTATAATGTGCTGACTTTCATGATTCAGTGTCAAAAAGAACAAAAAAATGAACTTCTTGATAAAATACATGAAAATGAGAAGTACTGTAACAGCACAGCAGAAGAAATGTAAACATTCATTCGAGATCTTTTGAGTGTATGATGAAAAGGTAAACGTCAGTGTCTCTTAAATTTTGGCAATACAAATTGTGTCCCATTTTTTCTCCTTAATTGTCCGAGGTCTTTTCCTGATTTTTAAAGATGTCCCCCTTTCTAATAAAAATGAAATGGACACCCTAATAAAGTAGATAAAAGAACCTTGATGCATGCCCCTTGTTAGCTTTTAAGCCTTATGACACACTAATCTGCAGGTTGAATACTGGATGTAAGTTTAAAATTGTTGAGTGGGGTTCAACGAATGAGCTATAAAGTCATATTCTCGTATAGTATACAATATTTCACGTTCTTTCGGAAAGACTTTCCTATGACGGCAGGCACCTACAGACTTTTTCATCTCTGCTGTTTCCGGCTGTCGGTATTCGTGACAAGCCCCTTCTTTTTGCGAAAGATCGGATAATCACGGAAGAAACGTCAGTTTGCAGTTCCTCCTGCCCCACTTGTCTTTCGTGGGCTCCGGCAAGAGATGACACGAACCAATTAGCGTTCTTTCGAGTGGAAGGCGGAAAGCCGGGAGGGGAAAAAGAGCTTTCTTCTAAAAGCGTCGGCTGTGGTGGACGACTCTGGAATGAGGGACAGAGGAACGTCTGACCCGGCGTGTGCCACGTCAGCAACTCCGCAGGTAGGGACGGCTGGCGGCTGCGGGAGAAGCGAAGGTGGCCACCTGGTTGTGGGTGAGGGGGGAGGGGGACTGCCCCCACAGCTAGCTGGCCGGTGCGGTGGCCTCTCTTGGCACGTCTGTGCTGCTGTCTGGAGGGACGCCAGCGACTCACCACTTCCTTCCTACTCTCACTACTTTGTTATACACCCCTAGCGAGCAGCCCACCTACTAGCACGATCCTTTACCTCTCCAGGTTCAAATGTTTGTATAGTCTATGGGACTTAACTACGGGGTCATCAGTCCCTAAACTTACAAACTACTTATGAACTACTTACGAACTAGGACGGCACAAATATCCATGCCCGAGGGGGTATTCGAACCCCCGACCGTAGTGGCCGTGCAGACCGTGACTGGAGCGCCTTAGTCTCCTCGGCCACCGCAGCCGGCCCTCTCCAGGTGTTACTATGAGGACAAATGTGGAAGTTGTGTATTGTAACGATACACTAGAATTTTTTCCATTTCTTTTTAAATCAGCGATGCTTATCGCCTTCGGTTCCCTCTAGCTCGCAATATAACTGACTTAATTTCGTTCGTCATTTTTTATTTCTGGACAAGCGAGAAGATGGAACCGCGATCGTACTTTTGATAACTCTGTTGGCTATGTTCGTTCTGGCCGGCCGAGGTGGCCGAGGGGACTGAGGCGCTCCAGTCACGGTCCGCACGGCCACTACGGTCGGGGGTTCGAATCTCCCCTCGGGCATGAATATTTGTGCCGTCCTTAGTTGTAAGTAGTTCATAAGTAGTTTGTAATTTTAGGAACTGATGACCCCGTAGTTAAGTCCCAAAGACTCTACAAACATTTGATGTTCGTTCTGTATGGACGACTTTCATTCTTGTATCCATTAAATGAAAGTAATTGTGATGCAAGTTGTTGTTAAAATATATTACTTAAATTTAAAATCATCCCCTCTCTTTAGCTTTTATTTAAATGAATCCCTCCACGTCAAATATTTATTTTCTAATGTTTTCAGTTCCTCATCGTCCGTAATAGTTTAATGTTCAGACGCCATTACGATCGCTTCGCATGTCTTAAAAACTCCTCTCGCTATTAGTCATTCTTATACAATACCTTGCTTGATTACAGAACCTGCAATCATTTCTTTTGTATTTTAACAAGCGCGATTATTTTTTTTCCTTTTTCTATCATAACCATTATTAACTTCATGTTTGATCCACGGTCATGCAACAATGAAAAGCGAAGTGAACTGTCTGAGCATTAGCCTAGTACGGAAAGTATCTCGATTAATCTCATATTAAATAAGAAAGATTAACATTCTCAGCTTCTGCAGTACGAAGCATAGGAGTCAGCTAGATGTTTTCCATAAGTCTTATAACGTGCCGTTGCTTTGTGTGGTGCCCGACTTTAAAATTCAACCAGCGGTGTATTTGGCTTAATGTTTATAAATGTTAATTTGTGCTGTGTTTTAACTAAATTATTCCAAATTCAAACCCCTGATACAACCAATCCTTTTTCCAAATTACAATCGCGGAATTAATTTTAACATTTTCGCATCATACGAAAGTAATGGTAACGTTATAATATGATTCCCATTTTTTCAAAGCAAGGGGCAATCTAAATTGTTATTTGTTGAGAAATACAATGCGTAGATCGCTTGTTCACTATTTTATTTTTTATTTCACATACCGTTTTCGACAAACTTCGTTGTATTTTTAAGATCTCTTCCTTTAAAAAAAAATATTAATAATAAAAAATAGCGCCTCTCCGTACATTGTTTATGACTGCTTAGTTCAGTCGTGTTGGGTCATGATTTGTAAGAATTTGCGTCGTTTATAATACCTACAACGTCATATAAACTTCATGTCTGTATCAGATTCAGTTTTGCGTTAAGATCCTGATTAGTGTGTTCTTCCGCCGTGTGAATCGAGACCGTCACAGATTTGTTTACTACTTCCAGTCACTGTTTGACCTTCGCAAAGAGCACTGCGCACTACAGAACACAGCAATACTTGTAAGTGTAGCCGGCTTCTTACTAGAAGCGACATATTTCGAGTGTTATTTCTTCAGTTTATTTAATTTATCTTTTGGTCCTATGTATATTAGAATCAGTTTCCTGTTAAGTATCTGCTCAGTGTACTCTTCCGCCGTGTGAATCGCGACGGTCTTCTGTCTTTGTTTTCGTTGGAATAGCTCAAGTCGTTTTACTTTACTTAGTTACTACTCTCTGTCGCCTCCCCTTCGCGACGTTTTATTCGTTCATTTCCCTGCGTACTGTGGTAGAGTAGAGGCCCGAAAACTCAGCACTCGGTAACCCTGCAGTCCGGGTAACTCCACCACCCCTAGCACACCCTCTGGAATTATTCCGTGCTCGCAGAATACAAGATGGAATTGACATCGTAGCCTGTAGCAGTTACAGGATATTCTATAAATGGCCCTAGACATCATCTTTACTTGTGCTACGTACCCTCTATTTAAAAAATGCTTTGAGTTTCATTAATACAGTATATAGATGCGTCTTGATATTAACAAACAGTCATGATCAAAATTATGGGAGTGCATTTTTTCACAGTGCCTTTTAAAATCCGATTAGGCATGATGGGAATTTTAGAGGAATATGTTTTATGAAGTAAATCGCTATTTTCCATACTTTTTATTGTTACTGGCTGTAAAGTAGTTTTCTGAATGTAAATTAAAGTATGTAGGTACTCTTAAGTAACGAGTATTATTTCTTAGATATTTTTTTAAATTTATTTTGTGTTACTGTATTCATTTGTATTGTATTCTAAAGTAATAATAGAAAGTACTTTATAACAAATAATACTACCTGTCCTTTTTTAACACGTTCCCAATAACCCGGCATTTTCACAAAGCCAACTTTCGGTCCACATTAGACCAAGTTTTCGGGACTGTACTGTACTGGATAGGGACTATGACCGCTTTGTGCGAAAGCACACTGAGCTGGTAACACTTCGCTCCCAGCTTCAGGCTGTGTGAACCTCGGTTGCACAGCTCGAGGCTGATATCATGAGGTGCCATTGTTGTTGGTTGGCCGTTGGAACCGAACAGACATCTGTGGCGTCCGGCATGTCCACGGATCGGCCAGCGGCATCGACGAACACTGTTACTGCTCGCAATGGGGAAGGCTCACCACCTGTAGTCACTTGGTAGGTCGCACCCAGGCATGGCAGGAAGCGAAAGACTTTCTGGGGGACCAACAGTGAGGTGTCCCCGGATCGTCTTTTCAACGGGTTCGAGGCGCAATCTGTCCCAAACAAACTTTCTTGTACCGGATGGCGTCGCTTATCCTGACGTCACCACCCTGCCTGCAAGATCATCTTACACGGTGGGTTTGCTTGGGTGCTCCGACGTTAGGCGGGTAATGGAACACATTAGGGATAAGGCTGCTAGGAGGCGAACAACGCTATTGTACACTCCGTGTGCATATTAGGTGGAATCATTCCAGATGTCGAACGCGTCCTTCCGGATGCCATGCAGGTAGTGGCTCACGTTGTAACCAATGAATTGTGTCGCTTTGGATCGGAAGAGATTCTCTACGGTTTGGGGCGGATATATGAATTGGCAAAGACTGCTAGTCTTGCTTGTAAAGATGAAAGCAGAGTTCACCATCTGCAGCGTACTTGACAGGACCGACTGTGGATCTCTGGTACGCAGGTGAGTGGAGTTTCCGAATCAGAGCCTCAGACGATTCTGCGACCGTGTAGGCTGCAGGGAGGGGGGAGGGGAAGGGGGTGTCCGGGTTTCGCTCAATATATATAAGGGTTTCCATCTCAAAGAAGTTAAAGATAGGATTAACACAGACCCAAAAGTCACTGGTCTAACAGTTGTAAATTGTCGTAGCTGTATGTGGAAAGTACCAGAGCTCCAAGCGCTGATAGAACATACTGAATTTAGAATGATTGTAGGTGAAATTTTTACTATGGGGAAAATAGTGTTCATAAAGGATAAAGTAAATAAAATAGGTGGTGGCGTATTTATTGCTGTCACAAGTTGTTTATATTGTAGCGAAATTGAAGAAGATAGTTCCTGTGGGTTGGTTTGGATAGAGGTTATACTTGACAACGAGGATAAATTAGTAACTGTTTATTTTCATCGATCCCCTGACTCAGACGATTCGATAGCTGAAATGAGCAAAGGAAGCTTGCACCACATTTCGAAAACGTTCCCAAAGCTTACAGTTATAATTGGTGGCGACTTTAACTTAAGCTCGATATGTTGGCAAAAATACATATTTTTAAGCTGGAGGCAAGCATAAAACATCGTCCGAAACGGTGCTAAACATATTCTCCGAAAATTATCTCGAGCAATTAGTTCATGAACCCACTAGCAACCCTCTTAGCAACAAATAATTCGGAGCTAAAAAAAGCATCAAAACAGACTCAGAGGTTAGTGAACATAAAGAATGAATATCGGGTTTCCCAAACTTACCAAAAATCAACGAATAGTATATCTATTAAAAAAACGTCAAAAGTTCAAATAAAGAAAGAAAATAGCAGATAAAAGTACAATTAACGCTTTCCTGAGTGAGAATTTCCAGTCTGTCGAAACTATGTGAGTGTACATCAGATCAGATGTGGCTCACATTCAAAGAAATAATATCGAGAACCATTGACAAATTTATACCTAACCAATTAACAAAAGAGGGGCCTGATCGACCGTAGTACACAAAAAGGTTAGATCACTCTTGCAAAAGCAAACGGAAACCAAATTCACAGACACTCGATTACCTCAAACCTCAATACCTTATCTACGCGATAGCAATGGTGAGATGCTACTGACGACATTTTTGCTACAGCAGAATTGCTTAACGCAGCTTTCCGAAATTCCTTCACCACAGAAGACGAAGCAAATACTCCATAATTCGTATCAAGAACAGAAAATTTACAGGCCTATACCACTGTCATCAGTTCGCAGCAGGATTTTAGAACATAAACTTTCCTCAAATATTATGAACTACCTCGAAGAGAACGACTTACACAGTCAACACAGGTTCAGAAAATATCGTTCTTGTGAATCACAGGCTACGTCTTTACTCACATGATTTGATGAATACTATCAACAGGGGATGTCAAATAGATTCCGTGTTTATAGATATACGGAGGGCTTTTGACACTGTACCTCTCAAGCGTCTTCCAACCAAATTGCGTGCTTGTGGAATATCGTCACAGTTGTGCGATTGTATTAGTGATTTCCTGTCAGAAAGGGCACAGTACGTTGTAATTGACGGAAAGTCGTCGAGTAGAACAGAAGTGATATCTTGGGTTCCCCAGAAGTGTTATGGGGCCCTTACTGTACCCAATTTATAATAAATGGTTCAGAACTTTAAAAAAATAAAAAATCATCCAAAGCAATTCGACGCAACTCTAAAAATTTTCGAGAAAATCGACTTTGAAGTTTTGGAAAGTACATGTAAGTACCAATAATTAAAACAAATGTAGCATCTGCCGATTGCGTTCTGATCTCACAATCATAGAGCCGGTGTTTCGAAGCCTACTGTGACAGATTTTTATATTTTATTTTTCATATTTTATATTTATATTTTTATTTTTTTTTATTTCGAATTGAGTTATCTAAATCATTTAGGATCTCTAATTCCACATGTTGTGTTAGTTTTGTTTATATGACCTATAAACCGTACCGTCACGTAAAACGATGGTTGAGTAGGTTACCTGCTTGCAAATCCATCAGTAGCTATGGAGATGACTTTCTGAAAAGACTTTCGTAGCTCTTCACAAGCTGAACAATCAAACACTACCGTCGTCAACTAACATTGAAGCCAATACTTTAATAAATGTGACTTTTTGTTATTGAAATAATCATTATTAACGAACTTTTATAAAACACAGAATAATTACGAATAAAGAAAAATACGTGCACATTTCGTTAAAATTTCCATTAGATATTAAAATGGTGTAAGTTTTCGAACACAACGACAAAAGATAAAAATACTCTCACGACAGGATTTCAACCACCGACCCTAGGGTTCTAAGACCAGAACGCTACCACGTTACGTACAGCGACAGGTACTGCAGTTTATTTAAAATTTATACTTATGTTTACCTGCAAAACTTCAAAGTAGATTTCCTCGAGAATTTTTTAGATTTGCTTTGAGTGGCTTTGTATGATTGTTATTTGAGTTCTGAACTCCACGTAACACAAATATCAAAAAATTCTAAAAAAAGTCCATGTGATCTCCTTGTGAGTAGGTCTCTAAGGCTGTTCACGGATGATGCTGTCATTTATCGGTTAGTAAAGTCACCAGAAGATCAAATGCAGCTGAAAAGTGATTTAGATATCAGTAAGTTGCAAAAATTGTCAATTGATCTTTAATGATAAGCGTGAAGTCATCCATAGGGCCACTAAAAGAATACGTTAAACTTCATTTACATGATATGTTAGTCACAGTTACAGGCCGTAAATCCAACTAAATACCTCGGAGTAACAACTGAAATTGGAAAGAACACATCTGCTCGTAGCTTCGCAACACGGCGCTGCTGTCGGAAGTTGGCCGTTCTGGTTCCACGCCCACGGAGTCAGAGCAGTGAAGTGTGATTCTCATTCTACGGAGCAGCGATTCCAAAACTGTGGGTTGCGACCCACTATTAGGTCGCATTATGTATTCAGGTGTGTCACCGGACAAGTTTGAAATATCTTTCCGACTTAACAGAACCGTATCAAAGTTTATTTCAAGAGATAAGTTTCGTAATCTGAAAAATTGTCTAGGAAACACTTTTTAGCTGGCCGCGGTGGCCGAGCGGTCTGCGGCGTGCCAGTCACGGTCTGCGCAGCCACTGTGGTCGGTGGTTCGAATCCACCCTCGGGCATGGATGTTTGTTCCGTCTTTAGTATAAGCTAGTTCATAAGTAGCTTGTAAGTTTAGGGACTGATGACCCCGTAGTTGAGTCCCATAAACTCTACAAACATTTGAACATTTTGAACACTTTTTAAATAAGAAACAGATGCGGCTAATAACGTACTCAGAGCGGTACGATAACAATGCAGTCGTAGTATTCGTTCGTAATTGCAGTATGCCAATGCCACATACTCTGCCACTTGCGATTACGAGCAACCTTCCAATGATTTATTCTTCCCTTGATTGCGAAATAATACCTTATTTGCTTGTTGTTTTGTGAGTGTATTCGTGGCTACAGTGACGCTTTATCTGATTTTATGCATGTTCCCATATTGAGAGGAAAAAGAGAAAATCAAATGTTTGTGAAGCTTATTGGACTTTGGGGGTCCCTATACAAACTACTTATCAACTACCTTATACTAAAGACAGCACAAAGATCCATGCCCGACGGGGGAATTCGAAGCCCCGACGGGTATCGACCTCGCGCATCGCAGCATAGCGCCTCAATGCGCTCGGCCGCTCCACCGCGGCAGGAAAGGGAGACTGTCTAGTGTTTAGAAACACAACTTTCAGGAATTAATTGCATCCAAAAGTTCTTAAGTTAAAGCGTGTATAATTTGTTTCATTTAATCTTACAATAATAATAATATTTGCGAGATTAACCAGTATCAATACACATATATAAATATCATTAATACGAAGAGTAAACAGTAGCAGAAATCTCATTGAGTTTAGCATTTGACTTCTATAAAATAATGTTTTATTTGAGAAGATATAGTTGCCTTTTCATATATCCCTTCAGCAGTTTCAATTTTTAAAAAAGATATTTCTGACGAAGAGATTACTGATTTTATGAATATGATCACAATAGTAGTAAAATTATTTCGAATTTGATGGTCAATTGTTTCAGCAAAAAGACGGTTTGGCCATGGATAATACTTCACCCGGGATTAAGGTTGATATTTTCATCAATTCCCTAGAAGTAAAAATGTTTCAGGGATTCTCAGCCACTGACTTAGGCATTCTAACCTATTGCTGATATGTTGACATTTTAGTTGTGTATGACGGCCCACTTAATGATATTGACCGGATTTTTAATTTGTTTAAAGATCTTCATGGAAACATCACCTTCACTCAAGAACGTGAAAATGACAAGCGTCAATTAAACTATCTAAACCTCACACTGGTTATAATCGACGATAAGATTTCATTTAATATCTTCCGTAAAATGACGCAAACAGACCAAATGGTACCAGCCTTTTCCACACATCCACATTCTCATAAAAACGCCTTCTTTTTTTCAGCTGTCCACAGAGCACTGTCAGTCCCTTTGTCTAAAGAAAACTTCAGTAAAGAAATTAATCTCATTAAAACAGTAGCCATCAACAATGGTTATGAGGCTCGGTTGGTTGATAAAATCCTCAAAAAAATAAAAAAAAAAATTAGAAAAACGAGCACTACTCTTGGCTCTGTCACAAGTACGTCAGATGATGCAAGAAGCACTTTTTGAGGAAGAACGGGTCTTGTCTCTCTAATTCATCGTTTGCAGATCACTTGTTAATTGTAGGACATGTCCCCGAAAAAAATGAAAATGTAGAAATTTTGCATATAGAGAAGAAGGGCGCAAACTTGACATCTGGGATGAGTTAGAAATTTTTAAACACTTGTCCTTGAATGACGGACTGTTATTGAATGAACAGGTGCAACTTCGTGGTAGAGGTTTCTTTAAAGGCATCAAGCCACTACTTTAGATAGTCAATTTAAGTTTCACTGACCTACTCTTCAGGTTCCGTGATACCTTTTCTTTCACATTAATATGTGTTGGTATTTATGTTTGGTTATTGCACTTCTACATCTACATCTACATAGATACTCTGCAAATCACATTCAAGTGCCTGGCAGAGGGTTTATTAACCACTTTCATAACTTTTCTCTACCGTTCCATTCTCTAATAGCGAGCGGGAAGAAAGAACACCTAAATCGTTCCGTTTTCGATCTGATTTCTCTTATTCTATTGGGATGGTCATGTAGATGGGTCCTAGCAAAATATTTTCACATTCAGAACTAAAAGTCGGTGATTGAAACTTCGCAAACAGATCACGCCGCAATGAATAACGTCTTTATTTTAATGATTTCCACCCCAATTCGTGCAACATTTCCGTGACGCTTCCCCCCCCCCCTAACGTGATAAAACAAAACGAGCTGCCCTTCTCTGAACCTTCTCAATGTCTTCCGTCAATCCCACCTGGTGAGGGTCCCACAAGGGGCAACAGTACTCCAGGAGAGGACGCACAAGTGTGATGTAGCCAGTCTCTTAGGTGGAGCTGGTGCATCTTCGAAGCGTTCTGCCGATGAAACGTAACCTTTGGTTCGCCTTCCCCACAATATTTTCTATGTGTTCTCTCCAGTCAAAGTTGTTCGTAATTGTAACTCCTAGGTATTTGGTAGAATCTACGATCTTAAGGTTTGACTGATTTATCGCGTAATTGAAGTTCAGCGGATTTCTTTTACTGGTCATGTGTATTACTTCACACTTATCTTTATTTAGTTAGTGTCAATTGCCAATTTTCGCACCATGCAGAAATTTTGTCTAAATCGCTTTGCAGTTGCTTTTGATCCTTTGTTGACTTCACTAACCGATAAACGACAGCATCATCCGCGAAAAATCTAAGGGAGCTGTTCAGATTGTCTCCTAAATCGTTCCCTTTGGAACGCCAGATATCACTTCTGTTTTACTCGATGACTTACCGTCAATTACAACGAACTTTGTTCTTTCTGATAGGAAATCGTGAATCAAATCGCACAATTGGGGAGATATTCCACAAGCACGCAACTTCATTAGAAGCCGCTTGTGAGGTCAAAAGCCTTCCGGAAATCAAGAAATATGTAATCGATTTGAGATCCCTTGTCGATGGCACTTAACACTTCATGTGAATAAAGGGCAAGCTGTGTTTCGCAAGAGTGATACTATCTGAATCCGTGTTGTCTGCTGGTTAATAGGTCGTTCTCTTCGAGGTAGTTCATAATATTCGAACAAAGTATATTTTCCAAAATCCTACTGCAAATCGACGTCAATGAGATTTGGGGATCACTCCTACTGCCTTTCTTGAATATTGGAGTAACTTGGGCAACTTTCCAGTCTTTGGGTACGGATCTTTCGCTGAGTGATCGGTTGTAAATTATAGCTAAGTACGGAGCTATTGTATCAGCATACTCTGAGAGGAATGTAGTTGGTATACAATCAGGCCCGGAGGATTTATTTTTGTTTAGTGACTTAAGTTGTTTTACTACTCCAGGAACATCTACTTCTAAGTTTCGCATGCTGGAAGCTGTTCGTGGATTGAATACTGGAGTGTTCACTTCGTCTTGTTTGGTGAACGAATTTCGGAAAGCTGTGTTTAGTAATTCTGCATTAGCAGTACTGACATCGGTAGTATTACCATTGCTATCGCGTAGTGAAGGTATTGTTTCTGTTTTGCCGCTAGTATACTTCACATATGCCCAGAATTTCTTTGGATTTTCTGCAAGATTACGGGACAGGATTTCGCTGTGATAACTACTATAGTCTTCTCGCATTAAAGTCCGCGACAGGTTCAGAGTTTCAAATTTTCAAATGTTTGTAAAGTCTATAGGACTTAACTACGGGGTCATCAGTCCCTAAACTTACAAACTACTTACAAACTAGCTAATACTAAGGACGGCACAAATATCCATGCCCGAGGGGGGATTCGAACCCCCGCCCGTAGTGGCCGTGCAGACCGTGACTGGAGCGCCTCAGTCCCCTCGGCCACCGCGGCCGGCTGCGAGGTTCATTAAAAATTGCCAGTCTTGTGGATTCTGTGTCTTTTTAAATTTTGCATGCGTTTTTCTCTGTTTCTGCAACAGTGATCTGACCTTTTTTGTGTACCACGGGGGTCAGCCCCCTCTTTTATTAATTTATTTGGTACAAATCTATCGATTGCTACTGATATTATGTCTTTGAAAGTAATGTTTTGAATACGTAATTATGCCAACATATCGAGGGTAAATTAAAGTCGCCACCGATTATAACAGTATGCTTCGGAAATGAAATGTGATTCAAGCTTTCTTTGAATATTTCGGCAACCGCACTGTCTGAGTCAGGGGAGCGATAAAAAGATCCAATTATTAATTTATTCCGGTTGTCAGGCATAACATCTACCCAGACCAACTCACAGAAAGTATCTGTCTCAATTTCGCTGCAGGATAGACTGTTAGTAACAGCAAGACCATTTGGCCCTTTGAAAAAATTTCGGCCGAACTTATCTCAGGCGTCAGCCAGCTTTCAGAACCTATGACGATATGTGCCTCAGTACTTTCTATCAGCGCTTGGAGTTCTGGAACTTTCCCAATACAGCTACGAGAATTTACAATTGTTATACCAATGGTTTCTAGATCTGCTTTCTTCCAGTGTCTGACCTGCCCCCTTTGAGACTGAAACCCACTATGTGTATTCCCGAGGCCCTCTAACCTAAAAAACCGCCCAGGCCACGCCACACAGTCCCCACTACCCGTGTAGCCGCTTCCTGAATATAGTGGACTCCTGACCTATTTAGCGGAACCAGAAAACACACCACCCTTTGACATAAGTCGAGGAATCTGCAGCCTACACGGTCGCAGAACCGTCTGAGCCTCTGATTCAGACCCTCCACTCGGCTCTGAACCAAAGGTTCGCAGTCAGTCCTGTCGACAATGCTGCAGATGGTGAGCTAGGGAACTACGACGCGCCAGTCACGGTCTGCACGGCTACTACGGTCGGGGTTCGAATCCCCCCTCGGGCATGGATATTTGTGCCGTCCTTAGTGTTAGCTAGTGTTAAGTAGTTTGTAAGTTTAGGGACTGATAACCCCGTAGTTAAGTCCCATAAGCTATACAAACATTTGTACATTTTGAGCTCGAAAAAGGCCTTTAAGTCTTGCATGGGATAGGGGGCCCGTGATCGTCGCTGAATGACGGCATTTCCGACGTTGGTGCAGAAGTGAAAGCTGACTTCCATGTGCAAATCATGTACCACCGAAAATGATCTTGATAACTTTGAAGCCAAGACAACAATCAGAAGTTGGTCCATTGTCATTCAGGAGAATCTTTGTGTAGGAGCATGTTAAATTTAGTGTTGTGATGGGACGAATGTGTGCATCGGTGTGGCGAATATGTGGAAAAATAGTGAAAGAGGATTTATATGTATTTAACCTGAATGCACCTTAGATCGGCTAATAAAAAAAATAGGGACAATAATTTTTCGATTTGTTCCTTAACAAAAGGACCCATACATAAAGTAGACAATGTTGATGTAGTAGTTTTCAGTCCGCAGACTGGTTGACGCAGCTCTTCACACTACCCTGTCCAGTGCAAGTCTCTGTGGTGTCGCACAAGTCTAAAGTGCACGCTACCTACTTTCGCCGCACGCCGCCATGCACGCACGGCGCGGCGTTCTTACGACGTCAGCCACGAGCGCCCTCTGCTGCTATCCCGCTCGTGGCCACCACTGAACGACATCTATCACTTGGGACTGAGATAGGAACCAGTTAACATTTCGGAATCAGATATGCACCAGACTTGGCTATCGGACAGGCACTAGGTGGGCCTCTAGCTTAGCTATGTATCAGCATTCTGCAGTACTGAGCTATGTAAAAGTTAAGTATTGTATAAATTCTGTGCAATATATATCTCGTTCTAATTTACTCTAGTGTTTCTAGTTTCTGCTGTCCCACTGGCTGCTCACCTTCATACCTGCACAAGCGTGCATCCTTTATTCTTGTGTCGGTCTATTTCTACTCAGCCACCGACACCTACGACGGAAACGAGACACAAAAGCGGCGACGAGGCTGGGACACAAAAGTCTCTTCCTGTATTCGTCCCTCGGTCTCCCTCTATGATTTTTACCCCACACACTTCCCTCTAACGCTACGTTGACGATTCCTTGATGTCTTACAATGTGTCTCACCAACCCCTCCTTTCTCTTAGTCAGGATATGCCAGAAACTCCTTTTCTCTCCAAATCTATTAAGTACCTCCTCATTAGTTACGTGATCTACCCATCTAATTTTTACCATTCGTCTGTAGAATAACATTTCAAATTAATATTTGATGTCAACAAATTTCGCTTCTTCAGAAAAGCTTTTCTTCCCATAGCCATTAAACATTTTATATGTTCTTTACTTTGGCCATCAGCCGTTATCTTGCTACCCAAATAACAAAACTCATCTACTACTTTTATTGTCTCATTACCTAATCTAATTCCTTCAGCATCGCCTGACTTTGTGAGGATACATCCCATTATTCTTGTTTTATTCTTATTGATGTTCATCTTATACCATCTTTTCAAGTAATTCTCCATTCCATTCAATTGCTCTTCCAGATCCTGTGCCATCTTTGACAAAATTACTATGTCATCGGCAAACCGCGAAGTTTTTATATCTGCTCCCTGAACTTTAATTCTCTCTCCAGATTTCTCTTTGCATTCCTTCACTGCCTGCTCAATGTACGGGTTGAACAATATTGGGGAAAGGCTACAACTCTGTATTACTCCCTTCCCAACCTCTGCGTCACTTTTATGCCCTTCGACTCTAATAACCGCTGTCTGGTTTTTGAATGAATAAAACTCTTCGCTCCCTATATTTAAGCCCCGTTACCTTCAGAATTTGGAAGAGTTTATTGCAGTTGACTTGTCAAAAGCTTTCTCCAAATCTGCAAATGCTAAAAATGTAGGTTTGCCTTTCCTTAGCCTATCTTCTAAGATAAGTCGTAATGTAAGTTTTGCCTCTCGTGTTCCTACATTTCTCCTAAATCCAAACTGATCTTCCCCAAGGTAGGATTCCACAAGTTTTCAATTCGTCTGAAAATAATTCATGTTAGTATTTTGCAACCATGACTTATTACACTGACAGTTCTGTAATTTTCACATTTGTCTGCATTTGCTTTCTTTGGAATTAGAATTACTATATTCTTCTTGTCTCATACATTTTGCATACCAGGCGGAACAATTTCTTCATGAATGACTCTCCTAACGATATCAGCAGTTCAGACGGAATACCATCTATACCATGGGCCTTGATTCGACTCAAATCTTTCAGCACTCTGTGAAATTCTTCTCGCAGCATCATTTCTCCTACTCCTCCTCCTCCCATTCGTCTTCCATTACTAGAATACTACCTGGAAAATTATTTCCTTTGTATAGACCCTCTATATATTCCTTCCACATTTCAGCTTTTTCCTCTTTGCTTAGTATTGGTTTTCCGTCTGAGTTGTTGATATTCATACAGCAACTTTTCTTGTCTCCAAATATCTCTTATATTTTCCTGTTGGCGGTATCTGTTTTCCCTGGTAATTCATTCTTCGATGGTTCTGTATTTCTCCTCTAACCATTCGTGCTTAGCCAGTCTGCACTCCCTGTCAATCTCATTTTTCAGACGTATGTATTCCCTTTGCCTGCTTAACTTGATGTATTTTTATATTTTCTCCTCTCATCAATTAAGTCCAGTATATCCTTTGTTATCCAGGGATTTCTATTAGGCCTTGTCCTTCTGCTTATATGATACGCTGCTGCCTTCACTATCTCTCAGAGCTACCCATTCTTCTTCTACTGGATTACTTTCCCCCGTTTTAGCCACTGCATCTCTTTTCTACCTTTCAGCAGTCTCTTTAAGTTTTAACCTACCCTTCATTATCAACGGTCAGAGTTTATATCTGTCCCTGGGTATGTCTTACAGTTTAAAACCTGGTTCCTAATTCTATTCTTTACCATTATAAAGTCAATCTGGTACCGCCCAGTGTCTCCTGGTCTCTTCCAAGTATACAGCCTTCTTTCATGATGTTTAAAGCAAGTGTTGGTGATTATTAAATTGTGTTTTACACAAAATTATACCAAGCGATCTCCTCTTTCCTTTCCTTTCCCTAGTCCGTACTACATTTCCTTTTCTTCCTTATCCTACTACCGAGTTCCAATCAAGTTTTCGTCTTCCTTAGTTTTCTGTATAATTTCTTTTATCTCCTCATACATTTCTTTGATGTTCTCATCAGCAGCAGAGCTAGTTGACATATAAACTTGTACTACTGTAGTCGGTATTGTTTTGCGTGTATCTTTGCTATGATAATGCATTCACTGTGCTGTTCATAGTAACTTACCTGCATTCCTATCTTCTTATTCATTATCAGGGGTATTCCTGCGTTACCACCAACTGATTTCGTGTTTATAACCCTGTACTCACCTGACCAGAAATCCTGTTCATCCTACCACCGAACTTCACTAATCCCTACCATATCTATCCATTTCTCATTTCAAATTTTCTACCTTATATAAGCGATTAAGGGTTAGAACATTCCACGCTCCGATTCGTAGAATGCCTGTTTCGTTTTTCTTGATGACGACATCCTCCTGAGTAGTCACCGCCCGGAGATCAGAATGGAGGACGATTTTACCTCCGGAATATTTTACCCAAGAGGATGCCATCATCATATGTTCATACAGTAGAGCTGCATGTCCTCGGGAAAACTAACGGCTGTAGGTTCCCCTTGCTTTCAGCCGTTCGCAGTAACTGTATGGCAAAGTCACATTAGCTGATGATACAAGGCCAGCTCAGTTAATCATCCAGACTGTTGCCCCTGTAACTACTGAAAAGGCTGCTGCCCGTCTTCAGGAACCACACGTTTGTCTGGCCTCTCCACAGATACCCCTCCGCTGTGGTTCCACCTACGGTACGGCTATCTGTAGCGTTGAGGCACGCAAGCCACCCCACCTCGGCAATGTCTGTGGTTCAAGGGGGTAGGAAGTAGATAATGAACACTGTTAAATATATTTCATTAATTTACGAGGACTATAAAATGTAAGAAACCATATGATATGTACCAGCATGTCTTGTTACCCATCTCATACTGTTTTTAACAACTACATCTCTGTCCACGTCGATTCGTCTGACAATTTTTACGTCATAGATATCTACCTTACTTTCGAGGATTATGAGAAATATTTATGAAAACTGATACAGGTGAAAGTCTACAATAGAAGAGGAATCACTTGTATGAGTATACGTCCGCCGAAAAGTGGTAAACAAGAAAATTGGTAAAATTTGGAAACGATCCTCTACTGAAGTCAACATGAAAAATGAAATTAAAATGATCTACTTAAGTTTCGAGTCCTACTAGCTTAATATCTTCATGAATGTAGAATGGCAAGCCATTAGTATATATTAAGAACAGTAAAGGACCCAAGATCGAACCTTGTGGGACCCCATTTTTGATAACTCTCCAGTTAGAGGAATTAATTGTTTCATCTATATCATGTGAACTGCTTATTTCAAGTTTCTGCACTCTTCCAGTTAAGTATTATTTAAACCATTCGTGCACTGTCCCTCTCATACCACAATGCTTAAGCTTCTTTGGAAGAATCCCATGATTTACACAACCAAATGGCTTTGAGAAATCACAAAAAATCCCAACTGGTGATGTCCGGTTACTCAAAGCATTTAAAATTTCATCAGTGAGTGTATAAATAGTATTTTCAGTTGAATAGCTTTTTTGAAAACCAAACTGACATTTTGTTAGAACTCTATTTTTACTAATATGTTAAACAACTCGAGATTACATTACTTTTACAAAAATTTAGGATAAAGCTGTCAGAAGTAACATGGGGCGGTAGTTGTTGACATCAGATGTATTCCCTTTTTTATGCAAAGGTTTAACGATAGCATATTTCAGTCTATCTGGCAAAATACCCTGCTTTAAAGAGCTATTGCAAATATGACTAAGAATCCTACGTATCTCTTGGGAGCAACACGTTACATTGCAAAAACTGTAATATCATGACTTAACAAATTATTGATATAGTATCTGTTCTATCGGACACGCCAATTGCGAGGTTGGAAATGTCTGCTGGACCGGGATTCGAACCAGGATATCTTTGTTTGAGAATGGATTAAACTGGTATGATGAACCCAATGCCAGGCACATAGACGTGATTTGCAGAGTACCCCACGTAAATAAAGATGTAGGTGTAAAATTGTGGCTCTGAGTATCCTGTACCGCCAATAATGATGCTTAGTTAACATGAGTTCCTCATCAACATATTATTTACTCAATCCCTCCTACAAATCCATGAAAACTGCAACGGGTATTTTCGAATACCTCGTACAGATTGAATTAGTTTACTGTTCTTCCCTAGCACTGTTTTCCACGATCTCGGGAAATTACTGTTACAGACTTAGAGAACCAGTAAATGGGAAAGAGTGCGTATTACTTTTTTATGGAACCCATGTCCGGAAGTTTCATTCAATAAGGCTACGAACTTTTTCTACTGCCAGCTCTTTGCTTTCCATATTTTGGGAGGAGTTAGATGGATAAAAACTAGAATGAAAATCTACGACTGAAAGTTACTAAATTTGTCACAAACTGAGGTAGACACGCCATTACGCCCTCCGCAGAGGCCGAGCGGTCTGCGGCACGCCAGTCACAGTCTTCACGGCCGCTACGTTCGGGGGTTCGAATCCCCCCCTCCCCCCGGGCATGAATGTTTGTGTCGTCTTTAGTGTAAGGTAGTTCATAAGTAGTTTGTAAGTTTAGAGACTGATGACCCTGCAGTTAATCCCTTAAGCTTAACAAACATTCGAACACGCCATTACGCACTGTGTAGGGCTATTTCTCTACCACTACGATACATCCGTCTTGTGGGTTGCAGCAGTGTAAGGAAGCAAATAACGTCACAGCTGAAGAGTATCATTATAGATTGCAAACGCTGCCAGATAAATTTCAAACCCCATCCTTTTAAAGCCTTCTCGAACGATGGGAGCAGTGTTTAAATTAACAGATTGATTCATCTGAGAAGTAAAACACTATTGGCGTGTCTACCTCAGTATGCGACTTATTTACTGACTCTTATTAAGGCACTTACCCAGTAGAAGGGTTCACTGTATCTAAGACGAAAACGTACTCAAAGAACCTTAGGGTCTATGTTTACCAGGGTTTATTTCTTCATTTTGTCGAAACTACCTCCCTCCAAAACATGTAAAGTAAAGATATTATAGTTGAAATTTATTTCACATTGTCTAATGCAGTGTTAGTGGATGACATTCACGGACATGGATTCCTCATCTAAATATTATGTATTCTCTCCCCTCTGCAAGTCCTCGAAGTTTGAAACAGGAATTTCTTGAACATCCTCTAGACAATGAATATGTTTATATCAACACTGGTTCAGTTGTTGCTGTTATGTTTATTCTACCAAAAGAATTTCAAAAGCACTTGGGTTCCGATAGTGCAGTGAGTATGTAGTACATTGCAACAACATAACATAACCGAAGCTATGGCGTGGAAAGTTGGAAGTGGAACAGACAGAGGAAGGTGGCTGCAGCTATTGGAGTGTTCCAAAGTGAAATTTCCATGACCTGCGCGCTATTTCAGAAAAAAAGGAACCGTTAAAAGAAGGAAAGCCCACGGTCGTCCACGGGTAACATCAGGAAGAGAGTATCTGCCCGCCGAGACAGGAAGCTTACATGCTTCCTAGGGTTTTTTATTTGCCGTCGGAGAAGTTAGTACTGCTTCCTCCCACAAATCCCCTAAAATCTCCACATCCTTGCGGATGCTGTTGCGTAGCAGTATGCGTTTGTACCGCCATGCAGTACGCACGAGATGCCGTAGTTGCTGTCCAAGTCTTTATGGAAAGCATAGAATTAACCTGTTGTCTTCTATAGTTGTGTCCCCAGCGCAGAAGACAGCACACAGGTCGTTGGTTCTTCTGCAGCATACAAGTGAGGCTAAAATAAGTTCTGTAGGATGGAAGCATAAGAAGCGACTCGCGAGATTTTTAATTGTCAGGGATGCTATTTATTAAATAAATAATAAAATACGAACAACTATTGTTAATACGACACGGCCTATGCTGCCCGACTGTTTTCACAATTATACCAATACTTTACTCATTACCGGCACGGTCCGGCACGTATAGTGGTCAGCTCGAGACTGAAACTGCGGCGCGTTGCGAGAGGGCACCTGACGCTCTATTTCGCGCCAAAACAGGGCCGTCGCGCGCCTTCTGCAAAATCGCTCTTCTCTTGTTACTATAAGAGAAAGCACCTTAAACTTTTTAAACTGTCAAAACCTAGCCTTTCCTTGAGAGATATTTATTACAAATTCTCAGCTCTGAATAATTAATATTTAGTATATAATAAACAAAACTAATTTCAAAAGATATCACGTGACTTGAAATGCGGCAGCCAATGCGAGGAGAGTACCAGTAACATAGGCGGGCTTTCCCACGGGAACCAGCACCTACTGTGCCATGTGCTACTGCTCCCCACCCCACATTTCAACATATGCTGCACTTCTGTCGTTCTTCCGCGTTTAAGACACGTACGATGTTAGCAAAGAAACGGCCAGCGGCCAGAAATATGAAGTGGCCGTAGGCCCGCAATATCAGAAGCTGAATGCAAGTCAGCTGAAACGCACCCTCTAGGCAGTAACTGGACGTGTAACACAAGACAAACACTCAAAAATCGAACTCTTGAATGTGGCCTCTACGTTCGGAGACCGATGGTGTGTCTCCCATTAAAACCACGACACCGTTTAGCGCACGGAAACTGGGAGAAGAAACATGTCCTAAAGAATGGCGCCGGCTTCTGTTCGCAATTGAGTCCAGATTTTATGTTCAGCCGGACAATCGTAGTTCCCTGATCTGGACAGAACGTCCAACTCGGAACAATACTTCTTGTGTGCAAGAAACTTCACCATATCTTCATCTACATAGATACTCTGCAAATCACATTCAAGTGCCTGGCAGAGGGTTTATTAACCACTTTCATAACTTTTCTCTACCGTTCCATTCTCTAATAGCGCGCGGGAAGAAAGAACACCTAAATCGTTACGTTTTCGATCTGATTTCTCTTATTTTATTGGGATGGTCATGTAGATGGGTCCTAGCAAAATATTTTCACATTCAGAACTAAAATTCGGTGATTTAAACTTCGCAAACAGATCACGCCGCAATGAATAACGTCTTTATTTTAATGATTTCCACCCCAATTCGTGCAACATTTCCGTGACGCTTCCCCCCCCCCCCTAACGTGATAAAACAAAACGAGCTGCCCTTCTCTGAACCTTCTCAATGTCTTCCGTCAATCCCACCTGGTGAGGATCCCACAAGGGGCAACAGTACTCCAGGAGAGGACGCTCAAGTGTGATGTAGCCAGTCTCTTAGGTGGAGCTGGTGCATCTTCGAAGCGTTCTGCCGATGAAACGTAACCTTTGGTTCGCCTTCCCCACAATATTTTCTATGTGTTCTCTCCAGTCAAAGTTGTTCGTAATTGTAACTCCTAGGTATTTGGTAGAATCTACGATCTTAAGGTTTGACTGATTTATCGCGTAATTGAAGTTCAGCGGATTTCTTTTACTGGTCATGTGTATTACTTCACACTTATCTTTATTTAGTTAGTGTCAATTGCCAATTTTCGCACCATGCAGAAATTTTGTCTAAATCGCTTTGCAGTTGCTTTTGATCCTTTGTTGACTTCACTAACCGATAAACGACAGCATCATCCGCGAACAATCTAAGGAAGCTATTTATATTGTCTCCTAAATCGTTTATAAACACGAGGAAGAGTAGGGGACCCATGACGCTTCCCTGTGGAACGCCAGATATCACTTCTCTTTTACTCGATGACTTACCGTCAATTACAACGAACTGTGTTCTTTCTGATAGGAAATCGTGAATCCAACCGCACAATTTTGGGAGATATTCCATAAGCACGCAATTTCATAAGAAGCCGCTTGTGGGGTACAGTGTCAAAAGCCTTCCTGAAATCCAGAAATATGGAATCGATTTGTGATCCCTTGTCGATGGCACTTAACACTTCATGTGAATAAAGGGCAAGCTGTGTTTCGCATGAGTGATACTTTCTGAACCCTTGTTGCCTGCTGGTTAATAGGTCGTTCTCTTCGAGGTAGTTCATAATATTCGAACAAAGTATATGTTCCAAAATCCTACTGCAAATCGACGTCAATGAGGAAGGCCTGTAATTTTGGGGGTCTCTCCTACTGCCTTTCTTGAATGTTGGGGTAACTTGGGCAACTTTCCAGTCTTTGGGTACGGATCTTTCGCTGAGTGATCGGTTGTAAATTATAGCTAAGTACGGAGCAATTGCATCAGCATACTCTGAGAGGAATCTAGTTGGTATACAATCTGGCCCGGAAGATTTATTTTTGTTTAGTGACTTAAGTTGTTTTACTACTCCAGGAACATCTAAGTTTCGCATGCTGGCAGCTGTTCTTGGATTGAATACTGTAGTGTTCACTTCGTCTTCTTTGGTGAACGAATTTCGTAAAGCTGTGTTTAGTAATTCTGCCTTAGCAGTACTGTCATTGGCAGTATTACCATTGCTATCGCGTAGTGAAGGTATTGTTTCTGTTTTGCCGCTAGTGTACCATGGTCATGGACAAATGATGTGGGTAGAAGTCAGTATTGGCGGACGTACGGACTTCTTTCAGAATGGCGCTTTCCCTGCTCAGAGGTATAGAGACGAGATCCTTCGATCGTTTAATGTGATGTCATTGGAGATGGGTTCCTTATTGCGGACGATACCGCTCGTGCCCACGGTGCTGCAGTGGTGGACAACACGCTTGAATTTGACGGAACTGAACGACTGGAGTGGCCTGCTTGTTCACTGGACTTAAAGACGATTTAGGATGTGCGGAACGCACTTGACACACTCATTACAGCCACACCAGCACCTCCCACAACGGTTGGAGGGCTGGATATTGCAGTCATTGAAGAATGCCCGCCACGCGGGAGCAGCCGAGCGGTCTGGAGCGCCGCGTTACGGATCGCGCGGCCTCCCGCGTCGGAGATTCGAATCCTCCCTTGAGCATGGATGTGTGCGATGTCTGTAGGTTAGTTTAACTAAGTTTAAGTAGTTTGTAGGACTAGGGACTGATAACAAAAGTAGTTTGGTCCCATAGAATTAGAATGGACATGCCACGGAGATGCGCAACTGTAGTGGCCATCCTAGGTGATCACACACCATTTTAGAGGGCAACGAGATTGACTTTGAAATTGTTGTATATCCGTGTCCATATCGCTTTTATTTTCTAAAACATGACCGGTTTCGGGACAGCTGCCCATCTTCAGATCAAATTTTGAAGTTACAGAGTAACCTGTCCTGTGATGAACTATTGTGGTTGCCCCATGGTGTTTCGTTCTAAGTAAACGCCATATAAGCCTAAGGAAACAGCGGAGACACCAAAATATTGTACTGCATCATACACAAATTACAATTGTAACAAATATCTGAGTAAAATACGTTACCATATGAATATTATGTATGATATCTCTACTGATCCCCTAAATGTTTTGAGCAGTGTACATCTACATCATTACTCTGCAAGTTACAATAGCAGAGAGTTCATCGAACTCTATCATGTTACTTACCTGCCATTCCATTCTTGAGTAACGTGCGGGAAGAAAGAAAAGTTACATCTCCCCATGCGAGCTCTGATCTCGTATTTTCCTTAGACGAGCTTTACTATATTGGTGGTAGACAACAATATTTTCGCATTCTGGAGAGAAAGTACGCGATCGTAATTCTGTAAGTAGATCTCGCTGCGGGAGCCATTGTTATAATGATTCTTAATCTATCTTCTGTGAAGGTCTCTCCTCTCTTTCGCGACGATAGAAAACAAACTGTCGTTCTTTGTACACTTTCGATGTCCTCCGTAAATACCACCTGATATCAAAAAGAGGACCATTGTTACCATTTTGGGCACGACAGATATCACCTGTGTGTTAGCCGACCAATAAGTACGAACTGTCTCCTCTCTGAAAGAAAAAAGAACATCTGAAATTCAAACGTATTTCTGAAACATATTCCTAAGACAAAAGTAACATCGTCTGCGGATTTGTGCACTTAGTTCAACTGATGATAAATTACCAAAAGTGACCCCACAGAATTGATGTTAGTTACAGGTATAGACAGATAACTTCAATAATGGTACATGATAGAGCCCTTGGAAGTGCGGTCCGAAGCCTACTCAGTAGTCGCTGCAGAGAGAGAGAGAGAGAGAGAGAGAGAGAGAGAGAGAGAGAGATTTCGTACTGCGTCGGACCGTACGTCACTGTGGGGAGTATAGACTGCTTTTCGAGTGGAGTCGTAAGCGATACTGACTACTTCCCACGATGACTCGCTTCTGGGAACCATGTGCCGGCCTGAACACTGATGAGACGGACGTCTACAACGCTCACTATTTCCGGTCACGCGACGTGTGGCAGAAGATGATCCCGAAGTAACTCAGCATCCTGTCGTTGACGGGAACATCACCAGACGGAAAAAATAGTGTTTGAAATAATTGTGAGCTTCCTTACCCCGAACTATTTACGTCTTTTTATCTACCGATGCCAGAGCAGGAAATGGACGACTCCTGCGGACAGACTGCCCGGAAGACGCAATTGGGTCGCGGTTGCAGCCAACTCTACTATAGGCGTTGTACTACAAGGTGGCTAATACAATGTATTTAGAAAAAAATCTACCTTGTGCCAACAGCTGTAGAATATTTTATACACCGGTTTTAGCACGTCTGCCATTACGAAAGATATTGACATCAGTTATTACAAAAATTCATTCCTGCCAAATATGGCGACATCAAAATGTTACATAAGACGGCGAAAGCTGAAATCAGTCGGCCGATTACTATCGTTTTTGTTTTAAACGAAAGGTATTCATCCACAGATTTGTCAGCAGGTATCAGAAATAACTTAAGTCTCTCCTTCCTTTATTTTTATTCAAACGCGTTATCCTTCTGTCCTCAATATTTTAATCGGTTTGTTTCATGATATATTCGGGTGTAATTAAGGTACGCAGTTCTTTTTGACCTAACAACACTCAGCGGATCAAGCTCTTTCATTTGCGCATTTAAACACTTTAAACATTTTATACACTTTAAGAATACATAATTTCTAATATTCAATTTGCGTTCTGCGTCCTCATTTGGTAGTTAGTTTCCCCTTCCTTTCATTTTCTTCATTTATGATTATTATTGCAATTAATTACTAGCCACATATCATTTTAGAAAATTGTTAATACTAAAATACTGCATGACGCAAGCTGCTTGCTGTTTCCAGTTTTGTAATAAGAAGAAACGAGGTAATTCATTTTTATTTTTTATTTTTATCTGTGTCGCAGTCAGATTGTTTCCCCAGTTTCATTATTCAAGTTCATCAGTTTCGTTGTACCCTTTGGGAGTACTTTATACAGGGCCATAAATTCTAGTGTTTGAGTTTCCCCATTTCACAGGCGTGTCCGTTGCGCATATTAATGTTTTCTAAGGCTTACCTCAGTAGTCGTAGTCACACATTGTTCGGTTTTCAAACAGTTTAAATTTTCTTTCACGTACTTATTACGCACTATTGATCTATTACCATTAAACCTTAATCTATTTTAGATACCTTGTAAATTTCTATTAAAATTAATTAATTAATTTCATTTATTCGGGATACCTTGCACAGTAGCTTACGGTGGCCCCACATGATGTCACCCCAAAACATCGGCGAAACGCCACCTTGCTGCACTGGACGATGTATGTAAGAAATTGAGGCTGAGTAGGCTGCCTCAAAACACTCCAGCGATTGTCTGGTAGAAAGATTAGAGTCTAATCTATGAACAGTACTTGATACCAATTCTGACAAGGCGATTCAGCAAGCTGTTGGGCCAGCCTGTACCACGCTGCAAGGTGTCTAGGTGACAAAAATTATGATATCGTTGAGGACATCTGGAGTGGTTGCATGTCATGCTGCCTGTTACGTACAGTTGTCAAAACACGAAATCATTATTCAGCTTGGTAGCGCTCCTCTAAGGGTTCCTCAGAGCTGAAATACGTGCGTAGCAGTCATCCGCAGCTGTTGTAGCCTTTGGCCAGTACAAGGCAAGTCATCTTCATTTCGTTCATCTGAGTATGTCCCCCACGTCCGAACATCGGTTTGATTCACTCCGTCTGAAACGTTTCGTCGGTGAGGATACAAAAATTTCAAATGTTTGTAAATCTATGTGACTTCACTGCTTGGTTAGTAGTCCCTAGCTTACAAACTACTTTAACTAAGTTAAACCTAAGGATAACACATACACCCATGCCCGAGGGAGAACTCGAACCTAAACGGCGAACGTCCCCGCGCACCGCAGCACGGCGCCTCAGTGCGCAAGGCTATTCCGCCGCGGCGCACAGTGGTCTGCAACGGCCGAAAAGCTGGCCAAAAGGAATAAAATATTTGTATACGATTGGAAATTTGTAGATAAAGGTTTTTAGGTTCAGCAAATTCGATTTTGAAGACAAAAATCAAAAACTGAATACACCCGAGTTATGTAATAAAAACGTGTAACATTTTAATGCTCATTTGTAAAATAAAGATTTTTGGGACCGCTCTTTACAAATAGAGGATTAATTACATTGAATACAATTATTTATTTATTTTTCATTATTTATTTATTTACAAAAGCAAGACGACAGCGTTTTGAAACAGTGTAAAAAGTTGCCATTACAAAATTAATCTGTATCGTTGATTCATAGTTGTTCGACAAAGCAACAATACACTGATTTGGAGCCGCATCTGGAGGCAATAGAAGTTCTAAGGCTTCAGATGATTGGCATTTTAGAGCTGCGTGTTCAAAACCGATTCCCCGTCATTTTTTATGATGATGTAGTTTTCCTTTCGAGTGCATTGTAATTGGTTGCCACCCGACCCTGGTAGCTAATGCCATTTAATACTAAACGGAAGCAGATTTAAATTATTTAAACATGCAGCTTGTCGAAATGTACACATGATTGAATACTGTCTTATCTTGTCAATTCCATTATTTAATGAACACCGTGAAAGTAATATAATTGGAGAATTACATTCTATCAGTGTCTTGTATTGACTCTCAAAGTGCTTAATGGACAAAGAAAACCCGTAGCGGACCCTTTGCGCTCCGTTCTAGCTGGCTCGCAGCGCACTGTCTCATACAATGCAGTACAACGAGAATCGGAACAAGTCGCAGGCAATTCCTGTACAATTCGACAGGCTACGCTACATATATTGCATTATCGTACATCGGAGGATCTACGGCGATAATAACTTTCTACATCATTTAAAATAGTTCCATGTGTGAATGAAGGACATAATAAGGTTATGTTTTGACGTGTCTTTTAAGACATAACAAGCATAATTATATGATCACGTAACTATATTCTACGTACCTTCCTTAACATCCTACATCAAACAAAATTGAACACTATCCCTTACAACAAAAGTTATTCACACTTTAAGCATGGCATGTAATCCGAAGCTGTTGTGCGTAGCGTGTGTACTCCGGCAGCCCTAACTTTGAACTACTATTTTGGGTATAAAAGGTAGCTTCCCCTCCCTGTGACATAATAGTGTTGACCCATGTCCTCTAAACTAGATTGTGTGGGACTTTTGGCCAGCTTCACGGACCCTTGAGACCACTGTGCGCCGGTGAGTGTATCTCCTGTAACAAAGTAACAATGTAGATACGATCAACCCTCGAAACTGACATTCTAATCGAGGCAGAACCACTATTAACAGAAGCAGTGTCCTTCCTTCTTGGTGTTATGATTGCAATATACAACCTCTCACAATAGAGTGCAACGGCCATTATCAAGACCAACCCTCGTGATAATCTCTATAAATATTGAGGGATTTTCAAGTCATAAGAGTATTTTATTAGCAGACATATGCAATAAGCATAAATGTGATGTATTATTGGTGCAGGAAACACATCGGGGAACCACCAGCCACAGACATATTAGCAGACATATGCAATAAGCATAAATGTGATGTATTATTGGTGCAGGAAACACATCGGGGAACCACCAGCCACAGACCTAAAATTGCAGGAATGGAGTTAGTCATCGAAAGACCTCATGACAAGTACGGGAGTGCGATTTTCGTTAGACCTGGGCTCAATGTAATATCAGCTGCATTGGCAGAGATAAATAACATTGAAGTACTTACCATCCGGGCCCAGAAGTTCTCTGTGACGACTGTGTACAAACCACCAGACACGGACTTTGTTTTCAATGAACGTAACAATTTTACATATGACCATATTAATTTTGTAATGGGCGGCTTCAACTGCCATAGTGAAGCGTGGGGATACAATGAGACTGATGAAAACGGGATACAGCTTGAATCCTGGGCTGACAGTAATGACCTGCAACTTATTCATGACCCAAAACTCCCAGCATCGTTCAATAGCGGAAGATGGAGGAGAGGATATAATCCTGACAACATCTTTGTGAGTAGGAAGTTGCCAATGCAGTGTGTGAAGCTTGTTGATCATCCCATCCCAAGTACCCAACACAGACCCATTATCTGTGTTGTGAATGCCATCGTGAAGCCAGATGAGGTGCCCTTTCGAAGGAGGTTTAATTTCAAAAAAGCAGACTGGCAACAATTTCAAGAGCAATTGGATGAAGATATTGAGAAAATTCCTCCTCGACCAGATGAGTATGGTATATTTATCGATCTTGTGAAAGACGTTTCAGGAAAAATATCCCAAGAGGTTGCCGCACCCAGTACATTCAAGGACTGACTGGCAGCAACAAAGCCTTGCTTGACAGGTACCAGAAGTTGTTCGATCAGGACCCTTTCAGCGATGATACGTTGGAGGCTGCGGAAGACCTAATGCAGGCTATTGCTGAGGATAAGAGATCACGGTGGTGCAATCTTGTCGAGAACCTAGACATGAAGCAAAACAGCAGACGTGCATGGAAATTATTAAAAAACTTGAGTGGGGACCCGACTGACCACAAACAGAAGAACAATGGATTAAAAGCAAATCAGATCGCTAGCCAACTTCTGAAGAATGGGAAAACAGGAGGAAAAAAAGAAAGGAAAAGAGCTATACCCAAAGAACAAAAAGACGATGGCCTCCTCAATACATCATTCACAGCAACCGAACTGGAAGACGCCATTCAGAGTATGAAACTGTATAAGGCCGCTGGAGCTGATGACCTTAGAACGGAGCAGATAAAACATTTTGGGCCCAAAGTTCGAAATTGGTTATTGCAAATGATTAATGCCTGTATTAAGGAGCTTAAGATCCCAAAACTATGGCGGCAGGCGAGGGTGATGGCCTTATTAAAACCTGGCAAGGATATATCGGATCCTAAAAGTTACAGACCAGTGTCACTTCTATGCCATCTCTACAAGATGCTGGAGCGGATGATTCTTAATCGTGTGGCTCATATAATTGATGGAAAGATCATAAAGGAACAAGCCGGTTTTAGACCAGGAAGATCTTGTTGTGGGCAAATACTCAATTTAACGCAGCACATAGAAGATGGCTTTGAAAGAAAATTAATAACTGGAGCAGCTTTCATAGATCTTACTGCTGCGTATGACACGGTAAACCACAGAAAGTTATTGTGCAAATTGTATCATCTCACAGGGGACTGTAGGCTGACAATGGTTATTGGTAGCCTTCTGCAGAATCGAAAATTTTATGTATCTTTAAATGGCAAGAACAGCAGATGGCGACTGCAGAAGAATGGCTTACCACAAGGAATTGTACTTTCTCCGATCTTGTATGATGTGTACGCTAATGACCAACCTATCCCTCAAGATACACGATTGTTCGTATATGCTGATGACACAGCTGTGGCTGTCCAGGGATCCAGTTTTGATGAAGTATCCCAAAAACTATCCAGAGGTCTTGAAGAACTTGCTCAATACTACGATGCCCATCACCTAAAGCCAAACCATTGTAAAACACAAGTATGTGCTTTCCATCTACGCAATAGAGAAGCTGGAGTTGATCTCGACGTTACGTGGCAGGGTAAGAAGCTAGAGCACTGTCCAACACCCAAATACCTCGGGGTTACACTTGACAGAACGCTCTCCTTCAAACAACATTGCCGAAATACGAAGGCCAAAGTTTGCTCCAGAAATAACATCATCCGCAGGCTGACAAACTATGAATGGGGAGCTCAACCATCAGTACTGAGAACATCGGCACTTGCTCTATGTGTCTCAGCAGCAGAATATGCAGCACCAGTATGGGATGCATCCGCCCACACTAAACAGGTTGACGTAAGTGTTAACGAGACTATGCGCATTGTTACAGGCTGTCTCAGACCCACACCAACAGGTAATATGTACCTCCTTGCTGGAATTGCCCCACCCAGGATAAGAAGGCAGGTGGCAGCAGCCGCTGAGAGAACAAAGAAAGAGCATGATTACCGACACCCATTGAATGGGCACGTCACCCAGGCTCGGAGGCTCAAATCTAGAAACAGCTTCATCGCAAGAACTAAGATCCTTGACGGTTCGCAGGAAGATAACAGAGTCTCTATATGGAAGAATGAACAAACCGGACTGCCAATAACGCCAAAAGAAGAAATGGCACCTGGCAACAAGCTTCCCTATACAGTTTGGAGAACATTAAACAGGATGAGGGCCGGTGTACCCAGATGTAAAGCTAATCTGCGCAGGTGGGGCCTGCTGACTAACGATGACGATGCTCTTTGTGAATGCGGAGAGGTTCAGGACGAGGCACATCTGCTTACGTGCCGACTATTGCCGGAGACCTGCAGTTTCAGTGACCTGCTACAAGCCAATGACAAAGCTGTAGCGGTGGCTAACTATTGGAAAAACAAAACTTGAACTGGACACGGAAATGAATGAATGAATAGAGTTTGGTAAATAGTCGTGTAACATCAACGTAAATGATCTATAAACTACATTTACCTTACTGCCCTTAGAAATAATCGCCTGCCACAACCATGCATCGCTGATCTCTGCGATACATGTACTGGTAATTTTGCACGTAGTCTTACAATGGTGTAACTGGTGAAGTTTTTCTAAAGAAGATTAAGCAAGAAGGGTTGTTGCCTATCGCCTTTCCTCTCAGACAGGAAGTTACACTTACCTGCTGATCTGCTGTCCTTGGAGCGTTGTGGTGTCGGACTTCTCTCGGCAGGTGTTTCGTCGCCTTATTGAAGATTCAGTAATAGAAAAGCGGAAAGTAGGAAAGTTACAGAACAAATAGGCAGAATTGTGATGAAATCTATATTCATAAAAATATGACGACTTTGTGGTAGCCATGTTGTACGTTTAATATCATTTCACAAATTAGACTATTTTGCAACGAAACTACCTTGCTGTTGGTCAACAATAGTCAAGAAATGAGCACATTTTATACAGATTCATGTGCAGTCCCTGGAGAGAGCGAAGAATGGTTGAATCAGAGAGAATTTTGCTAGCCATGAAGTGGTAATACTAAGAGCAGGGGCCAGACACCCAAGCTCACCTAACTATAAACTGAGTGGTAAGTGTACCAGATGTTTCCACTCGCCCATCATTGTAATAGACGCGGACGGTCCTCAAAGTCACACTTTCCTAATAAGGCGCCGCGGCGGATTAGCCGCGCATGCTGGAGCGCCGTGTTGAGGTGCGCATGGCCGTCCGTCGTCGGGGGTTCGAATCCCCCCCCCCCTTCGGGCATGGATGTTGTGTCCTTTTTAGTGTAAGGTAGTTCATAACTAGTTGGTAAGTTTATGGACATGACCCCGCAATTAAGCCCCTTAAGCTTTACAAACATTTGAAACTAATACGGCGGTAACTTCCGCACGAGACTGCGAGTTTTATACTTCTTAGCTCTGGAACCGAATGGCGGTGCGTGTCTGTTCGCAGTGTCCTTCCGTTGTTGAAAAGTACTCCCTGCAGCCAACCTTACAGGTAGGGGAGAGATCCCCTGCGGAAGCTTAGCCCTTCCGTTGTTCATAAGTACTCCCTGCAGCCAACCTTACAGGTAGGGGAGAGATCCCCTGCGGAAGCTTAGCCCTTACGGGCGGCACTGTGTCTCGGACACTCAGGTTGGGACAGCTGTTTGGAGCGTGGGACAAAGCTGGTATGCCTCCGCCACGGCGTTGCTTCTCCATTTTGTGCTATTTCTAGATTAACCAAACGGGTAATGTAGAAATTACTCTGTCCCTTCCATTCGATTGTCCTCTAAGTAAGTAATCATTCTGTGATGCTCCTTGGTTGGTGAAAATTAATGAATCGTCCGAAATTTATTGATTTCATTTTGCTTTGTAATTAAGGACCCATCCGGTCTCTTATTGGTATCTGGGAGTTCGTAATTTTACTGGCAACTCTAATCCATGGTCGGAATAAAATATTTAATTTTATTTTTGCTCTGATTTCTTTCTTATGGCACAGCCGTTGTGGCCGTGCATTGTGTGCCCTCAAACGGTCTGTGCGTTACATTGTGATGGTGCTCAAAAGCCTCGTCACGTTTCGTTGGACGTCAGGAATATAGTCATTTCTTTCCTTTCAAAGCGAGTTTTGACCGAGGAAATAGGAAGCAGGATGGAGGATTGTGTTTCGGCGAGTGTGATGGACATTGAAGCTGCACCCCGCCCCCCCCCCCCCCCCCTTTATTTTTACCTTGCCAGGAACAGTTCGACGATAGTGGCTGTGTGTTGACAAGGAACCTTGTTGTGCGTTTTGGAGCCCTACGCTGTACAGACGTTGCATGAAACGGGTCAAAATTTCAACATGACTTGCTACGTCCAATGTCGTTCCCATATGTACAAATTCCTTGAGGACAATGCCTTGAGTACCTAAAAAAGGCCGGCCGCGGTGGCCGAGGAGACTGAGGTGCTCCAGTCACTGTCTGCACGGCCACTAAGGTCGGGGGTTCGAATCCCCCCTGGGCCATGGATATTTGTGCCATCCTTAGTTGTAAGTAGTTCATAAGTAGTTTGTAAGTTAAGTCCCATAGACCCTACAAACATTTGAACATTTGAACCTAAAAAAGATGATTAGTATCGTTTTAATGGGTGATTTTTCGTCTCGTAACTTTTTGTGACGAAGTGATGTCGAAGAACGCCATTCCATACTTTGCTGTCTCGTTTCAGGTTCGCGCCGGTGACAGCAGGCTTCATCCCCATTGACAATAGAGTTCAAGAAATTGGGTGTGAACCCTCTAAACTTGCCTGCTTCTGGTCGTCAGTCAAGTGACGTAGCGCATGACGACAACACAGTTTCCTCTTCCATGACTTGTGGATAAGGATTTGTCGCACAGATTCACGGTTAATCTGCAGTTAATCCGCTATCATGTGCACAGTTAACCGACGATCGTTTGTGATTCATGTCCTCTATTCTAAATACTTTCGTCACTGACGGAGGCCACCAGTCTTCCGCTGCGGGATTTGTCAGAAACACTTTTTCGGCCTCCTCGAAAACGGGACCGAGCGATGTGACGCAGTGGTAACACACTGGACTCGCATTCGGAAGGACGGTGGTTCAAATCCACCTCCAGCCTCTCCATTTAGATTTTTCGGTGATTTCCCTAAATCACTCCAGGCAATTGCCGGGATGGTTCCTTTCAAAGGAACCAAAGGTTACGTTTCATTGTCAGAACGCTTGGAAGACGCAACATTTCCACCACAGAGACTGCCTACATCACACTTGTGCGCCCTCTCTTGGAGTACTGTTGCTCATTGTGGAACCCTCACCAGTTGCGTCTGACTAAAGACAATGAAAAGGTTTTATTACGTTAAAGGGGGGAAAGCGTCAGGGAAATGTTGCACGATTTGATGTGAAAATCATTAAAGGAACGACGTTATTCGTTGCGGCGAGATCTATTAGCGAAATTTCTATCACTGACTTTCACTTCTGTATGTGAAAATATTTTAGTAGCACCCAACTAGGAAGGGAGAATGACCATCCCAATAAAATAAATCAGATCGAAAACGGAACTATTTACGTGCTCTTTCTTCCCGCGCTCTTAGAGGAAGGTTGTGAACGTGGTTAATGCCAGGCACTTAAATGTGATTTTCAGGGTATCTATGTAGATGTTGATAGTACCGCTGTGTGTATCTTGGTCCAGCCGTCGGAGGTTCGAGTGCTACCTGGAACATGGGAGTGTGGGTTGTCCTTAGGTTAGTTTGACTGGAACATGGGAGTGTGGGTTGTCCTTAGGTTAGTTTGACTTACGCCGTCTGCACAGGGAGAGCGTATCTGAACGGGTGAGGCGAATATGGAGAGTTTCTGACGTCACAACGAGCGAACCGCACGTTGGCGAGGCTTTCCCTACCTGTCGGGCAGTATCAAGCATGCCAGATATCCTCAACTTGTATCTGACGATCACCAATAAGATGGAAGAGCGCCACGATGTCACACCACGTAGCTATCCTTAGAGGGGGGGGGGGGGGGGGGAGGGGCAGCTCTTTTCGGTAGAGAGATGAAGACGCCATATTGGCCGTCGTATTTCATGAGTTTTATGTATGTAACTAAGATTTTGTGAAATATGACATTTCAAAACAAGTAAAAGTAACTAAGTAAATTGCGAATCTCTCGAAAACCGGTCATTGGAGGTACTATTTGTTGGAATAAATGACTGGAAATGTCTTATATGTGGGTATAAAAATTTCGTATTACAGTAATCTGCCGTTTCAAGGCCAGGCGGACTGAAAATCTGTCAACACGAAGTATTCTTTACATAATTTGTTGTAATTACGTATCAACAACCAACATATCTATCATGAGTGTATACAAAATGTCTGATATCTTCGTCGATGTTACCATCACACGGCAGTCGTTCTAGCGTCGACCGCAAACCAGTCGACTGACAGGGCGCCGTGGCTCAGCGCGCCCGATGAGGGGGCTAAAATGCCCTCTGTAATAAAAAAGCTGAGCCAACCATTCGACGAACAACCGAGAAGAACCTGAACCAACGACCGCAAACCATAGATCTACAAGTTGGAAAGAAGTGATGGTTCAAGGCTCCTCGAAATAATTTTTCTTCCATTCTTTATTGGAGTTTTCTGATAGACAAAGATTTTCCTATAAATGTCATATAAGTATACTGCATAATAATCGATGCTATGTGAACTTAAGTGCGCATCCTCTGAAGAGTGTTTGTTGGATTCATTTTATGAACAGGACAGATTGCAACTTACAGTGAAATACGCACTTTATTTGTTTCATGTACTGCATTTTACACCTTCTAAACGTTCTTTTGCGGAATAGTAACAATGACCGTGGAAGAATGACGATTAAGTTTTACTGAAAAGCGAGACTGTTGCAATAATACTTCCCTCATGTGAAGGTCTTTACTAATTTTATATGGCACAGTTCATCATGAAACCTTTGTAATTCGCTGCAATTATTGACATAACATGCAACTTTTATAAGTCTTATGTTCATAGATATTTCGTTGTCACTTATGTAGGTCTATAACACAGAACATAACGAACACATGCACAAGCGTGGAAATAAGCGATTTAATAGAGGAAAAGCAAGGATTCCATTCTTTTTATTTGGTAAACAGTGAGATTCCAGAACCTGATGCCACTGTCTCTAGAGCGCGCTGCGGTCGCGTGTAGCTCGTTGAGGCACAAGTCGCGCCAACTCCAAGAGTTCAGCCGCACGTTGGACTCGGCGCGTTGAGCACACACGTTCAAACACACGCTCCGTGTGCCTACGGCTTTAAGTAGTTTTAAAGACTAAGGAGTAATATTCAAAGAAGTCCATAGCTTTACAAAGATTTGTACATCTGAATTGTGTCCCGTGACTCCCGGTAATATCTCAGTGCGTCTTCCGCGCCGCTGCTGCGGACGTATAATGGGAATAGAGGGGGGCAGCGTCCAGGCGAGACGTTTCTGTGAGCTGGGCCCGCCTCCGCTATTTCTGGTGCCTCCCGCGGCGGCGTTGCCACAGGACGCTGGAGGCGGACAGCTCGCGACTGCCGGACACCGCCTGTCGCCACCAGGGCGACAGACTTTTTGATACTGAGCACAAAATCTTTAGACAGGAATTAAAGATCAATTACAAATTAGAAATATTCATTCAATTGTAGCCCTGATGGATACGTTTAGTAACAGTAACTGTGTGAAACAATTAACATTCCTTATTTCTGTTACTGGTAATGTTACCCATGATAATATTCATCTCGGGCGTGCATCCGGATACCATCGTCAACTAAACACAATATTTCGGCAGAACAACTGGCTGCCTTCTTCAGATGAGTGCGCTGATTACACTTACTCGCCGGAAACTGAGACAGCCGGCTAGGATGGCCGAGAGGACTGCGACGCGCCAGTCTCGGTCTGCACGGCCACTACGATCGGAGGTTCGAATCCCGCCTCGGGCATGGATATTTGTGCCGTCCTTAGTGTTAGCTAGTTCATAAGTACATTGTAAGTCTAGGGTCTGATGACCCCGTAGTTAAATCTCATAAGCTATACAAACATTTCATTTCATTTCAAACTGAGACGGAACAGAAACAGCGACCCCTTTAAACACCGCTGACGACCCACCGCGCGTGCGCGAAACCAAAGTAGAGGCCCTCTAGGCGCAACAGAACTAGTAGCGCGCCGGTGGAGAAAATCGGCAAAACGATGGGTAGAAACAAGCCTAGTTAAAAGAAACAGCATTTCGAAATGAGCACCGTTGTTGCTTAATATCAGATAAGATTGGGTTCCAAGTTTTACTTAGAGGAAAGCCCTTGTCCCTACTAATAATATTATCGGCCATACGAATTGATATGGATTCTTGAAGACCACATTCCCAGTAGCGGGAAGCAGGAGCGATCACTTTTGTTTCATCACATAAACGAGCCGCTGTTTCTGTTCTGCCTCAGTTTCCTGCGAGTAAGTGTAATTGGTGCACTCACCTGAAGGTGGCAGCTAGTTGTTCTGCCGAAATATTGTGTTTAGTCGACGATGGTATTCGGCTGCAAACCCGAGATGAATATTATCAGTTATTACGCCGGGAAAGTCTACGCAATCAATATTACTCATGTCTTCAACACAGTGGTACACGTTTCGAGATTTTCTGCACATCTTCAGACACTATTTACATGGAGAAATTGTTTATATTACGTTACATTAAACTATTCTAGCCTCAAGTTCATTATTGGTCATTGCTGATGTTGCATCTATGGTACTGAGTGGAGGCAGGGGGTGAAAGCGGATAGACAAACTAACGTGCAGTGATGTCTTTATTTATAAGGCCAACAGCTAAGTTCGATTTCAATTTCTATCTGGATTACAGGTTTTGGCACTATAAGTGCCATTTTCGGATCTTTCATTTCATTCCCCACATCAGAAATTAAAAACTTATAAAAACACATTCGCCAACATTATTATTGGCTTGTCTTCATGATGACAACAATAATGTTGGCGAATAAGTGTGTTTCGAAAGTTTTTAATTTTTGTTGTGAGGAATGAAGTGAAACATTCAAAAATGGGGCTTGTACTGCCGAAACCGGTAACCCAAATAAAAATTAAAAGCTACCTCGTGTGTTGTCATTCAATTGATTGAAAGGATCGCCCCCCGCCGGCCGCGGTGGCCGAGCGGTCTGCGGCGCGCCAGTCACGGTCTGCACTGCCACAACGATCGGGGGTTCGAATACCCCCTCGAGCATGGATATTTGTGCCGTCGTTAGTATTAGCTAGTTCATAAGTAGTTTGTAAGTTTAGGGACTGATGACCCCTTAGGTAAGTCCCATAAGCTCTACAAACATTTGAACATTTGATCGCCCCCAAATGACGATTATGTTGTTATTTATATCATCAGCTGTGTGTGATGTATCAGATGTCGTGATGTAATTGTCCTGCGAATCTTTTTCATTACAATCATATGCAGACTTAAGATTTTACCGCCCCTTGATTCGATCTGTGTCTCTTTGTAACTCACAGACTCACACACATATAGCCGCGCGGGCGTGGCCCCGCACTCTAAGGCGTCTTGCAGCGGTAAGAGCGTCTGCTTCCCGTCAGACCTTCGGGTCGTGTGTATGTGTGTGTGTGTATGTGTGTGTGTGTGTGTCCCCGAGGCGTGCATCGTAGCATAGCTCCTCTATACGCTTGGCGAGGCATACTGACAGTCTTTTTTTCGTCGTTCTAGATGTAGATGTACTCGCGCGCACACTGCGCGTGAAACAGAATATCCTCTGCAAGACATCAGCAATTTGCCTTTCACGCTTCACACAATTCTTGAAGCAGGAGACAAGTCAGAATGTTTGCTTTATATTATTTGGATTGTTACTGATGTTTCTTTTTAATTGCTAATGATGCTGCCAACAAGGGAAACTAGTTGATTAATCAAGAGACATAACATACAGCTTAAAATTATTTATTACCGTTATAACAGTTCAGTTTTCTATACAAGGTGTTGCAGGAGGTATAGTAAACAAAACCTCTATCAATAATTCGCTTAAAAGGCTTGTAACAATGACGTAGATGAACTACGAACTACAGTTAGGTCACTGTCTTTCGAAATAGTCATCTCCCATAAAAATTCACCGCTGAGCTCTGCGATACATGAACTGGTAACTTTGCACTAAATCTTCCTTTCGGATGCTGTTTAAAAGCATGGTGTTTCTTCGGATGTCAGGATTATCGTCAAATCTCTTTCCTTGCAAAGCGAATTTTAGTCGAGGAAATAGGAAGAAGTCTGTACGATTGAGATCCGGCGAGTACGGTGAATCTTCAAGTTGCACTACCTCATTTTCTTCCAGGAACGCCGGCCTCGGTGGCCCAGGGGACTGAGGCGCTCCAGTCACGGTCTGCACGGCCACTACGGTCGGGGGTTCGAAGCCCCCTCGTGCATGGATATTTGTGCCGTCCTTAGTCTTAGTTAGTTCATAAGTAGTTTGTAAGTTTAGGGACTGATGACCCCGTAGTTAAGTCCCATAAGCTATACAAATATTTGAACATTTTCTTCCAGGAACTGTTTGACGACATTGAATACCCATTGGGGAACGTTGTCGTGCAACAGTGGAATGGTGTTCATCGACATCACCTCGGCGCAGAAAGTTAAGAGTTGAAAAAGTCACCCATCAAACAAATAATCATCACCTTTTTCGATAGTCAAGCCATTGTCCACAAAGAGTTTCTACACGCGGGAACGACAGCCGAAATTTTGACCCGTTTCATAGAACGTCTACGTAAGTTACGCGTCCAGTACGCACAACAAGGTTCCTCGACAACACACAACCAATATCGTCAATCAGTTTCTGGAAGAAAAGAGAGGGTAGGGCAACTTGAAATCCACAATGATCGCCGGGTCTCAGTCCTCCAGAGTTTTTCATATTCCCTCGACTAAAAGTCGTTTTGAAAGGAAAGAGATTTGACGATATTGTCGTATTGAAATGGAAGGAGGCTTGACTTCGAAGGCAGGGTTGTCGACTGAACACAGCACTTATACTGAAAGCAGGTTTATTGCGAACTGAAACGTACACGCAGCACTGATTGCCTCTCGGGCAGACTGCTCTGCTATTTAAACACAGACAGAATGTACAAGAAATTAGAAGAATAGTTTACATAAGAAAGAAGTAAAAATTACAAGTGAACATAAGAAACATGTAGTATGTTCTGGAAATGTTAAATACAAGGAAATAAATTCCTGCCGGTGGACGGGATTCAACCGGCGACTTTCAGCACCGCAGTCGCGGACACTATCCCTTGCGCCACGCCGACAGTCGGTTTACTTGGGGTCTCGCGGCAATATTATTGGCATCCAACGAAACGTCACGAGGTTTTGAACACCATTCCAAAGAAAGATAGAGCTCAGCAGTGGACAGTAATTGTAGTTTATTGTTAAACTACATTAATGTTACAGAACTATTCATAGAACTTTATTGCCAGAGGTTGTAACTTATGAGGTGGTAGTATAGACAATATTCAATAACAATACCATGTGACATTTGTCTAATTTCTTTTTAGTTGAAAAATTCAGCTGTTACTACATAACCCAAATAAAATTAAAGCAAAGGCAGATGAAGATATTTTAATCTATTGTTCTGTCGGGGCTTTATTTACTTAACCGGTTTTCTGCTTACAACCTCAGGCTGTAGAGTCTGAAGATGGTTTGTAAGCCGAATCCAGATTAACGACATAAATATAAATTGTAGTAGATATTACAAAACCGTGAACACAAGAATCACTGAAAACTTCTTCATTTGCCTTTGCTTTAAGTTTGTCTGGATTACACATTAGCAACCGTATCTCGGTACTCAATGGTATTTTTTCTGAAATTTCTCTATACTACTACCTCTTACAGTATCTAACACTTCTCCTGAAACTGATACTGGGTGATTTAGCTGCTCCTACCTTTTATGCAACCGAGCTACGCACCAAGCTGCTTCACTCATACACTGATCAGCCAGAACTAAGGAACGATCTAATATTCAGTTTAGGCCAGTTTCTGGCAAAATACTGGTTTCAACCTCAGTTTCGTTTCAGGCCAGGAATCAGCCGAATCTTCGACTTGGCCAAAACTAGCTTTCCTGAACGAAGTTTTGTTGCTTTCGGGATAGATTCAGTGGGCGTAAAAATATTTGGTTGTTAATCACAATATAACGCAATCGTATTTTATAATAATATTTTTTTTACTGAGTTTGTAACAGTGAAACTTATTCAGTATTGTACAGCGGCTTTTCTAACAACCTTTGTGGGTTGGAAACATTGATCTTGTGCTACACAGTAGTCTTGTATAGTTCGCGAACGAACTGGTTCGGAAGAGTGCTCCCACAGGCGAACTACGCTAATTAGTTCGCAGATCCCTCGTCTCTTAGTTCGTCCGCTCCTTTTCCGTTGAATGACGGGTAACAGCGAGAGGACGCGAGACCGCGCAGAAGCGCGTGATTCCCTTCTGCCAGTTGCCGTCATTTCGAGCTGAGATGCAGCTCAGCTGTAGTTTTAGTAGCGGTAGCAAAAGCCAAAACGAGCGGACGAACTAAAAAGAGCGACCTACTTCGCGGCCGAGCTGCGAACTAAAAGGAGAGCTACCGCTCGCGAACTAAAATATGCACGATAGGTCGCGAACTAAAATATGCGTGATAGGTCGCGAAAAAAAAAAAGCGTGATAGGTAGCGAACTAAAGTATTCATGATAGGTAGCGAACTAAAATTTTCGTGATAAGTCGCAAACTAAAATATGCGTGATAGGTCGCGAACTAAAATATGCGCGATAGGTCGCAAACAGAATTAAAAATCACGTGTTCGCCTTCTGCTGATGAGAGCCATTTCGAGGTTAGCGTCTGCCTGCTAGATTATATAGTTCAATGCTACAAAATTTCTGCTTTGGAGTATTCTGCACTCTGAATTATCTGACTAATAAATTCCATAATGCCAAGACATAGAAATAACTCTAAACTTAAACGAGAGAAATTATCCTCGAACTATTTCTTTTGGTTTGCGTGATATCGTTAGCGACTCAAGCAACAAGCTCATGAAGCAGCTAGGTGGGGGAACTTCTCCCTCCACCTGCATGCGCAGACCACGCCGCTCAGCTGTCAATGGAAGCGGACGAACCAAAAGAACGAACTAGTGCGCGGCGGAGCCGCGAACTAAAGTGTGCGCTCCCGATCGCGAACTATTATGCGCAAGTCTAAAACACAGCTTTTCCCTGTTGAGTTTGCGTAAAATTACTTTGACAACAACCATACTGTTAATTGGAACTGGGACGTTATTTTTCGAAATACTTTATGCAGCACTGATTTAATGACAGGAACTGAGCCTTAAATCTACTTACTCTAATAATAATAATTGTAACGAAGAGAGACGAACACCTAACGAAATTTTACGAAATTTGTACGAGGCCTTGGCTGCACGAGAGTCAAGTCTATCAACGACAAGATCTAATCTGAGTCTGCCATGCGTGATCATGATCCACAATTTTGCTTACGTATCAGTCTTTAGGGTATTACAGCATCGTCTGCAATAAACGTATCATACCTGTGATCCCGGACTTCATTTTGTGGAGAATACTTACGCGCAACAACTTAGTATATTTCCAACTATTATGCTTTGTGTTTTCTTTAGAAATACAAATCGCTACAAGGAATGAGAGGGAAAACGACACAGTTTCAATAATAACAGGTACGAGGTATTCATATGCTCTGGCTCACAAGTCCCACTGACGGAGTGGTTGGTTTAATATTCGCAACTGCCGGATGAAAAGGTCGGTAAATATGTACGCCTCCTAAGTCATTTTCTAAGGAGTCCTCATTAGGCTTACACACACTCAAGAAGGCTTAGTACAAGAAGGAGATCTTGAAAAATGTGGGAAAACTAGTTATTTGTGGTATAACGTAAATTTACCGGAATTTTAAATTACGAAAGTTTCGGTTTCCGTCAAAAATTTGGTTACGGTTTCGGACGGTAATCACGTTTCGGTGTCACCACGTACTTAACAGTTGGCATGTTAACCTTTGAAACGCATTACAGCTGCGACCTGTCTCAGTATGGAAGCACTTCATGTCTGGCTGTATCGCTGGAGGGAATTTCCACCACATCTGAACACGGGTCACCTCACTCCTGTAAATTCCTGGAATGGCTGCTATGAGCTGTGACGTAACGTTTAATCACGTCCCAAACGTGTCCGAGTGCGTTAAAATCTGCCGAGCTGGGAACAGCACATCAACCGTGACCGTGTTCCTGAAATCAGTCCATCACACAACTGGCCGTGTGATACGGCTCATTTTCACATTGAAAAATGCAACTGCCATTGGGAACCTTGATCGACATATACGTGGTTTGCAACCTGCACGACACTTCTTGACCGTTATAGTGTCTTTCTAAGCTCAACGTGACCCATAGAAGCGATTACCTTCTGTGGGGATCCCAAAATATATGTCGTTTACTGCCACAAACTTCATGGTCTTCCAAACTGCAGCAGAACGGATACGATGCCTGCAATTCAGCAGTCGATTACGATCCGCCTACTGCATATTGCTCACGAGAGCCATAAAGTACCAAGAGATGAATGGTAGTCACGTTCAACATCCGCTATTAGCTGCTTAGTACTATATTTCCTTCTCTCTTCTGTGTTTCTTATTAAACTGAAATTTTCGCCCAGATCGCATTCTTTTTCTCCCACCCTGTATCATACCCTGGAGCCATTAAACACAGTCCTTGATGCTGATGGATTTTCCTGCCATCTATAAACCTATTTTTTCTATGGAATGGGTTCCCGTAGTGCAGCTATGATACGATTTTCATATGTGAAATAATTACTCCAACTGTACAGTAGGCTATGTTTCCAGTGAGGGTTAACGGTTCATATTCAATTCCCAGTTCAGCAAACTTAATCTCTCATGTAAAACGAATATATATGAAGTAGGTAAAGTAGTACATATCGTAAAATATCATTATTTTCTGTATCAACTGCCTCTCGATAAGAAGGCACAGTTTAGTTACTCATAAATTCTTCTCGGTGGATGTGCCATTCACTTGAAAGCCTATAACACACACCCTACCCCTAGAACACCATTCTCTCTTCTATGAATTCTTCTCGATTCCTCGACATGTAACTCAAGCGATACAAATAAAATTATGATTTAGCCGAAGATATGTTTTATTCAAGGAGCGTTTTTATCTCTCTCTGAACATTAAGCCACATTCCCTTATTTTTTATGACACGAGAGAAAGAAGGGTGTTTCGCTTTATCTGTCTGTGCCTGGCCTCTGATTAGTTAAGACGTATTTGTAGCGGCTACTGTGATACCTGTAATGCGTAAAGTGAGTATAGTGCTCTTATTAGTGAAATATATCGTGGGATAGTCATTTATTTAACATCACGCCATTGCACACTGGCGAAAAAAATTCCGACCATTGAAGTTGTGTGGTGGATTTGGATGCCATTACGGCTGGCGGGATTTCGTGCACTGATTGTTGCAAGTTTTATTTATTTTCAAACCATATCATTCCCCTTCAAAATTGACCGACTTTTAGAACCTACAATCGTGTTTCATTTTGTAAATGTTAAATTTGGAAGTCCGATAATTTTCCGCGAAATATTTTTCCAGCAGCTCCGTTTCGACACCGAAGTAAAATTTAACGCACGGTCCGCTGCACGACCAAAACGCCTAACTAATCCAACACCGAATCAAGACGGTGTTTTATCTTAATGGACAGGAATTTTTATTACACTAACCAATAGAATGAGCTGATGTACGTTTAAAAAGGTAAAATCTATCATTCTGTTTTCCCAACTATTTAAAGAATCAAATTTATTTCCACTATTTATTCAGAAATTACGACCTCTGGAAGTATTAGTTACGATATTTTGACCATTATGAGCCCATTCTTGACTTAAGAACTATTTACGAAATTAATTCTGAACTGAAAGTTAAACTTTTCCATAAACCTTAACCCCAGAATTTATGCGTGACTAATCTGTGTCTTCTTATTGAAAGGCAGGTGATACAGATAATAATGAGATTTTACGATGATATCACGGTGATGATGATTAGTATTTTAGGACACTAAACCGCTGGGAATCAGCAACTGTCAACGTGACAAGGCTACGTACACAGTAAAAGCTTTTCCCAGCTATCACAAATATGCTACAGAATCTACGTAAAATTTAGCATGAGACGAATCGTTCATCAACTATACAATTAAAATTGGAACGCTGTTTGCACTAATGCAGGGGTGGGCACGAGAGCTGCTCGGGCGGCTGCCCGCGAGCAGCGAGAGCCGCGAGGGCAGCGCTGAGCGGCCTTGAGAGCCAGCAGTGCGGGCAGCAGGGCTGTGCGCTGTGGCTGGCCGCTTGCTGATGCACAGTGCACAGACATCGGTGCTTTCATCCAATGCTAAAGAAAAGAATACTAAATCATTGATCCTGTCTCTCAACTGAGCTTCTACGTCGTTTGCAATTTCTTCAATGCGCCTGCTAACCGTTCTCCGTGAAAGAGGAACGGTTTCAAAAAGAGGAAGGTTTGCTGGGCACAAAATTGTTGCGGCAGCAAAAAAAAAACATTATTTCACAAATTCTGCATCGCTGAAGGGCCGCGCGGTTTTAGCTATTTTAAGAGCTACATAATAGCTTAATCTCATCACTGCAGTGTTGTGGATTAGAAGGTTTTCTACCTGTAAATACGTACAGGAGAAGGCAAAATTGACGAAAAATGCACACAACATATTAATAACAGCAGTAAATTGAATTAATAACATAATTATCTACAAGTATACTTACGTCTTTCTCCTTTTTCTGCTTCATTTCTATAAGTTTGACTTTTCGTTCTTCTTTACTCTAATTACATCTTTTTCGTGAAGCAGTAGAAAATGACGCTTCACATTGTCCTTCTTCCATGAAGACAATGTTGAATTGCAAAACAAACACTGAGGTCCGCTTTGCGTTCCAACAAAAAAGTACTCTTCTTCCCACTGTGGGTGTTCAGAAGACTTTCTTTCCAAGAATTTTACGTCCTCCTCAGCCATTTTTCAGACACTAGTTCTGCTATATCACGAACACTGGACGCGATTTCCACAAGTAAACAGAACGAGTGGTTCCGCGTGGTGTAGTGACGTGCGCGGCTAGTCTAGTGTGAGTGGGTGGCATTGCTGGCTGGCGGAGTGGCCGGGGGGGGGGGGGGGGGGGGGGAGAAACCGTGAGCAGGCCGCGTGAGCCGCTGAGAGCGCTCGCGCTCGCGAAACGGCATTGCCCAGCCCTGCACTAATGTAACAATACACTTCTGTGACTCAAATGTTTCAAATGTTTGTATAGTTTATGGGACTTAACTATGGGGTCATCAGTCCCTAAACTTACAAGCTACTTATGAACTAGCTAATCCTAAGGACGGCACAAATATCCATGCCCGAGGGGGGGATTCGAACCCCCGACCGTAGTGGCAGTGCAGACCGTGACTGGAGCGCCTCAGTCCCCTCGGCCACCACCTGAATCCCCTCAAACAGAACAAAGACTGTTAAGTTTAACCTCAGGCTATCGGTAATGCGTAATAGAATTCTGTTCAGTAATATTGCGTAGTTTCTGACAATATTTTTGAGCGCATTTATAATTTTCTGTTTCTTTATGCCTAGTAGTGCCGAATATATCAGTACTGAAGAATCGCAACTCGTCAGTCACCTTCTGAATTCTTACCTAATCCGCCTAAAGCTTGTTTTGAGGTGGGCGTACAGCGTTCATTAAGACAGCAAATTACATTTTAATTATTTATTCGATTATTTTATTAGGTGTTACTTAATAACGAATATGTCGTTTCGACTTCTGTCATTTACAACTCATATGCAACAAACGTACAATATTTAATTATTTTGTCAAGTAGGCTCGTGTAAAAACACTAAAATATGACGCGTGTCAAGGGTCAAGCCCTCATCATCAGATAATCTGCACAAGAATTTTAAAACCTGACACAATAAAAATTTAAAACTTAATAAAAGAAAACTTGGTTACTTCCCTTGTAACCGTGTCTACGCAGAATGGTCCTCAGCATACTGTGATTCGTCAGTATTCAAATCAGACCCCAGCACTGGCGACGCATAACACTAGTGAAATGCACGGAGTCAACAACACGAGTGGGGCGCACGTATGCACATGAAAACAAAGACCTCTAAATTCCAAAAATCATCCACAAGCTAGTGGGTACATTCAGGTGTCATGAAATCATTTGCACAGTAAGACAGAGGTTGAAATTTAAAATAAACGACTTTTGTTATAACAGGTCCACAAAGTTTATAAAAAAGCTGTATGTACTACTTTGAACGTGTTCATTTAATGAAACGTCGCTTTTTGCGTTATGTATTGTAATCACCAGCTGTTCTAGCAGATCTAGCTTTCTTCCCTTATCCTGTTTATGGAAAATCTTAAGGTCATCTTCAATCCGGTTTAATAGGTGGCCAGTTTCGCGGACATGTGTAGCTACAGCGGACTTGTCAAAATTATTAAGTCGGAAGGCGTCTATATGTTCCTTGTACCTAACTTTAAACTATCTCCCGGTCTGTGGTTGAGCCTACTTGACAAAATAATTAAGAAATACAACCGCAACCTTGCATCCATTATGGATATAATTAAGTACAATTCAAATATTATATTATAATGAATAATTGTATAGATGATATCACTGAAATCACAGAAAAACAGAGATATTAACATTGGAAAAGATAGTTCAAGCACAGAATATTACTACCTTTGTATATAGCTAACATCACAAATTTCACAAACACGATCTGTCACTGGAGTTGACTACGAAGTAAAATAATATCAGTACAAATACGTGTACAGAAAACATATATATGACCAACCTTATATCATCCATATTGGACTGTGATAACGAAATGCGACTATTAATGACAATAAAAGTTCAAATAAAAGCAATTATCTGCATCAGTCCCTCTTTTTATTACTCCCGCGGCCCGTTTCGAGAGTGTAGAACAATGGTTTATGTTTACATTGATACTTCCAGGACCCATCTAGTTCTTATTTCGGGTTTCATTTTGCTACGAAACACATACAAACTCTTCTTAATGTAGGTAGGTAGAAAGATTATAAATTTAAATACTGATTTGGTGATATAGTTATTCACAATTTGTTCCAATGTATGTAACTGTAATTTTTCACAAACTGACATTTCACTATAACTACACGCATTAGACATGGGCCTAAACATAAGAAAACCAAAGATTACGACTCCGGAAATATAGTGCCTTGTCTCAAAGATCATACATAACTGTTTACCAAAATAAATAAATAAAAATAAAGCATCTATATTAAATACTACACACATAAAATACTATAAATACTGTATGTAACAATCAATGTACATAGTATTAAATTTAGAAGCTTTATTTCGTTTTTCTATCTGTGTCTCAAACACCATTGATATTGCAATATCCATAGTCTTGATAATATTCTGTTTTAAACAAATTCAAATAGCCCACTGGTTTGGATATATATGATCTTTGAGACAAGACACTATATCTGTGGAGTCGTAATCTTTAGTTTGTTTATGTTTATTTTATGCCCAGTGTGTATAATTCTACTGAAATGTCACTTTGTGAAAAATTAGATTTATTACACTAGAACAAGTTCTAAGTAACCATAGGAATACTGAAATTAAAATCTTCGTACCTACCTACATTATCAAGAGTTTGTATGCGTTTTGTAGCAAAATGCAACCAGAAATAAGAAGTAGCTGGATCCTGGAAGTATCAATGTAGTCTACCGGTAAACAAACACCATTGTTCCAGCTGAAGATGAGAGTATAAACTCTCGAAACGCGTCGTGGGAATAATAAAAAGAGTTACGGATGCAAACAGTTGCTTTTATTTTAACCTAAATATGTGCCTACTATCGTAAATTAAACCTTCAAATGTATTTGTATAATTGTGTGTATAAATATTGTACATGCATTGGAGATAGCTTGAAAACGGCGAACACTCTAAATGAAATCGTTATCAGTAAATAACACCTAATAAAATAATAGTGCAGCAATAAAAACCAATAAATACTTAAAAATTCTTTTACCACAATGGGTGGTTTATATGAACCACAGTGTAGATATAAAGTGTTTGTTTTGTGTAGCCTCTGAACGTAGGTAGCGACGGTAAAACACTGCTATTAATGTACAGAAAAAAGTAGATCGTTTCGCATAATAGCTTTTATAGTCTCAGGTTTTACGATCGGTTCCGCAGGTGTTCTTTATGGTCGTACCGCTTGCTGTTTTATGGCAGAAGCGAGGAAGTTGTAGCCGTTGCCTGCTTTGTCGTATCGCCGCGAACTGTGCGCGTGGCCTCAACCAAGGGCAAAAGGGGGAGGGGAGGGGACAGTTTGCGTGGTGTGGGTACGAGAAATTTAGCAATAGTGGTCGTGTGTCTCGTATAAAGTCACTAGGAGCACTTCTCTGCGAGCTGTTTGTTCCGTGTTCAGCTATCCGTATATGTCTTCATCGCACCATGTCTGCCTTATTAATGTCTCGTTTATTTAACATTTAGGTCTTTTACTCAGTGATCCAGAAAGTATATGTGATCATAGACACCGTTCGCACTATTACAGGGAAGTGCTGTTTTCCTTGTGAGCTTACGTGTGCCTTGAAATTGGATTTTTAATAAAAGTGTACTGTTTAAAAGACGCTTTGGTGATACATTTGGTAGAACACGTAGATGCTTTCTAACGACAGTGATGATATATGACTGAGTGTGACAACAAATGCAGCAGTCATCTTACATTCCGAAATATACTTCAATGGTTATTCACGGAAGTGGAATATTTATCGCCGATGTGCACACAACGACAAGTGAACACGTGCTGCTGCAATTTTCAAGGTTCCAGCTCTGCATCTGGTAGTGATATCTACCAACTCTGGGTCAACGGTGGAGAAGGCAAACCGCTGCAACATCAAATAGGATCCGACAACACTGGTCTGTAAGGCTGGAGTAGCGAAGACGGGTGAATGCTCCGTGGAGTTTCGATGCAGTAGAAACCTCGAGACAGAGTTGGGCCGATGACGACAGCACTGAGGCATAGCGAAGGTGAGACAGTTCAAGTATCAGTTAAACATATCGACTTATTCCGTATGTGATTTATGATAGTCAATCCCAGGAACTTGAAATTAATGCTCCAAGTAACAATACCGAAAGACATACCGCGAATTTGTTAAAGCATGATGACATAGCTATCATAAGAATATATTGTTTGAAGATTCGCAACGTATACAAAGAAGAAATCTGTTAAAGAGAGAGAATTCCATGCCCAGTGTGTTATAAATGTGAGCAAGGCTTCTAGCGACGTCATGGTGAAACATTATGCGTAATTATCTCGGACTATAAGTGTTGAGGGCAGGAAATTGTGAGTCAAGCATTGAGACTTTTCTATCGTAGTGTGGACGTATCACATCTACTGGATCCAGCGATAACAGTTTTTGTATTGTTACGGTACTGCATTGTTAATGTAGACTAAATGTTGATGATGTAAGCTACATAACAGTACGTTTGCAAGAGATGCTTCAGAGATATTCAACACAGACTGTGATAATCCGAAAAAGTACACCATCGTTAAGCTATACCAACCAATTAAGGATGTCATGCTTATAAAAAAAGTTCAAGTACTGGTTCACGCATTGGCTCACAACTACCTGTGATCTCATTAAAATATGTACAACGTGTCACTACAGGAAATTTGTAGAAAAACAATGATAATCTAGTCGTACTTACATTATTCAAATTTAAAGACTTTGACCTGTTAACTAAATGACGTTCGATTTGTAATGTTTATTTTGTGATATTTGTTTTTGAGTTTTCTAATCACTGTGATATGTATAAGGTATGTGAATAATTGTTTTGTGAAAGACATTCAACACAATAGTGACAGCTGCTACAGGCAACCGATATGGCAGACAAATTTCGTGGGGGACTGACTGAGGCACACCAGAACCATCTGACTTCTAGACTATTTAGGGGCGTGCTCAGAAGATCGAAGACACCAGCGCCACCAGCAAGAAAGCACGTGTCGACTGTTGATGCCGTTACACAGACGGAGAGAACCGAACTCGTTGTAGCTGATGTTGAGGGAATTGACTCTCGCAAGATTTCAGACTTGTGCGAAGAGGCGTCGCTGATGATGAAACTGGAACAGATCCCCGTCCTGACAGCGGCACTGAGACATCTCGTGCGACTGGGACATCCTTGGGGTAATAAAATCACATTTCCGGTCCCAGAAGCCGTAGACAGAATTCATTTGAAATCGTTGGGCCTCCCTACCAATCCAGAAGATCTGGACCCACTTTTAGGCAAGGTGTTTCAAAGAAGAAATGAAAATTTCGATCTGGATCAACTGTACACGCAGTTCGTTACCACGCATGGTCGTTTAGAGTTTGATCATACTCAGAAATGGCCTAACTGCAACGTACACACCTACCATCCATAATTGGTTTTAATCACAGCGTTAATTATGGAACCAATGTTAATTCATCTTCGGACAGGCCTCACGCTTCTAAATAAAACAGGAAGACGTAGACGCACACCATGGTTCTAGCTGAATATTTGATACCAACAGGGACTACACCAAGTCAGAGATCTAAAATTTGGGTGAAACAAGTTTTCGTATTAAGTTCTGAAGTTAAACACAATAGAAACCGACAGATATGAAGGATTAATGTAGTCCCTCATGAACAAAAAAGATAACGGTAACGCAGTCAATTGTTTCAAGAATATATGTGTTTTCGAAGGAGGAACAAATGGAACTGAGGAAGACGATGACTAAAAAACGGAAAACTCTAAAGAAGAAGTGAAGAAGTGAATAATGCAGTGTGTAGATACAATTAATTCACATTTTCGAGCTTCACTATTCTCAAATTGTAGATTACTTTTAAAATGAGAAGAAACACAACTGTGGGAATGTGGCCCTACAGGAAGGTCTTTAGCAGCTGTGAAATGGTGGCAACATTTGTTACCATTCGGCATGTGCTCTAAAATTACAAGGTAACAGGTATGCGTGAACACTACGAAGTTAGAATATGTTTTTGACCCATGCGAAACTATTACATATGACTACATAGTTCTCCTTATAATAAAATTATGTGCCTATTCAGACAGTGATAAAAAAAGTATCTGTACAGATATGTGTAATTTCAGTTGCTCCACTAGTAACAAAATAATGCACGATATCATTATTACCTTGATGTACCACAGAGGAACGAGTAAATAAAAATAAAAGAATGCCTCTCAGAACTTTTATTCTTACTTCTTTAATTTGTGTTAATGCAATGTCACACATTCTGCAAATTAATGTGTAGAGTTCACAGTGAAGTATCTTGGTTGTTCTCTAACGTAGCCAGAGTATATACTTTCGCTCCCTGTTTAATGCATTGCAGTATGACAATTAATGTACTCTGTTGTGTGTGAATATGAAAGTGTATACTTTCGCTCCCTGTTTAATGCATTACATATGACAATTAATTTACTTTGTTGTGTGTAAATATGAAAGACTACAAATCTTTGTAAACATATACTAGGTGCGACAATGAAGTAATGAGACTGATCTGGAAAAAAAAATGTTTCTTTCCGTTTTTGTTCAAATGTTTGTATAGCTTATGGGACTTAACTACGGGGTCATCAGTCCCTAACTTACAAACTGTTTATGAACTAGCTTATTCTAAAGACGGCACAAACATCCATGCCTGAGGGGGGATTCAAACCCCCGACCGCAGCGGCCGTGCAGACCCTGATTAGCTCGCCGCAGACCGCTCGACCACTGCGACCGGCACCGTTTTAGTCACCTTATTGTTGTCTCCTTCAAAGTAATTCCCTTCTGATTGCACTCACTTTTTCCAGTGCTTCTCCGATTGATGGTAACATATCTGGAACTCATCTTCTGTAATATCCTCCAAGACCCTCGTCACAGCTTTTTGGACATCTTGTTTTGTTTGAAAATGGTGTCCCTTGACCGCCGTTTTGACTGTTGGGAATAGAAAAAAGTTGCACGAAGCGAAATCTGGTGAATAAGGTGGCTGTGGTAGAACTGAAATTTTTTTTTAGGTTAAAAATTGCTGTAATGACATAGCAGTGTGGGATGGTGAATTATCGTGACGCAAAATACAATTATCAGCAATTATCATGGACACGAAGAGGTCTTTTATGGAGTCTTTCTAAAATTTCTTTGCAGTAATATTGGATAACTGTTTGTCCAGGAGGCACCTACTCTTTATGAACAATTACCTTGAAATCAAACAAGCATGCATTTCACTTTTGACTTTGACATGCGAGCTTTTTTTGGTCTGGGTGATCTCTTTGACCACCATTGCGAAATTGGGATGTTTTTCTCTGGGTCGTACTAAAAAAAAAACTAACTTTCAACACCAGTGATAACACGGCGAAACAATCCTGGATTGATTTCCGTTTGTTCTAACAGATCGCCTGCCACATGTTTCCGTGTTTCTCACTTCTGTGGTGTGAGATTTTTGTTTTGGGACCTTTATTGCACAAACCTTTGTCATACCAAGGTCTTCATTTAATATTAGACGAACCGTTTCTCGATTGATGTTCAGTTCTTCTGCAATCATTTTCGTGGATAATCTACTAGAAGATCGTCCGAGTTCACACATCCTGGCCAAATTGACATCCGTCCGTGAGGATGATGGTCGTCCACTGCGGTCTTCATCTTCAACATTCGTTCTGCCTTCACTAAACATCTTATGCCAACGAAAAACTTGAGCTCTTGACATAACCTCCTCTCCAAAAGTCTTCTGAAGCTTACCGAAAAGTTGTCGTCGCGTATTCACCCAAATTAACGCAAAAAGAAATGGCACACCGTTGCGCAATATTATGCGGTTCCATTTTCGTGAAGAAAGGCAGAAATACGTGTTAACTTATTACAGCACAACTGACGACTAAACAGTTACATCGATATGCCGCTTGGACTAGAAGCAGATAATACACCAAGGTCAAAGATATTGTGCCTACACAAGCCAGCAGGGTTCCCACATCTTGTAGAGAAAATCAGGTCTCATTACATAACTGTCGCATCTCGTATAAACATTTGTGGTAATGTATATCGTGAGTGCACATACTGAAAAATAAAGTCCTTGCCATCAGAAAGTAGATATACGACAAGTTTACACACAGTGAATACAGGTAAGACACTGCTGTAAGAAACTAGTGGTTTTATCAGTTTAATTTTTAATTCTATTCCAGAATGTCAGGTTTACTTCTTGTGTGTTTAGGCAACACCACAATGTTAGACGTAATCGGCGAATACGATACACCGACACTTGCACAGTAAATGATTCTTATATATCGACCTTATATAACTGAAATTCCGTGGATAAAGAAAAGGAGAGATAGATGTGGAAATCTGATACGAATCAACTACTTTCAGGAACACTGAGACTTTTCGTTTAGGGTTAGAGTGATCATGAGAGAGAATGGACGTACAAGACACTCTGCCGTCTCAATCATGCTGTCATACCACATTCGAATGAAAATAATAATAGTAATAATAATGGTAATAAGACGTATATCACATGTACAAAGTGGATTTATTATTGCTTTCGTAATAAACTTTTAACTAACACTAAATGAATGTCCACTCTGTTTCATCGAGCAGTTGACGGCTATCAGATTTCTAGACTTTTTTTCTGTTTTCTCCTTTGTACTGTTTTTCTTTCAATACATTTCTGTTTCATAAACTTGATGGATAAGATAGAATCATATGAACAATACTTGTTTCAGGGACAGAGATGATATCATTCATAACCACTCACCTATCAGCATTGGCAGCATCGTCGACAGGAGATAAAAATCCTAATTAATAACACTAGGTTCATTTAAATGATGAAATAAAGGTCGTTCAATAAGCGATGCCCCACATTTCTTCCTCAGAACATATTTATTGTTAAGAGTCAGAATTAGTCGACGATGTAAATCAACGTTTTGTCCAGGTCCAATTCTTTTTACGTAGTGTTCATTACGTTCTATAGCCGTACGGCAACGTTGTGGGAGAGCTATGTATTCCCTGCAGGTAAAAGCTCTTGTCCTGTAGGCATAGCCATGTTTTCATTGTTTGAGTGACCCTCTTTGGGGTGATCTGATTTGAATGATGTAATTTTTATATGGATTTTAAGAAGTTCCCCATTAAGCACAATAGTATCCTATGTTTTCTTTTCCGAAGATACCTGAAAGTTGCGGATGTTGATTTCACCACACATCTGAACTGGTTCAGATGTGTAGCGATAGCGCTAGAAACAGAACAGTGAGGTAGAATGTAACGCAAACGTATCGAAATTATTTTTAACGGTGCAAGGAGGCTAGTCACACCTCATTGCGCCGGCCGCGGTGGCCGAGCGTTCTACGGCGCGTCAGTCGCAGTCTACACGGCCACTACGGTCGGGAGCTCGAATCCCCCCTCGGCATGGATATTTGTGCCGTCCTTAGTGTAAGCTAGTTCATAAGTAGTTTGTAAGTTTAGGGACTGATGACCCCGTAGTTAAGTCCCATAAGCTATACAACCATTTGAACACACTTCATTTCCTTTCTCGAGAATATCAAAAGAAACATTGGATGTCTTCCGTGATACAGATGGAAACTAGGTACCAAATGCTAGGTTATTATCGTCTGCTATGGCTTACTATTCCGTGTGCGGATCTACCTCGTGGTTCTCTTTTTTCATATTTGCCGACACAAGACTAATCAGGAAATAAAATGCCCCTTCTATGGATAGATTGGATTGCCGTTTTTTTTTTTCTTCTATGCTCTATACAGCCTCAAAAGAGGAAACTCTCTGACAGGCGTAATACTTCGATTCCCTTCTAAATGAGTAGATGGGTGAAGCCGAGAGAAAGACGTATAGGACGCGCGGGATGGCCGCATTTTCTAAGTCATCAAGCTACGGACTGGACTGCCGTTCTCGTCGTAAGTTCGAGTGTTTCAATTTAAGTAGTTTGTATATGTATGGACTGATGACCATAGCCGTTTAGTCCAATAGGTTTGCAAATATTTGAATATTTGAGTTGAGAGACATTAGGATTTTCCTGATCATTATGGTCATCTTTCATTTCTTCAAACACACTGACTACTTCTACACACGTTTCACAAGTCAAAGCTTTCATATTCGCAGAATATATGACATCAATGGGCAAAGCTGAAAATTTGTAACCAGCCAGGATTCGAACCCGGGTCTCCCGCTTTCTAGCCGTGTTCGAATCCCGGCTGGGTACACATTTTCAGCTTTGCCCATCCGTAGTTGATATATATTCTGTCTATATGATAGAATTGCAACTACAGGATCAGAAGTGACGTCTGTTCTTTCGGAACAGATGCCACATGTGTACATATAATATGCCGATGACGGATTATGATCCTTACTTTGGTGAGGAGGACCGGGCAAGTTTGGGGCCCTTACTCTTACGGGAATTAGTTTCAAAATTACGAGTTTGAGTACTGTGGGCAGGATAAAGCTGGGAATTTGTATCTGTGTCCCCAGTGGTGTAGGGGTCAGTGCAGCTGCCTAGAAAGCGGGAGACCCGTATTCCGATTCTGGCTGGTTACACATTTTCAGCTTCGCCCATTCGCACTTGATGTGAATATGATAGAATAACAACTGCAGGATCGGAGGTGACGTCTGTTCTTTCGGAACAGACGCCGCATGTATATACTCAAAGATTTACCAACAATTGCGATTGATCTCTTTCCAAATACCGCAAGGTTTCTTCTGAATACGCCTTAAGCTAAATCAGGTACTACTCATTTTACAGTTATTATTTCTTTTTTTTAACAGTCTTGACCCAATTGGTATTACACGATGCATCATTAATGTGGAGCGTGCACTGCGACTTGTCAAGATATGTTAAATGAAATGGAACCAGCTGCAGTAATTTTACAAATAAAATTTTGCAACCAGTTTGTGGCAGGTGCAGAGATTGTAAATCCACGACACCAGGTGAAAACGCTCTTAATTCTGTCTACAAGGATGTGGGACATCCATTTGGTTTATGTGCCTGACGATGGCTTCAGTGTAAGGCCGAACATGGTTGCAACATAAATTAGTTATAAAATTTAAGCCGTTGGTTCAACTTAGAACAAAATACTTGTTACAGTGTAAGGCCGAACATGGTTGCAACATAAATTAGTTATAAAATTTAAGCTGTTTGTTCAATTTAGAATAAAATACTTGTTACAAATGTGAACGGTTTCAGTCATTATCGATCATCATCAGACCGTCTCTGAATACAGATAATATTAATAATGTAATGAGCATAGGTTGAAACAACTGATTTCTGCACTACCTCGATGAAAATACAATTTGACTCCGTTCCCACTGTAGCATTTTGCATCGCTGCAGTCCAAATGAAAATTTGCAAAACGCATTTTGCTTAAAATCCATAAAATTGTTGTGAACTTCTTAATTATTCTTTGTCACTACGCGTTTCGGAGTTAACCCATTTTTGATGACCTATCAATATACAAAACATAGTTTACACACCAGATATTTTCAAATACTGTGTATACAATCAAGAAATTTACAAGAAACAGAGGTGTACTTGAAAGTTACACACCAAAATTCACACAGAAGCAACGCGATGTCAGAGTCGCAGTCGTGCACTGTTAATAACAGATTACAAAAATGTTGAAATGTTTGTGAAGCTTATGGGACTTAACTGTGATGTCATCAGTCCCTAAACATACAAACTACTTATGAATTACCTTATACTACAGACAGCACAAACATCCATGTCCTAGGGGGGATTCGAATCCCCGACGGGGAACGGCCTCGGGCATCTCAGCACAGGGTCTCAATGCGCTCGGCCTCTCCGCTGCGGCAAAAAGTTGCATACTGTTGATTATACGAGATAGCTTACAGTCACATGGCCAGAAGCAGTAATGTCGACGAGCTTGTGATACGTGTATATAAATACTTATGCATATAAGTACTTATGCATATGATAAATCATTCATCTGAAAATACTACACAGACTTCGTCCAATTGTCATGCTGAACGTTGATGTGCCGTGAGGTTATAAAAGGTAGTTGAAGCTTTCCATCAAACGTGATTTAAAAATAATATAAAAAAGCTAAAAGATAGGAAATGCACACATATACAAAAATCAGGAACTATATATATATAATGTGTGTGTGTGACAACGTTGTACTTGTGTAGACAGTTTTATCAAACAAATTTTCAAACTTAAAAAGTTCTATATGGTGATATGACATTTTTGTATCTTAATTCACGATAAAATGCCTGTTACTCCCTTGTATCAGCCATTTGTCTACCTTGTTATCCAGATAAATAAAATTGTCTTACGTAAACAAATATGTATATGTAAGAAAAACTACTACCCATGCACAATCACGTTTTCCTATGCTTCGAAAATAACAATTTTGAACATCACTGCATCTGATCATGTGCCTGTAATACATCTTTAATCTGTTATTAAAGGTACACGACTTTACTGTGACTCCAACATAATATCACTTCTATGTAAGTTTTATTACTGAACTTTCATATATATATATATATATATATATATATATATATATGTGTGTGTGTTTTATGAAGTATAAAGGTTTTAAATAAAATTAGTTGTATAAAATATTATCAATTACATCATAAAGAAGGTTATTTTATACATGTATATGAAATAATGGTTGCAGGTAAATAAAATTTTAATTACAGTTTTTTCTATTTCAAAATCGATAATTCCAAATGCTTTTTACAACTAATGTAGGTGGATTAAAGCGTTAAACACTACTGTCATTAGAACTTTATCACAAAATTAAGCAATCATGTTAGATATGGCTTGTTAGTTGAATATTTTGCTTAATTTTCTCTTACAGAGAGCAACTACTCCCGGCATAGATGAATGGCGCGGATGGAAACATTCCAGCCTCCCAACTGTAGAATATGGACATAATGATATGCTCTATTACACCGTCCGACGGTACATATCTCAATGACAAAACTATCATTTGTATAAGTGATGTGCTTAGAACTTTAGAGCTCAATTAATCGGAAATATGTGAATCGTGCGCCTTAAAATTTATATGAGTGGACACCCCTCACATATACAACAAAGTCTCATCCCAAACTGAATTTCCGAGACATGAAGGTCTCCTTGTTAGAAACACTTGTGGGAGATTACTTTGACAAAGAGTCCCCCTACTTGTTAGCAAGCTGCAGAACCACTGAAAGTAAAAAATTGTGGGCTAATAAAATTTCGCCGGCCGCGGTGGCCGAGGGGACTGAGGTGCTCCAGTCATGGTCTGTACGGCCACTGCGGTCGGGGGTTCGAATCCCCCCTCGGGCATGGATATTTGTGCCGTCCTTAGTCTTAGCTAGTTCATAAGTAGTTTGTAAGCTTAGGGACTGATGACCCCGTAGTTAAGTCCCATTAGTTCTACAAATATTTGAACATTTTATTTTTTGAAAATTTCCTGATGACTACATTCTAGTTAGTAGTACCCACACGGACATCCATATGAGGGTTATTTCCTCTAACAACTTTCTCCAGAGGACGCTGCCTCATGAATCCATACAGTACAGCTGCATATCCTCGAGAAAAGAAACGATTGTAGTCTTCCAGTACTTTCAGCCGATCGCTGCGTCACGTTGACAGATGTTGTCAGATCAGATGAGTCCATCATTCAGACTACTGCCGCTGCAACTACTTAAACGGCTGTTGCATCTCTTCAGGAACCATAAGTGTTTCTTTTTTCCTTTATTGTTAATTTCACTCCGACTTTCGTCGGCGGGCTGGCAGCAGCATCAGCGCTGCTCTTCAGCCGAGAGAATAGACATATGACAAGCGAGATAAAAGGAACAAAGACATGAAGTTAAAAACTATGAGTATAAAAACATGGTACGGAGGAAAAATGGAAGACTTACAAACTGGACATCGGAGACAATACTGCAGACTTAAGACACATGAACAAGAGAGACTGACACACATAAGCAGATTAAAAACAGTCTGTGCCACGGTGGCGATAAAATCACATGTAGAGACAACACTGGACACACGAAGTCACACGATGATATAGGTGGTGACGACATGAGTTGCGACGCACTGGAGATGAACACACGGCGATGACGATGCACTTGACACGAGAATACACTGTTGTTAAAAGGCGACGCTGCAGCCCCCGCGGGGCAAGGAGAGGGAGGAAGCGAGGAAGCGCGGGGGAGGGTCGAAAAGAGAGAGAGGGGGGGAGAAGGTGGGGAGAAGGAAAGACAGGCGCGATTGAGACTCCAGGTGGGGAGAGGAGGGGGGAAATCCAAGCGGGGAGGGGGAGAAGGAGGGGATGGGGAGAGGGGGCCGCTAAGTCTACGGGGAAGGGATCAAAGCTGATAGGAGGGGTATATTTCGGGACGAAGGGCGTCATCCGGTAGGGGAAGGGAGCGGAAGTTGCCTTGGGAGAGTATATGTAGGGTGTGCAGGTGGAGAGAGGGAGGAATGCAGTGGTGGAGGCGTGGCAGAGGCCCAGGGGCGGTGAGGATAGGGTAAACTAGCGGGTTGCGGGAATCGAGTTTTCGGGTGACATACAGGAGGCGGAGGCGTTCAAGGTGTTGAAGGAGGTGAGGGAAGGGGATGAGGTCGTAGAGGATCCGCGTGGGGGAAGGAAGGCGGATACGGTAGGCGAGGCGGAGGGCGTGGCGTTCAAGGACTTGGAGGGTGTGATTAAAGGTGGGAGGAGCAGATACCCAGGCAGGGTGGAAGGAACAGAGGATGGGGCGCATGATGGATTTGTATGTGTGGAGGATGGTGGAAGGGCGTAATCCCCACGTCCGGCCGGTGAGCAGTTTAAGGAGGTTGAGGCGGGACATGGCTTTTTCACGGATGGATTTCAGATGGGGGGTCCAGGTAAGGTGTCGGTCGAGGGTGAGGCCCAGATACTTAATGGTGTTAGTGTGGCGGATGGGACGGTCGTGGAGGGTGATGTAGAGATCGGGGATGCGGAAGGAGCGGGTGGTACGACCTATAATGATCGCCTGGGATTTGTCAGGGTTGACGGAGAGGAGCCACCGGTTGCACCATGCGGCGAACGCGGTGAGGTGAGACTGGAGCAAAACCTGGGATCGGGCAAGGGAGGGGGCAAGGGCTAGGAAGGCGGTGTCATCAGCATACTGTAGGAGATGGACGGGAGGCTGAGGTTGGGGCATGTCGGCGGAGTAGATAAGGTACAGGAGAGGGGAGAGGACAGATCCTTGGGGCACCCCGGCAGAGGGGTAAAACAAACGGGAGTTGGAATTGCAGACAGTGACATAGGACGGGCGATTGGTGAGAAAGGATGCAATGAGGCGGACATAGTTAATAGGAAGGGCATAGAGTTGGAGTTTGAAAAGGAGGCCGGAATGCCAGACACGGTCGTAGGCTTTTTCTATATCTAGGGACACAAATATGGTGGAGCGACGGGAATTGAGCTGGACGGATAAGAGGTGGATGAGGCGAAGGAGCTGGTCGTCGGCAGAGAAGGATGGTCGGAAGCCACATTGAGAAGAAGGAAGGAGCTTGTGCTGTCGGAGGTGTTGGTGGATACGACGGGAAATGATGGATTCAAGGACCTTGCTAAACATGGAGGTGAGACTGATGGGACGGTAGGAAGAGGCTTGGGATGGGGGCTTGTTGGGTTTGGGGAACATAAGGATGTGGGAGATTTTCCACAGGCGAGGATAGAAACCGGTATAGAGGATAGTGTTGTAGAGGGCGGCAAGGACAGTGTGGAAGGAGAGGGGACAGGCACGGAGGTGCCTGTAGGTGAGCTGGTCGTGACCGGAAGTGGTGTTGCATTTGGTGCGAAGTGTAGCTATGATGTCGTGTGCTGTGATGGGTGTGTTTAAGTCGGAGGGAGGAATGTGCCCCAAGTACTGGAAGCTGGGGCGAGCGGGGGGGAAGAGGTGTCGGTACGCTCATGGACATCGGGAAAGAGGGAGTAATCAAAATGAGGATTATCAGAAAGGGAGAAGACGTCGGAAAAGTAGGAGGCAAAGTGTTCCACCTTACTGGCATTGTCGGGAAAGGGACGGTTATCATGGAGAAGCGGGTAGTAGGGGGAGGGGTGACGGCCAGTAAGTACTTTGAGGAGTTAATGGGGAGAGTGGCGTTAAGGCGGGTGCATGTCTGCCGCCAGTCCCGGCGTTTTTTCGCGGACAAAAGGTTTCTAATGTGACGTTGGATTTGCCGGTGGTGTATGAGTGTGTCCCGGTCCTGGGTACGGAGGTACGAGCGTCGGGATTCTCGGAGGAGGAGGACAGCCTGTGGAGGCAGGGTAGGACTGTGCGGGTATATTGCTTTGGTAGGGATGTGGGCTTCAACCGCGTTAGCAAGGGTTTGCTGGAGAAAGGTGGAGGCGTGTTCAATATCTTCGGGTGTGCGGAGGGGAAGGGGGTGGCTTTCGACCGAGGTATCTATGGAGCGACCGTAGGCATTCCAGTCGGCACGGGAGTAGTCATGAATGAGTTTGGGAGGAGGTCTAGGACGGGGAGCTCGGGCAGGGCGGGGGCGGTGGTCAAGCGTGAGCAGGATAGGGGCGTGGTCACTGCCTATAAGGTCAAGGACGTCCGCCGTGATACGCCCAAGGAGGTTGGGAGACGCCAAGACGACGTCAGGGGTGGTATTGCTTTCGGGGCGAGTCGGGCGAGGGAGGGGCAGGATTTCGCCCCGGAGCGAGGTGGTGACAAACTGATGCCACCGCCGGAGTTCAGCTGGCGGACGGGAAGACAGGTTTAGGTCTGCGGCGACCACATAGGTCGTGTAGGTGCGGTCAACGTGGGAGAGGAAGTCATACGGGAGAGGAGAGGTGCTGCGGACGTAGATGGTGGCGAGGGTGACGGTGAGGGGTGGGAGGAAGAGACTGAGGATTAAATGTTCTGTAGGATCATTGAGGAGCGGGTGCAGCCGGACGGGGTGGTGGCGGAGATGGCCGATCGCCACTCCGCCTCTGGCCAAGGGAGGGGGACCATCAGTGCGATGAAGGAGGTAAGGAGCGGTACTGACGGGACGACGGGGTTGGAGGAAGGTTTCATTCAGGAGGAAGGCGTCCACGCGGTGATGGAAAAGGGTATGCATGAAGAGGTGCTTGTTGGCTGGGAGAGACCGGACATTATGGTATAGAAAGGTGTATGATGAGCCTGCCATGGTGGTGGTGGGGGGGTACGGGAGGAGGAACGGAAGAAGGGGGAGCGGGCGGGCTTAGACTTGTGTTTCGAGGCGGGAAAAAGCAAAGTGGGAGTGGGCGCGGGAGAAGGTGGCAAAGGTTTCTAGGTGGAACACCGAACGTGCGGCCAGTGCAATCTGCTGGAGGGTGTGCGGGCGTTGAAAAGGATGGATGTTTGCGAGGACCGTGGTTACAAACCGGATGACGTCCTCGGCAGTGGGGGGAGGGAGCAAGGAGTTGTTGGGGTGCATGGGTGGGTCGACGGGGCGAATGGGGACGGTGAGTTCGGGGACGGTGGGGGCCGGGACGGACTTGCATTTGTAGGAGTAGGTGGGATGGGGTCCGCCACAGGTGTTGCAGGTAGGAGGGGAGGCAAGGTTAGGACAGTGCTTGTGCAGGTGAGGGGACTTGCAGTGAGGACATGTGGGGGGGTTGCGGCAATTCTGTGTCAGGTGGTCGTTGTACACGAGGCACCTGGCACAGCGGTATGACTGAGGTGGGGAACGGGAGGGCTCCACCTTGTGGCGGCGGTCGTAAATTAGGGCCCCCTGGAGGAAAAGGTGATCAAGGGACGATGCAGACTCTGTGAATATCCGCATCAGGCATGTCGGGCCGGTGGCATTGAAGATACGCTTGGCGGAGCGGATGGTGACGTCGGGCATGGAGTTGAGCTGACCCAACACCTCTTCCTCCGTGATCAGTGGGCTGAGCTTCGTGATCACGGCGGTGAGGGTGGGTGGGCGGCGAGAAGGAGGCGGTTGGCGAGCTGAGGTGGCGGTGTAGTAAGGGGTGAGAGTGGCATGGGGACCAAAGTGGATGCGGGGGAGGCGGTGGAGGATGTCAGTGTGTAGGGTGGAGCTGGGGGATTTGAGGAGGACGGAGTCTCGGCGGGGGATGATCTGAGTCAGGGGGACTTCGGGGTAGTACTTTCGGAGTTCAATGGAGAGGGTCTTTTAGTCAAGGAAACGGGCGTCGGGGCGGGAAAGGACATACGAGTATAGGTTGGGCTGCACGGGAGCAGGAATGGGGGCAGTGTCCATGTGGTTGGACGGAGGTGGAGAAGGAGGGGGAGGAGGGGGAGGAGCCTTTTTGGGCAAAGTTGGAGTGGGATCCGCGCTCCCACGTTTGGACGACCTTTTGGGCTTGGCGCCCGTGGAGGAGGATGCAGAGGCGGTGGAGGGAGGGGCAGGAGAAACGGAGACTGGGTGGAGTGGGATAATCGTAGGTTGGTGTGGGGGCAGGAAGGACGGCGGGGGCGACTGTGGCGTGTCAGCCACCGTGGCACGGCGATGTTCAATTCGGGCAGGCGGTAAAGGAGGAAACTCATGAGGCGAAGTCAGCGGCGTGTAGACAGGAGGAGGAGGGACGTGGGAAGCGGAGGAAAAGGACATTAAGACCGACAAGGGAATTGCCGGTTGGGGGAGGGAAGTGGAACTCCAGGTGGTGGTGGTGGTGGAGGCCTGGGACGGGGAGGTGTAGTGGATGGATGTGGTTGTAGCAGGTGAGTGAGACATATTACCGGGATGACTGAGCGGCGACGAGGATGATGATGACGATGGCGAAGACACTGAAGACGAAGAGGCGGTGGCGGTGGTGGTGAAAGGCGGCAGGCTCGATGAGACGAGAGCGAAGTTGCAGACACCTGGCGGCGACGGCTGGCTGCCGACGGCTGCTGGGCGGCAGCACAGCCTCGAGGAGGCGACAACGGCTCTGCAGACGCCTGGCGGCGACTGCGGGCTGGCGACGACTGCTCGGCGGCGGCTGCTGCTGCTGCTGCTGCTGCGAGCTGGCGGCGGCAACTGCGGCTGCGGCTGGCGGCGACGACTGCGGCTGCGGCTGGCGGCGACGACTGCGGTTGGCGGCGGCTGGCTGGCTGGCTGGCTGGCTGGCGGCGGCGGCGACGGCGACGGCGACGGCGACGTCTCGACGACTGGCCCTAAAATCGAGAAAAGAACGATATAACGTATCGCCTTTTGTCGATCGCCTAGAGACTTGCGACTCTAGGCCGGTGGATGACCATAAGTGTGTCTATCTGGCTCACATATATCTCAGCTGTGGTTGCGCCTACGGTACGATTACCTGTAACGTTGGAACATTAATCCACCCCATTAACCCACACGTCTGTTGTTCATGAGAGCGATATACAGGGTGTCCAGAAAAGGGCTTCCTGATTTCAAAATTAAATATCTCAAAATCAAAGATCGATAGAGGAATGCAGTAAACGGTATGTTCAGTGTGAAAGCTGTAAGAAGTTTATACAGCAGTTTGAAATAATAGTTACAAAAGCTGCTAACAGATGGCGCTGTACGCTGTACAGCATATATCAACATACATAACTGAAATAATCGTATGAAAACACTCTTTGCAAACAATCATATCACAATGTTTTCAAAATGTTCACCATTGGCACTACAGAAGTGGCGCAAACGAAGAATGAAATTCGCCATCACATTTGGTAGTGTCTCAACCGAAATGGATTCACATGCCACAGAGATCACCGATTCAAGCTCGTCCAGCGTGGCGGGATGCTTCGGGTAGACCATGTATTTCACGGGGAGTCAAATCCGGTTAATATGGAGGCCAATCCGTGCCTGCACCAGTATATTTGGGATATTACAAAGCAATGACTCTATTTCCGAAGTATTCCTCGAGAAAGCGAAACACTTGTTCGGTCCGATGTGGTCGGGCTCCATCTTGCATAAACCATTCACTACCTGGTCGATCCTCTAACGCTTGCTGTGTGGCGAGAAATTGTTCCAAAATTGCAACGTAACGTTTCTTGAATGAAAAAAGGGCCAATAATGCCTCTGCTGCATACTGCAGCCCACACAATAACTTTAGGAAAATACAGGGGTTTCGCTTCACACCAATATGGCTTTTCGGAACCCCAAAATCGCAAGTTCTGTTTATTCACGTATCCATTCAGGTGGAAGTGTACTTCATCTGTAAACCAGATGCAGCCAACATCAAATCCTTCACTATCAATCATTATGAGCATCTGATTAGCAAAGGCAACCCTTTGTTGCACAGCTGGTACGGGTATGGCCTGGTGTGTTTGAATTTTGAATGGGAACATGTGTAGGCTCTTTCTCAGTATTTTCTGCGCGCTGGAACGCTTCAAACCAGTCTCAGATGCAATTATACGGACGGATGACATTGGATTTCGCTGAATAATTCCAGAAACTGTGGCGATATTTTCAGGCGTAACTGCGGTTAGTTTGCGGTCAACATGCCTCACTAGATCATCAGTTACGCTGCCTGTTCGTTGAAATTTTGCGAACAGCATACGAATGGTTGTCGCATCGGGTCCTTTTGGAACATTAAATCGTGCTTGAAAACATCGCCTTGTTGCCGTAGGACTCTCTTCTAACCTGTGGTACTCTGGCACCAGAAAAACCTTCGGTACGCTAACCTCCTTTCACGTTTCAATAGTGGAATTGATCGCTCTGGGCTTCGGATCACTATTTATACTAGGCATTACGTATGTCGATTACAGCGCCATCTGTTAGCAGCTTTTGTAACTGTTATTTCAAACTGCTGTATAAACTTCTTACAGCTTTCACAATAAACATAACGTTTACTACATTCCTCTATCGATCTTTGTTTTCGAGATATTTAATATTGAAATCAGGGAGTCCTTTTCTGGACACCCTATATTTGAAAACATGCTGCACCTTAAAATTCTCTCCCACGTAATCATGACGCTGTTGTAGGGATACATCCTGGAATGGCGTAATGAAAGGTACTGCAGCTGTAGCTTTAGTGTTCTCAGATCGAAGATTTCACTGCGTTTGGACAGACGTAGATGAATGTTTCTAAAGAAAGCGGTCCTTCACGTAAACGTGTCAGACTGAATCACAGGGTATAAAAAGCGAGCTGCTCAGAGAAGAGGTCTGGAAACTCTCGCAGACGCCTTCCGAAAGAAACAACATTTGGTCTGCTTCCACTCTAACGAATTCACCTTGCCCGCAAATCTTCATATCCACTTATACATTCCAAAATGAACTTGATTTGCAGATTATAATTATTGTCGAACACCTTAGGAAGTTGAACTAAATTAACGAGAACTGAAACCGCATGTCCCGTTTTGGCCCAGTGTTCACGTTCACAATTAGGTTATCCGAACCCGCTTCTCGTTCTGTCCAAATTCCCGACTTACCGCAAACAACAAACTATAACGCCCCCTGCCCATTGTTTCACTTGCTTGTAGCTTTATCAACATTCCCGGTAGGAAATCTGTGTTAACACACCGTTTACCATTCAATAGTAGAGCTGTTTACCCGTCAACTATTACAAAACTTAATTTTTAGCAACAACGTGAGTATGCTGATTCAAAGTGACCGAAACATATTTTCCTACTTGTAATAACAGTCTCGATCGCAGAGGTAAAACATTTTTATTTTACCAGTTTCAACCTAATATAGGTCATCTTCAGAAAAAGTAAATATATAGCCCACGTGTCCAGTGCTGGACCCTGTAGGACCGCAGTTGGTAACTGCTCAAACAGAGTCTAACTTACGGCCATCAATTAGCCACAGTAGTTCTATACGGTCCAGCACCGGACACGTGCGCTGTATATTTATTATTTCTGAAGATGACCTATATTAGGTTGAAACCGGTAAAATAAAAATGTTTTACCTCTGCGATCGACACTGTTATTACAAATATCAAATTAATAATCGAAAAAATGTTCAAATGTTTGTTAAGCTTATGAAAGTTAACTGCAGGGTCATGAGTCCCTAAACTTACAAAATATTTATGAACTACCTTTTACTAAAGACAGCACAAACACCCATCCCCGAGGGAGGATTCGAATCCCTGACAGGGAACGGTCTCGCGCATCGCAGCATTGCGCCTCAATGCTCTCGGGCACTCCGCCGCGGCAATTAGTAATCAGCCAACCAGTTGCAATAATAGTAGTATAATAAACTTGACCACGGTTTCGACGGATATAAACCCCTCTTCTTAGAAATACATGTTATACCTATAGACAATGTAACATAAATTACAAATTTATAATCATAATGCTTGAAATACGCCCCATGCCAAGCCTATCGTCTAAAACATTGTGATACACAAAATCACAATAAAACTGTTACTTACTATGGTAAGTAGGCGGTAGGCGCTGGGCCGATGTGAATCCTTACATCGGACTCCTTAGATTTTAATTGCCCAGGTGGGCGTTGGGAGGTATCTATTTTACTATTATTCTAAGGCATCATCCAAATGTTTCCCCCCCCCCTATATTCATTCCTAGACAGTATATTCCTACGGCAATAAGACAAATATTGTTACGATTACAGCCCCATCTGTCATTTAAAAACAAGATTCAAACAAACCGTACGTGATTTTGGTAGTAGAATTCGAATCTGCAGTAAGAAAATGTTGGTTCCTATTTAAGATTTCAAGCTTCACCTGCGCTCTCCCCGTGCAGAATGGGGAAATTGCAGTTTGGTATCATTCGTTGGCCCACTTCGAAATATTTAGTGCTCATTTGGCGTTTTTTTTTCGTATAAAAGATATTTAACTAAATAGTCCGCTGCATCTTTTAAAATGACTGAAAAAAGTTTGTACACCTCGCAAGATGACGTCGATTTTGATCCTATGGCGGTAGATACCACGCAGGGTATAGTGTATGTAATGAGTTTCATCTTACGCGAATAACACAGCGTTCGGTCGCAATAAGTCTGTTTATTATTCACAGATCGATTTCGGCTAGGTAACAAGCCATCTTCAGTACTCCATTGTAGGTATGTTTCGCAAACTGCCGTTTAAATTCAATTAATAAACAGATTTAATGTGATCGAACGCAGTGTTATTCCCAGTAATTATATTAATGGTAGCTGTGCACAACAATCCAACCATGGATAGGATAGCAGAGTGTCATCTATGTGTCCTTTATTACGGAATGTTTACAGCCATAAGGATCAGTGAAATATCAACATGTGTAGCAAACAGGCCATATACGATCGACCTCCAAGAGGAATGGTGGTTCTAACAAAGATATAGATGGGAACTTTCTCTATATGAAGAGGACCAAACTAGAAACAACGACTGCCCAATGAGGAAGTTTTTCTTCATGTTAACTGATTCTTCCGTCGCGTCTTGGTAGAACAAATTCATTATGAAAATTAAAATACACAATTTTTTGTTTGTTTTACAGAATTGTTTACTTTGTTAATCAATTTTAGGCTTCTTAGGCCATCACCAGATATTTACTAAATGTTTTATGATGGTCTAAGAAGACGAAAATCGATTAACAAAACAAACAAACCTGAAGACCAAAACACAAAATTGTGTATTTTAATTTTCATTAGTTTTTCTTCAGTTTATTAATATGGAGGTCACATTGAAAAATTGTTGATCAAATATAAAGTTGAAATAAGGCGTCGCGGATACGAAGGGCGAACGTAACAACAGGTCGTTTGCAGGAAAATGCGATTGAATACATGCTCCATAATGGCGAACACCATGAAGATACATTCAAAATATTTTCGTTGTGGAATGTCTCATTGTTCGTTGATTAATTTTTAACAGTAAACATATTACATAGTTATTGACCAGGAATATGTGTGAACGTCGCTTCACTCTCAAAGAAAAGCGCATTTTTGAAATACATTATAATTAAGAATGTAATTTGTTAATAAACATGAATACCATACATTGTCAAACGACTTTCAACACGAGTTGCTTTCGGTCATCATTATGAGGTTGGTCATCCTCTGTTTCCTCGCTGGGCATCGGGTTAGCTGATTGGTGAATTGCAAGAATCGTTGTAAAGTATGTTGTCCATGGTATTGTAACTTACGGCAGCAGGTGTGGAGTGTTCAGTTCGCGTTTCGTATCCTCTCTCCTATGACAGTTTCCAGCAAGCGTGTTATTGTTCTCTGTGTGTTTAAGAGGGGAAGAAGGGCGAACGCAACATGAAATTGGGATTGGGATGGTGGAATAAAAAAAAAAAAAATGGATCGGATGTTGAGTTCGCCCTTCGTATACGTAATTATCGTACCTATTACGAAGATAAAAGAATATAAGAGATCGGAAATAGATATACATCATTTGGTTACTCTAGATGTATATAAAATTCCTTGTAGTTGTCGACTAGCTTATATCGGTACCACGAAAAAACGTGTTGAGATACTACCAGTTGAACATAAAATGATTTACAAGAAATGTATTCGCAATTTGCGAATATTAATCAGCATCAGTTGTATAGTGTAATCGTGACATATGAAAATTTGTGCCGGGCCGGGACTCGAACCCGGATTTCCCGCTCATTGCGAGCGGTCGCATTACCATTCGCTACGTTTCCCTAACGACCCAAACCTTCATATGGATCACATTGTCTACTGCCCTTTAGTGTTCGTACACTGTATATTCCAATTCCCGCACAGGGTGAGACTTTTTAGTACATTTGTCGCAAGCCTTACTATGACTGATTTTAAATACGATGTGCAGTGTCTGTGTTACAGCTGATGCCGATTAATATTGTCAATTGCGAATACATTACTTGTATTTACATTAGCAGCTTTAGTCGCCGCAGTGTCCGTTCCTTCAGGCATGAATGCATGTCTGAAGGACATTCGCTTAGTTCTATAAAAAAAACACGGACACTGCACATCGTATATAAAATGATTTGTCAGCTGGGAAATACAGATATTTCAGCCATATCGGAATGAACATATTTACCAATAGGGTAAGTTTGAAATAAAATTTACTGACGTGAGCGTCATATTCTAAAAACCGCATTATTATGTTTGCAGGTGTGGAGAGGCCATTGAGATTATCAAGCCGCAATTATTTTACCACGAACTAAAAAGTTATGTAATTGGACAAAATATGAAATCAACGCTAACACCCTTAGAATGGTGATGGACGTCATTTGATTGTGGTGCTCTCTACAATGCCTGATCACACAGCAATTCCTCGATATCTGGTTACAGTTTGCCGCTTTACTTACCAGTATGTTCAAATGTCTGCAAACCAAAGTAACCAAACTGCTAAAGACATCGGTCCCTGGACCTACAAACTACCTAGTTTACACATACATACTGCCATACCAAATGGAGGACTCTAATCTCCGTCGGGAGCGGCCGCGCAATCATTGGTGCCATAGACCGCGCGGCCATTACCACGCGGCTTCTGAATATGTCAGCCTTAACAGGACACGAAGCATTAGGGAAAAATTTAAGTACCGACCGTGGCCTGTCAGTCTGAAAAATTTAAGCGAATTCCTAATCTCAGTGCTTCTTAGGACTGTACGCCATTTTACAATATGTTTATGAGTTGTTTCATTTTTGCGATGCATGAATGTACCACCACTACTATTTTATTCCATAAGACCCTAATTTTCATATCAAATTCGAGTCGTCCCGCTCTCAAAAAATGTTCAGATATTTGTTAAGCTTAAGGGACTTAACTTGGGGGGGGTCATCAGTCCCTAAACTTACAAACGATTTATGAACTACTTCTACTAAAGACGACACAAATATCCATGCCCGAGGGGGGATTCGAACCCCCGACAGTAGTGGCCGTGCAGACTGTGACTGGCGCTTCGCAGGCCGTCCCACATTCACGATTGCCCTTTCACTGTAGTATGTTTTAACTGACTTCTATTAACAGCCTGATTCCAGCTCAATATATCGAGGCCGTAACTTGTTGGTTATGAACTGTAGGCTGAATCTAAAGAAACTACAAAAAGGTAGGAAAATAAGGAGATGGGACCTGAATAAATTGAAGGAACCTGAGGTTCTTAAGAATTTCAGAGAGAGCTTTAGGCAACAATTGACAGAAACAGGGGAAAATAAAACAGTAGAGGAGGTTGGGTAAAATTGACAGATGAAATAGTGAAGGTAGCAGAGGACAAAATAGGTAGGAAGGCAAGACCTACAAAAAATCCTTGGATATCACAGTTGATACTAAATTTAATCGATGAAAAAAGAAAATATAAAAATGCAGTAAATGAAACAGGCAAAATGGAGTACAGACGACTAAGAAATGAGATTGACAGGAAATGCAAAATGGCTAAGCAGGAGTGGCTAGAAGGCAAATGAAAGGATGTAGAAGAATTTATAAATAGGGGAAAAATAGATACAGCCTACAAGAAAATAAAAGAAACATTTGGAGATAAGAAAAACAGCTCTATGAATATCAAGGACACTGATGGAAAACCAGTTCTCAGCAAAGAAGGGAAAGCTGAAAGGTGGAAAGAGTATATAGAGGGGCTCTACAAAGGAAAGGAAGGGAAGAGGATGTAGATAAAGATGAAATAGGAGATACTGTACTGAGAGAAGAATTTGACAGAGCCCTGAAAGACCGAAGTCGAAACAAGGCCCCTGGAGTAGATGATATTCCCTCAGAGCTACTGAAGTCTCTGGGAGAACCAGCCATGACAAACCTGTTTCACCTGGTGTGTAAGATGTATGAGACAGGTGAAGTACCCTCAGACTTTAAGAGAAATGTAATAATCCCCATTCCAAAGAAAGCAGGTGCAGACAGGTGTGAAAACTACAGAACCATCAGTTTAATAAGTCATGGTTGCAAAATATTAACACGAATTATATACAGAAGGATGGAAAAACTGGTGGAAGCCGACCTCGGGGAAGATCAGTTTGGGTTCAGGAGAAATGTAGGAACTCGGGAGGTAATACTCACTTTACGGCTTATCCTAGAAGATATATTAAGAAAAGGCAAACCTACATTTCTAGCTTTTGTATATTTGGAAGAGGCTTTTGACAATGTTGATTGGAATAAACTCGTTCAAGTTCTGAAGCAAGCAGGAGTAAAATATAGGGAGCGTAAGGTTATTTACAACTTGTACAAAAACCAGACAGCCTTTATCAGAGTAGAAGGGCATGAAAAGGATGCAGTGGTTGGAAAGGGAGCAAGAAAGGGTTGTAGCCTTTCTCCATTGTTATTCAATTTGTACATTGAGCAAGCTATAAAGGAAAGCAAGGAGAAATTTGGAGAAAGGAATTAAAGTTCAGGGTGAAGAATTAAAAACATTGCGTTTTGCTGACGACATAGTAATTCTGTCAGATACAGCAAAGGACCTGGAAGAGCAATCGAACGGAATGGACAGTGTGCTGAAAGGTGCATATAAAATGAACATTAACAAGAGCAAAACTAGGGTAATGGAGTGCAGCGTAAGAAAATCAGGTGATGCTGAAGGAATTAGATTGGGAAACGAAGCAATAAAGGAGGAAGATGAGTTTTGTTACTTGGGTAGTAAAATAACAAATGATGGTCGCAGTACAGAGGATATAAAATGCAGAATGGCAATGGGTAGAAAAGCGTTTTTGAAAAAGAGAAATTTGTTAACATCGAATATTGATTTAAGCCTAAGGAAGTCCTTTCTGAAGGCATTTGTATGGAGTGTTGCCTTGTACGGGAGTGAGATATGGACGATAAACAGTGCGGACAGGAAGAGGATAGAGGCTTTTGAAATATGGTGCTACAGAAGAATGCTGAAGATTAGGTGGGTGGATCGCGTAACTAATGAGGAGGTACTGAACAGAATTGGGGAGAAAAGCAATTTCTGGCATACCTTGACTAAAAGAAGGGATAGATTGGTAGGACACATTCTTAGACATCAAGGAATTGTGAATTTAGCATTAGAGGGAAGTGTGTGGGGTAAAAATCGCAGAGGAAGACCAAGAGATGGGTACAGTAAGCAGATTCAGACAGATGTAGGTTGCCGTTCTTATGTGGAGATGAAGAGGCTTGCTCAGGATAGGGTATTGTGGAGAGCTGCATCAAACCAGTCTCCGGACTGAAGACCACAACAACAACATATTGAGGCCTGTAAACAGATATTTGTAAGCTCCCTATGGACCCGATATAAGTCGGTTTTCTGTAATATTTTTTATGCGTATGTAAACTGGGTACAGATGTATATTGTGAGTGGCACAGTAATCTTAGGAAGTTCGGTTGTAGAGTAAGCGCTCTGGCTGCAAGAGAGAGCAGTCAGTAGCTAGTTGGTTGCAAGCGGAGTTGCCTGGAGTTAACTGTTGGGTCAGGTAGCGCGAGGACGCTGTTGGAGAAAGCAGTCGTTAACTATATGTTGCAGCACGCCATTGTTGTAATACATGATGTTAACTTAATTTGGTATAATATTTATCTGCTTCGTATTTTTTTAAGAATACATAATTTCTTATATTAATTTTGCACTCTGGGTCCTCATTTGGTAGTTATTTACCCCTTCCTTCTTCATTTATGATTATTGTTGGACTTAATTACTATTCACCTGTCATTTTTGAAAATTTTTATACTGGAATACTGCATGACTCAAGCTGCTTGCTGTTTCCTGTTTTGTAATAAGAAGGTACAAGGTAAGTCATTTTTTTGTGTGTGTCGTAGTCAGATTGTTTCCCCCTTTTTCATTATTCATCAGTTTCGTTGTACCCTTTGGAAGTACTTTATACAGGGCCATAAATTCTAGTGTTTGAGTTTCCCCATTTCCAGGGCGCGTCCGTTACGCATATTCATGTTTTCTAAGGCTTACCTCGGTGGTCGTAGTCAGCATATTGTTCGGTTTTTAAAAGTTCAGTTTTGCAAGTACTTAGTGCTCATCAATTTCCATTAAACATTAATCTGTTTCAGTTACCTTGCAAATTTTTCTATAAAATTTTATTAAATAATAATAATAATAATTACTGGGATACCTTGCAAATTGATATCAGAGATTTTATTCAAATACATTTGATCTTTTTCTACTTTAATCTATTTCAGTGGCTTCCAGAAATTACAGTTCTGCTTTCGGATGAGGTATTTGTAGATTATAAACTCTACACATCTTTTTTCTAAAGTAAATAAGTGGTTAGTTACAGTTTATCTTCTTTTACGTTTAGGTTCTGTGGTGCTTCCCACTTGATCACATCATGCCGCACAGTTTCTCTACTTACGTAATTTTTTGTGCATTTTTTACCTTGCGACTGTGGGACTGTGATAGATCAATAAACACGAATCCATGATGAACCCTTCGATCTCAGTGATTGGGCATGGCATCGTTTTTATGGTACCAGCATCTCTGCAGCTAAACCATTGCTTTGCCAACAGTCACGTGGTAGGTAAACCTGTGGTACAGCTTTGCCTGGTCGAAGGATGAAACCGACCGAACTTTATTGGGTTTTGTCTGCTTTCTCTATTTACTCCACTCGAAACGTATCCTAGCCGAAGAGCCGTACTCGAAAACTGCTTCAAAGAAATGTTTCCTAATCAATCTGTTAGAAGAAACTGCCACCCTGCTGGAAGCCCTATTACTCTTCATCAATTTGACTTGCATTGCCAAGAAATCTCATGCTAGGACCGAATATGCCATATGCCTGTTTTAGGCATATTTACAATTATATATAAAGGTCATATGAGTCCGTTCATACTGCGTTCTTTCCATTTAACAGTAAAGTAACCTTAAGCGGTTGATATATTTTACAGTAACAGTGATAATTTTATCATAATTCACGTTAACACACAAGTAAATGGAAGAATTGTTGATTACGCATCCTCTTCAAGTGTCACACCATCGTGATATTGGCATTCCTTAAAATAGCTTTCCATCACCTTTACTGCCATCAGTAACAGTAGCCAGTGGGCTCTCTTTGCGGCAGAGCCGTTCTTTCGCATTGCCGCAAAATTTCGTCAGAGGTTGAGATCGTCAGTCTCGGTAGCTAAGCGCGTTAGCCGTTGCCGAAGGATGTTGCGTTCATAATTAGCTCTGACGTCATACGTCAGATTAAGAATAACGGGTTCTCCGTCTCGAATTAGAGATATTTACGTCGACAGCTCGAGAGCGCATTTAAAGAATGACGCGGGAAATCAATTCTCTGCGTTCCCTTTAAACTGGTGGAGAAGCTAGAGTGGCCTCATGAATCTCCAACGACACGTTATAAAAATAGGCGTAAAAAATAAAAGACTAAGCAAGCTGCGAGTTAAGAGGTCTTGAGGTTGATACTTGGTGTACCGCACAAAGGAAAGCATTGAGTGTCATCAGTTTTAGTACTGTATTCATTTCACAAATTGATGAGTGGGTGATTCTGTTTTGTCTCATCGGTAGAAATTACCCAATCAGTGATTCTGTTTCTATGCTCAGAGAAAGTGTGACACTCATCTTCAGCTATTTATTCTAGTGTATACAAGACATTAAGAGTCCGTCTCATTTTCATCGTGTTTTAGGAAACGTTTTCTCCTGATTTCTAAAAGGAGTCCTTCTTCTGTTACCCGTAATTATCCGGTATTAATGTCGGGAACTGGTTTGAGGTATTCGCGAACATCCCAGTTATCTGTCGCTAAGTCCAGTAGTATAAAAACGTCGCGAATCATAAGACACAAATGGATGATTACTTCAGTAAGCAAATGTACGTCTGACTCGTGGCATACTCAGTTAGAGCACAGGCAATTAGGAAAACTGATGAAATATAGTTTTATCATCGTATTGATGATTGGTAAAAGACAACAAATATATAGTGACCTATGCGTGATCGACCGCACAAGGTAGGATCTTATGTTTCATGTACATTCATGTTAAGAAAATTATTAATGAATAAAGGCACATTTTCTTGAGCATTGCTCCTCAAATTGTGATACTCACCGACCAGAAAAGAACACAAGTCACTCATGATATACAGACATTGGACGCAATTTTACAGGCATCGTGACAGTATTACATAAGTACTCCCAGTGCATGAGTCTTGTTACTTCGTAGGCGAACACTGTCGAGTGATAGGGCAAGTGTACCAGTTATCAGCATCTTAAGGGAATTCAAATTAAATGTTTTAAACCTATGTTATTCAACAATATTGTTTGTTATTTATTGTGACTTACCACATAAATCCATCTAGTTTCGTGTGGTTATGTATAAGTCATTTTAAGAACAAACAAAATTTAAAGTAATTACATTCATAAGATGCACCTTTCGTGCCAGTTATCGGCAATACAAAACATGCAGAAATCCTATAATCCGCACTCATCCGTACTATTTATAGCCAATGGAACGTAAATTTTTATTTAAAGATGACGGATCTATTTAGCGATGCAAATATGCATGTACAATGTACAATTAAAGTGCCGATTACTCACGTGTGAAATGGAGGTAAAGTGAGATTTAGTTTGCGAAGAACTGCGTGTAATGACGAATGTGCGTCCCTCACGTCGTCAGAGAGGAAGAAACAAAGGCAGATATAGAGTACGAGAGTCGAAATATTACTGGCAAACTGTTTCAACCACCATGTTAGGTACAACTCTGTGCATATTAATTTTCCTACTTTCTCTAACTAACGACACCTGAGTAACCTGTGACTCATTATCTTCTACATCGTACAGCTTGAAAACAGAATTTAAAAAAAAAAACCTATACTTTTTTAAATTTTGTACATAATTTTACCCCTTTGGCTGTGACCTGTCTCAATGTCGAAATTCCAGATATTACTTCCTAGAAATCACACTGCTACTGTTTATCCATCTATTCACTTGCGTACCATTCTCACTAGCTGCCAACGGATTCTGACGTAACGCAGATATCTTGCTTATTTTTCCAGTATTTTTTTAAACGTCTTAGAGTGAAATGTGATCTATTCACGATCGCTTTGGTAGAAAGGCAGCTCCTGTATATTGTTACCTATGAAAGGTTGTAATTTTCTAACGATAGCAATCGACATCCCCTTGCAGATTACATTCGATAAGTTTAAGCCTGTGGTTAATGCATTACTTCTTCCTTCTTTTATCGTATATGAGTCATGTCCAGTCGATTTCTATTCTTCTGTCAAAATCTCGTACTTACACATTAAGCTATCACCTCCACATTCGATTAATTTTATATTGTGATAATTCACAGGCTATTTTTTGAGGCTGTCAAACTTTATTAATGTAGAAAATGATTATTTGAATCTTAAAATCGTAGTCAGAAACTATACGGACTTTTTAATTTTGTATTTTGAGGTGGCCGAGGGGACTGAGGCGCTCTAGTCACGGTCTGCACGGCCACTACTGTCGGGGGTTCGAATCCCCTCTCGGGCATGGATATTTGTTCCGTCCTTAGTATTAGTTAGTTTATAAGTAGTTTGTAAGTTTAGGGACTGATGACCCCGTAGTTAAGTCCCATAAGCTATACAAACATTTGATTTGATTTGAGATGTTTCAGAGTGATGTTTCGTTTGCTCGCCAAGCAAGTAAATAGTGGTAAGTCGATAGAGAGTCCAGAAAGGTGCACTCAGTTTGAGTGTAAACCCACTGATCCAGTTTTAAGAACAAAATTTCAGTTTTCAAACATTCAGCGGTACTCTAGAAATAATTGAAAACGAAGATTAAACAATCATAATGGATGTAGTTTAAATATCTTATAAATTTTTTACTGAAACTTACCAAGTTCTCGCTTATCATTGTTTACCTCTGATGCCGTCAATTATCGCTGCATATGCACTCCGTAGATCACCCAAGTATTCCGGATACCACTGATCAGAAGTGAATTTTCAATTTCGCAGATACAGTGTATCGTCACCAACACTTGTGAATTGCAGCCCATAGCGATTACGAGTTTCACAAGCTGCGACGTCGTCACCAATAAAGGTGATACAGAGAGAGTTAATTTCTTTCTTTTTCCAGTCTAATTACAAAAGATCTTGTCGTCAGACTATCATCTAGAGATGAAAACCTTCAGCTCTATATTAAAACAAATTAAAATGTTTGTAACTCTTATGGGACCAAACTACGTTGGTCATCAGTCCCTAAACTTACAAACTACTTAAAATAAGTTAAACTAACCTAAGGACAACACACACATCCACGTCCGAGGGTGGGGGGATTCGAACCACCGACGCGGGAGGCCACGCGATCAGTAACGTGATGCTCTAGACCAATGTGTGTTTTTTTTTTTTTTTTTTTTTTTTTCAGTTTGTCGATCTATAGATCGCGGACGTTCGTTCAGTCTGTTCGTGGTTGTTCGGTGAATGGTTGGCTCACCTTTTTATTACAGAGAGCGTTCAGCCCCCTGACCGGGCGGGACAGCTCGGCTACTCCCGCGCGGCTTAAGTTTCAAGGCAGTGAATCTATAACGGTGTTGAAAAACATTGTCAAAATCACACTAGGCTCGTATAACGTAATTAAAATATGTTTGAAATAGGCAATAGTACCGGCTGAGACATCACGTGAACAGCACTGATCCACATACCATTTTTGTAATCATACACTGAATGAAAAATTTATTCTCTGACAACAAGAATTTGATCAGCAGACGAAACGTCGCTCTTGCAGAGTCATTACTCAGATACCACGGAGTTACGGCCTCCTCAAAGTACATCATTTAACCCGCCCTCGGATTGTTCCTCATTCGAAAAAATGTTCAAATGTTTGTACAACTTATGGGACTTAACTACGGGGTCATCAGTCCCTAAGCATACAAACTACTTATGAACTAGCTAAGACTAAAGACGGCACAAATATCCATGCCCGAGGGGGATTCGAACCCCCGACCGTAGTTCCTCACTCGGCCCGCTTCACTGCGGCCGCTTAATACCCGAACGTCTAGTACTGTGAGCAGAGTCTAGTGAGAGGTTTGTGTTCGCGATGTCAGTTAACCCACAGGCTGTCGTGCGACATCTACAGGAGCGGTATAGTATGATGACTAATCTGCAACAATTAAATGTCAAAGAATTAGAGCTCTTTAAACTCGTCACCGGTAAGCGTAATCATTTGCAGTTATTAGACGTACTATACACGATGAAAGAAAATACATGGCGCATTCTTTATGCTTTTCCTTATATCTTTCAACTAAGTTGTCGATCTCATAGACAAGTGCACTGGTTGAGACATGCTGGATATAGATAAAAACAGCGGATTGACGCTCGGTGCAGATTTACAAGAGGATGACGTCGACGATAACGACGTCAGATTCGTCGAGCACTTTCACTGCATCAACGGAGCTTGGTCGTGGAATTGAGGTCGTCAGTGATTGTGAAAGTTGCTTTGATGATTTTAAATCATCGAATACCACTTTGCCCGTCTCAGAAGGATATATGCAACGAGCCGTTTGCGTTTTATACAGTGCGTCACAACTGCAGTGGAAACGAATGAGACGGTTTTTCAACAAGCAGTGTAACGTAACTTACTATACCTTTTATGCACATTGTAGTGCACTATTGTAGTGGAGTAAATATATGTTTCATTTTGTAATATTATTCCCTCCTCCAGGTTCCTAGATCTTCAAATTTCACATTTCGGGGGACTCGCTGCTGTCCCTTCATTGCACAGAACTTCGTGTTCGGGCATTAAGCGGCCTTAGAGAAGCGGGCCGAGTGAGGAACAATCCGAGCGCGCGAATGTTTAAAAGCTGGACTCTGAGGAGGTCGTAACTGCGTAGTATCTGAATAATCGCTCAAATTTCCATATGATATCGATTTCTGGAGTTGATATCTACCTCATGTATTTTTTTTCTCAAGAAAATATGATCGAGTTGATGATCTTCCCTTGTAACTGGTATGTTGCAGGTAATATTTAACCTCCACTTTTAAAATAATGTAAGATGACCAACTTGAATAATTTTATATGACCAGATGATTGTGTCATAGCCCATTGAAACCGGTCAACATAAAATAAATAATTATTTTTGCGATCTTGGCTTTCTACTTTTCAAGGTAATTAATTGTCATGTTAACTGATTCTTTCGTCACTTCTTGGTAGAACTTATTCATTATGAATATTAAAATACACAACTTTGTGTATTTTAATTTCATAATAATTAATTGTTTTTATTACATCGCCTCCATTTCGCCCTGTCTTTATACATTCAATACTTTTTAACTACATTATTAATATTTATGTCACCTGCCTCTTGGGGCGAATCACAATAAAGGGGAAAAATAACATTTGAAAGTTTTTGTGTCTTTCTGTAGAGCAGTATATTTTCCCTTCCATAGTATGTTTCTCCTTGATCTCCACAGAGTGAAAATAGCGACGATTCACATATATTTGCTAACTGTAGATTTCCTGGTTATCGACCACTTACAAAAATTTGGTCATCTTCAGTAAGAGTAGAACAGTTTTCAGAAATTCAGTACTAGCTTAAGGCTACGTAAGCCCATCGTTTGTGTTTAATGTTGAGATCGGGTCTTCCTAGTGACATTCAACAACGTAGTGTATCCATGGGCTTTTAATAGCTCAGCCCGGCGACTCTTAGACAGGTTTAATTTCGTCTACAAGCCGTTGACGTCTCTCCTAAGCGGATGTCAGTCTGACATTTACCGCGGAACGAAAGCGACCGTACGGGCACGCTTATTCGCTGATATCACTCTCCTCACTGCAACATATAATCCCGAGACATCAACAGCGAAATCCTTTGATCAGCCAAGAAAAGTTTAGAAAATGAAATTCAAAAGAATCTTCTGTCTGAGTAACAGTCGTTCTATGAGGCAGTGTTGTTTAGGTATACAAAAATGAGCTCTAGATAACTGACCCGAGACAGAAAACTCAACACACGCTCATAGGATAACTTGACACACAAGCGCATTTGTTGTTGTAAAGATGATCGAAAATATCAGAATAATAGGCGTAACTATACGGTAAGGCTGGTAATACACATTGTGTACTAAAACTACAATGAATAATCAGAATGAAAGATCATCAACAAATTGCTCGAATTAAAAAACGCCTAGGTCAGAGTTTCTGTCTTTCAGCGCTACTGATCAATCTATACACCGAAGAAACAACGTGGTTGATTAAAAATGTTCAAGAGTACGACAAAATTTGGCAGCGATAATATATCAGTGTGATAATTTGCCGATGGCAATGCAATTTTCTGTGAGTGTGAAGAAAAATAACTCGATTTGTTAAAGAAAACGAATGGTCTGAAAAGTACCAAATATGGCTCTAGGGTAAACTGAAGGAAGACAAAAGGAATGTAAACTGAAGACTGTTTTCCACCTTAGGTTATATCGGTTTAGGCAACTGGTACGTAACAAGATTGGCATCGGAGAAGAGGAAATTTATGGCAAAAACAATTCCATACTTTTTCGTTTTGGTAAACCAAAAAGTCGTTTCTTGTTGCAACTTTTATTTTTTCCCCTCTCCCGTATCAGGGCATCAATAGTGGACAAGTTCATCTAGTAATTTCCAGAAATGTAGAAGTGCCTCTCAATAAAATAAAGGAAACGCATCAGAAAACGACGTTTGAATTTCCACAAACTAATATTTCGATCTTGCTACGGAAGATGGCTACACAAACAAATAATTACTAGGCATGTTTTTGCATGATGGAGAGCGATCCTGCAGTTTACAGTGTACACACGCCTTGTTTTTAAGGATTTTAAGCCAAGATCACAAATCTTAAATTGTTGACAAGGACAGATTTCGACGATATAAATCATCTTCAGATTACAAAATTGCACTGCTTCATGTACCAACTTAGTAAAGCTTGTACAGTAAAGAATCTCTCATCATAGTACAAAATTTGTAAGAATGTTATGTCACATTGTAAACTTTCAGCAGCAACATGGTATACCATTTCAGATGCATATGCCAGTCAGACATGTGTTATGGCAAAACATGTTTTATCTTGACTTTATATGAAATGTTATGTCACGATGATACTGAAATTTCATAATTTGTCCATATATTCTTATAACTTTTATCTTATGTCGAGAGATACTTTGTTGAACAAGGTTTATTAATTTCATACATGAATCAATGAAATATTATAATGTGAGAATATTCATGTCGTCGAAACCGGACACTGTCGATAAAGAAGAGATTTTATTTCTATGATACTGTGTCAGTCAAAAAGATGATTATCAAGACAGCGGGATTGTTTTTTCTGCACCCAAAAATGGGAGCTCGACCAAGCTGCAATGGATTAGCCCTGTCCTAGGAGGAACCGCCTTCAGGACGGTGTCTGCTGTTTTGTTTGCATCTTACGAATATCTCTGACCCAACCATCGCTAGGATGACGCTGATATAGGAAACGCGACGTGGCAAAAATTGCTTATGAGAATAGACCACGTAGCTGTGAAGTGACGACCAGTATAACAAGTCCACCAAAGTGCAATTACGCGGCATTCTTCCTTCGCTACATGATAAAGATTACAATATCAATGTAAACAGAGATTCATAAACCCTGAGACAGTTTTTCGTCTCGAACAAGTCAAAAACATTAAAGATAAAGGTGAAGCAATAAATTAAAATTTGTGATGCGGCTGAGAATCGAACCCAGACCTCTGTGCCTACTAGGCAAACGTCTTACCGCCAGACCACCGCAACACTAGCAATTAAGGTGCCTCGGAATAGATGTGGAGCGATGTCGAACTTTATTCCGAGGCGTCTTAATCGCTAGTAATACATCTGCCTAGTAAGCATACAGGTCCGGGTTCGATTTCCAGCCACATCGCAAATTTTAATTCATTACCAGACCTTTATCTTTAATCTCTTCGATAATGATTACGTTCGCAGAACGACCGTGTAGATTGAATCATACGATAACTATCGGACAAGAATATTACTGTTGGGAAAAAAATTTCACCGATTATCATTGACAAAATTAAGTCTATGCGTTTATTAATTCCATAAAGACTCACAGGTAATTAACACATAACATGTACGAAAACTGCGTATTGAATACTGATACCGATACTGATATCGCATCAAAACAAGTACCGAATCGTTACTAACTATATTTTAAACGTTTATTTTATTTTTCGTATGGCTTACAGAACTGTATACTGAGTACATACAATAATTCATATAAACGTGATATTTGTAATTACAAGGAGACATGGATGAGTTCACAAGTATGTGAAATAAATAAAAAGTGTGTAGAGCGTTAGCAGAAGAAGCTCCTTTTCTCGTCATAGTTGTATATCAAGAGATTCCAACCAGTTAATTGCTGCAGGTGTTGCGTCTACAAAGTCTTTAAAGGTACCCATGAATGTTCTTTTTGGACAGTAGCGTAGAAAGTGTTCCAGCATTGCTTTGGTCACGGCGTGGCCAGTTCTGATCAGGTTAAGGAAGCTCCATGTTCTTCTTGGTAGGCTTGCACCCGGAATTTGGATAGTCGGGTCTATATTACCTAAATTCTTGTGGCTATGGAAGGACACCCATTGGTTTCTCCATTCGTCTTTTAGATTGTAGCAGTCAGGTTGGGAGTTGGCCAGTGCTTACCCATATTGGTTCTCTAGATTTTAGTCGGCTGTGTGGTACGTTGTTCAATGTTTCGTGAATAGTTAAGTCTCTGGATCGTTGGAGTTTCGTCCATTAATGTGTTACTGCTTGTTGTCATCGTAGATTTGGAGGAGCAACGTTGGTGAGCACTGACAACCAAGGTGTTGGTGCGATTTAAGGGTTCCTGTCACTATTCTCACGGCATCATTTAGATGGACATCTATGTTGTTGACATGGCTACTTCTGTTCGAAACGGGAGAACAGTATTCGTCGACAGGATACACAAATGCTTGTGTTGTAGATCTTAACGTGTTTGCGTTAGATTTCCAGCTAACACCAGCCAGTTTCCTAAGTATGTTGTTTCTTGACTTTAGCTTCTGTCCTAAGTGTTTCTTATATGTGACGTCTAGCAGCTGTTTGAGTATTACGATACTTCTAACAATTGATACAATACAGCAGTGCGTCATTTCTCATCAGGCGTGAGGATTATAATAAATGTTTCTGACCTAATGAACATCCCGGTATTTGTGATAAGATTACATAGCCTTCGAACGTCAATTACATTGTTTGTTCTAGTGACTGGAATTTCAATTTTGTCTCACTTTTTAAAGGACTAAAAAATAATCTAAACTTCTAATTGTAGGCCTCCGGATCTGACTAAATCATTTCTGCTCAAGCTAGGAAGTGATGATTTCAACATTAATTGTATAAGTGAACAGGCAAGAAGAATGATGCTTTTAGATCTCCTTAATTCTTGTCATTTGCTGCAAACAGTATTCTTTCCTATGTGTGTGCGGGGAACAGCAGCATAACCATAGACAACATTTTTCTTCATGCTGTATTTTTAGAGAGCATTCTATTAGCGTAATAGTGAATAGCGTTTCAGACCATGTTGCCCAAATTTCAACTTAAAAATGTTTTTGCGTTCAAATCTATTCAATTTAATTACCAACTATATACGAGAAATAATCCAGTTGTAACAGAGGCGTTTTCAAAATAACTAAGCATCCAAATTTGCAGGGTGTTTATAGAGTTGATAATATAAAACATATATATAAAGCTTTCCTTAACGTGTTTCTCGTGTTGTTTGAAAGCTGAAAACAAGGTACTACTAACAGGCATCCTATGTGGCTGGCAAGAGGAGTAAGACTATTATGTAGAACAAAGCGGGAATTATAACAAAACGTCCATTAATGTGTTACTGCTTGTTGTCATCGTAGATTTGGAGGAGCAACGTTGGTGAGCACTGACAACCAAGGTGTTGGTGCGATTTAAGGGTTCCTGTCACTATTCTCACGGCATCATTTAGATGGACATCTATGTTGTTGACATGGCTACTTCTGTTCGAAACGGGAGAACAGTATTCGTCGACAGGATACACAAATGCTTGTGTTGTAGATCTTAACGTGTTTGCGTTAGATTTCCAGCTAATGTAGTTAATGAAATAAGTTCATGGCTTTTAGAAAATAAATTGATATTAATTCACAGTGAGACTGAGATTTTTCAGACTCGTGCACAGTTAAACAGACTTTTTGATTACACAAAATGGGCAGAGGATAAGTGACACTGAGCAGTTCAAGCTTGTAGGCGTATAGATAGAACTTTCGTGGAAACCCCATGACCAGGATCTTGCTCAAAAACTAAATGCTGCATTTCTTATCATTAGAATAGTAACTGAAAAATTTTATACTTTGCTTATTCTCATTCGCCTAATACGTCTAGTTTAGTATTGTGGGGTAACTCTGATTCGGTTCGAGCAATATGTCGTTTAAGTTCGCGAACATCTTCTCTACCTCTATGCAGTAACCTGGGAAACCTGACACTGGCCTACCATTTTCTTTAATGTCGTTTGTATTTCATAATATTTAGTTATTCCGAATAGTTAGAAGTTTATTCTCAGTTAAGAATAGACAGAGATCGAATCTGGATTTGGGTGACATCTCCTTGAACTATTGAAGAAAGGGGTGTAATATTATTCCGCATACATTTTTGATAAGCTGCCGGAAGAATTTAGAAAGCTTAGAAGTAATCCAATTTCTCTGTTACGCTATTAATTTTTGTTACTTATGCTTAGGCCTGTCTTGTCCACAGGGTTGACAAAATTTCACTTTATCCGTTACTACTCTATTTTTACAGTCTGATGTACTGACTCGTACCATGACCAACGAGTAGACGTGTACGTCAGTTCGGTCATGGGAACGTGATAAATGTAAATAGATTGTTGTTTCTTAGCAACAGCACATAAAGTTTCAGCACATAGACAGAAATGTGAGTAATATTGGTTCCATTCCCCTTTGGGTATCTGATTCAGCAACTGGTTACGAATAATTATTTTTATATTAATAATAAAAATCCGATAGTTCAAGGCAGCAATTAAATTACACCCTTTTATTTTAATGTCATGACTAGTTTCAGCTCCACCGTGTCAATTGTTTTTCGTTTATATTATATGAAACTAAAGTGAGCAAAGTTAATAATAATGAGATTTGTTGTCTCATGATATTAAACTTTATGTTAATACAATGTGGTAGTGGTTCATTATATTGAAAAACTAATAATCTTGTACCTCATACATGTATGTGGCCAGTACTGTGATCTCCAGGTTGATAATGCTAAGTATAATGATAATCACATTTTTCGCCCTTGTGAGACATCAAATTTCATGAAACAAACACTGTCATTATTAAGTTACAACTTCGCAGACGAAACTTGTGAGTCGTAGAGGGGCTTCACGTTGGTTGTCTTGTATTTTGGTTTTAGCTTGTGACTTGTAAGCTGTAGATTCGGTTTGACTTTCACAGTTATAGTGGATGGATGGGTTCAAAATATTATTTGTCACCTCAGTATGAAATTTATGTTGGTAGACCTGGTACTTCTTGGTAATCAATAAAATTTATATCTGTGTTGAATTTTTCATATTGTAAATATTGGTTCTGGGTATCAATTAAAATTAAAGACTTTTTATAATGTTTGAGCATGAAATTCCGTTTCTCAGGGGCTGATATCTAGTAAACCGAAAAAATTGAATCATTGACTCCCGGTAGTTCAGACAGTTTGAAGTCCGTCACAAAAGACATTGTTTGTACCTGATTCCTTTCTATCGAATTATTCTTTAGAAAAAATTAATTAGAAGTTTCTTCTAATTAAAACTGTTAGATATTTTCTTTCACATATTAACTGATTCATTACGAATTTAACAGAGATATGTTCACTTTTAGAATCTTCTTGGACAATACTGGGGAACTAAATACTTGAATAATTATTTAACACTTGTTTAAGTATCACAGATTCTCTGTTTTGAGTTTAATATTTACAACAAAATAACTTTCACAGAAAACACTTTGAGTTCACAATGCGTGATTATTTTCGTCAAAGTCTCATTTATATTAGTCTCTGAATCCTCTTACATTGCATACGACCTTCAACTCTTCCAGATATGTTTTTTTAAGTTATTTCATTAAACTTGACAATAAGTTCAAATTCCAAAATCACGAATATTAGTCAGTTTATTACGGCAGGCAGAAGTTTCTAATTCTTCTGTCCTAGCCTATCCTGATCTAAGTCCAAAGACAATGTACGCATTCGCGTATGATCACGATATGACAGTTTATATTAATAAATAAATACTTTTTCTTGGGTTCTTTCCTGTCTTGGAAATAAACTGCGTATGATACTTTGAAACTAATCACGGAGAGCAATCACATAGAGAGTTAAACTGAGATCTAGTAACATAGAGAGCAAGTAACGTAGAGAGAGAGTAATTCAACCGCGGGTACTATTTATAGTAGCAACCTAACAAATGATCTCTGATAAATGAGGTGTTTTGACCTATGCATTCCCTGGATACTGTTACTCTGAATTACTTTGATCTAATTTGAATTTACTAAAAATTTTGAAAAATGAGAAATTTCTGCCCCTAAACAAATAATTAAAATTACCTAACGATGAAAAATATTGAATATGGTGATTCTATTGCTATGGCCGCGGTGTGGTGTTACAAACTACTTCATTCGAAAAAAGGAGTGTTTGTTTACGTTTCATGACATTTATAATTGTGTGGTACTCAGAGATTTAATTTTAAGCGTCGTTGTTATTTCGTACAGTTAGTGGCACTAACATAAAAATAAGATTGATATCCTTGTATGTGAGGTATTTCTTATGCACTAAAACATTAACGTTGTCAGTATACATTCCACGGCATTATTAACTTTATTTTGCAGTTGTGTATAACTTGAAGCGATGCTTTTCATTCTTGTGGTGAGAAGTGACTACAAAGTAAAGTAGATACTCAAATATTGCCTAAAAAAAGTGTTCGTAACGAGATTGCTGGGTTGATACGCAAAACAAAGACAGAACCTACCAGTTCGGGTGAAACAGAAAGCAACGCCTGAAAGCAGGCAGCCCGGCCAGCAGGTCTGTCGTGTGGGGCTCCCATCGACAGGCGTAAGCCAGACAGGTGGATCGTGAACAAAAGCGCGTCCTACCGACAGTAGCCTGTGGACCTGTCTCCTGTAGCTGCTGGCAATAAATTAAAGCAAAGCGTTCACTCGGTGAATCCGATGCAGTTTTTTTGTTTTATTTTAACCTGCTATCCCCCTCACAGTTCGGTGGCATTATCAGAAGAAGTATTTCACAGCAAATTCCGTATGTTGGATTTAACGGTAAGATATTGCAAACTAGAGTCGGACCGAAACTTGATTTGTGGCCGAAACCGAAACCGTAACCGAAACTTGAGGAATTAAGTTACAATTTCTGTACATTTACGTTGCACCACAAATCACTAGTCTCTCATCGTAATTTCGTGACTGCTTGTTTTCAGTGATTAAAAAAAAAAAAAATGTTCAAATGTTTGTAGAACTTATGGGACTTAACTACGGGGTCATCAGTCCCTAAGCTTACAAACTACTTATCAACTACCTTATACTAAGGACGGCACAAATATCCATGCCCGAGGGGCGATTCGAACCCCCGACCGTAGTGGCCTTGCAGACCGTGACTGAAGCGTCTCAGTCTCCTCGGCCACCGCAGCCGGCTTCAGTGATTAGTTTGTATGGTATGTAACCGGTTTGCAGCTTCACTGTTAGCCAGCCTGGAAAAGATACTCGCTTGTTTTCTGCTTAAAACTTTGACTTATAATGAAAAAAAAAAAAAAAAAAAAATAAAATAAAATAAAATAAAAACCACAGCTACCTCTATGTAATGAGCCCGTTTTTTCTTTGGAAAATGTCGATGAGCCCCTTCTTTCCCTGTATGATTTTTTGGCCATTTTCTGCGCAAGGAATCCCTTTTCTCATAATAAGAATAGTCCTTATTGTTTATTGAAGTATTTTGGAAAAAGTGTCGAAGTGCCCACCCTTCGTTTATTTACGTGTGGTGAATACACGAAGAAAACTCTCGCGTATATATATATATATATATATATATATATATATATATATATATATATATATATATATATAGCCGTCCCGCAAGTGCCACCACAGTGCGGGTATCTGTGGAGAGGCCAGATAAACGTGTTGATCCTGAAGAGGGGGACCAGCCTTTTCAGTAGTTACAGGGGCAACAGTCTGGATGATTGACTGAGCTGACCATGTATCATCAGTTAATGTTTCTTTGCCATACAGTTACATGATAGCATCCTCTCGGGTAAAATATTCCGGAGATAAAAAAGTCCCCCATTCGGATCTCCGGGCGGGGACTACTCAGGAGGATGTTGTCACCAGGAAAGACAATACTGGCATTCTACAGATCGGAGCGTGGAATGTTAGATCCCTTTATGGGGTAGGAAAATTAGAAAATTTAAAAAGGGAATTGGATGGGTTGAAATTAGATGTAGTGGGGATTAGTGAAGTTTTGTGGCAGGATAAAAAGGAATTCTGGTTAGGTGAGTACAGGATTATAAATACAGTTGGGGGTATTACAGGAGTAGGACTAATAATCAATAGGAAAATAGGAATGTGGGTAAACTACTATGGTCAGCACAGTAATCGCATTATTATTGTCAAGATAGATACGAAGCCAACACCGACAACAGTAGTACAGGTTTATATGCCAACTAGCTCTGCCGATCATGAGGAGATCGAAGAAATATATGAGGAGCTAAAAGAAATTATTCAGACAGTTAAGGGACAGGAAAACTTAATTGTGATGGGAGACTGGAATTCGGTAGTAGGAAAAGGAAGAGAACGAAATATAGGTGAATATGGACTGGGCAGAATAAATGAAAGAGGAAGTCGCCTGGTAGAATTTTGAACGGAACATGATATAATCGTAACAAACAACTGGTTTAAGAATCACAAAAGGTTGTATACGTGGAAAAGACATGAGGACACCGGAAGGTATCAGATAGATTTTGTAATGGTAAAACATAGATTCCGGAACCAGGTTTTAAACTGTAAGACATACCCAGGGGCAGAAATAGACTCTGACCGTAACTTATTGGTCATGAACCGTAGGCTGAAACTGAAAAAAAAATCCAGAAAGATAGGAAAATAAGGAGATGGGACGTGGATAAATTGAGGGAACCTGAAGTTCTTAAGAATTTCAGAGGGAGCTTTAGGCAACAATTGCCAGAAACGGGTGGAAATAAAACATTAGTCTAGGAATGGGTAGCACTGAGAGATGAAATAATGAAGGCAGCAGAGGATAAAATAGGTAGAATGGCAAGCCCTAAAAAATAAAAAAAAAGGAAAAAAAACACTTGGATATCACAGGAAATACTAAATTTAATTGATGAAAGGAGAAAATATAAAAATTCAGTAAATGAAACAGGGAAAATGGAGTACAAACGACTAAGAAATGAGATTGACAAGAAGTGCAAAATGGCTAAGCAGGAGTGGCTTGAAGCCAAATGCAAATCTATAGAAGAATGAATAAGAAGGGGAAAATAAAAGAGACGTTTGGGAACAAGAAAAACAGCTCTGCGAATATAAAGAACTCAGATGGAAAACCAGTTCTCAGCAAAGAGGGGAAAGCTGAAAGGTGGAAAGAGTACATAGAGGAGCTCTACAAAGGAAGTAGAGACAATGTTGTAGGAAGGGAAGATGAAGTAGATCAAGATTAAGTAAGAGATACTATACTGAGAGATGAATTTGACACAGGCCTGAAAGACCTAGTTCGGAACAAGGCCCCGGGAGATTCTCTTAGAGCTACCAAAGTCTCTGGGAGAGCCGGCCATGACAAAACTATTTCACCTGGTGTGAAAGATGTATGTATGAGACAGGCTAAATACCCTTAGACTTAAAGAAAAATGTAATAATCCCCATTCCAAAGAAATCCGGCGCAGACAGGTGTGAAAATTACAGAACCATCAGTTTGATAAGTCATGATTGCAAAATTTTAACACGAATTATCTACAGGAGAATGGAAACGCTGGTGAAATCTGACCTTGGGGAAGGTCAGTTTGGATTCAGGAGGAACGTAGGGCCGCGGTGGAGTAGCCGAGAGGTCTAAGGCGCCTCGCTGCGGAGCGCGCGGTTGCTCGCCGTCGGAGGTTCGAGTTCTCCCTGGGACATGGGTGTGTGTGTTGTCCTTAGGATAGTTTACTTTAGTTTAAGTAGTTTGTAAGCTACGGACTGATGACCACGCAGTTTGGCCCAATAGATTTAAAAACATTTGAACATTTTGATTTGAAGAACGTAGGAACCCGGAAGACAATTATCACTTTACAACTTACGATAGATTAAGAAAGGGTAAACTTACATTTTTAGATTTTGTAGATTTGGAGAAAGCTTTTGCCAATGTTAACTGGAATACACTCTTTCAAATTCTGAAGTCGGCAGGGGTAAAATACAGGGAAAGGAGAGTTATTTACAACTTGTACAAAAGCCAGACCGCAGTTATTAGACTCGAAGGGCATGCAAGGGAAGCATTAGTTGGGAAGCGAGTAACAGAGGTTTTTAGACTTTCTCCGATGTTATTCAATTTGTACATCGTGCAGGTGGTGAAGGAAAGCAAGGAAAAATTTGGAATAGGGATTGAAGCACAGGGCGAAGAAACAAAAACATTGCGTTTTGCTGATGACATTGTAATTCTGTCAGAGACGTCAGAGGACCTGAATAGCACTTGAACGGATTGGACACTGTGTTCGAGAGAGCGTATAAAATGAACAGTAACAAGAGCAAAACAAAAATAATGGAATGCAGTCTTAGAAAATCAGGCGATGCTGAAGGAACAGAATTGGTGAGAAAAGGAATTTTTGGCATACCTTGACTAAAAGAAGGGATCGCTTGGTAGGACACATTCTTAGACATCAAGGAATCGTAAATTTAACATTGGCGGGAAGTGTGTGGGGTAAAAATCGCAGAGGGAGACCAAGAGACGCATATAGTAAGCAGATTCAGATGGATGTGGCTCTTCTTTTGAGGAGATGAAAAGGCTTGCTCAGGATAGAGTACGGTGGAGACCTGCATCAAACCAGTCTCCAGACTGAAGACCATAACAACAACAATGGAAGAACTAAGATGTGCCAACGTAGCTGATCCACTGAACAAGATTTCAAACAATATTAATATTTTTTAATAAAACAATTCTGGGTATTAGGCCGCAAATGAATTGCCGACGTTTCGATCACTGTGCAGTGGTCCTCTTCAGGGCGGCTAACTGTTGGCTGCTGCTGAATGTACACACTTATATACTGTGAAGTTTTCGGTTATCTAATACCGACGTCATACATCTAAGATGGTGATTGGCTGGCAGTAACGGGCTCTTGCTTTTACTATCCTGTAAGTGATTGGTAAAATCTTATGTATGATTGAAAGGCAACAGCCAATAAGCAACTAGCATCCATGGGATGGTATTTCCTGCAGCGAACGTCCAGGACGCGCGTCAGTTCTACTGTGGCCGCTATTATACTGCAGAACCCGGGTTAAGTGGAGCCGCTGGTTGGCGCACACACGTGGTCCGTTGGGCAGGAATTTCCCTGAAGAAGACCACTACAAAGTGGTCAAAACGTCGGCAAATCATTTTCTAAGTGTTTTAAAATGACGCGGCCTAATACCCAGAATTATATTATTAAAAATGACACCGGCCATAGAAGCCTACGAACTTATATAATATTAATATCGTTTTTTCAACATTGACAGGACACATACGAGCACTGAGAAAAGGTGCATCACATACAACTTTACATTGCAAAACTGTCGATTTCTTAACTGCTTTTTACAAGAAAGAAAAGGAACAGAAAAAGAAAAGAATAACACAAAAATGAAATGTGATGTATTCAAGTAGCCCCTGTCACTGCAGCTGTAAGTACATCATGACTTCAATAAATGCTCAAAATGATGTCCTTTAACTTCAATGTATTTGGGAATACGCGTAACGAAATTCCTGTCAACAGCGAGTAGTTCGGCTTCAGTAATGTTCTCACATGCATTGACAATGGGCTGACGCATGTTTTCAGGCGTTGTTGGTGAATCACAATAACAAATATCCTTCAATTTTCCCCACAGAAAGAAAACCGGGGATGTAAGATCCGGTGAAGGTGCGGGCCATGATATGGAGCTTCTACCACCAATCCACATGTCATTAAATTCCATTTAAGACCGCTTCAGCTGCACGCAAGCCATGTGCCAGACATCCATCACTAAGAAAGTACATAGCCATTCTGTCATGCAGTGAAACATCTTGTAGTAAAATAGGTAGAACATTACGTAAAAAAATCAGCACACAGTGCCCCATTTAGATTACCATCGATAAAATAGGGGCCAATTATCCTTCCGCCAAGGTCGCTGATGCTCTGCTTGTCGCAGTCATCGTGGATTTTCAGTTGCACAATAGTGCATATTATACCGGTTTACGTCACCCCCCTGCCGCGGTGGAGTAGCCGAGCGGTCTAAAGCACCTCGCTGCGGAGCGCGCGGTTGCTCGGCGTGGAGGTTCGAGTCCTCCCTGGGGCATGGGTGTGTTTGTTTGTCCGTAGGTTAGTTTACCTAGGTTTAAGTAGTTTGTAAGCTATGGACTTATGACCACGCATTTTGGTCCGATAGATTTACAAACAAACGTCACCTCTGCTTGTGAATGACGCTTCGTCACTAAACAGAAAACATGAAAAAACTTTGTTATCATCCCGTAATTTATTTTGCGCTCAGTGGCAAAACTGTATACGACGTTCAAAGTCTTCGCCATGCAAATCCTGGTACATAGAAATGTGGTACGGGTGAAATTGATGTTAATGTAGAATTCTCAACACCGACGTTCTTGAGATTTCCGATTGTTGCTCAATTTGTCTGCTGCTGATGTGCGATTTAGCCGCAACTGCAGCTACAACACTTACTTAGATATCATCATTTGTTGCACGTCGTGGTTGACATTACACTTGCGGATGAATACTTCCTGTCTGTTTAAATAACGCAAATATCCGACGAAAGGGTCGGACACTTGGATGATATCTTCCAGGATAACGATCAACATACACTCCTAGGTGCCGCCAGTGTTTACGTTCGACAACCGTGAATCGTACTGTACGGTTTGCGACGCCGTGGCGGCAGCCGATGCTGCAGTCGGCGTGGGTGGCCGCTGTACCGGCGATGCGTGACGTAACTTCACAGCCGGTCGACAATGATGCTCGCCCGCAGCCCACGCGGCCGTTGACCGCTCAAGGACACGCACCAGCCCACTGACCGAGCGGCTGCCACCAACCTGAGCCTCTCACTGCACCATTGGCGTCATACCGCTTCCGTTGAAGGGAAGAGTGTCTTGTATCCACCCACATGCGCCACGCAACCAGGCATAATCTAGTGGTTAGTCACATTACATCCACATCAGTACTCAAGTCACACTGAATTGCGTGTTAGAAGGTTCGCTTTTATGATATTTCTCTACAGTTCCATACTTTAATAGCGCGTGGAAAAAAAAAAAAAAAAAAAAAAAAAAAGGATCACCTAAATCTTCCAACTCGTGCATCATTTTCGTGACACTCTCTCCCCTATATATCGCGGTAACAAAACGAATTGCCCTTCTCTGTATTTTCTTTAAATCGTTTTTCAGTCTGTAAAAAAGCATGTTTGGATTTATTCCCATCTGCTTGAATTACTGAACCTCCCGATACCATTATTGTATAACAATAGGTACGAACGTAATTAGTCAATTATCATTTTTATCATTTTCTTTTCCAAAACTTTTGTTATTCTTTTTCCTAACGTAACTTGCTGAACTTGTTTTCTATTAATTGACGTCGCTAAAGTTTGTTTAATTAGTTCATTCAAGAGAAGTATTCTTGTAGGACATATATGAGGCTAATTAGTATCTCTAATGAAACAAATTTAATTCTTTTCTCATAACAGTTAATTAGGTATTATTATGTTTCGCAAGTGATGTTAGGAAATTTTACCTCCCCCCCCCTTGGTTTATGTATAATTACTGCTTATTACGAAATTATTGTTGACGAACCTTTTTTATTTTATATGTAAATGAGACACTATAAATTTAACCGAGATTTACTCAGTATCATTTACGCTACCTTTTACTATAGTCAGATGCAGCTCATTGTAATTACATTAATTTACCTAATTAAACCTACGTAATTTTCAGTTTCATTGTTCCAATGACATAAGTAGGATGCTTTCGCGTCATGTAAAGAAGTCTTGTTTCACCTTTGTTACGAAGCACAATCCACGCCACCAATGAATATTGTTTTGCCATTGACATGAGGCACAGACCACGTCACTATGAATTCCGATTATTATCAACTATGTTCATTAGTGTTAGTCGTGTGGAAAGTGTTTCTACCTTTATGATTAAAAGGAAACTCCTCATCATAAGGCCACACTAGAACTATATCTCCAACTTTTATATTCCACACAAGAACTGTGAAAATTTGTATTATTGACGTGTAGAATGTGGGTACTGTGTTGTGGCGACTGTTATTAACGAGACTTGTATGCTGGCAGTAAATGGGAACATCTGGGCACTAATAATTCATTGAATTGTCAATGAAATGCAATTCTATGTGTCGCCTACGTTATTTGTAGCAGATTAGTTTCGTCCTATACAATTTCAGCCAGTCGTTACCCAGAGCGCCGATCAACGACAACTTCAAGAGGCAACGAGCTACGACCTGGTATCAGTCCCACTTGGTGGGGATCCTACAATGCGCAACAGTACTCCAAAATAGGACGCCCAAGTGTGGTGTAGGCAGTTTCTTTAGTAGAATTGTCGCATCTTCTAAGTGTTATGCCAACGAAACGTAGTCTTTGTTTCGCTTTCCCTGCAATATTTTCTGTGTGTACTTGCAAATTTAAGTTGTTTGTTACTCCTAGGTATTAAGTTGAATTTACGGCCTGTAGTTCTGACTGATTTACCGTATACCTGAAGTATAATGGGCTTCTTTTGGTGGTCATATGGATGACTTCAAACTTCTCATTATTAACGGTCAATTGCCATTTTTTCACTGTGCAGATATGTTATCTAAATCTTTTCGTAGTTGATCTTCTGGTGACTTTACTAACCGACAAGTGACAGGATTATTCGTGAACAGTCTAATAGAGCTACTCAGATTGTCTCCTGAATTTTTTTAACAATAAGGAACAATAGGGGCCCTGCAACATTTCTCTGGGGAACGCCAGATATCACTTCTGTGCTACTCGATGACTTTCCGTCAGTTACAATGTACTGCGTCATTTATGACAGGAAATCACGTATCAAATCGCACAGTTGTGGCGATATTCCATAAGCACGCAGTTTGACCGGAAGCCGCTTGTGACGTACAGTGTCGAAGGCCTTCCGGAAATCTACAAATACGGTATGTGTTGACATCTCTTGTCGATAGCACTCATCACATCTGAATCCGCGTTACTACGGGTCAATAGGTCGTTCTCTTAGAGGTAATTCATAACATTTAATGAAAGTATATGTTTTAAAATCCTGTTGCAAACCGACGTCAATGATATAGGTCTGTAATTTTGCTGATCACTGCTATTGTCTTTCTTGAATATTGGCGTAACTTGTACAACTTTCAAGTCTTTGGGTACGGAACGTTCACTGAGCGACCCGTTGTAAATGATAATTAATCACGAGGCTGTTGCATAAGCATTCTCTGAAAGGAAACTAACTGGCATACAATCGGGACCGGGAGACTTGCTGTTGTTAAGTGATTTACGTTGCTTTAATTTACAAGGGGTATCAATTTCTAAGATGCAAATGCACAAACAATGCCTTGTTACGGCCTGATGATTGGTTTTATGTAGCCTATCACAGATTTCCTACTTGTGCCAAAATGTTCAAATGTTTGTATAGCTTATGGGACTTAACTACGGGTTCATCAGTCCCTAAACTTACAAACTACTTATGATGTAGCTAACACTAAGGACGGCACAAATATCCATGCCCGGGGGATTCGAACTCCCGTCGTTAGTGGCCGTGCAGACCGTGACTGGCGCGCCGCAGGCCCCTCGGCCACCGCGGCCGGCTCACTTGTGCCCACGTCTTCATCTCACAATACCAGTACTTTACTTTTTGTCACAAATGTTAATTGATGTAAAAGTGGTGGTATAAATTTTTTTAGGAAAGTTTGACATTATACAGGGATACTTTTTCCACCTTGTACAAATTCTGACGATTGATCGAGGAGAGGATAAGGTCTAATGAGCTTACGTTCGGAAATGTGTGCTTTCCATGCTAAAGACCATTTATTCAGACATTCTTTGATATCGAGACTGCCTTCTACTACGCGCCGTACCACAGTGTCAGTATGTGCTGAAAATGCATTCCATGTGGCTCGACGCGTTGTCTTCATGCTGCTTTTGACACACGAGCGCTAAAATCGCAGCATGAATACCCTGCCCCGGTATCTCCACACCTGGAATGGGCTCTGCCTACATTTCTGAAATGGCTTATAACCAGAAATCACACGTGTTGAGATACGGTGAACGAACTGTACCTCTTTGTCCGATCCATCGATCAGGGAAGATACGATTTAGATGTTTCCGGCTGTTACAGGCGAAATTTTTATGAGCACCACCATGTAGCATAGTAGAACTGTATCAAGATCTAGGAGGAAGCAACACATGTTGCAAATGTGCTCGCATGGCAAAGCGCACATTTTACCGCAGTCTCTGTAAGAGAGTAGCCTATTATTGAATAAATGGTCTCCAGCATGGAAACCATTTGTTTCCAGACAAAAGTTAACCAGACCATTTTTGTTCCGTATCCACTTCTCAACAAATCCCTGGTGCTTTTAGATGATGGTAAAAACTATAAATTTACAAATGCCCTCCTGAATAACATCAGAAGTTGAACAAGGCTTTTCGTGAAAGATGATGTAGTATATCAAGAAGTAAATGTAGGAGTACCTGCAGCGTATGGACGCATGCGCCTGAGAAGGTAGTTGACCCATCACTTTGCCAAGTATAACGCTGCGGTTACACACACACGCACACATATAGGGCAAGACAGCTAACCTATAACACCTCTTGTGTCGCCCCAACAGTAGTAAATACAAAGATGCCATCTGGACAGTGAATTGCAGAGACAGGGGCTACTTGAATACATTTCATATTTGCGCTGTCTTTTATTAGAGATATCAGGCCATCTTTAGTTTTTTTAATGGAACTCTATGTTAAATTTTAGCTTAACATGATGCGCTTAAAAAGACGGTTTCAAATATGTGTATATGATAATAGTTAGTTTCTGAGACACAGATATGTTCCCCTATCGTATTCGTCTTTCGAAGCGGCGTTGCCGGCCGCGGTGGCCGAGGGGACTGAGGCGCTTCAGTCACGGTCTGCACGGTCACTACGGTCGGGGTTTAAATCCCCCCTCTGGCATGGATATTTGTGTCGTCCTTAGTTGCAGCTAGTTCATAAGTAGTTTGTAAGTTTAGGGACTGATGACCCCGTAGTTAAGTCCCATAGACTCTACAAACATTTGAACATTTTTTTGAAGCGGCGTTGTTTGTGTAAAGACGGACTCGCGGACGTTTACCGTGTAGTCTACACAACAGGAAAGGTAGCAGTGGATAACGCCCCATCGAAGGCCGAATACGATAGGAGAACATATCTGTGTCTCACAAACTAAATATTATGATATACACATATTTGAAACTTCTTTTTAAGCACATCATGTTACGCTAGAATTTAACATAGGATTCGATTAATATATATATATATATATATATATATATATATATATATATATATATATATATATAAAAGAAAGGAAGAGAAAAAGAAAAGAATAACACAAAACTGAAATGTGATGTATTCAAGTAGCCCCTGTCCCTGCAATTCACTGTCCATCTTTGTTGCATCTGTTAAGGTTGGGGAGATGCAAGAGGTATTATGACTTAGTTGCTTCACCCTATATACAGGGTGGTCCATTGATAGTGACCGGGCCAAATATCTCACGAAATAGACATCAATCGAAAAAACCACAAAGAACAAAACTTTTCTAGCTTGAAGGGGGAAAGCAGATGGCTTCCTGTCAATCTCATTTCTTAGTCGTCTGTACTTCATTTTGCCTGTTTCATTTACTGCATTTTTATATTTTCTCCTTTCATCAATTAAATTTAGTATCTCCTGTGATATCCAAGGATTTTTTGTAGGTCTAGCCTTCCTACCTATTTTATCCTCTGCTGCCTTCACTATTTCATCTCTCAATGATACCCATTCCTCCTCTACTGTTTTATTTTCCCCCGTTTCTGTCAATTGTTGCATAAAGTTCCCTCTGAAATTCTTAAGAACTTCAGGTTCCTTCAACTTATCCAGGTCCCATCTCCTTATTTTCCTACCTTTTTGTAGTTTCTTCAGTTTCAGCCTACAGTTCATAACTAACAAGTTATGGTCAGAGTCTATATCTGCCCCTGGGTATGTTTTACAGTTTAAAACCTGGTTCCGAAATCTATGCCTTACCATTATAAAATCTATCTGGTATCTCCCGGTGTCTCCTGGTCTCTTCCACGTATACAACCTTCTTTTGTGATTCTTAAATCAGGTGTTTTTTATAACCAAATTATGTTCCGTGCAAAATTCTACCAGGCGGCTTCATTCCTTTTGCCCAGACCATATTCACCTACTATCTTCCCTTCCCTTCCTTGTCCTACTACCGAATTCCAGTCTCCCATAGCAATTAAGTTTTCCTCTCCCTTAATTGTCTGAATAATTTCCTTTAGCTCCTCATATATTTCTTCGATCTCCTCGTCGTCGTCGGCAGAGCTATTTGGCATATAAACCTGTACTACTGTGGTCGGTGTTGGCTTCGTATCTATCTTGACTACGATAATGCGATCACTGTGTTGCTCATAGTAGTTTACCCGCATTCCTATTTCCTTATTCGTTATCAGACCTACTCCTGTAATACACCCAACTGATTTTGTATTTATAATCCTGTATTCGCCGACCAGAAATCCTGTTCCTCTCTCCACCGAACTTCACTAATCCCTACTATATCAAACTTCAACCTATCCATTTCCCTTTTTAAATTTTCTAGCTTCCCTACCCGATTAAGAGATCTAACATTCCACGCTCCGATCCATAGAATGCCAGTGTTGTCTTTCCTGATGATCATATCCTCCTGAGTAGTCCGCGCCCGGAGATCCGAATGGGGGACTATTTTACCTCCGGAATATTTTACCCGAGAGGATGCCATCATCATATGTTCATACAGTAGAGCTGCATGTCCTCGGGAAAATTAACGGCTGTAGTTTCCCCTTGCTTTCAGCCGTTCGCAGTAACTGTGTGGCAAAGCCACATTAGCTGATGTTACAAGGCCAGCTCAGTCAATCATCCAGACTGTTGCCCCTGTAACTACTGAAAAGGCTGCTGCCCCTCTTCAGGAACCACACGTTTGTCTGGCCTCTCCACAGATACCCCTCCACTGTGGTTGCACCTACGGTACGGCTATCTGTCTGTATCGTTGAGGCACGCAAGCCACCCCACCTCGGCAATGTCTGTGTTTCATGGGAGTGGAATTGTGATTATAGCTCCCTGTAAATTCATAACCTTATAAAGGCGAATGTGAGATTGTTTGTAACGCTTTCACGCCTTAACTACTCAACCGATTAGCCTGAAAGAGGCAAGGAAAAGTTCAGAGTATTTTCGTCTAGAAAATATATACAGAGTGATTCACAAAGATATTCAAATATTATAATATATTATTCTATAAGTAAGACTAAAGAAAAATGTTTATATAAACATAGGTCCTCGAATGCTCATTAGCTGATTTAAAGTTAGTAAAATATTTGCCCTGAATTATACCAACTTCGCTATTATGAAGCCACCGCAAAAATGGTCAAGGTTACAGTAAAGCACCTATTACATTTATTTTGTTGTAGTTGATCTGGTGAATCTAATTAAAACATGCCCCAGACGGTATCTGCACTAGTTTTCCAGAAAGGCAAGAGATTATACAGGTAAATTGCAGAGATTATACAAATATATTTGTTTACATTCCATTAAGAATGTTGGCAACAGCACAGCTTCGTTAACAGTCAGCTTTTTTCCGGTGAGCTATGGTATAATTAAAAGCAGATTATTTGACACAGTTTTAGTTACTTTACTACCATCATTTTCCAAAATTAAATTCTCAACAATTTATATCGAAAACTTTGTTCAACTTTTAAAAACCTTAAAAAAAGGCAAAGTAGATAATAAATTACAAATTTTCCCAAATTATTTCTTTGCATCTCTGAAATTCATGGAAAACTACTGCAGATACACATCCGAGAAACGTTTTATTGGATTCACCAGATCAATAAACAAAATAAATGGAATTCGTGCTTTACTGTAACCTCGTACAATTGTTGGATGGCTTCATATCACCCAAGTTGCTAAATTTCCATGCAAATTTTCATTAGCAGTACTCCGTAACTAAACATTTACGGAGCTATTATCACATGAACTGTTTTCTTTAGTTTTGCTTGTACAGTGTTTGTTTGTTTACCAAGCGATGTGGCTGAGTGGTAAACACAGTGGACTTGCGCTTCAAACCTGCCTAAACACATCTAGATTATGGTTTTCAGTGAGTTCCCTTAATCGCTTGAGGCCTGAATGGTAATTTTCTAAAACAGAGCTTGTGCTCTGTCAAATGACCACTTTGTCAACCGGGATTGAAGCCCTAACATGCATCACTTTTGCTTTGTGTTTGTATGTTTTATACAAACATGATAAAAATTTCTACACTTAACCTTCAAAGCAAGAAGGTCACTGTCTACATAAGATGCAGGGTGCCTTAAAATAGACTTCACTACAGTTTCTCCGCTCACATGAAAGCTGACATATGTTGGTGTGTTGTCATGGAGAAGGTTTTTACAAGCCGCGGTATGGTAGAAAGTCCTTTGAACAAACATTGACACCGACTTTTGGTCACCATGAAAGTTTTGCTGATAAATGTAATTTTTCACGTAGGGGCGAGGAGACGGACAGAGATGGAGAAGAGATGGGCCGAAATAGAGGAGGAAGAGATGTACAGAGGAAGAAAAGATGGAAGAACACGAGAGAAGAAAAGGACGGAGAGATGGGAGAGACAGAAATTCACGAACAGGTATCGAGAGAAGATGGACTAACAGAAGATCGCAATCGATAAATATCCGGGCAACATAGGAGTTTCGTCTATTAACCAAATACATTATGTTCATAACAGCAAAAAAGAGTAACTCTTGTTATACATAATGGCGCACATAAAACGGCCCCTGCGCTGTAAGGAATATGGATAAATCTACGTACATCATCGGTTTCTTACATTTTTATGTACAGTTTCATTATTAACTATGTAATTAACAGTAAGTTACAGATTTACATTTATTAGTTTAATGTGCGTATTTTACAATGGAATATAAAGTCTATGTTCAAAATGTTCTCCGACAACATCCAAGCAAACTTGTGCACGTCGAAGCATGTTAAGGAAAACATTTTTCAGTACTCTTCGATGAATGTTTTGAATTTCTTCACATATGTGGCTTTTTAATGTCTCAAGTTTTCTGGGATTGTTGCGGTAGACTCTAGCCTTTAGAAATCCCCAGAGGTAAAAGTCACATGATGACAAATCGGGAGAGCGGGCCGGACACAAACCCTTACTAATGGTCCTCTCTTCCGTAAAATCAGGCTGTATACAAGGTAAGGACAAATCCGACGTATGAGAAGTTGCCCCATATTGCTGAAAATATGCACAACATTTATTGTAGAGTTATAAGTAAACATGTGTGTTAACATTTTCGTTGAAGAACAATGGCCAGATAATTCCGATAATATATACAGCACACAATACACCAAGTTTTAAATTGTGACGGCTTTTGCAGTATACCATACGGAGTCTCTGTAGCGCAGTGTCTTGTTTTGTGAATTATAGTAGCACGACGGATGGAACCAAGCTTCATCCGTCGAAAAGGAAGGAACGAAAAAAGATGTACCCTAGCGACATTTTCCAGCAACCAATTACAGTAATGTGTACGCTTACCCTTGTCCGCTTCTTTTATTTGCTGAACAACACTCACACGGTATGGTTTCATTTTTAAGCCATTAAGGATTCGTTGACATGACCTGCGAGATATTTCACACTGCTGTGATAATCGTCGTGTTGACTTGTAAGGACTTCTTTCAGTTTGTGCCGTCACAACTTCATGTGTACATACAGTCGGTGACTTATTTTTCTTTGAATTAACAACACTGACTGTCGAGCGCCACTTTCTCAGTAGGTCTTGAATCGTTGATTTTGCAGGAATATTACTTGCAGGAAACTTTTCATGTAACGTGTCACGAACAACTTTAATGGATTCAGACAGCAATGAACACACGTCCATTAATGAAGTGAGGGATGACAATGAAGTACTCGGTTTGTAACGACTACTTTCCGTATGAACTACTCACACGCTACTGATGACAAAGAAACTGACAAAGCTAGTAATACTATTCTCGCGCGTTCGCATTCTGGGTCGGGCCGGTTTTGTGTGTGCTACTCTGTATTCATCCACCTAAATAAATGTACCTATTATTTAATAAGCTTCAGAAATAAACATTATTAACTGAAATACTATGCATATTAGTTTCTGAAATTTTGTTTTAGAACTATTGTTTAAATTTTACTAATTACTGTTTGAAAAAAAATCAGAGGATAATGTATTCACATTTTAACGGTGCTTTGCGTGCATTGCACATAATCCGCTTTATATTTGAAGCGTAGAACTTTCATTACCTGTGGCAAATTATCTGACAGTGAGCGCTTCATACGCTTAATGAAAGAGCTACGGTACTGGTAAGTATCACATTGATGTTTCGTTTATGTGTGTGAGTGTTGAATGCATGGCCTGGCACGAATGCTAGTTTAAATGAGTAATTTGATTTGCTCTTTAGCCGTGTGACAAAAAGGATGTTGTGTTTTATATCCCAATTTACGGCGCAACTGTGTGGTGGAGCTCGAATTGAATACTAGAGTAGTAACCATCGCTGCTGGCATTTGCTGTCGAAACTTGACAAGAACCCGGAAGACCGAGTTAATATTTTAATTTGCTCGTGATTTCCGATTTCAGTAGTGTTTCTAGAGACGTTTACTGTCACTGATGTTCTTTCTAGGTTTTGTTATGGTGCAGCGGTACTGTTTTATCGCTTCATTACTTTATCCTATCACAGTCTTTATTCATTTTTATCAATGCGTTCAGAATGGTTTCTTTAATTTTAAACGAGCTTAGAAGGCCGTTGAGGTCAATATTTTGTTGTAGTGCAGATTAGAGATAGAGGCCACTAGACGCAGAAATGCTAGAAATAAAGAAAATACAAGAAGCTCGGCTCCACAGCATCGGTCTCCCATCCCATGTGTGTGAATGTGTGAGTGTGGCAGAGGTGGTAAGATAACATGCTAGTGGGTTAGCAGTAACAGAAAGTTCCAAGTAGGATAGCCAACCTTTACTTTCTGAGAGAACAGCAGAGATTTTCTTGTGGTACCAGAGGTTGATAGCCAGCAGAACGCGAATCTTGGAGGGTTGTTAGTTGGGCGATGGACCCGTTATGCCTTCAGCCAATGGGAGAGCTCCGCCGAGTAACCTGAAGCTGATAGCAGTTAGGGAGAGGGTCCGCCATGGGAAGGAGGAGTGCGGACGTATCTTAGGTCTGATGTATCGTAAATGTGCTTTTTTGTGTCGATGTTCTTGAATAATTCGATCGATAATGTTGCAAATATCGTCATACTTTCGCGAGTTCAAGCGTGGGGTGCAAATGTGTGTACTTTTAACGTAGAAATTCAGTATAATGTGGGACTTTGTAACGAATTTTGAGTGGGACTTGAGCCATCAGCTTCAGCCCTACAGCTCAAGTTACAAGCGAATATCAGGGAGTAATTATTCATTATCAAATGTGTGTGTTTCTATTTCAAAATTAGTGTCGATGACCGTGACAGGATTTTACTTGATTCTTTGTAACGAGCATGCTGAACATGCGTTCCCACCTTTTCCAGTTTTCCTCAATGCCCGGGAGTAGCTAATAGACACTTTCAGCGAGCTTTCATAACGGGAGTAGCTAATAGACACTTTCAGCGAGATTTCATAACGTTTCTAAACTACCGCGCCTCAATCATTTTCGGAAATCTTTTGTATTGTCTGTATGTTGACCTTTTCCAATTTTCTTGAAACAGTCATGGGCCAAATTTTGTCCCAAGATTATGGTTAGATTTTTGGTTTTCTATGTAAGAGGTCATGAATGATGTGTAGCACCATGTGGTGTGTCTACGCCTCACTGTGTCTGTTGAATTACTGTATTTATCTTTATTCTCCTTAACGGTCAGAGGTATTTTCTTTCTGCTACATATTTAATTTTTATTTGTGGTGCTTTTTTGCGATGTTAGTGGAAGTCGCGGAACTTGTAATCAGTGTGATGGTAGTGACAAGGAACGTTTATGATGTTTCTCTCGGGAAGAACATAGTTTAATGTCTTGCAATGCAAACATCTGTAGATCATTCCGCATTAAGTTTCTAGAGTATCGACCAGGCAAAGTGAGGAGTATTAATGATGGTTGACTGGAGAAATTGTTCCTTTGTGCCCCGTTCCACTAATATAGGGTTTTCCTTGGCAAATTTTGATACAACATAGTGAGAGCGGTAATATTTAATTTTCTACCTAGCCAGACGGCAAGATTACGATTTTTTTTTTTCATTTTTAGGTGATTTTTGTCGATGTTCTGGTGACAATAAATAGTGTAAATCACATTTCTCCCCATTTTCTTTTTCATTTCTTATCCCCGCCCACCCCTTAAACCTTACTAAACAGTTAATTAAATAAGGGTGTAATTGAATATGTGGCGGCGATTCAAACTGGAAGTACGACAGTCCCGACAAAATCCTATCCAGCAGCCACGATTCGGAACTAACATTATCGTTGCGTAATAGAAATTTAATTGATTAGTGCACAATTAGAGGCAACATGATAAATCAGGGTCATACAATTTATTATTCAAAAGGTTCCGAATGGTGACTGCCGGTTAGGAGAGGTAAATGTTGACACCCTGGTAAATTTACAGAGGGAATATGAATATAAATCAGTTAATCTTGCACACAGGGTGTTAAAGAAAAAGGACTGTTGGCTTTCATTGAAATTACTACGATTTTAATTGTAAATATATGGAAAAGAATTGTTCTGCCAGACATACAACGCGGGAAATAGAACTATCCCGCTCTCATAGAGTTTTCCTATTCACTCAAGCTGTACTGTTGTAACAGTGCATATGGATCACACGAAGTTATTACATTTAATGATCAACAGGTCAAATGGTACTGAGGTGCCAGTTGTCGATGCATGCTGAAACATACGCATTAGTGAGTTGTGTGTACTTGCACGGGCGGCAAAGCAGACGCTGATTGTACCATCCATTCGATCATAGTGACGGCATATACTGTCTTGGGATACATTATTCAAAGCCTGCTCGACCTGTTCACGTCCTTTTGCTGCAGTTGTGGGTCGATGGGTCAGTTTTCGTTCCATCACATCCCACACGTGCTCAATTAGAGACAAGTCCGGAGCTGGTGCTGACTAGGGGCACTTTCACGCGCGGTGTTTCAACGGGCATTATCTTGTTGGAACAGCACATCACCCTCCTGTTGCAAGAATGACGAAAGATCAGGTCCTACAATGTACTACACATATCGAGCGCGTTCCCATCAGAAACACCAAAGGTAAATGAAAGTTTTAGCTTATCAGAAACCACACCATAACTCCTGAGATGGGACAGGAGCAGTCTTCAAGCAGTTCACGCCAGATCTGCGTCGTACGCGCAAACGATCATCACATGCGGGCAGGCAGGAACTGCTTTCCACGTTTTAGGCTACTGCTCACCAACTCATCCTCTGATGTATAATATTACATTTATTTATTTATTTTATAATATTTGCCTGGAGTATAACGTAAAACAGAAGTGACGTGTGGACTTAAGTAGTAACGAACTGTTTCTGGATATTGAAAGGGAAACAAATTGCACAAGCCAAGATAAAAACACACATTTTCAAAGACTGAATTAAAATACGCTTAAATCAGAATCTTTTTAAATACAGTATCACAGACAAATGATGGAGATTAGACAATTATTGAAGATGCATTGAATTGTGTCAGAGAGAAGAGAAATGTGTGATATAATTTTATTAAAAAAGATTACTAAGTTAGTGGAACACATATTTAAAAAAATGTAAGAGTGAATTATGTAACTGAGGAAAGCGAATATGTTGCAGAGCATGGACAAGCGTAGTGCAAGTCAAATGCTTGTAAGCCTAATTGACCAACCTGCTATGGTCATCAGTTTCTAGACTTACAAACTACTTCAACTAACGTAAACTAAACTAAGGACAACACTACACCGCGGCGCCGTGCACGTCGAAGCTGTGGCGTGAGTTGAGTACTAGATAGAGGTGTGTGTTAGTAGTCCCACTGCTGACAGCTGGAAACTGTTCTTATCAATACTTCTGGGCTCGAATACCCTGTTATCTGTGTTGTGCTAACTATGCGACCTGGAACTGCTTCCCTTGCAGTGCGACGATGTGAACTTACGTATGTACAGCTTGGACATTCAGAACCTCGTCTATGGATGTGAGAATTTTCACGTGGTTATTGTAACAAACGCTGTAGCACTACTAACGCAGTACGTCCAACTTGTTTGGCAGTTCTCCGAAAGGACCATCCGGCCACAATTTTACCCCTTTCAAATTCCCTCGGCTGTAGGAAACACTTCTCTTTGTCTTGGGACCTTCTTCGATTCACACATTGACATCACACACAGCTTTATGGCTGTAAACACTCACTATTAAAGGATATGGACCGATGGCACTCTGACAGATACGTCATTAAGCCATCTGTTGGCGGGTCACGTTGAAACCATTATCGGTACATCTACAAACCCCCATATGACATCTGACGTCATCAGGTCAAAATCAACGTCGTCTTTTTAGGTCTACTATTTTCTTTAATTTTTTTTTTTTTCACTTGTGTTTAAAAAAAAATCTACAGCCCTCAGTCGCACGTTACAATTAAATGTAACGCAGGTTTCATTGTCACAAAGGACACCTTCTTCAGACAATAGCAGGTAAAAAGGTTAAAAATTACATGTCAACTCAAACAATTTAAAAACCATAAAATATCTGCCGTATGCAGATAGTCATACCATAAAATAGGAACAGCAGCAAACAGCAATAGGAACAGCCTCTCAACCTTCACAGCGACTGAATGCAGCCCCTAGCGACTGTTTGCTGCTGTTCCTATTTTATGGTATGACTACTACATACGGCAGATATGTTATCGTTTTTTAATTCTTTGGGTTGACATGTAATTTTTAACCTTATTACCTCCTTTAGTCTGAAGAAGGTGTCCTTTGTGAGACGTAGCCTTCATCAGACAATGAGGTAGGAGAGGCAGCTAGCAATTGGTCGAGCATTATACGAAAATTTACATAGAGCCGAAGAATTACAAAATAAAGGTTTCTTTTCATGGCTGGTGCAAACATAAATTGAACTTAAGAATAAAATCTGAAATTTACTCCAGGCACGAATCAAATGAAGTTACCAATCTTTATCTCACCAAACATCAAATGTATCATTAATAAAAAGACGTGTATTGTTTTATTCCCTGGTGTGTGCAAGATGTCATTTCGTCAGATGTTATCTCAGTTCTCTTGTATGTACGTATTAGAGAAACGTATACACACTGGAAGGCTTCTGCGAATCTACGTTCATCCGAAGTTAACATGCGATGACCATTACACCCCCCCCCTACCCTCCCACAATTGAAGCTGAGGGAAAGGGGTCACTTGAACGGTCCTGCAGTGAATCGCGCATCACGAAGCAAAAAACGAGAATTTTTTAGTGGCTACGCACATGATTGTAACAAAAACGATTTCCTTCTCCTCGTTCAGCTGACTAACGAATTAGTAAACTGAAAACCATTATCTGAATTTTTATTTCTTCTGACTTTTTGCTTTTGAATATCACCCGCACATTGTATTTTCTTCTTAACTATCTATCTTGATGGAAAATTACATTCCGAAGCAAGCTTCAAAATTTTGTGTAGGTTCATAAACGTTTCCTTTGTATTGTACCGAGCCATATCGTAAATATGGCAAAAATTTCGGACGTGGTTACAGTCTCCTTCTTCTGGACCTGGCGCGTAGTCGCCATTGGGAGTTGATGCAAGCAAGGAAGTCTCGCACCAAATAATGTCACTTATCATCCTTTATCCCAAAGAAACAGATCTGATCAATTAAACTAGAAATATTTCCCAAAGAAGGATTTAATTTCACATAAACAACTACTGTATAAAGTCTTGATACCGAAAAGTAAATCTCACTTTTAAAAAATCACACTTGTTATGAGCACGTTAGCAGGCGTCCACATCAGATTTGACCCTTTTGTGTGTTTCTACATAGAGTGAATGTTTATCTTCCATCAGTAATCGTCCTGGTTAATGGGTCCGTAAGATTCCCACTTTTCAAGATGTTACCTGAGTCCTAACATCTAAGAATAAGCCTAGTCATTTCTCCTGTGTACTATCTTTGCTTAGGGTTCTACTGTTTTGACCAGGGTGTTAGAATACACGGAGACGACTACAACGAAATAGTGACGCAATCGCCGCCATATTGCTGCATTTCGGAGAACTGTACATATTGCAGTGCTATATGTTACATGTCACCTAAAATATGAATTAAACGTTCTGATGCTATTTCGTGAAGTACAACACGTATCAAAAATTAAGTTTTCAAATGTCTGACGATTAGTATTTATCTACAAATGTATAGATGCCTTCTTCAGTACACATCCGCTGTTGCTACTATTAAAGATACTTTCAGCATCAACAATTCCGATGAAAAGAAACATTTTTTCTTTGTGATAGTAAGTTTTCTTTATCTCGATTTTAAACACGACAGAATGTGTTTAACTTAAACCACTTCCCATTAAATTCAGAAAACCAAAACAGGCTTAAATTTCAATATTCAAATATATTTAGGTAAGCTGAAGCAAAACTTAACCCTTTAATGCATGGGTAGCCGATCAGCTATATACGTTATATTTTCCATTATCTCTCAAACTGATCAATTTTGTCACAAATTCAATTGTAGCTTACATATGCTAGCAGCTCGTCTTAGAAATTATTAAATGCAGAGTGCTATTGAATCATTTCGACAGTTAGCTGCATGGAGTTACTCCTAACATGTACGTTTATTTACTTTAGTGTTCCTCCTCTGCCATGTAAAAGTAATCAATCACATACTACTGTTGCATTATGAGTTACTTTCTGGAAAGATGAAATGCACAATAGTGAAATTTACTGCTTCGGGTACATCATGGAAGCACTATACAGTTGTCCAGCTATGAACTGTTCGTTGCTAGCAGAGCATAATAATTTCAAGGAATTTTCTTTTCAATATATTATTCAGCATACACGGACTATACATTAATCGTGGTAGCTTTTATGGCTTCATATAAAAAGTTATTCATTAAAGGGTTAACGCAGTAACTTAATGCGCATTTTTGCGGGAGAGAAGCTGACTGTAATATTACTACAATGTGGCTTCCTTCCGTACACTTAATACGGAATATAGGTAGAGTTTTGTAAAAAAAACTGTAACCATCATGTATAATTCTCATTCTCACGTCATTGTCGGTCTTACGCAAATATTCAAATTTTGTAAACCTATTGGACCAAACTACTATGGTCATGAGTTCCTAGACTTTCAAAGTAGTAAAACTAACTTAAATGGCAGACAACAAACATACCCATGTCGGAGTGAGGACTCGAAGCTCCTGCAGGAACGCTCGTCCCGTCCGCAGCAACACGCCTTAGAACGCACGACCATTCCCAACAGCGGTCTTAAACATACGATACTGTTGTGGTCATGTTTCCAGGGAACAAATTAAACCTGATATGCAAATTATTAATTTGTTTGACTCCTGCTGTTTTTGTTTTTTGTTACTTGTGCATGCAAGCTCTTGTCACATTTTTCACATTGTGTATGGCGGTTCAAAGTTTTCAACTCTTGTTTAGTACAGTTATTAACAAAAAATACGCATTTGTGATATGTGCAGCAGCAGATAAATTTGTGCTACTACGCTAGTCCATGCACATCAACAGTCTTCGCTTCTACGTAATTCCCGCACCCTATACGTACGTGAACTTCCTTGCTGTAGTTAGGCCTTTGTGTCCAACTTTTCTCAGTTACGTAATTGACTCATACATTTTTAATACTTGTTCCACTAACTTAGTAATCTTTTTCAGTAAAACTCTACCACACATTTCTTTTCTCTCCCACACAGTTTACTGCATCTTCAAAGGTTGTCTAGTCTGCTCATCTAGTATCCATCATTTGTCCGTGGTATCGTACTTAAAAAGTTTCTGATCTATTCTTCCGTATTTACTAAGGGTATTTTAATTCAGTTGTTGCAAATTTGTGTTTTTATCTTCCCTTGTTTCCCTTTCAGCACCTAGAAACAGTTCGTTACTACTTATGTCCATACTTCACTTTTGTATTATGTTATACTCCAGGCAAATATTTTCAGAAAAGAGCAAACGTAAACACTGAGCTTTAATATTACATTACTTAACGATAATTTCGGAGTGGGCATATCAAATAACAAAAATGATTCTGTAGCACCAACAGTTCATTTGCGTTCGCTATCGACAATATGTTAATTATGTCAGTTTTTTCCAGTACTTCCAGCTGCTGTAAATACATCTGGTGTGCCAGCAGCTCCGTAGTCGTGGACTGTTAATGTATAATTGTCATTAAGTATCGTAGTAAGAGCGGAAGTATGTATTACCACTACAAAAACATTTAAAATTATTTTGAAATTTGTTTTGTGGCACAGCAGTTCATTCATTTTTATTCACGTTCACCGATATGGCATCAATGGAGCCACTTTTTCCACTTTCACTTTGTAGGAGTGTCTTGAAAACCATTAAAATACATTGCCGCTATCCCATACTAGCTTTCCACGGAGTGTAGCTGTCATGCTTTTCGTTTTGCCTGATAATGACACTTACCCACTGAAGTTGGGTCTTTTGGAACCGTATTTCAAACAACAGCTTTCACTTGAATAGAAAATATGCAAATACCACACTGTAAAGAGAAAGAAAGACTAAGGAATATTCATTTCGTGAAATGACTATTAAATTGCAAATATTTACGAAGGTCACAGAAACCGCGGCAGAAGAACCAGAGAAGTTAGTCAAATGCCAAATTTTAGTGAATAACATATACACTGGCCGAGAAGGAAGTTTATGAACAAGAATGAAGTATGAAAACGAATGTAAACCGAGGTTTTCTCGGCCGTTGTCATTGTCAATTACATTCTTCTGGGCACTGGATCGCATCGTCAGTATATCAGATTTCAACTAGGTATCGGCCATTGCAAGCGGCATTCTTTTGGGTATCGTGATTACTGCTCAATGAGGGGAAGCTGGTGACTTAAATACTGATGGCAGTTATTATTGCCAAATTGTGACTCGACGTTTCGGTTATGGGATAATGAAGTGAAGCTTTCATTATTGTTTTGGTTAATACCTGTTATTTGTGGGAAAAAGAGTCGTGGATTGGCTTTATCGATTGCTTATGATTGAAACTGGCGAATGAAAGGCGGATGTCAACTGTCTCGCAGCACTTTTTCCTAGGGACTGATGACCAGAGTATTTAAGTACCATAGATTTACAAACCTGTGTGGCGTGGACTGGGCGGTTTTTTAGGATAGATGGCTTCGGGGAAGAACAAAATGGGCAATCTCAAAGGGTGCAGGTGGATCACAGGAGAAATGCAGATCTACGAACTATCGGTGTAACAGTTGTAAATTGTCGTAGCTGTGTCGGGAAAATACCAGAACTCCAAGCGTTAATAGAAAACACCGAATCACACATCATTGTAGGCAGTGAAAGTTGGCTCAAGCCGGAAACAAGATCAGCAGAAGTTTTTGCAAAAGATCTAACTATTTTCAGAAAGGATAGATTAAACAAAATAGGTGGAGGCGTGTTTGTCGCTGTCAAAAGTAGTCTTTCGTGTAGCGAAGTTGAAGTTGATAGTTCCTGTGAGTTATTATGGGTAGAGGTTGTACCTGAAAATCGTAAGAAGTTAATAATTGGTTCCTTTTATCGGCCTCCCGACTCTGACGATACAATAGCAGAAAGGTCCAAAGAAAACCTGAATCAAATTACAATAACGTATCCGACGTATACGATAATAGTAGGCGGAGATTTTAATTTACACTCAATCTGTTGGCGAAATTATATTTTCAAATAAAACATCGTGTGAAATTGTACTCAACGCATTCTCTGAGAATTACTTCGAACAATTAGTTCATGAGCCAACTAGAATTTTAAATGGATGTGAAAATACTCTTGATCTCTTAGAAACAGCCGGCCGCGGTGGCCGATGGGACTGAGGCGCTCCAGTCACGGTCTGCACGGCCACTACGGTCAGGGGTTCGAATCCCCCCTCGGGCATGGATATTTGTGCCGTCCTTAGTATAAGGTAGTTGATAAGTAGTTTGTAAGTTTAGGGACTGATGACCCCGTAGTTAAGTCCCATAAGCTTTATAAACATTTGAACATTTTTCTCTTAGAAACAAACAATCCTGAGCTCATAACGAGCATCAAAACGGATACAGGAATTAGTGAACACAGAGCTGTCGTAGCGAGATTGAATATCGAAAGTCCCAAAGTTACAAAAAATAAACGAAACGTATATTTGTTCCAGAAAGCAGATAGAAATAAAATACATTGCTTCTTGAAAGATAGCTTCCACTCGTTTCTAACACTAAATGTAGATGTAGACCAGTTGTGGCTCAAATTCAAAGAAGTGGTATCGACAGCTATTTACAGTTTTATACCAAATAAATTAATAAAAGAAGAAGGTGATCCTCCTTGGTACACAAAACAGGTCAGGACACTGTTGCAAAAGCAACTAAATTTAAACGAACACAAAATCCCCAGCATTGGCGATCCTACACAGAAGCTCGAAATTTAGAAAGGACTTCAATGCGAGATGCTTACAATACTTATCACAACGAAACTCTTTCTCGAAATTTGACTGAAAACCCTAAGAGATTTTGGTCATATGTTAAATATACTAGGGGCGAAACAAAAACAATACCCTCACTACGTGATAGTAAAGGCGATCCTGCCGATGACAGCGCTACTAAAGCAGAGTTACTAAACATAGCTTTTAGAAACTCATTCAACAAAGAAGACGAAACCAATATTCCAGATTTCGAATTACGAACAGAGGCCGTAATGAGTAACGTAGAAGTAGATATCATCAGAGTAGTGCAGCAACTAAAATCACTTAACAAGTCTTCTGGTCCGGATTGTATACCCATTAGATTTATATCTGATTATGCTGAAGCGATAGCTCCTTACTTAACAGCCATATACAAGCGCTCTCTCAAAGAAGGATCTGTACCAAAAGATTGGAAAGTTGCACAGGTCACACCGATAGGCAGTAGGAGTAACCCACTAAACTACAGGCCTATTTCATTGAATTCAATTTGCAGCAGGGTTTTGGAACATATCCTGTATTCAAATATTATGAATTGGCCCAAGGTCAACATGGATTCAGTAAATATCGCTCTTGCGAAACACAACTAGATCTTTATTCACACGAAGTGATGTGTGCTATCGACAAGGGTTCGCAAATTGATTCCGTATTCCTTGATTTCCAGAAGGCTCTTGACACCGTACCTCACAAACGGCTTTTAATCAAATTGCGTAGTTACGGTATATCGCCCCAAATTTGCGACTGGACAGGGGATTTCCTCTCAGAGAGGACACAGCTCGTAGTAATCGATGGTAAGGCATCGACTAAAACAGAGGCGATATCGGGCGTTCCACGGGGTAGTGTTATTGGTCCTCTGCTGTTCCTTATTTACATAAACGATTTAGGGGAAAATCTAAGTAGCTCTCTTAGGTTGTTTGCAGATGACGCCGTCATTTACCGTCTAGTAAAATCATCTGAAGATAAAAACCAACTGTAGAACGATTTGAATAATATATCTATATGGTGTAAGAATTGGCAATTGACTCTAAATAATGAGGAGTGTGAAGTCGTCCACATGAGTACGAAAAGAAATCCGATAAACTTTGTTTACATGATAAATCAATCAAATGTGAAAGCCGTATACTCCACAAAATCCCTTGGAATTACAATTACTTCTGACTTAAATTGGAAAGAACGCGTAGATAATGTGGGAAAGGCGAACCAGAGACTGTGTTTTATTGGCAGAACCCCTAAAAGATGCAACAGAACTACTAAAGAAACTGCGTACACTATGATTGTCCGTCCTTTTATGGAATATTGCTGCCCAGTGTGGGATCCTTATCAGGTGGGTTTCACGGAGGACATCGAAAGAGTCCAAAGAAGGGTAGCTCGTTTCGTATTGTAGCGATACACGGGAGACAGCGTTACGAAAATGATACAGGATCTGAGATAGGAATCATTACAACAACAACGCTTATCGCTGTGGCGAGGGCTGCTTACGAAACTACAATCGCCAACATTCTCCTCCGAATGCGAAAATATATTGTTGACTCCCACTTACATAGGTAGACATGATCATCAGAATACCATACGAGAAATCAGAGCCCGAACGGAGAGATTCAGGTGTTCATTCTTCCCGCGCGCTATTCGAGAATGGAATGGAAGATTTAATAGTATAACGGTGGTTCGATGAACCCTCTGCCAGGCACTTAAATGTGATTTGCAGTGTATCCCATGTAGATGTAGATGTACAAACATTTGAACATTTTTTTTAATCTGTGGACAGACAGTGTAAGTGTTGCATTCAGCTGTAAGAGATTAAAATTTTAATTATATCCTAATATTTTGTAACTGATAAACTGTAATTGACATTATTGAATTATTGTTTCTGAATTTCTTACCTTGACTTATCCGTATGTCATTTTACTCTTACGTCTCAGTAAAATGACATTCATGGAAGTTTTACAGGAGTGTCAAAATATGGCTTATATTTAATTTTAAATGATATTTGCATAGGGGTCCTACAACTGAATGAGACACCATCATGACAGAATTTTAATTTAGTAACATGAAAATCAAATGGTGTATCACTTTATCCCGATTTCCTCTACTACTATTCTTCATTCCTAGAAAGATCGTCCAAATTCGAACACACACACACACACACACACACACACACAAACATACACACACACACCCATGGGTATAAATACGTTTTAAAACAATGTAACTATCATCTTCCGACAGCCCGTAATTGTGTTCTATCGTCTCGCGGAAGTTCTAATTTCATTTTGGCGTTCATAGGGTACGGCGACACTTCAAAGAGCAAGATTATGACATATCAGAAACAAGGTCAGACATAGGAGGTGAGGTTGGTCATCAACATCACATAAGCATTGGATTTTACCACAATTTTTGCAACGTCACCGTGGACGATGGAAAAATCATTACATCCTTCATTTGACTCCGTCTGTTCATAACCTTGTCGTCGAGAGCCTCTATCCCACATACCATGACGCACTTCTGTGACACCTCTGTCATGGGGATCAATACCGCATTAATATCATGAGGTTTTCTTGAACGAGGAAAATATTTCAGTTACGTACACCGCTGCTCAGAAACCACATGAAAAGGCCGTAGGAGCTGTCATAAATGACTTCAGACGAAACACAACTTCCCTTGAGGCGTTTCGCGATATGCATAATTGTTGGAAAGTTTGTATGTTGGGCATTTACCAAGAAAATAGAATTGCGATAAATTCTAGAGAGATGTTCCATCTATTGGAATTTTTACTAAGTAGGCAGGCCAACAAAAATCTGGAGAAAAAAAACCTCAGGGTGGTGTGACTAGGATCATAACATGTCGTCCGCATATCTCACACGAAAATGCTACTAAAAATTGAAGAGGAACTTAAATGGGAATTCCTGTTGTGTGCGGTTGGAGAGCACGTTCCAGAACTAGTTTCCCATTCATTCAGGGGTACAAGGGGGACAGTCAGTAGATAAGGTTATAGTAAAGTACACATGTGTCTGCAAGCCGGACGCGGTGGCCGAGGGACTGCGCCGTGTCAGTCACGTTCTGAACGGCCACTACGGTCGGGGGGTTCGAATCCCCCCTCGCGCATGGATCTTTGTGCCGTCCTTAGTATTAGCTAGTTCATAAGTAGATTGTAAGTTTAGGGACTGATGACCCCGTAGTTAAGTCCCATAAGCTCTACACACATTTGAACATTTGATTTCTGTCTGCAAACTTGGCGTTTGGATAGAAAAAGGTTCGAAGAATGTATCATCTTCCGCAATCAACCTAATCGATCTCAGGAAATTGACCTTTTCTTTTCAGACATACTGATGAAGTTACTGGAGGATTCAACACTGTGATACTGTTATCAATAAGGCTCTAACATTGTCAACGTTCTCTTGTGGGACTTCCATAAAATCTCAAATTTTTCAGATTCATATTACAACCAAATTATAAATTTCTGGATACGAGTTCCATATCGAAACAATTTCTTAGAGCTCTTCACAACCCCCGTAATAAGAACTCCGAAGCATCATTCACACTGGGTAGAGATTGGGCAACTAAAAGACATGTAAACAAAACTTGTTTCCTCATACAATACATGAATGGAATTTGAGCAAAATTATTTGTAAGATTTGGTATACGCTGAACAGTGGATCCCGGAGAATACAGATAATCATTGACGGACGGATCATCTGTTGATTGTCAACCATGTCTAGTGCACAGAAACTGCAAATTCATTGACATGTTCAAATGTTTGTAGAGGTTATGGGACTTATCTACGGCGTCATCAGTCCCTAAACTTACAAACTACTTACGAACTAGCTAATACTAAGGACGGCACAAACATCCCTGCCCGAGAGGGCATTCGAACCCCCGACCGTAGTGGCCGTGCAGAACGTGACTGGCGCGTCGCAGTCCCCTCGCCACCACGGCCGGCTTCATTGACATGCTTATCAAAAATAAGTGATGTCACAAAGTCCTTCTAGCAATATTTGGCGATAATAATTTTGTAACACGAAAATGTTTTGTCCCAGTATGGTGATTGGCAATCTTTCAACTTTGGTCCTGAAGTTCGAAATTGGAGTCAAATGGTAACGCATCACTGACTTTGGGATGGACAATAAACACGAATTTTACAAGTTGTTCCTCGCTACTTTCCACCTTGATGAATACCTTTAGTTCACACGCCGCTTTGTTGTATTTATGTCAGCTGTGATATAACCTCTGCTTTCCTATACACACGATTGGATCCGTGGTATGCGATATGCGCTGAATCAGTTTAAAAATACAGCTCGTATGTCAGGGGCCTCTTCACAGTGACGTAAGCGCCTTACCCCCACCCCACTTTCACGCCAAAGATCCTGTTTCCAGGCAGACCGCAGAACCGCAAGCTGCATGGCTCAACACCGTACTCGGGTGGCAGCGGGTGCCACGTTGCAAGCTGCATGCTGGCCGTCGACTCTGCTGGTACGGCCGTTGACCCTAGCAGGATAGATAAATAGATTCTTATTGTTGTTGTTGTCGTGGTCTTCAGTTCGCAGACTGGTTTGATGCAGCTCTCCATGGTACCCTGTTCTCTGTAAGCATCTTCATCTCAGTATACGAGCGACAACCAAACTCCTTTTGATTCTGCTTACAGTATTCGTCCCTCGGCCTCCCTCTACGATTTTTACCACACATAATTCCTTCTAATGCTAAGTTGATGATTCTTGATGGCTCAGAATGTGTCCCACCAACTCATCCCTTCTCTTAGGATATGCCAGAAACTCCTTTTCTCCCCAATTCTGTTCAGCACCTCCTCATTAGTTACCTGGTCTACCCATCTGATCTTCATTATTCGTCTATAGCACCACATCTCGAAAGTTTCTATCATCTTTTTTGTCTGAACTCCTTATCGTTCACGTTTCACTCCCATACTGTTCTACACTCCAGACAAATGTTTTCAGAAAGAACTTCCTAACATTTAAAGTAATATTGGATGTCAACAAATTTACTTTTCAAAATCTCTTTTCTTCCCATAGCCATTTTGCGTTTTATACCTTCTTTACTTCGGCCATCAGATGTTATCTTGCTATTCAGATAACAAGTGTCATCTATTACTTTTATCGTCTCATTATCTAATCTAATTTCTTTATAATCGCCTGATTTTCTGACGCTACATTCCATTACCCTCGTTTTAATCTTATTAATGTTCATCTTATATCTTCCTTTCAAGACACTTTCCATTCCGCTTAATTGCTCGGACAGAATTACTATGTCGCCACTAAACCGTAAAGTTTTTATTCCCTCTCCCTGGACTTTAATTCATTCTCCAAATTTTTCCTTGCATTCCTTCGCAGCTTGTTCATTGTACAGATTGAACAACATTGGGGAAAGGCTACATCACTGTCTGAATCCCTTCCCAATCACTGCGACCCTTTCATGACACTAATAACTGCTGTCTGGTTTTTGTACAAGTTAATATAACTATTCATTCCTTATATTTCACCCCTGCTACCTTCAGAATTTGAAAGAGTGTATTCCATTGTCGAAAGCTTCCTCCAGATCCACAAACGCTAAAAACGTAGGTTTCCCTTTCCTTAACCTACCTTCTAAGATGAGTCATAATGTGGGTATTGCCTTGCGTGTTCCAACATTTCTCCTAAATCGAAACTGATCTTCCCCAAGGCAGGATTCCACCAGTTTTTCCATTCGTCTGTAAATAATTCGTGTTAGTATTTTGCAACCATTGAGTGATAGTTCTGTAATTTTCACATTTATCTGCATTTGCTTTCTTCAGAATTGTAATCACTATTCTTCTTGGACTCTGAGGGTATTTCGCCTGTCTCACACTACTCGCATACCAGTGGAACAACTTCATCATGACTGGCTCTCCAGACGATAATAGCGGTTCAGATGGGATATCATCTACTCCAGCGCCCTTGTTTCTACTCAGATCTTTTAGTGCTCTTTCAAATTCTTCTCCGTCATAATTCTTGATATTCGTATCGCTGCTTTTCTTGTCTCCAAATGTCTCTTTTATTTTCCTGTAGGCGGTATCTATCTTTCCCCTCTTTATACATTCTTCTACGGTCTTGCGTTTTTCCATAAGCCACTCCTGCTTAGCCAGTCTGCACATCCTGTCAGTCTCATTTTTCAGACGTCCTTACTCCCTTTTGTCTCCTTCACTTGATGCATTTTTATATTTTCTCCTTTCATCAATTAAGTTCAGTATCTCCTGTATTATCCAAGTCTTTCTATTAGTTATAATTACCTGACATCTTATTCAGGATATTTTCTAGGAGGCAATCTTTTAATGTAATAGTTATGAATCCCTTTATAAGATCTTTATTGTCATAGATCACTTATTGATTTTATATGACTAGTTTCGACTCGTTAAAGAGTCATTATCAAACCTTACTTGTCCAGGCATTTTAAGAATTATACTTCATATGAACAAACATCATAGTTGCAAGTTAAGGCAGATTCAATTGATGATGTGCATACAATTTATAATTTTCCACTATGATGTTGGTTCATTTGAAGTATGCCTGGACAAGTAAGATTTGATAATGACTCTTTAACGAGTCGAAACTAGTCATATAAAATAAATAAGCCATCTATGGCAATGAAGATCTTATAAAGGGATTCATAACGATTTCTATTAGGCCTTTTCTTTCTGCCTATGTGATCCTCTCCGGCCTTCACTATTCTATCTCTCAGAGCTACCCATTATTCTTCTACTGTATTAATTTCCCCCGTCTCCGAAATACTTGCCTAATGCTTCCTCAACAACCCTCAACAATTGCTTCCTTCAATTTGTCCAGATTCCATCTCCTTAATTTTATACCTTTTTGCAGTCTCTTAAGTTTTAATCTACAGTTCAAACCAATAAGTTGTGGTAAGAGTCTATACCTGTCCCTGGATATGTCTTACAGTTTAAAAACAAGTTTCTAAACTTTGCCTTACCATTATAAATTCAGTCTGGTATATCTCAGTGTCTCCTGATCACTTCCAGTGTCTCCTGATCACTTCCAGTGTCTCCTGATCCTAACCTTCTTTCACGATGATTAAACCAAGTGTTTGTGATTATTAAATATTGCTCGGCACAAAATTTTACCGGGCGATCTCCTTTTTCATTTATTTTCCTCAGCCCACATTCAGTAGTATATTTCCTTTCTTTTTCTTTCCTACTACTTAGTTCCAGTCCCCCATCACAAATAAGTTTTGTTCTCCTTTAACGGTCTCCATAATTTCTTTTATCTCCTCACACATTTCTTCGATCTCCTCATCATCGCCAGAACTAGTTGGCGTCTTATTACCGAACTACAAAATGTGTGTTAGCGTTATTGTGACGAGTCATGTAACTTCACCGCTGCATGTGAGTCGATACTTTATTTCAAGCAGTACTGGTTTCGTTTCAAATTCAAATGTTTGTAAATCGTAAGGGACTTAACTACGGGGTCATCAGTCCCTAAACTTACAAACTACTTATGAACTACTTACGAAATAGGACGGCACAAATATCCATGCCCGAAGGGGGATTCGAACCCCCGACCGTAGTGGCCGTGCAGACCGTGACTGAAGCGCCTCAGTCCCCTCGGCCACCGCGGCCGACACTGGTTTCGTAACTGTTAATTACATCATCACGTGTTTGTAAATCTATCGGACCAAACTGCGTGGTCATCAGTCCGTAGCTTACAAACTACTTAAACCTAGGTGAACTAACCTAGGGAGGACTCGAACCTCCGACGGCGAGCAACCGCGCACTCCACAGCGAGGCGCCTTAGACCGCTCGGCTACTCCACCGCGGCTCAAGTGAATGAAAGTAAAAGAAACGGTAGCGCTTTAAATAAAGTATCTGACCATCTACAGCGATGTGATCTTTCAGTGTGGAGCTTTTTGGCTGTGGGTGTCCAACATATAAAGTTCTATGATATACATTACCAGAAATAAAATGCGGCAGCGGCAGTGTTGTTGTGGTTGTTGTGTGTTTAAAGGGGACTCAACTGCTGGGTTATCAGTCCCCCAGCGGCAGTGCAGGCGCTGATTCTGACGTTCATGCGCCCACACACATGGTGACTCCTGTATTTCGATACGTTACTCCACGCCTGTTCGACCTTTTGACGTAGTCTCCAAGCGTTGAGGACTAACGAGTCGTAGTCGTCTGATCATATCCCACACTTACTGGCCAGGCAAGTTGCTTGCACGTCTTCAAGAGCATATTGAGTTTCACGAGTAATCTGTGGGCGACTATTATCTTATTGGAACAACACATCATCTTCCACTTGCAAGAATGGCAAAAAACAGGATTTACAACATTAAGCTCATATCGATTTTTGGTCAGCGTTCTCCACACAAACACCAAAAGTGAACGGACGTTGTAGCTTATTTCACCCGAGTTCATAAGGCCTTGTAGATCACGGATGGTTAATGAAACGGTGCCAAACGCCCTTATTTTGTCAGGCGGCCGATTCTTCTGGCTGTATATCCTCGTAACGCTGTCCTTGATAATAGATGTGACTGATGCGTATAGTGAGCAGTTCTGATGCGACATTGTCGTGGTACTGGGACACACTAAGTACATATTTATTTGCATCTTTATATATCACTTAATTTTCTACAGACTGCTTCTACCATTATAACTGAACTTGGACTTTAAACAAAATTAAATTTTAAAAGCCCACTTTTTTTATCACACTCATATTATTTCACTTTTCAGTAATCATCATCTTCGCTTGGAATGAAGACCTTGTTAGAACGTGGCTTTTGCAATGGCCTGCTTCTAAATGCTACAGGTTTGTATCTTTTTGGTAAGAGTCATGAGATTTCCTCAGCGATTAGAAAGGATTTCTAAGACATTCCCCCCCCCCCTTTTTTTTTCGTGGAAGACACGTTAGTTCCAGAGTCATGATCCGACCAGTAGTGCATTTAATAGATGAATGCGCTTTAGTGTGATTCTTGTACTTACGCAAAAATCTGAGCCGGCCTGAGATCATCTGTCGCATTTGCTCTTTATTTATCTATCGTATGGCTTTACAAGTATACGACAGTATATACATTTAAATGGAAATATGCAAATTTGACAACAAGATCAGAGCAGCCTTGGTGGCATGGCCAAGCGCTCTAAGGTACCTTGCTGCAGAGCGTGCGATTACTTCCCATCGGAGGAGTTGAGTACTCCCTTTGACACGAGTGTATGTGTTGTCCTTAAGTTTATGTTGGTTGAAGTAGTTTTTAAGCCTAGGGATTGATAAACACAGCAGTTAAGTACCATAGACTTAGAGAGACATTTTATGAGTTCAGAGCACTTGCAATCACCGGTAAATGCTCACCGGACACTGTTTGACCGTGGTTTGCTCCTCCGCTCCACAGTCACAGTCAGAAGAGGGAAGGAAACGCCACTTCTTTGTCGCGTAAGCACAACTCCCTTGAACTGTCCTGCCGCGGCTCAGCCTCGACCAGGTTTTGCGTGATAGATGGTATTCCTCATCCTTGTTTGATGCGTCTAGAACCAGGTGGGCATTGTACAGTGAATGTTCATTCCAGCGTTCTTGCCACTTGTAGGACACATCGAAGGAACTGGTACTTGCTCTGTCACACCAGAGAAGTTTCTGTCATGCGAGAGACATGCTGAGGGATCCTTTATAGCAGTGTATTTCAAACTGTGGTTCGCGACCACCATGGGGGATCTCATAGTCTTGTTTGGGAGATCGTGATCAACGCCGGAAGTATTTGCACCATAAAACAACCATGTCTGACGTTCTACAATAACAAAATTGTCTAAGATGTGAAATTTTTTATTTTAAAATAACGTAATTCTTTATCATCACCTTTTCTAATTCGAATAGAACAGACTTTTTACAATAAATACGCCATGTTAACGATATATAAATGAAAAAGCTTTGAAACTGTTTGCTGGAATCAATAAGAGCAATAAGCAGCCGCGGCGGAGCGGCCGAGTGCATTGAGGCGCTATTCTACGATGCGCGAGGCCGATCCCAGTCGGGGGATCGAATCCCTCCCCCCCTCGGGCATGGATTGTTTGTGCCGTCTTTAGTATTAGCTAGTTCATAAGTAGTTTGTAAGTTTAAGGACTGATGACCCCACAGTTAAGTACCATAAGCTTTACAAACATTTGAACATTTTGAGCAATAAGTCTTTCAGTCCTTTTCCCGCACATGCAGGGTCGGCTGTGTTATAGCAGATTTGGCATGTTAGTATTGACGGGGTGGCTGGATGCCCTTCCTGCCGCCACCCACGCCCCCCGGAAGGAAATGTGTACCCCAAATGTCTGTGTATGGTGTTAAATGTGTGAAAGTGTGAAGCGTTATGAAATGTCTGCGAATCGTATAACTGAGGCGGGATTGGGGACCAGACCGGTATACAACTAGCAGTATGTGGAAAACCGCCTATTTTGAGCAATAAGTAATACTGATAAATTCAAAAAGACATCGACTTCTTCAGAAACTATATTTACAGTGTTACTTAGGGAGCGTAGCTCGCTTCCGAATCTTACCTGCAACACGAAACATTCGTCATGCAACATATTCTTTTCTGCTGAAATTATTGTAAAAGTAGGATAATGTTTTCCATTCCGGAAAAAAATCTCTGTCTTTTTCACACACTTAGTTATATTACAGTACGACGAGAGTGGGGTAGGGAAGGTCGCCAGAATATTTTTACTTGAAAGGGGAGACACCTAGTCAAAAAGGTTGGAAAACACTGCTTTAGAGGATCATACGAGAGAGAGTTCCTGTCAGTGTTGATGTTCTTCATCAATTTTACCTTAGCTGCTTTTCTCCTTAGATGTCCTACTTATTTATTTATTTACACGAATTGACCAACTAAGGACCGCGTTAAAATTTTATTTCAGTTTCAGTTTCTTCTTTCTCTTCTCTAGGACTGCTCTTCTGCCTGCTGCCATTTTTGCCAAATGTTCAGCTGTCAGTTTCCTGTTGGTCTTCTTTCTTGGGGCCTCCTGAAAAACCTCGAATTCAGTTACTGCCTTTCTGTAACTGTCCCTATTCATCGCGTCCATTTCTGTGAGTCCAAGTTCCACGAGGTTTTTCTTTATTCCTTGTAACCAACAGTTGGCTGTTTTCCTGTGTTGAATGAAATTACAGATTTTCTTCGTTAATCTGCTGTCATCCATTCTCACCAGATGACCGAAGAACATAAGCCTTCTCTTTCTCATTTTCGTTGTAACTGGTTTAATAAATTGATAGACCTTCTCATTGCTCATCTTTACCCATGTTTCGCCAATTTTTTTGTGTCCACCAAGAAGCTTCCTCAAAATTACCCTTTCCTTCCTCTCGAGCTCATCTATTAGTACTTTGTTCTTGAGGGAGAGTGTTTCTGCTGCATATTTTACTTCTTGTCACTGTCTTGTAGTGTAATAACTTCGCATTTCGAGATAAGCATTTCTTGTTGTACAGCTTCATTGTTAAAATTTGCGCCCTCCTGAGTTTAGCTACTCGAAGTTTGACAGTTTCTTTTTCTATGCCAGTATCCGTTATTGTTTCTCCCAAATATTTAAAGTGTTTGGCCCTTTCGATGCAGCCAATAAGTCTGTGCAATTTGTTGACTTCCTTAAATTTCTTAGACATGAATTTAGTATTTTCTTGTGATATCTGTAAACCAAATTTAGCTGCATGCTTTGCTAAGATTTCTATTTGTTTAATTGGATCTGGTATATTCGTGGACAGTAGCGCAATATCGTCTGCAAAAGGTAGTCCATGTATCGTAAGCCCTTTGATCCTCCAAAAGAAGTTCCCTTCACTTTTTCTTGTGTATATTCCGCCAATGTCTCCCTTATTATCTTTTCTAGAATGATGTTGAATAAGATTGGGGAGAGCCCATCCCCTTGTCTCAAACCTGTTTGGATTTTGAAAGGGTCTGAAATCTTGCCTCGAAATTTCACCTTGGACTTTCTCAATGTTTGCTTAACAATCTCTCTAGTTTTTCTATCAATTGCGAATTCCTCCAGATTTCTAATGAGGCTTTCTCTGTCTACTGAGTCACATGCTGTTCTAAAAATCTATAAATTTTGTAATATGTGGTTGACCAGCACGTGTTTTAATTATGTTTTTAAGATTTATAATTTGCTCTGAACAGCTCCTTCCTTTTCTACATCCCCCTTGGTATTCTCCTACTTATAAAATATAGAACATAATGTATTAATTAAAAGTAAATGAAGAGCGACTAAATGATTTTCTTCCTCCCTTTAGATACGTCACAGCGCATTAATTAACCTCATTGCTGTAAGCGGACATATATCAGCGTCCGATACTACTCGGCGACCTTGCCAAACGCTCGCTAGCAGCAGCAGCAGCACACGAAAAGCTCCCAGGGGATATCCTGCAGAGAAAAAGGTGGAGACATGTCTCGGTGGCCGTCCGACCACTTTGTAGAAACACGTTGATCAGATAAAAGCCACCTTGTGCGACGTCCGTAACGTCGTTTGTCACTTTAATGCAGGGGGGCTGGGTCAGCGCGGCGGCCCGCTGTCAGATGAAAGACTGCCCGCGGCTGACGCACAGTGGCGACGCCAGCGCCACCCTCCCCGCGGCGGCGCGCGCGGTGACTAATGCCCGCGGGAGCCGTTGCGTCACCGCACACCGCTGCCAGCACTGGGTCGGCCGTCTCGCGTGTTGAAACCCTAACGAGCGGCATACGAGGAGTTCAGGACACAAGGGAATCGAGCCACAACAAGGGTACTCTGAGAAAATTAATTACATGTAAAAGTTCGCACCACTTAAAAATGTTTAAATGAGAGAAGATATATGTATAAGGTTTTCTGGAGGTAGAATTGGACAGGAAGGACGATGGAAACAGAATCATATTTGAGGAAGTGGAGAGAATGGTCAACAGATTATAGTGCATTAAAGTGGCTGTGGTGGATGAAATGAAGCCGGAACTCGTCAAATAAAGTGGATTCTACATCTACATACATACTCCGCAATCCACCGTAAGGTGCGTGGCGGAGGGTACACTGTACCACTATTAGGTATTTCCTTTCCTATTCCACTCCTAAATAGAACGAGGAAAAAAGAGAATGCCTATATGCCTCCGAACGAGCCCTAATTTCTCTTATCTTGTCTTTGTGATCTTTACGCGAAATGTAAATAGGCGGCAGCGAGATCGTACTACAATCAGCTTCAAATTCCGTCCCACTAAATTTCCTCAACATTTCTCGAAAAGAACGTCGTCTTTCCTCCAGCAATCCCCATTTGAGTTCCCGGAGCATTTCCGTGACGCTCGCGCATTGGTCGAACCTACCAGTAACAAACCTAGCTCCTCGCCTCTGAACTGCTTCTATGTCTTCCTTTAAACTGATCTGCTGCGGGTCCCAAACACTTGAGCAATACTCAAGACGTGGTCGTACAAGCGTTTTATACGCTGTTTCCTTTACAGATGAAGTACATCTACCCAAAATTCTCGCAATAAACCGAAGTCGGCTGTCCGCCTTACTCACAACAGTCCTTACATGTTCGTTCCATTAAATATCGCTCTGCAATGTTACGCCTAGATATTTGAACGACGTGACTGCATCAAGAAGCCCACCGCCAATGCGGAATTCGAACATTATGGGATAGTTTTTCCTACTCATGCGCGTCAGCTTACTTTTTCTACATTGAGAGCTAGCTGCCATTCCTCCCACCAACTAGAAATTTTGTGTAAGTCAACCTGTATTCTATTACAGTCAATTAAAGACGGCACCCTCCCATACACCACAGCATCATCAGCAAACAGCCGCAAATTACAAGTTACTCTGTCCATCAGATCATTTATATAGACAGAAAATAAAACCGGACGTATCATACTCCACTGGGGCACGCCTGACGATACACTCGTCTCTGGTGAACACTCGCCGTCGAGAACAACTTACTGCGTTCTATTACTCAGGGAATCTTGCAGCCAGTCACAAATCTGTGAACCTATTCCATATGCTCGTAACTTCGTTAGCAGTCTGCAGTGTGACACCGCGTCAAACGCCTTTTTGAAGTCAAAAAAAAAAAAAAAAAAAAAAAAAAAAAAAAAAAAAAAAAAAAAAAATCCGCCCATGGGAAAGTTGAGATTCACATGAAGGATGTTTCCTAAACCCGTGCTGATTCATAGAAGGAGGCTTTTCCTTCTCAAGGAAATTTACTATATTCGAACTGAGAATATGCTCCAAAATTCTACAGGAAACTGATGTCAACGATATTGGCCTGTATTTATGTGGGTCAGTTCGCGTTCCTTTCTTATAAACGGGAGTAACCTGCGCTTTTTTCCAAACTCTAGGAACTTTGCACTGAATTAAAGATTCGCGATAAATGCAAGCTTAGTAAGGGGCCAATGCCGTAAAATACTCTTTGTAAAACCTAACTGGTATTGTCGGGTCTCAAAGGGTTACACAGAATAATTGAGAGTGCGAGTATTAGTTGAGGACCAGTTGGATCAAAATCAGTATGGTTCAGGACAACAAGGCTTCAACCTGTCACCACTGTTATTCATACTCTTCACGTCTCATATGTTGAAAACAGTAGATTGGCAGGGCGGGATTAAAGTAGGCGGAAAAAAATAAGAAGTCTCAAGTATGCATTGACTTAGTTCTGTTGGCAGATTCGATTGAAAAATAATTTTTCAGACAATTGTATATATATTTTGACGAATTACAGCGTTCAAATGAATGAAATAAATCGCAATTTGCGATGTTATGGCTTCACTGTATGAGGTTTAGATGGAATACCAAACTGTGGCGCATGAAAATTTGTGCCCGGCCGGGATTCGAACCCGGGATCTCCTGCTTACTAGGCATTATAGAGCATTAAGGAATATATAGGCTGTGGTATAGGAAAGAGACAGCGTGACGAATGGAGATTTGTGTGTGGTGGGAGACGTGCAGGGAAGAGTCCTCTGCAGTCGGGCTGGTCACTGTGTCCTCGGTGGCGGAGTGGTCAACGCGTCTGCCTAGTCAGCAGGAGATCCCGGGTTCGAATCCCGGCCGGGCACAATTTTCATGCGCCACAGTTTGGTATTCCATCTAAACCTTGGAATTTTCTGAATGGTGCACTTTAGGACTTCTATGAGTGGACACCCTTTGGATCTACTACTATCCTGCGAAGTCTGACCCCAAACCAAATTTTCGAGAAAGGAAGGTGTCCTTGTCAGTATCACAGCATCAGGAATCTGGATAAATTTGGATAAGCTGCGATAAAAGGGGAATGATCAGTTCTCTCAGTTTCCAGGTGAAATACAAGATAGTATTCGTGGTATACGTCCCACTTTATAAACTGACCCAATGATTATCTTTTCTTTTCTAGCAGCGGGCCACGCTACTATTTCACAAGTTCTATGTGTGTATTATTATTACAGTTAGCTACCGGAAAAAAATGTGTTGTGTAACTTTATCTTCCCGGGGTCGTGAGCATATTATTACATTGTTTAGTTGTGTGGCCATTTTCCGCAGTAGCTATTAAAATTAACTGTAAAAGGTACTCCGTCGGATGCTGACTGCGATGAAGACATTTATTTTACGCCAGAGTCGTTTCATTTTTTATTTTAAAAGTATCTTCTGTGATGGTGTTATTGTCTCTTCTTTACATCATAGACAAAAACAACAGGAAGTGGTGAAGTAACAAACAAAACTAAAGGCATTCCACTTAAAAGGGTGATATGCAAACTCTACGCAGTTTCAAATATGTGAAGCAGTAACAAATGACGCGGAAGAAACGATACAAAAACAGGCGAAAAGGACCGTACACAACCTAAAAACCCATTTCAGAAACCAACCAACTCCACCCTACATGACGGAGAAACAGCAGTGAGGTATAAAGAAGAGTCAATAGCACCATCACAGAAGATGCATTTAAAGTAAAAAGCGAAGCGTGTCTGGTGTAAAACAAATGTCTTAATTGCAGTCAGCACAAGACGGAATACCTCATATAGTTAAAATTATTACTTACCTCGAAGGTCATACTCTTTCGCGAATATAGAGGTGAGTCGTGGTAGCGTGGTAATTTCAGTAGCAAGACAATAAGTTCAGAGTAGGACAAATAAAAGTGGTTCGAACAAGTGGTTAATATTGGAGTTAATGTACGCATATAGCTACAACCCGTTACTCACTCATCACGTGGAATCAGTGTCCATAGAACCGGCGAACCGTGGAGTGCTTTTACGATCTCCACGCCTAACACAGTTGTTAGCAAGAGGTCATTCTGGTCACGGCCTTAGCTAGCCATTCAGGTCACCTTACATGTCAGGGTGCGATTGCTCAGTGCCAGGGGCCGTCTAGCCTATAGTGCATAGCAACAACCTCTTAGTTTTCAATATCTGCAACAAACAATTTAGATGAGATGGCAGCAATTCCAGCGTTCCAGCTCCGGTCCACATTCAACAACTTGCTAATCAGAGTAGAAAAAGATTTAGCCACTTTCAACATCTGCTATACCCTTTCCTACGCAGTGGTACTTTGTTCCCTGGCTGTCTGTTTCTGGAGCATTTATTCGCCTCACTCTGTACCGCCAAATAAAGAGAAAAAAGAAATTTATTTGACATGATAGTTACAATTTTATGACCACCCTAGAAATGTTTCTCGGGATTTTTGTGCAGTTAAACGTTCCAATACGAGCCAACACATACAGAAAGTTCTATAAATAACCCTGGTTAAAAATCAAATTAGCTACATTTTGAGAACATCGCTTGTATTCTGATGCGAGGTACTCAGTTCATAATTGTTTATCAATAATTATTACTGTACTTCACGCACCAGTTGTCAATAATAAAATATATATATGTCTACACGACATGTTTCGGGACGACATTATCCCACTATCAAGTTCTGCAAAACAAGGTAACGTAGAATAATAACGGCACTATATACAAATGACTGTACCACAAATATTCCAATGAAAGTAACCTCCTACCTACCATAAAACTTACCTTCTGCTAGGCAGCATCGTTAAACACAATAGCTGTGTATGTACATTGTCAAAAATAAAGTATTGCGCAGTACCTCATGTTTCTCCGATGGCAGTAAGTTGTGTACTAACGGACAGTTGATCCAACTTGATTGTACATGTGCTTAACCGCTGTCAGTGGTGGCCAAAGATATCCTAGTCAATATACCTAACATTTATTCATAAAATAAGTCACTAAATTAAAGGTTTTGTGACGGAAGTACGCTCTAAATTTTTCAGTGAAATTAAAAGAAAGAAGTCGATATTTAATACATGCACACACATCAGTGTTTCTCAAGGAGGAGGTTGCTAAAATGTGTCCAGTAATGGTTTTTAGATAGTTCTGTCTTTTCGTTGAGCATGCTGCTGGAATCCTCTCTCAACGCACAAAAGATCTCAATTTCTTCGAGATTTGATAATAACCAACCTTTGTCCTCATAGCGCATGACTTTCAGACTATCATTTATGGACCCCAAATCATGTCGTTCAATTATCGGGCGTTTTGCCACTGTAGATGAGCCATTATCTTTTGTACTGTGCTCTTTAAACCGCACCTTAAAATTCCTTCGTCCTATATACTTCATTTCACAATCATTACACTTCATTTGGCATACCCCCGCTTTCTCCATCCAGTTCTCACCTGCATCAATCTTATGCTTCAGCCCATGTTCTAATTTATTGTCCGTTCTAAAAATAAATTTTAACGTCTCTCTTTTTAAACAGTCTTGCCCATTTATAGGAGACGGGTCCCCAGAATGGTATAACCCTATATTTGTGCGAATTTTCTTCACGTAATTTGATATTCTAGTTGTACAAATTTTCCTACCCTTCTTTGAAGGGTAGGGCATGTTCATCATCCACTGAATAAATTTCTACTGATTTTTAATATGTTATACTCTGTTTACAGATTTTTGTTTCTGGCTATGTTTCTCCTTGCAATCACATTCAATTGGTGCGACTTTCAGGCTTCGACTAGCGGCCAGTCCGGTCTACAGTTATTTCGGACACGTGCAGCTTTAATTAAACCAATATCGCCACGTATTTCTATATGAGAGCAGCTCTCTCTCTCTCTCTCTCTCTCTCTCTCTCTCTCTCTCTCTCTCTCTCTCTCTCTCTCATACTCGGTGAATAAAAGCAACCGCATTCCCAATCCAATATTTCTACCGAACGATTTTTTTCCCGTGTGACCTTATTTCACGTACTGTGTGCTCCTGGTTGCTCATACCTATGACCTACATGGTCTGTAATTGTTTTTGAAGCTCAGCCGTCACAGCGTATGACTATGTTACTGATAATGCTTTTTATCGAAACGTTTTATGTCACTTTTGTTCAAAATATCTCAGGGGTATTTCGCGGCTATGCAGAGTGCCAGGGTGCGATTTTCGAAATTTTGAAAGCTGCCAGAAGAAAGTCATGTTTCACAGCTCTGTGCTTACAAAACATAGTAAAAGAAATTGGTGACATTACCTGACATCGAAGGTTGTGGAGCAGATTTGATAGATAAATATCTTCAAAAGTGAAAGTCCCCAGATCACAAACTACTTATTTATTTAATGAACACCGGTTTCAGTGGGCTATACCACCATCATCTGGTCATATCAAATATTACATTCAAATAAGATGACCAACTTGTAACATTTGGTATGACCAGATGATGGTGGCATAGCCCATACTGAAACCAGTCGTCATTCATTACATGCTGTAGGGAAACGGTGTACTTAGTATACACTCGAGTAAAGGACGACGGGCCCGCGGGCGTGCCAGGGTAGCTCAAGTGATAGGCAAAGGTCTCGGCTTGATCCCTGTCCCACACGATATTTAAACTACCAGGCAATTCCATACCTGCTGCAAATTTTGGTTGTTGTCTTCAGTCCGGAGACTAGTTTGATGCAGCTCTCCACAATATCCTATCCTAAGCAAGCCTCTTCAACTCCACATAAGAACGGCAACCTACATCTGTTTGAATCTGCTTACTGTATCCATTTGTTAGTCTTCATCTACGGTTTTTACCCCACACACTTCCCTCCAACGCTAAATTCACAATTCTAGATGTCTAAGAATGTGTCCTGCCAATCGATCCCTTCTTTTAGTCAAGGTATGCCAAAAATTCCTTTTCTCCCCAATTCGGTTCAGTACTTCCTCATTAGTTACGCGATACACCCATCTAATCTTCAACATTCTTCTGTAGCACCACATTTCTACCCATTACCATTCTGCATTTTATATCCTCTGTAGTGCGACCATCATTTGTTATTTTACTGCCCAACTAACAAAACTCATCTACGTCCTTTATTGATTCGTTATCTAATCTAATTCCTTCAGCATCAACTGATTTTCTTAGACTGCACTCCATTAACCTAGTTTTGCTCTTGTTAATCTTCATCTTATATACACCTTTCAGCACACGGTCCATTCCGTTCAACTGCTCTTCCAGGTCCTTTGTTGTCTCTGACAATATTACTATGTCGTTGGCAAAACGCAATGTTTTTAATTCTTCACCCTGAACTTTAATTCCTTCTCCAAATTTCTACTTGCTTTCTTTTATAGCTTGCTCAATGTACAAATTGAATAACATTGGAGAAAGGCTACAACCACGTCTTACTCCCTTCCCAACCACTGCATCCCTTTCATGCCCTTCAACTCTGACAACCGCTGTCTGGTTTTTGTACAAGTTGTGAATAACCTTACGATCCTTATATTTTACTCCTGCTTACTTCAGAACTTGATAAAGTTTATTCCAATCAACATTGTCAAAAGCCTTCTCCAAGTCTACAAAAGCTAGAAACGTGGGTTTGCCTTTTCTAAATCTATCTTCTAGGATAAGCCGTAAAGTGAGTATTGCCTCCCTAGTTCCTACATTTCTCCTGAACCCAAACAGATCTGCCCCGAGGTCGGCTTCTACCAGCTTTTCCATCCTTCTGTAAATAATTCGTGTTAATATTTTGCAACCATGACTTATTAAACTGATGGTTCTGTAAGTTTCACACCTGTCTGTGCCTGTTTTCTTTCGAATGGGGATTATAACATGTGTCTTAAAGTCTGAGGGTACTTCGCCTGTCTCATACATCTTACACAGCAGGTGAAACAGTTTTGTCATGGTTGGTTCTCCCAGAGATTTCAGTAGTTCTGAGGGAATGTCATCTACTCCAGGGGCCTTGTTTCGACTTAGGTCCTTCAGTGCTCTGTCAAACTCATCTCTCAGTATAGTATCTCCTATTTCATCCTCATCTACTTTTTCTCCGCTTCCTATAATATTGCCTGTAAGTTCATTTCCTTCGTAGAGCCTCTCTATATACTCTTTCCACATTTCAGATTTCCCTTCTTTGCTGAGAACTGGCTTTCCATCTGCGTTCTTGATATTCATAGAGCTGTTTTTATTATCTACAAATATCTCTTTTATTTTCCAGTAGGCAGTATCTATTTTCCCCTATTTATACATTCTTCTACATCCTTGCATTTGCCTTTTAGCCACTCCTGCTTAGCCATTTTGCACTTCCTGTCAATCTCATTTCTTAGTCGTCTGCACTCCATTTTGCCTGTTTCATTTACTGCAGTTTTATATTTTCTCCTTTCATTGATTAAATTTAGTATGCCCTGTTGTATCCAGTACTACAAAGTAAAAATATAATTTTGTATCAGAATAAACGTTGAAACGTTATGTGCTAAAATACTTAATTGACACACATAATTAAGTTTTTTAAGAATTCTGTGTTTCTAGTTCAGGATATACGGGAAATTTAAATTATTCAAGCCAAATGATAAAAATACGATAAAATTACAGTAGGAAAAGATAGGCATATAAATTTCCCAAATAAAAATAAAGAAATAAAGACTTCATGCAAAGCAGGCCAGGAAATATTATACCAGAACCGAAAGTGAACTAGCTGACTGATATAACAGTGCTGTGTGCTGGTTTCAAAATTTCATTCAACTTTCTGGAATCGATAACGACGCATTTACGTTTTCACTTATAACAAGCGATCCCTACATTCATGGTATTTATTAATTCCCCGTCTTTTAATCGTGATTTAATACGGACAACGAGGAAAATACAAAAGTACCCGGACACACTAAAGAAATACTTTTTCATGTTAGTTGCACTGTGCTGCCACCTACTGTCAGGTACTCCATATCAGCGACCTCGGTAGTCATTAGACGTCGTGAGAGAGCAGAATGGGGCGCTCCGCGGAACTCACGGATTCCGAACGTGGTCAGGTGTTTGGGTGTCACTCTTTTCAAAAGTCTGTACGCGAGATTTCCACACTCCTATAGTCTGGCTGGGCCGCGGAAACTGAATCCAGCCGTTTTTCGAAGTAGTTAGTTCGCTGCGGCGAGTATAGCTACCGGTCGTTGCTGTCTGACAGAACTGGCAAAAGTGCCCTGCGTAACCCAACGCGCGCATGCGCAGAGCAAAGCTCTGTTAGACGTAAATGTCATTGTACATTTTACAAATATGGTGTTTTTAACTTGCTGACAGCACTGAAGATAGTTTCTTGGAAAACCGAAATCGATTTGCCTAAATGTTGTTGTTGTTATGGTCTTCAGTCCGGAGACTGGTTTGATGCAGCTCTCCACCCTACTCTATCCTGAGCAAGCCTTTTCATCTCCTCATAAGAACGGCAACCCACATCCACTTGAATCTGCTTACTATACGCGTCTCTTGGTCTCCCTCTGCGATTTTTACCCCACACACTTCCCTCCAATGCTAAATTTACGATTCCTCGATGTCTAAGAATGTGTCCTACCAAGCGACCCCTTCTTTTAGTCAGGGTGTGCCAAAAATTCCTTGTCTCACCAATTCTGTTAAGTACCTGTTCATTAGTTATGCGATCTATCCACCTAAACTTCAGCATTCTTCTGTAGCACCACATTTCAAAAGCCTCTATCCTCTTCCTGTCCGCACTGCTTATTGTCCATGTTTCACTCCCGTAGAAGGCAACACTCCACACAAATGCCTTCAGAAAAGACTTCCTTACACTTAAATCAATATTCGATGTTAGCAAATTTCTCTTTTTCAAAAATGCTTTTCTTCCCATTGCCATTCTGCATTTTATATCCTCTGTACTGCGACCATCGCATGTTATTTTACTACCCAAGTAACAAAACTCATCTACCACCTTCATTGTTTCGTTACGTAATCTAATTCCTTCAGCATCACCTGATTTTCTAAGACCGCATTCCATTATTTTTGTTTTGCTCTTGTTAATGTTCATTTTATACGCTCTCTTCAACACACTGTCCTTGCCATTCAACTGCTCTTCCAGGTCCTTTGCTGTCTCTGAAAAAATTACAATATCATCAGCAAAACCCAATGTTTTTATTTCTTCGCCCTGAACTTTAATCCCTATTCCAAATATTTCCTTGCTTTCCTTCACTGCCTGCTCAATGTACAAATTAAATAGCATCGGAGAAAGGCTACAACCCTGTCTTACCCCCTTGCCAACTGATGCTTCCCTTTCATGCCCTTCGAGTCTAATAACTGCGGTCTGGCTTTTGTACAAGTTGTAAATAACTCTCCTTTCCCTGTATTTTACCCCTGCTGATTTCAGAATTTGAAAGAGTCTATTCCAGTCAACATTGTCAAAAGCTTTCTCCAAATCTACAAAAGCTAAAAATGTAGGTTTGCCTTTCCTTAATCTATCTTCTAAGATAAGACGTAAAGTGAGTATTGCCTCCCGGGTTCCTACATTTCTCCTGAACCCAAACTGATCTTCTCCGAGGTCAGCTTCTACCAGCTTTTCCATTCTCCTGTAGATAATGCCTGTTAAAATTTTGCAACTATGACTTATCAAACTGACGGTTCTGTAATTTTCACACCTGTCTGCGCCTGATCTCTTTGGAATGGGGATTATTACATTTTTCTTAAAGTCTGAGGGTATTTCGCCTGTCTCATAGATCCTACACACCAGTTCAAATAGTTTTGTCATGGCTGGCTCTCCCAGAGACTTTAGAAGCTCTGAGGGTATGTCATCTACTCCTGGGGCCTTGCTCCGACCTAGGTCTTTCAGGGCTCTGTCAAATTCATCTCTCAGTATAGTATCTCCTATTTCATCTTGATCTACTTCCTCTTCCCTTCCTACAACATTTCCTTTGTAGAGCTGCTCTATGTACTCTTTCCACCTTTCAGCTTTTCCTTCTTTGCTGAAAACTGGTTTTCCATCAGAGTCCTTGATATTCATTGAGCTGTTTTTCTTATCTCCAAATGTTTCTTTTATTTTCCTGTAGGCTGTATCTATTTTTCCCCTATTTATACATTCTTCTACAGATCTGCATTTTGCTTCTAGCCATTCCTGCTTAGCCATTTTGCACTTCCTGTCAATCTCATTTCTTAGTCGTCTGTACTCCATTTTGCCTGTTTCATTTACTGCATTTTTATATTTTCTCCTCTCATCAATTAAATTTAGTATTTCCTCTGATATCCAAGGATTTTTTGTAGGTCTTACCTTCCTACCTATTTTTTCCTCTGCCGCCTTCACTATTTCATCTCTCAATGCTACCCATTCCTCTTCTACTGTTTTATTTCCCCCTGTTTCTGTCAATTGATGCCTAAATCTCCCTCTGAATTCCTCCATAACTTCACGTTCCTTCAATTTATCTAAGTCCCATCGCCTTGTTTTCCTACCTTTCTTCAGTTTTTTCAGTTTCAGCCTACAGTTCATGACTGACAAGTTATGGTCAGAGTCTATATCTGCCCCTGGGTATGTTTTACAGTTTATCACCTGGTTTCGGAATCTATGTTTTACCATTATAAAATCTATCTGATACCTTCCGGTGTCTTCTGGTCTCTTCCACGTATACAACCTTCTTTTGTGATTCTTAAACCATGTGTTTGTTACGATTAAATTATGTTCCGTGCAAAATTCTACCAGGCGACTTCCTCTTTCATTCCTTCTGCCCAGTCCATATTCACCTACTATTTTCCCTTCTCTTCCTTTTCCTACTACCGAACTCTCCCATCACAATTAAGTTTTCCTCTCCCTTAACTGTCTGAATAATTTCCTTTAGCTCCTCATATATTTCTTCGATCTCCTCATCATCGGCAGAGCTAGTTGGCATATAAACCTGTACTACTGTTGTCGGTATTGGCTTCGTATCTATCTTGACAATGATAATGACAATGACAATGATAATGCGATCACTGTGCTGCTCATAGTAGTTTACCCGCATTCCTTTCTTCTTATTTGCCTAAATAAAGCTAAAGATTTTACGGCTAATGCTGCTCCTTTTATTATTGATAAAAGCCACAGGAATTCCAAACTGCATCAGGATGCACTCCATGTAACATGGCAATTAGGAGGGAGCTGTGAAAACTTGGATTTCATGGTCGACCGGCTACCCCATGAGCCACACATCATGTAGGTCATTGCCAAACGACGCCACACTTGGTGTAAGGAGCGTGAATATTGGACTAATGACCAGTGTGAAAACGATGTTTCGAGTGACAAATCACGGTACTCAATGTAGTCGAATCACGGTTCACATTGTGGCGATCCGATGGCAGGGTATGAGTTTGGCGAGTGCCTGGTGATTGTCATCAGCCAGCGTGTGTGGTGCCAACAATAAAATTCGGAGGCGGGCGTATTATGGTGTGGTCGTGTTTCTGATGGAAGGGGCTTGCACCCCTTGTTGTTTTACGTGGAACTATCACAGCAGAAGCCTACATTGAGGTTTTAAGCACCTTTTTGTTCTCCAGTATTGAATAGCAATTCGGGGGTGGCAACTGCTTCTTCCAGCACCGTCGAGCACCTGTGGCGGAGTGGTTACACGACAGTAACATCCCTGTAATGGACTGACCTGCACAGAATCCTGAGAATGCCTGTGGTATGTTTTGGAACGCCAGCTTCGTTCCAGACCTCACCGATCTACATCGATACCTCTCCTCAGCGCACCACTCCGTGAAGAATGGGCTGCCATTCCCCAAGTAACCTTCCAGCGCCTGATTGAACATAAGACTGCGAGAGTGGAAGCTGCCATCAAGTAAGTGTGCGTGAGCACCATATTGAATCCCAGCATTTTTGGTGGAGGGCGTCACGAAATTGTAAGTCATTTTCAGCCAGGTGTCTGGATACTTTTGATCATATAGAGTAGATCTGTTTTACCTCTAGCGAATTTTGACTAGGTATTGTGGCGTACAAACTATTTTTTGGGAGGGGGTGCAAGAAAACGTATTGACATCGTCTGTCACCGTGGCGAATCCAGAACTTCGGTCTGGGAGAGGGAACGAGTCTCATGAAATTTTCATTTACCCGAGATGTAAAACATCATTATATGAGAAAGTGTTGAAAGCCAAATATAGAATAGCGACTCTCAAATCTTTTCTTGACACAAAAAAGCACTTTACTGCTGGAGAGCTACGGGTTGGGCTACGACCCTTAGTGTCTCACGACATGGCACCCTGGGGGCTCAACCGGCCTCGAGCGCCCCATCAGTCTCAACAACTACTGTCCCAATGTGCTGTGCAGGATTTGTTACAAATGCGTATAGATGCCCCCTATTAGCAGTCACAGACTAAAATGGGACGAAAGGAGAGGACAGAATGTAGTAGGTGTTACAAGATGCTTCAGTCAAAGGGAAGAATGGCTGCCATCAAAAATACTGCCCCATAATTAATGACGGGGGCATAGTTTATCCGCTGGCTCTACCTAAAGATCAAATAAAACCAACTGAATATGGAGAGGGGGGAGGAGCAACCGAGTTTTGCCTCTTGAAGTGGGGGGGGGGGGGGGGGGGGGCTCGACTGCACCCCTCCTGTCCCCATGCTTGATGCGCCTTTGACGCCGTGCAGATTGTGATATATTTCACTTACTGGTCTGTGTTCTTGAATAGTATTCATCGAGGTCCATTGTTATCATCTTATCCACTATTATTGACTACAATTCAGTGATCAAAGTTTAAAGCAAAAAATTCACTTTTCGATATACTTACACTATTGTGTAAGCGTTATAAGCGAGGAGGAATATGAAATAATGAATAAAAACAGTCCATTCATCTCGTTGTTGTAGGTCTTCAGCGATGATGTGGCTTCTTGAAAACATGACTTCCAGAAAACAATAATTTTATGTGTTGGTTATATGATAAGATCGATCATTTGAATTTTAACCCCATTTATCACAATTTTAACAATTCACTTTCTATTTTATTCATGTCAGTTATTCAACTCAGCATCACAAATCATTTTCTCATATGACAAGTCATATATTCATATTTACGGAATGTATGAAATTAACTTCGAATGGGTAAAGTTGTGTACCCAGCCTGGATTGGAAGCCGGCTCTCCTGCATTGTAGGCAGTTGCGCTGATCCCTACATCACATCGATCACCACACCAGCATGGAATTACTCAAACAAGCCTCCCAGCAGAAACAAATTCTCAACTTCACCCTGCCCACTAGAACTGAAACTCGCAGTTATTGTAAACTGATTCCCGTAAGATTAGGAGCCTAGGAGTATCTCACGACGCAGAGGATACCGTGCTCTCGGGTGCGGTTCCTGTCCTCTGTTGGTTGAGCTGATCTCTACGAGTTTACGTAACTCGGGCGTCCGATCCTTGATTGTCGTGAGTGCACTCGTGCTCTTCTGATAATCCATTTGTAGTCCCGGAGATAAATTAAATTGGTCCCAATCCCCCGGTTCCGAACAAGGTTTTCGGAAGGTTTTCCTTGGTTGTAAGGCGCATGCCTGAACTGGTAAGCCCCTCACACTTATTCCCAATTGGGATCCCCCCCTTTGCCCCACTATCAGCTTGTCTGATAATTGGCTGAATAGAACCGCTACTCTTTATGGGCCGGATCCCAAACAGCCCGCTCCACTCCTCGGAGTGGAGAATGAAAAGAATAAAGGTTTTTTTCTTTTTGCCCCCGCAATGAAGAAAGGATCGTTGTTCGTCATCGGAATTTGTATAAGCTATGTATATGTTCTTCAACAAGCTTTAATAACATGAGTCATAACGATATATTGAATCCGCAACTACTTATGACACATATGCCACGTTATTTCAATCAATAAACACATACAAAAAGTCGCAGTACATCGTTTGTAAAAAAAATATTAAGACTTTAATATATAAAATCCACTTTAATTGGAAGTATGAATAATAGTTATTAGTTCTGAAAATCAGTCGTTAGTTTCACGTTTTTATATCTCTTTCTAAAACTCGAAGACCGTTTAAGATATGAAGCCAAAATTAAATCAGATAAAAACTCCAATTTGTACACCATCGTAGAGTGTTATCAATTAATCTGTACTATGGGGTTCTGCAATACTTGAAGAAAGAAAGTGCACTGGCAATTTCCATTTCAGTGGCAGTAACTGTAAAAGTTCCAGAACACATCATTATATCTGAGTGCCGTTAACAGATATACAAACTCCTCAGTCTGCTGAATAGATGTAAAAATTTACGTACAGTTTTTAGGACAATTACCCATCATTAGCAACTGTTAGGACAAGATGCGTTTCAATTTATTTAAAAGCATCCTTAGTAGTCTACTGTAGCATGTTTTACTTGTTTTCTATGATTTTAGGATTTGATCATGAACAGTTCTCATGCTCTGGCTTTGTAGTATTATAAATATAATCGACTATTAATATTTCCCAAAATTTTTATGTTGCCCTCCACGTATTTTGCATTTTTCTGTTGAACTAAAAATTTGACTTGAACTAAATGTTCTGTATTATTCCTCCGCCACCAACATGCCATTTCATAGGTTCTGTTAAGATTTCCAGTCTTTTTTCGATTTGTAGAAATAGGATCGTCTGATAACACTATATGTATATCTGTGAATCTTATTTAGCATTTTGTAAGTATGTCTGTCCGTGTGTTTTATTGTCTATATGTGTGAACAATTTCATTTCTTTATTACATTTGCATGCTTCTGTTTTTTTTTTTTTTTCTGTTCTGCTGACGAATATGTATATTTCTGTGTGTGTGTGTGTGTGTGTGTGTGTGTGTGTGTGTGTGTGTGTGTGTGTGTGCACTTTTTATTGACTCAGTGTGTATGAACAATTTCATTTATTTGTTATATTTTAATTTTTTGTGTTTCCACTTCTGCTGATGAGTGTGTACTTCTGGTTATGTTTGTATAAGCACCTTCCTTCGCGTTGATATCCTTGAATACGTGTCAAATACCGCCCAAAGTACAATAATTTCGCAACTTCGTTCTTAAGTTATGGCTAGGATCATCAGGGTAAAAGAAAAGTTTCCAATTTTCCGGTTTAAGTATAAACCGTGCGTAGAATTACGGTAAATGTTGTCCTCATTTATCGAGAGGAAAATTAAGGTATTATTAAATACAAAAAGAAACTGTGTGTTACATCATGGTTAAACCGGTGTACTGAAGAAAATATATGTTAGAATACTTGTAAATTATGCAAGATTCAAATATCGAAATCGGTTCGGAGATTTCAAGACGCTGACGTCTTCTGTATGCATTGTATTCATTATGTTGAATCATATTACGTTCAGTACTTATCACTTTAATTGGTATGATAACTTTCAGACGTCAAAGAATAAACAACTTTTCCAAGAAGTCGTCAAGCGTTTCAAAAGCTATAAGAAAAACCTTAATGCTCTGCAGTTCATTACTTCGAGTTATATACTTAACAAGTATCTTGAATTACACACTTTCTGCCTGCCGCAGTGGCCGAGCGGTCTGCGGCGCGTCAGTCTCAGACTGCACTGCTGCTACGGTCGGGGGTTCGAATCCCCCTCGGGCATAGATGTTTGTGTCGTCTATAGCATAAGGTAGTTCATAAGTGGTTTGTATGTTTAGGGACTGATGACCCCGCAGTTAAGTCCTTTAAGCTTAACAAACAACAATTACACACTTTCTAAAGTAGCCTATGATTTCTTCAGCTTTCAAGCCATCTCCATACCCAGTTACATGATAATCGCTTCTACATCTACATCTACATGGGATACTCTGTAAATCTCATTTAAGTGCCTGGAAGAGGGTTCATGGAACCACCGTTATACTATTTATCTCCCATTCAAAAAAAAAAAAAAAAAAAAAAAAAAAAATGTTTGTATAGTCTATGGGACTTAACTACGGGGTCACCAGTCCCTAAACTTACAAACTACTTATGAACTAACTAAGACTAAGGACGGCACAAATATCCATGCCCGACCGTAGTGGCCGTGCAGACCGTGACTGGAGCGCCTCAGTCTCCTCGGCCGCCGCGGCCGGCTATCTCCCATTCCATTTTCGAATAGCGCGTGGAGGTAAGAACACCTGATTCTCTCCGTTCTAGCTCTGATTTCTCGTATCTTATTCTAATGATCATTTCTACAAATGTAAATGGGAGTCAACAATATATTTTCGGATTCGGAGGAGAATCTTGGCATTTGCAGTTTCGTAAGTAGGCCACGCCGCAGCGATAAGCGCCGTTGATGTAATGATACCCATCCCAGACCCTGTATCATATCCGTAACGCTGTCTCTCCTGTACCGTAGCAATACGAAACGAGCTGCCCTTCTTTGGACTCTTTCCTCCGTCAAACCCACCTGACAAGGATCCCACACTGGGCAGCATTACTCCAAAAAAAGGGTTAAGAGGTTTAGTCGTGAAAGGGTAACAGAGAGAGCATCTTTCGCATATATATACAATTAGTTACGGATTTTTCTTATATATTAGAAGGTTATGTACTTGAATAGTGTGTGTGTGTGTGTGTGTGTGTGTGTGTGTGTGTGTGTGTAGAATTTACATACGTTCAACTTGGATCCTAGTGATCTTTACGATAAATGTAGAATCGTTCTGCAGCCTTCCTCAAATTCCAGCCGTCTAAATTTCCTCAACAATGCTTCTCGAAAAGAACATCACATTCCCTCCGGCGACTCCCATTTTAGTTCCTGAAGCATTTCGGCAACACTTCCTCACTAATGGAACCTACCAGTAAGAAATCTAGCCGCCCGCCTCTGAAATATCTCAATACTCAAGACGGGGTCGACAAGCGTTTTAAATACGGTCTCCTTTACAGGCGAATCACACCTTCCCAAAACTCTCCCAATAAAGCGAAGTCGAACATTTGCTTCCTCACGACTGTCATATGCTCGTTCCATTTACTATCGCTGTTCAGCCTTAGGCGTAGACATTTAATTGACGCGACTCTGTCAAGCAGCAGACCCACTCGGTTAGCCGTGTGGTCTAACCACAGACAAATATATGTTACTCTGTGGTCTAATGCACCGTTTTCCGGGACGGGGAGGCGAATCGGCCCAGGTTAGAATCCGCCCGGCGGATTAACGAAAGGGGTCGGAGTGCCGACCAGCCTAGATGTGGTTTTTAGGCGGTTTTCCACATCCCCCTAGGTGAATAACGGGTTGGTCCCCAAGTCCCGTCTCAGTTACACGATTTGTTACACTTACACTTTCACACACATATAACACACTATAGGCAGACATTTGGTGTACACATTACCTCCTGGTGGGAGGGGGGCATGGGGTGGCGGCAGGAAGGGCATCAGGTTACCCTGTAAATATTAACACATTCCAAATCCGCGTTTAACACAGTGCCGACCCTGCATGAGTGCGGGAAAAGGGCCAAAGAGATAGAGACAGACTCTGTCAAGCAGCACACTTCAAATACAACACTTCTCATTTGCATCACGTTACATTTTTCTAGATTTAGCAATAGTTGACATTCCTCACAGCAACTAGAAGTTTGGTCCAATTCATCTTGCATTACGACACTGACTTATACACCACAGAAACATCAGCAAACAGACGCAGAATATAACACTCTGTCCGTCAGATCTTTTACATAGATACAAAATAATAGCGGTCCTATCATACTTCCTTGGGGCACCTCTGACGATACCCTAGTCTCTGATGAACATTCGCCACCAAGGACAACGCACTGTCTTCTGTTACTGATCTTCGAGCGACTGAAATATTTGGGTACCGTGTTAAACGCCTTTCGAGAATCGAGAAATATTCAGTCTGCCTGTTGCCCTTCACCCATAGCACGCAAAATGTCACGAGAGAAAAGGGCAAGCTGGGGTTCGCACGATCGCTCCTTCCTAAAGCCGTGCTGATGCATGGACAGAAGCTTTCCCGTCTATTTACTATATTAAAACTACGAAAATGTTTAAGAACTCTACAGCAAACTAATGTTCATGAGGTTCAGATATTTCATGGTTCCGTTCTTTTGCTTTTTTTATACACTGGAGTTACCTGTGCCTTTTCCAGTCTCTTGGAACTTTGCGCGGGATCAAAGATTCACGACAAATGCAGGCCAAGTAAGGGGCCATTGCCGTCGAGTAGTCTTTGTAAAACGGGATTTATTAACTAACGACGAATTTGTTTTCAGGCGAAAAACATACAATACAAAATTTTGTCCAATCTGCGTCAATACTGACGAAGGAGAAATTATGGTCGAATGAAAATTGATGTTCATTTCTCAGAGTACATACACGACGAGAAAGTATCACACACTGAAAGACGGCAGTGCGGGACAAATGCGAGAGATGGCAGCGAGTGTGAGGCAGAGGGAACTGCCGACGGCGACCGGAAGGGCGTGGCAGCCACGGCCGGCGAGTGCGGCGCGAACTCCGTGCACACAGCTCGACAGTGCTTCCGACGCGTCCTGCTCCCGGCGCTAACGTATGCCGGCCCACATTGCGCTACAGCGATGGTGCGGAGAGAACGGCACACCACTGCTGATTGACAGTACAGCTCCATTTACGTTCTCGAACACAGGGTAGTTTTATTGGTCCTCTACTTTTCCTTACTTACATAAGCGATTTGGGAGAAAATCTATGTAGCTCTCTTAGGGTTTTGCAGATAACACCGTCATTTATCGTCTAGTAAAACCATGTGAAGATCAAAACCAACTGCAAAACGATCTAAATATTGCCATGGTATAAAAATTGGCAACTGACTGTACATAATGAGAAGTGTGAAGTCGTCCACATGAGTACGAAACGAAATCCGTTAAACTTTGTTTACAAGATAAATCAATCAAATGTGATGGCCGTAAACTCCACTAAATACCTGGGAATTACTATTACTTCAGACTTAAACTGGAAAGAACACGTAGATAATGTCGTGGGAAAAGCGAACCAGAGACTGCGTTTTATTGGCAGAACCCTTATAAGATGCAACAGAACTACTAAAGAGACTTCATACACTACGCTTCTCCATCCTTTTTTGGAGTATTGCTGCCCACTGTGGGACCCTTATCAGATGGGTTTGACGGATGATATCGAAAGAGTCCAAAGAAGGGCAGCTCGCTTTGAATTGTCACGATACAGAGGAGACAGCGTCACAGGATATGGGTTGGGAATCATTACAACATCGCTGCGGCGAGGGCTACTTATGAAACTCCAATCGTCAACATTCTCCTCCGAATGCGGAAATATATTGTTGACTCCCACTTAAAAATGTAGAAATGATCATCAGAATAAAATACGATAAATCAGAGCTCTAACGGAGAGATTCAGGTGCTCTTTCTTCCCGCGCGCTATTCGAGAATGGAATGGGAGATAAAAGGTATAACGGTGGTTTGATGAACCCTCTGCCAGACACTTAAATGTGATTTGAGGTGTAGATGTAGAGGTGTAAATGGAACACGTGCCATCCAAATGTTCAACATCTGTCAAATTACTGATATCTTTCATTTATTTTACTCCTTTCTATTATCCTACAAAACATACGATAAGTACAAACCATCCTGTATATTTAATATGCATAATCCTGAACGCCATGTCGCCACTACACATTGTTCATTGATTAGAGAGAGAGAGAGAGAGAGAGAGAGAGAGAGAGAGAGTAAAACGCATTCCACAATCCTAAGATTGGTTTGAACACCACAGTGCTTTACTAGGCATGGTCCTGTTTGAAGGTGGTATGCCGTTGCCTTCCACCGACCTTCGAACTGACTTACCCAGCCAGTTATAGGGGGACCTACAGTTTAACTTGTGTTCCGAACCACGGTGCTACTCGGTATTTTTCACATGAGAGAATACGAAGGAAATACTCCAGAATTCCTGTCAAGAATAGCTTACACCATGCGTAATTTTGAAATAAATATTCCTGGAGTAATAAAGCAACTTAAATCACTTAACAAACGTAAGTCTGCCGGTCCTGACTGTATTCCAATTAGGTTCCTTTCAGAGTACACTGATGAAATAGCCCCATACCTATCATATACAACCGCTCGCGTACCCAAAGACTGGAAAGTTGCACAGGCCAGTCCAATATTCAAGAAAGGCAACAGGAGTGACCAGCAAAATTACAGGCCTATATCATTGACGTCGGTTTGCAACAGGATGTTAGAACATACAGTTCCCTAAAACATTGTGAAATACTTGAAGAAAATGACCTATTGTCCCATAGTCATCACGGATTTAGAAACTATCGTTCTTGTGAAACACAGCTAGCTCTTTATTTAGATGAAGTAATGAGTGCTGTCTATAAGGGTTGTCAAATAGACTCGGCATTTTTGGATTTCCGAAACGTTTTATACTACCTCACAAGCATCAAATTGCCTGCTTTGGAATATCGCCACAGTTGTGCGATTGGATTAGTGCTTTCCTGTCAGAAAGGAACTGCAAAATGATTTAGATGAGATATCTGCATGGTGCAAAAAGGGACAATTGACCCTTAATTATGAGAAGTATGTGTTTATCAATATGACCACTAAAAGAAAATCTGTTAAACTTCAGCTACACGATAAACCAGTCTAACCTTGAGGCCGTAAATTCAGATAAATACCTAAGGGTATCAATTAGAACAACTTATATTGGAAAGAACACACAGAAAATATTGCAGGGAAGACGAACCAAAGACTACGTTTCATTGACAGAACACTTAAAAGATACTACAGTTTTACTGAAGAAACTACCTACACTACACTTGTGGGTCCTATTTTGGAATACTGCTGCGCATAGTGGGATCCAAACAAGGTGGGGACTGACAGACGATTTACAGAAAATTCACAGAAGGCAGCTGATTTTGTATTATCGCGATAAAGGGGAGAGATTGTCACGGAAATTATGCAGGCGTTATTTTTTACGGCGAGAGCTATTTGCGAAATTCCTTTCACCAACTTTCTCTTCAGAATGCGAACATATATTGTTAGCACCTACCTATATATATGGATGGAGACATGACCATCATAATAAAATAAGAAAAATCAGATAGAAAACAGAAAGATTTAGGTGTTTCTTTTCTCCGCAAGCTATTAGATAGTGTAACTATAGAGAAATATCATAAAAGTGGTTCGATCAACCCTTTGCCATTCACCTCAGTGTGATACAGAGTATCCATGTAGATGTAGATGTGCAACACCACCTGCTGGTAAAATCTGTTTTCTACGTCTCTGCCTTCTGTATCACGTTTATATTCTGCAGGTATGTGTGTATAAAACACCTTTCTTAAATCCATGTATTTCCGTAAGTGTGGGTGCGTCACAAAGGACGTATAACATAATGTAAATCATCGCATATTAATATTATGATAAGTCACCTACTACTGTTATTTGCCAAACGTAAAATGTTTTTATTTTTGTAGATACGCCATTGAAATCACACTGTAAAAGAAGTGCGGGCTGCAATACCATATTTTGTGACCTAACCAGCTTTTCGCAGCTCTACCAATTCAGTTCATCATGGTCGCCAGCCTCCTCGACGGCTTTATATCATATTTACAAAACCAACCAATGTTCTACATCTACATCGGATACTCAGCAAATCACATTTAAATGCCTGACAGAAGGTTCATCGAACCACCGTCATACCACGTATTTATCTCCCATTCCATTCTCGAAAACCGAAGAACTCCAATCATTGCTGAAGTTAATAATGACTGGCGTTACATCAGGTGAGTCCCACTGGACGATTAATTCCTACCAGACCTTTCTTCTTCCTGCCGTCTGGCTCTTTGTATATTTACAATAAGGCAAAAGCTACACTCTGCTTTTTCCATGAAGAAACTGGTTCCTTGAATTTACAATGAAAATATATAATCTTCCCACAGCTTAATGTAATAATTTTGTGTAACAATTGTTATGACACTAGTATTTAACTCTTTCATCTACCTACATTAATTGTAATATGCACATGAAGTTATTCAATGCTATTCACTAAGAAGAAGGGTGGACTGTGTATGGTGGAGGGTATTGTGAGGATTTGTTACTTTGGTAGGGATATGGTCATGAACAGCAACAGTCATGTGAAGGAAGAAGGAGGCATGATCAATATTGGCGGGGGTTGTGGAGGGAGGGAGAGAGAGAGGGTGAGGTGGTTCTCACCCAAATTCTTTTATGGATTGCCGGTAGGCATTCCAATCGGCAAGGGAATAATCGTGAATACGCTTATGACCGGAATCAAGACAAGGAGCATGGGGCGGGAAGGATGATAGGGATAGAGAGGAGGATGGGGGCATGGTCACTGCCTATAAGGTCAAGTAAATGTGCTGTAATTCGCCCAGGAGTTTGGGAGATGCCAGGACAACGTCGAGAGAGGGGGGGGGGGTTATTATTTTCAGAGTGGGTGGGTTGTGAGAGCGGGACAAAGTCACACCAAAGTGAGGTGATGGAGTTGGCGAGAGACTGGGAAAAAAGGTTAAGATCAGTGGCAAGCACATATGTCATGAATGATTTGTCGAGATGAGAAAGGAACTCGTATGGAGAGGGACAAGGTCTTGTCTGTAGATGGTGGCTGGGATAACAATGATGGAAGCTAAGGATGAGGTGTCTGGTAGGATCTTTGAGGAGAGGTTGTGGCTTGTGCAGATGGTGATGGAGGTGTTAGATCGCCACTCAACCTCAGGCAGGGAAAAGGTAAGGAGAGATATTGATCAAACAATGTTGCAGAGGAATGTTGAAGAGGAAGACTTCCACATCGTGTTCGTAGAGGGTGTGCATAAAGAGATTCTTGTGGGTGGGGAGAGAACGCCCATTACGGTAGAGGAGGGATTACGAGGAACATGCCATGGGGACTGTTGTTGTTTGTTAAGCTTAAGGGACTTAACTGCGGGGTCATCAGTCCCTAAACTTACAGACTACTTATGAACTACATTATACGAAAGATGACACAAACATCCAAGCCCGAGGGGGGATTCTAACCCCCGACTATAGTGGCCGTGCAGACTGTGACTGGCGCGCTGCAGACTGCTCGGCCACTGCGACCGGCCCATGGGGACTGCGAGTGGCAGGGGCAATATAGATGGAAAAAGGGGTATGGGTGTACTTGCATGGAGAAGGTGGAATGGGAGAAGGTGGCATAGGTTTCCAATTGCAGCACCGTTTAGGCAGCAAGGACAATCTGTTGGAAAGTGTGGGAATGCTGGAAGGGGTGGACGTTTTGGAGGACAGTGGTCACAAGCCGGATGATGTCCTCAATGGTGCAACAGAGGCAGGGGGAGTTATTGGGGTGGATGGGAGGGGCAATAGGATAAACGGCGATGGTGAGTTTAAGAAAGACGAGCAGGTCGGGCTTTGCATTTAGATGGAATGGAGACCACCACAGGTATTACATGTGCGGGGAAAGCCTAGAGCCGGCCGCGGTGGCCGAGAGGACTGAGGCGCTTCAGTCACGGTCTGCACGGTCACTACGGTCGGGGGTTCGAATCCCTCCTCGGGCATGGATATTTGTGCCGTCCTTAGTTGTAGGTAGTTCATAAGTAGTTTGTAAGTTTAGGGACTGACGACCCCGTAGTTAAGTCCCTTAAGCTTAACAAACATTTGAACATTTTGAAAGCCTAGATTGGGAAACTGTTTTAGGAAGTGGGCAGACTTGGAGTGGGGACAGGTGGGGGATTGCGGTAGTTCTTGGTCAAGTTATCTTTGTATATGAGGCACCACACACAATGATAGGATTGGCGAGGGGATTGGTAGGGATCCACCTTATAGCAGTGGTGGTAGATTAGGGCCCCCTCATTGAGGAGGCGGTCGATGGATGATGCAGATTCGGTGAAGACCCGCATCAGGTAAGTAGGACCAGAGGTGCTATTGATACCCTTGGCTGAGCAGATGGACAATTCGGGATGGGCATTGAGGTTTTCAATGCATCGTCCTCCCTGATATCTTTCCTTTCCTTTCCTACCCTTTCTTCTATGCACAGTATATGACACGATGGATGAATCGGTGCGTTGTCAAGTTACAGTACCTTTTTCCCCTCTTGTCATTATCTACCGGATGATCTTTCACAGAAATGGCAAGCTTCACATATATGACAAGTTCTTCCGTAAAGAATTTCCTGAAAATAGTACTACCCATAAAGGCGGTCTTGTGTGATGTGTATAAAGTGCTGAAACTTGCTGCACGGTTGTGGTGTATTGACTGAGGTCACGAGGCCGGGGATGGCATTAATGTTTTCGGACGAATCCAGGTTCTGTTTGAAAATGGTGGCCACTTGGTTCACCGCAGAAATAGGGAGTGCATTATAGTGACTGCGTGCGTAGGAGGTACATGCTGACGCGAGATGAGTGAATTTCTTGACTTCTTCAGAACATATACCTACTTTTCTTCAAAACATACTAATTAACGTGTTCTGTTAATATTAAAGTTCAATCTCTAGTCTTTCAACATTTACATACACTGCAATCCACCGAAAGGTGCCTGGCGGAGGGTGCACTCTACCACTAGTAGGCATTTCCTTTCCTATTCCAAATAGTACACATAAGTGTATACTTAAGTAACTTTACACTAAAAGAAAGACTTTTTAACATTGTTACACAAACTCTGTTGGTACTGTACGACCTAGATTCGGATTATAAGCCCATTTTCAAGTATTTAACACAATTCTGATCCCAAAGATGTTAATCAACCCAGAGGTAAACATGTCATAAAATCCGATATCGATTCTTGACTTAAACATACAGATTATCTCGGTGGCAATTTTAACAAAGTTACACTGTATTGCCAAATACAACAGCACAGAACTTACAACCATATGGATAAATACATATTGGAAATGAAATTATGTCTAAGAGTAGAATTTGAAATCATATCACCCATAATCCAGAAGGGGGGAATAACTGAATTGAGTCTGCTCATTCAATAATAACTATGGGGATACACACAAGTCTTTTAATTTCTAATGAGTAAGCTTTGCACCCTTTTATTGTGTTTGTGGTAATTCTACATCAATAATGTATTTGTTTTTTGCATTTAAGCAGTGTTTCGCAAAAGATGAATCTGGCGTTCTCAATTTCCAGCTTCTGTGGTGTTCTTTTGGGTCTAGTGCAGATTGACCTTCCAGTCTTCCCGATGTAGCATGACTGACACTCTCTACATAAAATCTGCACACTCCACTTGTCGTGAGGGCTGATTGTTTAACTTTGGAATTAAAGAGACATCTACCTAATGTCAATGGGACATAGTAATGTGCAGCGAAGACCTTTGCCATTAAGATGTTGCTTATTCTGTTTGCAGTTTTACCAATAAAAGGTAGACTACACCATTTCCTTTCCAGTCGCTCTTTGTTGATCACTGGATACAGTAGGGCTCTGTCTTGCTTCCCCCATTTTTTGTTGAGAATTTTGTCAATGCAAACCACAAATACATTATAGATGTAGAAATACTACACACACACACACACACACACACACACAAGAAAAGTGTACAAAGCTTACTCAGTAAGAAATATTAGAAATTAAAAGACAGATGTATGTATCCCCACAGCTATTATTGAATTAGCAGGCTCAAATCAGTTATTCCCCCCCCCCTTTTTGGATTATGGATGATATGACTTCAAATTCTACTCTTAGGCATAATTTCATTTCCAATGTATATTTATCCATGTGATTGTAAGTTCTGTGCTATTGTATTTGGTAATCCATTGTAACTTTGTTAAAATTGTCACAAAGATAAACATACAGATCAAGTCAGGAATCGATAGTCGGAGTTTATGACATTTTCACCTTTGGGTTGCTTACCATCTTTGGGATCAGAATTGTGTTGAGTACTTGCAAATGGGCTTATAACCCGAATCCTAGATCGTACATTACCAATAATGTTTGTGAAACAAGGTTAAAAAGTGTTTCTTTTAGTGTAATTCAATGTTTCAGCAAGAACCGACAGTTGAATGAATTAAAATAAGTAAATTTGCTTTCATGTGACTTTTTCACCAGTGACTTGTGAAAGACTGTAAGTGTATGAATAGTGTTTGTTTAGTCCGACGTGTCCGAAACAACTGACACCATTATATTTATTCCACTTTCGTTGCAGCTGTTTACACGGCTTAGTATTAAATGTATCACGAGAGGTGAATAGTTGGATATTTGAATAACCTGGGTTTGAAAGCGTTGACTCCTCCAGATGCGAATTACGGTAAAATAAGAACAAAGAAACAAAGGCTCTAGCGTCTTGTGGTCGCTTGCCCGGCGGCTGGAGGTCAGTCCCTTGTGCTTACCCGTGTCCGCCGCTTCTGCCGGAAGCTCCGCAGCTATTCGGATGCGTCATGTGTCGCCACCGCACACACACACACACATGTCCACTGAGAGACGCCTCACACACATGGCCATTGAGAGACACGAGACAGCCACTTTGTATTTCGTCCTGCGGAAGCATCTCTCCCCCCCCCCCCTCTCTCTCTCTCTCTCTCTCTCTCTCTCTCTCTCTCTCTCTCCCTCGCTCGCTCGTTCTCGTCTTCCTCACTCCAACGCTTTGTAGCTCTCCGCCTCATCGCCTTTCATCTTTCCACTGCCACACACTGCCGTATATCGCTTTGATATATTTCCTTTAGTTGGAAACCTTAATCTCCTACAAGCATATCACCTTTCAAGCCGCGTACTCTCTAAGAATTTCTAGGTATTGGAATGAAATACGTTTAGCGATACATATCAGGTGTCTCAGAAATACGGCACTAGACTGTTCTGAACTCATTCTTCACATGAAAACAAGAGAAAATGTGACTTAAATATCTGAAATTCTCTATCTATTATATTACTGAAGGAATATTGGCGTATCAAATGTTCCATTTTTTAAGCTGTGAGTAATTGTTAAACATTTAATAGACTAATAGGGTTTTGTTAATTACTTTCAAGTTGCATGCATCATTTTGATGATAAATTGTAGTGACTTAGGCCGAATTAATTGAAATACATACACTAAAGAGGCAAATAAATTGGTAATGGACTGCCTACGTAAACACAGCTTATGTTTTCGCCTCTCGCGTTGGAAAATGTGTACGTCACACTTTTAACTCGTCTCATTTTACTCGACGGCTGCTGTTAGCTTGCTTTGGTGCTTCAAACTTGCTTGTGAGCTTCGGTATTGTTCCCGTTTTCACCCGGATTCCTCCTGAAGAGTCCCTGTTATTAATTAGTGAAAAATTGGATGAAGAAACAGTGAACTGATATCTTCATATTTTGGCTTCGACGTATTTCCTGTTTAATGATGCCTTTTTTGAGCAAACTGACGGAGCGGCTATAAGGATTTCTTCCCCCCCCCCCTCTCCTCCCCCCCCCCCCCCCCCACGACAGTCACCAAACTTTTTGTGAAAGTCTCTGAAAGTACTTGGTTTCTTAAGTCTACCTGTTTTTGGAGATACGTCGATGACATTTTTATAGTTTGTCGTTCTGCAATCGATGCTTTAAATCGATTTTAGATCATTCTAATTGGCTCCATCCCAGTATCAAATTGAATGAAAGAGATGGCAGACATCGTTTTCTTGACATTTTGGTTCACACAACAACAAAAAAACGAAGATGGGTCTTTAAGGCATAGCGAATATCGCTAACCCATGCATACTAATCTTTATCTTCATTCGACGATCTGTCATCCGCGACACCAAATCATATTGGTCTTGCGTACTATGGTGAAAAGAGTTTATGCAATCTCTGCTGTAGAATATTTCAATTGGGAATTGGACCATCTTAAAGTTGTTGTTAAACAGAATGGGTACACTGCTAAACAAATTTGTCGCGCGCGTCAGTTTGGCTTACCAGGTGAATCATCACAGGAAAACTATTTATCTGTTGCTTGTTTTCCCTTTCCCGGGAATATATCGCCGAAAATTTCGTTAATTTTAAGATGATGTTAAAAGTGGTTTTAATCTCCCAGCGCCGCGGAGGAGTGACCGAACGTCCCAAGACGCCTATCTGCGGAGCGCGTCGCTGTTCGCCGTCGGAGATTCGAGTCCTCTTTCTGACGTGGTTTTATTTTATTTTTTATCCTTATTATAAGTTTGTAAGCCTAGGGGCTAATGACCAGCGTAGTTAAATCCCATAGAATTAGATTTTTTTCATCCACCAGCAAAGAGTAAGGCTCTTCTTGGGTCAGTCAAGAATGACCTGGGACTGATGAAGCTCGCTGTATACAGAATTGCATGTCATCGTGATAAGACTTGCATTGGCCAAACGGTCCGCACTATTCAGGATCAGTTTGTGAAACATCATCGTCAGAATTGTTTGCTCCAACCAGAAATCGGCTGTTGCAGAACATTGACTTAATGAGGGATAAAATAAGAGACATAAACGACTGTTTCTGGTACCCGATACTGCGAATGTGTTATTAAGAAATCGATGGATATTCTTATGTACGATAATATTAATAAGGACAAGGGTTTCCTTTCAAAAATTGGATCCCAATTTTATCTTATATATAACAATAACGGTCTTCATTTCGACCTGCAGTTTCTTTAAACTAGGATTTTTTTCGACCCATAGTAGTTTGCCGATTTTCTCCGCCGGTGCGTAACTAGTTCCAATGCGCCTAGAGGCGGTCTACTTCTATTTCGCGCACGCCCGGTGGACCGTCAGCGGTGTACAAAGGGGCCGCCGTCGATGTCCTAAACGCGATTTCCGGCGAGTGAATACATTGGGCTTACTGACCTGAAGATGGCAGCAAGCAGCAAGCTGTGTCAAGAGGACGACATTATGCGGCTGCAGTCACCAGAAGAATATCATTAGTAGTTACGCCAGGGAATTCTACGCACCACAAATCATCTTACTGAGAAGTTATCTCACTGTAGTCAACGATTAGACAAATATATACCTTAAAAGTCAGTGGTTTACCAATAAGGTACAGAAAAAGAAATTATTGATAAAGGAATTATCCAGAGCAAATTTCAGATTGTGATGATGCTTTGTGAATTATTCAACTTGAGCGAAGGTTACAGATATAGTAGAATTAAGCTACAGTATATACGTGATAAACGGGATGTCCCATTTATCTTGTCCACCGAAAATATCTCTGGAACAACAGCAGTTATTGTAAAACGACTTTCACCAGTATCAGTGTAAGGCAGGGGCTCACGAATGTAAATATTTTGAAATATTCCAAAACGAAAGCATATGTGTTTATAAATTCATCGGCAATCTATTGCCTGACAGATCACATAAACAATGGTGTTGATTCTATCGCAGAACGCCAATTATATCCCGAAATATTGCGAAGCAAAGTTGACACGTGAAATATGCGAAACGTGCGGGTAGCACACGTCCTGAGCAGCTTGGGGTTTTCAGCCGAGTCTCAGGACGTGCAAACTTCGCGTATTTCAAGCGTCTACTTCCCTTTCTTAATATCTCTGGATATAGTCGGTGTATTGTGATGCAATCAACGCCATTGTTTACGTGATCTGTCATGCTATAGATTGCTAATGAAATAATATTGGGTGTCCATTTAGAAACACATAAGGTCGTGTATATATATATATACACGACCTTATGTGTTTTTACATAATTTACATTTATTAGCTCCTTTCTTACATTTATACCGGCGAAAGTCGTTTTACAATATCTGCTGTTGTTACACAGATATTTTTGGTGGTTACGATAAATGGGACATCTCGTATATCAGGTTTATACTGATAAAGAACATTGTTTCAACGTCCAGGTGGCTTCTTGACCACTCATGGCGTTCCCTCCTGTGAAGATACGTCAGGGGTAGGCATACAGCAGATATATCGCCGACGATAAAGTCCATTCTGCTGAAGCTGTGTGTACACTGTCTGCCTCGATACAAGTCTTCCAATGGAAGCTGGGATGTCAGGTGCCTGGTAGCTGAGATGTTAGATGTCGGTTGCCGAGCAATAATACGGCGATATCAATGCGCCATTAGAGCCAGATAAAGACCCTATCCTATCTTTTTGTCACCAATGGTTGGAAGGAAGGAAAGAAGCTTGAGGTTCGTCGTCCCGTCGACAGCGTGGTCATTAGAGACGACACTGACGCTCAGATTTTTGGGTAAGTATGGGAAAGGTATTCGGCCGTGTTCTTTTGAAGGAATCAGGTTCGCATTACCTGAAGTGATGTAGGGAAATCACGGAAAACCTCAATCTAGTTGGCCAGAGATCGTCGGTATACAGTTTTGGTCTATAAACTGTTGTCACATCCAAGAAACAACAGAGCGATTCACATTAAGCCATTGGGCCACACCAGTTTGTCCTGCTGCCATTCTTCCTACGGCTCTCCAACACAGGAGAGAGTGGTAGGCATCTGCAGTCGACCATAATGCACCATCTCTGACTGTGAACACGGTGATGATGAATGGGGAGCTACTTAGTTAACACTGATGTCATCGGTGGCAAGATTGATTGATGACTAGAATGCCATACTCTGTGCGGAACACGATTGCAAGGACATCTGTTCACATGTTCAAATGTTTGTAAACCTATGGTCATCATTCCCTAGACTTGTATAGTTCCTACATTTAATTTTATATTTTTGATATGTAAATTCTATGCATCTTGGCAATATTAGTATATTTTATTACATTTATTTTTGATTCTACGTAAATTTCAATGCATATCTTAATATTCAATATCTTTGGGCACATTATTATAGCTGGGCGCAGAGATTTAGCAAGTAAGGAGTCGATGACTAGCAGTTGGTATGTTCAGTCAGTCTGTAGCACTCGGTATGTGGAATCTCTCTGTAGCAAATACTCTATAAGCTAACTTTGTTGAATAGGTTAAGCATTTTTGGGTAAGGAATACATGGACGTAAATATGCGCCAGCCCCAAATAAAAGAAGGGCATAAGAAGTTTTGTAATGGCAGGTTAGATATTACGTAGAAGCGTGCATTTGCCCCATCTTTTCATTGTTAGAAACGAATTTATGCCCCAATTTAATATTGTTAATGTTAATTGTAAATTAATTGAAAGAATTCTCAATTTAATTATTTGATATCTTTTGTAAATGTAAAGTTCTAATCACTTTAAAATTTTGCTTCAAAGTCAATATAGAACCCTTTGTTAAAACTAAAAGATGTGTCAGCCTACATCATTTAATGCAGGTAGTTAGTTTCCCCTTACCTCTACATATTTTTATTTAAATTCTACTTCTTGAGTTAACATACTTTGGGCCACATTGCACTTTCCATACAGGAATTATTTATTTGCGATTTTCCCTGCTGCCGCTGCCGTTGCTGCTGTTGTTTCTGTGTAGGAGCATTTTCTCTTCTTCTTTTTTTGCCCCCTCTTTCGCTGTAATTCTTGGCAGAGAGTAGAATGCGCCACCCAACTTGGATAACGCATGAACAGGGGCCTAAATTCGACAGAAACAAAGCAATCACTTTCAAGTTCTGCTACTTCTGCGCCTAAAAGCCTTACCTCATTCTCAATTAATTAAATGCACTCGTCATAAACTTCAAAAGTTTAGGTTCAATTTTTATTCGAAGTAGATTGTTTAATAGATTTTCAGCACATTTGACCAGATATCTTTCACTGAAACGGATATCTTTCACTTTTCAATTTAAACAGATATCTTCAGACTGAAATCAAATGTTTGTAAATCTATCGGACCAAACAGCGTGGTTATCAGTCCGTAGCTTACAAACTACTTAAACCTAGGTAAACTAACCTAAGGACAACACACACACCCATGCCCCAGGGAGGACTCGAACCTCTACGGCGAGCAACCGCGCGCTCCGCAGCGAGACGCTTTACACCGCTCGGCCCTTCAGACTGACAAACTACTTAAACTAACTTACGCTAAGAACAACACGCATACTCATGTCCGAGGGAAGACTCGAACCACTGCCGGGAGCGACCGCCTAGTCCATAGCACGACGCCTCCTGCGTGACGGACATGTGTCGTTAGTTCGTGTGATTATAACTTGAATTCATTTCAGGGCAGCAAAATAGTGGTTTGTTACTTTAATTTTGGGCACCAGGGTATATTGTGTATTACGGTGTGACACACCGTGGCGCTCGTTAGGAAACTAAGTGGTAGGTCACAAGAAAAGCACAACGCCCCACGTAACTACACTGTTGTGGAAGCTACATTAACCTCTGACCTTCCTTTCTTCACTCACGTGGCATTCTCCTCCTTCTTGCCATACTTTTTAGAAGAAACCAAGAGACGGTCTATAATCGAAGGTTGCAAGCTGGAAAGGAGTATAATGACATTCCGTGTGCTTACGTGTTCCGCCATCGACGGATGATGCCGAGAATCAACACCTTATATAACAACATAGCATGTCGTATTGTTTCCTTTCATAAACCGTAGTCACTCTTATTTACCGTGTGGAGTACTGAATTTATTCGTGTACGTTAGGCATTTTTTCCTCCAAATGTCGTGCACACGTTCACTACTTCTATGTAGTTATTGGTTTTTATGAAATCTTTTAAGTGACTCTACAGTTCGATCATCATTCATCAAAAGGAGGCTGCAGTCATTGTGTTACCTCGAACAGTCACTTTCGAGAAACATATCCTAGCTTTCTGTGTATAATCAGGTGTGCGACACTTGTATCGATCGAAACTGAACGTCGGCCTAGACAGCAGTGATTCGAAGTGATACGTTTTCCTGTGGTTCCCAGGTCCCTGTTTCATTCATCATTAACAAAAAGTTAAGAAACGGTTCAGCACGAGGAATTCTATAGATGAAGTTCCGTAACATTGTGTAAAACGAATTTTCCGCTTCACAAAACATATCTGTTGTAGTATTGGTTACTTTTTATCTGACAACAATATGTTTACAAGTTTCCTCGTAATTTCTGTGGCGTCATTTTCCGGGCTCGTAGTTATATAACTACCATCTTTTACGACTACAACAGAAATCTTATTAACGCTTTTATCCTTATTTTCTAGCATCTTCACCGTTCACTATAAAAATACGGTTTTTTTACACACGTAATTTGTTTTAGGTTTAGTACATGAACTTCTGTCGTACTTTGAATTAATATTACTATAAAGAATAATAGCTATTATGTACTTCTTCTCACTCATATAACTTGGCACATATTTCTACCATATGCTTTTCACTGCGGAATAACGGGAACATTTAGTGCTAGTGTAAATTGAGTGCACCTAAACGTACCATACAACTTAGAAAAATGAGATATAGGAAACATATTAAAGTACGAACGTGACTAATGAAACTAATATTGACGTGTACTACCAAGTCAAAGAATGATAACTTCGTGACAGAACCCTTTAAAATGAAGTGAGAAATGTCAAATGTTTGTAAAACTATGGGACTTATCTTCTGTGGTTATTAGTCCCTATGCTCACAAACTACTTAAACTAACTAACCTGAGGACACACACACGACCATTCCCGAGGGAGGACTCGAACTTCCGACGGCGAGCAGCCGCGCGCTCCGCCGCGACGCGCCTTAGATCTCTCGACCACTCCTCCGCGGCATTTCATTAGTTTCAAACAACGGTTGTTATCTCATTCAATCTGTGCAATGTATTTCCCTAATTCACTTATGCAACATTACTTGTTTTAACTTCCACGTGTCCCGTGTGTCGTGCATAGAACACGTAAGTGGATAACTTTCCTCGGAATAAGACTCCCATGTAACTCCAAAAATTTATGCACCAATATTTTCCACACCTATCGCAAGAAGTCACCAATTACTTATTGGTCAAAACAATTAGGAGATCAGTTAGGATATCCAGGTTCTGAAGCATTTTTTATTAAAAAAACAATCTCGGTTGAGTAAACGAGCGCGGAAAGAGTCCAGGGTGTGGCAAGGGTTGGCATTGCGTGAGTAAACATAGCTTCGCGCGTCTGAGTAAAGTTTTGCCATTGACTTCGCTGTCCCCATTATTGAGCAACAGTTACATCTATTTTTATTGAATTTTAATAATTTGACGCTCTGCCCTTTAGTGGTATTTTATTAGTTCAATTTTCATCCCCTCCCCCCCCACCGCCCACCACGTAAAACACGTGAATGTGGTTATGTCGTCTGCTGTTTTTTCAGACTGCACCCTCACTATTGTAATATTTCTAGCTTAGGAAAGATTAAACACATTTTAGTTGTGTTTTAAACAAGCTTGTGAATCTTCCCCGCCCCCTTCTTTCAAAGTCTGATGATGCCTGGAAGAAGCGAAACCCGTCATGTTTAAATAAATAAAACATCAAGTTTATGCAACGAAGACTGTTTTTACGGTGCCAGCGCCATTAAAACATGAAATGGAGAGATTTTAGTTTTGGTTCTGAAGTACTGTCAGCGACAGAATAAACTAAAATAGTTCGACGGCTTTCTGTCGGTTCTACGGAGTGGAGACTACAACATTGCGGCAACCGAGATAGTGGTAATAACACAAATTTGCTGCATGGGGGTTGGTGATGACTTGGTTTACTCTACCAAACGAATCACACAAGCATTTGGGTTCAAACTGTGTTATGATAGGGTTGTGTAATTCAAGAACAATGTGACTTACCCGAAGTTATGGCATGGAAAGCCATAGGAAGTTTGAAAACGAGGCAGTCAGAGAGGGAGGTGGCTGCAGCTATTGGAGTGTCCCAACGTTTTGTCAAACGTACGGGAAGCGTCGTATTTCATCTGCACGATTATCTCTGTTGATATTATGTACTGACCGCCCTATAATACTGATATTGTAATCTCTTGTTTTGTACCGGATACCTAGCGATGGATTTTCCAGAATCTCATCCACAGTAATCACCCGACATGTCCTGTGATTATCATATCTTTGCCTAAAGAAAAGAAGCACTGTGATGGATCCTGTACTACACTACATATGACACGTATCAGGGTGCAGGGGTGGTCAATACGTAACATCGACTGGTACGGACGCGCAGATAATCTACGACGCTTTCCTGTCATTTGTCGCAATTATATTGAGAGAGCAAGTACCTCTGTCAATAAAGTCACTTAAGAGAAACATAGTAGTCATTCTTACTTGTTAATCACCCTTGTTTTTATAGTAGTATGAATACAAGTGGATGAACTTTTTGCTCAACTCGCATGGGCCTCGAAATGCGTATTACAGATGCAGCGTAGCCAAAACCAACGAAAGGAGAGGAAAGGAAATACTTCAAAACAATTGTGGGATCAGTTGAGATATCTAGGTTATGATGTAGCGCAACTTTCCAAATTCAGAAGCACAATATTTCTGAATATAATTTAACAAATATTTTGAAATATAGAACATTGACTGTGTTATATTCAACATATTACTGAAGCTCATGCATGAAAACAGATGAAATTACAATTGTAGTATTAAAATTTATTAATATTCCATTAATAATGTTCACAATAAAATGGTTTCGGTTCAATATAGCGACCACGTAACTGAGTGAATAAAACCACACTTCCAGACTGTCAACATCGTGTTATTCTTCCACTACGGACATTATGCAAACAAATTCCGTCTTCAATAACTGAGGATACATAGTGCTGAAATTAGTTTTGTTAAATGGGAAAACCTTGTGGAAGATGTAGAAACTACTGGTGCGTAAATTTTTGGCGTTACATAGGTCTTGTATTCAGAGGAAAGGTATCCAATTTCATGTTCCCATACACAACCCACTGGACACATGGAAGTTAAAATCAGTGATATTGCATAATCGAAGGAAGGAAATAGCATAGAAAAATATTCCATAGTTTATAAATCTATGGCACTTAAGTAATGTGGTTATCAGTCCCTAGGCCTACGAACTACTTAAACTAACCTAACGAAAACACACACACACACACACACACACACACACACACACACACACATGCCCGAGAGAGCACTTGAACTTCCGACGGCGATTTACAGCGCTTTCCGCAGCAAGTTGCCACAGAGAGCTCGGCCTCTCCACCGGTGGCATAGCAGAGATTTAAAAACAATAAAAGTACCGTCATTTGTAATAAAATTTATATTACGATCAAATGCATTTCACTTCATTTTAAAACAACCTTAATGGTCACTCTCACAAATATTCTTACCGTTTTGTTTCTGTTTGTTTTTATCACAAACTTCTCAACCTTCGTCGTTTGTAGTTTAATATGTCTTACATCTCTTTCTCCTAGGGTGTGTAGCACCTTTAGGTACACTCAACTTACACTAGAAGTACATGTACGGTGAAAAGTGCAGTGTACCTATATGTAACAAGTTATAAGAGTGGGAGGAACGAAATAATGAAATTAACAATTAGTGATGCTAATTCAAAACAGAATGAACTAAAATGGTCCGACGTCTTTTTTCAGACAACAACATTACGGCAATCACGATTCTGATAATAACGGAAAGTTGCTGCAGAAGGGGTTGGTGATAACCTGTATTTACTCTACCAAACGAATAGTTAACAGGTAGTTGCAATAGCAACGAGATTTACCCTAAGCTATGGCATGGAGAGCCATAGGAAGGTTGCAAGCGGGACAGACACAGCGAGAAGACTGTAGATATTAGAGAGTTCCAAAGTGTAATTTCCAGGACCTGGACCGATTTCAGTCGGCAGGAACCTGTAAAGGAAGGCCAGGCCCTGGTCGTTCACGGGTAACATCAGCAAGAGATGATCTCTGGTTTACAGCCCGTCGAGACAGGAGGCTGAAAGCAACTAAGCTGCGACGCACTCTCCAAGCAGCAACAGTCAGAAATCGCCGTCTGGAATGTGTCCTCTAGACACGGAGGCCTGTGGTCTGTGCCCCATGAAAACGACATCACCGTCTAGCCCGCAGAAACTGAGTGGAGGAATAGCAGGACTGGAGTCTTAAGTAACGGCGTCGGGTTCTGTTTATAGATGAGGCAAAATTTTGTGTTTAGTTGTACAATCGTCGTTCCTTCATCTGGAGAGAACTTGAAACAATCCCGCTTATGTGCAGGAATCATCACCGTATCTTTGTGGCCATGAATCGGTATTGGCGGACGTACGGACCTCTATGTCGTTCAGAATGGCGCTTTTACTGCACAGTGGTTTAGAGGCGAGATCCTTCGATCTTTTGTTGTGCCCTACACTGGTGCCATAAAAGATGGATTCTTTCTGTTGGCCGGCCGCGGTGGCCGCGGGAATGAGGCGCGTCAGTCACGGTCTGCACGGCCACTACGGTCGGGGATTCGAATCCCCCCTCGGGCATGGATATTAGTGCCGTCCTTAGCTAGTTCACAAGTAGTTTCTAAGTTTAAACACTGATGACCCCGTAGTTAAGTCCCATTAGCTATACAAACATTTGAACATATGATTTTCCTTTTGTTGTACGATAACCCTAGTCGCCACAGAGCTACACTGATAGACGATATGCTTGTAGTTGAGCGAATTGGAATGGCCAGCTTGTTCACCGGACTGAAATGCTATTGAGCATGAAGGGGGTATACTTGGCAGACGCATTGTAGGCTGACCTCACTTCCCACAACGTTTTCAGACCTGGATATTGCACTCGTGGAACAATGGCCAAATACCCTTAAGAGCTCATTGATGACCAACCCGTGAATGTGTGCAACTGTACTGGCCATCCGACGTGATCACACACATACCTTGGCGAACAGAATCAACAAACAAGACACATTAGAAATAATTATAGTATAATCACAAAAACACTGCATGTTTAGAGGCAAAAAGTTATATTTAGCGTTATTTTGGGGGGATTATTCATGGAGCCACACGACAGGCAGTCTCTTGAAAGCACTGTTGGAATTTGGCGCTAGCTGCCCTTAAATTAAAACAAGAAATTCCTATTACATACCCGGCGCAGCGCATTCCAGATATTTAATAAATTCAGCCACAGCTATGTGCTACAGCAGAATCATCGCACGCAGTACATGCATCGATGACCTCTATTCGGCTCCCGGGATTTGGTACAATGAGTGCTATTTCGGTCTGTTAAGAGCTCTTCCCAGCATTCCTCATCCCTGTTGAATTGCAAGTGTCACTCGAGGTCAGTCAGAGCACAGTGCAGTTGTGAGTGCACTATGCGAGTACGAATTTGAATGTGCGCACATTGTTCTTGCTTGTACGGTGGGTGCTTCTGTAGCCAAGTATTTCGAGTGTTTGGTATTTCAAACGCTGTCGTATTTGAAACTAATAGCGCGTACACGTTAAGCGGAAAATCATTGTTCACTAAGTCACAAAGCGCACAAAAGTGTGTGCTGAGTGATAGTGGCGCGAAGCCACTGAATGTGACGGAAATAAGTTAGCTGCAGAAGACACCGCAGAACTGAAAAACCGATCCTGCCAGCGGAATCTATGAAAATTGTGCCCAGTGAAATTTGCGCCCAGCCAGAAATGTGTGAAATTTGTGCTCAGTACCTGCTCCCTTTGTGTCAGGCTTACCCGTGCCCGGGCCGTCCTGATCATATTAAACTACCTGCACCTTAGACAAACGGCCGCACTGCGCCCCGGTAGACCTCCTCCACCACTGTAGCGACAGCCGCCGGCTATCTGTTAAACAGCCTTTGTGCCTCTCTGGCTGTCGAAGAGATCACACCGTGCGATTTCTGTATTTTTGACACAGTAGTTCAGATATGGAAGTTTGAACCACTAATCGCGGTAATCCAAGTTGCCACTACGAAGGTTACTCTTACATACTGAAGACAATCAAAGAAGATGGAACAGTGACAGGGCGCTATTCAAGACAGAAGGCAAACCACTACCGAGGAATGCTGAAAACCAGGAATCCGACAGTGCTTTTTTCATTCGAGCATTAATGTGGACCTCCAGATGTCGCTCGGTTGGAAGTTAGGAAGACTTTCAATCAGCAAAGGAGAGGGCAAGAGACGGGAAGACGTCTATTTAGAAAATATATTCAGACGAACTGGGTTGTTGTTGTTGTGGTCTTCAGACAGCAGACTGGTTTGATGCAGCTCTCTACGCTAACCTGTCCTGTGCAAGTCTCTTCATCTGAAAATACTTTTGGCAACCTACATCCTTTTGAATCTGCTCACTGTATTCGTCCCTCGGTCTCCCTCTACGATTTTTACCCCACACGCTTCCTTTTAATGCTAAGTTGACAATTCCTTGATGTCTCAGAATGTGTCCAACCAATCTATCTCTTCTCTTAGTCAGTATATGCCAGAAATTCCTTTTCTCCCCGATTCGGTTAAGCACCTCCTCATTAGTTACGTTATATACCCATCTAATTTTCATCATTCGCCTGTAGCGTCACATTTCAAAAGCTTCTATCATCTTTTTGTCTGAACTCCTTATCGTCCACGTTTCACTCCCATACAATGCTACACTCCAGGCAAGTGCTTTCAGAAAGAACTTTCTTACATTTAAATTGATATTGGATGTTAACAAGTTTCGCTTCTTTAGAAACGCTTTCCTTCCCATAGCCAGGGTTGCTTGCATAATAGAGGCTATCATTTTGTCATTGAAATGCCAGAACAGCAAGCAACGAAGAGAGCTTTGAACTACCAGCGGGCAAAATCACAGGAAAATGAGAGAGATCCACCGACAAGAGAAGACGTTGACTCAAAGGCGGATGAATGATGGCAGCAGTTTTCTGTTAAGCGACAACAAACTGGGAGAGAGCATAATAGTTTTTAGCGGAAGGGCAGGAAGAGTGGCGCTAAGGAGTAAACAAGACTTTTTTTATGGACGGTACGTTCAAGTAGTGCAGCAAACTGTTTTCGCAAATATTCAGCTTTCTCGCCGACTTTGGGAGTACAAATAATGAGACAAACATCTATTCAGTTGCCTTTGCGCTACTGCCAAACAAAAGAAAAGAGACGTACGTACGCCTTTTCCGAAATTTGATGGAAATATTCCAGAATGGAAACCTGCAAACGTGACGCAGATTTCGAATCAGCCGCGAGCTCAGCAATTAACGTTTATTAAACAGCCCGTCAACACAAACAAACATTTGATTGAAGTCACGTCAAATAGCCAGAGGGACCAGACCAAGACATGATGAGTGTTATTGAATGTATTAGCTACATTTCCTGTGAACAATATCGAACTTGAACTGTACACAGAATTTTTTCTTTGGTTACCTAAATACATTATTTTACCCTTGTTCAAACATGTTTGGGAAGAGTGTAGTTTGATGCCCACTGACACCGTTAATTTGCTCCCCCTCACTTAGCGCCTTCCCCCCTCCCACTGGCTACCTCACAAAAGCATAAAACACAAAATTTATGTGTAGGAGCTTTTTCATTTTCGTAATTATGTAATGGAAGTATAGAGTTAACTACTTCGCAAATAGATTTTTATGGATTGAAACTAATAAAGAAAACGCATTAAAAACAGGTGAACTGATTATTAAAGAAACAGAACAAGTAACAAGCTCTCCTTAGCGACAGGTGAGTAGCGTAGCGTGTATGTTTGAATTTCTTCCTTCTTTTTTGGATGCAAATGTTGAAATTTCCTCACCAATATCGATGGCTTCTGCTAGCACATTTTTATTCAATGACTGATAAATTAGACATTCGTGCCTGTCTCACAGTGGACCCAAGATAATTCTTATTAATCTTACATATAAGGAAAATGTTCTTACATAATGCTATCAAAATTTCCAAACGTTAAGAAATATCCTAGAGGCACAATGAAATTTGGAACTGTTCGGAGAAAAATCTTCTTACTAGTGAAATTTGTGCAAGGATACCATTTACTGGAATCTCATGACGTTAACTTATATTTGTATAAACGTGCGAAGCTTTGTTTCTGAAGTTTTAATCAAATGACTATGATCTGAAAAAGCGTCAGATATGTGATTTTGCAACGTGTATCTATTGTTTGCAGAAAGATGTCGATGCACTCTGCGTGCTGTCTAATATGATTAAAAACAATTCAATAACTTATATAGTTTAAAATCTTTTCTTAACAGTTGCGTCCAGAAGTAAGATATTCTCCTTGCGTTGGCGGGCATAAACAATACGTAATTCCTTTGGCAGACTGTGACAGTCTCTTTACCACTTCCCCTCCTCCTCATATTATTTCTCTGGATGCAGAGAATATGATTTTAAACTAAATATCAGTAGTCTCTGCTGACTGCAGATATTTAATTTATTCACCAGTGTAGTAAATTTTATATTGACAAATATTAAGAGGTTAGGCCTTTCTACATGCCCGAAAAATAGGTTTGTTGGGGATTTATTGTCAGAAAAACTACAAAATAAAGCGACAGTACAAAAAGGGTAGGCCTATATGCATCATACAAATCAGTGACTGTATACAATAATTTTTGTGAGGCGTTTAATTCCAAACTGGCGGCTGTGCAGCGTTTTACAGTGACGTCTTCGTTTCTCACATGGCCAGAGGAATAACTCCCGTATGTTTGGAATTATAATAAGCCTATGAACGTCGTTCAGTTATTTATAATAACAGTTGTAGAAGCACCTAGGGGCTTTTCGATATTTTGCTTTTAGGCCACATGCCGCACCTATAAGAGGGATATGAAAAGGTCAAGGACAAATTCGTCACATAACAACACGAGGAAGATGCAATAGAAAACAAAAATCCTATCGCATTTCCACACACAATGTGTTGTTCAAGATATATCGACATTTCAAGTGATTCGGTTGATAATTATCTGAGGTATGTTTCAAGCGAACTTCCGTGATACACGTTTTGTAGTGGTGTGTATTAGGAACTCAATCTCTCTCTCTCTCTCTCTCTCTCTCTCTCTCTCTCTCTCTCTCTCTCTCTGTCAGTCTCCGTCTGGCGGCTGAGAACCCCAGTTCGGGAACCTCCAGGTAGCGTCCCTCAACTCTTTTGTCTGCACGGCAAGGTGATTAGCGGACTCGTCCTCGGCCCTTTCTGGGCGCAAATCTCACTGGGCGCAATTTTCAGTACATCCTGCCAGCGCTACAACAAAATGGAGGCACCTCTATAAACATGGAATTGTGGGGACTGTTACAATTCCAAATCAATCAGTGTTAAAAATTCTTGTACCAGGTAAACGTTATGACAAAGTCGTAAAACTTGGAATGTGCGAAAATAGAAGAGTCTCACTACAGACACTTTCCGTGGGAGGAGTGAAATAAGGTGCCGGGACTGAGTCGATTTTTACGTCCATATCATCCTAATGCATATAAATGACTTTTAGATGTCTCATGTGCGAAAGTAGAAGAGCCTCACTACAGACAGTATCCATAGGAGGAGTGAAATACGGTACCGGGGCCATTTCGATTTTTACACCCATATCATGGTAATGAACGAGACTGAGAGGCCACATTTGCTCAAGGCTAATGTGTCCATTTCGGCTGATTAGGTCTACTCCATGATAACTGCAATTTACCCAACATTAACGCTGCATTCCAAGAGGATAGGGCCCCGTTCAGACAGGTGACATGGTCCAGGAAGGTTTCGTAAGTACAAAAATGCAATCTTTTATTCACATAAATGGCTCGAGTAATACCGAATAAGTCATCTCCGATAACTAATAAAAATATTTCGCGATTTAATATAGTTTATATGGAGTATTACATTAAGAACGTTTTATTGGAACAAAGCTTTGGCGTAGGGTTTTAAATCTGAAATCATATACGACAAGGGATCCGTTTAAAAAATGTAATGTTACATCTTTATGAAATTTTATTTACTTTTATTTATCACATTTATGTAAAAATACCTTATAATTAACCTCTGTTGCATTAATCATGCCATAATTTTATTATTACTTGAAAATCATCCTATAAGATGAGTCAAAATCAATCTGGGCTTACCCTCTGTGTTACCGAATTTTTGCTAGTAGCAAATGACTGTGGACGGTTGATTTTTTTCGATAAGACAAACTGGACATAACAAATTGCAATATGGTTCATTCGGTACCTAGTCTGATATGTGACGCGATAGCACAGTGCTACAGTGCAAGACTATGAATCCAATGATTCCAACCCCGGAAGGTTCAGGGATTTTTATCTGTCACTTCCCACTTCTTTCTCCTCTGGTAATGTTGCTGATATGAAAAATATCGAGTATCGCATCGGTTCAGAATCCACGTTAATCTCTATGACTGATTGGGAAGTCAGTTCGGAAGTCGGAGGAAGGCAACGGCATAGCACCTTCAAACAGTACCATGCTAACCGAACCAGGTGGTGTAGTGGTAAGACACTACACTCGCATTTGAGAACGTGGAGGGTCAAATCCACCACCGGCCATCTCTAAACCACTCCATGCAAATGCGGGGTTGCTTCCTCTCAAAGGGCAGGGTAAATTTCCTACCACATCCTTCCCTGAAAATTCGAGTATATGAGATGACCACGCTGTCGACGGGACGTTAAACCTTGAGCTACCTTTTTCCTTCCAGGACCATACCTAGTAAAGCACTGTGAAGTTCAAACCAATTTTTGGATTGTTGACTGCTTTACCTTTTATTCTGATATAGAGAATTATTAGAAATAACAACGCAAAGTTAAGCCTTTTGTACGCTGGGACTGTCTTTATTAATGTAATTTTTGTCTACTTGTGAGTGACAGTCCGATATATGAGAATCCGGAATGATATTAATTTTATCGCCTGCAGACCTAAAATCAGATTCACTCGACAATTTATATTTATATATTAGCTTACCCTGAGACCTTTTGGATATTGCAACAAAGCAAGTCACAAATTTTATTTTACAGGTAATGTTTTTCCGGAATGAAATTTTCACTTTACGGCAAAGTGTACTCTTATGTAAAACTTCCTAGCAAAATTAAAACTGTCAGGAGAGATTCTGTTAAGTGTGAATGATAGGAGGCAAGGCACTGATGGATATAAAGCTGTAAGGACAGGCCGTGAGACGTGCCAGTGTAGCTCAGTCGGTAGAGCGGCGTTTGCCTGCGAAAGGCGAAGGTCTCACTTTCTAATCCCGCTTCGGCAGACAGGCGCCAGGAAGTTTGAAGTTATATGATTCTTATTTTACATTACTGTGTTCATTTGAGTGTTTATTAAATAAGAGAATGGATAATGAATCATGCAGTGAAGGCTTTCACGATCGGCTGAAATAGTTGCTGGTGAATCTTCCGGGATGTATGGTCGTGGTCGAAGATACATTTCTGCTCCAGACGTTTCGTCCGGAGCTGCACTGAGTCCCGACTCATCGCTAACTGAAGCACCTCTGTAGATGCCCAGCGCAGCTCTGGACGAAACGTCAGTAGCAGAAATGTTTCCTCGACCATGACCATACAACCTGGAAGATTCAATAGCAACAATAATGAATACATTAAGGAAATATATGTCATATGTTTCTTATTTTACGTTGCTGTGTTAATTTGAATGTTTATTAAGCAAGATAAAATATAATGAATCAGTTAGGGAAAAAATAAAGAAGTAATGAAGTCAGTGAAATAAAAAAAAAATGGAGAGATTACCCTCACCATTGCCATTTCAGATGCGAGGGCATAGATATATCATAGAGCCAGTCTGTTCTGGAATCTTTATGCGTTGCTGTTATATTCTCGTCGGGATCGGAGATAATTGCTTTGTTAATGAAATTATTTTTTAGATGTGGTGATTATTATTTACTGTTTCCTAGTTCCCAGGGTGGGAACTGGGACAATGTCTCCTAGGATTCAAATGGCGTACTTCCCCTCTGAGTTTTGAATAATCTGCAGAGCTATTTGTTAACAGCATTGTCACTTGAACTGTGAGATCTAAAGTGATACTGCTTTGGGTTGAGTCCAATTAGTAATCTGTGTTCTTTCAGTCTGTTACATAATAATCTCTCTTGAAATTTTACCATGGTATTTATTAGAGAGTGCAACTCTGGACGACCATACATCCCGGAAGGTGGAAGGTTCAACTGCACCTATTTCGGCCGATCGTGAAAGCCTTCACTGCATGATTCATTATCCATTCTCTTATTTAATAAACAATCAAATGAACACAGTAATGTAAAATAAGAATCATATAACTTTAAACTTCCTGGCGCATTAAAACTGTCTGCCGAAGCGGGATTAGAAAGTGAGACCTTCGCCTTTCGCATGCAAACGCCGCTCTACCGACTGAGCTACCATGGCACGTCTCACGGCTTGTCCTTGCAGCTTTATATCCTTCAGTGCCTTGCCTCCTACCTTCCACACTTAATAGAATCTCTCCTGACAGTTTTAATTTTGCCAGGAAGTTTCACATAAGAGTACACTCCGCTATAAAGTGAAAATATCATTCCGGAAAAACGTAACTTGTAAATTAAAATTTGTGACTTGCTATGTTGCAATATCCAACAGGTCTCAGGGTAAGCTAATATATAAATATAAATTGTCGAATGAATCTGATTTGAGGTCTGCAGACGACTTTTTAGGCATGTTGGTAAAAATGACAACTTGGAAAACTGATTGCGATCGCATGACAGCACCGATTTTGACATTTGAAGTGCGGGGCGTTCAGAGTGTTCTTAGAGAGAAGACGCGGCAGTCTCTCCCGCCTCCCCCCCCTTCTCCCACTAAATCTCCCTCTCCCTTTCGCAACGGCCGCTCGCCCGCTCATCCGCTTTCCCGCTCTGGCCCTAGGGTACGGCCATAGTGAACGGCTCCCCGCTAGCTGCTCGGCCGCTTAACTCGCAGCGGTCGGACCGCGCGCGCTGCAACGGCGCGATGGCAGCTGGTGGCGGCCACAGTGCGCAGCCAATCGCGCGCCGGCTGATGCCGATACATGATCAAAATTACTTTTAGATTTTCTCGCTGAAAAAAATACTGCATGTGTATGAAACAAAGCTGCATCACACTCCGGTGTCAGTTTTTCGATAAAAATTCTCCTTCTGCTGTAAAAAAAAAAAAATGAAAACCACCTCTCATGGTTTCGTGCGTTTTCCTTGACGTAGGATACTTCTCACTCGATTCTCAGGAAACTAATTGTCGTGCCTCACTGAGTTTTTCACATCTTACAGGCTAACATAACATCTTCATAACGGAGTATCTGTTTTTCCGGTATTCGACGTAGTTTATTACGATACTTAATTTCCAGTTAACCTATCGCATAACATTTGAAGCTTCTGCAGTGAAAAATATAGTCGCTGAGTACTTTTCGTTTGGTTAACTTTAGGTTATACATTACTGCGTACGAAATGTATCCAACATTGTAAAATTGATTTTAAACCTGAATAGAAAGCGATACATCGCTCCAGTATAGCGAACTGGGTGTTGAAATTTGAGGGCGCTAGCGCCGCGCGCTCTCCTTCGGCGCGCCATGTGCACAACTACTGAGCCTCTAGCCTGCAGCTCAGTCAGTCAACCTTCGTAATAAAGCACATGCCCGAGCCAACAGAAAATGACTTTAAAAAATAGCAAAGTTGATTTGGGACAGATGCCAGTTCTGTGACTCGTTTTAAAATATTGGTGGCATACAAGTTCGGATAAAAAAAAAGAAAAAAAGGACAGTGAATCTAGTTCTATGTCTGACAGTTACAAATATTGGATTGTTTGCTGTCACTGACGGAAAATTGCAAGTTCATAATGGGGACTGTAGGGTTCTGAGGAAAAGAGAATGCTAGTGTTTTTGATGAATGCCCCTTCCGACATGCAATAGAACTGGGAAGACTAAAATTACCACAAGAATTTAAGACAGGATCCAATAGCATGCGTCTAAATGTTATCCAAGGCGCTGCAGCATTTTTCCTCTGAATCAATATTTAATTAGACTTTTTCCACAAAAAACAACAGCGGGGGGACATTAAAGATGTCTTCAACGGCACTGTTAAGTTGGAATATGCAGTTCTTATGTGCAGTTCGCAAATTGCATAAAATGCCAAAACTGGACTGCCTAGTTGCTGGCATGGGGTAGTAACTGTTAGATCACGACAGGGAAAAAGTTGCAACTGCTGTCCTATAACCTCAATATACATACAAAGTAACTATATAAGGCTTTCTATAGTCCATGGTGTGGCTGATACAGCAACCAGTCAAATTTTAATTTCAAGTAAAAACAGTCTTCGTTGCAAAGTGGGTTTATTAATTACCAATGACACGTTTCGCCCTCACAACAGGGTTCATCACATTATCTGCATGACAAACGTTACGCATATTGCTAGAACAGCCCCTGTTTCACTACTTTAAATGTTGTAGTAATTCTTGTGTAACATTTGTCATGCAGGTAAGATGATGGCCTGCTGTGAGGGCAGAACGCGTCATTGGTAATTAATAACACCACTTTCCAATCAAGACTGTTTTTACTTGAAATTACCCTGTAACTGACAGTGTACCGTCTGTCACAGTGTATGTATTTTGAGATTATAGCAGGACAGTAACACTAGATAACAGTGCAACCAATCCAAGTATTTTTACTTACTAGTGAATGAATTCAATATTAAGCTCCATGAAGCACATTGCTGTAAAATGTAAATTACGTCCGCTAGAATTTTTAAAAGAAAAATGTTTATCTCGGCTTCAGAAGGTCGTAGAGCAACATCATTGGTTTTAAAATCTGTGTAAAAATGTCAGCAACAAAGTTCTTTAACAGTTCCTTTCATAACATAGAAAAAGAAATAGTCAGTACAAGAAAACGGGCCCAAAAAAAAACTGCAAGTTCTTAAAAGTCATTCTTTGAAACTTATAATTAACATAATCTAAAAAATAATTTAATAGTATGATATTACAACTCTTCACGAAGAAAACGGAGAACCGTTACTCTAGGTTTATCCTCTGACCAACTCTAGCCAATTTCTAGGAGCATTTTTTTTTTTTTTTTTTTTTTTTGAAAAAAATCGATATATCTCAAACAATACAGGGTATTTTTAATTTTTTCCGAAAAAGGTCTTTCTTGACTTATTTCGTGCCATACTTATGGTAAATCCTAGGTTCGTAAACGTGAACGTTGTCGAGTTATAAGGAATCTAGTTTTTAATGAATTATAAGTGATTTTTTTATATAACTCGAAACGTATCAAATTAATCGATACCTACAAAAAAGCAATCGATAGATAATTTTAAGGGCTACAACTTTCTAATTTAACATTTTCCCATAGGAGTTATCTTTTTTATTTATTTAATAAATAGCGTTTTTTTGGAACTTCGCGAATTTTTTCGGCAAATTTCGCCATCTAGGCTCGATTTTTATAAAATAGAAACTCTGTTTGCAATTTTTTGTTTTCAGGTAATAATTTTTGCAAATTTAATATTACACTGAGACACAACGCTTGGCCTAAAACTGAATGGCCGCTTGGGAGTGGTAATGTGGTCTAAGGCATAATGCTACAGACCAGGAGGTCGCTCGCGACGGAGGATTTTTGTCGGGCGATCTGGGTGGCCAAGTCCTTCTCTAGAGTTGATCATAACGTTCCTCAAAGCAACCGCGGACAATTGTGGTCTTGTGACATGGTGCATAATCAACCGCAGACATTCCGCCGTTCTTTGGGGACGTCAAGTCCATGCATGGACCATTAAAAGAAATCCGTCAAACTTCAGTTAGACAATAAATCAGTCAAACATACAGGCCGTAAATTCTACGTAATACCTAGGAGTACCAATTACGAACAACTTAAAGTAGAAAGAAATCATAGAAAATATTGTAGGAAAGCGAACCAAATACTAAGTTTCATTGACAGGACGCTTAGAAGATGTTTCTAATAAAGAAACTGCCTAAACTGCACTTGTGCGTCCTATTTTAGAGTACTGCTGCACATTGTAGGATCCACATCAGATGGGACTGACGGACGATTTAAAGAAATTTCAGAGAAGGGCAGCTTTTTTTGTATTATCGCGATATAGGGGAGGGAGTTTTAAGGAAATGATGCATGAGTTAAGGTGGAAATCATTAAAAGAAAGACGTTGTTTGTTGCGGCGAGATCTGTTTGCGAAATTTCTTTCACCAACTTTCTCCTTAAAATGCGAACATACATTGTTAGCACCCACGTACATAGTGAGAAATGATCATTATAATTAAATATAGGAAATCAGATTAAAAACAGAAAAAATATGTGTTCCTTTTTCCCGCGAGCTATTAGAGTATCGAACTACAGAGAAATATCATAAAAGTGGGTGGATGAACCCTCTAAAATGCTCTTCATTGTGACTTGCAGAGTATCAATGTAGATGTAGATAAGTGCTGCTCTTCGGCATCTCCGTTGTACGTAATGAGAGGCAATGCTTGGAATTTTATTTTAAGCGCACAGTCTTGATACTTTGGAGCTTGAAATACTGAATTCCGTAACGATATCCGAAATTAAATGTCCCACACGTCTAGCTCCAACTACCATTCCACGTCAGAGTCTGTAGCCAACCCTTTCACAAGAATCACGGCAGTGCAAACGTCAGTTTTGCCATTGCACCGCTCTTATGCACTGTGTAGGCGATACTACTGACCTCTGTGGCGATCGCTATCCCGTGACTTTAGTCTCGTCATTATACACTGCCTGCATGACGTCTTGCTGCCTCCCATTGTCTCGCTTTTATTTGCTGCTTATTTATTTAATCGTGTCTGAGCTACATCTGTAATTAATTAATAGGCAACATATACTAGATTACAAATAAAACTAAGTAGTAATTATACATTCACATATACAGTCATGATTTTCACACATCACACGTCATTATTGTCCGTAGCAGGCTCATATCTCTCTCCAGTGTTCGGCACACTTCACTGCAACGTCATTGCCAGCCCCAGGTCCTGGAAAGTGCATCGCTCAGGCAAGGATGGACAGCTCAGTACGTGTATCAGAGCTCGTCTTCTGCGTATCCCCACTTGAAAAGAGTATCCTTTGATCTTCCCATTCGACACCTAAGTCTTTTTATACTCTTATAGACTCTCCATTCCAGTTGAGATCCAGAGGAAATTTTTTCTTTAATGTTCCAACATTGCAAGCTGTTTTCTTTTCTTCTTTTCTTTTTTTTTTCCAATTTCTGTGTCCACATTGATTCCCTGAGTGTACATTGACTTTCATTTAGTGGATGTTCAAATTGAATGAAATTTTTCCTCGATCTTAATCTTGCCACCACTGGCTGATTTCCGAACTGGGGATGTCTTCTATCCTCGCACTGTCTGCTTCTTTCAGCCATCGCCAACGTTTGCTGTCTGATTTGTTGGGGAGCTATTCCAGATCACATATAAAGGAGATCACGGTTTGTAGGCTTCAGGCATCCCGTAATTAATCGACATGAATCATTCAGTGCTGTATATAGCTTGTGGGCGTGCGTCGATGTTCTCCATACGGGGCAAGCATATCCAGCTGGAGCAAAACACAAAGCCAGGGATGATGAACGCAGAATTTCGGAATTGGCTCCCCAGTGTGAGTTGGTAACTTTGTGGATTATACCGTTCCGTGTGTTGATTTTTCGCATTTTTTCTAAATGTCTCTTATAGGACAGTGTTCAATCTAACGTGACTCCGAGATAAACTGGGTTTGGGCAATGTTTAAGTGTAAACCGTCATTGTATTTGCTGCTGCCCATCGCGTAGTGAACTCAAGGCCGTTGAACCGAGTCTGACTGAGGAATGCCTCGAGCTGTCCTGCAAGTGTTCCGAAGCGCGACGACAAAGGACAGGCAGTGGCGCCGTTATCGTGGACGGCGTGTGCCACCCCGGCCTACAGTTAGCGGTGAAGACCGCTACCGCGTGCCTGCTGCTATCGCTAACGGGCCGCGTCGCTTTTGTCTGAGCTCTCTTTTGTGTGGCTATCACGTGACACTCACAGGGAGCCGTCGACGCCGATCTAACGATCCCTCCTGTAGTCTTAATGGCCAGTGCGGCCACAACGGCCGATGGAATCAGTGAGTCCGTACCAGTGCTACCATCGTTATGAAACTATATAAAAGTGTCACTCGAACCACACCCCCCCCCCCTCCTCCCTGAGTTAAAAACAGTCGTTTGATGGAGTAGGGACATCTCGTTGCCTTCAACGTCAATGAAATTCTTCAGGGTATGTGACCGTACTGTTACTTTATAAAATTGTTCAACGTTTTTTTTTGCCACTACTGTAAGTGGCCTTCCTCGGTGTCTTTTTCTGATTTCTGAATGAAATAAGACAGCCGAAGATAAGACGCAGCTACTAGATTCTAAGGAAGAACTGTACTCGGATTTCACATGCTTCACTGTCATCAATCGGCCTTTTATTGAAAACGAGTGATCAGTATGATAAACGAAGATTGCTGGAAGAGCAATTGAATGGAATGGACAATGTCTTGAAAAGAGGTTATAAGGTGAACATTAACAAGAGTAAAACAAGAATAATGGAATGTAGCGTCAGAAAATCAGGCGATGCTGAAGGAATTAAATTAGGTAATGAGACAATAAAAGTAGTAGACGAGTTTTGTTACTTGGGTAGAAAGATAACTTCTGATGGCCGAAGTAAAGAAGATGTAAAATGCAGAATGGCTATGGGAAGAAAAGCGTTTCGGAAGAAGTGAAACTTATTGACATCCAATATTAATTTAAATATTAGGAAGTCCTATGTGAAGGCATTTGTCTGGAGTGTAGCATTGTATGGAAGTGAAGCGTGGACAATAAGGAGTTCAGACAAAAAGATGATACAAGGTTTTGAAATGACTGTGACAGACGAATGATGAAAATTAAATGGGTAGATCACGTATCTAATGAGAAGGAGCTCAACAGAATTGGGGAGAAAAGGAATTTCTGGCGTATTCTGACTAAGAGAAGGGATAGTTTGGTGGGACACATCCTGAGATCAAGGAATGGTCAACTTAGCATTAGAAGGAAGTGTGTGGGGTAAAAATCGTAGAGGGAGACCTAGGGACGAATACAGTAAGCAGATTCAAATGGATGTAAGTTGCCAAAAATATTCTCAGATGAAGAGACTTGCACAGGACAGGTTAGCGTGGAGAGCTGCATCAAACCAGTCTGCGGACTGAAGACCACAACAACAACAACAACAACAACAAACGATTCCTTTACAATAAAGAGACAAATATTACGTAAACAGGCAGAGCGGCCTTTAATTATAAATTTATCAAACGATCTTGCGTGAAGCACATATTTAGACAGGCTCAGAGCCTAGATATAGACACAGAATTTAATGATTTGTAATAAATACTAAACACAATGTTTACAGATAGACTGGAAGTATGGGCTTCAGACCTTGCCATCTCGATATTAACAACAACAAGAATGAACATGGAGTCTCTCCTCAAACAGTGTAGTCTAGTACCTATAATTAAAAGGGTGTTTGATCAACAAGGTTGATAAAGTTTTTCAGTAACCTAAGCAACTGAGTGACTAGCTCAGTGAACAAAGCTAAACACACTAACCTTCACATTAATTCTCAACATTATATTACACCAAACGCTCAACGGAATTGAATAACTTTGTAGTATAACATGAAACGTTGATTTTTTTATTTATTTTATTTTATTTTACTTTTATTTTTTTTTTTTTTTTTTATTTTTTTTTTTTTTTTTTTTTGACGGAGATTTGGAGGCGATCTGATCGTTTTATAGTTTTCAAAATGAAATGGCAAGATCGCACATTAATAATGTGAACTGTGTCACCACCATATATATGGTCACATATATATTTTACAACCTGGTCATCTTGTTAAAAAATGGGAATAAAATAATAAGTGCAACATTGCACTTAGTCACTAAGTGCAATGTTGCACTTATTATTTTATACCCAGTTTTTTAACAAGATGACCAGCTTGTAAAACATATATTTGACCATATAACGTTGCCCTTGCTTTGTATGATGCCATAATTGTTAAAGTAGATTCCGCGATTATATTTTGGACAGGGAATTGATGGACCCGAATTTTTTAATTTGAAATAAGTTAGTTAAAGTACAGCACAAAATGAACATTAAAACAAATAAACCGCGGGTTGCATATTAAAGTCGGGCACCAAACAAGCAACAGCACGTTATAAGACTTACGGAAAGCATCTAGCTGGATCCTGCGCTGCGTATTGTAGAAACTGGAAATGATAATGCTTTTTTTTTTTTTTTTTAATATGTGAACGTTGGAGATACTTTCCGTAGTAGATCAATGTTCAGACTTCGCTTTTCATTGTTGTGTGACCGTGCGTGGAACACGAAGTTACTGGTAATGATAAAATAATTTTTAAAAAAATGATCGGACTTCGTGAAATTACAGAAGAAATGACTGCAGGTTCTAAAATCAAGCAAAGTATTGTATAACTATGATTGATTGATTGAAATTTTTCAGACAATGCGAATCGATTGTAAAGGCGTCTGAACATTAAACTATTACGGAGGCGAAGGAGCTGAAAACCTTAAGAAATTAAATATTTGACGTGGAGGAGTTTGATTTAAATGAAAACCAAGGAGAAGGAATGCTTTTAAATTTAAATAATATATTTTCAGCGACAGCTTGCATTCTTCTTACCTAAGTGGATACAGGTATGAAAGACGTCTACACCGATTAGATACAGACCAGAGAGTGAGTAAAAACTACTACCACGGTTCCGTCTTCTCGCTTGTTCGTAAGTAAGAAATGACGAACGAAATTAAATTAGTTGCATTGCGAGTCAGAGGGTACCGGAGCATCGCTGATCACAGATAAACAAAAAAATAAAAATTTTAGTTTGTCGTTACAACCGGATGATGGTGACACAATTCTCCGAAACCGATCGTCATTGAATAAATTATTAATGTGCGATCTAGGCATTTCATTTTAAAAAACTATATAACTAAACATGTTTATTGGCAGAGGCTGAGCCAGCACAGTTGATGACTGTTCGTGTAAAACGGACGAAACCACAGTGAAACGAGCGTGAAGCACTTGGCACATACCGTTAAATGTCAAGCACAAATACTAGGAGTCAAACCTACATCAAATGAAACAGTAATAAATGAATACACAACCCTCTGCAACGGAACCATATTCTCTGCCCTCAAAGAACTTACATAAAACACATAAACACACACACACACACACACACACACACTAAAACGAAAACAACATGACTCAAAAACTCCCGCCCCCAATACAGTCAGCTGTTCCTAACACTACTCCCAGAATTCAACTGCCCGCCATCTTGTTTTCATAACAAACATTGAGTGAAAGTAAAAGTGACACAGTGCCGCCTGTCCACAACACGAAAAACAGCGCATATCCACCAAAGTAAGTGACAAAAACTTACTATAAACACTTAGACATTTTGTTATAGAAGCAGTCGCTACAGTAAAATCAAACCAAAACACAAAAACTACGTCCTGTATTTTCATAAAAATCCCGATATTTACAAGCTAACTATTCAGCACATTAAATACACACTTTTTGGCTTGCAGATGACAAACTGTCAAAAAATATTAGTGACGTTTTGTGAGTGGAAGATCCACAAACATAACTACATGTGCTATTAAGGTAGGCCTAGCATACCTATAAAAATAAAAAACAATGTATAGTAGTCTCACAATTATCTGTAGTTTTTACTGTTAAAGTACAAAAGTAACAATCATTCCATTATTAATTTGACAGACAACACGAATTAAACATCCCACTGATGATGCTGCAACGCCAGCGAAACAAGTATGGGAGAAATCAAAAAACATTTGTGTTTGCTCAAGGCGGAACTTACCTATAAAGCAAATTTATTTTGTAAGCAAACACGGAAATTGAAGAGCTTTTCAGACCTCAAGATGAATAAATCAAACAGTGCTGACCCACTATTACTCTCAGTTACACGTCCCCAGGTCGTCCCCACTGTTCCAAAAAACTCAACAGGCGACACCTCGCCCCGCTTCCATACACAGACCACCGAAGGAAAAGGCATGTTAGCCCCGAGTAAACGGCCACACTCACGGCAGCAGACACACTCCTCTGGGCACTGCGCAGGTTTCAAACAGTACTTGAATTAGAATCCAACAGCTGCCCGCACTCGGAACAGAAGTTCCAGCAGGCCGGCACGACTCAGTATTCACAGCGCTTGCACATACACGCGGCCGCCAGCCAGCCGAGGGAAGTCGGCACTTGTAACCGGCGCCCACGTAACTTCAACTGCCGGCCGTCCTTCATACTTCCCGCCAGCTTTCGATCGGTCCCCACGAAGCAACTACCGTTAATATCATGGGCCCACTCCAGCGTACAAAGATCTCAATACACTGCCCGGCCGGTATTCGAACCAGGGATATCCTGCTTACTAGCCAGACGCGTTGACCAGTCCGCCACCGAGGACATACTGACCAGCCCGCCACACCCAAATCTCCATTCGCCACACTGTCTCTCTCCTATTACTACAGCCTATTTGTTCTGTAATGCTCACAGCCACAATACTGTATTTCGGTGTGGCGGGAGACGTGCAGGGAAGAGTGAGGCTGGTTACCGTGTCCTCGGTGGCGGAGTGGTCAAAGCATCTGCCTAGTAAGCAGGAGATCCCGGTTTCGAATACCGACTGGGCACAAATTTTCATTCTCCGCCCTTTGGTATTCCATCTAAACCTAGTACAATGATGCCATAAGTGATCGCAAATTGCGATTTATTTCATTAAATGAACGCTGTAATGTCGTCAAAAATATGTAATTGTATAAAAGCCGAGGTTGGGCTCCTGACGACAATTAAATTTGTCTTGATACCTCATGACAGCCGACCAATGATGTGGCTCAGATTGTAATTTTATTTCAAACAATTTTGATGCGTCCAATTCGTTTCGTTTTGAACCTGTACCTTGCTTGACAACGTTCAGATCAATGTTTCCCAGTGCCAAAGTGTAATCACTTTCCTAGCTCGCACCGTGCACCATGATGCAGTGGTTGGTCCATTTCGTAACTTTGTCCTTATGTGACTTTATTATCACTCTCATTTTCATTAGTAATACATGCCTGCAAGTTGATTTTATCGACATTATCCCGGTAATTCGGCCGACGTGTGAAGATGATAGCATCAGATGTAACTTCCTGGCAGATTAAAATTGTGTGCCGGAACCGGGACTCGAACCTGGGACCTTTGCCTTTCGCGGGCAAGCGCACTACCGACTGTGCTATCCCTACACGACTAACGAAGCCGCCTCACAACTTTACTTCCGCCAGTACCTCGCCTCCTACTTTCCAAACTTCACAGAAGTTCTCCTGCGAAACTTGCAAGCCGGCCGCGGTGGCCGAGGGGACTGAGGCGCTCTAGGCACGTTCTGCACGGCCACTACGGTCGCGGGTTCGAATCCCCCCTCGGGCATGGATATTTGTGCCGTTCTTAGTTGTAAGTAGTTCATAAGTAGTTTGTAAGTTTAGGGACTGATGACCCCGTAGTTAAGTCCCATAGACTCTACAAACATTTTTGACACTTGGAAGAATAGCACTCCTGGAAGAAAGGATATGGTGGAGACATGGTACACTCCGCTGCAGAGTGAAAGTTTCATTCTGGAAACATCCCTTAGGCTGTGGCTAAGCCATGTCTCCACCACATCCTTTCTTCCAGGAGTGCTATTCTTGCAAGTTTCGCAGGAGAACTTCTGTGAAGTTTGGAAAGTAGGAGGCGAGCTACTGGCGGAAGTAAAGTTGTGAGGCGGCATCGTGAGTCGTGTCGGGATAGCCCAGTCGGTAGTGCGCTTGCCCGCGAAAGGCAAAGGTCTCAGGTTCGAGTCCCGGTTCCGGTACACAATTTTAATCTGCCAGGAAGTTTCGTATCAGCGTACACTCCGCTGCAGAGTGGAAGTTTCATTCAGCATCAGATGTATTTGCAGCAATCTCCTATCGCGGGGAGTTCTCTTCGTACCTGCTGCATCCGCTCCTTCAGAAGTGATGAACTTCCTCTTGTGTAGATGGTTCTTGCTTTGTAGGTGTTGATGTTCTGTTTAAGCTGCAGGAACTTAGGTACGATATCTTAATCTCGCATCTCTTCGTATAGATTAGGTCGTTGATCAGTTTCCATTTCTTTTTCCTTAACATCTCCAACTGCTGAATTTTGCTGTATAATTCCTGCCCGTATATGTCGCTGATATAATTGCGTATACTTTGGCGGCCACAGTCAGGTTACATAATACTTTTCTGGGTGTTGTACCGCGTCATAATTTGTTGTTGTTGTGGTCTTGAGTCTGCTGACTGGTTTGATGCCGCTCTCCACGCTACGCTGCTCTGTGCGAGCCTCTTCATCTGAGAATACGTGCGGAACCTACATCCTTTTGAATCTGCTTACTATATTCGTCCTCTTCGAATTTTACTCCAAACACTTCCTTCTAATGCTGACGATTCCTTGATGCCTCAGAATGTCTACCATCAACCTACCCCTTCTCTTAGGACATGTCAGAAACTCCTTTTCTCCCCAATTCCGTTGTGCGCTTCCTCATTGCTTATGTGATCTACACATATAATCTTCATCATTCGTCTGTAGCAACAAATTTTGAAAGCTTCTCTCATCTTTTTGTCTGAACTTCTTATTGTCCACGCTTCACTTCCATACAATGCTACACACCAGACAAATGTTTTCAGAAAGGACTTCCTAACATTTAATCTAATATTGGTTGTCAACAAATTTCGATTCTTCAGAAACGCTTTCCTCCCATAACAATTCTGCATTTTATATCCTTTCGGCCGTCAGATCTTGCTACCAAAAGAAGAAAACTCTTATACTACTTTTATTGTCTCATTACCTAATCGAATTCATACAGCACCGTCTCATTTTCTGACGCTGTATTCCATTATCTTTGTTTTACTCTTGTTAGTGTTCATCTTATACCTTCCTTTCAAGACAATTTTCACTCCGTTTAATTGCTCTTTCAGGTCCTTTGCGTCTCTGACAGAATTACTATGTCGTAAGCAAACCGCAAGGTTTTTATTCCATCCCCCTGGACTTTAATTCCCTCTCCAAATTTCTCCTTGCATTCCTTCACAGCTTGCTCCGTGTACAGACTGAACAACATTGGGGAAAGGCTACAACCCTGTCTTACTCCCTTTCCAACCACTGCTATCCTGTCATTACATTCGACTCTAATAATTGCTCTCGGGTTTCTGTACAAGTTCAATACAACTCTTCGCTCCCTATATTTTACCCCTACTACCTTCAAAACCTAAAAAAAAAAAAAAAAAAAAAAAAAAAAAAAAAAAAAAAGTGTATTTCAGTCAGCATTGTCAAAAGGATTCTCCAGATCCACAAATGATGAAAACGTAGATTTCAGTTTCCTTAACCCATCTTCTAATATAAGTCGTAATGTGAGTATTACCTCGTGTATTCCTACATTTCTCCTAAATCCAAATTGATCATCCCTCATGTCGGATTCCACCAGTTTCTCCAATCGTCTGTAAATAATTCGTGTTAGTATTTTGCATCCATCACTTACTATACTGATTCTCTAGTTTTCTCATTTGTCGGCACTTGTTTTTTAGGAATTGGGATAACTATATTTTTCTTGAAATCTGAAGGTACTTCCCCTATCTCATACTTCACGCATACGATGTGGAAGAATTTCTTTAGGTCTAGCTCTCAAAATGATGCTAGCAGTTCAGACCGAACATCGTTTACTCCAGGGGCTTGTTACCACTCAGATATTTTAGTGCTCTGTCAAATTCTTCTTGCAGTATCTCCTATCTCATCTTCCTCCACTTTGTCTACCATTGCTAGAATACTGTCTTGAAAGTATACTTCCTTTGCGCAGGCCTTCTATATATTCAATGAAATAAATCGCAATTTGCGATGACTTATGGCTTCACTGTACTAGGTTTAGATGTAATTGCAGTGAAGTGACCATAAAGTACCGAAGAAGACCGTTACATAAGTCAAAACCGATTAAATGATTTTAAACAATATTGACTGATATTTTATGCAATAGAATTTTTCACAGATCGCTGCTCCTCCTATCGATGATGTTATCCAATTCCAAGAGGCCATTTTTTATTGGTGCGTTGCCATTGTCCGCCATTTTAGGAAGTGAATGTCCTCGATTGGTGTTTATGTTAAATTTTTTTCTCGCCATTGTTGGTTGGATTGTCTCAAAATGTGTTGGCGAGAATAGGCAAATGAGGAAACAATGCTAAATTCACTATTCCTTGATGTCTAAGAATGTGTCCTACCAATCTATCCCTTCTTTTAGTCAAGGTATGCCAGAAATTTCTTTTCTCCCCAATTCTGTTGAGTACCTCCTCACTAGTTACAAGATCCATCCACCTAATCTTCAGCATCCTTCTGTAGCACCACATTTCAAAAGCCTCAATCCTATTCCTGTCCGCACTGCTTATCGTCAATGTTTCACTCCCATACAAGGCAACACTCCTTACAACTGGCTTCAGAAAGGACTTCCTTAGGCTTAAATCAATATTCGATGTTAACAAATTTCTCTTTTTCAAGAACGCTTTTCTACCCATTGCCATTCTGCATTTTATATCCTCTGTACTGCGACCATCATTTGTTATTTTACTGCCCAAGTAACAAAACTCATCTACCTTCTTTATTGCTTCGTTACCTAATCTAATTCCTTCAGCATCACCTGATTTTATTAGACTGCACTCCATTACCCTAATTTTGCTCTTGTTAATCTTCATCTTATATGCACCTTTCAGCACACTGTCCATTCCGTTCAATTGCTCTTCCAGATCCTTTGCTGTATCTGACAGAATTACTATGTCGTCGGCAAAACGCAATGTTTTTAATTTTTTCCCCTGAAATTTAATCCCCATATCAAAATTTCTCCTTGCTTTCCTTCACAGCTTGCTCAATGTACAAATTGAAAAACATTGGAGAAAGACTACAACCCTGTCTTACTCCCTTTCCAACCACTGCATCCCTTTCATGCCATTCAATTCTGATAACCGCTGTCTGGTTTCTGTTCAAATTGTAAATAACCTTACGCTCCCTATATTTTACCCCTGCTGGCTTCAGAACTTGAAAGAGTTTTTCCAATCAACATTGTCAAAAGCCTTCTCCAAATCTACAAAAGCTAGAAATGTAGGTTTGCCTTTTCTTAATCTATCTTCTAGTATAAGCCGTAAAGTGAGTATTGCTTCCCGTATTCCTACATTTCTCCTGAACACAAACTGATCTTCCCCGAGGTCGGCTTCTACCAGCTTTTTCATCCTTCTGTAAATAATTCGTGTTAATAATATTTTGCAACCATGAGTTATTAAACTGATGGTTCTGTATGTTTTACACCTCATTTTTCACACCTCATCTACTTCTTCTCCCCTTTCTACAATATTGCCGCTAAGTTCATTTCCTTCATAGAGCATCTCTATATATACTCTGGTTTTCCATCAGTGTCCTTGATATTCATAGAGCTGTTTTTCTTATCTCCAAATGTTTCTTTTATTTCCGTGTAGGCTGTATCTATTTTTCACCTAGTTATACATTCTTCTACATCCTTGCATTTGCCTTCTAGCCACTCCTGCTTAGCCATTTTGCACTTCCTGTCAATCTCATGTCTTAGTCGTCTGTACTCCATTTTGCCTGTTTCGTTTACTAAATTTTTATATTTTCTCCTTTCATCGATTAAATTTATTATCTTTTGTGATATCGAATGATTTTTTGTAGGTCTTGCCTTCCTACCTATTTTGTCCTCTGATGCCTTCACTATTTCATCTCTCAATGCTACCCATTCCTCCTCTACTGTTTTATTTTCCCCCGTTTCTGTCAATAGTTGCCTAAAGCTCCCTCTGAAATTCTTAAGAACTTCAGGCTCCTTCAATTTATCCAGGTCCCATCTCCAGATGTTCCTACCTTTTTGTAGTTTCTTCAGTTTCAGCCTACAGTTCATAACCAAAAAGTTATGGTCAGAGTATATCTGCCCCTGGGTATGTCTTACAGTATAAAACCTGGTTCCGAAATCTATGTCTTACCATTATAAAATCTATCTGGTATCTCCAGGTGTCTCCAGGTCTCTTCCACGTATATAACCTTATTTTGTGATTCTTAAACCAGGTGTTTGTTATAACTAAATTGTGGTCCGTGCAAAATTCTACCAGGCGGCTTCCTCTTTCATTCCTTTTGCCCAGACCATATTCACCTTCTGTCTTCCCTTCCCTTCCTTGTCCTACTACCGAATTCCAGTCTCCCATAACAATTAAGTTTTCCTCCCCCTTAACTGTCTGAATAATTTCCTTTAGCTCCTCATGTATTTCTTCTATCTCCTCATCATCGGCAGAGATAGTTGGCATATAAACCTGTACTACTGTGGTCGGTGTTGGCTTCGTATCTATCTACCCGCATTCCTATTTACCTGCTCCTGTAATACCCCCAACTGATTTTGTATTTATAATCCTGTACTCACCTGACCAGAAATCCTGTTCCTCTTTCCACCGAACTTCACTAATCCCCACTATATATAACTTCAACCTATCCATTTCTCTTTTTAAATTTTCTAGCTTCCCTACCCGATTAAGGGATCTAACATTCCACGCTCCGATCCGTAGAATGCCAGAGTAGTCTTTCCTGATGGTCACATCATCCTGAGTAGTCACCGCCCGGAGATCCGAATGGGGGACTATTTTACCTCCGGAATATTTTATCCAAGAGGATGGCATCATCATATGTTCATACAGTAGATCTGCATGTCCTCGGGAAAAGTAACAGCTGTAGTTTCCCCTTGCTTTCAGCCGTTCGCAGTAACTGTGTGGCGAAGCCACATTAGCTGATTTTACAAGGACAGCCCAGTCAATCATCCAGACTGTTGCCCCTGTAACTACTGAAAAGGCTGCTGCCCCTCTTCAGGAATCACACATTGGTCTGACCTCTCCACAGATACCCCTCCACTGTGGTTGCTGTATCGTTGAGGCACGCAAGCCACCCCTCCTCGGCAATGTCTGTGGTTCATGGGAGTGGAAAATAACGTTATAATTGATACATTCGTTCTGAACGACAACATATGCTGCAGATAATATTTAATTTTACAGAATGTGACTGAGTTAAAAGCATAATAAAACAAAACATTTCAGAACTCTCGTTAAGATACATACTTGTAGCAATGAAAAATTTCAATGATATATGAGTTTGGAGAACATAGCTTTCCAAAATCAAATGTTCAAATGTTTGTAGAGTCTATGGGACTTAACTACGGGGTCATCAGTACCTAAACTTACAAACTACTTATGAACTAGCTACAACTATGGACGGCACAAATATCCATGCCCGAGGGGGGATTCGAACCCCCGACCGTAGTGGCCGTGCAGACCGTGACTGAAGCGCCTCAGTCCCCTCAGCCACCGCGGCCGGCCATAGGTTCCCATTGGAAAGTCAGCGAACTGGTATATATTTCAAACTGAAAATAACAGTCACGTTCGCAAAACGTTTTTACAGTGTATTTGACAATAAGGTGATTTTCTATCTTCTCTGAAATCCTCATCAGGCTGATTCGTCGCTGATGTCGAGGCGATGAGCGTGCGGCGACTGAGCAGATCACTTAGGTCCAAACTACAATTTCAGCTGATAGCTATCTAATGAATTTACGTGAATAATTTTAAACGGCAGGAGAATTAAGTTAAAACAGAGCAACAGATTACTCAAGAGCTTAACTCCCAATAAAGGCGATCAATACAGGCCCCACTGTTAAACGGCCACTCCTGGCGTATTTCCTTTTAAGCCCAATGGTCCTTTCACAATGCATTAACAGACAACACATGAATAGAATACCTGAGAAACAGAATTCGGAACCACAAGCAACTGAAATTCATACAATAAACCATACTCCACGATTTATGGCTTCGACATAACGCTTGCTTTTGAAGAGAAATTGCGTTATTTACGTGTAGGGTTTGGAATTTCACGTCGTCCTGGTAAGATATACATTTCGAACCAGAGGCTGCTGTAACGTTGACCATAACTTATTGGTTATGAACTGTAGATTTAAACTCATGAAACTGAAAAATAATTGGAAAAATAAACGGACGTAATCGGGATAATCTGAAGAAAACTGGGGTTGTCGAGAGTTTCACAGGTAACATTATGTAGGGTCTCGCCGGAATGAGAGAAAGTAATATTATGGAAGAGGAACAGATGTGTTTGAGAGATAAAGTAGTAAAGGCTGCACAGGGTCACGTAGGCCTAATATAAATTCTCGTGTAAGACAGAACAATATGATGAAAAGAGAAAATATAGAAACGCAGTAACTGAAGCAGGAAAAAAGTATAGACGGAAAAAACAGTTATGAGGGTAACGTAAAGTGAATACTGGCTAAGCATAAGTGGCTAGAGGACAAGCCGGCCGCGGTGGCCGAGGGGACTGAGGCGGTCCAGTCACGGTCTGCACTGCCACTACGGTCGGGGGTTCGAATCCCCCCTCGGGCATGGATATTTGTGCCGTCTTTAGTATAAGGTAGTAGATAAGTAGTTTGTAAGTTTAGGGACTGATAACCCCGTAGTTAAGTCCCATAAGCTTAACAAACATTTGAACATTTTTGAACTAGAGGACAATTTCAAGACCGTCTACAGGAAAATAAAAGAAACGTTTGAAGACAAAAGAAGCAGCTGCATGGTAACGAGAGCTCAGATGGAAAAACAGTATGAGTCGAACGAGGTCCCTGGAGTGGATGATATTCCTTCTGAATTGATGACATTGTTGGAAGAGCCCGTCATGAAGAAACTGTTCCACCTGGTGTGCAAGATGTATGAGACAGGCAATACTTGTATTGCGACATCCTAAAAGATAAGGAAAGTCTACATGTTTAGCTTTTGTAGACGTACAGGACCTTTGGTAATTTTGACTAGAATTCAATGTTTCAAAACCTGAAGGTATCAGGGGTAAAATACAGGATTGAAGAGTTATGTACAACTTATACAAAAAACCAGACAACAATTATTAGAATCGAAGAGAATGAAAGGGACGCAGTGATTGGGAACTAAATAAGAGAGGGTTGTAGCCCACCCCAATTTTATTCAATCTGTAAATTGAGCAAGCTGTGAAGGAATATAAGGAGAAATTTGCAGAAGGAATTCAAGATCATAGAGAAAAAGCAAAACCTTTGCGTTTTGCCGATGACATTGTGATTCTGTCAGAGACAGTATATGAGCTGTAAGAGCATTTGTACAGTACGGACATATCCTGAAAGGAGGTTGTAGGATGAACATTAACAAGAGTAAAGCAAGGGGAGATGTAGTATAAGAAAATCAGGCGATGCTGAAAAAATTAGATTATGAAATGATACAATAATTTGTAGTATATCACTTTCGTTAACTGAGTAGCAAAATAACTTCTGATAACCGAAGTGAAGAAGATATAAAATGCAGTTTGTCAATAGGAAGGAAAGCATTTGTGAAATTGTAGAGGAGCGAAATGTGTTGAAATGCAAAATTTGTTGAAATGCAAAATTTGTTGAAATGTAAGACAGTGCTTTCTAAAGCATTGTCTGAAGTGTAGCATTGTAGGGGAATGTAAAATGGACGGCAAGGAGTTCAGCTAACAAGACGGTAGAAACTTTTGAAATGTGTTGGTACAATCGAATGCTGAAGATTAAATTGGTAGATGGCGTAACTAATGGGGGAGATAAGAAATTCCTGGCATATATTTCTACCAAGACAATGTACTATTACATGCAGCTGCACGAATACGAACTTCCTTGGCGTCACAAGATGCCAGCCGTTTGCCATGCAACGCTGCGACACAATACCAACCGCAACAGATAAACTTCGGAATCAGGTTATAAAAGCAGGGATGACTATACCACAGAACGCTATTCACGTGTTATATGAGTCGATGCCATTGCTCATGGATCAAGCTACCGGGTCCCATGGCGGAACCAGCAAAGCTACAGAACACATGCTGATCCGGTGTGACTGAAATGCTTATTATTTTACCGTGCGGGACAGGCCGCGCGGTCTAAGGCGCAGTGTCACAGATTAGGCGGCCGCTCCGTTCTGACGTTTAAATCCTCCATCGAGCATGGGGAAAGGGGTATGTTGTCCTTAGCAAAAGTTAGTTCAACACTTTCAAGATGGATTTTTTAAAATTAATGCAGGAAGTTCTGTTTTTGACCACGTAGTGTTTTATTAGTCGTGATAGTATAATGAATATATTTTTTGCAATTCTGACCGACCTCACTTGGTGCAATTAGGCCCTGGGACGCTGGTGTTACAACAGTTGTATTGCGTGTACCACAGTAGCCAACAGCAATAGAATTATATCAAAAAGTCAGTATAAATTTGAAAACTTAATAAATCACGGAATAATCTAGCTAGAGAGGTAAAAATTGACACACATGCTTGAAATTACAGGGGTTTTATTGGGAAAATGAAAAAAAAGTATTGTTAGACGTGTGAAAGATCTCTTGCGCGTGTCGTTTGGTGATGATCGTGTGCTCAGTCGCCACTTTTCGTCATGCTTGGCCTTCCAGGTCCCCAGACCTCAGCCCGTTCTTGGCTTTGGGGTTACCTGAAGTCGCAAGTGTATCGTGATGGACCGACATATCTTGGGATGATGAAAGACAACATCCGACGCCAATTCCTTACCATAACTCCAGACATGCTTTACAGTGCTGTTCACAACATTATTATTCCTCGACTACAGCTCTTGCTGAGGAATGATGGAGAACATATTGAGCAATTCCTGTAAAGAACATCATCTTTGCTTTGACTTAATTTGTTATGCTAGTTATTGCTTTTCTGATCAGATGAATCGCCATCTGTCGGACATTTTTTGAACTTTTTTGGTCCCTTTATTTATTTATTATTATTTTTTTAATTTTATTTTATTTTTGTTCTACTAAAACCCCATGTCATTCCAATAATGTGTGTCATTTTTTACGGCTCTATCTACATTATTCCGTGATTTATACCGACTTTTAGTGAATCACCTAACACATGCACGGCAAATATTGCAGAAACATAAAGTCCGATTGATCTGCGGTTTACACAGAATGGATTGGTAGTCAGGGGCTTGTATTGTTAGCCAACAAACAGATTTTAATATTACTTAGAAAGTGTATTTCTTATGCAAACATACAGGTTTTTTTTAAGTGGAGCTGTGGCTGTTTCTATCATGCACTGGAATTTGTGACACCAGCTGCGTACAAAGAATTTTGAATGACATTTTTATCACGTTTAGTTTGGCAACTACAACCGTTCAAAGTTTCGGGGGCAGAGGGTGTGATAGCGTTGCTGACTGGCCGAGTGGCTAGCCCCTGGGGCACTGCCCACTGTCTCATGACCACTAGCCAGTCAGCTGCGCTGTCGTAGCCTCCGCCCCCAAAACCCTGAATGTTTGTAGCTGCCAAACTAAACGTGATATAATGTCATTCAAAATTCATTTTACACTACTGGTGTCAAAAATTCCAGTACACTGTTCCATTTGAAAAAATGTGTGTTTGCATAAAAAATACACTTTCTAGGTATTTTTACAATATGTTTATTGGCTAACAATATGAGTCCTTAACTACCAATTCATTCTGTGGAAACCGCACCTCAATGACACTTTCAATACTTTCGGTGCAAGTGTTAGGTGATTCAGACGTATGCAGTTGTTTATTACAGTAGTGAGTAACATATTGTGGAACACATTTATTATCAAAGATTTTTACACCTGTCTGAGATTTTTTCTTTCCCTGTTTCGGTTTGCTATGAACCACGAAGATTTTATCTTTTCCCTGATTGTATTTTTCTCTTTTGCCAGTAGCTTCTCATTTCGTCTGACTGCGCTTTTTTTCTGTCTTCTTACGATTTGCAGGCAGGACATGGAAACGTCGCAGTAAGCGGATTAAGGTTTTTAGTGTCCTCGACTGAAACTTCAGCTTCCTGTAAAGCCTTTTTAACTTGGCTTGCCCTTTTCGAATAAGATTTTGTTTTTGAAATTGATATGCGATGAGTAAGACTTCCTGTGTTCATTCTTTCTAGATGACCAATAAACATATTCTCCGTTTCCTCATGCTGGTAACAATGTCTTCTGTGTGTTCATGTAGTTCATCGTTGTGTCTTCGGCGGAGTTCTCCTTTTCTCTGATGGGCCAAGAATTTTCCTCAAAACTTTCCGCTCTTTTATGTCCAGTTTCCTCAGTGCACCTTTCTTCGTCATCATACGATGCATACGAAGCTGATGGTCTAATTACGGTGTTATAATGACATAATTTTAGATTTAATAACAAGCTTTTGTATAAGTCTTTGCACAGATGGAAAGCACCTTCTAGTGTAGAACACTTACCTTCCGCAACTTCATTTTCTGAACCATCAGATGTAATTATCTCTAAAAGATATTAAAATTTTTTCGAGTGCTTGATTTTTTTTCTTGATGTATTCAAATGTGAGGAGGTGAATATTGGATGTTGATGATGAATTCAGTTTTGTTAATTGCTATTTTAGGCCAGTTTTAGCGGTAGTTGATTGTAGGCCAGACACTAGAACCTTTGCTTCGTCAGTATCATTGGCAATAAGTCATAGGTCATCAGCAAAAGCCAAACAGTTTATATTTAGGCCATTTCTCTTGTGTCCAATTTCAATCCCATAACTTGGCGGTACGGTTGTTTTCCATTCTCTGACTATCTTTTCCACGACACAGTTCAAAAGCAATGGAGACAGCAAGTCACCTTGCTTCACAACTGCACAGGTTTCAAATGGTTCCGATAGTTCGCCTCTGAACTTGAACTTTGACACAGTGTTATTTAAGGTGGAACTTACAAAACTCATTTTCGTATCCAGACCAAATTCGGAATTACACATTTTGCATAGAATGAAACTTTCACTCAGCAGCGGAGTGTGCGCTGATATGAAACTTCCTGGCAGATTCAAATTGTGTGTCGAATCCGTGACTCGAACCTGGGACCTTTGCCTTTCGCGGGCAAGCGCAATACCGACACACAATTTTAATCTGCCAGGAAGTTTCATATCAGCGCACACTCCGCTGCAGAGTGAGGTTTCATTCTGGAAACATCCCTTAGGCTGTGGCTAAGCCATGTCTCCACCATATCCTTTCTTCCAGGAGTGCTAGTCTTGCATGGTTCGCAGGAGAGCTTCTGTGAAGTTAGGAAAGTAGGAGCGAGGTACTGGCGGAAGTAAAGCTGTGAGGCGGTGCCGTGAGTCGTGTCGGGATAGCACAGATTGTAGTGCGCTTGCCCGCGAAAGACAAATGTCCCATGTTCGAGACCCGGTTCCGACACACAATTTTAATCTGCCAGGAAATTTCACATTTTGCATAATTGACGGTGGCACATTTTGCAGACAGTTTTTTTTTTTTTCCGTGTTTCATTTTTGTTGCTGTAACACACACCTCCTTCTTATAGGTCCTTCTTCAGGGAGGTGTAGGCCTACATTTCGCAACACTCTCGTTCTCAAATATGCAAATGTTTGTAAATCTATTGGACGTCATTAGTCTAGTCATCAGTCCCTAAGCTTACGAAGTAATGAAACTAACTTACGCTAAGGACAACAACTACACCCACTCCCGAAGGAGACTCGAATCTCAGTCGAAGAACAGCGGCGCGCTCCGCAGCAAGGCACCTTGAAACGCTCGGCCACTCCACCGCGGCCCTCTCCTTCTCTTACAAGGGCGCCCACATGAGAATTTCCGCTATGCCTTAGCAGTCTTTTGTTCCTTTGCAATTAATTGTTCGGGTAGGGTACCTACAAAATATTTTACTGGCACTGTATTTTGTTTACCGTCCATTTGTACAATCCAGGCATTTACAACACTAGTTAGCATAAGTTTGTAGAACACTTTCTTCCATCACTTATCAGATTTTGTGTGTAAATCATGCCGTGTACTCATCTGACCAGCCATGTCTACGCCACCCATACTGTGGTTATAAATTTTCAGTGCCACTGGATATTCTACAACCATTTTAGTTCCATATTTGGCATTTATCTACACTTTACTTACCAGTCCAGCATCAATGAGGGAAGTTTAAAACACTGTGATGTGTAAATTCGTTGTTAAATTTCGACCTTTTAATCCCAAAAGTCTACTTGGGACTTCTATGGGACATATATGTCTCGTTGGGTTCAAAAGGGTTAAACAGTTCGCAAGTCTAGGGACCGATGACCTTAACAGTTTGATCCATTAGGTTTACTAGCGTTTCAATACTTTGAGGTAATTATTACTAATGAGCATACTGAAGAACATATCTTGTCACCATAAACCTCCTATCTAGTCTTTCAAGGTGCCCTGTTTTTCTCTGCGGTTGATTGACGGCTAGTATTTTTAGCGTTTATTATAAGAGTTAACTGCCATTATCGACTATCATTTGTGTTCACTTCCCGTACTGTTATTTATTGCACCTTAGATCACACATCAATACATTTTGGCAGGTGGACTATTAAATCTGTAAGAGATCTTATAAAAAATGTTCGCCTGTTATTAAATCTATGGGACAACCGCTGCTGGCCGCAGTGGCCGAGCGGTCTGCGGCGCGCGAGTCACAGTCTGCACGGCCGCTACGGTCGGGGCTTAGAATCCCAACTGGGGCAGGGATGTTTGTGTCGTCTTTGGTATAAGGTATTTCATGACCCCGCAGTTAAGTCCCTTAAGCTTAACAAACATTTGAACATTTGAACAAATGCTGTGTTTAACAGTTCCTAAGCCTACAAAATATATAAACTAACCTAAGGACAGCACATGCACATCCTTGAACGAGGGAGGGTTCGTACCTCCGACAGGGAGCTACCGCGCGCTCCGCAGCAAAGCGCCTCACAGCGAACGGCCTTCACCGCGGCAAACGATATTATATACATGACCGTAATGTTTTGTCTAAACAGAAATTGTCAATCTAATTAGGAACGTCCATTCATTGAATTTTTCTTTTTATATGTCTTTTTTTTTTAAAGATGTATCTACAACGTAAGAAACTAGTTGTCTTAATAATTACTTTAATAATTACAACAAATAGTTAATGCGGCAAACTGGACTCTCAATCAGTTTTTAGCAGCATGTGAACTCCTTAATATTTTTAATTGTATGAGTGTTCATCATCTGTAATAGGAACTGTGATACACACTGCATATTACAATATGGTATAGAGATATTTCCCAGATTAATTGCTATCTACTTTTAGCAAATATATATATATATATATATATATATATATATATATATATATATATATATATATATATATATATATATATATATATATATATATATACATCATCTCTTACAACTAAATTACTAGTCACGATATTAAAATTTATTTGAAAATGTATTTTTCAAGGAATATAATGTATTTAAATAATGAGGAAGCTATTCATTCTTGGGTTATGTTAGCCTGTATTAAAATTTATTGGAGAAGGTATTTCTCAGGTAATAATGTATTTAAATAATAAGAAAGCTACTCATTCGTGTGTTGTTACGTTAGCTTCTGTTATTGCCTTCAATCTAACAGATTGTAAAACATTGATCACATTTTTCAGTTTGGTAGCATTCGTTGATAATACGAATTTGCATTTTCATGAGAGGCAATATTAGTAAGACTCATAACATCTATATTTTTATTAATCCCTTTTCGAATATTTCGAATTTAAAGCGAAATTTTCTCCAATTCTAGCACAGTCGGTGAGAAATTTGAAGTTAAAAGTTCGCGACACTGGTATAGCTATTATCATAAAACATAAACTTGCCATCATTCTGAAGACTACTTTCAACATTACCGTGCGTTTTCATTGATAAGTATGATGGGCACGAAACACCCTTGCATTTTCTGGTTTGTAAAATGGATCAGCCTTACATATTAATGTGGGCCCTGAAGTTTATCGTAGCCAATTAAAAGGAATTATTCTTTCGATAACACGGAGCAAAATTGGTAGAGCCCAATGCATTTTCTCACGATGATTGGAGTTCGCCGTGACTAGACCTGGCTCGGTGCTGTAAGGGCTAAAAACAGATGGCGCCCGTGGCCTGTCGCCCGATCGATGGAACTAATTGGTTTGCCGTGGTTACAGGGCGGGCAGCCTGTTTTGCCACAGATTGGCTTTCAGCCCCGTTAAAAATTTCGTGTGTCGGACGGCGACGCCTAGCAGATGGACGCTGCACGAGCCGCGTCCTCAGAGCCTTCTCGAAAGGTAACACGCGATAGTTTTTATTATTTTCTTGGGGGAAGAAAGTGTATTCAGTATACTGGACCTCTTGGAGCAATTTAATAAGTACTTAAATTAAATACCAAGTAATACCAAAATGCTGCTTTACTTTGTATCTATTAAATACCGTTTATTAATATAGCAATAGGCCTATTTCGGCACTGTGGCCATAATCAGGCTATCTGCGGACAAATATTTAAGGTTAAAATGAGTAAAATAAAGTTGGTTTACGTTATAGGAGGCAATCTATTTATATTATTGTAAAAAGATATAAAATAGCCAAGATCGCTTATCATCAGTTTTTATTAATGACGACCGGTTTCACTGATCTATGTCAGCATCATCAGGTCAAATAAAATATTTTACAAGGCCATAGTCTTGTAATGTCAAATAGTTGTTATATAAAACGATTTACAGTGCATAAGTGCACTAAGTCATTATAATGAAACGTAATTAACACAGTGAGTGACAAAAGCAAACTGATACATGATACAAGTCAAGGGTAAAAAATATATTTTTTACCCTTGACTTGTATCATGTATCAGTTTGCTTTTGTCACTCACTTATGCACTGTAAATCGTTTTATATAACAACTATTTGACATTACAAGATTATGGCCTTGTAAAATATTTTATTTGACCTGATGATGCTGACATAGATCAGTGAAACCGGTCGTCATTAATAAAAACTGATGATAAGCGATCTTGGCTATTTTATATCTTTTTACGATACTTACATTTTTCGTGACATATTATTCCAAACTTGCGTTCAATAATTTATTATAATAACTACATGTAACTGCAGTGTAAATGATCTTTATATATATATATATATATATATATATATGTATGTATATATATATATATATATATATATATATATATATATATATAATGCTTTGCAGGTATTAATTCATTACTGCTATTCTGTCAGTTTCTCATATCCTCCTATGGTTACAGTTACTTTATTACTGCATATAGTGGGATCTTTGGTAGTGTGGTGTGATCTTTATTATGTTATGGTATTACGATGTATATCTTTGTTTTAAACTCGATTCGAAAATTATAATAAAGTTGTCCAGATAATGTTTGGGTTTTAGTTCGGTTTGTTCATTTAAAATTTCCTCAGGGCTTTTCTTCAAATGTGTATAAGTTTCTATCTCTTCCAGGATGTTCATATGATAACCTTTTGGTGTGATGTGTAATAGAGATAGAAATTTATACACATTTGAAGAAAAGCCCTGACGAAATTTTAAATGAGCAGACCGACCTGCAACCCAAACATTATCTAGACAACTTTATTAAAGTGATTCTTCAGTTTCTCCCGGCGTATTTGATAATCAAAATATCCACGGGTGTACTGCCGGTCTATAGTGTCCAACGGGCACAATATTTCGGCAATCATACATGTCGCCATCATCAGGTGAACTGACGGACTGAGCTCCTGGAAACACACCGGCACGGAGATCCGCACGCTACGGCTGCTCGAAGGGAACTCCACGATGCCATATGTACGTAAGTCTTGAATAATATGTCCCGAAAAATGTATCAAAATTGTATCTTTATTTTACTCATTTTAACCTTAAATATTTGTCCGCGGATAGCCTGATGCCATAATAGGCCTATTGCTATATTAATTAACAGTATTTAACAGCCACAAAGTAAAGCAGAATTTTGGTATTACTTAGATTAACAATACGTCCTTGAAAGATATACACAATGCTCCAGTCCCAAATGAAATGAAATGAAGTATTTAAGTACTACCTAAACCCAGCCACGCTTCGCTGTTGCTCACTCTCATATGAAATAAATAGAAAAGCAAATACCGTTACTCATGTGAACATAGAATAACCGGGAGAATGCTTCAGTCATGTCACTATCGTTCGCTAGACTACAGTGGCTATGTAAAACGAAAGTTGTAAAAAATATAGTTTCACCGATGATCATTATATTAAACCCATAAGTTAGATTACATTTTTTGTTGTTCATTTCCTTCACAAACATACAGGTCAGTTTACCGACTCTGGACCATGTGACACATAATTCACCTTAGTAAAAAACTATTGTTTTCTATACAGTATTCTTTCCATCTATTCCATCCGCTATGCCTATCTACCTCTTCATCCTCCCTTTATCCAAACCTCGGCCTCTGTTCATCATTCCCTTTCCTTCCACCCATCTTCAATCTCCACCTCCACTTATCTCTGTGCACGTATCGTCTCTCGCTCGTTGAACTTATATAAAATGAAGAAATAAAAAATTAGGGAATTGCTTCAAATTATGTGTTATCTGCTGGAAACAATCACAAAGTTACTGTTACATAAAATTAAATGAAATAACGACGCCCATAAACAACGTTTTCTTCAGAATTCGTTTCTAAGGTTTTTTGATTTCCACTGCTACTATCATGATCGGTCTTACTGAAAATTAACCATTAAACATGAACGTATCTAAACTGCGTTTCCAGAAAAAGTTGTTAGTTTAGTGTCACATTTTTACCATTGTACCTGACCGGTACGCAAGGCAGAAGTTGGTACCACTTCAATTTTCGACGCTCACTTACTTGGCAGATGGATATTTAAAGCGTGATCAAAGCTGTAGATATGAAGACATGTGCTTCGTTTTGCCTCTTTTAATGGCTACGTATACAAGTGATTTTCGTTTTGCACGCATCTCTGGCAAAGCACCTTTTGAATTGTGGAAGTTTCATTAGCCTCCTTGTACAACTATACTCGAAAATCAATAAGTCATTTTAATATTGATATATTGGTATGATGATTTCGGTAAAATTTCACTTCCGGCAGTGGTTGATGTTGCCAAAATCGCTTGATTGCTCTTTGAAAACTCAGTGACATACAATGAGGCTAATAATCTTCCATGTTTACCATTAAATATTACATTAGCACGAATGCTATAGCTGCCGAAAGTAAAATGAAATCTTCATTTCGAAGTAATTCTACAATGGTAAATGTCCATTTTTGTCGGCAGGGATTGAGAAGTACACATTCGTACACATCGTTACTCCGGCTACTTCAATTGCAAACATTATTAGAAAGCATCTGGTTCCCGAGCGTAACTCGGGAATGTTGTTTTCTGTAACGCAGTAGTAATTCGAAGGAGATTCATATCAGATTGAATATTTTGAATGAATCGTTTTTCGATCATAAAATAACCATTCAATGCAGTTCCTCTTTTGTCGTTAATATTTTCCTGTACGAACCACGGTCAATAAATCAATTATCATTGTAAAATCAATATTTCGTTGCTAAAGCTGCTATTGTTTGGCATTCAGGGAACCGGTATGTTCATCGTGCATCAGATCGCACAGTAACAGGGTTATTCTCCCAGTCGGCCGACATAGTGACTTTGTAAGCTACTCTGCTACACTCCGCTTGGTAATAGTAAATAACAGGGGACACTGCATACACCACCTTCGAGAGAGATCGTAACAGCTTACAACGCATATTATCTATAAATAAAAGGCAATGTTCCAAGTGAGTGACTGATTAAATTAATGACTTATAATCGGCTCCAAAATCACTGATAAAAATTTGAAATTTGCAGAGAGTGTACATCTTACACTGTTGGTGTCGTTTAAGAGGCGATTTTTCAAAATTCCGTCCCTAAGGGAGTGAAATAGAGGATGAAAAGATTTTTGAAAAATACTGCTATTAATTCAGTTTTGAAGCTTGAACTTCAAAAGTTGGTATTTGGAGTCTTGGTTACAATTAAAAAAGTATGTGTATATCTCTCCTGCCCCTCTTCGTCACCGCCTACCCTTCCTGTATCTTGTCTGAGAAATCCTTAGAACCATGTCGAGTCTTATGCTCAAAATCTATTACCTCCGAAAGTTCTTGACGGAATGCTTTGAAATATTGATACAATGTACTACTGGATTACGCGCATGTTTTTACATACCTATTATTTAAATATATTTTATATACGAATTTATATAAATTTTAAAATGTGGAAAAGATGTTGCCAAAATTGCAAAATTGTCATATATATATACGTTACTCGTGATCTATTAAATAAATAGTTATCTAAAAACCTTCCTGTGTTACAGTAAAACGTTGTAACAAATTTGGAGCTCAATCAGAGAAGAACTTTTGAGATTTTCAAACACACAGAAACCGACGCAACAATTTTATATACAAAGATTCACGTTAACAGCGGAGCTGCCGCAATTCGAACCGCTAAATGCGAATAAAATTTACTTTAAAATATTGCCCTATTTCTTTTCTACCTACCATACTACCTTCCATCAAGTAATTTATTTAAAAATTTCTGCATTTCTGAAAAAACGACATCTGGAAGTCAGCTTTCAAGCTAGCGGGAACAGTTTATTCCACTGTGGCCACCGATTTCACTCTATCACACGATACTTGGGCATCTTAATAAATAAACGGTATAACGTATAACACTTGTATCCATTCTGGAAGTAATGAATAAACAAGCCACCACTGTAAGAGAATAATGTAAACAGAAATGAATGAACTCGTTAACTATCGAAGTTGTAACTGATAAATAATGTAAAATAATATCTGTGCATCACCTTTGTTCTTTGACAAATAGCTGTGTGCAGGGTGGTCCATTGATAGTGACCGGGCCAAATATCTCACGAAAGAAGCATCAAACGAAAAACTACAAAGAACAAAACTTTTATAGCTTTAAGGGCGAAAGAAGATGGCGCTATGGTTGGCCCGCAAGATGGAGCTTCCATAGGCAAACGGATATCAACTGCATTTTTTAAAATATGTACCCCAATTTTTTATTACATATACGTCTAATACGTAAATAAATATGAATTTATTTGTAAAAGTTTTTTTCGCTTTGTGATAGGCGCTGTAATAGTCACAACCGTATAAGTACATGGTATCGCGCAACATTTCGCCAATGCGGACGATATTTTCTACGTGATACATTACTCGTGTTAAAATGGTCCGTTTACCAATTGCAGAAAAGGTCGATATGGTATTTATGTATGCCTATTGTGATCAAAATGCCCATCGGACCTTTGCTAAATATGTTAACCGAAATCCTGGAAGACATCATCCAAGTGTCCGGACCTTTCGTCGGATAGTTACGTTATGTAAAGAGACATGAAGTGTTCAGCCACAAGTGAAACGTCAACCACGACCTGCAACAAATGATGATGCCCAAGTAAGTGTTTCAGCTGCAGTTGCGGCTAATCCGCACATCAGTAGCAGACAAATTGAGCGAGAATCGGGAATCTCATTAACATCGGGTTTGAGAATTCTAAATCAACATCAATTTCACCTATACCATATTTCTATACACCACGATTTGCATGGCGAAGACTTTGAACGTCGTGTTCAGTTTTGCAACTGGGCACAAAATAAATTAGGGAATGATAACATATTCACGCTTTCTTTTGTAGTGACAAAGCGTCATTCACAAATAGAGAGAACGTAAACCGGCATAATATGCACTACTTGTCAAGGCAAAATCCACAATGTCTGCGACAAGTGGAACATCAGCGACCTTGGCGGGTTAATGTATGTGCGGCATTATGGGAGGAAGGATAATTGTCCACTATTTTATTGGTGGCAATCTAAATGGCGCAATGTATGCTGATTTCCTACGTAATGTTGTACCGCTTTTACTACAAGATGTTACACTGCGTGACAGAATGGCGATGTACTTTCAACATGATGGATGTCCGGCACATGACTCGCGTGCAGTTGAGGCGGTCTTAAATAGAATATTTAATTACAGGTGGATAGGTCGTTGAAGAAGCATACCATGGCCCGCACGTTCACCGGATTTTACATCCCCGGATTTCTTTCTGTGGGGAAAATTGAAGGAAATTTGTTATGGTGATTCACTGACAACGCCTGAAAACATGCGTCAGCGCATGTAAGAACATTAGTGAAGGCGAACTACTCGCTGTTGAGAGGAATTTCGTTATGCATATTTTCAAATGCATTGAAGTTGAAGGACATCATTTTGAGCATTTATTGAAGTCATGAGGTAATTACAAGTAATCACGCAGTAACAGCATACATTCTCATAATGTATGATAATTTCACAAAAATACACTTGTCGCACTGGAACAACCGAAATCAATTTCAAACGTACCTGCGTTCTGTGTTTTAATTTAAAAAAACCTACCTGTTACCCACTGTTGCTCTAAAATTGTGAGCAATATGTTTGTGAATATTACAGTGCCATCCAGCACAAAGGGATAAAAGAGTCCCAAATAAAACATTCATATTTATTTACTCACAGAGGAATATGAAATAAAACTGGGGGTACCTATTTTAAAAAATGCAGTTGATATACGTTTGACCTACGGAAGTGCTATCTAGCGGGTCAACCATAGCGCCACCTGTTTTCCCCCTTCAACACATCAGGATCCTCTACACCAACCGCAAGATAGACTCCCACAACCCCCTGGTATTCCCCACCCTCACCAAACCTGGGCCTCTGCCATGCCTTTACCGCTGCATCCTTCCCTCCCTGTACCTCCACACGCTCCACATCCTTTCCCAGGGTAACTCCCCCTCCCTGACGACGCCCTCCATCCTTATACCCACCCTACCAACCCTGATCCCCTCCTGTGTATGAAGCGCCGCCTCTCCCCTCCCCGTCCTCTTCCCTCTCCTCTTCCCTCCCCTCTCCTATTCCTGCCCTGGAGTCCCTACGCCTTCTCTCCACTCTCTTTCCTCCCCCTCCTCCATGCTTCCCACCGTACCCCTCTCTACCCCACAGGGTCCTGCGACATCAGTTTTAACACTGCCTCGTTCAGTGTTGTGTGTGCAGTGATACAGTGTGTTTTATCTGCGTCCACCGCTTACAGACAAGTGTCGCATCGTTTGTTTTTAATACTGTGGCTCCGAGTGCTCGCCGTCCTGTTTTTGATGTCATAATGCATGTATTTAACGTCACCATGGCTCATTATTTTAACTACGTATGTTTTATTCATCTGTCACAACTGTAATTTCTCCGACTTTTGTCGTCTTGTCGATGTTTTAAATCTCCATTGTTTTAACTCGTTTCATGTTTTAATTTCTCTTGTTCATATATTTTACAATCTCTCGGTTTCAACACTCAATGCTGCTTCCAGCCTACTGACATCTAAATTGTTCAGTTTGAAAATAACAATAAAGGGAAAAAGAACAGCAGCGTGAACAAATTGTAAGTAGCGGTTCAGATACGATTTAAACATGTAAATATCGTGAAAACACAGAGGTCACACATCATTTTCTATCTTACCACAGCTAAACGAGTTCCACAATATTATAAACAATCTGTAAAAATGTATACCACTTGATGATGAACGTCCAGGCAGTTCGAAACAAGTGGTGAAGAAATACGTCAGAAAGGCTACTGGCTGCTGTATTTCCTGATTGCGATATGGCGTATGACCAAATAAAAAAACGGAGAATTTTAGCTGGTAAACATTCAACAAGAACAAAAAAAATTGGCATAGGAACGGTTAACTATGAACATTTTCTAAACGAAGTTTTTAAATTGTAGTTTATCATGATATACTTGGGAGAAAAGGAACATAGGTACGTCATTCAAATTGTGGATGGTGGTGGGAAGAGGAAAGATATGCTTTCTAGGTTGAAATACGAGGTTTGGAACTTAAATAGCAGCAACTATTTATTCAGAACCGACACAAAAGCGTTACATGTTTGCATCTGTTACTGTCCTTCAAGCATTGTGTCGAACCTGTTGCCAGAAACGTGGAAGGCGTAGTGTGCCGTTAGCAGAGCCTTCTCTGTTGATGGTGGTACTAGAGCGATCTACTGCCTGTTGAATCTCTGGAACAGTTCTGAAGCGAATGCTACGAAATGGTTCCTTCATCTTCGGAATCAAATGAAAGTCACAAGGATTACGTCCGTGGAATATTGTGGATGGTACATTACTTCCTAGTCCCATCGCAGGTGTTGCACCAAAACCGAAAGCTAGGACGACCTGCCCGATGCATTTCTGCCACGTTTGCCGACCATTGTTGAAGGTTCTTACCCAACGTGCCAGTTCAGTATGGCAATACCAATTCCCCGCACGCCTCTTAAACACCTCGATGAGACATTCGTGCTATACGGTCTTCGGCACATTCAATCTTTTTCCAATTCCGTTCTTCCCCTTTCGAAAACATAGTTACATCGTTACGTTAGACCGCTCGCTCAAAAGTGACTGTCTTTCCCTCGATTGTTCGCACGCGGTGACGTGAGACGGGCGAGTCGATTTGCTCGGAGGTAAAGTAGGAATGTCAACAACATATTCTGTCAGCGACAATAGCAGACTCCATTGCATATTGTCTCTACAGCAGTGTTGTCGCTTTTTAAGTTCCAACCCTCGTATTTATAAGTGCGGATTAAGAACTGAAAACACAAACACAGGTGGATACTTTGAAAGGTAAAACCGGGCTGGATAGGGCAAACGCATAACAGACAATGGCTGTTTTAAAATGCCTTACAATGGATGCTCAAATGAAAAAGGGTAGAGGAAACTATAACAGTTTACAGACGAAAGTGAGGATTTTTAGGATATGACAAAAAAAGTGTGCTGAAAAGAGGGATGGAAATTCATCATCAAATAGACATGCCTAATTGGCAGAACATTAACATAAAGAAAGTCATCTGCGAGATCAGTTTTGGTGTTGTTGCTGCTTCCTGCAGTAAGAGGGATACAAGCGGTGATGCCTGTCCAACATCACTTAGCGAAATTCTGGAATACATGAATTACCCCTCCAATCTATTGGCAAAGTCGCGAGGAAAGCCTTTACCCAGCATTTCATATATTCAAATTCCATATAATCACAAAATTTTGCATCACCTGTGAATGGCCTAAAACATTCCTCGTGGACTAACATTGACATGATTCGAAAAATCTTGTTTACCTGTCATAAAAATAAATAGACGAGCCTATATCCCCATTTATTGAAACCGTACCCATTTCGTTGAATGTAGATGAGGCAGTTGCATTAGTACTTTCATTCAATACACAGTGTGACAACTATATTGGCCATTTGAAGACCCCAACTTGCTCGTGCAAGAAGAAGAATATCATCGCACATAAACAAAGGACTTTCATCACATGTCGAACGGTCGTGAGATTGATGTGGTAAGGACTGACTATAGGTTGTAATTTATAAGTTGCCCCATTCTGGTCGCCAACTGTATTGGATTCACAATACATGATTCAGATCCTCCATCCCATAATTGAATCATTTCATAAACATTTCGGAGAATAAGAAAGTTTATGTACAACTCCCTTCTCCATTGTGCAGGCATCGTCAGTGATCAGTCATGACGGTATTCAGGACTTTAGCGTCCTATATGTTCGTCTCCCCCTCCCCCCCCCCCCCCCGCCTCCTCCCCGCCCCACCGGATATCAATAAAATAGAACACGCTTTGGATAAATTAAAAGGTGCTATACGAACGCGTCCTGAACTTCCACTAAGTCTACGTTATATGAGCCTGACGGCCATCACAGAATGCGACGGATGAAGCCAGCAGTGGCTAAGTAAATTACTGGGCAGCGTGCTACTTAGGTTGCTGGCTTGAAATCATGCATGGGGTCATGCAAGTCTTTTATGAATGAGGTTCTTGCATAATGGACTCATCTCAAGAAAAATGATTTTAGGCACTGTTTGAATACAAGAGTAGTGATTTATTGGCTACCGTATTGCTTGCCTATAAATTGGAATAATTGTTATTTTATAACTAAAAATTCACAATAGTATTGACAGGTTTGAAAATTGCAGAACCATCAGTTTAATAAGTCATGGTTGCAAAATTTTAACAATAATTATCTACAGAAGGATGGAAAGGCTGATAGATGCTGACCTCGGGGAAGATCAGTTTGGATTCAGGAGAAATGTAGGAACCCGGGAGGCAATACTCACGACTTATCTTAGAACATAGATTAGGGAAACGCAAACTTACTTTTGTAGATCTGGGGAATGTTTGACAATGTTGATTGGAATACACTCTTTCAAATTGTGAATTCAGCAGGGGTAAAATATAGGGAATGGGAAGTTATTTACAGATTGTAAATCAACCAAAAAAGAGTTATTAGAGTTGAAGGGCATGAAAGGGATGCAGTGGTTGGGAAGGGAGTGTGACAGGGTTGTAGCCTTTTTCCAATGTTATTCAATTTGTACATTGAGCAAGCTGTGAAGGAAAGCAAAGAAAAATTTGGAGAAGGAATTAAAGTTCAGGGCGAAGAAATAAAAACATTGCGTTTTGCCGATGACATTGTTATTTTCTGAGAGACAGCAAAGGACCTGGAAGAGCAATTTAACGGAATACACCATGTGCTGAAAAGAGAGTATAAGATAAACATTAACAACAGCAAAACAAGAGTAATGGAGTGCAGTCTTAGAAAATCAGGCGATGCTGAAGGAATAAGATTAGCTATCGAAACAATGATGGTGGCAGATGAGTTATGTTACTTGGGCAGTAAAGTAACGTATGATGGTCGCTGTACATAGGATATAAAATGCAGGATGGCAATGGGATGAAAAGCATTTTTGTAAAAGAGAAATTTGCTTCTAAAAATGTAAGGAAGTTTTTTCTGAAGGTATTTGTGTGGAGTGTTGCCTTGTACGGAAGTGACACATGGACGATAAACAGTTCAGACAAGAAGAGAATTTACGCTTTGAATTTGGTGCTACAGAAGACTGCTGAAGATTAGGTGGTTAGATCGCGTAACTAAGGAAGAGGTACATAACAGAATTGGGGAGAAAAGGAGATTTTGGCATATCTTGACTAAACGAACGGATCGATTTGTGAAAACACAAGCTGGCAAAAGCATTACATCTGTTACAGACCATCTAGGAGGATCATTCAATGCACCTGCTTAGCATACTAATATAAAAAATGAATGCATTAATATTGGCAAGTCACTTTCCGAAATCTGCAAAATAAAGCATTTTCTTACAAATAACGACTGACTGCTGCAAAAGAACCCTTTAGATATTATAAATACAGTCGCGCAATATTTCGTACTGAAGTGTGAGATGTTTCGTAACAAATTCACACGAGACTTAATTGTTTTGAGGCTAATGATTACTGGAACATTTTTGCGGCTATAACTGTGTATGATAATCCGAGCCTATATTCACTGTTAGTGATGATATTTTCGGTATATCTCGGATTTCTTACTCCCTGTTATCTGTTTATCATTGATTAATATGTAGCTAAATTGTTCTACATTCAAATGTTCTGCAAAATTACTCATTTCCATGTGTCTGCAGAAACGTAATGACATTCGTCGGTCATATTAATTATTATACGTACTGTACGCTTCGTGTTTGTTAATGTCTGGAAACAATTTACCGACACTGATTAATATGCAACCAAATGCTGCTACGTTCGTTAGTTCTGCGAAGCAAAATGGATTCCATGTTAAGGACACATTGGCGTCTGTCCTTCGTTTCACTAACAAGGGACTCAAGCACTCAGAAACCCACGAAACCATATTTAGAGAAGACTCCATAAAAGCAACAAGTGCCTTTGTAATTTCCATGAGAAACGTTGTAATCTACCATAAGAGACACTTTAACAGAGTGAGGCAAAGAAACACGATACCAACGCTACAAGAGGTAAATTATTAGCGTTGTCTTTTATCATTTTAAGTCCACAGTGTCGGCATCCCTCTGCTAAAAGTAATTTAATTGCACAAAACAAATATTCCTAGATGCTTCATAGTTCTTATATTATTCCTAGAAGTAGAGAACTGAGATTTCGATGAAACGGTTAAAACAATGTGAAAGAGATTTGGTCTGAAGTACAAAGACCGGTTTGATGCAGCTCTCCACAAAACCCTACTCATATCTGAAGAAGAACTGCAACCCACATCCATTTGAACCTTCTTTCTATATTAGTCTTCGGCCTCCCAGATTTTGACCCCTGAATTTATCACTTTATGTCTCAGAATGTGTTCTGACTCGATCCCTTCCTTTTTTTCAAGATGTGAGAGAATTTCTCTCCCCCCCCCCCCTTCATCCCCGCCCCACAAATTCTGTTCAGTGCATTCCTTAGTAACGCTATCTGCCTATTTACTTTGAATCATTCTACTGCAGCATGAAGCTTCATAAGCTCCTGCCTTTTAATAATCATAAAAATTTCAGTTGGTTCATTACGATATATGAAAGTATATATAAAGATAAGTACAGCATATCGACATCGTTCACTGAATGAACATCGTCGGTGCATTATCAGTGCAGGGAACTTATGTACACCACACTGAAATTTTTAACACTTGAAATACGTAAAATGACTTGCCAGATGCACATCAGATCTTCAAAATGTTGAGCATTTTTTTTAATTTTAAACATGAAAAAAATGGTGTGATGTGTATGAGTCTCTTTGAACTACGCTGAGGATGTTCGTAAATGAACGAAATCGATATGACATATTTTCAAATAAATATTTCATACCATAAGCAGCATGCTGATATTTCTGCTCTTATTATAACATTGTGAGGGTTTGGACACACGACTCTGAGTCTTTATACAGTTCCATCGTTTTTCTGTCTGAAATACTTACTGTCCTCGTTTCACTCTCATACAAGGCTACGCTTCAAACAAAAGCTTTTAAGAAAGACTTAACACAAATTAAATACGGATGTCAACAAATTTCTCTTGAAACATGATTTTCTTCCCATAGCCATTCTGAATCTTATATCTTATCTACATCGGCAACCGTAAGTTATTTTGCTAGCCAAATCTCAATATTGATCTTCTACTTTAATTATATTGATCTTCTACTTTAATTCTCTAGTTACCTAATCTAATTACTTTAGCACCGTCTAATTTTCTTAAACTACATTATTACCCTCCCCCCTCCCGTTTTTCAAGAAACTACCCATTTCATTTAAACGCTATTCCAGGTCTTTCCCTGTATCTGACAGAATTATGATATGTGTTATTTAATCACCAAGCGTCGTTATATACTGCTGAAAAACATAGGCGATCAGGTGAAATAACACACACACTATACATATAGTATTTTATCGATATATTGGTTACTATTGTAATTTGCTTGTGATACGATATTTTGCTTAATCGACTCTTTACTTCAGGTTTACACAGTGCTTACTTAGAGGGAAGCACCATGGGGCCACCATAAAAGTGAAAAATTCGTTCTCGCTGCCCTCTAATGTGGTGTTTGATCAACTTGGATGCCAAGTACAGTTGCACACCTGAGTGGCATGGACAGTATGAGGTTATCAATCAGCTCTTGAGGGATATTTGGCCATTCTTCCACGAGTGCAACATCCAGCTCTTTAAACATTGTGGAAGGTGCTGGCCTTGCTGCATTGAGTATGACCAGTGCATCACAGACAAGCTCAATCAGGTTTTAATTCGGTGAAGAAACTGGCCACTCCAATCTTTCAATATCTCTGCTTCATGTATTTTGTCCACCAGTGCAGCTCTGTGGGGATGAGCGTTATCATCCACCAGACGAAAATCTCCTGTGGCACCAGCGTAGGGCACAAAACGTTCGAAGGATCTGGTATCTATACCTCTGAGCAGTCAAAGCGCCACTCTGAACGACATAGAGGTTCGCACTTCCGCCTATACTGACTCAGGCCCACACCATCGTTCACCACCAACACATGGTTTCCTGCACATAAGCAGGATTGTTCCGAGTTCCTCGTTCTTTCCACATGAAGGTACGACGATTGTCCGACTGATCACAATACCTTGACTCATCTGTGAACAGAACATGATGCTATTTTTTACGACTTCAATTTCTGTGGGCTAAACCGTGTTGTGGTTTCGATGTGACACGCACTATAGGTCTCTGTTTGCAGAGGCTACATTTCCGAAGAATATTGCGGATTGTTTGTGTTGATATTTCACGTGCTGTTGCTGTCTCAGGGGTGAGTTGCAGCTGAGCTGGCCGCGGCGGAGCGGCCGAGCGCATTGAGGCGCTATGCTGCGATGCGCGAGGCCGTTCCCCGTGGGGAGTTCGAATCCCCCCTCCGGCATCGATGTTTGTGCGGTCTTATAAGGTAGTTCATAAGTAGTTTGTATGTTTTGGGACTGATGACCCCGCAGTTAAGTCCCATAAGCTTCCCAAACATTTGAACATTTTTATTTATTTATTTTATTTTTCATTATTTTTTATTTTTACTTATATTTATTTATTTATTTTTGCAGCAAATTTGTGTTATTACCAGTAACTCTGTTGCTTTAATCTTATTGTCTCCATCCCGTAGAACTGACAGAAAGACGTCGAACCATTTTAATTCATTCTGCTGCTGGCAGTACTTCAGGATCTAGATATCTTAACTGATCCCCTAATTGTTTCTTCTGCAACGAATTATAGGCCTACGTTGCAATATGCTTGGCGAAAGGCATTTCGACATTTGCGACAGTGAAGTGCTTGAAAACGAAAATGATTTTCAATGTTAAAGCGTGATTTTAGTGAATCGTGCACGTAATTGTCTTCCATATTATTTTAACTACTTCACTGAAATGACGCATCCGGCCTTAGTATTGACTTACAGGGTTTACGACACTGCTTATTGAATATGTAATGATGCACTGACGTCAATGAATCACATCTATCTTCCCTTTATGGTATTAATATTTGGATATTTTATTTCTCTCTTTAAGTGTCACTTTTGATATAAATCACATTTACGCATAGAAATAACACGAACCACTCCTTTCCTTCTTTGTTCCTCTTCTTTCATGATCAAATATTATCCTAAGCATTTTTTCGTGGGTGTAGGTTTTATATGTGTAGGCATAATTTCTCGGTGCTTAATTACGACATACCTTGCCTTAAAATACGTGTTTTGCAAACGTCTTTGAAGCGCCGTTGCATTTAATCTGCCCGCTTTCGTAATATTAAAGTACAAATACAAAATCCGGCAAATACGGCACATTTGCTTCCGACCGTCTAAATTTAAGGCTACGCAACGCTATGTTCATTTGTTGCAGACAACGTGATTATGTCGTCAGCGAATCACAGCGCAGGAAGAGTATCATGGTCAGCCAATGGTAACCAAACCGTACCGCCGCGACAACATGCAAATAAGAATTTGTGACGATGGAAATTAAATAGGCGGTAATGTTTTTATACATGAAAGCATGAAATGTTTACAAGATGTGAAAATTAAAGTGTTAACATGAGGTTTCAATTATTTTATTTTCGGAATCACTTGATTACACTTTCATACAGATGATAAAATAAATAAGACATGCTCTACCTGCTCTCTATGGTTGACAGGTTCTTGTATATACCCTTGTCAGGTCAGTAACAGTTATTGGCCTCGTAAAATGAAAATTTAGAATTACTTGATGATTGTTTCATACATATCATAAAATAAATAAAAGATGCTATATCTACTCTATGGTTGACAGGATCAAGTAATTCTAAATCATCATTTTACGAGGCCCATTACTTTTACTAATGAGACAAGGGTACATACAAGAATCTGTCAACCATAGAGCAGGTATAGCATGTTTTATTTACCCTAGATCTGTACGAAACAATGATCAAGTAATTCTAAATTTTCATTTTTCGAGGCCAATAACTGTTACTGACCTGACAAGGGTAGATACAAGAACCTGTCAACCATAGAGCAGGTACAGCATGTTTTATTTATTTTATCATCTGTATGAAAGTGTGATCAAGTGATTTCGAAAATAAAATAATTGAAACTTCATGTTAACACTTTAATTTTCACATCTTGTAAACATTGCGTGCTTTCATGTATAAAAATATTTCCGCATATTTAATTTCCAACGTCACAAATTCTTATTTGCATGTTGTCGCGGCGGTACGGTTTGGTTACCATTGGCTGACCACGGCACTCTTCCTTTGTGCTGTGATTCGCTGACGACATAATCACGTGTTCTGCAATAAATGAACATCGCGTTGCGTAGCCTTCAATTCAGGCGATCGGAAGCAAATGTGCCGTATTTGGCGAATTTTGTATTTATACTCCAATATTACGAAAGTGGGCAGACATAGACATTTCCAAACGCGTATTTTAAGGTAAGGTATTGTAGTGGGACGGATTATTGTCTCCGCTACATATCTCATGTCAGCTCAGTTTGTGCAGGATAACTTGCATATATTTGTGTTCTAAATGATTTTTATGTAAATGTTTAATGTTATATGATTCTTAAAGAAGTTTTTTGTATGTTTTTATGTGTCATGTGCTGTGAGGCGATTCAACCTACGAGTACAACATCTTCGACGCCGATTTCAAGGAGTAAATATCCGGTCACATCAAGTCGCGGATCGACGGTCACGAGGCAAGATGTTGATCTCTGCGGTTTTCGTCGCAAGAGTTGACATTATTATCGAAGTTTTATGTTAAAACAACAAATTTTAAAAGTCAGTTCCCTTTAGTCTGTCAATGACTACACATGTAAAGTCATAGAAAGCAATAAATGTTATTCTGTTTAAACTTAACGAAAGTGTCAGAGCACATCATTTATGAAGAATTATTTTACGGTAAATAATATATTAATGAAACGAGGAGATGAGTTAATTTAAATATTCTTCAATCTGAAGGAAGATTTTTTTATTGGTGGGAAAGTTACGCCAAGAAGACTTCGATATTTTTTTTTTTTTTAATTTTTTTTTGGCACTTTGGTTAATCGATCATACACATCGATCGATAATCATTGAAGAAATATTATTTTTTTATCTGTGGCTTTAGCAACGACCACAAACTGAAGAATTTCTTTTGACAGTCTTATCTATTGGAGAACTTCGAAATATTTTAACAAGAGTGACTGTTAAAGATTTCTTCCCTCGGCGCAAGGATCTGATTTTGAAATATTGCAATGTATAAAGATTTTACTTGAACATATTTTTTTTATTTTTATATAAATTCTTATAGGCGAGTGAACACCTCAAGGATTACGAAGTCTGACACGACCATCTTCAACCCTAATCATACAAGACGAGTGCTTTTGAAGATAAGGTTTTAGCACACGTTCCGCCGTACGAAGAGGTCGTTCCACTGCAGTATGTCGTAATTAAGTACTTAGAAATTATGCCAACACGTACAAAACCTTTACCGTCTCGCGAGTGTCCGAAAATTTAAGTTTTCAATAGTGAGCAGATTTGCTGCGAGGAAGCCTGTCAGGAATATACGCCTGTCACTCCGCGATGCGCGGGTACCAGGTAAAGGTTGCAGGTAATTTTCCGTGAAATTCGGAGCCCTGACTGAGATCTGACAACGGCAGGTAGTGAGGCACTCCACGCTGACAACTAACGTGTCACTCCTCAGCCGTGGAGCAGAAGCCATGAAAAATTGAGGGGGCCGCGCCGCGCTGCTGTGGATCCATTACTCTCACGCCGTGTGAGTCTGGGTGACGGGGAATCCGCCAAGAGGGAGGGCCTCTCTGGAGCGGTTCTCTGAGCGGACACGACACGCTGCAGTTCGTTTCGTACCAGATTATTTCGAAATTATTTGTACACTAACCAAAAGCCCTGCCTTGCTCGTCTATTTTTTTTCAGGCCTCCTATTCTCCTTTTCCAGTGCATCACTTCACCACTCCTCTCTATGTGACACTTCCCCCACAATTTACTTCTGCTTTCTCTTCCAACTTCTCCTCCATTTATCCAAACCTCCCTCCTTCTCCGCCATTGTCTCGTGTCATTTCTTCCACTTGTCCTTCTAATTTCATTATATAAATACGCGAACACGAAAACTGGTATACCGATTTTTAATATCTACTAGCAAACCCGGCAATGCTTCTCAGTCGCTAATGTGTATGGAATATCTACCCTAATCTCTTCTTCTCCCGATGTCTATCCCTTCTTCCCTCCTCTACTCCCCTCAGGGGCTCAGCATTAATTTGCTGAGTACGGGCTTGGCGAACCCGGGGTCCTGAGCTGTGGGCTGTGTCGCGCCAACAGTCCGCTACACCGTAAGCTCTGTGCGTGCTTCAACGACCATCGTTCGGCGCGACGGTGGAACGTTGTACGTTTCAGAGTCCGGGGATCTTGGCTTAATCGCCTGGGTTGCGAGGATGGTACAAACCTCTATAAAAAAACCCTCAATCTCAAGGTGTGCTACGTGCCGAGGAGATGCATGGCTGTTGAGGTTGAACAGCCGCTAGCGAGCAACCTCTGAGGAACCTGCCGCACCTCAGTTGTACAAGGCTTACCCAGGCAAGCGGGGCTCTGCCTGGGTGGACCTCTTTTCCCTAGCTGCTCGTGGGACGAAAATGAAACGAGCAATAACTAGCGTGGGCGGTCGCAAAAACGCCGTTTCTAAGCGTGGAAGATCAGACTTTAATGCTACAGTATATGATCCTAAGTCGTTCCCTTCCCTGGCAACGCCATGGGAAGAACGCCAAGCTTTATGCTGTCCGGATCCTTACTCACCGCGATATCTTGTTATTTCCCGAACTGATGGAGACTCTTTCTTGTCCACCAAGCCGCAGTTCTTCGTTGAACATCTCGAGGACAAACATGGTGAGGTGGAGTCTTTCTCTAAAATGAGAAGTGGGGCTGTTCTGATACAGACGGCATCCCCAGCCCAGTCCAGGGCATTATTGGCCTGTGACAAGCTGGGTGATATACCCGTCAGTGTCACGCCCCACAAGACCCTCAACATGGTCCAAGGTCGTATTTACCATCGTGACCTATTGTCACAGTCTGATGAAGAGCTACGTACTAACTTGGAGCGCAGAGGTGTTCACCTAGTTCGACGTGTTTATAGGGGACCACGAGATAACAAGGTTGCCACCGGTGCATTCATCCTGGCCTTCGAAGGCGATACACTGCCTGAGAAGGTCAAGGTCATGATCTACCGGTGCGACGTTACACCGTACGTCCCGCCCCCTATGAGGTGCTTCAGGTGCTGGAAGTTCGGGCATATGTCCTCCCGGTGCACTTCTAGCCCTGTGTGCAGGGAATGTGGACGTCCATCTCATCCGGACGCTCCCTGCACTCCACCTCCCGTCTGTGTGAACTGCAACCAGCTGCATCCACCGTGCTCTCCAGACTGCAAAGTTCTGCACAAAGAACGTAAGATAATGGAAATTAAGACCTTGGACCGGCTATCATACAATGAGGCAAGAAAGAAGTACGAGCGTCTCCATCCGGTAAGCATGACTACCTCCTTTGCAGCTGTAGCGTCGTCCCCGCGCATCACGGGTACGACTCACAACAAGATATCGCCTCCTTCTGTAGGCCCTAGAGGCCATAAAAGTACCACAGCGCCCTCATCAGATGGGGGCAGCATTCCATCTGCTGGTAAGGCACCTGTTGTGGGGGAAACCTCCCCACAACCATCGGGGACACCAGTCCCCAACCCCCAGCCGGAGAAGCAACAGCTTCCTCCGGCACCTCTCCCTCGGAAGGGGTCCTTCGGGACGCTCCCTTCTGAGGAGTCCCAGGGTGCGCCAGGGGATCCCAGCCTTTGGCTGAAGGATCCAAAACCTTCTGGTCGAAGGGCTTCTGGCTCTTCGACGGTCTCTGCTGCCACTTCTGGGAAGCCCTCCCGGCCCTTGACACCAAAGGGCCAGCGAGAGGGCAAAAGGAAGCCGAAGAAGAAGGATGTGAAGGAGGCATCATCAGTGCCTCGGAAGGACCGCTCTGTCACCTCTTCGGCATCTGAAGACGAGGTAGAGATCCTCGCATCACCTGAGGATCTCGCCATACTTGGAACGCCTGAACCGATGGTTCAGGATCCTGCAGAGTCTGCGCAGTTGGCAGCAGGTGCTCCTGCTGAATGACCATTTCCCGACTTACATTATGGCTATTCAGTAGACTGCAAACAACATCTTGCAGTGGAATTGCGGCGGTTTTTTCCGCCGCCTGGCTGAGCTGCGGCAATTACTCTGCCGCTTCCCTGCCATCTGTCTTGCTTTGCAGGAAACGTGGTTTCCCGTCGAGAAGAGCCCAGCCCTCAGAGGGTATCGGGGCTATTTTAAAAACCGAACCGTCTACGACAGGGTTTCTGGCGGCGTCTGTGTTTATGTCCACGCCTCTGTCCCCAGTGCTGCTGTGCCTCTTCAAACGTCTCTAGAGGCAGTCGCTGTTCGACTCCGGGTAGTACGAGATTTTACCGTCTGCTCTGTCTATCTTCCACCTGATGAGGCCATCTCTCCCACAGACCTCGCAGCCTTGGTCGCTCAACTTCCCCCACCCTTTCTTCTTATGGGGGATTTCAACGCCCATCACCCTCTGTGGGGTGGCACACAGACCTCGGCCCGGGGTAGGGATGTTGAGTCTCTCCTGTCAGAGCAGAATCTCGGCCTTCTTAACACCGGTGCTCCTACCCACTTTAGCACAGCACATGGTTCGTTTTCTGCCATTGACCTGTCTGTCTGCAGCCCTAGTCTCCTTCCACATCTCACCTGGAGGGTCCATGACGACCTGTGTGGGAGCGACCATTTTCCGATCTTCCTGTCGCTCCCACAGTGTACGCCTGCCACCCGTCCGTCTCGCTGGGCCCTCCGTAGGGCTGACTGGCCAGCTTATTCTTCAGCTGCTGTGATTTCCTCTCCGCTTCCAGCAGATGTTGATGCCGCCGTTCAGCAGGTCACAGAGGCTATCGTTTCTGCAGCCGAAAACACTGTTCCCATCACATCCGGTTCGCTCCATCGCCCATCGGTGCCCTGGTGGACACCGGAGATTGCTGAGGCCATCCGCGAACGTCGGCGAGCACTACAGCGCCACCGACGTCACCCTTCTGTCGAACATCTTGTAGCCTTCAAGCGCCTCCGGGCACGGGCCCGGCGACTGATACAAGATAGTAAGAGAGCCTCGTGGGAGAAGTATGTCGCGTCCATTGGTTCTCGCGCTTCTCCTTCCAAGGTATGGTCGCAAGTACGACGACTCTTCGGGCACCGCCCACCGGCGGGAATTCCAAGCCTCAGAGTCCAGGGTATGCTGTGTACTGACCCTGTCACCGTCGCTGAGCACCTGGCAGATCATTTTGACCGTACGTCGGGGACTGCTGCCTATAGTGCAGATTTTCGTGCCATTAAAGAGCGAGCAGAGAGCCAGCACATTTCATTTCGAACACGACGTTGTGAACCATATAACGTCCCATTTACTGAGTGGGAGTTGGAAAGTGCCCTTGCTGCATGCCCGGATACCTCCCCTGGACCCGATCGCATTCACAGCCAGTTCCTCCGACACCTATCAGCGGATGCCAAAAGCCAACTTCTCGCCCTGTTTAATCGCGTATGGCATGAGGGTGTTTTTCCGTCCTCGTGGCGGGAAAGCATTATCATTCCGGTGGTTAAGCCTGGGGCAGATCCGCAGGTGGCTGATAGTTACCGCCCGATCAGCCTCACCAACGTTCCATGCAAGCTTCTCGAACGGTTGGTGAGTCGGAGGCTCATGTGGATCCTCGAGGACCGAGGACTGTTGGCGCATCAACAGGGTGGGTTCCGTCAAGGCCGCTCCGCAATCGACAATCTCGTGTCCCTAGAGTCAGCCATTCGTACAGCATTTTCTCGCCGTGAACACCTGATTGCCGTCTTTTTTGACCTGCGGAAAGCGTATGACACCACCTGGCGCTATCATATTCTGTCTATGCTGTACGATTGGGGCTTACGGGGTCCACTTCCTACATTCATTAAGAACTTCCTGGCGTTGCGTACTTTTCGTGTTCGTGTTGGTTCTTGTTTCAGCTCACCTCATTGTCAAGAGAACGGTGTCCCACAAGGTTCCGCTCTTAGTGTTCCTTTATTCTTAATCGCCATAAACGGTCTTGCTGTGGCTGTGGGGTCATCGGTTTCTACTTCCTTGTATGCCGATGACTTCTGCATGTATTACAGCTCCTCCAGCATTGGCGTAGCTGAACGGCGGTTGCAGATCGCAATTCGAAAGGCACAGTCGTGGGCGTTTGCCCACGGTTTTCAATTTTCTGCATCCAAAACCCGTGTGATGCATTTCTGTCGACGTCGGGCAGTACACCCGGAACCCGAACTTTACTTAGCTGGCGACCTGCTACAAGTCGAAGAGACGCACAGATTCTTAGGTATGGTGTTTGATGACCGTCTAACCTGGGTGCCGCACCTACGCCAGTTAAAACAAAAGTGCTGGCGACACCTCAACATCCTGCACTGTCTCAGCCACACTGTTTGGGGAGCCTCGCGCCAAACGCTATTACAACTTTACAAGGCCCTCATTCAGTCGCGCCTAGACTATGGCAGCATAGTCTACGATTCTGCTGCGCCGTCAGCGCTGCAGGCAATAGACCCAATCCTCCACTGTGGTGTTCGTTTGGCGACAGGGGCTTTTCGCACTAGCCCTGTGACAAGCCTCCTTGTCGAAGCTGGAGTCCTCCCGCTGCGGTTCCGTAGGCAACACCTGTTAACGTCTTATGTTGCTCGTGTTCAGGCCTCGCCCTTCCACCCGAACCGCCGGCTCCTATTTCCAGACGCTGCACTACCTATCCCTCCACGACGGCCAAGGTCGGGATACCCGATCTCGGTCCGTGTTCGTATCCTTCTTTCGTCTCTCACATCCTACCCACTTCCTACCATTTTCCACTATTCCTCTCACACTCCTCCTTGGTCCATTCCTCGTTTGCAGCTCCGTCTGGACCTGTCCCATGATTCGAAGGCCTCTGTTTCCTCCGTACATCTCCGTCACCAGTTTCTGCAAGTGCTCGAACCGTTCCGTGCCACAGACGCCATTTACACAGATGGTTCCGTAGTAGATGGCCGTGCTGGGTATGCCTTTCTACATCACAACCATGTAGAACAGCATTCTCTGCCCTGTGAGAGTAGCATTTTCTCCGCCGAGCTGGTCGCTATTCTCAGAACTCTACAACATCTCAAAGCCTGCCCCAGGGGGTCTTTCGTCATCTGTACTGACTCCCTGAGTGGCTTACAAGCGATCGACCAGTGTTTCTCTAGGCACCCAATAGTGCGGTCGATCCAGGACACTGTTCACTCCCTATGCCAATCAGGCCGTTCTGTGGTCTTTGTGTGGACCCCAGGTCATGTTGGCATACCAGGGAATGAGCATGTAGATCGATTGGCCAAGCAGGCCACTATGGGACCACCTCTCACAATTGGTGTCACGGAACAGGATGTTAAACTGGTGTTGCACCGGAGGGTGCGCGAGGCTTGGAGCACCGAGTGGGTTACGGCGACTGCACCGAATAAGCTTCGGGCAGTGAAGCTCTCCACAGCTTTGTGGAAATCTTCACTGCGGCCGACCCGCCGAGAGTCAGTTGTCCTCTGTCGCCTACGGATTGGACATACGTGGCTCACCCACGGGTATCTTCTTCGGCGTGAGGTTCCACCCGTGTGTCGATGTGGCACTGTATTGACAGTGGCCCATCTTTTGATGGACTGTCCGCTTTTAGCCGACCTGCGGCACTATTTTACTCTTCCAGACGCACTACCTTTAGTTTTAGGAGACGACGCCTCTATGGCTAACAAAGTTTTAGGTTTTATCCGCGCTGCTGGTTTTTATGACTCTATCTAACGGTAGGTGCTGTGGCCTGACATCTTAGGCCACCACCAATCCCGTTTTTTACCTTTTCCGCCCTTGGGGGTTCTTCGTGTATGCAGTATGGCTGGCTCATCCTGTTTTTTCTTTGTGATCAGCCAGCCAAGGTACTCTGCTATCCAGTTTTATTCCTGACTTTCTTTTACCATTTCTGTGTGTCTTCGTTTTAAGTTATCAGAGGTTTGTCCATTGTCAACCTGTCCCTTATGTGCATGATCCTTTTTAGAGCTTTGTTTAATTTTTGGTCGTTCTTGGCAGTGGACTCTGAGCTGGTAACAGGGGACTGATGACCTAGATGTTTAGTCCCCTCAATACCCAACAACAACAACAACAACAACAACCCTCCTCTACTTCTCCATCGCCTCCTCCCACCTTTCTTTGTCTATCTCCTCCTCCCCCTATCTTCACACCACTCCCTCTTGCCCCACATCATATCCATCTCCTCCCCCCTCCTATCATCCCCCTTTTTAATTCCATTTCATTCCCCCGTTCCCTATCTCCTTCTGTCCCTCTCTCTGATCTTATTTATTATTATTGCAATCGGGACCCAGGTCAGGAATAGAAAAAGGATGGGTAAAACAATTGGAAACGGGTTATTAGAGAGTACTTTCGAGCTGCTCTATCTGTGAGGTTAGTAGCTTTAATGTCCGTACTCTTAATCTCTTAATGGTTTTATTGCACGAACATACATATCAACGGCGAACTGATGAAACAATATGCGGCATTTCAGTATGTGATTGTCCTCGTTTCGGTGAATCATCAAACGGTAGGCATAAAAATTCATACAGTTGACCTTCTTGTTAGTTACTTTACCTGTAAGTAAATAATTAACTCTTATTATGAATCTAACTGAAACACAATTAATGACATTGCTACATACCGGTAAAATTTTACATTCCGCGACTCAGGCAAAAGCTGTTGGTTCGTGGGAATGAAGCCGACCAATCGTGGCAAAGCTTGAGACAGCCAATGAAATTTTAACTGGCGACAGTTGTTTTCTCTTCATACTAAACGATATTATTTTGAGAATCCGCATAATAATTTAGTTTCAGACACATTAAACTTACTGAGGAGGATGATGTTTTTCATGTATAAGAGTGAAATGGACTTCCCTTATGGAAACAATCTTAGACATTCTAATCACTTATAACTGCGAGAACAATAAATAGTGTTTCCATGAACGAAAAACGTAGTACTGGTAAGAAATCGGCAAATCTCATTGGATATTGTATACTATCACCCGACTGGTTAACAGCGACGTAACGCAATTTCCCGGAATCAACGGCTGTTGCCAACTTTGCCCGCTAGGTCAGTGTAGTGGATATAAAATTAAACCCTACATACCAGTTAATCCCGGGCTTCAAGCAATGCCCTCCCTTTCTTCTAACCACATTGGTGTATTTGTTTGCTCCATTACAGCGTATTTGGTAGCTAGGCGAGTAGCGAATGAAGAAGCTGATTGTTGGAGAATCTAGAAAATGATCGAGCTGGAAGCGTACATTCAGTTATTCTCAAGTACTAATATTACCGGTAGATTTTCCAAAAATTTTCTTTCATACAACCCTTGTCCTGAGAATTACGAACTGAACAAAGAAATGATTCTCAAGTGATGCGCTTTCATACATGCGGCAATTCATTTTTATAAATGTAGATAGATGTGTCATACATGAAATATTAAATAAATAGGTACGGTAACTAAAAACCTTCGTCTCCTGCTTCTAAGCTACTTCCCAACCAATTTTGTACTAAATCGGTTCAGACGTTCTTTAGTTATAAATAGTGTAACCAACACGACTTTCTTTTATACATGGTGTCCCAGCTATCTTGTCCACCCAAAATATCTCTGGAAATAACGCGAAACGCGCGGCTAGCGCATGTTCTGAGCAGCACGGGGTTCTCGCCTGAGTCTCAGGACGTGCGCTAGCCGCGCGTTTCGCGTATTTCAAGCGTCAACTTCGCGTCGCAATATCTCGGGATGTAATTGGAATATTGCGATGCAATCAACGCCATTGCTTATGTTATTTCTCATGCTATGGATTGATGACGAAAAAATATAGGGTGTCCATTAAAAAAAATAACTTTGTGTTAAAAAACACATTTGCTTTCGTTTTAGAATATTTCCAAATATGTAAATTCATGGGTCCCAGCCGTACATTGATACCGGTGAAAGTCGTTTTCCAATAGCTGTTATTGTTCCAGAGATATTTTGGGTGGACGAGATAGCTGGGACACCCTGTATATAGATATACACAAGTCAAAAAATTAGGGGATCAGTAGAGATATCTAGGTTCTGAAGTATTGTCATCGACAGAATGAACTACAATGGTTTGAAGCCTTTTTATAATTCTACGGGTGGAAACAACAAGTTTACGCCAACCGATATAGTGGTAATAACAGAGAGCTGCTGCTAAGGAAGTTTTTGCCAAAATGATTTAAAGCATAGAATATTCACTTTTGAATTATATAAAATGCGCCTTAAAATTACATTCGCAAATAAATGTCATGTACGAAATTACGTTCACCAGAATTCTTTCCATATTTTATGCACACCTGTACTAAAGACAAATCTTACCTGTACTAAAGACAAATGTTAATTATGAATAAAAATATGTAATTCACAAGCAGAATGAAGAAAATAGTCCATGCTTCAAATCTGCCATGCCAATCCATACGTTAGTTCAACATATATCAAACATCTTACTGCTTGCACTCTTCAAAGAAATTAAAAAAAAAAAATAGAGTGCCCCTCCCAATAAGCTCTCCGCAAAACATTTAAATCAAAGCTCAAAGCCGCGCGGGTATGGACATGTGGTCTGGAGCGCCACGTTACGGATCGCTCGGCGTCTCGCGTGGGAGGATCGCATGTGTGTGTGTGTTTGTTTTTGTGTTTGTGTGTGTTTGTGTGTGTGTGTGTGTGTGTTGGCCTTACATCAGTTTAACTTATTGCAAGTAGTTTGTATGTATAGGGATTGATGACTACATTTGTCTGGTTCCGTAGTATTAACAAATATTTGAAAACGTTTGAATTTTGATCACTGAGTTTCGTAGATAGTTATTCTTGTAATAAATTCACGTTAAGAAAAACACAAACTACATTCGCCTAACTGACCTCTGATCGGGAATTCTGGATAAACAATGGGCTTCGAATGTAAAAGATGTATGTAAATAAATGCTCGATAAAGAGTTGTTGCATCAAGTATAACAAATTTATTATTCGTGGCAAGTGCAAGTAGTGCATCACATCTGCAGAATAAATAGATTCAACTCCTATCTACGGCCTTCAGTTATCATTTAAGCTACATCAGCTAACAGTTCCAATCTTTAAAGTTTCACTAGATACGACTTCCTGGATGTTCATTTACGTAACTGTAGTAAATAAAAGTTAAGTAAAAACTTCATAGCGCTAATACTCCTCTGTATCAGATAAATAATTTCTTCTCATTGAGGTTACATGTACCATGTTCAAGTATATATCTAGTCGAGTTCTCAGTAACGAGTAGAGCCGGAGAATGTAGGATAAGAGAGATAGATATACGTCAGAAGATGCCATTCGCTTTTGATGCTTCAGTCTACACATATATATCATTGACGTTTATGACTTCTTATTTCGTTTGATGGATAAAAGCTTGCCGCGGTGGAGCGGCCGAGCGCATTGAGGCGGTATACTGTGCTGCGCGAGGCTGTTCCCCGTCAGGGGTTCGAATCGCCCCCCTCAAGCATGGATGTTTGTGCTGTCTTTAGTATAAGGTAGTTCATAAGTAGTTTGTAAGTTTAGGGACTGATGGTGCCGCAGTTAAGTCACATAAGCTTCACCAAAATTTGAACATTTTTGATAAAAGCTTATAAATTTCAGGACCATCAGACCATACTATAAAAGCTTTGTCACAATTGCAGAACAGCAGAGAACGGAAGTAGGAAGAAGAAGGACCTAGGAGAAGATTTGCGGAGAGCGATAAGCACATATATGATTGATTATTAATGATTATGAATTTGTAATTGATATGATTAACTGTAAATTTGCACATAGTAGTTTATCTTCTTTAATACATCGCCCAACAGTAAAGATACAATGTATTGCTCAGTATACCAAATAGTTTACTCCTCAGAATTAAGGACTTTATCGTTCCATACACAAATTTTCGGGTCTTTTGGTACTGCAGCGTGTATTCTGTTGTATGTAATTAATGAACAAGGTTCACAGTTCCTATAGAAGAACGGAAGAGTCCGCTGCCCTCTTGACCTAAGCCATAAAGGTACTACCAAAATTTTTTCTTGTTGTCCTGCTCTTTGTGCCCTTCCCACACAATTAACATTGCCCCAGTGCTCTTCCTTTGTACCTCGCATGTAATCTTGGAAGTGCTCCAACCACCAAAAGGTAAGAAAAAAACTTGGCCCGCGTTAGGAACAAACAGCAGGTGTCTCGCAATCGCTACGCGCAGATGAATTAAACAACACTGATAACATTCAAAACATTGGTAAAACGATATTTGTCGTCCATTAAATGCGCATTTCCACTGGAGACGAGAAATAGCATCAGATAGTGTTTTGGTACGACTCAAGGTTCTGTTTGTACCAAAATGAAGGCGGCATTTTGGTTCGACGCAAAGAGGGAGCGCGACATTACAGAGATTACATTCTCACACGACGTACAGCGCCTACGCATTACAGTGTGGGATGTTATTGGCTCTAAACATAAATCACACTTGGTGCGTGTCCAGGGCTCTATAATGCGTTTGTTATATGAATGACACCGTACCACACACAGAAAATCCCTGTTTGCACAACACCCCAGATAATTTTTCAGCAAGACAATGCTCGAGCATATGTTGAAAGAACACGTGCCTTCTTGGTATCATATGTTGCCAGCCTTTTGTCCTGACAGGCAGTATCACCAGACTTGTTGCCAAACGAAAATGTCTGGGACATAGTGAAACGAAGTGTACAGTGCTGTGACCCAGTGGCAGCCCAGCACAGATGACGTTTTGGGAGCAGTATGGACGGTTCTACCAGAGGAGGCTATTCGCGCGTTACATGGGTCGACGCCATGACACATGTAACAAGTTATGAGGGCAGAATGAAACTTTCACTCTTCAGTGGAGTGATCTAAAACTTCCCTTAGGCTGTGACTAAGCCATATATCCACCATATCCTTTCTTCCAAGTTGCTAGTCTTGCAAGGTTTTCAGAACGTCTGTGAAGTTTGGAAAGTAGGAGGCGAGGTACGGGCAGAATTGGAGTTGTGTGGGGGAATCGTGAGTCCTGTCGCAGTAGCCCAGTGGCAGTCTGGCCACTGCGGCCGCGCGGTGAGGTCGCGTGCTGCGCGTCTCGCCGTCCGTGTTGTGCGCGAGTTTGTTTACTTCCTTCGAGCGCGAGTAGTTACCTCCACGTTCACTGCAGCGACATGGCTCACCTTAGAAAGAGCACCGTCAAGATCACGTTCCAAGCTGAATATCCAAGACCACGAGCTTACGAAGTAGAACAGTTTCTTCGCGAAGAACTACGACTAGATCCACAGCAAATTGTTGGAATACATTTTTCGATCATTGCAAGTGTCGTCTACGTTAAGATGATTACCGAAGAAGCATGCAGAAAAGTGGTTAGCGGAGCAGCAGCAAAACTACAATTCAGACACTCAGATGGACATATAGGAGCTGTTAATATTGAACTTGCAGGACTTGGTATAAAGACCCTCAAGGTATTTGAACTACCCTTTGAGGTAGCCGCCGACCAAGTCATCTCGGCACTTACACCGTACGGAACAGTCATCAACCACGTCGCGGAGAAATGGCAGTCCTTTACGACGTATCCAGTACTCAATGGAGTACGGCAGGTCAAAATCGATCTCCGCAAACATGTCCCCTCTTACCTAAATATTGCCGGCTGCCGTGCCATTATCATGTACGAAGGACAACCAAAAACATGCTCCGGATGTGGACAAGAGGGACATGTCCGCTCTGAATGTATTCAGCGACGTATCACACAGATTCCAACGGGCGAAGAAGTACAAACAGCCCCTCCATCGATTCTGCCAATGACATACGTACAGGCGACTTTGCCCAGGGCGACAGTTGGAAGTGAGCAAGATACACAACCTCCGCTGTCTGACGGACAAGTTGTCGTGGAACATGACAGCCCTCATACGAACGAGACTACAGACGGATCCGAAGACCAACTGTCAGAACAAAAAGATAATTCGGAACAAACCGAACGAATGGAAGTCGACCCAAGAGTAGTACCAACTAAAGCCTTCCTTTCGGGAAGCACTGAAAGATTGGATACACCAGAACACTCTGACTCGGAGAAGCATGTTCGAAAACAAAAATCGCCCCGCAGACACAAGAAACGCCGACGCACACCGACTGACGAATGTCTTGAGAAGACAGATACAGTCGATCATTCCGATGAGGATTGTGACGTGACACACATCACAACAGAGGCACCGAATGTTACTGCTCCCACTCTCAACACTGACAAGATAAAAATTTCTATACATAACATTCCACGTGGTGATGGAAAGTACGATGGATCACCGTCCCAGCTTCCAGAAAATACGGAAGGGGAGCCCTCAGCAACCGATGTCAAGAACCCACAGCCTCTTTCCAATAGCCCGTGGCATGAAGAAGTGGAAGAACAAGACATGACGGACACTTTACTTACAACAGAAAGGGATCCCACGCCCCTGCACCCACTTCAGACGGAATGACTCTAAGAAAGGGTGGCATCGAGGCGATATCACTCTTTTCCACCACCCACACTGTTGCACGACATGGATTTACAGGGTGAGAAGCAGCATACCGATTCGCGACTATCAACATCAACACAATTAGGTCGCCAGTGAAGCTGTCATTGTTACGTGACGCACTTTATGCGGCTGATATAGACGTGGCCCTACTACAAGAAGTGTACTTGCTTGGTTTCTCGGACTTATTTGGATATACCACATACATATCACATGCGTCCGATACGGGTAGCGGAGTTGCAGTACTTCTCAAAGAAGGTTTAATAGCCACTGATGTACGCTATCTACCTAATGGCAGGGGCATGGCTCTCACAGTGCAAGGGATACACCTAGTAAATGTGTACGCACCGTCGGGTACAAGCAAGAGGCGTGAACGTTCGGTCTTTTTCTCTGAGGACTTGACACAACTATGTCAGGGCAGAATCGATGATATGGTTATCGGGGGAGATTTTAACTGTACACTATCCCCGAAAGACCAAATTCCCCATCACTCACCATGTCCGGCACTCTGCGCTATCATTCGCAATCTCCATTTGGTTGACACGTGGGAAATCATGCACGCTAATAGACCTGGCTTCACGCATTTTACGGAACATTCGTCCAGCAGAATCGACAGGATATATATCTCCCGCTCTCTCATTCATGCGGCCACTGCAGCAGAATTGTGGCCGGCAGCTTTTACCAACCACACAGCATATATCTGTAACATCACGCTTGGAAGACAACGAGTGTGGAGAAGTCGTAGCCCTTGGAAATTGAACATTGCTCATCTGTCCTCGCCGGAATGTCGATCGGCGGTGTGCGAAGCGTGGAGCTGGTGCTTACGACGACGTGAAGCGTACACATCAGTCTTACAGTGGTGGTTGGAATGTGCCAAACCGAGACTTCGTCGCACATTGATGACCTTTAGTAGGGAAGCTGCTTCATGGAGACGCAGCACCACAGAGTTTTACTATGCCATACTGAGGGAGTGTTCCGTTATGCCTCCATCTCCAGAACATCAGATGATTGCCAACAGTGCGAAAGCAAAGATCGTAGCTTTGACACGTCGACACTTGGAAGGTACGATCGTTTGTACACGCCAAACAATTGGAATCAATAATGAACGACCCTCTATGTACCACATAGCAGCGGAACGGAAACGCAGGCTGAAGTCCTTAATCCGCGAGGTGACGACAGAAGATGGCGTACGTCACGACACGCAACGAGCTATCAGCGACGTATTCTTCAAACACTACTCTCGCCTGTATACAGAGGAGAGATCCGATCCACAACTCATTGAGGCTGTCGCTGGGTTAATACAGGACACGATTCCTCTCGAGCTCCAACAAGAATTGTTAGAATCGATCTCTGAAGACGAAGTTGTGGATGCCATTGGAAAAGGAGCACCCAACAAGACACCAGGACTGGATGGCTTACCGCTGGAATTTTATAGGACGTTTCAGGGACTTCTGGTACCTACTATGACGATTATCTGCCAAGAGCTTATGACGCCTACGATAAAACTTCCGGCCGGTTTCACGGAAGGTGTGATTATCCCGATACATAAACCACGTGGAGGATCGCACATCACAGACTACAGACCACTAACTCTGCTGAACTGTGATATGAAAATATTCACACGTTTATTGGCGGCTCGTATGCGGCGCACGGTATGTCATGTTCTATCGGCGGATCAGACATCGATGGGCGGGACCCATAATATACGCGTCGCCCTGTGTCGCTACAGAGACCTCATTGCCCTTGCCAAGTTGCGTCGCATACCGGGAGCCTTGGCGGCGATAGACTTTAGTCAAGCATTTGATCGAGTCAATCACACGTACTTAACTACTGTTCTGCGGAAAATGCAGTATCCGGATACCTTCATTGAGGTGATACTGCGTCTTCTTCGTAGTGCATCATCAAAAGTACTTGTCAACGGTAGACTGTCAAACCCCTTACCCATCCAACGCTCTGTTAGACGGGGATGCCCACTATCAACGATACTATATGCGCTGGCCTTGGAACCTTTGTTGTGTGGGCTGAGGAACCGCCTAACAGGATTGACTCTTGGAGGCTATGTTTTTAGCTGCACCGCGTACGCAGATGATCTAGTGTTAACGATTCGAGACGCACAAGATGTACACAGAGCTATGGAATGGCTTACCACATATGGTAAAGCATCGGGGAGCCGCGTAAACGCACAAAAATCAGCCGCGCTGAATATTGGCACCGGGATGACACCAGAAAGCGTCGCTCCATTCAAACTGTGCGACACAATTCGCTGTCTAGGTATCGAATTCACAAATGACATCTCACGCACGGCGGTGCTTAATTACCGGAAACTATTACAAAATATCCGTGCCGGACTTATGGATCACCGTCTCCGGGCTTTGGACATACATCAACGAACTGAATTTATAAATGTATATCAAGCATCCCGACTGCCGCATATGGCGCAGACATTGCCTATGCCAAAACACATAGCAAGTAGCCTAATGGCGGCATTCGGATCATTCGTCAGTTACGGAATGATATTTAAAATAAAATACGAATCCCTCACCCTACCAAAGGAACATGGAGGACTAGGACTTGTTAATGTTCATGACCGAGCGATATCCCTCTACGTAGGTATGCACCTCAAGTTGTGGAAGCGTAGCCCGTCCAGTCTCACGGGCCTACTGATAGAGGCTTTGGCACCGACTTCCCTCGACCCACCGGTGGAGCTGACAAACATACCGACAGTATTTTCCTATTTTGGGAGTTTTTATCTAGAATACAGCTACATTAAGAGCGTCCTACCTGTTACTCGCTTACCAATGGCCAGAGACATCTATCGCATCCTGCTGCAGCGCCGGGAACCCTAATATTATGGAAATGAAACATCCCAATGTGCACTGGAGAGTGGTTTGGCGCACAGTGAATGCACCAGTGCTGGACTCCGACGTACGATCGACTTGGTACGTGACTGTCAACAATAAACAGGTGAATAGAGAGAGACTCCATAAGATTCATCTAACTGACTCGCCAATGTGCGTGAAATGCGACGTAACAGACACTGACGAGCACCGACTACTTTGCGGGCCGGCGGAAGAGATCTGGTATTTTGTGCGCCAAATTCTGGCTCTCTTTTTACGGGTGTCACCAGCTGCTGTCGATTCACGCATATTATTATATCCGGACAATACCTACTACCCAAGGACAAAATACAATGCTGTCACGTGGATAAGAGGCCACGCAATCCATTACTTGCTTGGAAGTGGTGTCATAGGGGTGATGGATTTCTGGAACTACCTCAACGAACGTCACTGTGCAGTTTTGAAAAATCCGAAGTACGGTCAATATTTTTCGAACTTCTTGAAGAGCATCTTTCACGATCCGCCCCGCAGCTGGATCATTCATGGCAAGAGATGACAATGAAACAAAAAAAAAAAAAAAAAAAACAAAAAAAAAAAAAACAAAAAAAAAAAAAAAGTGGTAGAGCGCTTGCCCGCGAAAGGCAAAGGTCCCAGGTTCGAGTCCCGCCCGGTTCCGGCACACAATTTTAATCTGCCAGGAAGTTTCAAGTTATGACGGACCTTGGCGGATCCTGTGCTTACCTAGGGAACAGGACACACACTGAACCAAGATGAATGGTATGTTAAACATTGCATCAGAACATACTAATGAACATATCCTGTGAATATGAACTACCCATAGTATTTCAGAGAACTGTTTCTATTTTTTTAATGATTTTTATTTTTTATTTTAATTATTTTTATTTTGTGTCTCGTTTCCGTCGTAGGTGTCGGTGGCTGAGTAGAATGAGACCGACATAGAATAAAGGGAGCACGCTTGTTCAGGTACGGAGGTGAGCAGCCAGTGGGACAGCAGAAACTAGAACCACTAGAGTAAATTAGAACGAGATATATATTGCACAGAATTTATACAATACTTAACTTTTACATAGCTCAGTACTGCAGACTGCTGATACATAGTTGAGCTAGAGGCCTGCCTAGTGCCTATCCGATAGCCAAGTCTTCCCTGGTGCCTATCTGATTCCGAAGTGTTAACTGGTTCCTATCTCAGTCCCAAGTGAACGACGTCGTTCAGTGGTGGCCACGAGCGGAGTTGTAACAGAGGGCGCTCGTGGCTGACGTCGTAAGAACGCCGCGCCGTGCGTGCATGGCGGCGCGCGGCGATAGTAGGTGGCGCGCACTTTGGACTTGTGCGACACCACAATTATCATGATCAATTTCTAAGTTTTACCAATTCATAAGAATTTATGACATTACGTATTAACATAACGGAACGTCATAGAATGGAAACTTTCATGACTGGTAAACCTTCCGGGTAGTATGTCCGTGATCTATGGAACTCGTCTGTTCTTTACGTTTCGTCCAAGACTGTGTTGGACGTCCTCGGAGACGCTCCTCTTACGCTGAGTCTTGTCGACTAACGAGTCAGACGTCTGAGAACGAAATAATTATATAGTGTAGAAAGGGAGACGTGGTCCAAGTCACACGTGATGAGTACTGATAATCCTTATCAGAGATATCGACTGTCGCTCTAGTCGAATATGAAAAACGGCTTAGCGAATTTTGCAGCGCTACTGTCCGTATGTCACTAAGTTTCATTGTTTCTTCTTTCGTATTAAAATTATCCTATGTTTACATATTTCAATGTCTTCTCTGCATAATCGTGGATAATAATTCTTCGATGTAAATAAAACTTTAGTTTCAGAAAATTTAACTTCATATATAATTTTAATAGGAAATATGAGAATGAAACTTAGCGACATATGGACAGTAGCGCTGAGAAATCGCTAAGCAGTTTTTCATCTTTGACTAGGCGCTAGTCGATACCAGTGATCTCTATACAAACTGGTAGTATAACTGGTCTCTGAGCATAGAACTACAGCGTGCCTGCAAAATCAAATGTTTAGTACACGTTTCCGCATTGTTCGCCATGTTTAAATTTGGCATACCAATCTTCAACAGTTATTACGTGACAAAGAACTGCTTCCTTACTTCTTGATTTGAAATTCTTGTCAACACGCAATGTAATACACTAACATGGAAGTGTAATCGACACATATTTTCTTCTCATTATCTTTTAACACTGGATAGCAGCCATATTTGATTTTGGAAAGAAATGAATATTAACATCCATGGCTGGCACTCTCAGGCAGCTGAAGTTCAACATCGAGGTACTCCAGAGATCAATGGTCGATAGTGTAATGTTTATCTCTCATAAGGATTATCTCTGCTCATCACGTGTGACTTCGACCACGCCCACTTCTCTACGCTATATATGTCGCTCTCAGACGTCCGATCCGTCAGTCGGCAAGACTCAGCGGAAGAGGAACGCCTCTGAGGATGTCCAACTCAGTCTTGGACGAAACATAAGGAACAGAAGCGTTTCATAGACCACGACCATAACTGAACGTGTCAAGAGAACAGCCCTGACCATCATTTCAACAGAGTTTCCATAATATTATAAATTTCCTTTCGTAAATAACGGAATAGGGCCAGCTTATTTACTTGTCTGTGTCCTATATTTGTACTTCTGATTACATCGTATTTTTATTGAAAATTAATAAATTGCTTATATTTAAAGTTTCTAATTTTGTGTAGGCATAATAAAAAAAACGTTAAATCACAAACCTATCTCTGCATTAATGTTCTGTTTCATAGTCTCAGAGTTTGTAAGTAGGAATATAACATGTAAAAGTAAAATATTACAAAGTTATAAATAACTTCAAATACATATTCTGTGCCCACCAAATCCGAGGCTCTCTTGATCATATTTGTAAAGAACTCATGGTTGTTTGGGACGATCTAAATCAATTTGTACAGCTTTCCAACCACGGTGGCCTTTTTGTTTTTAGGATGACCGGTTGCGACGTTACTCAGACGTCATCTTTTCCTATATCTCACAATCTAATCTTTTTTTCAATATATAAAGCAGAACGTCCGTATGTTTTTGTGTACGTGTTGCATAAAAATTTACAGGTTTGTTCCAATCTTTTTCAAATTTTGTACACGTAAGTGTCAATCTACGAGGACGGTCACCGTAACTGTAAGAATTACGTACAACACATAAATCATGACACATGGTTCAGCAGATATAACGTCATAAACGTTAAGAGTTGCAAGAAACTGCCACATAATGTGAAGAAACTTTATAACTACACTATATGAGAATTTAAGTACTTAGCGAAATGCAACAAACTTTAAATATAATTTCAAACATTTATTAAACTTTTTCTCGCTGACAACAACATCAAAATATCGAAATGAAAAAAAGTTTCTCGCTTACTACTTTTCCGCTGTTCATAGAGTAAAACTACGGCATTCGGTATGATGTTAAAATTTGTAATTTGTAGACTGCTAATTGTAGCCGCATGAAATTTCACAGACAGTATACACACATACATCTGGAATATACCTTCGTGATTGTATCACAGTACGACATGTAGTACATGATGTACGAGCACATATATAGTAACGTTAATGGAAAACCGCCCCACCACGCGCAAAGATTTAATCTATTACTTCTTTACTACCAATTGTTATCGCAACATATTTTGCTGACATACAGTACTTATACAAATGAATACATAACTGAAAAATTGTACAATTGTGCAACATATAACTCAATCAATATATATATCGTAGCATTTTATATGTCATTTACATTTTTATTACTATCTTTCTTTGTTTGGATAGTGCACTTAAAATTTTGTACATTATGCGAGACAGCCTTATTTCTTATTTATTCTGACATAAATATAGCATGTTTTATGGAAAACAAGGAGATGGACAGAGAGAGAAGGGATGGAAGTAACAACTCAAGGCATAAATAAACAAATAAATACCCAAGCAAAGCCGGGTTTTCAGCTAGTAATATAGCTAAAGGATATGAGATATGACATTGTGAGACACAGGAGATCGGAAGACGACGTCTGAGTAACGTCGAAACCGGACATTCTAAAAATAAAAACGCGATCTTGGCTGGAAACCTGTACGGGTAAAGGGATTAAGAGGAAAAACATTGCCCTAGTGATCATTTGTATACACATTAGAAGACTGCCAATACTGCTTCATCCAATAGTAGAGCGTTAAAGTTTTAAATACTAAACACTTCCTGCAGCCCATTGAAATTTAGGAAATAGGTTTCTTTTTGCAAATTACTTATGGTCTATGGTGAATTTTGTGCCGCTTACAAAAAATGTTTACATATTTGTAGAGTCTATGGAACTTAGCTACGGGATCATCAGTCCCTAAACTTACAAACTACTTATGAACTAAAACTTCTTGTCAGATTGTGTGCCGGAACCGGGACTCGAAGCTGGGACCTTTGCCTTTCACGGGAAACCGCTTTACCAACTGAGCTATCCCGACTCGACTCACGATGCCGCCTCACAACTTTACTTCCGTCAGTACCTCGCCGCCGGCCGCGGTGGCCGAGGGGACTGAGGCGCTCCAGTCACGGTCTGCATGGCCACTACGGTCGGGGGTTCGAATCCCCCCTCAGACATGGATATTTGTGTCGTCCTTAGTATAAGAGGTAGTTGATTAGTAGTTTGTAAGTTTAGGGACTGATGACCCCGTAGTTAAGTCCCATAAGCTTAACAAACATTTGAACATTTGAGTACCTCGCCAGTAACATCCCTTTAATTCTGCAAACATCTCTTACGCTGTGGCAAAGCCATGTCTCCACCGTAACCTTTCTTCGAGGAGTGCTAATCTTGCATGGTTCGCAGGAGAGCTTCTATGAAGATCGGAAAGTATGAGGCGACGTGCTGGCGGAAGTTATGAGGCGGCATCGTGAGTCATGTCGGGATGGCTCAGTCGGTAGAGCGCTTGCCTGAGAAATGCAAAAGTCCCAGGTTCGAGTCCAGGTTCCGGCACACAATTTTAATCTGACAGAAAGTTTCATATCAGCGCACACTCCGCTACAGAGCGGAAGTTTCATTCTGGGTACTTATGAACTAGCTTATACTAAAGACGGCACAAACATCCATGCCCGAGGGGGGATCGAACCCCCGACTGCAGTGGCCGTGCAGACCGAAACTGGCGCGCCGCAGACCGCTCGGCCAACGCGGCCGGCTGCCGCTTACAAACGCACCATCTATTCATGGGCGATTCCTAAGAAAATAAATAAAAACAATGATTTTGGGTACCAAAATTACGAATTGTAGGGATGGACACTTCGATATTTTCTATTCATTACAAATCGTCGAAATTTTTCAAATAGGTTTTAAAGATAATATTCTCAGAAAACGTTTAAAAATTTATCCGATATCTTTATCCGTTAGCGAGATCCAGAAGTTGAAACTGTTCGTACTTTTGCACAAAATCACAAAGCGGGATTGTTAGCTGTTTTTGCACCGTCAGTCGCAAATATCAAAACAACTAACTATAGCAAGTTTTCAAAAAATTATCACATCCTGTAGACATTTATTTAGAAACGGCTTTTTTCCTCTTTCTAATATCTTTCTCCGTTATCAAGGTAAACCGAAAAACCGCGATGTTTCGGTAATGACAGTACGTATTGTGCTGAAAGGCGACGTTCAGTCCGCTCCGAAACATACCACCTAATTAGAACAAATAAATAAATAGTTTCCAAATGATAAGCCAAGATCGCAAACTACCAATTTATTAAGTGACGACCGGTTTCGGTGCATTATCATTTGGAAACTATAAAACGAATTGAACGCCTCCACACCGGACGATGTCAGGTAATCTTAAATAAGTAAATAATAAAATAAAATAAAAACGGCGAAACATGTTTATTTTTGTACTGTTTACAGATTTATAACTTCGCTCGATGAAGGGTGATTTCATTTTCGTTATTCATCGCAGTTAATATGCAGCATCCAGTTTAGTAAAGTATAGCAAAATACTTTGAAGGTTATTCAGAGGTAAATAATAACGCGAATAATTTTTGAATGGTTAATTTAGATTATACGTAGTTGAGTATGAAATGCAGTTAAAATATAGAAATTTTATTTAAAGAAAAGAATGATTTGTTGACGAGACATCAATCCGTGCATGATAGCACCCGACCGCAATATATTCGAAAGTGTCACTTTTAAAGAGTCGTATCTGGGGGAGTAACAGTTGACTCAAATGTTATCATTTGTTTCCCGTTTTTGAAAAGCTGAATATGTTATCACGATACGCGAGAAAAACAAAAATTTTTGGTATCATAAGTACAGAGATCGCAGGTTCCAAGTTGCTGTACATATTCACTTAATATCCGGTATGATGTGCAACTGTAGTTTTAAGTAACGCAGGAAACGAACAGCAAGCGTTTTTGGTTTGGATGTCACGCAACTATGTTTAGAGTTGCTATTTACTCACCAGTAACATATGCAAAAGTCACAAATAATCGTAAATTTTCCGTTTTTTCTCACATTCGTCACAGGTGGCTGAATATTGTGCCTGTGACAATAATCTTTCATTTTTCGCGGATATAACAGTTAATCGCGTTTGTGCAGTTAAGACGGTAAATCAGTTTTTTATTGATATTCATCAAAGTTGTATTGAAATACTTAGTTGTATTTAAATACTTTGCTATTTCGATAATGGGTATGCCCATAATTCATCATTGTAAATTGTGGCTAACAAAAAGCAATACGATGAGCACCCCCTCCCTAACCATAACTCTCCCTGTTACAGGTATGTATCTGTTAATTTGTTTCTTCAAGAAAAAACAGTGTCCGAACGTTATTAACTCCTCTACATTTATGAATAGTCCAACCAAGACTGAAGAAATGATCAATTGCAGATATTTTGTAATGTCACCATTGAAATAGCTGGACACTGCTATTCCGCCACCCCACTCCTCTTTTCCCCTTCGGCAAATATATTCTTATGAACTTACCATGGTTCAAGAAATGACTGAAAGTTACACTACCAATCGCAGAACAGAAAGATACTGCTATGAAAGTTTCCTAAAACAGATGTCATAGAGCATTTTTTAAATAATCCTTACCATCTTCAAATGCACGTTTCTGATGCATTCACTTTATTTTTTCTAATTTCATTTACTCTAATATCTTAAAGTGTGTTATCAGGAATGCCTGAGCCATTTGCACGTCAATGGTCAACAACCTGTTTCTCAAAATAATTTCAACCCCAGAATTCCATTAGAAGGAATATACGTTTTTCCAGAAACGTCTATATCTCCTTTTGTACCTCTTGTAAACTATCAATTTTTTTCATACTTCTGAAAACTCTAGTGCTGTAATATTTCATTACGGATTACACTTTCCTATATTAAATCTGCATATTTTTTCCTTTCCTGCAGCTTGATTTTTGACATTCTTTTAGAACCACCCCGTACATTGAAAGAGATTAACAAATAGTTTTCGATCATGATGGCAGTTCTGCCTGTCGGATGTTCTGAATCATTACATCGTTGTATCTTCACTTATTTCTAACATGTCATGATAAATATCCTAGTAGTATTTTTCGGCTGGAATTCCATTTGTGGAATGCCCAAGAAGCCAGAAGTGCGCCGACAAGGTTACGTGTAAACTTCGTAACTTGGTAGTCAAAAATATATAATAATATAATAATATTATTTATTTTTTTAGCGCTAAGGATGTAAGCATTACTATACGCTCCAATGCAATAGCATTTTGTTGCTGATCCGGTTATTTGTGGATCAATAGTTCATCAAAAATTCATCAAACAAATCTTTTATAGGTCTTATCGTACGGAGCTAGATTAATATCCTGTGAAATTAATAATGTTTGGTCAATTTATCGCGTACTGCAGACTCCTATGTCAAATGACAATTCAGAAAGTAGGTAACACTCAACTGTCGTTTCATCAGCAAGCTATGCTGTTACCTCTGTGAGCAGTTGGTATTCGCTGATTGCGCTCACACTAGGAGTAACTGTACCAGATACTGTTAAAACAGACAGTTCTGCTCTTCATTTGCAGTCCTCATTAACAAACACCGAAATGAAATTTTACGCCCAGTTCCAACCATTACATTTGCGACAGGTTATCTGTGTTGTTTGCGTTCGCCTTTGAGTTAGAGGAGCGGATGCAATTTTGCAACCTCGTGCCGATTTCATATTTAGTATGAACGTCTCGACGTTAATTAATTGCCTTCTGGAAGTGGTGAGGTCTGCCATTTATACGAGAGTAATTCTCATTTCTGGTGTAGCGTTGATGAAAACTGTTCGGAGAAATGTTCGACAGCGGTAATTCATGAGTTTGTTTTGGAAACTCTAAGCAGTCGTTGGCGTAAGTTCGCTCCTTCTGTAGCAACGGATATAATTTATTACTTTTCTTACTGAACATTCCGGGTATTGCGAAATCCACTTATTATTTCTTTCCGCCTATTCATCTCTAGTCGCGGCTGTGCCCACGGCAAAGCTATTGCTGTATTAATACACGGACCAGACAACGACGGCACCGATTCTTGTGCAGAAGACTACGTGAAAAACCATGTCTGCATAAAAACATAGCAAATCGTTGGGTGTCATGTGTGTAGTTTTAATGTGACACGTGAAAGTAAGACTATCGGTTCTCTCAGCAATTAAATTTAATACTGCATGTAATGCCATTTTGTGGTTTTGACGTTTAGTGCTCTACGCCATGAATATACCGATATTCTTCTAAACTAGGGTTTCCATTTAATATTTATTAAAAAGGGGGACATTTTAAAAATACCAGAAAAAAATCTGGGACAATTAAGGAAACAAATGGGACACAATTTTTACTGAGTAATTTTAATAGACGCTGAAGTTTAGCTTTACATCGTACAGTCGTCAATCTTTACATTTCTTCTGCTGCACTGTCAACATACTTTTCTCTTTTATGTATTTTATCGAGAAGTGTATTTTCTTTTGACATTGTCTCATGAAATTCAGCACATGATACACAATTAAAGTGTCTTTTGACAGTAAGGACATCTTGCCTTGCTGTGAGCGAGTAGACTACAGTTTTGTATTCAGTTTAGTAAACTCACAGAATGATTTGAGAGATTTCACCCTTATTGTATATATGAGAAAACGCTGGTAGATTTTGTTTACAATTAGTTAACAGTCAATTGGTAATATCCAGAACAGAAAGTAAGTTGTTAACAAAAAGTTTGATAACAAGTGGTACAGTCAGCGCTTCCTAGAGTATTTATTTGCGCAATTCATTGAGCATTAAACATCTCATATTACAAAATACTTTAGCTAAGCGCATCCATAAAAAGCGGGACATTTGAGCGTCCCCTTAAAAACTTTCGAGACAGCGGAACATTACGGAAAAAAACCGGATTGTCCCGGGAAAAACGGGACGAACGGATCAACGTATCAAACGTAGACGAGATGAAAACACGAATGATACGCTGAGTAAACAAATTCATTGTGAATCAGTCAATTTGATATAAGTGCATTTTAAACCGGTTTAGGCTTAGTAATGAGCCATCTTCAGGTCTGTAAATAGTTATGTTTACTAATTTAAGTAGTAAGTCAGAAATTACGCATAGAAATAGAAATAAAAGTAAAAATATTAGTAAACAAATCTTCTGGGTTGTAAGGTCGTGTTCTTTCTGATTCCTTACGTTTCGTCCGATGCTTCACCCGGCTTCTTCGTAAGTTATCCGTCTGTTGAGTCTTGCTGGCATTAAAATATTTAAAAATATGTCAACCAATCGTAAAAACCTAATTCTGTCGAAGTAAAAATAGACGTTGCAGTACCCAATGTGGCTTCTACTGGATCTCTACTGCAACAGATAAAGGGATTTGGCAACTGCTGCTGGTGGCTGAACTGCCATGGGTCATACAGGGTGGCCATGGACGTCCAGAATTATTTGGTTTGTGGATTTTGGGGAGCATGTAGAAGGTGGGTGTGCGGGGTGCCGTTGGGGTTAAGAGGGATTCATGGGAGAGCTTCTGGCAGGGGCCGTAGTATTTTAACAGGGGTTGGAGATCTTGAGGGACTTTTGCGATAGGGTCATTCCGGCACAGAATCCACTCGTAAAGGCTTGGTAGTCTCATTATTTGCAGCCGAATGAATCGTGGTCTTCATGATTGCAGTTTTTTAGGTTGTGAATAGTCCTGACTGCTCTTTTATGCATCTCAAAGATGTTTGTGCTAGTGACTGAATTTCCCCACAAGATTACCTCCATGTCGGAGTAGTGCATGGAAGAGTGCATAATTTGCCTCAAGGGCAAAGAGGGGGGCGGGCAGGGGGCCTGCCCTCGCCAATAATAATGCATAAAAATAAAAAAAAAACTAACGGACGATTTTGAGAAAATTCAGAGAAGGGCAGTTCGTTTCCTATTATCGCGATGTAGGTGGGAGAGTGTCACGGAAATGTTGCACAATTTGGGGTGGAAATCATTAAAAGAAAGGTGTTATTTGATGCGGCGAGATTTGCGAAATTTCTTTCACCAACTTTATTTTCAGAATGCGAATAAACATTATTACCACCCATCTACATATGGAGACATTATCATCATAATAAAATACGAAACGTCAGATCGAAAACAGAAAGATGTAGGTGTTCCTTTCTCCCGCGAACTATTAGAGAATGGAACTACAGAGAAATATCATGAAAAAGGTTCGATGAACATTCTGCTATGCACTTCAATGTGACTTGCAGAGTTTCCATGTAGATGTACAGTATATTGTAAAATCCCGCGGAGTTTGTCGCGTGAAGTTGGCCTAAGCCAATGTTCACATAATACATCGTTGTTCGAAACAATCAAACAAATGGGAGCACAAATAAAAAGCCGTTTAACAATGTCACCAGATTAGCCCCAAAAGGTTGTACTTGCAAAAATTTCAAGAAACTCTTTAACATCAGTACACAAAATTTTTGTAATGGGTTTCAGGTCGTTACTCTCATCGATTCGTTTACCTTGCACCTGTAGAAAAATTTATGAAAAACATGTAACAGGGTTAGCATTCTTTTGGAACCAACTCTGCGATTTACCACTATAGTCATCTTCTTTCTCTACAATCATACTTGTGTATTTCATTTAGGTGGGAGAACCTTCTATATCCACTGAAAGAGAGAAAGGTAGGAACGAAATGAAATAGTATGAGGGAAGATCAAACAAGTGAATGATAAATTTTTAAAATGGTTCATTACGAAAAATAGGTAGTGAGTCAGCTGCTACCTTTTTCAATAGTGATGGACCACATCGTGTCAGCTAGAAACAGTTACTTGCAACGAACCTCTTATGTATTACTGATTCAAAAGCCTTCTGATGCTAACACCATTCTCTTTCCAAATTCAAAAGAAACCGAACACGAAAGTTCAGCAAAAAAAAAAAAAAAAAAAAAAAAAAAAAAAAAAAAAAAAAAAAAAAAAAAAACTTTAAAAGTTTTCTACGTTCTCTTTAATGAATGCAGTGCTAGCCCACAACATATAGAGACAATGCAACAAGTAAACAATGTTGTAATACTTATTAATCTTTTTTCTTACCCTTGAATCAGACAATCTACAAGAACTGTATCAATACACTGGAAAAGTTACAAATAACTGCATTATTATTCAAATTTACAAATTTAAACCAAAATAAAAGGCTCAATTACTCATGCTGTCATGTGTTAGCACTTTCTTCTGACGAATCCTTCAACGAACATAACACAGCGTGATTCCGTTGCCATTGTAAAGCACGGCGAGTTCTGCTCCTCGCGGAATCATGTCCTTGACGCGTCTGCGCCAGTTGACACCACGCCAACTGCGTCCAAGCCCATGTGTCTCTATGCGTGATTGACACTCGCCTTCAATAATGATGTGGGGCTGTCTACCTGTCTTGCATGGTTGCGTGCGCAGTGCTATATTCGCATGGTATCGTTCGGTGAAGATTTTCACATTTACCTTGACGTATTTAATTCTAATTTTGAAGTAAACATTTTAACTGTAGGAATCCCTAACGAGATCTCAGATAAATAAATAAATTTTATAGTGAAATCTTGCACACTCTTTCCAAATCTGAATCTTCGAATCCATTTTTCGCATGTTAAAAGTGAACCGGGAGGCCTAGTGGAAGCGTTAACACCAACAACGCAAGAAATTTAGAAATGGGAAAAGAATGACTTCATATAAAAAACAACTCTAGAAGATAATTTCAGTAAATTGAATTGAAAAAAACGAAGAAAGAAACCACGTTAGTGAAAGAAATCTAAACCACCATCTTTTCATGAGGTGGAGTAGCACTAAAATACATCAAATCACACAATAGTGAGAATCGTATTAATTAATAGTAAAAACGGACGCTGAAATGCAGGCAACCATTAGGAAAGACTATCACACTCTCACTCACATAACTTTAAATCTTCGTCGAATACCTGCATCGGAGAAAAGTGGGAATACACACGCTAGTTTGTGCGTTACTTGTGCCTGTATGACTGTGTGTGTTCTTTCCTGACGAAGGCTTTAGGCGAAGATTTAAAGTTATGTGTGAGAGTGTGATTGTCTTTTATATATGCCTGTCTGCTGCTCAGTGATCGTCATTAACCCAGATAGCGCGGAATTACTTTTGTTTTAATTTTATTTCAAAAGGTATAAATTACCTTCATATGACTGCACAAAAACGTTTTAAGTGATTTTTTTCACAAACAGACCATTAGTTTTTGGAATACTCCCCATCTTTCTGGAAGGACGTCAAAATAAATGTTTTAGAATTTTTATCTGATGCATTAATATTATTAAAACACCGCTTAAGATGAAATATATTCATATAAATGTCGCAAAATTTAAAGAATGTTCGAGATATACCAACCTAACAACCAGGAAATCTTCAATACCTTTTCCATGAACGTCAACTTTGCAGTCATATCCTACCCCTTTGCAATTAACAATACAAACTAAAATTGATCTGAAGTGGACGCAGGAGAATCAGAGGAATGAATACGACACTGTGCGTGAATTCGTAACTACAAGTACGAAAAACTAAGCCATCATTGGCGTCCTTCTGGAAGGACGTTAGCGCTATCTGGGTTTAAGATTGCATCATCTTGTCAAAATATCACTGATATTCCAATCTAGACTTTCCATTGTTAAACTCTCAACTCTACGTATTCAAAATCAACGTGGAAGGTTCTAAGCAGACAGAACAGGGAAATAATTTCAAATATGGTAGTAGCAGGAGCGGTGAATATTCTTATACTATAAAAACTAACACTACAAGTCTGCAAGAGACAATTAATTATATTTGATGTAAGATCACTACAGTCAAAGATGTCGAAAATGTGGCTTAGTTTTACTAACCGAAAATGATTATGTTCATTAAGTAAGGTTTGCAATTCAGTGAATAGGTCGCAAAGGCAAAAGTAATTAACTTGCTGCAAAATTACTATTTCCCACAATTTGCGCCTTTGCCGATAGCCATAATCAGAAATCTGTTAAAAATATAAAAACACTAACAATTCAAATGGTACAAAGAATGAGATATACAGTATATGAGTCTTACATACATATGAATTACAGTTACCCTGGATATTTTAAGAATACCAGTGGATATAGCGGTTACATATTGTAGTGTGAACATACAACAGCAGACTGATTAAAATTGGGGTCAACATCATACATAGTTACAAACTGTAAACACGAGGTGGCGTGTCAGCAACACCTTGATGCCATAAGTTGGTGTGTGAAGGCCTGGGTTCTGATGAACATAAAAATTCGAATCGCGTCAATAAGCAGATACATTAGCACCTGAGCCTATATATCTTAGCAACAGCGTCTTTACTTGCTCTGCTTATATATTTGAAATGAATTTGAAATGGTTTTATATATGCTTATGACCACTCGACTTGCAGTAACGAACGTAGCACGTGGGACCTAGACGCATGGGATATAGGGAATTCAAAATTCCGAGGTCCACGGCATCGGTAGTGTGTTGCGAATACCAAATATCAGGCATTGCGATTTCTTGTAATTGTCTGTACTCGCAAAAAGTATCACTGCGTGAAATAACTGCAGAAGTCAATGTGGGACGTTTGGACAGTGCTGCGCAGTTTGGAGTTAATGGGCTATAGCATGAGACAATCGCTTGGAGTGATTTTTTTAACAGCACCACATCGTCTGCAACGACTGTCCTGGGATCTTGATAATATTGCTTTGTCCCAAAGATGGTACTTATAAGTATGTTATTATTTTCTGACATTTTATTTACATTTTCGACTTTTCTCTATTTTACTGTTTGACTTTTCAGTCTGTAGAGCTACGACGGTTTTAACAGTCTACACATCGTAGTCAACTCCACCCAAACAATAAAAATCGGATTGGCATGTACGAGGAATGGAACTGCTGTGGAGACGGTATGCAATGATAATCTACTATGGTCGCTGATAGCCTACGTCACCAGTGAGCGCACAATAGAGGGAAACAGTCACTTGTGGGCGAGCGCTCTAACGTAACGCCATCACTATGTTGTACAAATGTTTGTTAAGTTTATGGGACTTAACTACGGGGTCATCAGTCCCTAAACTTACAAACTACTTATCAACTACCTTATACTAAAGACGGCACAAATATCCATGCCCGAGGGGGGATTCGAACCCCTGACCGTAGTGGCCGTGCAAACCGTGACCGGAGCGCCTCAGTCTCCTAAGCCCCATCACTATGTTTTTGAATCATTTACAACGGAGTTGGATCAATATTGAATGTGCCAGAGGTCGTACAGAACGCTTGTGTCTCAAGGTATTCAAGAGGCGTGTGGGGAATCCGCATTTTGCACGACAATGTACGGGAGCATACAGCGCAAGCTGTGGCAGCTCTGTTCGTTCTGTGGACTGGGAAGTACTGTACCATCCACCATACTTCCCGGACTGAAGTCCTTGTGATTATGATTCCGAAGATGAAGGTTTCGTGGCATTCGCTTCAGAGACCGCTCTATTCGCACGTTCAACAGAACAGGCTCTGGTAACGGTATACTACGATTTCCACGTCGCAACACAACGCTGGTGGTTTCTTTGAAGGACAGTAAAAGATGCGAAAATGTAACGCTTTTCTAATCCATTGTGAATAAATAGTTGCCAATATTTAAGTTCCAACCCTCCTATATACGCTGCTAGCCATCCAAAACGCAACCCCAAGAGGGATGCGAGGTACCATCCTAAATATTAATAAGGGGTGTAGTGCCAGTATGGCGATGCATAAGATAACATCTACATACATTCTCAGCGATCCACCCAAAGGAGCGTGGCGAAGTGCACCTAGTACCATTACTAGTTACTTGCTTTCCAGTTTCACTCCCACAACGAAGGAAAAACGGATCCTTGTATGCATCTGCAGGAGCCCTAATCCCTCTGGTCTTACTATTGTGGACTTATACGCGAAATGTAGACGGGGGAAGAATCGCTCTGTAGTCCGCTTGAAATTCCAGCCCTCTAAATTTCTTCAACAGTCCCTCTCGAAAAGAAAGTCACCTTCCCTCCAGCGATTTCCATTTAACTTCCCGAAGCATCTCAGTAACGTTCGTGCATTGATCGAACCTGCCACTATCACACCTATCGGCCCGCCTCTGAACTGCTTCTATGTCTTCCTTTAAACCGATCTGATAGGGATCCCAAATACAAGCAGTACTCAAGTGGGGCGCACAGGCGTTTCATTTGCAGTCTCCTTCACAGACGAATCCCACCTTCCCAAAACAACAGTTAAACCGTCTTCCAATACCATGTCTCCTGACTCTAGACTAATAAACTTGATGGAGCAGGCAAAACAGGCATCGGAACGAAAAATATCGAGTCTGCCTGCCACACCATGATGGTCATAATGCAGTCTGGAAGAGGAAGATTAAGGCATAACGTCCCGTCAACGTCGTTGTCATTAGAGTCGGTGCACAAGCTCGGATAATTTTCGTTAAGCAAATCGACCGCGCCCTTTGAAAGGAACCATTTCAACTTTTGTCTCGAGTGATTTACAGAAATGACGGGCATCCTAAATCAGGAAGGCCGGAAGCAGGATTTGAATCGCTGTCCTTCCGAATTCGAGTCCGGTGTGTGGTGAGTCTGTCTGCTGAACTGTTGGCTTACACATGGCCTTTCTGGTCGTAACCCGATATTATTGCTCAGTATCCAAGGGTGAATAATTACTGTAATTAATTTAGCAATTGCCACGGTAATTTAGAGCCGTTTTCCGCGGCCATGACGGAGAGGCGATGACAAGGTCTCTTATAAATCAGAGCTGAACTGTCGCCATTTTTCACCAAGCTGTCGGAGTTGTCGCTGTATGAACATGGAACTTCCATCAATGTGTTAGTGAAGAATTGCACTACATTTTCCTTTCAGTTTTATTAGCGGCAATAATTTATGAAGAGGATATCCTAACACTTTACAAACATGCATATTGTGACGACGTTACGGAATTTTCGACATGCGAGGAACTTTCTGTTGAATTTAGGCGAGGATATTAAGCAAATGAAATGTTCATAATATGTAACATTTTTAACTACTCCACTTTTAATTCTGTGAGAGATTTATAACTTGAGATAAAAACATCAAATATAACTGAATGGGATGCTTTCGCCCATCAAGTAATAACTCGTCTTCAGTATTAGAGGTCCTAATAATTAGCCACAGGTTTTTACTACATAACACCAATACTTAAAGATACTCGTACCGACTTCTTAATCCATTAAATCTAATAGTTGCAAGCTACTAAAATGCTGTGTCTACATTACTATTTAATATTCAATTTCAATTTTTCAGTTATAAGAATATTTCAATTCAGAGTGGTTTAATATGTGAGGAAACGCGAACACGTCAGTTCATTGGGTAGCGAAGATATCCTTAGAGTCTCTCATTTTCTTGTATTCGCGCATAAAATCCACGTGAAATCTAGAAACTTTCTTTCTGTTAGTGCTAGGCGATAAACTGAAGGAAATGTAACATATTATTTTTTGAAACCAGAGTTGTAGTTACGAAACGTCTTAGACAACAAATAAGTACATAAACGTTTGTGACTGTTGTAGGGCTACCTGTACATCAGGTAATAAAACACTACCTTTACTTTTTTTCACAAAAAAATCGGTATATTGGTAGGATGCTTGCAAACGATATATATCGGTGCAGCCGGCCGCAGTGGCCGAGCGGTCTGCGGCGCGCCAGTCACAGTCTGCACGACCAGTACAGTCGGGGATCCCCCCTCCCTCGGGCATGGATGTTTGTGTCGTCTTTAGTATAAGGTAGTTCATAAGTAGTTTGTAAGTTTAGGAACTGATGACCCCGCAGTTAAGTCCCACAAGCTCTACAAACATTTGAACATTTTATACCCTTGTTCGGTCACTAAATTAATTACCCCGTAAAACGAACATTTCGTATTTCGTGAACAGCCTTTCTGAACATCGTAAATCTTACTCATATATTTGACTTCGATGCTACATTGTTTGATATATCGATCTGTCACAGTCGCAACTTCGATATATACTGTTCGCAAGCATTCTACCAAATAATCAAAAAAATCTCCATTTCCTTGCATGCAGCGATAGATAATATTCTGCGTAGTAACACTGTGGCAAAATACGCCGCTCTTTGCGTGTTGTCATTTCCCAAAATATCATCTTGATACCTCTAACCGTGTATGAGATACGCGATACTTCATGCTAGCCTTATCTGTATCGGAAATGAGTTCGCTACATGAAATAAATTTTTGCAATATGGGTAAAAAGTAGAGATCTCTTCCTAATTCGGCAATAAAATTCAACACATTATTAAATTTTCGTCCGCAGCAATATTTGGTTGATATGCACCAAATTTTTATTGCAAACTTTACCTAACCCAGCACAGTCTATTACTTCAAAGCCAGTGTCTTCTTAACTGTCCGGCCGCAGTGGCCGAGCGGTCTGCGGCGGGCCAGTCACGGTCTGCACGGCCGCTGCGGTCGAGAGTTCTAATCCTCCCTCGGGCATGGATGTTTGTGCCGTCTTTAGTATAAGCTACTTCATAAGTAGTTTGTAAGTTTAGGGACTGATGACCCCATAGTTAAGTCGCATAAGCTCTACAAACATTTGAACATTCTTATTAACTGTGATTGTTGACGAAATGATACGCATTTCGTCACAATGCTGGCACATAAATATTTAAGTAGCGTAAAAATTAATTTTTCTACCGATTAGTTTTTGCAAATTCCTTTGTATAAGAAGGCAAGGCATGGACCTCCATGCTGATATCGTGTAGGTTCCGAACTAATATTTACTAGTAGAATATCCAGGAAGCGTAGTTCATCATCAAGAGAAGTAGTTTCCAAAATATCGTTGGAAATATCTAAGTATGCTCGGATCTGTGTTGTACCAGGTGAAACAGATAGAACAGCCAGGGGTAAGCTTCACAATGGTCTGTTTCTCGTCTCCCTTGCGGCTCTCCATATGAGCCCCTTAAAGCACAAGTGGTGTAACTCCACTTTTCGTTTTTTTTTTCTTTCTTTCTTTCTCTGTTTGTTAGGCATGTTACTGAGTAGGGGAAAGTGTGTTCTGTTTAATGTACAAACGCTGTAACTCCTAGACCCCATAGCAACCACATAGGTAGCAGAACTTACTTGTGCAGTGAATGCTGCCCCCTATTAGTTGACAGCACAACCGGTGCAGTTGGGAGGTACACCATTTGTGCAGTAACTTTCGTAAAGGAAGGATTTACTCTCTAGTGTTTTTATTAACAATTAGAAAATATAACATATTCAAGGCTATTATAGTATTCTTGTTGTAAAAATGGACTCAAGTGAAGATGACAGTTGCGGAACACCAAGTATTTTGGCTGACAATGGATCAGAGGATGAATATTTGCCATCATTCGCAGACATATCCAGTGAAGAAGGTAAGAGTTTTGTTTATTTCGTGTGTTTATCACAATTATGCATCTAACCTAGAAATGGAGTTACAACAATTTTGCCGTCAACATTTAGGCCTAAGTCAGCAGACCACCTCGATTGCCATCAAAACATTTTTATACCATATTTGACGTTGTACAAATCTTATTGTCATAAAAAAACTGCACATGTACATTTTTCTTCAGTAGTTTTAAAACACTAAATTTTGGTTTCAGACGTTGATGATCCCGATTTCATAGATGACGACAATGAAGCAGCATCAGAAATGGAAGGGAGACCCAATATACCTGATAGCTGTGAATCAGAGGCAACTGCAGAAGGTAGGCCAAAAAGAACCCGGAAAAAAACAAAGAAAGGAGTGGAAATGTGAAGAAAGGAAGAGGAAACGCAATTCTGGGAATTCTTACATCACTAGGAAGGGAAAGATCATTGCAGAGAAACAATTTGACAATCTCGATTGCAAATGCAGAAAATATTTCTTTAATAAAATTACAGAGCAAGCACGAAAAACAATATTTGAGTCATTTTGGAAAATAGGGACACGCTCTGCTCAAAATGCATGGTCTGGTGAAACAAGTAGTACCAGAACGTCATCGGCCAACCACCGGCGTCAAGAATCGAAGAAATTCTAATAAGTTTTATTTAAATGTTGCTGGGGAAAGCAAACAGGTCTGTAAAAAGTACTTTTTAGAAACCCTAAAAATTTCTGATGGAAGTATGACACGAGCCTTACAGAAGGTGAAAATTGGCGATCCTCCAGGGGACGATCAACGCGATAAGAAGGTTCCCGGAAACAAAACCCCAGATGAAAAAAATAGCACAAGAGCCACATTACATCTTTTCCCGCTTACGAATCTCACTATACGAGGAAACACATCCCAAACAGAAAATATTTATCTGAAAATTTGAATATACGACATATGTACAATCTGTACAAAGAGCATGTTGAAAGCCAAGGCCGTCAGCCTGTTAAGGAGCATATCTATCGGAAAATCTTTAATAATGAGTTCAATCTGCAATTTCACGCCCCACATAAAGACACTTGCGTCAAGTGTGATGTTTTTTCTAATAAACTACAGTACTCAACAGATGAAGAAGAAAAAAAGACAGCTTAAGCAAGACCATGAACGTCACTTACGTAAGGCAGAAAAAGCTCGCGATTCCATGATAGCGGATGCTGAAAAATCAGCTAGCACTGACAGCTACAATGCACTCCTGTTTGATTTGGAGAAGTCTCTGCCTTTCCCTAAATTTGTGTGTCAACAGGCCTACTACAAACGTAATATGTACGTATACAGTTTACGCTGCCATGAACTTTCGACCAAAATGGGATTCATGTACTGTTGGGACGAAGTTAATGGTTCAAAAGGTTCACAAGAAATTTTATCCTGTTTGATTAAACACATATAATATAGAGCCTCAGCAGCAATTCAAATGTTCAAATGTTTGTAAAGTCTATGGGACTTAACTACGGGGTCATCAGTCCCTAAACTTACAAACTACTTATGAACTACTTACAAACTAGGACGGCACAAATATCCATGCCCGAGGGGGAATTCGAACCCCCGACCGTAGTGGCCGTGCAGACCGTGACTGGAGCGCTTTAGCCCCAGCAGCCAAACATGTATTTATGAACAGTGATACATGTACAGGGCAAAACCGGAATTGGAAAATTGTCATGACATTAATTAAACATGTCCAAAAAAAAAAGTTTGTAAAGCTTATGGGACTTAACTACGGGGTCATTAGTCCCTAAACTTACAAACTACTTATGAACTACTTACGAACTAGGACGGCACAAATATTCATGCCCATGGGGGGATTCGAACCCAAACCGTAGTGGCCGTGCAGACCGTGACTGAAGCGCCTCAGTCTTCTCGGCCACCGCGGCCGGCAAACATGTCCAAAGTCCAGACAACAACGTAGAAATAATTGACCAAAAATTCAAGCAAAGTGGACATTCATTCCTTCCCAATGACTGTGACTTTGCACCGATTGAAAACTTTAGTAAGTTACAACAAATTTACATACCTTACGACTGGTACAGAAATATTGCTACGTTGAGGAAAAAGAAAGCCTTTCACGTGACAGTTATGACGATGGATGATTTTTTGTCAGTCGAAAACATCCTGAAGAAAATCAGCAAAAGAAAGAAAGGCTGTGACGGCCATCCTGTATCGTGGCTAAAATACAATGGATACGCTACCAAAAGAGTGAGCTATTTAAAATCCTTTTCAAGGAAACTTTATCTGAAGAGATGCTGTTTTCAACTTTGAATTTCATGCCAACAGGAAAAAAAGGACGACCAGTTAAGTTTTGCAACATTGATCAGGGTAAGCTACATATAAGCGCTCGGCCTGTTATGAAAGAAAAAAAGAAAGACATGATGGAGCTGCTGCCATACATCCCTCCAATACACCAAAGTTATTTCCTGAGGCGTGTCACGAGCGGCAATACTGAATATGTTGGCCCACTTCAGGAAGAAGATGAAGAAAGTGACAATGAGTAAACAAAATATATTATCTCACTTATTATTGTAATAAAACAGAGGTTTATTGATAATGATTTTGTTTTTGTTCACAATAACACCTTAAAACCAATTACAGCACACATGGTGAAAGAACTTTTAAGTGCTCGAAAAAAGAAAGAAAGAAATAAAAAGTTTTAAAAACGTCAATTTAAGTTAAAGATGACCCTTTTTTGGAGGGTGGTTTTTTTTTTTTTTTTTTTTTTTTTTTTTTTTTTTTTTTTTTTTTTTTTTTTAAATAGTCCAAAAGTACAATACTGATTTTTCTACACAAGTTGTAGCAAACCCTTTAATATCTCAAAACAAGATAAATGGTCGTTACACCAGTTGTGCTTTAAGGGGCTCATATAATAATGTTAGAAAGAATAGTGTTATCGGGCGCTTCCCCAGGGAACTCTGACTTTTGTTGTGGCGTCAGATATGTCTGCTTTTCTTCATGATTAGCCTCACTGTAGCTCATTACTGGTGCTAGTAGTAGTAGTAGATGAGATTCAATAAATAGCTCTCTCATTACCTGTGAGTTTCTTAGGTATCCGGAATAAGTATCCTGTCCCGTCGCAAATCCGTATCTTCCGTAGACGGTTGCTGTGCGTTTAACGCAGATGCAAGAAACGCTATCAGCACCGACTTGTCTTTCTTCACTTACTCCTTTCCGCTCTGGACTTATAGACAGACTCACAATCCCCTTCCCTCTCTCGTATGATAGAACACGACAGATATCGGTATATTAAATTCCATTAAGAATTCCAAAATGGCGTCTGCTATGCGTCTAGTGCCAACTTGCAATCCGCGTTGAATTTCTGTTATTTCTCATCGTACGAATCACTTTGAAATGAATCACCAAATTGTAAATCATCCAATGCACCGCTCTTTTATACCTTGTACTCGATATTACCGCTACCCAAATCTGTGTTTATCGTTGTACCATGACTTTTCTCACCTCAGTGTATTGATTTTCTGCCCCATGTCACATTAATAGGAAATGTTTGTTTTTATTCTTTCTTTGCTATAGCATTGACAATACGATTTTTCAGTCAGCAACTTCGTTTCCGAGTTTTCAAACACTCAGGATTGTTTAGCAAAACAGTCCAATTTTATATGTAGAACGTCCTTGCCAAACATGGTCAAAATCGGTGGCCTAACCCTAAATAGATGTACACACTTAAGTCGCAGACGCAGGAAGTCACAACCAAACACTTGCACAACCGTAAACAGTTATTGTGGCATGCCATATGTTTACGAAAAATAATATACTAATTGCAGCGGTCTGAATTGCACTATATTTATTTTATTATGATGACCTGTTTCGATCAGTTAAAAAAAAATGTTCAAATGTTTGTTAAGGTTATGGGACTTAACTACGGGGTCATCAGTCCCTAAACTTACAAACTACTTATCAACTACCTTATACTAAGGACGGCACAAATATCCATGCCCGAGGGGGGATTCGAACCCCCGACCGTAGTGGCCGTGCAGACCGTGACTGAAGCGCCTCAGTCTCCTCGGCCACCGCGGCCGGCCCCCTACTACACATTGGTATTACTGACTTTAAATTTGCTATGCTACCTTATAGATAGCTGCTTTTACTGGATAACTCCTTGAACTCTATAACTATAAGAATCAATTATCAAACTGAGTAAGATCACAACTTTTGTCAGTTAAATACAAAGAGTAAGTTTTGGGTAACGATATACGAAACAATTATTTACACATGAGCATGCAGAATATTCTACTTCACTGATTAGAAATTTACAGAACGATTCAAGAAACAACGATTTATATAAAATTAAGATTGATGATGCGATACAGCATTTATTTACACATATATACATAAACAACCTTGTTAAATGCGAAAGAGATCACATATATGAACAAAAGAACATACAAAGATTTCATAATACAAATAATACAACCAGGAATATAATTTTACATCTTTATATAGTTTTAATGCAAATTGTTCTTTGAGTTGTTTACAATTCTAAGTAAACTTTTCGTCGCTTTTTCTCTGCAACGCTTTAATTAAAGTTCGTTAATACACATGTAACGAGTTAAAGTCTTATCGCTGTGGTACATCAGGCATCAGTTTTGGTATAGAATGTAGTTATTGCTACTTATATCAATGGGGAAAGAACTTTCTTAGAGCCTATTTTAGAGGCCGCTACCCTGCCCACCACAGCCTGCTAAGACGCTAATTGTGAAAGCACCTCTTCTCTATTAAACGTAAAACAACGAAAATACGTTACGTAATGTAGGCCTACTTACTTGTACTGTGTTGTCATCTTCTGGAATATTTGTTGATTTCTTGCTGGTTTCCTCATTCTCTGGTTCTACGTTTTCATTTCCATTATTGTCTGTTTAAAAGAATTTCTTTAATGCTGCTGCCTGTTTCTCATTTTCAGCCCCTAATTGTGCTCTTTTTTTCTGTATACATTTCCAGAAGGCTTTTTCTTCCGACATGTTGATAAAGAACACATTAACGCGACGATTCTTCTACAAAGAGTCGAAATTCAGGAGACAAAAGAACAACACGTACACCATGAAGCCTGCACTACATGTACATGACTTCTGATTTACAATTTTCTTTCACGAGACATTGGCCAGTACAAACAGTACTAATTTCTTTTTGGTTGCCGATAACTCAATATTGTTTGTAGTTATTGTTAGAGCGGCCGACATAGCTTTGTCGCAAGGAGTGCAATTGTCGGCACCGCGGCGGTTGTAATTGTTAGAGCGTGTTATTGTTGCTCAAATAGCCTTTAGCTTTGTCAGCGGAGATTTTTTATAGACAAATAAGGTGAAGGGATGAAGGTATTTCCTTTATAGGTGATTCAAGAAGAAACCGGGGTTGTTATAAAGAGTGAGGCCTGTGGCATGAGGTAGTAACCAATGTTGCTACACAATTTATGAAAAAGTTAGTTTTTAGTTCATTGTTTACAATAATATAAATTTAGCAAGGATTTTGGCCCCCCACAAACTCCCCTAAAATTCGGCGCCCCGGGCGGTCGCCCGGCTCGCCCGGCCCTTCCACCGGTACTGCCTGCAGTCCATCGCCACAGCCAGTAACGGAGAGGGTACGTGATCAAGCTGGCGCTACTTACCGCAATGGTCGACCTCTCCCAGTAGCGTAGCGCGTCTAATGATAACACGGTGCAAGTTATCGATTATCATAGGACGACGGCGGTTATCCCCGTAACGGCGACGAACATCGTCATCACGAAGCATTAGTGTGGGCGTCATAGCCTATCTCACCTTTGCACTGTAATTCTGAATCACGGCACCCTTAACGTTATCTGTTGTAGTTCATTTGCAATAAACACGGAGGTCGAGATTAGGCACCTATATACGTTGATGTCCAGAGATACGCAGCATTAGTTAGGAATCGACAGGAAATTAGTACTATCGGAAGATCTACAGATGCTGCGGTTCGATAATCGCCGTCGTGGAAGACCTCCACTTCCGTACAGGAGTTTCGTACCTTAACAGCTAGTCGAACGAAGAGTACACGAGACGAGTAGTGTACGAGTGTACGAGTGTGAAAGAGAAATAAAAGAGGAAAACCAAGACTGGCACGTTCAAGATACAAAAATTATAATAACTTTAAAAAAAAAAAAAAAAAAAAAAAAAAAAAAAAAAAAAAAAAAAAGCTGTCGGTGGAATTGAATTGAAAATTTGCGCTCAGCTGGGATTCTAACCTGGGTCCTCTTGAATAGAAGGCTGTCGTGCTTACCACTACGCCACCTTTCTTGCGTGGGGGGTGGGTGTGCAGTAACATTCCCCGCGACTACACGGGCTATACTACCATGCCTACCTTCAGGCGCCCTCAATTGGCATGGCCTGATTAATCCTCATACTTCTTCATGATTCTGGTGGGAGGGTGCGAACCAGTCACCTTCTAGGTAACAGCTTCTTCGCACCTGTGGCGTGGGACGGAGAAAAACTGGCAGCACAGTTACGCTCTGGGGGACAAAAACGCGGGCATTCATGAGCGCAATGGAGCCCATACAAGACGCCATGGTGGCCAAGAAGACCACAGCACTGCTGCAGACCACGTACACTGCTTCATGTCTACAAACGGCAGTAGCATTTTTCAACAAGATAATGCACCATCATCATCAACATTAGAGACTGATAATGCCTTTCAGCGTTCAGCCTGAAGCATAGTCCCCGTAATAAAATCTCTCTGTGATCCTCTATTCATTGCTAACTTTGATGTCTCGTCTGGGGTTAAGCATTTTACTCCAAAAACGTTCTTCACCTAATCTAAGTACTTTCTCCTTGGTCTAATTTTTCCATGGTAGGACGGCGATCTCTTTTGTTTGAAGTATTAAAATGCCAAGATCGCAAATATTGATTTATTTTTCCTGACGACCGGTTTCGATACACTAAGGTATCATCATCTGGTCACTTCTGTCCTATGTTATCGATTTGTGAATGCGTATGACATTAAAATGTTACGTCAGTCATAAAACAATTCACTTTGACCAATTGTACGTTAAAGATAAAACGGTTAAAATACTTTAAACACATTCTCCATTGTGTCATGTTGACAGAGTGCCTTATTACAACTAATTAGCGGTATCAGGCTTGCATCAAAGATACTATTGCCGCCAGAGTGTGCTGTTGTGTCATGGCGGGATTAAAATAGATGAAAACAAAATAAGCAGTCTCTCATGTACAGATGACTTAGTTGTGATAGCAGATTCGATTGAAAGTTTGAAATCTAATATATCAGAGCTCGATCAGAGGTGTAAGGGTTATGAAGATCAGTATCTTCAATACGAAAGTAATGTCTGTGAATGAGATTTAAACAGATTGATTGCCAAACAGCTCTGCTGGCGCCTGAGAATGGTACATTAACCGAAACCGGTAGCTTTGAGCTGATAAATTAAGCAGCAGTGGTCAACATGACATTTTAAAAAGGAGGGCACAAAGTTATAACCGGTAGACAGTTTAAAGAACCTAGGATTTATTTTCTCACAGGACGGCAACAGGATGAAAGAACTTGAAGCAAAACTAATGCAGTTAGTGCTCAGTTAAGATCTACTCTCTTCTGCAAGAAGGCAGTCAGTATCAAGACTAAGTTAGCAGTACACAGCTCTGTCTTTCGACCAACTTTGTTGGTATGGGAGAGAAAGATGGGTGGATACAGGTTACCTTATGCATGAGGTTGAGGTTACAGATTTGAAGGCAGAAAGAATGATTGCAGGTGAGAGGGGCTTATCCCCGATATCTTAATACCAGTTCACTTTCATGTTATGTATATTAACCTCTTTTACTTACATCTAAATATTAGATACTTTGATGTCGATTAGATACTTTGATGTCGATTCCACCTGCATATCATATATACTGTGTTTCTTGTTAATCTCTTTGTCATATATCTGTGGATACCTAAGAGTATATTATTGTCTCAGTTTGTCAGTAGCATTCGCCAGTGATTCTTGTGCGGGACGTAGTGTTGTGCAGTTGTTAGGCTATGTTTAATCTGATGGAAATGTTTGGAACCTAAATTCTGTGTAAATTTACATCAATCTGAAGAGTTTTATTACAAAGCAGTGTATGTGAGATGTGACATGGAGTAAGGTAAATGTAACTATATAAACGTAAATGCTTTGTTAGTCATTTGACCTTACCCTCGAGATTAAGCAGTGTGGGAGCATTTCAGTTTCTAGATTGCAGTTCACTTCCTTTAACGAGTTAATTGTAAATATGATTTTGTTTGAAGGGTAATTTGGAATGATATAATAAGCTACATTTTTCTTGTGGTACCTGATTCAGTCCGCCGTTGGTTCATTCTCGCAGTTAAATTCTCCTGATACTGTTTGTTCATTTTATATTCAACATCTTTCTCTTTATTAATTACTCAAATGCCATAACTAACAAAAATTAGGATTTTGTAACAAAGTACTCCATTGGGTAATCGGCTCTATATTGCAGTTCACAGTAATGTTATCCATGGTGCACCTACAATTGCTCAGATGTAGTTTGACTTTACAATTTGTGTTGGCTTGAGTTAACCATATTAACATGAAAAAGCATTTTTTTTATACTAGGGCCGTAATAACTAAACCAGTTTGAATTTATTTAGATTTTGGAAATGGGAGGTTTTACTCGCACACTTATTCTGCAGCACAATTTTCAAACACTCAGTTCACATTGTTTCTCAGTAGGTAATTAGATTTCATACTGGACTAAATGTGACTAAGGATAATCTTTTTGATTTTCGGGTGAAATAATCCTATTAAAATATTACATAATTATTTACCCATCATGGATTGTTATCGTACCAGCCTACATGCTGTTGTCAGCCAACATGCTGTCGTCTTCTCGAGGTAAGTGTCTGTAATTTCTTTCAGAATCTGTTCACTGTGTTTAGTGTTCAATTAGGTGGCTTTATATTCAGTAAGGTGACTTTAAATTCATTGTTCAGTTAGATGGTTTAATATTCAGTGTACAGTTATGTGGCTTTAAATTCAGAAACTGTTCTCAATATGATCTTTTTAATCTCTCTTTTTTTTTTTTTTTTTTTTTTTTTTTTTTTTTTTTTTTTTTTTTATGAGCATTTTTATTTGTCATTCCGTATTGATAATCAGTGACAGTCTTACAGCAGGTTGTTCCATATAAGTTCGGATACATAACAATTCAGTTTTAAATCATTACATCACACACACACACACAAAGAAATATAAATAATGTTCATTTTATTAGTAACTTTCACAGGTACTAATAGATGGGGAAAATGGCAGGAGGGTGTCCGTAATGAGGAAATTACAAAAAAACTGGGAATAAACACAATAGATGAAGCAGTTAGAGCAAAATGGCTGAGATGGTGGCGTCATGTACACGCATGGGAGAAGTGAGGTTGCCTGAGAGGGATCCTCACGCAAAAGAGAGAGAGCGTCATTGAAGTTGTACAAGAATTGGGGTGTAAAACAAAATAAAGGCGTTATATGAGAAATTTCTTTCTCCTCCTAATGCGAACATATTTTGTTAGCACCCACCTACATAGGGAGCCATAACCATAAGATAAGAAAACCGTGATCTAAAACGGAAAGATTTTGTGTTCCTTTTTCCTGTGCGCTATTACAGACTGGAACGGTAGATTCGATGAACCACCTGCCATTTACATAAACGTGATTTGCAGAGAAAATATGTAGATTTAGAACAGAAAGGATTTTCTGAGTTCAACGACGAACAGAAACACCGGAAACGTTTAATTGCATTTGTGTCGTCATGGTTTTCGTTGGCCAGAACTGTCGTGTTTTATAATCTCCAACGATTGCAAACTACTTCAAATTCAACAGATGACGTTACAAAATTTCTTGTATTCGTTTCTCACGCTTTAAGCATACCCAACAAACGTCGGCGGTTGATCAATCGTACGTCTATACTAAATCGCCAACAGTTATCCCTGGAATCAGCACGTCAATCAGCACCAAATGAAAGAGAAATAATGATAACTTATGCTGTACATAGACGTTTATGCTGCTCCCATGGCAGCACAGTGTGTACTGTGATATATTACTGCGTTTAGTTCGTCATCCAGACGACATGATATTCTAAAATTAACAATGGTCACATTAATCCAGCCATGCTTGTGTAGCGTCGAAATTTTAAGGGAATTTCTACCTCTTCTGTTTATATGTATTTCCGGAAAATATCTTTTGTTTTCGTTCCACTTTTGTGTTTATTTTTATTCTTTCCTGTTTGCGTATCCATATGTATGTGTGTGTGTGTGTGTTTGTGTGTAAATGTTATGATGTGTTTGTGAATCTTTCAGGCGTGTGTTTTTACGAGTGTAACTGTGAAAGAAATAACAATGCAGAACTTACCGAATTTCCTCCATAAGCACAACAAAGGACGGCGAAATGTGAAAACAAGAGACTGCTTTGCGGACAGGGGAAAACAGAAGGGACGAGCGGCACGAACGGCAGCTGTTTTATAAACTTCAAATATCAACTGTCGTGGAGAGCACTGCAGCCTGCCCACGATGTCGGGTTAAATAACAATACGTCACATTTATAGCTGGGAAAAATAATACGGAATTTACAAAACTAACGATACAAAGAGAGGGATGGCCCACAACACAAAAAGTTTTAACTCTCAGTTTTACGGACAGTTCTTTCAAAGTTAGTGAAGGAAGTGATTTATGTAACTTTAAATTTGATTTCCTTTACAGACAGCTTGTAATAATTTTTACTTCATGGAAGTAATCTCATTACACGTTGTTAATAAAAGAAAAATTCTGCAAAACAGATGTCTCTTATTTGTGGTTGCAGTGGACACTGTGACATCATCAGCCATTTAATATGAATTTCTGATCAAAGTGTCAAAAATGCATATTGCCATCCACCAGCTGTTTATTATATTTAGAACTTCACCGGTTTCGGTTATGAACCATCATCAGAAAAGTAAATTAAAATGACTGATCACGTTAGAACATGGTCTGTTCTGATCCATCTTACTCAATAAACATGGATAATTGACAGACAATGTACCAACGTAATCTTTTCCGACGATAGTTCATAACCGAAACCGGAAAAATTATAATAAAATGCTGATGGATGGCAACATGCATTTTTAAAGTATATTACGACTGTTACCACACATCTCAGTAAATTTTTGTGAATAAATACCTCATTTAAGTGTTCATGTACAGTAGGTCTTCTTCTATTGTTGTGTGTTCTTGTTGGTTATTACATTAACGATTTAGATTTTTTAGTAATTCTGTAATTAAATCAATGTTAATGTTGTTTACCTCTCTCCTCTCTTCTCTTACTAGCCATTTTCTACTTTTATAATTACATTTTCAATTTAATTCGAATCCAACTTTGAATTTAAACTGTATTTTAATGATTTCTCCAACAGCTGACTTTCTTTACAGTTTGACTAACTAAGGTTCACTAATCTGACACAGAATTTGTATGTGCACTTTTGTTAGTTGTCTTGATGGTCATTGACCCGTAATTGGAGAGTTTTAGGGTGACTAATCTTTCTTGTATGAAATGATTCTATTTATCTGTGACTTTGATGTAATTGACCAAATAGCAGGAAACTTTGATGTCAATAATATATTTACAAGTTGTAATTACATCTTACATAAATCGTAATTTACCGCTTTTTTGTAGACTAAAGGATTTGATTTCGAATTTAAATTAATTTTATGGGCATCATGCATTGCTTTTCGAGTGTTTTTGATCTTTACAGTAACTATATTTAGTTTTGCATATCGATGGTGTTGAACTGCAATCTCGTATGTCACTTTGTTCATGTAAGAACATCGTTGATAATTTTTATTTAATTTACACATTAAAATTATTTTCCAGTATGTTTTCATGGAATATTTTATTAATGAAATAAGAGTTTTTTTATTTATTTTCAATCAAGATAACTGTAAATAATAATGCTTATTTTACTCTCCTTTAAAAGGTTTTTTTTCATACCATACGTTGTTGCTGTTTAACGCCATCGATACGGTGTGTTCTAGGACCATTTACTACATCTAAGAAAGTTTTTTTCTATAAGCTAAATCTGATAAATGACGTCCTCGAAGCCTCATCTAGAGATAAATACAAGAGTGTATTCATGATAAGGTATCAGATAATCGTTGATTAAAGCTGTACGACTTGATCCTGCAGGAATGTCGTAACAAAAAAAGCTCCTTTATATGGAGAACTGAGAGATTGCTTTGTCGAAGTATTATTGCTGATATACAGAAAAAGTATTCATTTTATAGATATTAGAAAATATAAAACAACATTCGATAACGCTTCGCGCGTCTTTTAAACCAGCTGATTGAGAGCACATAATAGCACTGAACTGCGTCACAAGAAATTGGTTACAAGATTGATTTGTCAATTTGTAAACTATGAGAATTTAACTAAGAATTAATGAAACTTTCACTTCGTTAGCGTGACCGGATATCCTCTAATTTATAGTTGACACTAAATATAAATAAATATGTGACTAGGTTTAATCAATACATAAAACAAGGCAAATCTGTTTATTCGGCGGTGCTTACGTGGTTCCCACATTGTGTTGCTTACAACACTCTTCTGGTTGGTGCAGGCTTTTAAATGTCTGTCTTAGAAACAGGCAACCTAAATTTATTTGCCCAGGTAAAGTTATGTAGGCTGTTGTAAAGAAAGGATGTCTGTAGCGCTCTAAGACCAATATTTAGAAATTTGGACACACAGGTTACTAAACACAGTAGCTCTAGAAATAGCTAACTTTGAAGTTAATGTGGAAAATTTTTTCGCGACTGATGCTCTAAGACCAAGAAATAAACTAGTAGACTGGTATCTGGGTGTTCTATAGTGTAGGTTATCATTTTTATTTGTGAGGAAAGAAATGAGGGAAGATGCAATTAACTAAAAAACTGAAGGAAGGTTAGCGTTTAATGTTTCGTGAAAGCGCGGTCGTTACGGACAGAGGTTGATTGGAGATAATTAACTGTGCCTCCTCTGGACGTAAGCATCGAAGATTACAAAAGCCAATAAATCAGAAGAGTATTTAGAAACTAAATGTGGTTTTAACTCAATTCCATGTAAGCTGTTTTTAGCGCTTATCTTTTTCTAGGTCATTAACGCATTATCCTGCAATTTACCTCTTTTATCAGCACTCATATTAAATAGCAATTTTAAATTGAAACGCACCCACGTTTGACACTGTTTGTAATACTTCATGCTCATAGCTTTGTAATCCAGTGATTACTTTCGCAATTCGCCTACCACTACACACATCGGCACGTTTAGTAAGTGCAGATGAGTTCCCTTGAGCTGCTGTCTGCTACAGCTTTCCGTTGCGGCTGATGAGACAGCCATAATCTGTTTCAGATGCGTTGCTCGCTCAAAGAAACACACTGGATACGTTCGCATCTGCTGATGACTGAACAGTAAAGCCTCTCCATCAACTCCACCCTCTTCGTTGCCATGAATATCCACATCCAACTAACAGAAAAACAGGCTCGAGTACCTATGAGTTTGCAGTTTTGTTTCTAATTCGACAATCTGTGCGCCTTAGTGATATAGCAACATATCTTTTGTGTTATGTGACATTTAACCAAAGAGATACAAAAATCTAAGATTAAATTATTTATACTAAAGCGTTTATGGAAAATAAATGACAGCTCTTGTTTTTTAATATTATGTGCTGGAAACAGCCATCTGTTATCAACTGTTGTCTTCGCATATTAAATAATTCGGTGGACATTTTTAGTTGGAAAGTGATATTACAATTACATAGAAAATATGTTTACACGCCGTGAGTGCTCGTTCTATCGATGTTACAAATGGAACAGGGTTGACATAAGTAAATATCATTTATAGAGGGCTATTCACGAAGGTCTGCAAATATTTTAATATTTTATTCTACAAGTAAAACTAAAGAAAAAAGTTCATTTAAATATAGTTACGCAAGCGTTTAGTTACGGCGTTCAAATCATATGTTTGTAAAGTTATGGGACCCAGCTGCAGTTACCATCGGTCTATGAGTACACAAATTACTTGAACTATCTTATCCATAGAACAAAACACACACACACACACACACACACACACACACACACACAAACGCGCGCGAACGCGCGCGCGCCCACGGGAGGACTCGAAATTCCGACGGCGAACGGCCGCGCTCTTCTCAGCAAGGCGCCTTACTGCGCACGGCTACTCACGCTAATGTTAAGCCATCGGAAAACTGGTCGAAGTTAAATAACGATTTCTATTTATTCTGTAGTTACTGATCTAGTGAATCTAAACATGTACCAGATGTGTATCTGCAGTGCTTTCAACATGATAGCACCCTTTCACGTTTCACAAACGCAGTTACTGTACATTTAAATAGACATTTTTACCAGAAATGAATTGGTTGTGATGGTACTTGTGTGTAGCCACCCAGATCGCCCTATTTAACAGCAATGGTTTTTTGTGTATGGGGATGGTTAAAAGACATAGTTTATACGAACAAAGTCAATACACATGAGGCATTACTTTCTCGCATTATGAAGGCTGTAGACGAAATTAATAATAGCCCTGTGAAACTGAAACGAATAACAAACTATATTTACACGCTTGCAGCTAAATTCAATGAATTCGGTGGAGACATTTTTGAATGTTTACCGCGAATGTATTGTGAAATTGTATGTAAACCTTGCAACGTCCTTAACTCTGTTTTTTTTTCGATTTAACATGAATTCACGTGTGCAATAATATCAATAAAAGCAGATTTTCTAATAAACTCATATAGTTTTAGTTAATTTGTTACCATCTTTTTCCAAATTCATATTCTCTACAACTTCATTTGAAAATTTCGTGCAGTTCTCTAAAATTAGAAAAAAAAAAACATGAAGAAGTAAAAAGTAGTTAAAAATTTCCCTAAATCATTTCTTTGCTTTTCTGGAATTTCTGGAAAAATAGTGTAGACACGGACCAGTAACAAGAAAATGAATGGAAATAGTGCTTTACTGTAACCTTATACAGTTTTGCGATGGCTTCACATTAGTGAGGTTACTAAATTTCAAACAAAATTTTAATTTATTTGCATATCTTCATGAATCACTATGTGTATGACATTTCTGGTTATTAAACTGCTGACCATCCACTATTCAACGCCAAGAAGGACCCTAAATATCGAATTTGGTAAAACATTATCCTGCTGCAATGTGGACGTCGGTAACCTGCAAACGTGTGGAGGTTCAGCATGCTCCAGCACTTCAAAGATGTAACGCTGAGTCATTAGTGGACATGGGATTCGTTCTAGGTGGGTGCGGGAATAGACCAGTACATCCCCATTCATAATACTGGATGCATAAACAGTATGGCGATTGTAAGGCATGCGAGAATGGTCGGGGTGAGAGTTTAAAATAGGGAAAGTCTAATTTTTAAAACTCACAACCACCAACTGCGAACCAAATTCCTAAACATGCAAAAACACTGGAACTGTGACTGCGACTGTTTGACTCGTTTTCTAGGGGATGATATCACACGTTCGCAGCTTTCCTTCCCTGCATATGATTAACAAAACAAATTCATAATAAAATCAAGTTCATGAGAGAAAAGGGTGTACTAACTATTTTTGAAAACACGTGAAAGTTCACTTTATGTTGTTTATTTCACAATATTAGAACCCTGTGGCTGATACGTCTGTACGTCGACACATTTATCAAATAAAGTTATAGCTCGTGAGCCCCCAGACGAAAATGAATATTCGTCGCAAATTGTTTTCACACCATGTGACTGTCTAAAACACCGTTTATGTTCGTGCCTATGCGGCGACACGTGTTACATTAACAAATCACAGTCACTTTAATTCAATGCGATGCACACCTTGTTCCACCAGCTAAATATTCACAACACACAGTAGCACTCGATACAACTTGGTGCAGTCTACCACGAGCAACCACACTTGGCAATTGCCACACAAAAATCTATAGTCTCCACCTGGAGATCCACATGCCGACCGATGCAGAGCGACGCCGCCCGGCCAGCTACCCCACTTTCTCCCGATCCGTCACTTTCTGCCCTCGCGCGCGCCCGCGCACGCCAAAAGCTCAACTGCCGGGGTTTTTCCCCTACGTCATCAACTTCCCCATGTGAGCTGTTCTAACCGATTAGCCAACGAACAGTGCTCAGCCAATACATTTCTAAAACTTTACTTAAAATCAAAATAATTACACTACACATTAAATAAATATCTTCTTACGTTTTTATATTGGTATAAACATCCTTTGTACTATTTATCATAATCGTGCAATTTCTTATATCACAGATAAGTGATTTAACTGAATACTTCAAGATAAAATACACAAGATTAATTGAAAATAAAATGAGAAATAGTCAATATATTATTTTTATAAACAAACATTGCCATGCTAGTTGTGTAACTGTCTTGTATTCACTGGTAATTTATTACTTTTCATTGTCAATTAAACATATTACGCCAGATGTGACTATATCAGCTAATGTATTGTTTATTTATCAACAGGCTATTTTGTAATGAGGGCCTTAAAGGTTCCTAACCAGTGGCGTAGCTATCATAGGGCTACGCGGGGCAGTGCCCCGGGGCCCTCGAGTTCCAGGGGCCCCTCAGCCTTCGTGACCGACGATCGGAAAAAAGTTACAGTAGAGCATCGAATTTTTTTTAACTTTTTTTAACCTCCCACTGGGATGCTGAAGCCATCCTACATGAATATTTTCCCTATTTTCCTTCTTTGACTGGGCTATCAACGAAATGAGATAACAGCGCGGGAATGAGTTGTCGGGACTGACAGAAAAAAATATTCAAATGTTTGTAAATCTTATGGGACTTAACTACGGGGTCATCAGTCCCTAAACTTAAAAGGTAAAGCAGTCAACAATCCGAAGATTGGTTTGAACACCACAGTGCTTTACTAGGCATGCTTCTGTTTGGAGGTGGTATGCCGTTGCCTTCCTCCAACCTTGGAACTGACTTACCCAGCCAGTTATAGGGGACCTACAGTTTAACATGGGTTTCGAACCACGGTGCTACTCGGTATTTTTCACATGAGCAATACTGCCTGAGGTGAAAGAAGTGGAAAGTGACAAATAAAAATCCTAGCACCTGGAGGGGATCGAACCCTCGACCTCTGGATTTGTAGTCTGGCACTCTACCACTGTGCAACCGAGGCACACTAAGCTTACAAAGTACTTATGAACTACTTACGAACTAAGACGGCACAAATATCCATGCCCGAGGGGGGATTCGAACCCCCGACCGTAGTGGCCGTGCAGACCGTGACTGGAGCGCCTTAGTCTCCTCGGCCACCGCGGCCGGCGACTGACAGAAGTCCGCTTGCTGTCACCGCTGACGAAAAATATCCCACGGGGCATTTTAATCTTTATGTACTACCCAGGTCCAACTCCATATCTATCCCTCTACAAAATTTCATCCAAATCACCTAGTAATTGTTGCATGACAGCATAACAAACAAACAGAGCCGCGCTGGAGTAGCCGAGCGGTCTAAAGCACCTCGCTGTGGAGCGCGCGGTTGCTCGCTGTGGAGGTTCGAGTCCTCCCTGGGGCATGGGTGTGTGTGTTTGTCCGTAGGTTAGTTTACCTAGGTTTAAGTAGTTTGTAAGCTACGGACTGATGACCACGCAGTTTGGTCCGATAGATTTACAGACATTTGAACATTTTTTAAACAAACAGACTTTCACAATTATATTAGAGAGTACGATTAAATATTATCTGCTGCGTGACACATAATAATTTACTTAGTAGTATTTAGGTTTGCCTTATTATGTCTTCCAGTGGGCGGTAAGGAGCTGATGATGAAGTACTTTTGCATCTGTAAAGTATTAGTGTTTAGAGGGCCCCAATGTCATTTTTGCCCCGGGGCCCTTGGTGACATAGTTACGCCGCATTACTTCAAATGCCAGTAGTATTAGAATATTTTATTTCACGCTGTGCACTGCACTGTGCCTGGCACTCGCCATTGTCCCTCTCTCCCGTCACCGGAAACGAAAACTGGAAAATCCTAAGCTGGAACAAGCCACCAACGTCGGCCTGCTCGCTGGCCTCCCGTCAGCTACAAGCACACAGCAAATCTCAACGTGGAGAATTTCTACCTATGGCCTAACTATAAATGTTGTCACCCAACTGTGTACATACATTGCTACCATAATTAATAAGATTAAAATTGTGTAACATTTAGTGCATTGGCATGGTCAATGTTTGCAGTGAACTTCATACTGTTTAATTATCAAATGCTATTAATTACCAGTATTTCTTTTGAGCGGTAATTTTACAGGCAACAGTTCAAAATCTTTCACCAGACTCTAATTCAACCCTCGTAGTCGTGCAGACAGAATTGGAATTGGCACGAAATCGTTTTACCGACGAGCCATGTCTCACTGTGCCCCACAGCGATAGTCAAATTGAACTTGACGACATCGAGGTAAACTGATGCACAATGCATCTCCACACTGTCCTCATATCGTACTGTACTGTAGATTAGTGTTATACTGGATTCTACTCCACCAATCCGCTATCAAGAATTGGCGCCACATTAACTATCCAGCGTTATGTCTTTGAAGTGTTTTGTCCATTGTCCTCTCACGCCTTCGGAGCTTGCTGACAGCCACATTCATTAGCACAATGCACGACCACGCGCTTCCCACAGTGTTTCGGAGATCTTTGTTGCCCATCAGATTGTATCATTGTCTTTGCCACTCCGTTCATCTGATCTCTCTCCTATGGAAAATGTCTGCTTGATGAGTAAGTAACTACTAACCCGGAGTACACCAACGGCTGGTACACCTCATCAACTTTGATAATATCTGGGAGCAGCTTGGATTGGTAGACCCTAATAACACATCTAGACCTCTTTGATTCCAGGGAGTGTAGCAGCAGTTATAGCCAGCAATGACTGCAATAGACATACTGATTTCCTCACCTTTCTCACTTCCCGTGGCACTGTATTTTCAATAGTGTGACTTTTATACAACGTATTATCTCCAAATTAAATTTGGCTGTAGTATCTCGTCGTTTTCGATGCCGCGTTATGGATGGTCAGCAGTGTGCGTGTCTTTCGTCTGCCACTAGATATACTTGTAATAAGGAACTGCATGTCTAATGAAGAAAATGTGCTTTTATGTCTCCGGGATGCGTCGATAGAAGGAGGTAGGCCGTGGCTAGCAAGGATGTAGACAGGGGTCTGCAACTGGAAGAAGTGGCTAGTCCACGTGTACTTTTATTACAAACTAGCTGAAAACCCGGCGTCGCTCGGGTACTTGTTTATCCCAGTCCATATCTTCTTAATTTTCCTCTCTCTCTGCCCACCTCCTCTTTCCTTCTCTCTGTCCGTCTCCTACTCTCCGCACCTCTGTCTGAATCCTTCTTCTCATCTCCTCATATTCCGTCCCTCATCTTCCGTCTCTCTCTCTGCTCGTCTCAACGTTCCCTTTTCTCTGCACCATCACCTTCTCGTCTCTCTGTCGAAGTCCTCCTCCATCTCCTCAATTCATTCAAATCTGTCCATCCCTTTCAGCATGATAGCAGTAGCGAAGATATTACCCCATTGTAAGATACCCCCGCCACGTACCATATGGTGGCTTGCCGAAGGTAACCCGTGTTTTAATCAGTGTATAAGCTATCTGTGTTCTCAATTTCATTCATAACCGTCCAGTCATTTCAGCATCAAGGCCTAAGAAACGAATTAACCTATTGTAAAGCACCCTCTGCCATGCACCATATGAAGTTAGTAAGCTTATAAACTTCGTCCGAGTGCAAGCAAAGAGTTGACAAAGTTCTATAGCTATGGGATGTACGGTATGGTAGTGCATAATATACAAACCAGTAAACAGTAATTTTTATATATTAGATATCTCCTGAGCTATGTGTCGTGCTCTTTTGTCTTTGACTCAGGAACCTTTGTGGGCGTACGGTGAACAGTTCACAAAAGTTTCATTGCAATCCAATGAATGGTTTATGAACACATAGAGGACATACAGACAAAAATTTATTTTTATGTAGTCGAAAAGAATACTCAACTTTCATGTGCTTGTGATGTACAGTTTCTTCCTAGCTACAAAACAGTTCTGCAATGATCACTTCTACATCAGTCAGTAGTAGTGTGCCAGAGTAAACATAGCCTGCTGGTACACAAACAGATATCCAGGAACTGTAGCACTCCTGCTTCGTACTCCTGTACTCTGCTACACTGACTGTACTGACTGGTACTGACTGTCGTGACTGGTGCACCGGCATATAATGTTGAGCCCCTGTCTTTCCATTGGCTGGCGCGCGAAGCAAGCGGAGAGGTAACGATACTGCGGGCGCCTTCGACGGTCGAAGTACAGTGGAGCGAGTTATGGCTCGTCTTCTACTTGCGCGGACCGTCGGCTCTGCGACGAATAGCTACGCCACAACATGTGCATGATTTAGTTGAGACGGCAAATGAGTACCACTTATATCGCTGACATTAACAACTGATGTTTGCAGCAGGTACTTCGAGGCTCCACTCTGTAGAGTTTTTTGACTGAGTGCCGTCTACAGATTCCTCCTTACCATTCACACATTTCTCGTATCAGCTCTCGTTCGAAAGAGCACCTTCACATGTTAGCAAGGTTTTCTTGTAATCGTCTCATAGCAAGAAAAACTAGATAGTTCGACGGCGCGTCGATAACGTATACGTCTATTCGTACAGCTTTTACAGTGTACAATACAAGAGTCAGATGTTCTGTAGAAATTATTCACTTTACAACTTCCTTTCAAACTTCCTCATTCAGTTACTGTAATAACAGGAGCTGATTTCCGTGCAACTGCTCTGTTTCTGATATCTTAACGTTAGAGATTAATATAAAATGTTACTGTCTCGACTCAATCTAGCCATCACCTCTAAACGATGTAAGATGTCAACAAAATAAAGAAAATAAATAAAACGACAGAGAGAGAGAGAGAGAAGGAAGGAAATTAATGTAATTCACTTTACATTTTAAATGTTGGTGCCCTGTTTATCTAGATGGATAATTGGATTAGATTAGGAACATGTAGGTTAAATATATGACTATGTACCGTCCTTTTCAACAATTTTCACTTGGCCACTGAGCCACAATAAAGTATTATTATCTATGCACTTAGATTTGATTAAAAGTCTCCAAAAGCGGTACTTTACACGTCAGATGATACCACTACGTACGAAGTTCCAAAATGCAGAAACTTCTATTTACAGTAATTTTAAAGACATTTTAATACTTGCATATCACAAAATTTGTATCTGTTTAAAAATCATAGAAAAAGTTGTCATTATGGAGAATAAATGTGACAAGCTTTTTTAGGCTAACAATAGAATTTTGTATAAAAAAATTACTAATGGAAGTTTAAAAAATTAAAACTTACCAGAAAAGCATAGTCTGTTGTGTATGTGAGAGAACTCTACGAAACTAACCTGAAAAGTGTTTGGTCGTTTCATAAATAAAATCAAAATCTTACGCTAGAAAGATTCATAAGGATAATTTTCTCTGTCGGTGGGTGAAATAGCCCTCTTACTTGATAAAGGCCTTCTAAAGTGATGCCATTGGTGAATATTATAGAGAAAATTGCGATGTTGATCTACAAATACTCCCTGATCCTTCTACAGGTCATTTCGCAGATTTCAATTTTTGACAATGAAAATGAATGTAATCTACGCACATATACGCTCAAAACATATCTATTGTCACAAATCTTTAATTCTGGACTGAAAAGCTTTTCACCTTTTCAATAAGTTGCATTTTGGTGACCATTCTGTATCAAATATGCAATAAATTGAGCAGTTATTGAACAGAATATGGCTTCGACCAGTGAAACAACAAAGGTCGAATAAATAAGTACGATTTCACAACTCCTAAATCTATAATTATTATGAACGTTCTTATCGTGTCTCGAATAACAAATCTGGCACACGAATTGTAAACTACGCGCTCTAAGTGTAATGGTACTCTAAAACCAAATTTCCGATCTACGTTTTGGGGATGTAACGTCCAGTTAGTTGAGTACAAAGCATGAATATTCTAGCGATGGAAACGGAGCAACGCAGATGCACCATTCGGAATGGTTAGTATGCCTTCGGGTGAGATGCGGCCTTCCGCGGTTACGTGTTCGGCGTGTTAACTGCGCCAGATAGCGCCGTTCTCGTGCCTTATACGTCAGTGGGCAGATATGGTGAAATATGCAGCGCAGCTTGTCGTATTCTGGAGTATTCGCTGCTGGGACAGCTATAAATCAATCCCATCCAAAGAACCCATATATTCCCATATCTGTGTGAGATTCGTTTACTTCTTATCACCCCAGAGATCTTCCTCACCGATGAGTGTTATGATCTATCGATTCGTTTAAAATGAATGACCAGTGATTATCAATACAGCCTGGATGTATAATTCTGTTCTCTGAGTATACAACTGCACCGCTCCTGTCATTCCTATTTTTTGTGCATGATTTTGTGTTGTCCGCCATGTTTTAATTTGACTAACTAAGGAAGAATCGCATACTTACTTCTTGTTTCGAACTTTATGTAATATGCAATGTAATAGGCTGATTTGGCAATGTAATCGAAACGTAATCTCATCTCTTGTTCTAGCAACATTTGGTAGCAGTCATGTTATATTTTGGCAAGAGACATCTATGATTAGCACACTCAGACAGTTGAAGTTCAACATTGAGATAGTAAAATGTTCAAATGTTTGTAGAGCTTATGGGACTTAACTATGGGGTCATCAGTCCCTAAACTTACGAACTACTTATGAACTACCTAATACTAAGGACGGCACAAATATCCATGCCCGAGGGAGGATTCGAACCCCCGACCTTAGTGGCCGTGCAGACTGTGACTGGCGTGCCTCAGACAGCTCGGCCACCGCGGCCGGCTTGAGATAGTATAGAGATCAATGTGAATGGCGGATGCTGTCGAGTATTAAGGCAGTTTCCAAAATATATGTCCTCTCTCTCCTTTCACAGCAAAAACGCAATTAGCAATCACCAGACATTGATATTTACACAACGAATAATCTCAAATAGCCGCTTAAAATATTTCTGTTCTTATTATGGAAGTTATTTCTTAATTTAGAAATTTAATCTTTAAAACATTGAATAAATTTTCTCCATATGTAGACGGAAAGTCTTATACTACTTTTATGCGTCGTTCACAATTAAAAGTAGTGATTACACTGCCACCAGTGAAACATGGTAGGGGATCGGTGATGATGTTTGCAGCCTTACAGTGGTATTTTGTCATTACTAAGCAAGATCGCTTTACTGGCAAGGATTATACGACTGTTCTAGTTGATCAGGGCCATACGATGGTAAATTTTTGTTCCCCAAAGGGGATGCTATGTTCTGGGACAACACGCCCCCCGTTCACACAGGTGAAATCGTCCAGGACTCGTTTAGTGAGTGTGAGAATTGCCCTCTTTTTTTCTCCCATGGTGATCAAAATCACCAGATTCACTGTGAAAAAATGGGTGGCTGACAGTTGTCCTTCTCCATTACTCTTCTTCAAGTTGCAACTATTTTGCAGGAAAAAGCAAGATTCCTTGACAACCATATTGGACCAGTATTTTATCCGAGACGACTGGAAACTTTTGTGAATATCTGAAATTTAGAGATACAGTACTAAGGAAGGTAATGTACTTTTTTTTTCCTTTTTTTCCATATGTGTTTCTGTCCACCTCGCATGTACAGGTGAATATGAGTCAGTAACTGTTGCGGTTAATCCTGAACGCGTGGCACTGCATAATGAAGGATGCCTTTATAACTGGGCACCTAGACTACGTCGTACACCTCCCGTCTGTTACATAGTACGAACGCATGTTCACACATCTGCAAAACTGGCCCGCTTTAGGATAGTAACACTAACAAGGGAACCTCATCAACTCGCCCTCATATTTTCTTCAGAAAAAATACATGAGCCAGATATCAACTCCAGAAATCGATATCACGTGAAAATTTGGGCCATTATTCAGTTACTACGAAGTTACGGCCTCCTCAATGTACAGCTTTTAAACATTCACGCGCTCGGGTTGTTCCTCATTCGACCCGCTTCACTGCGGCCGCTTAAAGCAAGAACGCGAAGTGCTGTGCAATGAAGGGACAACAGCGAATCACCCGAAATGTGAAATTTGAAGAGCTGTGGAAGTGGAGGAGGAAATAATATTACGAAATGAAGCCTTTGTATCTCTTTCAAATTTACTCCACTTCAATAGTGTCAGCTTCACATATAACAAAATGATGTGCATAAAAAGCATTGAACATTAAATTACGGTACACTGCTTGTTAAAAACAGTCTCATTCGTTTCTTCTGCAGTTGTGATGCGGTGTATAAAACGCAAACGGCTCGTTGGTATATTCCTCTGTTACGGAGACGGGCAAAGTGGTATTCGACGATTTAAAATCATCAAAGCAGCTTTCACCATCATTGACTACCTCAATTCCACGCCCAAAACCCGTTGAAGCAATGAAAGTGCTCGACGAATCTGACGGTGGTGAAATGACAGCGTCCTTATCGTCGACGTCATCCTCTTGTAAATCTACACCGAACGTGAACCCGCTAATTTCTTCTGTATCCAGCACGTCTTCATCAGTGCAATTGTCTATGATATCTGCAACGCAGTTGAAATATATAAGGAAAAGCATAAAGAAAGCGACAGGTATTTTCTTTTACCGTGTACAGTACGTCTAAAAATTGCTAACCGATGACGACATTAAATAGCTTTGACATTCCATACCAGTCCTAGAGGTGTCGCACGACGGCCTGTGGGTTAATTGACATCTCGAACACAAACCTCTTACCAGACTCTGCTCACAGTGCTAGACGTTCAGGCATTGAGCGGCCGCAGTGAAGCGGACCGACTGAGGAACAACCCGAGCGCGCGAATGTTTAAAAGCTGTACTTTGAGGAAACTGCGTACTACCTGAATAATGACCCATATTTTCGCGTGATATCGATTTCTGGGGTTGATATTTAGCTCATGTATTTTTTTTTTTCTCGAGTAAATATGAGGTCGAGTTTATGATGTTCCCTTGTAAGTAACTTTTTTCTTCTTTATTATTATTTCAAGTCCCGTATACGGGACGGGCTGTTAGCTCCCGCAGGGGCTCTTCAACTGAGAGATACACCATAACAAAGAAAAGGAGAGCACAAATAAAGGTGATAGAAATAATAGCCAATTAAAATTTGCATGTTGACAGTGTTTTAGAAATGAGTCAAAATGAAGAAGAGAATGTATTTTCGAATGGACATCGCGACAATGAAGAATAATAGATGAAACAGACTCGGAGACACTGCAGCACATGAAGCATCTAGAAGAAACACAAGGTGTCGCAGGTGTTGAGATGCAGGAGAATCTGCATCGAATTAACGCATGGTGCAGGGAATGGCAATTAAAGCTCAATGTAGACAAGTGTAATGTGCTGCAAATACAAAGAAAGAAAGATCCTTTATCATTTAGCTACACTGTAGCAGGTCAGCAACTGGAATCAGTTAATTCCATAAATTATCTGGAAGTATTCATTACGAGGTATTTAAAATGGAACGACCATATAAAATCAATCGTCGGTAAAGCAGATGCCTCACTTAGATTCATTGGGAGAATTCTAAGGAAATTCAGTCCGAAAACGAAGGAAGTAGGTTACAGTACACTTGTTCGCCCACAGCTTGAATACTGCTCACCGGTGTGGGATCAAATGTTCAAATGTTTGTAGAGCTTATGGGACTTAACTACGGGGTCATCAGTCCCTAAACTTACAAACTACTTATGAACTAGCTACAACTAAGGATGGCATAAATATCCATGCCCGAGGGGGGATTCGAACCCTCTTCTGAAGGTGTGGGATCCGTACGAGGTGGGATTGATAGAAGAAGTGGAGAAGATCCAACGGAGAGCAGTGCGCTTCGTTACAGGATCATTTGGTAATCGTGAAAGCGTTACGGAGATGATCGCTAAACTCCAGTGGAAGACTCTGCAGGAGAGACGCTCTGTCGCTCGATACGGGCTTTTGTCGAAGTTTCGAGAACTTACCTTTACTGAGTCTAGCAGTATATTACTCCCTCCTACGTATATCTCGCGAAGAGATCGTGAGGATATAATCAGAGAGATTAGAGCCCACACAGAGGCATACAGACAATCCTTCTTTCCCCGAACAATACGTGACTGGAGTAGGAGGGAAAATCGATAGTGGTACTCAAGGTACCCTGCGTCACACACCGTCGGGTGGCTTGCGGAGTATGGTTGTAGATGTAGATGTCGGCCGCGTGTTGGCCGTTCACTGTATATAAAGTAAAACACCACACTAAAAATATAGAATATTCCCGAAGCACTCGAAAAAAACACTGTAGATGATGAGAAGGGTGGAGAGGAGGCGAAGGCCTCTTGACAGCTGGAATTTAACTGCAAATAACGCCTTAACCATCAATTGAGACAGATTTGAAGAAAATTCTCTACAACTTTTTCCGAATCTCGCACCGTTTGAGATATATTTGCAGAAATAGCGGCGATTTGACATAGTCTGTGAGTCTGTAAAGTGTTCCCATTTCTTTAGTTCCCGCTGTTTAATTGATTCGGCACCAAATTTTATTGACTTATTTGTTGGCGGGCTGGACCATCACTTACTTCTTGCGGTTTACACGTATATGGAAATAATCCTTCACATGGTCCACCATCATATTCTTTTGCTGAGAGTCATTTAATTAAGGGTCGAAGAATAGTTTGAAGTTGTTATTTCATCTAGGGATGATATAAAAAATACACGCCGGCCGCGGTGGCCGAGGGGACTGAGGCACTTCAGTCACGGTCTGCACGGCCACTACGGTCGGGGGTTCAAATCCCCCCTCTTGCATGGATATTTGTGCGGTCCTAGTTCGTAAGTAGTTCATAAGTAGTTTGTAAGTTTAGGGACAGATGACCCCGTAGTTAAGTCCCATAAGATTTACAAACATTTGAACATTTTTTGAAAAAAATACACTTTTATAAATAAATGATCAATGTTTTAAATAATAAAAATATTCTGTACAACCAATAAAATGTATAATTAAATACGTTAATAAAAGATCAAATAAAATATTGTAACAATTAGACAGTGGGTTGGAGGAGGATACTCTTTACAGTTTAACATACAAATTTAAATGTTAGGTAGACAATAGAGATCCCAGAATAAAATGTTTAGTTTAATAGACTAAGTAAACATACAATTAAAACGGTTGTGAAGGTCAAAGAAAATAAAAAGCTAACTGTCCTTTTTACGACCAACTTTTGCAAATATTTGGAACTAAAAATTAATAAAAATGTAGATAATTTAAATAATAAGTACTATAAAATTAAAGATATAAAATTATAATATAATAATAGTAGTTTTATATATTTAATATTGTATTACTCTATTAAATACTATACGTACATTATTTTATATATTTAATTTTATCCATTATATTTTTATTATTTTTTATCCTAAATATTCGTAAAAGTCGTAAAACTAAAGGAGAACCTAAACTGGTCCGATGAACACGTAAGTACGAATTTGTGTTCTTAAACGTGGTGGTGTCTAAAAAGTAACACCAGAACACTAAATATAATCAATAGATACCGCTAAGACTTTATTTGTGTAATACAACACATAGGGTAGATACAATTTTTAAGTTTAACGCGATACACAAGGCTTATTTTATTTATTTATGTAGATAAATCACATGAAAATACTATATTTCAAATCACAAACAACCATCCAGGACACGTATGTAGTCCATAGATACCCCCGACATCTCCAGGAACTCTGTTTGATCCCCAGGGAAAATTCTCAGAGGATATTCTTCGTGGTGAACAGTTCGCTTTTCAGCGCCACAGTCATAACTTGGAGGAGTTATTTCTTCCACTTAAGAGTCGGCACACATTCCGGTCATGGTTCTTTTCAGTTTAGAACCAGCTAAATGTTTGGTGTTACTTTAAAGCCAGGTGCCTGGATCCATGTGCACAGCACAGTTGTTCCGTCGTATCACTGACCTGTCATATATATATTCAACAATCATTGGCACAACACTCTTCGCTCCGGCCCAGTAGTTATCCATGTGCTCCGAATCCACGAAGTCTTAACCATCTACCCGTGTAACGAATAACTAACAGTATAAAAATCACATCTATATCGTCACAGGTGTGAAAACAACGAGAAACGCTATATAAGCAACAAAACGCGCTAGTCCTTAAAATCTTTGAGCTTGAGGCTGTGAGTGCTAAATTCATTTCCAACCAGCACTCTTGCGGTCCCCAGGGTACACTAATTAAAGTGAAGCCTTCCTTTACTGATGCTTCGAATGACTGCATTAGCATGGAGGTCACGATTTTTCAGTTTTTGGGCAGTTAGCGGTCGGTAGCCATAGAAAGCGGTCGTGTAAAGTTTGGGGTGTTTAAACAGTTGGCACTTAAGAATATCTATTCAGTAAAGATAGATAAGTGTTTCTTTATGAGAAGAGGCAAAGTGCAATAAACAACGAAATATACCATAGCAAAAGTGTGCCGGCCGCGGTGGCCGAGGGGACTAAGGCGCTCCAGTCACGGTCTGCACGGCCACTACGGTCGGGGGTTCGAATCACCCCTCGGACATGGATATTTGTGCCGTCCTAGTTCGTAAGTAGTTCATAAGTAGTTTGTAAGTTTAGGGACAGATGACCCCGTAGTTAAGTCCCATAGACCATACAAACATTTTTTTAGCAAAAGTGTACTATTTACCGAAAGAGAAGCGGCTAGTCGCAGTTACAGCCTCATCCACAAACTCTAAACAAGGCAGTAATCATCGAATCCATTGAGTCTAATAGGACACAGATCTGAAGACGTAACTTCAGTGCCTTTCAGATAACCGCAGCCCTCACGTTTACAGTTGTTCTGTCACAAACATTGATCAAGGTACTCAAGGAGTATTGGAATATAAATGTAAACTACTACAGCATCTTAATGATTCTATTCGAGTTATAATACATATATAAATGATACGTTTTAATAAAGACTTGTGTATCTTGTCACATACACAACCCCGCAGAAAATAATAATAATAATAATAGCAGGGGAGACCGGGACACGATTACGCAGATAACTTTTTTTCGCAACCACTGTTGCTAGAGCATTACCGACAATGGAGGATCAGCGTTACCATCCAGTGAGGGCTTGTCGCCAGCAACGTATTTTTGCGTAAGGTGAGTAAGTTTTGTTATTCAAATATTGAAACTCGTAGGCAGCCTGTTTGAACCAACGGATAAATATATGTTCGTTTAAAGGAGATTATTATTCCTTTCAAGGTGTATTTGTTTCATCTGAAAGGCTAAGAGCTACGACTTTAGTTTCAAAAATAATTCAAACATGGCGATGGGGCACTTTTACGGAATTCTGTTGGAGCATGTTTTACGCACCTTTTTTGATAACGTGAACCTGCCTCTCCATAAGTTTCACTGTCTTTATATTCACTGTGGTAAAATGTGCTTATTTTGTTCCCTGAAATTTCTACGTTTATAAGAATGTCGTTAGTTTCTTACATTTTTTAGATGGTCAGAAACAACAAACCATGATTTAATAGTTCGAAGTTTGATCCACAAAAACTGAAAACTGCTGTTACTTTGGTAAGCAAAGGCAATTTTCGATATGAGCGACAGAGCGTCTCTCCTGCAGAGATTATCTATTATCTCCGCAACGCTTTCACGGTTACTAAATGATCCTGTAACGAAGCGCGCTGCTCTCCGTTGGATCTTCTCTACCTCCCCTAACAACCCCACCTGGTACAGATCCCACACCGGCGAGCAGTATTCAAGCAGTGGGCTAATAAGGATATTGTAACCTACTTCCTTTGTTTTCGGAGTACATTTCCTTATGGTTCTTCTAATGAATCTAAGTCTGGCATCTGCTTTATCGACGATTGATTATATATGGTCATTCCATCACTCCTAATGTCTGCTCCCAGATAATGTATGGAATAAACTGCCTCCAGTTGCTGCCCTGCTATGGTGTAGCTAAATGATAAAAGGATATTTATTTCTATGTATACGGCCAACAGGGGGATTAAGGACGGACTGGTTGCACAAAACACGGAGTAGCGCAGTCGGCGTAATACGATGCAACTCAGTACTCAAATTTAATGCATTTTCGATACATTTTTTTTTATATAAAGCTTTCTATTTAGTACAGCATGAAACTCATTACTGATATTGTTTTTTAATCAAATGCTGCCAAATATGGCACAGATTTAATTCCATTTAAAAGTGAATTTTATGGGCGAAAGATGACAAACGATGTAAAGTAATTGAAACATAAATTTTAAAAATACCGCATATATACCATATCAATCTTTACAGTAGTGCCTTCATTTTTATTAATTCGTTTGAAAATTTTACTGTGAAAAGTTTCCGAACTATGAGTGCCATAACCGTGTGATTTCCTGAAATTACTCTACTTTCGCTTCCAAACAATAACCGGTTTCCTTTACGTATCACAGCTGTGAGTTTGGCAAAGATGTTAACTTAAGATCTACTTTCTATGACAGAAAAATGAAACCCCACAAAAAATGCATGTTTTACTCCTGTCCGATTTCAAAAGGAATGGTCCCTCCGTGAAACTTTTGTATTCCTTCCCAAGTTACCCTCTCCGCAATGAAAGTCAGTGACAAATCTGTGCAGAATACGGTGTTACGATTGCGTTCTTGAAGCTCTTGAACACTGCCAGAAGGCCGACCGAGCTAAGCGCCAATGAACGAATCACCGACTCTGAAAATTGTCCTCACTTTTGAGAGCTTTGAAATTTAACCAACGGCAAGCTACAAAGTATAATTATCAGGAGTGCTAGACGGCTCAATCCCTTGTTGATTGAATACTGAGCCCGAAAATACCTTTCACTGTAAAAATAATAACCATTTACCTCTGATTGAACCGCCATGTCTACGGAGATGGCTATTTAAGATCTCCTGGCGTATGTAAACTATAGAATGATTCACAACAAGTAGCGAGGGTTTTTCTGTATATATAAGTGTAAATAAGAGAACAATTTATTATTATAAATACTTAGACACGTAAATTAATGAAGAGTAGGTATGATATCTTTCATCGTTACATAGTGAATAATTGACAGTAACAGCAAGAGAACAACGAAATGAGGTTAGAAAATCCTTATTAATGAGCATTCATTAATGATAATAACCGACATTAATTTTCGAGGCAATTATATCTAGTTATAAATAACACAGGTGGCAGATAGAGGCCGACACAGTTATGGGGAAAAAATAAAGAGATGCTATATATCGTGAAATCCTGCAATTACTGTATTGGAACTTAAAGCTAATTAACAGCCCAAAATAAATAAATCGTGCAGTATTTTTATCTCTACAGATATTGCATTTCAGTGGGCTCAGTCTCATCCTACTGAGTGTTAATTTTTTTCTTTCTTTTTTACCTGAGAGAAACAAATCAGAAATAAAGGCTTACAAATTACAGGTCTTGATTTTCTGCTGAGTACAAATCAGTACAAGTAAATATTTTCCAGAAGATTATCTCACAATGAAAACAGGCTTCTGCGATAGCAACGATGCTCGGCTTAAAAGTAGACGAACATGCTATGAGCGATTAAGGACAAAGGTGTTTAACGGCTAATAAAATGAATTACAAGTACTGTCTGCATGTGAGGTACCAAAAATGTTCAAATGTTTGTAAATCTATGGGACTTAACTACTGTGGTTATCAGTCAATATGATTAAAAACTACTTAAACTAACTTGAACTAAGGACAGCACACACACACACACACACACACACACACACACACACACACACACACACACACACGCCATGTCCGAGGGAGGACTCGAATATCCGATGGGGAGCAACTGTGCGTGGTAATGTTGTTGTTGTTATGGTCTTCAGTCCGGAGACTGGTTTGATGCAGCTCTCCACCCTACTCTATCCTGAGCAAGCCTTTTCATCTCCTCATAAGAACGGCAACCCACATCCACTTGAATCTGCTTACTATACGCGTCTCTTGGTCTCCCTCTGCGATTTTTCCCTCACACACTTCACTCCAATGCTAAATTTACGATTCCCCGATGTCTAAGAATGTGTCCTACCAAGCGATCCCTTCTTTTAGTCAGGGTATGCCAAAAATTCCTTTTCTCACCAATTCTGTTCAGTACCTCTTCATTAGTTATGCGATCTACCCACCTAATCTTCAGCATTCTTCTGTAGCACCACATTTCAAAAGCCTCTATTATCTTCCTGTCCGCACTGCTTATAGTCCATGTTTCACTCCCGTACAAGGCAACACACCACACAAATGCCTTCAGAAAAGACTTTCTTACCCTTAAATTAATATTCGATGTTAGCAAATTTCTCTTTTTCAAAAATGCTTTTCTTCCCACTGCCATTCTGCATTTTATATGCTCTGTACTGCGACCATCGCATGTTATTTTACTACCCAAGTAACAAAACTCATCTACCACCTTCATTGTTTCGTTACCTAATCTAATTCCTTCAGCATTGCCTGATTTTCTAAGACCGCATTCCATTATTTTTGTTTTGCTCTTGTTAATGTTCATTTTATATGCTCTCTTCAACACACTGTCCATTCCATTCAACTGCTCTTCCAGGTCCTTTGCTGTCTCTGACAGAATTACAATGTCATCAGCAAAACGCAATGTTTTTATTTCTTCCCCCTGAACTTTAATCCCTATTCCAAATTTTTCCTTGCTTTCCTTCACCGCCTGCTCGATGTACAAATTGAATAACATTGGAGAAAGGCTACAACCCTGTCTTACTCCCTTCCCAACTGATGCTTCCCTTTCATGTCCTTCGAGTCTAATAACTGCGGTCTGGCTTTTGTACAAGTTGTAAATAACTCTCCTTTCCCTGTATTTTATCCCTGCTGACTTCAGAATTTGAAAGAGTGTATTCCAGTCAACATTGTCAAATGCTTTCTCCAAATCTACAAAAGCTAAAAATGTAGGTTTGCCTTTTCTTAATCTATCTTCTAAGATAAGACGTAAAGTGAGTATTGCCTCCCGGGTTCCTATGTTCCTCCTGAATCCAAACTGATCTTCCCCGAGGTCAGCTTCTACCAGCTTTTCCATTCTCCTGTAGATAATTCGTGTTAAAATTTTGCAACCATGACTTATCAAACTGATGGTTCTGTAATTTTCACACCTGTCTGCACCTGATTTCTTTGGAATGGGGATTATTACATTTTTCTTAAAGTCTGAGGGCATTTCGCCGGTCTCATACATCCTACACACCAGTTCAAATAGTCTTGTCATGGCTGGCTCTCCCAGATACTTTAGTAGCTCTGAGGGTATGTCATCTACTCCTGGGGCCTTGTTCCGACCTAGGTCTTTCAAGGCTCTGTAAAATTCATCTCTCAGTATAGTATCTCCTATTTCATCTTGATCGACTTCCTCTTCCGTTCCTACAACATCGTCTCTAAGTTCATTTCCTTTGTAGAGCTGCTCTATGTACTCTTTCCACCTTTCAGCTTTCCCTTCTTTGCTGAGAACTGGTTTCCCATCTGAGTTCTTGATATTCGTAGAGCTGTTTTTCTTATCTCCAAATGTTTCTTTTATTTTCCTGTAGGCGGTATCTACTTTTCCCCTTGCTATACATTCTTCTACAGATTTACATTTGGCTTCTAGCCACTCCTGCTTAGCCGTTTTGCACTTCCTGTCAATCTCATTTTTTAGTCGTCTGTACTCCATTTTGCCTAACTGTAGTATTTCCTGTGATATCCATGGATTTTTTGTAGGTCTTGCCTTTCTACCTATTTTGTCCTCCGCTGCCTTCATTATTTCATCTCTCAATGCTACCCATTCCTCTTCTACTGTTTTATTTCCCCCTGTTTCTGTCAATTGTTGCCTAAATCTCCCTCTGAAATTCTCCAGAACTTCACTTTCCTTCAATCTATCTAAGTCCCATCTCCTTATTTTCCTACCTTTCTGCAGTTTTTTCAGCTTCAGCCTACAGTTCATGACTAACAAGTTATGGTCAGAGTCTATATCTGCCCCTGGGTATGTCCTGCAGTTTATAACCTGGTTCCGGTACCTATGTCGTACCATTATAAAATCTATCTGATACCTTCCGGTGTCTCCTGGTCTCTTCCACGTATACAACCTTCTTTTGTGATTCTTAAACCACGTGTTTGTTACGATTAAATCATGTTCCGTGCAAAATTCTACCAGGCGACTTCCTCTTTCATTCCTCCTGCCCAGTCCATATTCACCTATTATTTTTCCTTCTCTTCCTTTTCCTACTACCGAATTCCAGTCTCCCATCACAATTAAGTTTTCCTCTCCCTTAACTGTCTGAATAATTTCCTTTAGCTTCTCATATATTTCTTCGATCTGCTCATCATCGGCAGAGCTAGTTGGCATATAAACCTGTACTACTGTTGTCGGTGTTGGCTTCGTATCTATCTTGACAATGATACTGCAGTAGAATTATTATTATTATTATTTTAATTGAACCAGGTAAACCTGTACCCATCACTTGCTAATTGGTATTCCGCTTACTCTGACAAATGTTATACTTTGGTATATGGAAGCTCAGTACTTGCGTTTCATGGTTTCTTACTAAAATATACTGTTCAACAAAATATGGCCGGCCGTGGTGGCCGAGGGGACTGAGGCGCTCCAATCACGGTCTGCACGGCCACTACGGTCGGGGGTTCGAATCCCCCCCCCCCCTCTCGGGCATGGATATTTGTGCCGTCCTTAGTATTAGCTAGTTCGTAAGTAGTTTGTAAGTTTAGGGACTGATAACTCCGTAGTTAAGTCCCGTAAGCTATACAAAGATTTGAACATTTTTTGAACAAAATATGATGTGGTATCTATTCTTACAGGCATGTTCGAAAGAACAGCCACCACACAAATCTATACAGAATGAAGCGAAATTCGTGCACTTTGGTTTCGCAGCACGATTCCTCAGATGCTGGGGAAAAATGGTATTTCACAAAATTTCGTTCCAGGCATATGACTGGCAGTAAATGAACGTCGAAGATTGAGATGTGTATGTGTTCCATACGTCAGTGTGTTTCTAAATTACACATTTATACCTACAAACTTCTAGGGGAAATGGTGTCGAAGTACTTTTTCTTACTGATTTCGATTCTATACCAAAAAATAGAGAATTTTTTTTTTTTAATTTAATTGTCTTTTCTAAAACGTCACTCTCCACTCCAAAATGCCTTCTGTAGTGTGATGGACCATCTGGAAAGTTGCATGCATACATTACGTGATGTGTTTAGCTAATAAAGCCAAAAAAGTTACATACATCTAATAATGTATTATCATTACATCTAAAATAATGTAATATATTACCCATTTTGATCTAACTTACACCATAACTTCCGGAGAAATTTCAGGGGATGTGCATTTGGAGCACAAAATTTTGGTAGTGAATAATGGACAGCAGAAAAACTACAGTAGAAAAGAATCGTAGCGTTTGAAATGTGTTGTTACAGAAAAGTGTTGAAAACCAGGTGGACTCACGCGGTAAAGAATTATGAGGTTCTCTACAGAATAGGCGAAGAAAGGACAATTCTGTAGAAAATGTGATAAGGCAGATGGTAAGCACTGACAAAAAGGTCAGAAGTGTAGGGCGTGTGACTAGGCAACATGAAAAAATCTACATGGTATTGCAGGAAGATCAAGTGGGTAGTAACGAGTGTTGCCAGACGTAGGGAATTTTCCCTACACGTAGGTACTTTTAAGCACTAAAATCGTGTACGGAATTTTCATACGAAAGTCCCCAACGCGTAGGTACTTTGGTAAAATTTTACAATCGCCGACACAGGCCTAGCGGGTAATGTTGACAATAGGACAGTTGTCAGTACGCGGGAATGAAGCCGACCAATTATTGCAATGTTTGAAGTAGCCAATGATATTTTAGACGCCATAGTTGTTTTCTGTTCATAGAAAACAATATTAATTTTAAAACTTTGTTTCAGACACATTAAAACTGATGCTAAATATGATAATTTCAATGTATATCGGTGGAATGGAGAGTCGGTTCGAAACAGTTAGAAAATGTCCGCACAAGAAAAATTCATTGTTTCCATGAACGAAAGACGTTTTATTACCTTGACTAGACTTATTTGTTTACGATGTACTAGTTAGTACTTGTAAATGAGAAGATGGTGACAAGAAAACGCTAAAACATTTGCGACAGCCTACGTTATAATCGAATCATGTAGAGTGACGGACTTCCTTTTTTGTGCTCACTGTGAACTAAATAATTACTGCTGTTCCTACTCTATGCTTGACGGTGTCTCGATGTATTCTTGTGCGGTCAAGATATCAGTTATCATCGTGTAACAGTGCACTCGGAATTAGCAGCATATTTGGGGAAACTAATTAATGCTGTTCCTCTCCATAGTTTTCAGGTTCTTGATGTACCCTTATGCAATTGATCAATCAGTAATCTTCTTGTAACAGCACTTGTAAGTCACGGCATAATCTATACTTCACTCCATCAATCCGTAACGATCAGTCACTGGAAAAACATATCTAGCAAGAGAAGCATGATGCCAAATATTTATTTGAAAGTTTTTCAAAATTGTAACATGTCACATCAATCAACTGGTTAATCTCTGCTGGCCGGACTCCTGGATTCAGCCCCTCCTAGACCCAAAACCTGGCTACGACCCTGATATAGGAACATTAATAAGGTGTAGGGAAAACGTGGGTACATTTTTGTGAGGCTGTTGGTACTTTCTCTCTCTGCCATCTGGCAACACTAGTAGTAACTGTTGAAGGCAGGGACTCGAATACCGTCGCGGCAGAGCGGCCGAGCGCATTGAGGCGCTATGATACGATGCGCAAGGCCGTTCCCCGTCGGGCGTTCGAATCCCCCCTCGGGCATGGATCTTTGTGCCGTCCTTAATATAAGCTAGTTCGTAAGTAGTTTGTAAGTATGGGGACTGATGACCCCTCAGTTAAGTCCCATAAGCTCTACCAACATTTGAACATAACAGAGGAACTAGAGTATGATTCATAAGGGATGAGTAGGTTGGTGCAGAGGAGGAAGTCTGGCTGAGCGTATCAGACCACTTGTAAGACTAACAACTCTCGAAAAATGCATGCAATACAAATACGAGTGCATATAAAAACATTTTCATTTAATACAGGTACGCGTACGTATAGAAACAATAGGTAGAGTTTTTTATAGTCACCTTACCTTTTAAATTGCATAAAGGTAGCTTGCAGCACACACTATCTGCCTTTACTGATCAGTAACATAATAGTGACACGCACTATTGACTATACCGTGATTACCAATGTTTTCGTCATCAAAAAAAAAAAAAAAAAAAAAAAATGTTCATATGTTTGTTAAGCTTATGGGACTTAACTACGGGGTCATCAGTCCCTAAACTTACAAACTACTTATGAACTACTTACGAACTAGGACGGCACAAATATCCATGCCCGAGGGGGGATTCGAACCCCCGACCGTAGTGGCCGTGCTGACCGTGACTGGAGCGCCTCAGTCACCTCGGCCACCGCGGCCGGCTTTTCGTCATCTTTTCTCGTTATTTTGATCAAGGCAAAAATAAATGACGGCGTTGTAATTGTCGTTTTCTTATACCATTCCTCTTATTCTTTTATTTACGCGGTTAACGGTTATACAGACATGTAGTTTGTACAACGTTTCTGGGTCCTGAGATGTAACATTGTTAAAAATACACTGCTGGAAAAAAAGAAAACAAAGCAGTCACCTGAAAAGGCGATGTCGACTGCGATAGGATGACGGCAGATGCCACGTGGGGGACAATGGCTATGATGTAGCTGTGATGTTATGTAGCTGACGTAGCTGCCACATCACCATAAATATATACATTTTAATAAAGAATTTTGTTCGGCCATGATTTTATCGAAGTCTGAAACAAGCAGGCGCCACGCCACGGAGTCACACTCGTGATTCCTACAGTCAGCTGAGTGAGTTTGAAACTGGTCAGATTGTCGTCTCCTGATAGCGGGACGGTCTTTACGGAATATTAACACACAATTTGAACAAGCTGTGTCAGTTTTACAGCGATGTTTGTTGCAATGGACACGTAAACATTCACACACCCGTTGAAAAGATTCTTGCTGTCCGCCAAGTTCTACATCTACACAAACACTCTGCAAGTCACATTGAAGTGAATGGCAGAGGGTCCATCGAACTGCTTTTATGATATTTGTCTACAGTTCCATTCTCTAATAGCTCGCGGGAAAAAGGAACATCAAATCTCTGCTTTGGATCTGATTTCTCTAATTTTATTCTGATGATGATGTCTTCCTACGTAGGTGGGTGCCAACAAAATATGTTCGCATACGGCAGAGAAAGTTGGTGAAAGAATGACGCTTTTCTTTTTATTATTTCGTGCATAATTTTCGTGACCTCTCTCTCCTATTACGCGTTATTACAATACCAGCTGGCGTTCTCTGAATTTTCTTTAAATCGACCGTCAGTCCCACTAGTTGGGGATCGCACAATGCGCAGCACACACGCACGCACGCACAAGTGTGCTGTAGGCAGTTTCTGTAGTAGAACTGTTGCTTCTTCTAAGCGTTCTGACAATGAAATTAGTCTTTGGTGCCGGCCGCGGTAGCCGAGGTGACTGAGGCGCTTCAGTCACGGTCAGCACGGCCACTACGGTCGGGAGTTCGAATCCCCCCTCGGGCATGGATATTTGTGCCGTCCTAGTTCGTAAGTAGTTCATAAGTAGTTTGTAAGTTTAGGGACTGATGACCCCGTAGTTAAGTCCCATAAGCTTAACAAACATTTTTTTTTTTTAGTCTTTGGTTCACGTTCCCCACTATACTTTCTATGTGTTCTTTTCGATTTAAGTTGTTCGTAATTGTTACTCCTACGTATTTACTTGAATTTACGGCCTGCGGCTTTGACTCATTTATCGTGTAAATGAAGTTAAACGGGTTTCTTTACACATACCTTTATTAAGGATCAATTGCCATTTCTTGCACCATGGAGATATCTTATCGAAATCATTTTGCAGTTGCTTTTGATCTTCTGTTGATTTAACTAACCAATACATGACAGCATCATCCGCGAACAGTCCAAGAGAGCTACTCGTATCGTCTCCTAAGTCGTTTATAAACATAAGGAACAGCAGAGGGACTGCTGCGAGCCAATCACGACCTGCACGGCCACTACGGTCGGGGCTTCGAATACCCCCTCGGGCATGGATATTTGTGCCGTCCTTAGTGTTAGCTAGTTCATAAGTAGTTTGTAAGTTTAGGGACTGATGACCACGTAGTTAAGTCCCATAGACTATACAGACATTTGAACAGCAGGGGCCCTATAACAGTTTCCTGGGGAACGCCAGATATCACTTTTGTTCTACTCGATGACTTTCGGTCAGATACAATTTAATGTGTCCTTTCGGACAACTGTGGCGACGTTTCATAAACACTCTGGTAATGTACAGTGTCGAAAGCCTTCAGGAAATCTAAAAATACGGAATTAAAATTGTGTGCCGCAACCGGGACTCGAACCTGGGACCTTTGCCATTGCGGGCAAGCGCTCTACCTACTTTTTTTTTTTTTTTTTTTTTCCCTGGTACATCTATGCATTGCGGTCGTTGGTTCAATGTGTTCTTTTCTGTTCGTTGATCATTGGGTTTAGCTTTTTTATTACAGAGAGCATTTAGCTCCCTGACCGGGCGCGCTGAGCCACGGCGCCCGGCACCTACTGAGCTATCCCGACACGACTCAAGATGCCGCCTCGCATCTTTACTTCCGCCAGTACCTCGCCACCTACTTTCCAATCTTTCCTTCCGCCAGTACCTCGCCACCTACTTTCCAAAGGTCCCAGTTTCGAGTCCCGCTTCCAGCACAAAATTTTAGTCTGCCAGGAAGTTTCATATCAGTGTACACTCCGCTACAGAGTGAAAGTTTCATTTTGGAAACATCCCTTAGGCTGTGCCTAAGCCATGTCTCCACCATATCCTTTCTTCCAGTAGTGTTAGTCTAGCAAGGTTCGCAGGGGAGCTTCTGTGAAGTTTGGAAAGTAGGAGGCGAGGTACAGGCGGAAGTAATGTTGTGAGGCGGCATCGTGAGTCGTGTCGGGATAGCTCAGTCGGTAGATCGTTTGCCCACGAAAGTCAAAGGTCCCAGGTTCGAGTTCTGGTTCCGGCTCACCATTTTAATCTGCCAGGAAGTTTCATATCACCGCACACTCCGCTGCAATGTGAAAGTTTCATTTTGAATATGGAATCTGTTTGACATCCCCTGTCGATAACACTCGTCACATCATTTGAGTAAAGAGTTTCACAAGAACGATACTTTCTGAATCTGTATTGACTATGGGACAATAGGTCGTTCTCTTCGATGTAGTTCATTATACTGAGGAAACTATATGCTCTACAACCCTGCTGCAAACCGACGCCTGAAAGCAACTTAATCGGTGTACCATCGGGACCGAAAATTTACTTTTTTAAAGTGATTTAAGCTCATTTAAAACTCTGTGTTTATCTACTTGTAAATTACGTATGTTGGCAGCTGTTCTTGATACGAATTCTGGAGTAATTTCTTCGTCTTCTGTGGTGAAAGATTTTCGAAATACTGCTTTAGCAGAACTGTTATCAGTAGCATCATCATTTCTGTCGCATAGTAAAAGTATTGTTTGCGTTTTTCAGCTAGTATACTTTACATACGACAATAATTTCTTATGATTCTCTACCAAATTACATGACAGGGTTGTAAAAACTATTATAAGCTTCTGGCATTGAAGTTGAATCTTTATTAATGTAGTATGAATACCGATACATGCATTTAGAAATTCACTAATGGAGTAGAAGGAGTTGGCCACTAGAAAGTCTTTTAGGCTCCTCTTAAACTGATCTTTATTTCTAGCTAAATTTTTTTTATACTTGTTGGTAAATTATTGAAAATGTGTGTTCCTGAGTAGTGGAACCCTTTTTTAACTAATGTAAATGGTATTTTTGTCCTTGTGTAGATCATTTTTGTTCCTAGTATTGTATATATGAGCTGAGCTGTTTGTTGGGAAAAGAGATATATTATATCTGAGAAATTTCATTAATGAATAACTATATTGAGAGGCAGTAGTTCATATACCCAGTTCTTTGAAGAGGCTTCTACAGGACGTCCGTGAATTCACTCCACAAATAATACATATTACACGCTTTTGGACTCTGAAGACTTTTGACTGACTTAAAGAGTTACCCCAAAATAGTATACCATATGACATTATGGAATGAAAGGAAGCAAAGTTTGCAAGATTTTTTTATTTTTATGCCTCCTATGTCTGATAACACTCGTATTGAAAATACAGATTTGTTGATTCGTTTCTGCTGTCCTGTGGTGTGCTCCTCCCAACTGAATTTTTTTATCAAGTTATGATCCCAGGAATTTAATACTGTCAACTTCTTCTATCTATTCTTCTTCATACTTAATGCATATGCTGGCGGGAAATCTCTTACATGTTCTGAATTGCATGTAGTGAGTCTTTTCAAAGTTTAATGACAATGAGTTGGCTGTACACCATTTATTAATGTTACTGGAGATATCATAAGCAGACCTTTCAGTAACTATGCTTTACGTACCTTTTATTGCAATACTTGTATCAGTACACAAGATTGATCTAACCTGTTTTGTGTACCACGCCGGATCAGACTCTTCTTTTGTTAATTTTTTGGTATAAAGCTGTCAATGGTTATCGATATTATTTTTCTGAATGTAAGCCACATCATATTTGTACTCACATTGTTAGTTTCGAAAGACTGGAGATTCTCACTCAGGAAAGCGTTAACTGAAATTTTTTCTGCGGTTGTCAGTAAATATGCTTTTTGTTTATTTTTGGTAGTCAGCTGTGCTGGCTCGATTTTCGTTGTTTTTCCTTCTCTGTGCGCTGGCGCCAGTTAGCAGTCGCTCGTAGTCGCTCCACGATCTCTCTTCATTACTTCACCACGGGAGGCGCCACTACCTTTTCGGTCGTAACTTCTCTCTCGGTGGCGCTGGTTATCCCGCATGGCTAGCATATCTCGCGGCGCGTGCGGAAGGTGAGAGAATTCTTCCTAGTGCTGGAAACTGAGCTGTTGTTTCGGAGTCGGAGATTTCGCGCCATTGCATTCCGAGCCTCGGGCTACCTCCGGTTGGACGTGTCGAATCGAGCAGACTCAATTTTGGAGATGAATTTTGCCGCATTTGTTTGATTTGGCAGTGGATTTTGGGTTAACACGAAAACGTGCTGTTTCTCTGCATCAATTCCATGAGCGTAAACCACGATCGAAGTCATCTAATACGAGTTTTTATAATAAAAGTTGAGAAGAAAGCACAATTATTGATAAAAGTTTCACGACGGCCATATAAAATTAATGAAGAAAAATAATTAGTGCGCACGCTTCGGTTGCACAGTGTCAGTTCAAAGGTCGGAGGAAGGCAACGGCATACCATCTCCAAACAGGACCATGCCTAGTAAAGTACTGTGGTGTTCAAACCAATCTTCGGATTGTTGACTGCTGCATTTTTCTTCGTCCAGAGTACAGCGTAGTTTTAGATTGTCCAAGTGTCCAAACATCTACAAACATTTTATTTATCCGTAATTGTTCAAAATTTCTGTTCTTTCACACTTCTAAAACGAAAGTTTATTATTATTATTATTATTATTACTATATTATATAATGCATTTTAGAGTGTTGTTCAACATGTCATATACCTTTTATCAAGAGGTGTTCTTATAGTTTTCCACCAAAAACTTTCGAATCTGTTAATGTGTACAAGGACTTCTTCCGTGTTCATACAAATTTGTCAGATTAGATTAGATTAGATTAATACTTGTTCCCTAGATCATATATACGACATTTCGTAATGATGTGGAACGTGTCAGTTTAGTAAATCTTGTCTACACTTGCTTTGTTGAAGATGGTGAACACACATAGTTTTCCACCAAAAACTTTCGAATCTGTTAATGTGTACAAGGACTTCTTCCGTGTTCATACAAATTTGTCAGATTAGATTAGATTAGATTAATACTTGTTCCCTAGATCATATATACGACATTTCGTAATGATGTGGAACGTGTCAGTTTAGTAAATCTTGTCTACACTTGCTTTGTTGAAGATGGTGAACACAGGGTAATGTGATGACCATACATAACAACATTAAAACGTAAAGTATCACATTGCAAGTTAGTGTAGACCTGTTACGTTGCTGAATAGTCTGTCCAAAATAATCATTCAAAAACTGTATATAAGCGGCAAAGAACGGAGTAGTGTTAGTGTTCTATCATCGTTTCTTGTAGCTTTGTTTGAGCTACTTTTACCGTAAAATTTCGAAGGAAAGCTTTGCAGCTACCTCTGCATGTCTTCCACAATAACGAATGGTTGCATTGTGGAGCTAATGGAAATGTGTCAAGGCATCGTCTGTTTTTTTTTCTTTCTTTTTTTTCATTTTCTTTGACATTTTTTGCCATACTTAATCACTTTGTTTAGCCCTTCAATATTGTAGGAATCTTTATGAAATATTTTTAAATATTCGTGACGATTACATGTTACTCCACCTGCGCCATACAGTCGTCCACGAAGTTTACATGTAGCATTTAGGCATCGGTCATCCCCTGTCTCAGAGACCTACGAAACGTCCGATCTAACTTTTCACATATCTAGAAAGGAATTATTTTACGATTATAACTGAAAACTCAGATAAAGGAGAGTTTTAAAATGTCATCGAATTGTTGATCACCGTTTTGATGACCACGCCTACGCTGGTCGAGAGTTGAGACGCAGGTCCGTGACATGACGTAGGGTCAGTCACGGAGAGAGTTTCTGCGAACCACACGATTGCCTGGAGCGTGACGTGACGTGACGCAGCTGTAACGCGAGGTGTACCTGCGGACCGTAGCCTCCTGTACGCAGTTTTCTGCGAGAATCACGATGACTCTGGCTGATGATATTGTGTTGCTGATGTGTACACTGATGTGTACACTGATATGAAACTTCCTGGCAGACTAAAATTGTGTGCTGGAAGCGGGACTCGAAGATGGGACCTTCGGAAAGTAGGTGGCGAGGTACTGGCGGAAGTAAAGATTGGAAAGTAGGTGGCGAGGTACTGGCGGAAGTAAAGATGCGAGGCGGCATTTTGAGTCGTGTCGGGATAGCTCAGTAGGTAGAGCGCTTGCCCGCAATGGCAAAGGTCTCAGGTTCGAGTCCCGGTTGCGGCACACAATTTTAATTCCGTATTTTTAGATTTCCTGAAGGCTTTCGACACTGTACATTACCAGAGTGCTTATGAAACGTCGCCACAGTTGTCCGAAAGGACATATTAAATTGTATCTGACCGAAAGTCATCGAGTAGAACAGAAGTGATATCTGGCGTTCCCCAGGAAACTGTTATAGGGCCCCTGCTGTTCAAATGTTTGTATAGTCTATGGGACTTAACTACGTGGTCATCAGTCCTTAAACTTACAAACTACTTATGAACTAGCAATGGAAGAGAAACTCATTGAAGCCGTACGAGTGCTGATCCTGTGTACCACGGCTTCACGTGTGTGTACCAGATCACTAGGAACATGTCACCATCAACTCAGTCTGTTGTCACAAATGACATTTTCCTCATAGGTACAGATATGGAGGCCTCATTGCTGAACATTCCCGAGAGAACTCCACTGTCCGTTACAGACCAGCGACTATCATATCACGAATTGTCCATCCCACACCACTTCATCAGCTCCACTCCATCCATCACATTCCAACCGTCCATCCCAATACTTCCCAAACCGCACAGGGGAATTGTGAGTTTCAACAAAGCACATGAATTGCTTATATCTATTAATGATTACTCTGAAAACTGAATTTCTGTTCAACAACATTGCTATATACCGGTAAAATTTTACAATCCGCGACACAGGCGTGGTATAGCTATGTTGGTAACAGCTGCTTGATCGTAGAAATGAAGCCGACCAATCGCGGCCAAGATTGAGATAGCCAATGAAATTTTATATGGCGACAGTTGTTTTCACTTCATAGTAAATAATATTACTTTGATAATCCGCATAATAATTTAGTTTCAGGCACATTAAAGTTACTGAGGAAGATGATGTTTCTCATGTAAACTCAGCATTGATAACGCCGTCTTCTTTGTTATAACCTCCTTGGCGTATTTGTTTGCTCCGATGCAGCGTATTTTGTCGCTAGGCGAGTAACGAATGAATAAGCTGATTTTGGTGAATCTAGAAAATGATTCCGATCTAGAAGAATACTTTCAGTTTTATATCACGTAACGCGGGAACGCGGTCGAACGGGACAAAAAAAGTATCCTGTGTCCGTCTCCTGCTTCTAAGCTACCTCCCCACCAATTTTGAGCCAAATCAGTTGACATTCTTTGGTTATAAATAGTTAAATAACACGATATTAGCTGAAAACCCGGCGTTGCCCGGGTATTTATTTATTTATTCCTTCCATTTTTCAGGTATATATTCATTTGTATAAGAGCTATTTGTCTGTAAAATCTCTTGGGAATAATATTAGTAGCAAAAAAGTAATAGGTTAAAACTTGGTGCGTGAATGGACGGTTTTCCATGAACTTTACTGTGTATGCGATCATATCTCATAACTATATGTCGTACTGTGATATAATTTAGAAGGTACATTCAACTATATGTTTGTGTACTGACTGTAAAATTTCCTGATGTTACAATTTTTAGTGTACAAATTATAAATTGTAACGTCATAACGAATGCCGTAGTTTTACTCCATAAACAGCGGAAAAGTGGTAAACGAGAAACTTTTTTTCCTTTCATCATTTTGCTATGAAGTTTGATGAAGGTTTGAAATTATGTTTAAAGTTTGTTGCAAGTCACTAAGTATTCTCATTCTATATATACATGTGGCGTCTGTTCGGAAAGAACAGACGTCACATTCTGATCCTGCAGCTGTTATTATTTAATATTCATAGAATATATGACTTCAACTGCTATTGGGCAAAGCTGAAAATGTGTACCCAGCCGGGATTCGAACCCGGGTCTCCTGCTTTCTAGGCAGTTGCGCTGACCCCTACACCACTGGGAACACAGTGATCACCGCACCTGCAAGGACTACCCATGCACGCCTCCCGTCAGATACAAATTCCCAGCTTCGCCCTGCCCATAGTACTCAAACTCGTAGTTTAACTAATTCCCGTAAGAGTAAGGGCTTCAAACTTGCCCACCCCTCCCCACTAACGATAGGATCATTGCCCGTCACCGGCATATTATATATATACATGTGGCGTCTGTTCGGAAAGAACAGAGGTCACATTCTGATCCTGCAGCTGTTATTATTTAATATTCATAGAATATATGACTTCAACTGCTATTGGGCAAAGCTGAAAATGTGTACCCAGCCGGGATTCGAACCCGGGTCTCCTGCTTTCTAGGCAGTTGCGCTGACCCCTACACCACTGGGGACACAGTGATCACCGCACCTGCAAGGACTACCCATGCACGCCTCCCGTCAGATACAAATTCCCAGCTTCGCCCTGCCCATAGTACTCAAACTCGTAGTTTAACTAATTCCCGTAAGAGTAAGGGCTTCAAACTTGCCCACCCCTCCCCACTAACGATAGGATCATTGCCCGTCACCGGCATATTATATATATACATGTGGCGTCTGTTCGGAAAGAACAGACGTCACATTCTGATCCTGCAGCTGTTATTATTTAATATTCATAGAATATATGACTTCAACTGCTATTGGGCAAAGCTGAAAATGTGTACCCAGCCGGGATTCGAACCCGGGTCTCCTGCTTTCTAGGCAGTTGCGCTGACCCCTACACCACTGGGGACACAGTGATCACCCCACCTGCAAGGACTACCCATGCACGCCTCCCGTCAGATACAAATTCCCAGCTTCGCCCTGCCCATAGTACTCAAACTCGTAGTTTAACTAATTCCCGTAAGAGTAAGGGCTTCAAACTTGCCCACCCCTCCCCACTAACGATAGGATCATTGCCCGTCACCGGCATATTATATATATACATGTGGCGTCTGTTCGGAAAGAACAGACGTCACATTCTGATCCTGCAGCTGTTATTATTTAATATTCATAGAATATATGACTTCAACTGCTATTGGGCAAAGCTGAAAATGTGTACCCAGCCGGGATTCGAACCCGGGTCTCCTGCTTTCTAGGCAGTTGCGCTGACCCCTACACCACTGGGGACACAGTGATCACCGCACCTGCAAGGACTACCCATGCACGCCTCCCGTCAGATACAAATTCCCAGCTTCGCCCTGCCCATAGTACTCAAACTCGTAGTTTAACTAATTCCCGTAAGAGTAAGGGCTTCAAACTTGCCCACCCCTCCCCACTAACGATAGGATCATTGCCCGTCACCGGCATATTATATATATATACATGTGGCGTCTGTTCGGAAAGAACAGACGTCACATTCTGATCCTGCAGCTGTTATTATTTAATATTCATAGAATATATGACTTCAACTGCTATTGGGCAAAGCTGAAAATGTGTACCCAGCCGGGATTCGAACCCGGGTCTCCTGCTTTCTAGGCAGTTGCGCTGACCCCTACACCACTGGGGACACAGTGATCACCGCACCTGCAAGGACTACCCATGCACGCCTCCCGTCAGATACAAATTCCCAGCTTCGCCCTGCCCATAGTACTCAAACTCGTAGTTTAACTAATTCCCGTAAGAGTAAGGGCTTCAAACTTGCCCACCCCTCCCCACTAACGATAGGATCATTGCCCGTCACCGGCATATTATATATATACATGTGGCGTCTGTTCGGAAAGAACAGACGTCACATTCTGATCCTGCAGCTGTTACTATTTAATATTCATAGAATATATGACTATGGGCAGGGCGAAGCTGGGAATTTGTATCTGACGGGAGGCGTGCATGGGTAGTCCTTGCAGGTGCGGTGATCACTGTGTCCCCAGTGGTGCAGGGGTCAGCGGAAATTAGGAGACCCGGGTTCGAATACTGGCTGGGTACACATTTTCAGCTTTGCCCAATAGCAGTTGAAGTCATATATTCTATGAATATTATATATTCTCATTCTCATACAGTGTATTTTTAAAGTCTCGCCGCATTATGCGGCATTTTTTGCGATTCCTATTGTTTATGACGCTGTATCTCCTGCACCATGCGTCGTATGTGATTCTTAACTCTGCGGAAATTGTTAACTCACGGTAATAAATGTGTGTACCAAATTTGGTTGATATCGGTCCAGTGATTTAGGAGAAAATGAGCAGCATTGTTGCTAAATGCAGCGGTTTTTCGAACATATCATTATGACGTCATATCGTACGTGATTCTTAGACTTGCGGCGACCGTCCTCATGGATTGAAGCTTACGTGTACAAAATTTCATAAAGATAGGAACAAAACTGTAGATTTGTATGCAACACGTTCAAATATATTAGATTGATATTAATGAAGCTATAATTTATTCTTGGATTTCGCCATTTCAATTTACAACACTTCACATCTCGGTCCTCATAGTTTAAATAATCCGCCTCTGCGGTTTACAGTAGATTCCGCATTAAGCGGCTTGCAGGATGAAAGCACAACAGACACAGACGGCTGCTGAAAGGCAGTTCCGGTGATGGGAGCCGAGAGTGAGGAAGAGCGCGCCGGCCGGCGACAGATCCGCATCGGAGGACTGCTGTCAAAGGGTCGCCGGTTCAATGCCGCGCCGATCACAATGGGCACTCTGTGAAAGGCGGCCACGCCACAAAGGAAACGCCCGTGATGAGAACCGGCATGAAAGGTGCGTCTCGGTGCGCTGAAAGCTGACACCGTACGCAATCGTTGCCCTGGGCGTCAGTGATCCGCACGCTGCACAGACAGGAGTTTAGCACCTCAATGCTACTGTAGGTATTCCAGATATTCTGTAATATAATTCGCACAAAAGCCTCCACTTTAAAGGTATACCTTTGCACGACTTAATTTACACTATGACAATATTCATACTGATTCATACCTTACCCATAAAATTATTTCAAGCAACATTCACTAAATGCCCTCTCCCTCCTCATTCCGACAAACCACTCCACTGTCTCTATGATTCCTCAGTAAATCCATGTGCAGCAACATCTGCAGTGACACGTAGTTCAAATACTCTTTAACATTAGGAAACAACCGTTGCGCGGGGGGAAGGGATAAAAACCAAATACGACATATTGTAGTAGAGATTTGCGTCATAAACAACGAAAACTGCGACATCACCTGACCCATGAATAACGAGATTTCATACATCGACTATTTGAGAATGACATCCCTTAACGACTGGCAACGAACTTTACACATATTTTCATACATGAACGAAATTTTTTCTTGCCGTTTCTTAAGTAGTTGAGGAAACGAAAAGGTAAAATTGTAATTCTATAATAATATATTTTGTTTACTAGTATTAGTTTGTACTAAAATTTAGAAATGGCAGAATCTTAAAGTCAGAGCACATATACGCTCAAAGAAATTAAAATTGCCAGGGATAAATATCGGTACACAATCACAACGACACACCCAGTGTTTAACTCTAACGACTGAGGACAAATTTATAGTTCGAAATGAATGTTCATACAGGTGTGAAGCACAGACGATATGAGATCGAATTGTATCTTGCTACGAAATATTATAAAAGTGACAGATACAGGAAAATTATTTCCTAAATAAAAGTTAGAGTTGATAGAATACAACGATAATACTGTAAATAGTAACATGTATTACCGGCACATCTACATCTACAATCAGTCTGTATATCACTGTATGTGGTGGAGCGTACCTTGCGTACCACTTCTACCTCTTCCTATTCCAGCCGCGTATGGATGCCGGTCAACAAGACTGCCTGTATGCCTCTGTGTGGGCCCTAATCGCTCTGATATTGTCCTTCTGGTCACGTCGCGATATATAGTAGCAGGAAGCAATATATCGGATGATCAAAAAGTCCGTATAAATATGAAAACTTAATAAATCACGAAATAATGTACATAGAGGGGTAAAAATTGACACTCATGCCTGGAAAGACATGGGGTTTTATTAGAAAAATGTGTAAAAATGTCCGTCAAATGGCGCTTCATCTGATCATAAAATCAATAATTATCTTAACAAATTAAGATAAAGCAAAGATGATGTTCTACCATCATTATTAAACACTAGCTGTAGTCGAAGAATAATGTTGTGAACAGTAATGTAAAGCAGGTCCGGAGATACGGTGAGGCATTGGCGTCGGACGTTGTCTTTCAGCATCCCTAGAGATGTCGGTCGATCACGATACACTTGCAATTTCAAGTAACCCAAAGCCAATAATCGCCCGGACTGAGATGTGGGGACCTGGGAGGCCAAGCATGACGAAAGTGGCGGCTGAGCACACGACCATCACCAAACGACTCGCTCAATAGATCTTTCTCGCGTCTAGCAATATGGGGTGGAGCGCCATCCTGCATAAAAATCGTACCTTCCAGCAGGTATTTATCGGCCAGGCTGGGGATGATGCGATTCTGTAACATATCGGCGTACCTCTCACCCGTTACGGTAGCAGTTACAAAACCAGAATTACGCGGTTCCTCGAAGAAAATCGGCCCGATAACGGTAGATGTGGAAAATCAAACCCATACCGTGACTTTCTCGTCGTGTAATGGAGTTTCCACTTTGTCTTAATTTGTTATGCTAATTATTTTATTTTCCTAATAAAACACCATGTCATTTCAAGCATGTGTGTCAATGTTTACCTCTCTATCTACATTATTTCGTGATTTATTAAGTTTTCAAGTTTATACTGAATTTTTGATCACTCGGTATTTGTTGACAATTCATGAACGCGTACCGCGATACAGAACGCCTCTCTTGCAGCGTCTTCCACTAGAGTTTCCCAATCATCTCTGTGGTGCTTTCACGCTCACTAAATAAGACCCCTATCGAAGCTTGCTACTGTTCTTTGGATATTCTCTATTAACCCTATCTGGTACGGACCAACACTGATGGGCATCACTCAAGCGACGGCCGAACGAGAGTTTCGTAACCCACTTTCTTTGTTGACAGACTACACTCTGAGGGTTCCTCCAATGATTGTCTTACCCACGAATGATATTGGTCGTTCAGTTTCAGATCGCCCCTAACGTCTACTCCCAGATATTTTATAGAAGTAACCGCTACCAGTGTGTGTCTTGCTGTTGCATCGTTATATAATAAAGGATCTTTCTATGAAAACGCGGCTCTTTACACATGTTTATATTAAGGTTCAATTGCCATTCCCTACACCATGCGTCAATACGCTGCAGATTATTCTGAATGTCGCTTCCTTTTCCAGTATTGCGACTTCTCAATGAACTCCACCATCGTCCGAGAGAAGCCTCACTGAACTTCCCATGTTATCTACGAGGTCATTTATGTATAATGCGAAGGTCCTATAACACTCTCCTGGGACACGCCTGAAATCACTTTAACGTCTGACGACTACTCTCCGTTAAGAATGACGTGCTGCATTATGTTAGCTAGAAACGCCCCAATCCAGTCACGCAGTTTGTGTTATTCCATATGCTCTCTCATTGTTCATCAGGTGACGATGCGGAACGGTATCGAACGCCTCGCGGAAGTCAAAAAACACAACGTCTACCTGGGACCCTGCATCAACTGCCTCCTGGATATCGTGAATGATTAGCGTGAGTGGTGTTTCACATGATCGTTGCTTTCAGAAATCAATTTGATTTCTACAAAGGACATTACCGGTCTCTAAATGTTCAAATGTTTGTAACTATCGGACCAAACTGCGTGGTCATCAGGCCGTAGCTTACAAACCACTTAAACTAAGGTAAACTAACCTAAGGACAACACATACACACACACACCCATGCCCTAAGGGATGACACAAACCTCCGACGGCGAGCAACCGCGCGCTCCGCAGCGAGGTGCCTTAGACCGCTCGGCTACTCCACCGCGGCTGCCGGTCTCTAGAAATGACACTAATCAAACTTCAGATATATTCCAAAATCCTGCAACTGACCTATGTCAGGGATACAGGATTTGGACCACCACCCACGGACACTTCAAAATCAGTTGCATTTTTACCTTATGCGGGAAGTATTTCATCAAAGATATCAAGGATCCTTCAAAAATACGACATCAAAAGCATATTATTGCCTTTGTCTAAAACCAGAGCTCTTCTAGGTTCGGTAAAAGATGATTTGGGTTTAAGAAAGCCTGGAGTATATAAAATCCCCTGCCACTGTGGAAAGGTATATATTGGGCAGACTATTCGTACAATTCACGACCGTTGTGTGGAACATCAAAGGCACACACGTCTGTTCCAACCTGTAAAGTCTGCAGTAGCTGAACACTGTATTAATGAAGGGCATAACATGTCATTTAAAGACACGCAAATTATTGCTCCAGCCTCACGTTATTGGGATTGTGTCCTTAAGGAAGCGATCGAAATAAGATTATCTGATAATCTTATTAATAGGGAAAAAGGTTTTCCATTGAGTAAAACGTGGAATTCCATTTTATCTAATATTAAAAAACAACGGTCTAGTTTTCGACCAGCTTCTTCTTAATTTTCGATTACTCGCTTTGGCCAACTTCTATCGCTGGTGGCGCTGCTATACTCTTCACGTCCCAGAAGGCGTTCTTCGACTTCTTGCACATGCGCACTGGCCTGTTCCCGCGGTATAAAGGAGCCGCCGTAACTGATATGTCCTCAGTTCCGGCGTGATTGTGCACCAGTCATACCTGAAGATGGCGGCTAGGTGGTCCGCCGAAATATCGTATCAGAAGATCGACTTAATCCGGGCGCAAACCCGTGAAGAACAACACATACAGGGATATACTTTTCGGCATTTGATCGGCTATCCTTCTTGTAAACAGGAATGGCCGGCCGCGGTGGCACAATGCCGACGCGAGTATCGTGTATACCCTCCTTTAGCAGCAATGCAGGTTGCAACTTTCCCATGAACACGATCGTAGTGGTGCCGTATGAAGTATTACAGTACGGTCTGCCATGCAGTTTCCATCTGATGCCTTCAGTTGTAACAGATCTCAGGCTGGTCGAGTAGATCGCGCCAAGATGATGTTTCATCCGGCCACAGACATACTCAAATTGGGTGGGGGGGGGGGGACGCAGATCTGGGGACAATGATGGGCAGGTTAGTTGACGTACACTTAGAAGAGCAAGTTGGGTTGTAGGGGATACTTGTGCAGTGTCATGTTGGAAAAGCACATTGCCTAGTGGTGGTAAGACGGGTTGAATGATGGTTTCAGTGTGCTGTGTACTGTTCAATTTTTCCTCAACGAAACTAGAGAAGAACGGACAGTGTAGGATATGACTCCCCACCCCATGACGCCAAGTGTCGGCCCCGTTTGCTTCTGTCGCGTACAGATTTTCTCACTGCCCTGTACGATAACACACAGATCCACGGATCCACATGTATCCCGTACCACTCAACGTGCTCTTCAAGGTGTACTTCAACTATCCTGGCCAGCACGATCCCTAGGTCTCTCCCCCATTGAGCACATTTGGGACCGCATGAAACGTCATGTTGGGTTGTCTTCATGAGCGGCACGAAATCTGGCCCAACCAGGTGGAAATTGCATAGCAGGCCACTCGGAACGTATGCGATCTTTCCGTGAAATAATTACAGCTTGCATTCCTGCGAAAGGATGGTATACACGGTACTATTGCCAACATTGCGGACGCTCTGGTGACTGCACTCTCGTACATACGGCTCTGCCCCTGTGATCGTGTGTCGTATACAACCTCAAGAATGTGTCAATAAAATTTTGCTCTGCTGGGTTGACGAATTCATGGTGTTCTTTTTTTATTTTCCAGGAGTGTATTTTGCTTCAGAAAGTATGTCATTCAGGAGTTGGCTATCTTCACGTAGAGTTCTCGTAATAATCAACACATGAAGTATTCTAATAATGAGTTCTCACTTACTTCAGTCTGCACACTAAATGTTCTTTCCGTCTGTCCATACATTCGTGGTGAACGTCTTTCCGCAGCAGCATTAGTGCTAGGCAGAGATAGCACGAACTCAATAGGCCTAATGAGATGCAAATTTTTGAACCAGATTTTTTGAGATGGAAGTAAACTGAAAACAAGTGACCAGTTTTCACAAACTCGCTTCTTAGTTGTTCATACTTACTCAAAAAGCTGACCACATCTTTCCTTCAAAATATGTTCAAAAAAGTCCGGGATAATTTTAAGATTTTGCCGAACAGTCTTCCAAAATGGAGGATATTTAAGCTAAACCCAGTTATATGGTTACAGCACATGAAATGCGTAAGCCCATTTTGCGAAACAATCAATCAACGTCTCATGAAATGAACTTGAAATATTCAATAAGTCAGACGTGCCTTATTCAATTTGACTTAAAGCCTATTTTCTTCATTGTTAGATTAGGACTACATTTGTTTTCTACTTCGTTACGGTGTACATTACTTAAAAACACATTATTTCAAAATACACTCCTGTCCATTAAAATTGCTACACCACGAAGATGACGTGCTACAGACGCGAAATTTAACCGACAAGAAGAAGATGCTGTAATATGCCAATGATTAACTTTTCAGAGCATTCACAAAAGATTGGCGCCGGTGGCGACATCTACAACGTGCTGACATGAAGAAAGTTTCCAACCGATTTCTCGTACAAAACAGCAGTTGACCGGCGTTGCCTGCTGAAACGTTGTTGTAATGGCTCGTGTAAGGAGGAGAAATGTGTTTCCGACTTTGATAAAGGTCGGATTGTAGCCTATCGCGATTGCGATTTATCGTATCGCGACATTGCTGCTCGCGTTGGTTGCGATACTATGTTTGCAGAATATGAAATCGGTGGGTTCAGGAGGGCAATATGGAACGCTTTGCTGGATCCCAACGGTCTCGTATCACAAGCAGTCGAGATGATAGGCATCTTATCCGCATGGCTGTAACGGATCGTGCAGCCACGTCTCGATCTCTGAGTCAACAGATGGGGACATTTGCACGTAGTTCGACGACATTTGCAGCAGCATGGAATATCAGCTCAGAGACCATGGCTGCGGTTACCCTGGGCGGTGCATCACAGACAGGAGCGCCTGCGATGGTGTACGCAACGACGAACTTGGATGCACGAATGGCAAAATGTAATTTTTTTCGGATGAATCCAGATTCTGTTTTTATCATAATGATGATGCACATTGGATTGGTTACACGTCTCGGTCACCTCATTGTTCACATCGACGGCTCTTTGAACATGGCCGTTACATTTTGGATGTGTAACGACCCGTGGCTCTGCCCTTCATTCGGACCCTGCTAAACCCTACATTTCAGCAAGATAATGCACGAACGCATGTTGCAGGTTCTGTACAGGCCTTTCTGGATACAGAAAATGTTCGACTGCTGCCCTGGCCAGGACAACCTCCAGATCTCTCACCAGTTGGAAACCTCTGGTCAATGGTGACCAAGCAACTGGCTTGTCACAACACGCCATTCACTACTCTTGATGAACTGTGGTATCGTGGCATCTGTACCTATACATGCCATCTAAGCTCTGTTTGACTCAATTCCCAGGCTTTTCAAGGCCGTTATTACAGCCAGACATGGTTGTCCTGGATACCGATTTCTCAGGATCTATGCACCCAAATAGCTTGAAAATGTAATCACATGTCAGTTCTAGTATAATATATGTCCACTTAATACCCGTTTATCATCTGCATTTCTTCTTGGTGTAGCAATTTTATTTATTTTTTTATTTTTTATTTATTTATTTATTTATTTATTTATTTATTTATTTATTTATTTATTTTTTTTTTTTTTTTTTTTTTTTTTTTTTGCCCTCGTAGGGAAGGCTGGCAGCAGCTTCGTATGTCGTTCTTCAGCCATTTTGACTGAATGTATAAAACAGACGTTGAAGAACAATGGACATGGAGAAAAAGTTGAATTGTTTTACAATATAGAGAAGGCGAAACTCTGCTACTGCCGGTCCCAAGCCCGGGTCCACATCTAACAAATGTTAGGGAAGGAGGAGGAGGAGTAACATTTAAAAAAAAAAAAAAAAAAAAAAAAAAAAAACACCTGGGTCCATCTGGTTCCGGATAGTAGCACCCTGTTAGGACTCCAGCCTGTGGTTACAGGTGAAGCCTGGTCAACGGTATCAACAGCGAAAGAGGAACTTCACTTCCCAACGGCGGAGAGTGCGCAATAGCCACTGAAATATATCAGTTGAAGAAGACCAACGGCTTCGTTGGAGGATGAATATATTATTCTCAACGGCAAAGAAGGCGGACGAATCATTCACAGTAGCGTCTGTTACCACAGTGGTCGGCTACGAAGGGCGTCTGTTCCCACATTGGGCGGCCCGGTAAAACCCATTTGGTGATACGATCACAGATGTAGCATCCCACTAAGGGGTTTGAAACCTCATCCAAACTATCTTTCAACCAAGACATGGTGGTAAACACTAATAGGAAAACTACTTCAGGAGGTAAGCAATCCTCCATCGGATTCTGGAGGGCGTAGAACGTCATGTAAGGAAGAGTCGGAGCTTCCTAGAACTTCTCGCATGAGGCCTGGAAGAAAACATCTACTTGGCACATTGCATATCAGCACTTTAATAAAGACGCAAACTGGAGCAACTGACGGCCGTATTAACTAGACGCAACATACTCGTACTAGCACTCCAGAAAACCAGATACAGAGATGAGAATGCATTTGAATCAAAAGGCTACAGAATTTATAAAGGGAAACCAGCCACAAGAAATAAACAAAATGTCAGTATTCTTGGAGCAGCTTTCATGGTAAAACGGAACCTAACAGAATCCATAACAAATTTTACATATCCATCAGACAGAATTTTACTTCTCTCTTACAGATCAGAAAAAAATGAAAAACAAAACCCTATGCCATAATAAATGCACCAAGAAAGACATCACAAAAAAATACAGAAAAATTGGAACAGTTTTGGGAAACAGTCGAAGAAAAGACGTCTAGAATACTAAAGCATCACATAAAACTACTTGTAGGAGATTTCAGTGCACAGGTAAGCAAGGAAGACGAATACAAGGCAATAGTAGAAAATTTCCCAGCACGTAAACGGGCCAATAAGAACGGAGAAAGGCTCATAAGCTTCTGCAGGCAATTTCCTGAAACTATTGTCTACCTTCTTCAGATAATTTCCTAGGAGACAGAAGAACTGTTTTTCTCCTAATACACATTTAGGCTTATATTCGCTGGATCACGTAGAAATATAAAAACAGAACCACAGAGAAATTATGAATGTACGTGTTCAAAGAGGACTAGGAATAGATTCAGACGACTTTTAAAAGAAATTAAAACCCGAATTTCTACCTAAGAAACCAAATCACAAAATTAAGAAAGTCCCTAGAATTGATACAAAATTTATATCAGACAATATGACCGAATTAATTAAAAACCTTAATATAAAGAAAATGTGAAACTGGATTGAGATCAGAGACTGTATTAGGAACTACAGCAACCACCAATATGAAGTAAACACAGATAGTGGAATAAGACAAGTGACGAAGCTATAGAGAATAGATTAACAGCCTGCAAAAAAGCGACTGTAACACATTCACTGAGATCAGGAATCAGACATCTGAAATTATTCGAAAAGAGAAACGAAAATATGATAAAAAACGAATAGAGTAAATAGATACAAATTTGAGACAGAACAATACTAGGAATTTCTATAAAGTTATCGGGTACAAGCCGATGAGCCTCCACTTCAAAGATTCGAAAGGCAAACTTATTATCAACAACAAAGATAATTGGTAATTACTGGCTAAATACTTCAATTACTATCTAAACTGCGAAGAGCCCATACAGCGACTAGCTGTCTTTAAGTCTTTAAAGGAAAATTCCCCATCTGCACCATTGTCACTGCATCAAATTGAGAAATGCATTGACCAGTTGAAGAACAACAGAGCAGCAGGCGGAGCCGCGATGGTTGCTGTGATTTGGAAACTGGGAGGGAAGCGTGCAGTTGAAACCATCTGTGAGATCATTAAAGATTGCTGGGAAAAGGAAACCATACCGGATGTTTGGAAACACGCTACAATTCACCCATTACCGAAGGAGAAGGATCTGTTCCAAAGGACTGGCAATGTGCACAGGTCACACCAATATTCAAGAAAGACACTAGCAGTAACCCATTAATCTACAGGCCTATTTTATTGACGTCAATTTGCAGCAGTATTTTGGAACATATCCTGTATTTGAATATTATGAATTATCTCGAACAGAATGATCTATTAACGCAAGGCCAACACGAATTTAGAAAATATCATTGATGTGAAACACAACTAGCTCTTTACTCGCATGAAGTGATGAGTACTATCGACAAGGGATCTCGAATTGAAACCGTATTTCTAGATTTCCAGAAGGCTTTTGACACTGCGCCTCACAAACGGCGTTTAATCCAATTGCGTGGTTCTACTTCTACATCCTCACACCACAAGCCACCTGACGGTGAGTGGCGGAGGTTACCTTGAGTACCACTATCGGTTCTCCCTCCTATTCCAGTCACGTATGCCTCTATGTGGACTGCAATCTAAATTCAAATGTTTGTTAAGCTTAAGGGACTGAGGGGTCATCAGTCCCTAAACTTACAAACTACTTATGAACTACCTTACTCTAAAGACGACATAAACATCCATGCCCGAAGAGGGATTCGAACCTCCTACCGTAGCGGCCGTGCAGACTGTGACTGGCGCGCCGCAGACCATTCGGCCACTACGGTCGACGGCCTGTAAACTCTGATTTTATCCTCCCGATCTCTTCGCCAGATATACGTAGGGAAAAGCAATATACTGCTTGGCTCCTTGGTAAAGGTATGTTCTCGAAACTTCAACAAAACCCCTTACCGAGCTAAAGAGCGTCTCCCTTGCTGAGTCTTCCACTGGAGTTTATCGATCATCTCCGTAATGCTTTCTCGATTACCAAATGATCCTGTAACGCAGCGTGCTGCTCTCCGTTGGATCTTCTCTACCTCCTCTATCAACCCCACATGGTAAGGATATCACACTGGTGAGCACTATACAAGCAATGGGCGAAAAAGTGTACTCTAACCTACTTCCTTTATTTTCGGACTGTATTTCCTTAGGATTCTTCCAAGGACTCTCAGTCTGGCATCTCATGGTCGTTCCATTTTAAATCACTCCTAATGCCAACTCCCAGATAATTTATGATATTAACTGCTACCAGTTGCTGACCTGATATACTGTAGCTAAAAGATAAAGGATCTTTCTTCCTATGTATTCGTAGCATAATTCCACTTGTGTACAACTGGAATTCCCTGCACCAAGCGCCAATTAGTTGCAGATCCTCCTGCATTTCAGTGCCATTTTTCACTGTTACAACCTCTCGATATACTACAGCATCTTCCGCAAAAAGCGTCAGTGAACTTCAGATGTCATTCACAAGATTATTTATATACATTGTGTATAGCAACGGTCCCACGACACTCCCCTGTGGCACACCTGACGGAAGACTTCTTTCCATTGAGAATGACATATTGCGTCCTGTTATCTAAAACTCTTCAGTCCAATCACACAATTGGTCTGATAGGCCATACGTTCTTACTTTGTTCATTAAACCCCTGTGGGGATCTATTATGGAATAACGCCACAGATTTGTGACTGGATAGGGGATTTTCTGTCAGAGAGGACACAGTTTGTAGTGATCGATGATAAGGCATCGACTAAACCAGTTGTGATATCCAGCGTTCCAGAGGGTAGTGTTATTGGTCCTTCGCTGTTCCTTATCTACATAAACGATTTGGTAGAAAATATGAGCAGCTCTCTTGCGTTGTTTGCAGATGACGCCTCATTTATCGTCTAGTAAAGTCATCTGAACATCAAAACCAACTGCAGAACGATCTAAATAAGTTTTCACTATGATGTAAAAATTGGCAATTGACTATAAATAATAAGTATGAAGTCGTCCACATGAATACGAAAAGAAATCCGTTAAATTATGTCTACAAGATAAATCAATAAAATGTGAAGGTTTACTACTACAACGGACTTAAACTGGAAAGAATACGTATATAATGTCGTAGGAAAGCCGAGCCAGAGAATTGGCTGAACACTTAAAAGATGCAACAGAACTACTAAAGAGACTGCATACACTACGCTTGTTCGTCCTTTTTTGGAGTATTGCTGCCCGGTGTGGGATCCTTATCAACTGGGTTTGACGGAAGCCATCGAAAGAGTCCAAAGAGGGGCAGCTCGTTTAGTATTATCACGATACAGGCGAGACATCGTCACAGAAATGATATAGGATCTCGGATGGGAATCATTACAACAACAGCGTTTATCGCTGCGGTGTGGGCTACTTACGAAACTAAAATCGCCAACATTCTCCTCCGAATGCGAAAGTATATTGTTGACTCCCACCTACATAGGTAGAAATGATCATCAGAATAAAATACGAGAAATCAAGCTCGAACGGAGAGATTGAGATAAACTTTCTTCCCGTGCGCTATTCGAGAATGGAATGAGAGATAAATAGTATAAAGGTGGTTAGATGAACTCTCTACCAGGCACTTAAATGTGATTTGCAGAGCATCCCATGTATATGTAGATGTAATAAGGAAGACAGGACGGGCACTAGCAACTACCGAGGCATATAACTCTCTCCAGTCACATACAAAATTCAGTAACATAGAAGCACAAGCAGAACACACAATTGGTGAGTAGCAAGCTGGGTTCATAAAAAGTAGATCGCGTCCAGAGCAAATCTTTAACCTGAAAACAGTTCTCAGGATAAGAACAATGCGGAACGTTAACACAGTCGTTACATTCGTTGATTTCAAAAAACCTTATGATTCCGTAGACAAACAGTATTCCTAATACCGAAAGAAGTAAGTGTCGATAAAACCACCAGAAAGTTGAACAGACACTCACAGACACAACCTTAAAAGTTAAATTTCTTGGAGAAGTTTCTCATCCTTTCAGGATTAACATACGAGTTCGGAGGGTAATGGACTCTCACCAATTCTCTTCCATCTGGTCTTAGACGAAGTAGTGAGAGAATGGGGAAGAAAACTGAAACATAAAAAATTGAAGGAATTCATTCAGGACAAGGGGAAGATTTTCAGTGAAATGTCTTGCTTTTGCTGACGTTATTGCAATGATTGCTAAGGATAAAACAGATACAAAATTAATTATAGAAACACTTCACAGAACTGAAGCCAATACATTGAGCATCAATACAGCAGAGAGAAATATCTACAAACACAAAACGGTAACATTAAAAGAGCAGTAAAGTGTACGTATTTGGGAGAATGGGTACAATCAATGGACTGTATAGTATCACAAGTAAACAAATATCGTGAAAAATGGAATTAGCATGTCAACTCATCCAAATCCGATATAATATCAGTATCGTTCCAAGCAAAAATTAAACATTACACAAAAGTATTTAAACTGGGAGTACTGTATGGATCTGAATGCCTAACACTGAATGAAAAAGGGGGAACAAGAAGAACTAGAAAAGAATGAAAGGAATGACTCAGAAACGTTTTAGGACCATAAAAGAAGAAGCATATCAACTGGATGAACAGAAAAAAACGAAGATTTATCCATAAACATTGAAACCATCACAGACGCAATAAGAAAGAGGAGATAAATGTTATACGGATACATTTATAGAATAAATGACAATAGGTTGACAAAAAAATTCAATTCCATTTCCAAATTGAAGAACACCATGGGGTGCCTGGAAGAAACAAGAAGGGTTGCGTGACAACTAAACGTCACAGAAGACGCCATACAAAACAAAGAAAATTTCAGACTACAGATCAATTCTGCAAAATTTCCCATCCAACAACAAAAACTAGAACCTAGGAGGGTTATAATGGAACTGCCATAAGTATTGGAAGTAGCGCAAGGTTCATCATTTTATTCTGATTTAATTTCGCACCGGTAACAGTTTTGTAAGTCTGGATTTGGATCAAAGATAATTAAAATTTCGTAAAAAATTATTTCACTGATAGCAATTACTAAATAAATGGTGGAATTAATAGGGTTATTTTAAAAATTTTGAAAGCTGTTTCCAGTAGATGTTGGCGGCAGTTACACTACGGTATAAAAAGAGACGAGATTACTTTCCTATTATTCCTTTAACATATCAGCTCATTCCGTTGTTGTAGCTGTAATGAAATGCATATTTATGAAGGTAAGTCGCTCTCATGAAATGGCTTTGGACTGGTTACGTAATCTGTTGCGTGCAGCTGACCGTGAGTTAAATTTTAATTCAGTGTCCAGTCGTAAGTTACGGTGAAAATCTCAAACCAAAGAAAAATTATCGAACTTCGAATATTTAACATGACAAAGAGAAAAAGCTATTTCAGGTTCTTTAAAACCTATTAAATTTGAATGGGTATGATTTTATTTGAGATTTAATAAATTTGGCAACAGTCACTGCACGTATGTTCGTCAGGCGTAATGGCATCCACATCCATTGCACAACTTATCCGGGTTGAATTACTTAGCCAGATATGAAAAATGCTCATTATATTAAATTTTGACAACATTTTTTACGGTTTATTTTAACAAACGATTCCACGTGAAACACGTACACTGAATGTGTGGTCGTGTTCCACTTTTAAGTTATTCATTAACCTAAAGTGTTTTTTATTCTTCAACCATTAATGTTGTCTATTAGTATGTTAATTATTTTCATTCTGTTTATTAATGATCAATGCCCCATGTTTATGTATGTTTCCACCCGTGTGATTGAACGTGTATGTTCATGTTAATGTGGAAGGTTGTTATTAATACGGACTGACTGCCGCGCAATGTATTACAGTCGCCGCCTTGCGTTTTAGGGTCTCTTTTACTTCAGAACGCATGGGTTCGTTTGTCTCTGCGCTGGCGTCTGCTGGGTGGCTTACAAAGCTTACTTGGAAAGATGGCGAGGTGGCCGTGTTCTTAGTGAGGTGCCAACCTAATCTTACACGAAAGAGGTGACAAAAGACCTCTCTGGGAGCCATTGAAGAGGGTATTATCTTCCTCAGGTAGACAGGGTTGGTAGATAGTATGCTCTGAACGCGCTCTGTATGGGTTTTTAGAGCGCTCTACATCCGGTTTGTAGCGGGGAAGGTTTTGGCGTGGCCTTAGAGCTTCACTCTTGGCGCGACCGTGGAAGTAAGTACTTCATCGAATCATGCTGAGGGAATAGAAGGCTGTTAGAACACTGCTTTCTTTATGATCAGGCAGTTATGGTTTTACAGTGCTAGTTCTCTTGAGTAATTCTTTCGCTATGCGAGGCGAAGTGTTTCTTAATTTACAGATCTTGAATAATTCAGTCTAAATTTAGTATTTGCATTTTTCATTCCGGTGATGATTTTGTGTCCGGTTTTTCTTAAGTTAGAATACTCTTGTGTGGCCTCCAGCCATTATGTAAACTTAGTATGTTTAAATATCCCTGCTCTTTTTTAACTAACATTTCGCGTCGCGTCTGTATCCGAGAGTATGCTTAATTTTTTTTCAGATTTTCTAGTTTGATTCCATCTTTCCTGACCGAATGCACCACATACTTTCATAACGGTCATTACTTTGGCATTCAGCCATGCTTTTATTAACACCAGCTTTCTTCTATATGAATTATCGTGTGTGCTTTCCTTGCTTATTCCATTTTTTTTTATTTTATTTATTTATTTTATTTTTTTTTTTTTTTTTGCACTGCTACTACGATCGGGGGTTTGAATCCCCCCTCTGGCATGGATATTTGTGCCGTCCTTAGTATTAGCTAGTTCATAAGTAGTTTGTAAGTTGAGGGACTGATGAGTCCCATAAGCTCTACAAACATTTTTGAATTCTATGTAATTCCTCCTGATCGTACACCACGTGGTACTTTGAATAGTATGACGCTGCCTCCCCAAACATGAGTTGGTTTAGTGCATAGTGATTTTAAATTTGTGCTTCGAGACACCTGCCATCTCGAATGAAACTTTCACTCTGCAGCGGAGTGTGCGCTGATATGAAACTTCCTGGCAGATTAAAATTGTGTGCCGGAACTGGGACTTGAACCTGGGACCTTTGCCTTTCGCAGGCAAGCGCACTACCGACTGTGCTATCCCGACACGACTCACGTTGCAAAGGTCCCAGGTTCGAGTCCTGGTTCCGTCACACAATTTTAATCTGTCAGGAAGTTTCATATCAGTGCACACTCTGCTGCAGAGTGAAAGTTTCATTCTGGAAACATCCCTTAGGCTGTGGCTAAGCCATGTCTCCAATATATCCTTTCTTCCAGGAGTGCTAGTCTTGCAAGTTTCTCAGGAAAACTTCTGTGAAGTTTGGAAAGTATGAGGCGAGTTATTGGCGGAAGTAAAGTTGTGGGACGGCGTCGTGAGTCGTGTCGGGATAACACAGTCGGCAGTGCGCTTGCCCGCGAAAGACAAAGGTCCCAGGTTCGAGTCCCAGTTCCGGCACACAATTTTAATCTGCCAGGAAGTTTCATCTGCCATCTCGTGAAAAACGCCGCCGCCACTTCATTTGTTGCTGCTATCAAGTGATCCTGTATGAGTAAAGTGTCGCAAGCATTATGCGCGTGTCTGGCTTTGAATGGATGAATGTGCTTTCATCTATCCATTGTGTGTTTGCTATTTTCCTTAACGTTACCTCCATATTCACAAAGGGCAGAAACAATTTTGTTACAGGCAGTAACTTTTCGATTTAATTCACTATTGTACCAGGTGTGTGCTTAATTTGGTATTCCATTTATTTGCTTGTTCATTTTATTGACTAGATGATGAATTAAAGTATCAAACCTCTGCTTTATAATTTCATGCTCCCTGACCCATGCTTAATTATCTATTCATTTATTTTAACAATCATTTTGTGTTTGTTAAAACGTTGGCTCCTCCCTTAAGGAGTGAGCAGTTAGATAAATTTCTGTTGTGCAAGTACTGTGGCCACTCGTAAAGTAATTAAGAGCAGCAGTGATCGTTTTAACTTGCATTTGCAGATCTCAACTGCCCTGGAACGTATTTAAATAATTTTACAGGCTACTTTCACACTATAGTCAAATATATCAAACAGGGATAACAGGCGCCGACACAGTTATATCTAAACAGTTCAGAAGATAGGAAGTGACAGAAAGTGAAACTCTGTTCTCAATCTCCTGTCCAGAAAAACAAGGGAGTACTGATCAGGGTTCAGAGATAGACTACAGAGAGAGAGAGAGAGAGAGAGAAAGAGAGAGAGAGAGAGAGAGAGAAGAGAGAGAGAGAGAGAGAGAGATGATGATGATGTCAACAGCCAATGCATGAAGTAGTTCTGGGAAGATAAGAAGAAAAAGATTGTACCATAGTATTAGGTTCTAAGCTGTCTATAATTGGCCAAATTTTGTAATAAAAAATAGATAAGTTGAATGTAACCGATGACTTTTAGAAACACACAAATTGGAAGATCAGTAAAATATCATTTAAGGCAATTCATTTATTTTATTAAAAATCATTTTTTTTTTCTTTATCGGCATTTTACAGCCACCGAAGGTGGCTGGCTGGCAGCAGCTTCATTGCTGCTCTTCAGACGAGCATATTTACAATGATGACAAGGCGATAAAAACAGAGAAAGAAGATAAAATTTGATGAATTTAAAAACTACAATGGAGATTAAATTAAGGAAAACAAAGAAGTTGAAGTAAAAGATATTCAGAATTAGAACTGCCACGATGGTAAAAAACCAGGGTAGTTAAAGTCACATTGGTGGAGCACCCTACACGATAATGAAGACACTGTTTAAAACACACAGCAACACTAATATTCTGCCTGATTGGCGGCTGCGTAAGTATTAAATTCCCAATTGGGCACGAACCGGAAACATGCAATTCGGGTTTTTTTTTTTTTTTTTTTTTTTTTTTTTTTTTTTTTTTTTTGACACCACCTATTACACCAGTAGGCTGGCAGCAGTTCCAGAGGCTGCTCTTCAGCCGAGAGAATAAAATACATGGATGAGATGAAAATTAAAATACAAGACAGGCGAATAAACAAAGGAGGAACAATGACATAGACAAAGTGACAATTCGAAGTACAAACAGTTGACAGATGATCAAAATCAGATTTAGTCAGTTACAATTCGTTGAAGTGCAGGTTACCTATATGGTGCGACGACTTACACCCTGGAATGAGAACAGAGTGAGGAATGAGTATTATGAAGTGCAGTGCAGTGTGAAATCCCATCTGTCTCCACCGACGCAGCTGACGCTACTCCTTGGTCGCAGTTCACCGAGGCACGGCCGTCGCCGCGAGATGTTATGAAGCAGATCCGACTGCTTGTAGCGCGACAATTTTACATGTAATTAATTACCTCCTCGCGGCCTGCGCGCGCGCGACGCTCGCGCGGCTGGCAGTTGGGCGGTCGTCCGCCGGATGGCAGCAGCGTCGCGCGGCGGGACGCGGCGGGCCGGCTCGAGCGCGCGCGTCGCCCCCCAGTAGCGGCGTGCTGGCTGCCGCGGACGCCTCGTGCTGGTTGGAGGCTGGGCGTGCGAGCTTCGGCCGGCGTTGCGAGGGCGCGTGTGTCCGCGGACCAGCGGCGGTACAGCGCCGCTGTCAAAAACGACTGCGTCGGCGATCGAACTGAAATAAAAAATATATATATATATTGTGATATTGTCGCCGTGTTTATTATTTGTGCCGTTTCCGAGGAGACTGTCCCCAGTGGTGCCGTATCCGGTTGTCGTTATTTTGGTAATTAATTTATCTCGTGTTTTCCTCGAGGGGATACAAGCTTTACGTGACGATACTGCGGATCACCCAGTGGCGTCCTAAGGGGTGACGAGGAGAGCGCGTTGCTCCGGCGGAGGGTGTGTGTTGCGCGGCTTCGTTTCGCGTAGCCGCGAGCGGCAGAAGCAGAGGCAGAAGAATAGGCCGGCGGGGGCGACGGGCCTGCGGCTATTTCTGTTGGCGGTGTCGCCAGCGTTGCCAGAAGCGTAGCGTCCGAGTGTCAGCGAGCGTCGTGACAGCCGCCGCCATGCCGTCCAAGAAGCAGTACAACCTGGTCCAGAACGACGACTACGACACCAGGATCCCGCTGCACTCCGAGGAGGCCTTCCAGCACGGCATCACCTTCCAGGCAAAGGTCGGTAGCGCTCCCCTTTTTCCATACACACTTCTCCACCTTAGGTCTCCATTGTTTACGATGGGCCGGTGGTAAATATTATACATTTCAAAAGGAACACACAAACAGGAGAAATGTAAAGGTGTTGAAATATGCAATAAAACTGGTTTAGAGTCCAATGCTGTGCTGCAGCGTAGCTGTTTATTTTCCTGGAGGATTACTACACCGGTTTGATGTGCTTTAGACACTTCTTCAGATGAATAACTATCCACAATGATAAAACAATTGTGTAAAACACCCTCATCGATTCCAAATATTCTGTTAATGAACAGAATTTTTGTCGCGGCGGAGTGGACGAGCGCACTGAGGCGCTATACTCCGATGCGCAAGGCCGTTCATCGTCGGGGACTCGAATGCCACCCCCCCCCCCCCGCCCTCGGACATGGATGTTTGGATCGTCTTTAGTATAACATAGTTCATAAGAACTTTGTAAGTTTAGGGACTGATGACCCCGCATTTAAGTCCCTTAAGCTTCACGAACATTTTTTTTTTTTCTTAAATATTAAAAAGAAAAAAAAAAAAAAAAAAAAAAAAAAGAGCAGATCAGTTTAAAAGAAGAAGGGGTTAAATTGTACGACGCTTCTCGCCGGGCTGCAGTGCTTATGTTGGCACCAATGGTAATGACAGCATCTCACATGACCAATAAATATTTTTCGTGACAACTTCAATTAAAACGAAAATTATTTTTTTCTGAACGGACAAGAACATGTCAACCATAGAGCAGGTACAGTATTAATTTTGCTGCGAGTCAAACGACCAGCAATAACTTTTACTCTGTAGCTCGTGAAAAATATTAACGAAATTCTACACTTCATTGTTTTTCTGTTGCCAGCATAAGCACTGGAGCCCGGCGAGAAGGGTCGTAAAATTTTACCGAAAAAGGCTTTACCACTATGGGTCTGAAAAAGTTTACTTTTCAACAACTCTGGTACCAGTTTCAACATTACGTCGTACTGGAGTCGGCATCGACTCGTATCCACACATTAATTTATCCCTACTAGAGTTGATTTTGTTTCTAATATGGCAGAACTGCCGCTGCCCACAGGTTTCCTACATGGACATGTACATACATACTCCGCAATACACCCACCGGATATAGCATATAATTTTATTTTGCGGCCTGGGGGGAGGGGGAAGCGCAGATTAATGTATCAGGTTTCCTGCTCATATTCTGAGGATAATTTCTATGAAAGCCCCTTTCAATATAACATTTTTAATTGTTGACATTAAATCGTCATTATTTTGAGGGGGGGAGGGGGAAGCCTCCTACCCCACCCTCCTTATATACGTCCCTTCTAGTACTACTGTTAGTTACCTGCTTTTCTGTGAGACCTAATCTCTCCGATCTTTGTGGTCTAAATCCCAAGTTTAATAACTATTTATTGAAAACAAAAAATAGGGTGTATGTCGTAACTGTATCAACTGAAGCACGGGATACCACCGCTTGGCTTTGATCCATGACTGTGTGTGTTGTATGATTATTGCTAAACTTTACAGAAGGCCGCCAATACTCTCACTTTGAAGAGCAAAGACAACACAAATGATCAATATTTTATATGACTGGTATTTTCTTAATCAAATCATGGCTAGGGGTGCAAACATTAGTGCAATACCTTTGGACCTATTTAAATACATTTGCAGTATTCGTCCTACAGGTGCAGCCCATGGGGGGGGGGTCCATTTAAAATGTTGTTGTTGTGGTCTTCAGTCCGGAGACTGGTTTGATGCAGCTCTCCACAATACCCTATCCTGAGCAAGTCTCTTCATCTCTACATAAGAACGGCAACCTACATCTGTCTGAATCTGCTTACTGTATCCATCTCTTGGTGTTCCCCTGCGATTTTTTCCCCACACACTTCCCTCCAACGCTAAATTCACAATTCCTTAATGTCTAAGAATGTGTCCTATCAATCTATCCCTTCTTTTAGTCAAGGTATGCCAGAAATTTCTTTTCTCCCCATTTAAAATATGTCATTACAATAGAGACTAACCAATTTGCGTTTGTCCATTCACCTGACGAACACCATGATTTAATGGAAAAAAAATAAATAAAGCACTAAACCACCAGAAACTTCTATCGTTTGTAATAATAACTGGTTGGCAGATCACTGTGGCGAAGGAAAGTTTCTTTCGGGCCAGCAACGAACTTCCCAATACAAACCGACTGCTGTGACCCATGACGTGATGAGCGGAGACGTACTGAACGAAGAAAGTAACACACAATACAACATTCAGAAACACAAGACATTATGCGCAAAGAAACTTCCCTCCGCCACAATACTCTGCGAAGCAGTTTCGATTACCAATGATCAAAGTTTCTAGTGATTAGTGATTTTTAATTGAATCGTTTTCGCTCGTTATGCGGATGGGTGAATGTAAATTGCTCAGTTTGTATTGTAAAAAGGTAATGGAAAAATTGGGAGCACACAAAAACCCACATTGCAAATGATCAAAGTTTCGAGTAATAAACAAGACGCCAAAGCCGTAGGAAGGCATCCCGTCCTTCAGCTGACTCCTGACGTCATTATCGGGCCTGAATATTCGTTTACTCATATTTGTTTACAAACTGATTTTGCTATGGCAGAACAGTCTCTGCCCCGCAGTTTTACCCCTTTTAAGTAGTTATTTATATTTAACCCTTTAATGCATGACTTTTTATTTGAAGTTATAAAAAATACCACGATTAATGTATAGTGTGTATATACAAAGGAAGATATTCAAAAAAATTCTTAAAATTATTATTCACTACTAGCAACAAAATGTTCATAGCTGGTGAGCTGTGTAGTGCTTCCATGATATACCCGAGGCAGTAAATGTCACTATTGTGCCTCTCATCTTTCCAGAAACTAACTCATAATGCAACAGTAGTAGGTAATTGACTACTTTTACACGGAAAAGAAGGAATACTAAAGTATACAAACGCACATGTTAGGAGTAACTCAATGCAGCTAACCGTCGAACTGATTCAGTATCGCCCTGCGATTTGTAATTTCTAGGACGGGCTACCAGCATATGTAATACTATGTATACAAGCAGCTACAAATGAATTTGTCAGAAAAATAAGGTATGTAGCTGATGAGCTACACTATGCATTAAAGGATTAAAAGAATATTTACGCGTAACACTACATTCACAAATATGTGCCATCACAAAAGTAATTTCTTGGATTTTAAAAGTTAAGATCTACCAATAAAATCATCTCCAATGATTATTTCCTCCGAAAGTTCAATGAGGGTTTTGCGGGTAATCTGTAGTATATCGATATGTCACAGTCCTGGAAAAGTGTAGCAAAATGCAGGAGGATCTGCAACATACCAATGCACGATGTAGGGAATGGCATCTGACTTTCATTATAAAGTGCGTTAATAGAGAGAGTCATCCTTTATTATATATTTACACAATAGTAGGCCAAACAGTTACTTCCATAAGACGTCTCATTGTTCGCGTCAAGAACGATTTGGGTTGCTGCAGTGGTTATTTTGGCACCAATGGTAATGATGGCAATTTTTTTTAATATTTTATTTTTTATTTTTTATTTAGCGGACAAGGGTACATACAATAACCTGTCAACCATAGAACAGGCACAGAATTAACTTTGCTGCGAGTGAAACGAGCAGAGCAGCAATAACATTTGCTCTGCAGCTCGTGAAAAATATTAACGCAATTCTAAACTTCATTGTTTTTCTGTTGCCAACATAAGCACTGGAGCCCGTCGAGAAGCGTCGTAAAATTTAACCACGATTTGAAGTGGAATGTCCATATAAAATTAATCACGGGAATGGCAGATGCCAGACTGACATACATTAGAAGAATCGGTAATTTGGAAGAATGTTTGCAAGCGACATATATCGAATTTTCAGATGTTACGGAGTAACATATCTATTGTGAGAATTACCTCATTAGCACGAATCGGAGAAGTACTTCGAAAACCAGTCACTACTTGGGTGTAACAGTTTGTTTTGGTGGCATACCGTAGGCTAAAAATCTGCTTTCATTGTGGGTAATTTATGGGTTCGCGATCCCTAGAAACATGACTTAAGCAGATCACAGATTATAGATTAAGATTTTGCGTTTAAAAAAAATATCTGTAGCGTTACTCTGATAGGTATAAATTAACAGAGAGGGTTACATTTTCCGCAAGTGAGCGCCGAAGGCGCTTATTTTTGGGGTGAGGTCTGTGATCGATATCACAGTCTGTTGTGGTAATCTGTAATTTACGAGGATAATCCCAGATTATTTATTATCGACAATAAATATTACGATATTATCCCGTATGTTTATATTCTCTAATAGTTTTTGTTTTGCTAGTTGGTATATCTACGTAGCGGATTTTCTAAGATTCGGATAAGACATCATGGGTCAAAGTCGACGGGTTGTATCCCTGTCTTCAGTTATGCGGAACCATAACATTCGCTTCTTCACTCGCCACAATTTAATTTGTAGTATTATGTTCCTGCTTAACCAAATCATTTAAAGTCATGACAGTGGTAACAATCTTAACATTCGCTTGTTGGATAACTATCCCATCGCTATGAACGGCTACGTACCCTTGACCGGCCAGTAAATTAATTATCCTCGTAAAACGAACAATTTGTATATCGAGTGTTCGATATGTACAGATAGTAGGCTCGTTGGTATTAGCTACACCAATCAGTTGATATACCACCTTATTTTCCCTTCAGAATCGATATATTACTCCGTAACAGTTGAACCTTCGATCTCGAGCATTCTTCCAAATTAACAAAGAATCATTAAGTAGTGCACTCTGTCAAATCAGGACGTAGGTTACAAAGTGCTCTTTCGGGAATTAATGAATATAAAGAACAAAGTAGCTGTATTTTTATAATTTACTGTCAACAATAAAAAAAGTTTGATTTCGGTATAATAAAAGGGCCTTCATCGTGAATGATCTTCTGAATATTAGAAGCAAAATTGATACAAAATATCATGGGGTGTCTACTTAAAATAACTATCTTTACATTAAATTCTGCATTTAGGACTTAATAGTTATGAGCAGTTTTAATTGCAGCGATTGCATACGTAATTTGTGGAGAGGGAAAAACAAAGACTGCATTATAATGGAAGAACATTCACAAGACGAAGCAGTACTAAAGAAATTACCTCCATCTCTCATGTTAGTCCACTGTTAAAGCACAGGTGTGCAGAATTAAATCTTTACTGATAGTATTGACTGATAACATCGAAAGAATCCGAAGAAGGGTGTCTCATTTCGTATTATCACAAAATAAGAGAGCAAGTGACACTGATATGGTAAGCGGGTTTAACTTGCAATCATTAAGAGAGAGGTTTTTTCGTTGTGGATCATTTCTTGTCGAAATTACAGTCGTCAGCTTTCCCCTGTGAATAAGAAAGTAACTTCTTAAATCCATCATCGTAATAAAACGAGGGAAATCATAGCTATTAGAGAGATACTTTACACGACTGCCTTCGAGGGTGGATCCTCTGTGAACTGTAATCATGTAGCTGTCGGGTGTCCTGTTCTAGTATTTTCGTGGCTTCTCTGAACTGCTTTAACAGCTAGTTCCAGCAAAAATGCAACATCTAGCTCCATCTTTGTAAAACTGGTTAACTTGACAGAAACCGAGAGTAGTCCATCCGAGGCAAAGCTTTGTACCTTGTCAGTATGCCTCTTCGTATTCTATACTCGCTTTTAAGTTTTCTGTGGTTTACCTAATGATTCGAACGTAAAATAGAGGCTTCCGTTACCTTTTACGAGTATCGACTTATTCATTTTCCTTCCTCAGCTTGACTTCATGTTCTCATGACCACGTCGCGGACGAAATAGTAAACCATAGTTACATTTCGTAATTTTGGAACAAAAACAGCTATTGATATCGACGTTTCGGCTAGTTTTTTAAACTGTCATAAGGACGACTAATCTGCTGGGTTATGAGAATCATCTTCCATAAATGACTTTGCGTTTTGTTTGTTACATCCGACGTCACTATTCTAATACCAAGTCATTCCCTGTGGAGGAATAGTGGAGTAACTGCAGTGCAAGCATTCTCTGGTTTGATGTATAAACTGTAAGGGCGACAATTTGACTATTAACAGTGTGGTGTGTGTGTGTGGGGGGGGGGGGGGGGTGAGGATAAGAATTACGGGTCTGAAGAAAATTTTCTTTTTGGAAGACGAATGCCGAGTTTCAAATAGCCACAAATTATTTCTAGTTTAAGACGCTGCTGAAAAGCTCTGTTAGTAAAACAATGACTTCATGTCATTCTCTGGAAAGAAAATCATACGGTTCTCCCTGCTCCGTCCCCTAATGTCCCAGAGAATGGTCGTCCACGTAATGGATGATTTGCAAATTATTGATAAAGGAGAGGAAGGATTAGGAAGGAAAGGATTGACCGTGGTTGCTTTAGGGCATTGAAATGAAACAATGGTGATAAGTGAAAATGTGAGCCAGCCGGGAATCGAACCGAAGTCTCCCGCTTCGGGCCAGCGTAAACTTTAACCACTTGGCTACCCGTGCTCGCTTTCCGTCTGCCTCAAATTCCGTCGCACGCTATGGCTGCAGCGCCACTATCGTTCATGCCCTCTTACACTCGCCGTTACGGATTTCCGTACGAGGTCGAATGTATGACCGCAACTGCGGTGAGGTAATTGAAGATAACGCCGTCTTCGCGTGTAAATACTTATTGTATTGGTGTGGTGTCTGTTCTTTCGGACAGGTCCGACACCACACCAGTATAATAATAGATGATTGTCAGGTGACAGCGAATAGGGATTCTCACTCCTTCTTTTAGCAATCTACATGAACTTTCTTTAGCTCTCATAATGTTATGCAGTGCTGCTAGAGAACAACATAGAACTTGGTGATCACATAAGCCGGGTATGAAATAATGTGATGAACCGTACACGGACTGGTTTGAAATTAAATATAATTTCGCACTGCTGTGGTGAACAAGACTGATGCTCTTTGGGATTGGGATTAACTTCAAAATGTGACGAACATAAATCAATCATATGTACTGATCAATACCATCATTGGCTACCAATATTTATTTCTGAAGTTCACAAGAATAGGGAACTGGGTATTACATTTTAGTATTTTACGGTAGTAGACAGTGTTATTTAGTATGCAAACACCACTTGAAAATTTTCCCCTTTCTTGTTAGTGTTTCATGCATCACCTGGTTAATCTACTGTAGTACAGCCTTGATTTTCCCCTATCAATAATACACTTCTATTCGTTGGCAAATTAACTATATTTCCAAGGGAACTGTGTATTACATTTTAGTATTTTACGGTAGTAGACAGTGTTATTTAGTATGTAAACACCACTTGAAAATTTTCCCCTTTCTTGTTAGTGTTTCATGCATCACCTGGTTAATCTACTGTAGTACAGCCTTGATTTCCCCCTATCAATAATACACTTCTATTCGTTGGCAAATGAACTATATTTCCAAGCCTCACTATCATTCGGTTCTTTACTGCGAGTAAAAACATTATTGAACCTTTTTGTCAAGCACATTAAGGTTAAACCACAAATTTGGTACTTCAGTCAATTAGATAATTTAATATGACCCAATTACATTATCTGGAAAGGATTGCGCTAATGAGTTTGATCTTGCTTATTTTTCTACAAACTAATTATATAAATGGTCGGACATTCATAGTATAATCCCTTTATCGTTTTATGCTTTGGCATGAGATGGTTATCTTTGATATTTATTGAGAAAAGACGCACATTTCAAGAAAGTAGGAAGATTAAAATTTAATTCTCGTAAGCATCGAGTTAATTTTGGAGAGTGCAAGTTGTGTTATGGGGAGGGCTGCAATTTACGGAGTGGGTAGTAGGTGAATTGAACCGCTGAACAATTTACTCCAGTATTTGTCTTAAGTAATTGAAGAAAGTCTCCATCTGTGTGGTCTTGTGGATTTCACCTCCGCTCATAATAACAATTAAATTAGTTTTTAAGTGCTGTGACATCTCCTTTCATTTATAGCTGTTCTGCTGGGAGATAAAAGATGTACTCTTAATCAATAATCCGCTTTACAGGGCAGCATCTTCAATTTCATTTGACTGGCCACTCATTTCGGCGGTTATACATTAGTCGAAGTTTGGTTAATTTGCCAAGGAATGAAAATATAGGATTGATAGGAGGAAATAATAGTATATTAAACCTGTGATGTATAAATTACTAACAAGTGAGTAGAATATAGATAGCCGGCCGCGATGGCCGAGGAGACTAAGGCGCTCCAATCACGGTCTGCACGGCTACTACGGTCGGGGGTTCGAATCCCCCCTCGGGCATGGATATTTGTGCTGTCCTTAGTTGTAGCTAGTTTATAAGTAGTTTGTAAGTTTAGGGACTGATGACCCCGTAGTTAAGTCCCATAAGCTCTACAAACATTTTAACATTTGATTTGAATATAGGTAAATGATGTTTGTATACTAAAATACATAAATGTATTGCAGTTCACTACCTACACAGAAACAGTTATTCCTCGTTCGATCTGCCAGATAAATCGTACAAAGAACAGATATTGTATATCAATATGAGCGTTTGGAACTTAAAATACGGAAACAAATTATATCAGTTACTACATTTATAATTATGACAGGGAAACTACATTGTTACATTCAATGGAAAAAATATCTTATAAATTGAGAAACATTTATAACACAGTAACTTTAAGGTTATGGAGCTCAAAATGTTCAAATGTCTGTAAATCTATCGGACCAAACTGCGTGGTCATCAGTCCGTAGCTTACAAACTACGTAAACCTATGGACAAACACACACACCCATGCCCAAGGGAGGACTCGAACCTCTACGGCGAGCAACCGCGCGCTCCGCAGCGAGGTACTTTAGACCGCTCGGCTACTCCACCGCGGCGGTTATGGAGCAACTTCCTGGAGCGACATTAGGAAATCGTCTCTAAAACCATGAATGTTACAAACAAGAAGATAGTACATTTTTTGTACCTCACTACAGTCACAACACGGATTGTCTGTACAGCCCCATTTCGTTGTTTGCTGCCTCCATCGTCCAACTCCAGTGTGAAACCTGTTTAGTGCCGACCAGGGTTTCTTGTTGAGATCGGAGCCTTTTAAGTCTTGGATTATAGATTCTTCACTACGTTTCTCCTGAGACACTACCATGCATCGACAACCCAGTGATGTTCGCTAAAGTGGATATAAGACCTCTCAGTCCAGCGGTTCCCAACCTATGGGCCGCGGCCCTCTTGCGGTCCGCGGGCAGCCTGGCACTGGGCCACGAACGCTTGTCGAGAGTCGAAGACGAGATAAACATTGTCCTTAGGTTCAGGGGTCTCACTCGCAAAAAAAATGATGTATTATGTCATGCCGAAATCTACCTCAAAAGAAGCAGCTAACATGCATTACTAGTAATTTTTTAATGTCGAAAATCAACGTACATTTCGTGACTCCTGCAGCACTCGTCAGTCAACCTTCTGCATCATACCCTCCCTTTACAAACCTCATGGTTTGTCAAGCTCTAGTGGTATGCCAATAAATAAATGAAAAATCCAATGGAACACAATGACAAAGTTTGGAAATCCTTGCTGCAGCAGTATCTAAGTTTTTTTCTAGTTTATTTCTCGGACTACTTTCCTAAAATTGAGGATGAAATCCAGTAGATTAGAAATCTCTTTGAAGTGGATTACTTTAAAAAATATAAAATTTCATCAGGTGATGAAGACTTGTTAATTGAACTATCATGTGACCAGTCATAAAAAAAAGGGGAGGGGGGCAGTAGTGGTACCATTCTGAACAAGTGTTCGTCAAAATTGCTCTGAAACATTTTATGGGCTCTTCGACTACCTACTTATGTGAAGGAGACTTTTCAACTTTACTCTTTTTGGAAAATAAGTACAGGAGTAGACTGTCTTGATAGTGAGAAACAGTGTCAAATATCCCATTGAGTATTTTTAACATTGACTACTCGATTTTGCGTTTTCACGTACTTTTTGTGATTAAGTGAATACAATAAAAATATTTTCTCTCATATAAATTAATTAGTATATATTAGTAACTCTGAGTGTGTGTGTGTGTTTGTGTGTGTGTGTGTGTGTGTGTGTGTGTGTGAGAGAGAGAGAGAGAGAGAGAGAGAGCGTCTATTTTTTTGGGTGGTGATTTTCACTTTTATTTAGTTGTTGGGCCTCCCAGTTGTTTTTATGCAATTGGTGGGCCGCAGAGCAAAACAGGTCCTTTCTGTGTGAGTTTTTCATTTTTCTATGGAATAAATTTGGACGTAGACTATCCTTGATTTTGTGCAAATTTCCTTTGCACCTTCTTTGTGAAATTGGTAAAATGCATTTAGAAACCGCTCGCTGCCAATTCACGCTCGTAATCTTGACACGATACTTCGGGTGAAAAACTGACGCTTCTCAGTTGCACCTACAGTGAAGTACCTAGCCGAAGGGTCCCCTGGAGTGGACTCCGCACATTACTAGTTCTAAAAGTACCGCAGACGCAAACAAATACGTCCAGTGACAGCCGTCCACTATAGAGGACGCTATACGCCACAGGTTTGAGAAGGTTCGAGTGAATGTTGATTGCAGTAATCGGGACGAAGACAGCTGTGAAGGATACACTGGAGTGGACATTGTATGAAGCCTTTCTCCATACAGAAGACTACAGCAATTTAAACTGATCTGTAACTGAAATTGTGGCTTTGACGTCACTAATCAGGCTAAGTCTATATGGCTAACATCGGTCTTATAACACAGAAGCGAATAAAAATCCGCTGTCGAAATGTTCAAATGTTTGTAGAACTTATGGGACTTAACTACGAGGTCATCAGGTCATCAGTCCCTAAGCTTACAAACTACTTATGAACTAGCTAAGACTAAGGACGGCACAAATATCCACGCCCGAGGGGGGATTCGAACCCCCGACCGTAGTGGCCGTGCAGACCGTGACTGGAGCGCCTTAGTCCCCTCGGCTCCGCTGTCGAACTGAATCATCATTCGCGGAGCTTATCGTGGTACATATTGCTACCCACACGCTGCTGTTCACCCTTTACATCACGGCGTCACAACAGACGTTTCCTCTAACGGTGTCGCGTATCCTGCGGTCTCTGTTACTCGGCAACGGGCTTGTAGGGTGATGCCCCTGACGAAGGTCTAGTTACTTCTCATTATCGATTCTATAGGTCGATAAACTGCCTAGCCCAGAAGGTGTGTTCACAACGAGTCCACAACGAGACTGACTACACCGTAGTACCATTTTTGTCTCACATAATCTGTTACTGTAACTGTGGATAATCCTCCATCTATACCTGCACCGTAAACAACCTCAAGGTGTCTGGCGGAAGATACATTGTGCAGCAGTATCACCTCTTCTATTTCCTCATGCAGTCGTGTATAATTCTGGAAGAAAAAGACTGTGATGAGATTCTATCTGGACTAATTTCTCACATTTTATTCTCACGTTATTTCGCGCGATATAGGCAGTGGAAACAATATATTTGACGATTAGTCAAAACACTTTCGTTCTAGGACCGTTGACAGTAGCGCATGTCGTAATACGTTTTTCTAACGTCTAATACGGAAACTGGCGGCTCGTCTCCGTAACGCTTTTGCGCTTGTTGAATAAACCTGTAACGGAATATACTGTAATCTTTGAAATATTCAAATGTCTGTAAACCTTTAAGGGACCTAGAGTGTACGACTTCCTCCCCGACATAAGGTAACGATTGGGAATGAAACAAATCGGTCCCAGCCGTGGTATGATGCATTTCTTAATCTGTCACGGATCTTATCCCACGCATTTATTCGACGTGAGTCTGAGTCAGGCACCTACATGCACATGCGGGGAAGAAGGATTCACGGAACATAATGTTTTTTTTGTTCTGCGGTCAATACGTGAACAATAGACAAATACTATATTTAATCTACACAAAATCAGAAATATATAAATATACACAACAATAAAGACGAAGAATAATGGACATACGTAGATGCATTAACATACAGTATCTCAGAAACTATATACGAGTAGTACTGGCCAACACGATATAACAGACATGCCTATATGCAACACGACAACAACATCCACAGCCGCAGTGGAGTGACCGAGCGTTCTAAGGCGCCTTGCTGCGGAGCGAGCGGTTGTTCGCCGTTGGAGATTGAGTCCTCCCTCGGACATGTGTGTGTGTGTGTGTGTGTGTGTGTGTGTGTGTGTGTTTGTCCTTAGGTTAGTTTAAATTATTTTAAGTAGTTTTTACGCCTAGGGACTGATAACCAAGCAGTTAAGTCCCATAGATTTGCAAACATTTGAACATTTTTGAACAATATCCAGAGGGTGGACAGTGACCGCCACAGTGATCGCGGTAACAGTGACAATGAAGAGAATGTGGAGAAGGAAGATGATGAGACGTAGCTATAAAGTACTTAGAACTAATGGTACAGGCATAATATTCCAAAACACACAAAATACGTAATATATTAGCTTAGGATAGCGAATAAAGGAGTTAACAGAACATGATAATGTTATCGAAAACGAAAAATTCATGATGTTCCGCAAAATTATTTATTGAGTTACTAACCGGCTTTCAGCTTCTTAGGCCATCATCAGATAATAAATGAATATCGCTAACATTTCTTCACAGATATGCGACTTACAAAGATGTTATTAAATTACAGAAGATACAGATTCAATGTTCACAGGAATGTGTTACATTTTCGTGGCACTGCCACGCCAGTAACGTGCGCTCTGTAGGGGTATTTTTCCACCACTTCGACACATCCGTCTTATGGGTTGCAGCAGTTTAAGGAGCCAAATGAAGTTGCAGCTCAAGAGCGTCACTTACAGGATGCAAACGCTTCCACGAAAATTCCAAGCCTTCTCGAACGCTGGGACGAGTGTTTAAATTTGGAGGTGGAATCAGCTGAAGAGTAAAGCAATGTTCACGCTTTTAAACGCAGCACTGGTGTGTCTACCTCAGTTTACGACTTATCTACTTACTCGCCCCCATATAAAAATACATGAAAAGCTTATAAACAGAGGTTCAAATGTTGAATATTACCGTTATAAGTAGGGGGAGAGTAAGATGGTGGTGTTACATTGTGGAATAGTACTGGAATAGTAACTTTTGATACATTTAACAAGCTTATAACTGAAACTTATTTTTAATAGAGGGGAAAAGGGAAACCGGGTTTGTCATCCTCTGCCATAGGTTTACTGCCTTCCAGCGTTTCCAATAGTATCATCTATCTGCTTAACAATATTAAAGTATTGTTATAAGCTACTTCCTGATTATTCCTCCAGTGAATCTCAATCTGGTATTTCTTTTGTCCAATTTCACTACAATTCTCCTTTTTTGTTATTTTCCGTTTCTTACCTAATATATAAAAATTAATGTTTGTTTGTTTGTTTCTTGACTTTTTATTCTTATTCATACCGTACATCCGATTGCGATAAAACTTTACCAACTCATTGCTTGCACTCGTGCGAAGGTTATAGACATACTAAAATTAACCTCGTATGGAATATGGCGGAGGGTGCTTTACAATTAGTTAATTCGTTTCGTACGCCTTCATACTGAAATGGATATGAAAGAAATTTGGAACACAGGTAGCTTATATCTCTATTAATACATGTGCTACCTCTGGTAAGCCACCGTTTGGTGCGTAGCAGAGGGAACCTTACAGTGGGTCAATGAGTGTGCTATTCCGAAAGGAATGGACAGATTCGAATGAAGTTTGAAATGGAGATAGCTTATACCCCGAATTAATACACGGGATAGCTTTCATAAGCTTCCGTAGGTGCATGGTGGAGGGCACGTTACGATAAACATCCAAATAGGTTGATTGGTCACCATGAAAGTCAGGTCGTATGTTCTACATCTACATCTACATGGGATACTCTGCAAATCACATTTAAGTGCCTGGCAGAGAGTTCGTCGAACCACCGTCATACTATTTATCTCCCATTCCATTCTCGAATAACGCGCGGGAAGAAAGAACACCTGAATCTCTCCGTTCGAGCTCCGATTGCTCGTATTTTATTCTGATGATCATTTCTACCTATGTAAATGGGAGTCAACAATATATTTTCGCATTCGGAGGAGAATGTTGGCGATTGGAGTTTCGTAAGTAGCCCACGCCGCAACGATAAGCGTCGTTGTCGTAATGATTCCCATCCCAGATCCTGTTTCATTTGCGTGACGCTGTCTCCCCTGTATCGTGACAACACGAAACGAGCTGCCCTTCTTTAGACTCTTTCGATGTCCTCCGTCAAACTCATCTGATAAGAATCCCACACTGGGCAGCAATATTCCAAATAAGGACGGACAAGCGTAGTGTTCGCATTAGCAGTTCTGTTGCATCTTTTAAGGGTTCTACCAATAAAACGCCATCTCTGGTTCACCTTTCCTACGACATTATCTACGTGTTATTTCCAGTTTAAGTCTGAAGTAATAGTAATTCCTAGGTATTTTGTGGAGTTTACGACCTTCACGTTTGATTGATTTATGTTGTAAACAAAGTTTAACGGATTTCTTTTCGTACTCATGTGGACGACTTCCCACTTCTCATTATTTAGACTCAATTGCCAATTTTACACCATAGTGATATTTTATTCAGATAGTTCGGCAGTTGGTTTTGATCTTCAGATGATTTTACTAGACGGTAAATGACGGCGTCATCTGCAAACAACCTAACAGAGCTACTTAGATTTTCCCCTAAATCGTTTATGTAGATAAGGAACAGCAGAGGACCAATAACACTACCCTGTGGAACACCGGATACCACCTCTGTTTTAGTCGATGCCTTACCATAGATTACTACGAACTGTGTCCTCTCTGACAGGAAATCCCCTACCCAATCGCAAATTTGGGGCGATATACCATAACCGCGCAATTTGATTAAAAGCCATTTGTTAGGTACGGTGTCAAAAGCCTTTCGGAAATCAAGAAATACGGAATCGATATGCGAACCGTTGGCGATAGCACCTATCACTTCGTGTGAATAAAGAGCTAGTTGTGTTTCGCATGAACGATATTTTCTAAATCCGTGTTGACCTTGGGTCAATAGATGCTGCCATAAAGGAGATTTTTATAATCTGCAAACCAATGAATTTGACATGATGGAAGGTATTTTGCGACTTTTGACGCCGCTCGACCGGTCACCATAAACCTTGGTGCTTGTAGGCCTATGTACGTTTTCAAATAAAGGAGGGAGAGAAGTAAGTGGTTGAGGCTACGGACAGAGAGATGGGGAGCGGGAGATGAAGAGGGTAGCAAACGATATGGTCAGGAGAGAGAGAGAGAGAGAGAGAGAGAGAGAAACTGAATAAATAAAGAAATACCCAAGCAACGCTGGGTTTTCGACTAATTTCATATAATAAATTGTGATCGATAACGATTAATGTCATGCAAAATACTATGAGGCGACAAAAGTCCTAGGACATCTATTTACTTGGATACAAATGTGCAGAATGTAATAAAAGAACCGCGCCATAAGCAAAGCCGCCGTATACTGTGGTGATTCGTACGAGAAGGTTTCAGAATATACACGCCGCGAACGAAAAAACTTGTAATGGTAACTAGAGCTAGTCACTTGGGATACTCAATTTCGAAAATAGTTACTGAATCCCGAAATCAACCCTGTGTAGAGTGTGCGGAGGGTACAAATTTCAGTCGTTACGTCTCACAAGTGGACCATCAGAAGATGAGTCTCACGTTTTTCCTTTTTATTTTACAAAATATCAACAGTGTACACTGTGTGAATAAGGTAGGATATAGAGCTGGGAAGAAGACAAGACGGCAGGAAACTCGTAAGGATTGCTAAAGGAAGATATGAGGCGGCTAAGGACATAACATCAGTGAGGCAGATAAAGGATGAATCAGGTGTAATATTACACAACCTTGAGAAAAACCTGAATAGGTGGTGGGAGTACTTTGAAACGCTACTGAATGAGGAAAATGTACGAGAGAAGTATGAAGATGGAGATATAAATGAAGAAATGACCCAAAGTATGGAAGAAGTCGAACATGTGATGAACAAAATGAAAAATGGGAAGGCCGTAGCGGCAGATCAGTTTCTAATAGAAGTACGGAAAATTGAAGAACATGTAACATATTCTCTGGGATTTACTGAAGAAGATCTGGAAAGGAGAAATAATGCCGTATGCGTGGAGAAGCAATATAAGAGGAAAGGGGATATCCAAAGCTATAGCAGTTATAGGGGGATAAAACTGATGCTCCAAACAATGAAGATCTAGGAAAGGATAATTGAGAAGAGGCTGCGTCTAGAAACTGAAGTATGTGAAGAACAGTTTTGATTTATGGCGGGAAGAGGAACAACCGACGCAGTATTTGCACTAAAGCAATTGATGGAGAGGCACAGAGAAGTACAAGCCGAACTGCATATGATCTTTATCGATCTTGAGAAGGTATATGACAGAGTGCCGAAGCAAGAGATATGGAGATGTCTGAGAAGTAAATACACGTTAGAAAAATATATCATATGAAGATGCACTAACAACAGTCAGGAGCAGTGCAGGTACAACAAAGGCATTTCCAGTGAGAGGAGAACTGCGTTAGCGATCTGCTCACAGCCCATGTCTCTTTCATTTTACCATGGATGTACTATTCAAAGATGTGTGAAAAAGAGGCACCTTGGAGCATGATGCTTGCCGATGATGTTGTAATCTGTGAACCTTCCCAGGAGGCACTTCAAGGTAAGTTTGAACAGTGGAGAATAGCTCTGGAGGAAATGGGAATGAGAATTAGCAGGGTGAAAACAGAGTTTATGTGTACAAAGGTTGCCAAAGATCTATATATTAATCTACCAAAAGAACAACATACGATGGTCAAGAAATTGAAATACCTGGGATCTTATATGCAAATTGATGGACGATTGGAGGGTAAATACAGCACAGGATAAAAAGTGGATGGATGAACTGGAGGAAACTGAGCGGAGTACTGTGTGATAAGAAAGTTAGCTGTAGAATGAAAGAAAAGCTTTATAAGTATGTGGTGAGGCCTGAGATGCTGTACATTGCAGAAATTTGGCCAATCACAAAAGCCCAAGAGAAAAAGATTGAAGTTGCAGAAATGAGAATGTTAAGGTTGATGTGTGGGGTGACACGAAAGGATAGACTAAGGTTTGAATATATCAGGGGAAAAGTGAATGTGGGGCCCATATGGAAGAAGAGCCAAGAAAGTAGGCTAAGGTGGTATGGACATGTGCAGAGAATAGGGGTGTACTATGAGGGAAGAAGTGTTGAAGACCTGGAAACTAAAGGATCAAAAAGTAGAAGACCGGAACTGAGATGGGAAGACAAGGTAGCAGGGGACCTACGAGAGAAAGGATGGTTCAGAGAAGAAGCAGTGGATAGACATTTGTGGAAAAGAAGCATCCAGCAAAGTAACGCCGACCCCACATGATGTGGGAAAAGGCAGTGATGATGACGGCGATTCAATTTTGCCGTTCTAAGTTACTTTTCACGTCATTATTACAAAATCTTACTCGCTGCCGCCTGCATCGCTTGCAAAGCTACAACAGATATCCGAATGATATTCGTCGTGAATCTTTGAGGGAACCTGCTTTTTCGCAGATGATCAAATACGCATGGATCGCATCAAAGTTAACGAAAGAAAGAGAACTCTTCGTTAATGTAAATGAACTTTTACTGCTATCACTCTTTCATACTCCGTGCGCCTTCAAGACAGTAGCTTTAATGATATGTGCTTGGTGCTGTAAACCATTTGGCCATTTGGTTTCGGATGATTTTACGACAAATATCATCCGGATTTCTGTTGTGACATACGAAGCGATTTAGGCGATAGCTAATAAGATTTTGCAGTGATGATTAAAATACTACGGCAAAACTGAATATTTCTGAATAATTTGACACTGTGTACACTGTTTGTCGATATTCTGCAAAATAAAATGGACTATGCTGATTTAAAATAAAAAAAAATAAAAAAAGTAAAAACTAGAAGGCCGTAACAGCTGCGCCAAGTACACTTGGTTAAAGTATGGCTAACGTCTTACATCGCGCAGTGAACTTCGACATGAATTATCTTGAAAAACAATGCCCGTCGCTAAAAAAGCGGATTGCCACATACTAAGAGATCCATTATTTTTATATATTATTTGACATGCCTCATTACGTAGTAATATTACATGCTAACTCCGAGACCCATCAAAATCGGTTTTTTAAACTTCTGATGGTCATCTTGTCACAGTTACGTTTTACTGTAGTTAATAACTGGAAACAGCGGCGATTGCGTAGAGTTTTCATTGCTTACACACAACCAGTACTGCGTGATATAAATGCAGAAATGTGGGCCGTACGACGAACGTATTCTTAGGACACTGAGGAGCAATTTGGAATTAGTGGGCTATGGCCTAGACGACCGACTCCAGTGCCTTCGCTAACGGCTCGACATCGCCTGCAGCGCCTCTCGTGACCATCGGCAGAACTTCGGCAATTATGGTCGGCTGTAGAGGCAGGCACCATGGATCAGTATTACTGCGCGGGACTCCAGCAACGAGTCCACGACACATGGAGGCGCGGTACTTCGCCGGGCAATAAGAGAACCGGCAGCCGACGCAATATTAGTCACTGTAGAATTAATAAGACTTGGGTAAATTTCATATGCATGCGAGTTAAACATGACACAGAATAATATGTTACAGACATACATTCATAAGTACACACAAGCTCGTGCGCGAACTTCCCCTGAGTTACTCGGAAGTTTTCACTTGTTTCTCTGACGGTTTCTGCTTCTATTGTCAAGAACCAGCGCATCACTCAAGAATAGAAAGTTTTCATCTCATTAATATCCACGACGCTTCCATTAAGACGAGCTCCGCGGGTTGACATTTTTAAATTATTTATTCTCATGTTCTTCTTCAGAACCCAGTACCTTAATACACTAAAGGGGCCAATTTAATCTACATTACTTAGTGAGAAGGTTATGCCCATTCATTTAGAAGCTTTACAATTGTTAATTGCCGTAGTACCATGGTTCTACGGGTACTACTAACTACGGGAGATGGGGGAGGGGGGATACTTCATTAATATCTGCAGTGTCACAGGTGTGCCAGATTTCTATATACCTAAATGGGGGTGAAACCCGACAGACGTGCCCCTGGCACTGGGCTGATCTTTCCTCACTGCAGATTACATGCGTTTTGTACAGAGAGGTTTCTAATCTACCTCAAACTACCTGATACCTATCGTAGCTTACGTCTTCTTTGATTGTCGCCCGGATCCTCCATGTTCAGCAGGATAGCAGATCCCGCCCGCTAGCTGACAGCCAATCCATGCCCCCGGCGGCATGTCCGGACCTTTGGTCAGTCTGGGTTGGCTGCAAATTCTTGCTTCTCTCTTACGTAGTCTTGTAGGATCATGCTGAAAATTACAGCTGCAAGACTATTAAGAGTTTGAAAGGTATCAGCGTGACGAATCAAGATAAAAATGATCTGACTGAGTAATGGCTGCCTTAATTCAGTGGCTATGTGACTCGTTAGTGGTAGAGTGACAGACGCCGCAAGGTCCTAGGATATTTGTGTTTCACCTCTTTCATTGCTGCTGATGTGAAAAATATCGAGTAGCATTGTGTCTCAGTACCCACGTTAAACTGTAGGTCCCCCTATAAGTGGCTGGATAAGTCAGTTCGAAGGTTAGAGGGAGGAAATGGCGTCCTAGTAAAGCAGTGTGGTGTTTAAACCAATCTTCGGATTGTTGACTGCCAGTACCTTTATGTTGTCAGATGTGGGACACTCATACACGACATGTTCCGGTGTTCCCATTTCTGCTCCACAGTAGCCCATAGGTGTTGCCCTTCTGCTGTACCTGCCCAGTGAGGAAGTGTCTCATCCCAAGGCTTCACTGGAAGTGCTTCATAGCTATTCTTTCCTGCACACTCGGTAGCAACTCGTAGGTCACTTTGCCAGACTCTCCTTCATCCCATAGTTCTTGCCACAGGTCTCCCCGTCTCCTCCTTCGTTGACTTTGTCCTGGCCGCGGTGGAGTAGCCGAGCGGTCTAAAGCACCTCGCTGCGGTGCGCGCGGTTGCTCGCCGTTGAGGTTGGAGTATGTGTGTGTGTTTGTCCTTAGGTTAGTTTACCTTCGTGTAAGTAGTTTGTAAGCTACGGACTGATGACCACGCAGTTTGGTCCGATAGATTTACAGACATTTGAACATTTGACTTTGTCCTGGTCTCTATTTTTGGCTCAGTACCATGTTGCCTGCTGTCTAATTTAGATGTCCCATCAGTACGAGAAGAGCTCCCCTGTCGTGGTCCCATAAGCCCCCACCGAGTGCAACAGGATGTTTCGTTGAACCCATCCCACAGCCATGGCACGCGCTACCCGATTGAGCCAGTGTGTCCAACTTTCGTACCTGTGGCTTACAGTGGATGTCAGTAAGTTGTTGTGGTACAGCTTGATGAGGTTGGGTGTGAGGTAGACCCTCCGATGCCCAATCCCAGACATCCGATGTACTGCCACCAGTGACTGCTCAGTTACCTCATCCACGTGAGCCGCAAAGTTCCATCGCTCGTCGAGTATGACTCCGATGCGTATCGTGCGCCCCCTGCCGAATAACTGGTATTCCGTTGATGTGAACGCTCGGATTCCGCACATAGTTCCCTTTAAGGAGCAATTAGTTCGACTTCTCAGGTGCCATTACCATTTTAGTGTTGTGGCACAATGTTACAAGGATGTTGATTACTGTCTCCGCCCTGGGTTCCAAGTCCTCGCAGCTTCGACCGCCAACCAGCGAGAGTAGGTCGTCAGCGTAGGCTGTCACCAGTAGTACATCCTCACTGTTCCAATTGCCTCAGCAGAGACTCCCTATTCAAAAGAGTGGCCCCAAGACAGTGCCCTGAGAACACCCTTTAGTGATTTCTTAGGAAATGCGCCCACCGATGGATGATAGCCTGACCTCCCTGTTCATACAGTAACTCCTAATACACCCATACAGCGGCCCTGGATACTATCTCCCGCAGGTAGGACAAGAACGAGGACTACCATAGGTTGTCAAGGGCGCCGCTGATGTCAACCATGTGACATTTATCCAGAAGTGCTACTCCTATAATGCATTATAATACAGCCGCGTGGAATCACCGTATGGTCTGAAGCGTCACGTTTCGGATCGCGCGAAAGCTCGCGTCGGTGGTTCGAGTCCTTAGTATAATTATTTTGTAATTTTAGGGTTCGATGGCAATGGAACAATGGTCCCTTAGGTTTACGAAGTTCAAAAAATGTCTGACAGATGGCGCTTCATCTGATCAGAAAATCAATAATTAGCATAACAAATTAAGACAAAGCAAAGATGATGATCTTTACAGGAAATGCTCAATATGTTCACTATCATTCCTCAACAATAGCTGTAGTCGAGGAATAATGTTGTGAACAGCACTGTAAAGCATGTCCGAAAATATGGTGAAGCACTATCAGTTGCGATCGGAAGATTCACTTGAATGCCAGTCTTGATTAAACAACTGTATTACAGCACCGGTGCATACACTGTTACCGAAACATTCAACACCATATTAATAGAGGATAAAACCTATGACCTAGAAGGATTTTAGTAGTGAGAGCATGTCATCTCCTGCGACTCTCATTAATGATTCTACTTCGCCATTTTTTAACTTTTTTCGGTTCTAATAAAACCCCATATCATTCCAAGCATGTGTGTCAATTTTTACCTCTCTATCTACATTATTACGTGATTTATTAAGTTTTCAAATTTATACTGACTTTTTGATCACCCGGTACATTCTGTCACAAGTCCTGATGTGGTTCAAATGTTTGTCAAGCTATGGGACCAAAGTGCAGTGGTCATCAGTCCAATACACACATACCCATTCCTGAGGGGGAACTCGAACCTCCGACGGGGAACAGACGCACTGCCCGCAGCGACCTTCTCAGAGCGCATGGCCACACCCGCGCGGCTCATGAGGTGGGGGAAATGTGATGGATAAGAGGTGGGTTCCTGACAAAGATCACTATTTCGACATGATCTATGAAAAAATATTATTTAAAGTAAGCAATAACGTACAATTTGCTAATTTTAAAAACGAATACATGTATTATGCAATGAAATTGCTGTCTAATTACCAGCACTGCTAAACTGATCAATTACTTCTTTAAGTAACGGTTATACCTAATATCCCTTTCTGTATGAGAGTTCCATAGTAATTGACTGCCACTGCTTTATAAACAATATATATAAAAACAAAATCTGTCTGCAGCGAGAATGTTGGTTGGAACAACCTCAGTAAAGTCATATCAAGTAGTTTTCGGTAAAACAAGGTTTTAACTATAATCACGTAGTTATATTTTCTACCGTCACGAAAACTGCCAATTTTACTTGATAAAGTTTCAAAGGTATCTTAAGCTCAAGAGTTTATCTTAGGTTACTGCTCTTTGAGTATCGTATTGTAGATTAGTGTTTTCTGTTAATCAATGGATCAAGAAACTGAAACCTGGCGGCAGCACGTGGCCTGCTTCTACTCCTATTATACTGCTAATGGGACAGCCAACTCCATCTGACGAACATGTCACTATTTACTGGGTCCCAAAAGCATTATATATATATGAGACTTTATGTAGATGTTTGGAAGTGTCAAAGTACTGTTCCTACTACTCTACGCTACTATTCTGTGGTTGCCCCTCACTACCCGGTATCCTGGCACTTTGGAATCACCAGTATGCTACGCTTTTTATTTTATTATTTATTTATTTTCGAGCCCAGCAGCATTCTCTAGTTGCACCAGCATTGTTTCACTATGGAGCTAGAAGTGGTTGTCGCATGGTTCATTCGTAGTATAAGTTTGACTTCAAGGAAGCTGAGGAGATATTGAAGGAACGAACTAGAGTAGTGCGTGCAGCTGCATGCCTAGTGATCTGAAGACCCAAGTTCGAATATCGACCTCGATACGAAATTCTGTTCAACTTTTTGCCCTGGTGTCATTATCGTACATAATTTTCTAGACTTGAGCTTGCAAAAACAGGACTTTTAATCAGCAACAACTAGATTCGCATTGGCTAGAGCTTTTTTCCTTTCAAGTCACCATTTATGCGTACAATATGCTCAGAAAACAAAAGACATTTTATATTATGATCTGTGATCAACTCATCTAGTTGACGCTATTACTGGATGACAGATCCTAATAGAAAAGTCTTTTTGTTTCCTGAGGAAATATAATGCTTAATGGATGACATGAAAATAGGCTAAGGCCAGCTCCAAACTAGTTGTCAATTAATGAAAGACGTATTTTTCCAAATATCTAAAATATAATGCAGAGAATTTGATGTTCCTGTAAATCCCCACAAGGTAGGAATTTATTGCAGTTATTGAAGTCGTCCGTAGGCTGGGTTAATTGCAGTACTGTGCAAGTCTTTTCATCTCTACCGCAACCTATAAAACCATTTGAACATACTGCATTTTCCCTCTCCTAAAACTTTTTCCACATGTACGTCCTTCCATATTCACGGAATGTATGACATTCACTGCGAATGATAAATGTGTACCCAGCCGGGATTCGAACTCGAGTCTTCCGTTACAAAATTGACATCTCACAAGACGTGACAAACCAACCGATTCGCTCTTTCAATCAATTTGTGCCACAAATTATTCACTCCATCTAGTCCCGCCCCCACCTCAACATGTTCTATTTAATACCTCCTCATTTGTTATTTTATCTTACGAATGTCCATGAAGTGTTTGGTGATTACGATAACTAATGAAATAAGTTTTCTGTCCATTTCATTGCCTACATCTACTTAAGACATCCCGATTCATCTGCAGTACCGTTATCGCTTTAGTATGCGAGTTATTTGGTATTAAAAAGCGTACACGGTCATGAAATATCAGATGTGTCTTAGCTGCTTAATAAATTATTTTCTAATGATGATGATATCGCGATTAAAACAATTTTCTCATGTCTTTCAATGAATTTCAATAAAATTTGGTGTTTGTGACAAATAGAGGAACAAACCTACGTAGCCGGCCGCAGTGGCCGAGCGAACTGTGGCGCGCCAGTCACAGTCTGCACGGCTGCTACGTTTGGCGGTTCGAATTCTCCCTCGGGCACGGTTGTTTGTGCTGTCCTTAGAGTGAGTTAAAGTTAGTCAAGTAATTAGTGAGTAAGTCTAGCGACTGATAACCACGAAGTTTGGTCGCATAAGATCTCACACACATTTGAACATTACAGTCACTAGCAAATACACACAGAAGGCAGTGTACAACTGAAAAATTTAGAGGTATTTTATTATTTTGGAATTGGAAATATAGTCAAAAATTTCGAATTTCTTCGCAACTTGGCGTCAACATACAGACGTGATGGTCTACAAGAGCCCGCTAGAGAGCAACTTTGCGCAGGCAGTCGATATTTTCCGCGTCAGTTTCATCAGATCATTCATGGCGCTATATTCAGAAACCGCTGTAGAAATATAATGAACATGTTACCTGATTCTTCCGTCGCTTCTTGGTAGAACAAATTCATTATGAAAATTCAAATACACATTTTCGTATTTGTTATACAGGTTTGTTTATTTTGTCAATTGATTTTCATAATGCACTTGACTTGTAGCTTCTATAGTTGCAGTTGTGCGTCTGTAAGCCACTTTGGGCACCCAAAAGTATTCTGCGGGACTATATTCGGGAAAGAAAACAAGTGTCCCAGAATACCACGTGATGAGAGTAGAGGGTGAGTTGGCGTGCACAGAGCAGAGTTCGTTTATTGGATGTTGTCGCGACAGGATGTCGTAAGTTTTCAGTTCGTGACCTGCACCACAACTCGCCACTGCCGGTTTTCGCGCCCCAGTGAGGAAAAGACATATTTCTCCCGGCTACGAGACCAGAAAGCGTTCGCTCAAACTTTTCAACAGTATACAGGCTAAATTCAACCAACAATTTTAAGTATTGGAGATACATTAGACGTATTTACCTTTTATGAACATAGTAAGGATAGTTACAAAGTTAGTAGGAGCAGACATCGCCAGCCGATATATTCCTATAGCGGTAGCAAGTTTAGAGCTGCAGTTAGCTGCTGGAATTTAAGAGCGTCAAATGTTACGATTCTAGGAGTACGTGACAATGTCCCGCGCTTCGTATTTAACATCAAATTGCTCTGTCTCCCTCCACCCTGCACTCCTTACGAAACTCCAATTGCCAACATTCTCCTCCGAATGCGAAAATATATTGTTGAGTCCCTCTTACATAGGCAGAAATGGGAATCAGAATAAAATACGAAAAATCAGAGCTCGAATGGAGAGATTCAGGAGTTCTTTCTTCCCGCGCGCTATTCGAGAATGGAATGGGGTATAACGGTGGTTCGAAGAACCCTCTGCCAGGCACTTAAAAGTGATTTGCATAGTATCCCATGTAGATGTATACAAATTAAACAATGCTGTGGTGTATGGGAGGGTGTCGTCTGTAACTGACTGTAATAGCATACAGGTTGACTTAGAAAAAATTTCTAGTTGGTGCGAAGAATGGCAGCTAGCTCTCAATATAGAAAAATGTAAGTTGATGCGCATGAGTAGGAAAAATAATCATATAATGTTCGAATACAGCATTAGTAGTGAGCTTCTTGATGCAGTCGCGTCGTTCAAGTATCTAGGCGTAACATTGCAGAGCGATATGAAATGGAACGAACATGTAATGACAGTTGTGAGTAAGGCGCACAGCCGACTTCGGTTTATTGGGAGAATTTTGGGAAGATGTACTTCACCTGTAGAGGAGACCGCGTATAAAACGTTTGTACGACCATGTCTTGAGTATTTCTCAAGTGTTTGGGACTCGCAGCGGTTAAGTTTAAAGGAAGACATAGAGGCAGTTCAGAGGCGAGCAGCTAGATTTGTCACCGGTAGCTTCGACCAATGCGCGAGTGTCATGGAAATGCTCCAGCAACTCAATTGGGGATCGCTGGAGGAAAGACGACGTTCTTTTCGTGAATTTCTGTTGAGTAAATTTAGAGGGCCGAAATTTGAAGCTGAGTGTTGTACGATCTTGATGCCGCCTACTTACATTTCGCGTAAAGATCACGAAGACAAGATAAGAGAAATTAGAGCTCGTACGGAGGCATGTAGGCATTCTTTTTTCCTCGGTCTATTTGGGAGTGGATTAAGAAAGGAAATGTCTAGTAGTGGTACAGTGTAGCCTCCGCCACGCACCTTACGGTGAACTGAGGAGTATGTATGTAGATGTAGGAAATTTCATGCACTACAAATTCCCGATATTTGCATGTATTCTTGCACTATCAAACTACAAAACATAAACGATAATCGAAAACAATCATTAAAAATAACACATTTGACTGTAATATAAGCATTAAAACTAGTCAACATGCATTATAAACGTGTAAGACATGCTTTAAAGTCGAATGAACTCCGAAATATGCATTTACCCCTTAAATGGCCAAAAATATGGAAACATGCATGCAACATGAATTTGCATGAAATTCTCATGTAAAATTATTATTATAATTATTTCTTTTAATTACTAACGGACTAAACAGATGACGCCGTCTGACCCTCGATTTACTCACTATTTAAATTAACATAAGCTGAGGACAACACACGCACTCGTTGCCGAGGAAAGAGTCGAATCTCCGGCGGAAGGGGCTGAGCAATCCGTGACATGGCACCTAAGACCGCGCGGCCATTCCCTCGCGGCTGTGATGTTCAAATCGACTGGCAACACGTTCGAAGTCAACGTCGTTTTATTGGCATGTGAGGTGGCCGTGGTAGGTAGTCCATCCTTGATGGAGTATACGGAAACAAAACATGTTCCACAGTAAAAGTTGTCCAAACAATCCCACCAATTTGATTTTATCTCTTTGAAAATAGGTTTATGTATTCTTCTCTGACCAGAAGTATCCTGTGACAGACTAGCCATATGCTTCCCCGATTCGGCAATGGTTTTCGCAAACGCAGTTTCCAATTCATCGTATCCCATCGGAGTTCAGTTGGCGAGACAACTGGACTCTATGTAGCTCCACATCGTAATGGAGATTTGGACTGCAGCTAGTCGAATTTTAAATCAAATTATATGTTATAAAACTTTGCTATAAAGGGACGCTTTGCAAAGGCCACACGTGGGGACGAGTCCGTTATTTATTTCCGTGTTTTGAACTCATGTCAGAATCTAAAACATGGGGAAAAGTTTCATACTATAGTATAACGTCATGGCCCTACTGAACTTTACTAAAGCAAATTATAGTTCAGCAGGGCCTAGACGTTATACAATAACTGACGCATCACCACCTGTGGTCATGTTCAACGTCCCTTGTAGCATTGTTTAATAACGAAAATTGAAAAAGGGCGCTTGTCTCATTAGTGACTTCATATCACATTTGGAATTAATTAATAGTATTTATTTATCCCCCAACACCCGTAAATCTAAATTGTCTTATTTATGCGAAGGGTTAATATCATCTTCAGGGCATGTCATATCATCCAACCATTCAAGTGAACAGTCAAAATGGCCAAACATGCTTTTATTTCTTTTTTTAATAATATTTACTTCAGTTCCCGGACAAACATACAGAAGCAAAAACAAAACAATATAGATTTATGGCTGTTCGTCGATACATACATACTTTGATTTAAAACAGGTAATCGTGATGTTGCAACTTCCTGGAAGATAAAAACTGTGTGCCAGAATTCGGATTCGAACCCAGAACTTTTGCGTTGTACGCACTGATATTATTATTGTTCGTACGTTAATATACATTTGTGTCTTGTAACATTAATATCGGTTAGCACATTTTATTGCAGTAGCCCTTTAAATATTTTATTCCACGTCCTCCCTCAATCCCCCTTTTATTCAATATAATTCTTCCTTTCGGCTCTTTACACCGTACTCATTCTGCGGTACGGGGTCCACTTGCTGTGTTTTCCCGGAAACCCACACTTTCTATTTCCTGTCACTCCGGGTGAAATATTTCATATGGTCTGTCAATTTATGTGGTTTCGTTCATGATTTTAATTATTTCATTTGAAATTGCCTTGTTTATTGTATTTTTTGACGTGCCCAATTACTTAGTAATATTACATGTTTATTGGTTAGATTCTGGCGGTTACATCAGGTATTTTTACACAAGTACGGTACATAAGTTGACAGGGCTTACAAAGAAAGAAACGATTTTATATATCAGGAAATATTATTGAAGTACAAAAATTACAAGTCTGTTTTTCCTAACGTGTACTTTACGTAAAAGGTTTTGTTCTTTTATTTATATTTCAAGCAGCATCTGACATAGCCAGTAACTTTACAATCTTTATATGACGCGTAACAGCGGACATAACAAGTCTGCAGTTTATGTACCACGGTAAAGGTTTATTAAACCACCGTTTGTTGTAATTGGTTGTTTGCTTTCATTCATTTATTTTATTTATATTCTTCATCTTTCCAGTTGCACATTTATTTTGAATTTGTGATTAGTTTCGGTACATTTCGTCCATTATCAAACTTTGTCTGCAAAAGAAAGTTACAAGATTATGGTGTATATGTTACAAGATTAAGTAATATGTGTGCATTATGGAAACGTTCTGATCTATTGGTTACCTGTACTTGAACCGTCTTTTTGTTTTTACACGTACACGTAATCTATACTTTACATCGGGTCTGCACAGCAGTCTGCTCGATCGAGCTCGCGTCACAGCAGTGTGCTGTCGGCCGGCTCGAAGCAACACTACCTAGATAGAAGGCCGCGGCGCTCTCGCATGACGCCAGGCAGAATAGGTTGCGCGCGCATAGCTGACTGGGTAGCCGCTGGGGCACGGCCAATTATGCCGAATAGACTTCCGCATAATAGTTCGCGATCGTGAGCAATCAATCTAGTTCGCGGCTGAGCCGTGAATTAGTTCGTTCTTTTAGTTCGTCCGCTCCCAGTGACGGCTGAGCGGCGTGGTCTGCGCATGCAGGTGGAGGGAGAAGTTGCCCCACCTAGGTGCTTCATGCGCTTGCTGGGCCGCGGTGGAGTAGCCGAGCGGTCTAAAGCGTCTCGCTGCGGAGCGCGCGGTTGCTCGCCGTGGAGGTTCGAGTCCTCCCTGGGGCATGGGTGTGTGTGTTTGTCCTTAGGTTAGTTTACCTAGGTTTAAGTAGTTTGTAAGCTACGGACTGATGACCACGCAGTTTGGTCCGATAGAATTACAAACATCTGAACATCTGAGCGCTTGCTGGGTGAGCCGCTAACGATATCACGCAAACCAAAAGAAACAGTTTGTGGATAATTTCTCGCGTTTAAGTTTAGAGTTTGTGGTGTCGCACAAGTACAAAGTGCGCGCCACCTACTTTCGCCGCGCGCCGCCATGCACGCACGGCGCGGCGTTCTCACGACGACAGCCACGAGCGCCCTCTGCTGCAACCCCGCTCGTGGCCACCACGGAAAGACACCGGTCACTTCGGACTGAGATAGCAACGAGTTAGGACCTTCGTAATCAGATAGGCACCAGTGAAGACTTTGCTATCGTACAGGCACTAGGCAGGCCTCTAACAACTATGTATCAACATTCTGCAGTACTATGTAAAAGTTAAGTATTGTTACATTCTGTGCAATATATATCTCTTTCTAATTTACTCGAGTGTTTATAGTTTCTGGCTGCTCCCTTCCGTACCTGCACCAGCGTGTCGGTCTCATTCCACTCGGCCACCGACACCTACGACGAGGCTGGGACACAAAAGCGGCGACGAAGTCGGGACACAAAAGAGTTATCTCTATATCTTGGCATTATGGAAATTAATAGTCAGATATTGTAGAGCGCAGAATACGTCAAAACAGAAATTTTGTAGCAGTGAACTACGTAATCTAGCAGGCAGACGCTCACCGCGTAATGGCTCTTTTCAGCAGAAGGCAAACACGTATTTTTAATTCTGCTGCGCGCCGTCTCACTATTGCCCGTCGGTCTTCGGAAAAGAATCCGACGAACTAAGAAGCTAGATACGTTTGGCATAATACTTCGCGACCGGTAACGCATGTTTCAGTTCGCGACCGATCGTGCATATCTTAATTCGCGACCGGTAGCTCTCCTTTTAGTTCGCAGCTCGGCCGCAAAGTAGGTCGCTCTTTTTAGTTCGTTCGCTCTTTTTGGCTTTTGCTACCGCTACTAAAGGAGCTCTTTCATTTGTTATGACAGCTTTTTAATATAATGATCAGTATTGCCCAATCCTGTGCTATTAACAGTATTTTTGGGCAAATAGACATCAAATACTTAAGCAAATAAACCAGTTATTTACACGAATGGGTGATACAATGATATTCAACTACAGAGTACTCGTAGTATTTTATTTTTAAAATGGATTTCTTTATTTATTTAATAGGTCACTGAAGGAACATTACCTACAAATCACGCGATGCTGCACGGTCTCGCGTCCTCTCGCTGTTCCCCGCCAGTCTTCGGAAAAGGAGCGGACGAAGTAAGACGCAAGGGACCTGCGAATTAGTTCGCGTAGTTCGCATGTAGGAGCGCTCTTCCGAACAAGTTCGTTCGCGAACTACACAAGTCTAATGCCGAAGCAGCGAGCCAGTCAGCTATGCGCGCACAACCTACTCTGCCTGACGTCACACGAGAGCGTCGCGGCCTTCTCTCTAGGTGGTGGTGCTCGGCGTGGCTAATGGTAGCGGACGAGCGGTGAGGGTCAGTGATGGAAGGTGGGAATTCCAACAAAGTAACTGCGCAACGGAGAATTGCCGGGCACTCTAATTCTGCGGCCACTGAGATGTTATACTTCTCCATGGCTGAATAATCTATTCTGCGGCAAATTAATTGTATGATGTATGAAACAGAAAATAAAATTCTTTTCTTATTTTTATTGTACTTGAACTGTGTATCACAAATGAACCAGCTCTAAACAGATAATATACTTAATTGAATGTTATTGACACTTCATGATTCTCTACTTCAAAATAAGACATTACAATATGAGATTGTTATCAAACATATTTTTAAAAAGCTAACAAAATATTGCCATGTTAGAGGTTCGATTGACAGTCGATGATCGCTCAAACGGCGTTCATGTTTAGGAGTACCCAAGCTACAGCATGAAAAAAATAGTTAATTACTCGAACGGCATTAACTTTTGGCCCCATATATATTAGTAAAACATTCTCATATTTAGACGATCATCGATGCATCATCAAATTTGACCTTAGTTTTTCAAAAACTACTGTCTACCGAAAAGCCAAAACACGTGTCCTTTTATATTCAACATAGAACAACTATGCAAAATTCGATCGAAATCGGATGTCCACTTGTCACACCGTTGAGTGTTCGAATGTGTGTAAAGCTTATGGGACTACGGAGTCATCAGTCCCTAAATCGCGGCAGGCAAAGAAATTACAATTCAGACAAATTAAACACAGAGCAATGCGCTATTGCTAGGCCAATGAGAAGATTGATTGGAGACTGCTGCTCCTTCTTATTAAGTATAACATGTGATAAGCGTAAATGTTCAACTGTTTGTACGACCTAACTAATACTAAGGACGGCACAAATATCCATGCCCAAGGGGGGATTCGAACCCCCGACCGTAGTGGCCCTGCAGACCGTGACTGGAGCGCCTCAGTACCCTCGGCCACCGCGGCCGGCAAGCGTAAATGTACAGATAATAATGTGCTGGTTAGCAGTATACTTAATTTGCATAAGATAGCTCTGTTATCGATACGTAATGATTTGCATGAAATAAATACAGAATAATCGTAACAAATATAAGAGATTAATTATGCAGAATAAATAAATAAATATTGAAATAAAGTCCAGGCGGCCATGAAACATTATACGCTCTTGCTATAGACGCCTCCTGAGCAGCCCTGCTTTAGATTATAGGTTGGTACCACGTCAGGAGCCGCCACCTGTAGCGGTATTTCATATGCTGGCACTGCCATTCCAGTCTTTCGTCTCCTGCCTTAATCCGTTAATACCGAATAGAGAATTACTGTCGAAACGGAAATATTCGCCGTATATTCCTTATTGATTTCTACATTTACTTCAGTCGGTGCTGCGTCTATTAGCACTGTCACCTCCACCCAAATGCCTCTGCTCGCGGTCGTTCAGAGCAAGACATCAGCAACAGCGTTGTCTGTGATGGGAGACGCCTGAACTGTGGTATTCTCAGCATGTTCTTGACACCTTGAACTTCAGAATATTTAATTCCGTAACTATTTCCTAAGTGGGAATATGCGATGCGTGCATGTCCAACTACTATTCCGCATTCAAAGTCTGTTAACTTCCGTCGCATGATCATAATAATCACAGCAGAAACCCATTCTTATGAATCAGCAAAGTACGAACGACTCATACGGTGCATCACACGTTTATATCTTATCGCGCGACAGTACCGACATATCTATCGCTTTAGTGTATAGTTATGTTGGCAGCTGGAGTTTTACTAGGTAGGTTTTTAAACTAGTATGAAATACAATTTTAGTTTGTTCTGATACGTATAGGTAAAGAACGTGCAATATGAAACGTATAAACAGAAATTTTGCAATTCGCTTCCGGCGACTATAAGTATATAAAATTATCAGTAGCATGTGTACCACAAGTTAATTTGAGGAAACGATACTGTGGTGTTGTACATACAAATAAAGGACACAGGTGGAGAGAGAATGTGAAATGAATATTCATGAATGGACAGACTGTGGTTTGCATTAAGGGCAATACGGAAGCTGCACCCTTTTAACTTGTTATCGATGTTTCGTGCTCTGCGTGATATTACGTGGTTTTTATTGGTGATCACCACAGAATGAGCCAGTTTTTTGGAACAAATATTTGAAATGAAATGTTCAAATGTTTGTTAAGCTTATGGGACTGAACTGCGGGGTCAGCAGTTCCTAAAGCTACAAATTACTTATGAACTAACTTATACTGAAGACAACACAAACATCCATGCCTGAAGGTGGATTCGAACCCCCGACGGGGAACGGCAACGAAAGTTTATAAAATATGTTTGTGAAATGTTTTCCTAAAATGATAACAGTTTATCTGGCACCATGCACCGCGGAATGCCGTTATCTTTTCCTATACGTACAGCATTGGACGTTGCATAGTGATTGAGATTAAATAGGACAAAAACAGGATTTAAATCTCCGTCGGCTCTATAAGACTGAGATTTTTTGTGTGGTTGCCTTAAATCCAAGCCAAGTGCTATGTTAATTTATGTTAACCCTTGCATTCCCAGTGTTGTATCTCGACAAAAGCTGGTTTATATCGTATTTTGTGTATCAATCCTTAAAGTCGCATTGTTGTTGATGAATAACACGCTTCTAGTATGACATTTTGCCGCTTGGTACGGTGTTTAGCCACTTCGGAGTCATAAATCTGTCCGTCTTGGAGGTTGTGTTACGTTGCCTTCTGTACGTGTTTGTGACTGTGAGCGTTAGTGTGGTTCATGTTATTTTATTTCAGCAGTGAATTATCTTGTCTTTAGTGCTGCGGTGAAGTATATGCTAGCATTATTGATCTGACGGTGTTTACGATCAACAAAATAACGTTGAATGGTTTGAACGAAGATTGGTTAGAACACCACAATGTTTTACTAGGCATGGTCCTGTTTGGAAGTGGTATGCCGTTGCCTTCCTCCGACCTTCGAACTGGCTTACTCAGATAGAGGGGGACCTACAGTTTAACGTGGGTTCCGAACCACGGTGCTACTCGGTATTTTTCACATTAGCAATAATGCCAGTAGTGAAAGAAGTAGAAAGTGACAGATATAAATCTTAGGACTTTGCGGGGATCGAACCCGCGACCTTTGTTTTTGTAGTCTGGCACTCTACCACTGTGCAACCGAGGCGCACGTAGAACTGTCAGCAGCTTCCTCCTAGGAACACGGTAATAGGTCTTTCTATTAATACAGAAAACACTGAATTTTAATTTTTCCTCTGCCTTGGCGGAATGACCGAGCGTATTGACGCACTATGCTACGATATGCGATGCTGTTCTCCGTCGGGGGTTCGAATCCTCCTTCGGTCATGGATGTTTGTGCTGTATTTAGTATAAGTTAGTTCATAAGTACTTTGTAAGTTTAGGGACTGATGACCCCGCAGTTAAGTTCCATAAGCTTAACAAACATTCGATTTTATTTATTTATTTATTTTAATTTTTCCAAAGCCGAATTCATAATGTGGGAATGGGAAGGTTAAAAGAATTCTTCCGTTGTGCATTCCCATCTTGTACAGGTTGTTTCAAATCTCCCAGTAATGACTTCATCATTGTCAGAACGTTACGCACTAATCGCTCCCTCTTTGTCAACTGACTGCATCCGTGTGGGGTGGTGTCCGTCGTGAGTGCACGCGAACACACGTGCGCTGCTCATGTTGTTAGGGGTAATTAGCTAAATAAACAGGAGACCTCTGGTCGGCACACAAGCCACCCCTCCAGATTAGCACGAAGGTGGCGCCGAGCTTAACGCCCCAATCCCACTGAATGATCACCACAACACTGCTACATGCTGTGTCACAAAACGCAGCAAAATACAAGGTATCTCCACAAAGTAAGTTCCGTTTGGTTATATAAAACAAACGTGTAAAAATCCAGAAAAAATATTTATTGTACAAAAATCTACAACTATTTAACTATTTTTCTACATAGCGTCCGAAATTGTGTAGTCACTTGTCATAGCGTTGCACAGGGTTTTGTATGCCTGTGCAAACATTTTCTTTCAGCTGTTGAAATGTTCACGATTGAGGACAGGTTTTAGATGTAAAAAGAGATGAAACTCGCTAGCAGCGAGAACCGGGCTGTACGGAGAATGATCAAACACATCGCAGTGAAATTCCCGTAAGAGTCATTTTTGGTCAAATTCGCCGTTGACGTCGGGAATTATGGCGATAAAAACACCACCTCTTGACAGCAATCCTCGGCGCTTGTTCTGTATTGTGTAACCTTACGGTTGTGCTTAATCTACTCTTCAATTGTGTGAACCTGTTCATCAGTAACCGCAGACGGGCGTACACTTAGTTTTTCACAGTCTCTTGATCACGTCCTTCATTGATTGGTGTGACCCATCTTCTAACCATTAAATCAATCATAGCATTTTGTCCGTAAACCTTGCAGATTTGACGATGAACTTCCTTCGGTTTAACTTTCTTTACATTTAAAAAACGAATCATAGAACAGATTTTACCCTACGGCGGCATTTTCAATTACGTCTGACATTATAAAGAAACACTACAAAGAACAAGTCGGCAGCAGCGATCTGAAAATGGCGTACATGTCTTCTCCTTGAGTCAGAGTAACTGCCGCGCATGCTCGGTACTATGATCGTAGCGCTCCCGCGGATAGAAATAGAAAGAGAACTTACATTGTCGACGATCCTTGTAGTTTACGGTTTCTTTCACAACGTAGACACGCAACCTAACGAACAAGAATTTTTGACGTCCATTTACGGACAACCCCTTCGCGTAAATTTCTTCTAGAGTAAGATGCAGGGGAGTCGACAAAATAAAATGAACATCTAACAAAGACACAAAATGTATTTATTAGTAAGGAGTACGCCCACCACTGGCTAGGAAAACAGCCGTAACTCTCCGAGGAACGGATTCGTGAAGTGTCTTTTACTGTGCTCAAAACAGTTAGGAGGTCAGGTGAGATATAATACACAACGTAGTAACGTATTTTATGTAGATGTTGGTCGCGGTGGAGTAGTCGAGCGGTCTAAAGCGTCTCGCTGCGGAGCGCGCGGTTGCTCGCCGTGGAGGTTCGAATCCTCCCTGGGGCATGGGTGTGTGTGTGCTTTTCCTTAGTTTACCTAGGTTTAAGTAGTTTGTAAGCTACTGACTGATGACCACGCAGTTTGATCCGATAGATTAACAAACATTTGAACCTTTGTAGGTGTTGGTTGCAATAATTGTAATCTTTGTATGATACGGTACGATATTTTTCTGTTTGAACTCTTTACTTGAGGTTTACGTGGCGTTTTAATAGAGCGAGACATCATGGCGCTACCATAGTAGTGAAAATGTCATTCTCGTTGTCCACTAATGTGCCGAGTGGTCACCTCGGACGGCCAGTACAGTTGCACGTCTGCCTGGCATGAACATACTTGGTTATGAATGTCATTCTCAATGGAGAGAAGTCTTCCGAAGTATGAGTGATGTCAAGTGTGCCACGGGGGAGTGTCGTGGGTCCGTTGCTATTCACGATATATATAAATGACCCTGCGTATAACATTGGAAGTTCACTGAGGCTTTTTTCGTGTAATACTGTAGTATATAGAGAGGTTGTAACAACGGAAAATTGTATTGAAATGCAGGAGGATCTGCATCGAATTGACGCATGGTTCAGGGATGGCAATTGAATCTCAATGTAGACAAGTGTAATGTGCTGCGAATACATAGAAAGAAAGATCCTGTATGATTTAGCTACACTACAGCAGGCCAGCAACTGGAAGCATTTAATTCCATAAAGTATCTGGGAGTAGGCATTAGGAGTGATGTAAAATGGAACGACCATATAAAATCAATCGTCGGTAAAGCAGATGCCAGACTGAGAGTCATTGGAAGAATCCTAAGCAAATGCAGTCCGAAAACAAAGGAAGTAGGTTACAGTACACTTGTTCGCCCACAGCTTGAATATTGTTCACCGGTGTGGGATCCGTACCAGGTGTGGTTGATAGAGGAAGTAGAAAAGATCCAACGGAGAGCAGCGCTTCGTTACAGGATCATTTGGAAATCGAGAAAGCGTTACGGAGATGATCGATGAACTCCAGTGGAAGACTCTGCAGGAGAGACGCTCTGTCGCTCGGTACGGTCTTTTGTCGAAATTTCGAGGACGTACCTTTAACGAGGAGTCTAGCAGTATATTGCTCCCTCCTACGTATATCTCGCGAAGAGAGATTAGAGCCCATACAGAGGCATACCGACAATCTTTCTTTCTGAGAACAATACGTGACTGGAATAGGAGGGAGAACCGATAGTGGTACTCAGTTCCCACAGCCACACACCATCGGGTGGCTTGCGGAGTATGTAGATGTAGATGAATCAGCTCGTGAGGGACATTTAGCCATTGTTCTGCGAGTGCAATATTCAGCTCTGCAACTGTTGTGATAGGTGCTGATCTGGTTACTATGCGTCTGCCAATTGCATCCCAGACATGCTCAATTGGGTTTAAGTGGATAGTCTGGTTGAACACAAAATTTTTAATAACCTCTGACTAGAACCTGGCGCCATTCGTTACGACTCCAATACAGATGTTCCTCCGTTTACTTTCTGCTGACTAAACGGTGTCGTGATTTTTGTGTCCCAGCCTCGTCGCCGCTTTTGTGTCTCGTTTCCGTCGTAGGTGTCGGTGGCCGAGTAAAAAGAGACCGACACAGGAATAAAGGATGCACGCTTGTGCAGGTACGAAGGTGAGCAGCCAATGGGACAGCAGAAACTAGAAACACTAGAGTAAATTAGAACGAGATATATATTGCACAGAATTTATACAATTCTTAACTTTTACATAGCTCAGTACTGCAGAATGCTAATACATAGTTGAGCTAGAGGCCTGCCTAGTGCCTATCCGATAGTCAAGTCTTCAATGGTGCCTATCTGATTCCGAAGTGTTAACTGGTTCCTATCTCAGTCGCAAGTGAATGATGTCGTTCAGAGGTGGCCACGAGCGGAGTTGTAGCAGAGGGCGCTCGTGGCTGACGTCGTAAGAACGCCGCGCCGTGCGTGCATGGCGGCGCGCGGCGAAAGTAGGTGGCGCGCACTTTGGACTTGTGCGACACCACACATTGCTCCATGATCCAATTTTTTCCTTCCAGAAAGGAAACAGGTCGTTGTAGCTGATGAGAATGCACCGACCAAAGCAGGGCTGTTATCTGACGTTCCTATGGTAGAGTTACAGGTCTCTAATGACCGCGACGTCGACGGGACGTTACACCCTAATCTTCCTTCCTTCCTTTATTTCTTTTAATGGATAGCAGGCAGGAAAAAAAGGACTGATAAAAAACGTAGGACGCTATAACGCGACAGTAGACGAATTATCTAACGTCGAGACTGGTAGGAATGAGGTATGTGTGTAGTAATTTGTGGAAATTTGTATGTAGTGTGAGGCAACTATTCTCTGTAAAGAGATTTCTAATGTTATGGATTGAAGACAGAAATCGTATGGGCTTCTGCATGAACTCGTCGGATATTTCTCTGTGTTCAGACTACTGTTTCACGTGGACGGTGTTATGCATAACTAGTCCAAGTGCCATATGTCATAACTGATACAGTTTCTATCATGTGAACCCGGTTACCAAAAGCTGTATTTGTTCAGAACACAGCTCTCAAATTTGATGTTTATGATGCTATTTTATGCTTCAATGATGGTGTAACTAGAAAATTGGATCTTTTGGAATTATTGGGCGTACAATCTAGTGGAAATACTGCAAAATCCTTGGTGCAAATAGATAAAGAGAGAATCCGCAAAGCCGATATTGCTAATTTAAAATGCACAAAAGAAGCTAGACAGAAAAGAAGAGGAACCAAGAAAAGAAAATATCATATGATTCAGATGATGCTCAATATGGTGTAGGAAAATATTCGTGGTAAGTAATTCTCATCAATAACTGTATTAGAATTGCAATATTAAACCTTAAGTTGATTTTTTTCTCAAAACTGCATTTTTTTTTATTTTTTTATTTATTTTTTTATTTTTTTTTTTTATTTTTTTTATTTTTTTTTACTTACAGGTACCTTTATTTGATAAACTGACGGAGTTAGAAAGATGAATTTAGTCTTTTTGTACTGAAAATGGTAATAAATCATTACAAGTAAATTGAGAACCACAAAACAATCATCAATTGTTTTATAATAATTAATGTACTAAAATGTTAAATTTTACTGGTGAAAGGATAAAAAAAAATTCAAAACCATTAGTTATTATGTTCATTTTACTTGTAAATTGAGATATATATGTTATATATATGAAGTAAAAATTTCGTTGTTTTATCAAATTTTGAAAATTGTACCTATTCAAATGGTAGAATAGCATTGGCAGAATAGGGATAAAAATTGCCTTCCGTCTCCCCTTAAGTAGTTTAGGGACCGATGACTACTGCAGTTAGGTCACATAACATAACAAACATTTTAAGCCAAAAACGAATTTTTCGGAGGCCACTGTGTCAGACCACAGTCAGCGGATGCCTTTGCTATTCCACGTTGTGTTCATTTGAGAGAACACGGGTATCGGACGCTGGCGCGCGGCCGGTCGGGCTGTGCTGTGATTTGCGGGTTAGCTGGCGCGGCCGTGTTGTCTCTGGTCACATACACGGAGCGCGCGAGGGAAGCACTTAGGCCGCCATCAAACAGGTCCACAGTTTGTTTACACGCGCGGCCGCGCCGGTGCTGGGTGCCGGCCCTTGGAAAATGGCCCCATAGATTAACGGCGCGCGATCGCAGACGAATCTGTTTCAAATGTTTGCGCCAGCTGAAAAAGCATTTCGCCACCGACCCCTGCACGGTCTAAAATAGCGAGAATCGTAATCCGTAGAACCGAGGTTAAAATCTACTCGATACGTTGAGGTTAACACTTTTTTTTAACACTACGAGTGCTAATCACGTCAACTGAGGAGTTACAGAAATTTCTGTAGTATTTGATATGATCTTCCTTTTGGTGCTGTAGCATTACATTTAATATTTTCTTTATTATTAAAATTATATCTTCGACGCTTGTCGCTAGCATCCGTTCTCTCTGCCAGTAAATCTCTGATTATTTTGTTTCATGAGAGACTTTCAAATTTTTTGAACGAGCTGGGGGGAAAACGGAATCTCTCGTCGTCTTTCGTCTTCTTACTGTTGAACAGATCGGACGTCTCTCTTTTGGTCTCTCCACGTTGACTATGTAAGTGTGAGCATTATTTTTTAATTGTAATAAATACCACTGTTCAATTGAAATGAATATTTGGTATACAAAAATTTCCCCAGTTTCCATTATTATTTTTTAAAAATCTTTGTTTCCAGCATAATTCGTAAAATGATGCTTGGCCATTGTTGTAAATTGCTTCGGGATTGCGGAAGAACATTCCAGACGCGAATTTCACTTATGCACAAATTTCAAATTCAAATGATTGTATAGTCTATGGGACTTAACTACGGGGTCATCAGTCCCTAAACTTACAACCTACTTATGAACTACTTACCAACTAGGACGGCACAAATATCCATGCCCGAGGGGGGATTCGAACCCCCGACCGTAGTGGCCGTGCAGACCGTGACTGGAGCGGCTCAGTCTCCTCGGCCACCACGGCCGGCCCACCTATGCACATTTTGTGTTGAATTTTGTTTCAATGCCTGCAGTAATTCTTCTGTTCTTTAAACGCAGTCCGATAATTTTGGAACTTTAAACATCAGTCGTTTTTACGGTCCAGAAACTTTAGTAATCGAAGCTTATGCAACCGAGCATCAGTTTAGGGTAAAAAAGAAATTAATTATTCCGTACAGGTTCGACTCCAGTGTGATGACTCCAATCTGTATTATCCTGCCAGGTAAAAAACGGATTCCGCCACTTTCTTTTGTAATGATGCCTTCTTGCATTGTCTTTATGGCGAAATCTTTCATGTTTTTCTCTGGGTCTCTATCTTTTCAAAATTAATATTCATTGCAATATTTCACAGTTTGTTAAATTTCAAAGTATCTTCAAACACAAAGTCGAGTTTATTGCCTTACTTGGTAAATCTAGTGTCTAAACCAGCTTATAGATTTCGTAAATTTAGTTTCTAAATCGTCCGACTGGTCGCATTTATTGAATGAAACGGGGCAGGTAGAAAGTGGTGTCGGCTCACTAACAATGTTTCAAATGTTTATATAGGTTATGGGACTTAACTACGGGGTCATCAGTCCCTAAACTGTAACAAACTACTTAGGAACTAGCTCACTCAGTAGGTAAATGAACGGATCGCCGGCCGCGGTGGCCGAGGGGACTGAGGCGCTCCAGTCACGGTCTGCAAGGCCACTACAGTCAGGGGTTCGAATCCCCCCTCGGGCATGGATATATGTGCCGTCCTTAGTATTAGCTAGTTCATAAGTAGTTTGTAAGTTTAGGGACTGATGACCCCGAAGTTAGGTCCCATAAGCTATACAAACATTTGAACATTTGAATTTGTATCGCGTAACTAATGAGGCGGTACTGACGGGAATTCGGGAGAAACGGAAGTTCTCGCATATCTTGACTAAACGGAGGGATGGATTGCTAGGACACATTCTTAGACATTAAGCAATCGTAAATTTAGCATAGTGCAGTAAAAATCGCAGAGGGAGAACAAGAGACGAATACAGTAAAAAATGTTTGTAGACCTATCGGACCAAACTGCGTGGACACCAGTCCCTAGCTTACAAACTACTTAAACCTAGGTAACCTTCCTAAGGACAACACACACACACACTCATGCCCCAGGGAGGACTCGAACCTCCGACGGCGAGAAACCGCGCGCTCCGTAGCGAGGCGAGCAAAAAATGTGCAAATGTTTGTAGAGCTTATGGGACTTAACTACGGGGTCATCAGTCCCTAAGCTTACAAACTACTTATGAACTAGCTAAGACTAAGAACGGCACAAATATCCATGCCCGAGACGGGATTCGAACCCCCGACCGTAGTGGCCGTGCAGACCGTACTGGAGCGCCTCAGTCCCCTCGGCCACCGCGACCGGCGGAAGGACCAACCCACCGCGCGGAAGGCAACAATTTTCACCCGTTTTGAACTCGCTCAGTTGGAAGTACGGGAGTGCCTTCGTGGCAGCCTAAGTCTTACAGCTGTAAACATTCCCTGTTAAAGGATACGTACAAATTACGCCCTTGTACCTATGTCACTACGCTATCGATTGGCAAGCGCCGTTGAAACAATGATCGGAACATCACTATCCCGCAAGTGGCATCTTCCGTCATAGAATCAAAATGCACGCTATCTTTCCATGTGTACTAATTTTTTTCCGGAAGTGTATTTACATATTGCTCACCGATATAGAAGGAAATTACCAGGATCGTAAAATAAATCAGAGCACGAACGTAAACATTTTAGTGATCGTTTCCTAGCGCGCTGTTCAAGATGGGAACGATAGAGAGACATTCCGTAACTGGTTCAATGAACTTTCTGACAGCGTGTATGGCAGAGTAACCATGCAGGTGTACAGTACAGTCAACATGGAACTCTTGTCTGCCTGCCGACTCGTGTCATTCCCCTACGGTGTCTGTGCAGGTTTACAACTGCATAACAAGGAAAACGTATCTTGACCTACCGTTACTGCTGACTAGCACTGGCGGAATATTGATGTACCACTCAGTGAGCAGTGGAATGCCGTAACACTTCAGACGGTTACCTCCACATTGACTCGTCTGGCTGTGACTCAGTACTTCCGTGACACATCTACGTTGCTGTGTCGTAATACAGTTAGTCGTTACTACATCACTACGTCACGTGTGTGAGTAATCTCAGACTTTGTCCGAGTCTGTGTTTCCAGGTACGAGGAATTTTACAGTATCATATCATTCCGAGAGAAATGTATAATATTCTGCAAATATATTGTTTTTACTAACGCGTTGTCGGCGGTTACACCGTCATCAAGTAAACACATACATTTCAATAAAATTCTTCCGAGTATGAGACCGCGTCGTCACTTTTATAAAATCTGCCGACGTTTCGGCCACTGTTGCAAGCGGTCTTCATCAAGGTCTGTGTGTCACTTACGAAACCGACTGCAACAGTGCCCGAAGCGTCGGCAGATTTTATAAAAGTGACGACGCGGGTTTCATACCCAGAAGAATTATATTGACAATGACAACGGCCGCGAAAGCCTACGCTTGCGTTTAAACACACATTTATCTCGTGTGTTTCATTCAAAATGAATAAAATATTCCCAGCCAGGAACCGTGGCTCTGCACGCACGGTCAGGGGGCCAAATGAATGAAAAGAGTGCTGGTCTCGGGGTAAAGCACTCGACTGGAAACCGAAAGGTCGCGGGTTCGAAACCCCTTCGGACCTTTGGTTATTTTTACTGTCTGGGTTTTAACCCATCCCTCACCTCTCAACGATGTTACGAGACGCCAGAAACGACACGTGGTTCGGATTCCATATTAAGCTGTAGGTCACCTTTCCCCAGTTGGATAACTGGGGTAGGCTTGGGACACGCAACTCGCCGAAGTGGCGTCCAGTCGAAAGACTTGCACCAGGTCAAGCTGGTACCAGGCGCGTTGCTGCCGCAGAAGAAATAATTGTGCAAATAACGTTTGTAATTTGAAAGTGTTAGCGTGTTCAATTACGAATTATATATGTCCAATTCTTTCACCCCTCCCTCTGTTAATATCATTTCACTTGTCTGCCACCATCTTTCTTCTTTCATTCTACTCCTCTCCCTTCTCTCATTCTCCTCCTCTCCATCTTCTCCCTCCCCTTTCTGTCTGTCTACTCCTATATATGGAAACATGCGTCAAGTTTCATGGTGATAGGTCAAGTGGTGTCAAAGTCGCAAGGTACCCTCCGCCATGCTAAATTAACTGTCCTGCAGATTATAAAAATCTCCTTCGCGAAACCATAGATTTGTGTGCTGACTTTCATGACCAGTCAAACAATTTGGATGTTTGTTGTAACGTACCTCCACCATCCACCTACAGAGGCTTATGGAAGGTAGCCCATGTATTAATTCGGCTCGTACATTCCACATTTCATTCAGTTCTGTCTAGCCGTTTCAGCGTGAAGAGAAACAGATGTATTAACCCATTGTAAGGTACCTTCCTCTATGCACCATACGATGGCTACCGAAAGGCAGTCCACTTATTAATCAGGGGACAAGCTACCTGTTCCAAATGTAATTCATATCTGTCCAGCCATTTCAGCGTAAAGGCATAAGAAACGAAGTAGCTTACTGTAAAGCACCCTCCGTCATGCATCATACGAATTTAGTTTTAGTAAGCGTATAACCTTCGTGCGAGTGCAAACAATGGGTTAACAAAGTTTTATCGCAATCTGATATGCGGCATGGCTGTGCATAAACATTAATTTTTATACATTACATATGTCCTGAAGTATGTGTCGTACAGTGATATAAATTTGATGGCACATTTAGTGCTACATGTCGATACTATATGCAAAATATGTTGCGAAGACAGCAATAATCAAATAAAACATCACAAGGTCATGCCTGATGCAACAATTTTACGCATCTACAGCGAAACTGTTGTGAGCGGAAGACTTCTTTTCCTTTCATCATTTGGGGGTGGATGGATGGGGAGGGGAGATCAGTTACAAAATGCTTCATAAACGTCCGAAATTACATACAAACTCCCATGTTCCAATAATTAACGCATAAATCGGTATTCTCATGCGGTGGCTTTTCGTGATTTATGACGTCATATCTCCTGAGCTATGTGCCGTGCTCTTTTGTTTTTGAATCAGAAACCTGCGTGGGCGTTCGGTGTACAGTTCACCAAAGTTTCATCCAATCGAATGAATGCTTTGTGAATACATAAAAACATGCAGTTAATTCAATATATACATATATTATATGCCTCAGATATAATTTTAGCGTCTGCGAGAGAGAGAGAAAGAGAGAGAGAGAGAGAAACAATGAGACAGAGAGCAAGAAGCTATAGGCAAGGGATGAGAGGACACCAAAAGAATTAAAAATCAGATTTTGTATTCTTCAGATAAATAATTTTCTTTTTCGGACGAGAATTTGAGCTTGCATGCAAACGAATGTAACGTACACTGCGTAGACAAGCGAAGCGACACAAATTGTCTAGATGACGATAAATCACTGGAGACAATGTCAACTGTAACACTATTCAAGAAATCTAATCGTTCACAGTCAAGAGATGTAACACGAATACATAAAATTCCATAAAATGAATTTCTGCCTAAAAATACTTACGTTAAGAAACAAGTAAATACGTTATGTAACGCCGCGGCGGAATGGCCGAATGCACTAAGGCGCCTAGCTGCGGAGAGTGAAGCGCTCCCGTCGGAGTATCGTGTCCTCCCTCGGGCATGGATGTGTGTGTTATCCTTAGGTTGATCTAAGTATTTCGTAAGCCTAGGGACTAATAACCTCTGTAGTTAAGTCCAACAGATTAACAAACACATACACACGTTACATATTGTCTTTATCAAATGTGTGTCCGCAAAAAAGATGATATTTTAATTAAGTGAGAAATAGTTCTGGCGTAAGGCAGCAACTGAAAACGTGAAACTGTTACTTCAGTAAATTACAGTACTGCGAAGTAAAAATGGCTGCAAGACGGAAAACAATAGGCCTATATTTTAAAAAGGTACACGATTACAATGTATTGTTAATATCAGTTTAATACTACTGTGTGCGAGTTTTTGGTAGTATAATTTCGTTTTACTGAATGATAATTATTTCTGTTTAAATGTACTTGATATAAGCTTCTTCATGTATATTGGCAACGTTTAACGGACATATGCGGTGGTTTCAGTTTCAAGCCTAACAGCAAATACTCATTTTTGCACATCGAGTGAACGTTACGATTATCTTTTTTAAATGAGTGGCGGCTATCTGCCAGACGGACAGAAACGCACCGCAACAAGACGAAATAAAACTCGAACCGATTACAATGGGCCGCAGAGCGTGAAGGATAACAGAAATATTTACGGCGTGCATTCAATGTTTTCGTAGTTAAAATTAAGCTGACGGCTTGGAATTTCGTGAAAAAAACCTCCAATAGCGAGTTTCAGTTATTTATATTGCTCGTGGGACTGAGCAGTTTTGCAAATTTTCGTCTCTCGGCAGAATGAATGGCAAACAATGGTACTGTGATGGGCGAACCTCTGCGAGATAATACGAAAATTTCCATCAGAGGTGACGAAACGTACCATTTTTTATCTCCTCAGGTCATTGTACTTCAGTTTAAATACATTCTGAATTCGTTTCCTCCTTGCTAAAAGTGAAGTTATCACGAATCGCGCAGGTATACTTAGCGCAATGTACTATTTAATTCTGTTCTGAGTAGTTTTTCTGTCATCGGCAACATATCCCTGCAATTCTCTGAAATCAGAGAAGGATGAAGGATTTCCAGTGCCCGAGGCAATATTGCAAATTGTCTCCCCTCTTCCCCCTCCGCATTATCAGCGCAATTACGAAGTATTAGATCTAATATAAACAAAGAAATCATGCTTATTTTAATTTCTTTTTATTATTTCGACACAGAAATCTAGCAACCTGACGCCTATCATCAGTTTACGGTAAAATTCACTTTCACAGCAACGAGAGTGTCACTTCATAATATCTCAGCCAATTAGCTTTTTGTACTTGCAAATTATTTACATAATCATTCCTCGTTGAGCACTCTACACGGTAATGAAAAACACATTACTACAATAGCTAGGACAACGTGATTCTGTTAGGTATTACTTTTTACTGATTAAAGTATGCAATCGCAAGAGGAACAAAACGCGAAACATTACCTGATCGATTACGTTTAAAACAATAGATAGTGGCCCTAACTTCAAAAATAAATGATCAGTTGTCTTCACGCCATTTCCAGAGATGCCAATTATTACGTTTTGCCCGTAATTATCACTTCTAAGCTAAAATTACTGTCTTACGAAAGACCCAGTTAAATTACGGGTTTCACTCTTCATTTATTTTTAGTAGTTTGGCTGCATACTTTTTTTTCGATGCTATATGTCTGAACCAATATTATATCAGTATCTTTTTATCGCCTTCTTAGCAGAGTCTACAATATGCACTAAAGTTGTCTATATCAGAGGTGCCTTGCTAACCTCACTATTATTGGGGCGTGAAATTGTAGTTATGCTACGATTCGGTTTACTGATTCCCATATTGTTATGTTACTATGTCAAGTGTAAATGAATTATTCAGAAGCATTTAATTAACTTTCGCACTTGTTTTTACTCTCTATCTGGCAAAGGTGAAACGAACGTACAGTTCTGTGTAACTGTTTTAGTCATGAATATTCTACCTGAGGTTTTTATTTCTTTCATTCTCTCTTTCTTTCTTTTTTATTCGCTGTATTTCTCGTATCTTAACAGGTTCATTTTTCACTCCAAGAGTCACAGTTATGCTTCAAACTGAGATTTTGTCAATAAAAACTTCCCATTGTGCTTGGTACCATCTTCGCCTTCTCAATTTTCTTATCCGCATTACAGATAGATTTTTTTCGAAACTTGGTATTTCTGCACTTCGTTGTAGGTACCCAATGAATTGACTGGTGTAGTGGTAGTAAGTTACATCAACAAATTTTCTTCGTGAATCAGTTAATTAGTGTAAACAGTATCAAAATCCTTTACAGTATTTTCTGAGAGTAGCATTCACATACAGACAGAAAAAAAGCGTGGAGGGACTTTAATTTTAATTCGAAATGTCTAAGGACATACAAAATCGATCTTGTAGTTAAGGGCTTAGTCTGTTTCAGCAGACCAAGCTTAAAACCTGTACTATGAGAAATGTGTTAAAATCGTATTTAAGTGTTAGGAATTCCTTTCTTAAGACATTCTTCTGACGTGTAGCCTTGTAAGTGAAACGTGGACGATAAATCTTCTTCTAATATATAACGCAGTGTGTCCGTATGTTTGTGTGTGCGTGTTGCATACGAATCTACAGTTTTGTTCTAATCTTTATGAAATTTTGTACACATAAACTTCAATCCATGAGGACGGTCGCCGTAAGTGTAAGAATCATGCACGATACACCTGATACATATTTGAGCTAGAGGCCTGCCTAGTGCCTATCCGAAAGACTTCACTGGTGTCTATCTGATTCTGAAGTGTTAACTGGTTCGTATCTCAGTCCCAAGTGAACGAGGTCCTTCAGTGGTGGCCACGAGCGGAGTTGCAGCATAGCGCGCTCGTGGCTGTCGTCGTAAGAACTCCGCGCCGTGCGTGCATGGCGGCGCGCGGCGAAAGTAGGTGGCGCGCACTTTAGACTTGTGCGACACCACAGTATACACACACATAGTTGAATGTACCTTCTACATTTTATCACAGTACGACACGTTTTTCATGAGATATGAACACATAAACAGTAACGTTCATGGAGAACAGCCCCATTATGCACCAAGTTTTAATCTATTACTGCTTTACTACCAGTTGTATTCCCAAGAGATTATACAGACATCCAGCTCTTATACAAATGAATATATACCTGAAAAATGGCAGGGATAAATAAACAGATACGCGGGTAACGCCGGGTTTCAGCTATTAGTTCATACAAGAACTGTCTACAAAAGATTTTGTATGGTGCATACCACAGTGTACTTTCTACGAACTTTGACAAAGATCTACAGTTTTATACCAATATTGATGAAATTTTGCATACTTAACCGTAAGAACAAGAGGAACATCGCTGTCCACCTGACATTTTTACGGTGCAAGGCGGAGGGCACTTTACAATAAACTTAGATACCACTTCGCTGATCAAAATGTAAGTTTCCGTTATAATATTAACTCTTAGTTTGAAAACAGTTGTACTATTAATTCACGTTATTACCCCGCCATTCATTATTTTCTTTGAAGTGCAGGCTCATAAACTATGTGATAAATTAAAAATCTGACGTAGGTAAATTGCAACATTCCACGATCCAGGATTCAAGGGCATCTTTTACTTGTTCTCTAAGTTTCAATTTGCTTGTACAATTCGTTTTAGAAACGCCAGTTGTCTGTCTCTAATGAACTGCTCGTGGCAGGTGAATCTACCGCAGCGTCCCTGTCACGCACGGATTGTAACCTAGAGACGTTAGATTCATTACGAGAGTAGTTGAGAACCTCAGAAATGCAGTGATCAACGTGAAGGTAGAGGAAGAATATCACGCCAACTGGAGCACGCCAAGGAAGGCACGGCAAGGAGACGATCAAGGCTGCCTTCGGCTGCCTTGCCTTGTCCCTGCAGCACGTCGGCTGGGTCTTACGACAGCGTCGCATCTGCAGCGACGCGTAATCCTCATAGGCGATGCAGGGCGGCCGAGGAATGATTCAGGGACCAGAAACGCGGGCCAGGAAGGCGTGAGCTACGTGCCGCGTAGTGCGTGACGCCGCGTACACGCCTGGTGACACCGCGCACAGCATTACTCACTGCTGCGCGCTAGTTCCGGAACGAGACTGAAAGGCGGAACGCGGTGTGGAAGCGACTGACGGACCGGAAGCGTAGCCTTGCGATGAATCCTACCGCACTTGTCTATCTAATCAAAGTCACCGTCACGTCGAGTGACATGCTGCGTCGAGAAGAGACGTTGAACCCTAATCTTTCTTCCTTCCTCCCTTTCCGCATACGATTCCTTTACGTGTTCAACAAACACAACAGAAGGTAATTCTCCGCAGTGCAGATAACGGCTGTGACGTACAATACCAATGGCAGAGGTTTCAACCATTACGATTTAATCGTAATTGTTACGAAAATTGTTTAAAATTACAAGTTTGCGATTGGAGTGGTTCTGATTCCGATTTTCAGGTTTAAATAACAACTCGGTCATTTGTTTTCCGTCTGCAAAACTCGTTTCCCATTTCGATCGTGTGATGTCATCGACAAAAATAAAGTCGTAATGAGCAGTATCTTCGAGCATGTTCTTGTGGAAATCACCGGTACTGACAGTAACTTCTACGAACTCGAAAACTACGTAATACGGCATACGGGACGAATCCACAAAGGCGCGCCATTTTGGAATCTAGCAGCAACGAATGAAAATGCGGCATGTCAGTTGCCTTGTACCTTTCATAACGCGCAAACTCACCGAAATATCTTAACCTGCTTTGTTTCTGTAAGTTATGATTTTACGTTATCTTGTGGTTATGTGCAATTTATGATTCTTCTAGATATCTCTGGAAATTACCAAATCTAATATGTTCGGTTCTGAGGAAGAAAACAATTAGTTTTGTTTCACCCCTCCCCACCCACACATATACCTGCTGTACACATCAGAATTATGTAGTAATACGCTTCCCATATATCATCTGCAACCTTACAAAACTGACTTCACAGTTTTGATCATTTTGTATTCACTTATTCTCCTTGGAACCTATCAAACAACCCCCTGCCTCCCTCCCCGATCATACATATTACGTCGCATTACTATTTGCCATATTCAATAGTTGGAATCTCTGCAATGGAGCACAATTAAGTGTGGGGTGTCCCACGGGTCTGTTTTGGGACCATTGCTTTTTCTTATTTATATAAATGATATGCGTTCGAGTATAACAAGTGATAGCAAAATATTTGTTTGCTGATGATACCAGTTTGGTAGTGAAGGATGTTTTCCGCAATATTGACACAGTATCAAATAATGCAGTTCAAGAGATAAGTTGATGTTAGATCACAGTAAAATTCAGTTTTTACAATTTCTAACGAAAGCGTACATTTTGATTTCACATAATTGACATATGATAAGTGAAATTGAACAGTTCAAATTTCTAGGTAAGCTGTCTTCGAAAGCCCTCGTTCAGGATCTTATTCCAAAACTAAATTCTGCTATATTTACTATTAGAACAACATCTGAAATAAGTGATTTTTCAACACGAAAAGTAGTTTACCACGCTTACTTTCACTCATTTATAACGTGCGGCGTTATTTTTTGGGGTAACTCGACTGAAACAAAAAGGATACATATGGCTGAGAAACGAGCGGTTCGAGCAATATGTGGTGTAAGTTCACGAACGTCATGTCGACGACGTTTTTTCTTTAATGTCGTTTGTTGTTAATAATAGCAGCTTATTCCCACGAGTTAGCAGCTACACTTGCATCATGCCTCCTTAACACTTGTGCAGAAACGTGTGCAGTATTCTGCAGCATCCATTTTCAATAAGCTGCGACAAGAACTCAAGAATCTAACCCACACGTTTGCAAATCTAAATTGAAGAGTTACCTTATGGCTCACTGCTTTTATTCTGTCGACGAACTCCTAGAAAAGTTAAACAATTGAACTAATTCATTTTTTTCTTTATTGATTCTTTTCACTTTGTCTTAATAGTGTCGTGTGCATAGGACTACTTAAAAATGTCCTATTACCATTCCTGTGTTAAACTTTATGTATTGACTTGCTCCTCAATTAGGTCCTGACGAACAGAAAACCATATTATTATTATTATTATACCTCGCAACTTGTGAATAAACTGTGTATTACACCTAAGGAGCAAAGAAACTGGTATTGACCTGGGTACGCAAACTCTGTCATATGTACACACTCAGAGGATCGCATTGCGATCTACACTCCCCGAAAATTGAAAAAGACCATCATGAAATCGTCCCCCCAGCAGAGGGAAATTTTATTGTCACATTCTTGAGGATGGATACAACACACGATCACACAGACGTAGCCATACGCACGTGAATACAGTTACTAGAACGTGTGCAAATTCGACCCTATTACCGCGTATACCCTCCTTTTACAGCAAATACAAGCTGCAATTCTCCCAAGGAGACGATCCTAGAGGTGCCGAATGTATTCTTGCGGAATGACTTGACTTGCAATATCCACCTTGCGCCTCAGTGGAGCCAGATTTCGTGCTGGTCGTGCAGACCGCCCAAGATGACGATTCATCCAGCCTCAAACATGCTCTACTGGGGACAGATCTCAGGATCGTGCTTGTCAGGGCACTTGTACACCTTGAAGAGCACGTTGGTTGGTACAGGAGACATTGGACGTCCCTTGTCCTTTTGGAAGAGCATATCGCCTTGTTGGTGCATGGACGGTAGTAAGGCGCGGTGAATGATGGTTTCAATGTATTGTGCACTGTTCATTGTTTCCTCGACGATCACCAGAGGACAACAGTCAGTGTAGGATATGGCTCCTCACATTATGATGCACTCACGTTCCAACATAGTTTAGCTTGCCACCAGAGGAGTCGCAATAGGCGCTTATTGAAGGAAGAATAGAGGCCTGTCACCTTGAGTGATGAGTGTCGCTTCTGCCTCGGTGACAGTGATCGTCATACGCGTGCGTGGCGTCGTACCGGGGAACCCGAAAATCTGGACAGCGACACACGGCGCCGACACGCAGCATCATGTTATGGAGAGCCATATCTTACACTAGGCGTTCGCCTCTAGTGATCGTCGAGGGAACGTACATAGAAATCGGTACATTGAAACCATCATTAAAATCGTCTGCTATCGTTCATGCACCAATAAGGCGATATGCTTTTTCCAACACAACAATGCACGCTCAGGTGCGTCCTGTACCTCCAAATGTGGGGTGTACGACGGATAACCTGGCCAGTTCTGTTCCCCAATGAACATATCTGAGCCATATGAAACGTCATCCTGAGCGGACTGCATCTCCGACATGAAATCTGGACTAACTGAGGCACCAGGTGGAAATTGCATGGCAGGCAATTCCGCAAGACTCTATTCGGCACCTCTATGATTGTCTTCATGGGAGATTTCCAGGTTCTATTGCTGCAGAATGAAAGTATACCACATACTAACGTCGGCACTGTGCACGATCTGGTTACTGTACTCACGTGAGAATGGCTCCGTCTATGTGATCATGTGTTGCATGCATCCTGAGGGATATGTCAACAACATTTTCCTCCGCTGGGTCGCAGACTTCATGGTGTCCTTTTTTCATTTTCCGGAAGTGTATATAAATGATAAGATGGAGAAAATAACTTATAATTTAATTTAACAAGCCGAAATTTCAGGTAGACTGATACATGAGAAGATTGGTTTTAATTATTGATATTGTTACTTCTACTGGTATATTTGTAAACAAGTTCACCACATCAAAGGATGCAAATATGGCTGTGTTTGGTATGGGGATGTTGAGATTCCTACATTAGTGTTACCCCACAATTATTTCTTCTTGAATAATACATTTTATGAACAGAAAGATGAACTAGCGAACATTTATATAAATAATAGCATCAGCTAATGTGGCTTTGCCATACAGCTACTGTGAACGGCTGAAAGCAAGGGAAAACTACAGCCGTTACTTTTCCCGAGGACATGCAGCTCTACTGCATGAAAATATGATGGCATCCTCTCGGGTAAAATATTCCGGAGGTAAAATAGTACCCTATTCGGATCTCCGGGCAGGGCTACTCGGCAGGATGTCGTCATCAAACCAGTCTGCGGGCTGAAACCACAACAACAAAATCCTGAATGATAAGCTAGAATTAAGAAACCAATTGTACTTCTAAAACTTTATACAGCTTTTGTAATTTCAACTAAGAAAGATGATATTTAACTGATAGGGAAGTTTCTTCGTCGGCCATTAGAAGGTGACTTCAGATGTAAAATTAAATGTATTTTTTAACAATTAGCATAAGGATATTTGCACTTACACTGCAGTATGCCATATCTATAAATGTCATGCTCTTTGGTGTATCAAATCAGCTGATGAAACAAACGCTGCCATCTTGAATTTAGTTCACCTCACAGATCGACATGGAGGGATACGAATACACACACATCACTTTCCTGTAATAATGTAGACGGAAGACCTTTCCGTGAAGTAAGTTCAGTGTGTAAGCAATAGACGTAATCTTAATTCAAATGTAAACAATACAAGCAAGATAACTTTTTTATATATTTGGGATAAAAGTAAGATAAAAATATTTAGCCGTGTGACCTATGGATTTACATACCTTTGTTACTTTACGACACTACCGACTGATGATGCGCTCCGGCCTGAAACTAGTAACGGTGAAACAAATCTATGTATAAATGAATGTTTGCCTGTATGTCCTCTATGTGTTCATAAACCATTCATTAGATTGCAATGAAACTTTGTTGAACTGTTCACTGTACGCCCACGAAGGTTCCTGACCCAAAAACAAAAGAGCACGACACATAGATCAGGAGATATGACGTCATAAATAATGAGCGGCAACCGCGTGAGAATACCTAGATTTATGCGTCAATTATTGGAAAATGGGAGTAGTTAGGGACCAGTAACAAAGTTTGTAAGTAATTTTGGACGTTTATGAAGCGTTTTGTAACTGACCTTCCCCCCTCCCCCAACCCCTCACACACACACACACAAAATTATGAAACAAAAGAAGTCTACCACCCACAACAGTTACGCTGTAGATGCCGTAAAACTGTCGCATCAGGCATGACTTTGTATCAAATAAAGTTAGTATTACAAATTTGCATGTTACCCTTAATTCTCTTGCATCGAAAATTAAGCAATCTGTATTCTTAATCTCTCTGTATAAAAGCGAAAGGACACTCACTCACTCACTGACTAAACACGAAATCTCGCAAACTACTTCACCTATGAAGCTGAAATTTGGCCGGAATGTAGTTTATAGGTAGGAAACGTCAGCCAATAAGTATTTTGTGATAGGTGCATGGCGGAGCATACTTCTCCTACAGAATCACGAAATTTACAGTTTCATTCCGATCTTCACGAAATTAAGCACGCTTGACCTTTAAAACAAGGGGGATGTCATCTTCTACCTTAAGTTTCATATGGTGCACGGGGAAGGGTACTTTGCAACATAAAAATGGATCCCCAAATACCAGGTCGCACCATAACTTGAGAACGGCTCGACCGATTTCACAGTTTTTATTTATTTATTTATTTATTTTTGTTCTCAGAACATGGGTTGTCTGAAGTAGAGCTGGAATATTTGAGAACAAGAATATGCGTTTATCAATGTGACCTAGCATTTTATTGCATAAAAATCTATAGTTTTATTCCGATATTGATGACATTTGTCACACACTACCTGAAAAACAAGAGGAATGTTATTGTTTCGTGCGGTGTATGGTGGAGGGTACTTAACATATGGAATTTTACAAAATGCATAGTTTTGCTCTCCAGTCTTTATGAATTTTTGCGCACATGACCTTTAAACCAAGAGGAAGATCACTGGGTACATAAATGTTTGTATGGGTCATGACAGAAGGTACCTTGCAGAAAACTGCCGAGAGAGGGAAAGGTGGAAAAGAACAGAGATATGGGAGAGAAGGTGGTGGATGCAGAGAGAGGGGGGATGTGGACTACGAGAGTGCAGGATAAATAAACACCCGAGCAAGGCCGGACTTACAGCTAGTTCATAGTGTGGTGTCGCACAAGTACAAAGTGCGCGCCACCTACTTTCGCCGCGCGCCGCCCTGCACGCACGGCGCGGCGTTCTCACGACTACAGCCACGAGCGCCCTCTGCTGCAACCCCGCTCGTGGCCACCACTGAAGGACATCGGTCACTTGGGACTGAGTTAGCAACCAGTTAGGACCTTCGTAATCAGATAGGCACCAGTGAAGACTTTGCTATCGTACAGGCACTAGGCAGGCCTCTAACAACTATGTATCAACATTCTGCAGTACTATGTAAAAGTTAAGTATTGTTACATTCTGTGCAATATATATCTCTTTCTAATTTACTCGAGTGTTTATAGTTTCTGGCTGCTCCCCTCCGTACCTGCACCAGCGTGATATTTTTGTTCCTGTGTCGGGCTCATTCCACTCGGCCACCGACACCTACGACGAGGCTGGGACACAAAAGCGGCGACGAAGTTGGGACACAAAACATAGATAAAAACCTTGTGGCTGGTTGTAGCATTTATTTACGAAAACAGCTGCGATGTTCTCTAACCAATAACAATGAACGTAGGGTTGCTCGGGAATGGTAGTGCTAAAAATACACGTGTAGCTTGATCACCTACTCAGTATTGTAAGGGTGCGCCCTGCTCGACTGTCGTCCGCTAGCACTGCATAGGAAGAGGCCGCTGGGTACAGGCGCAGCGCAGGCTGTGCGCGCTCCGCTCTACTCGGTTGCCAGGCAACAGGCGGCAGGCAGCAGGCGGCAGGGTGGCTGCCGCGGTGAAGACCTTCCACGCCTGGCCGGCATGCCGGCTGCGGGGAACCGGTTTGTCTCAGCCTCTCTCCCTGGTCCGCATTACCTGCACCAGCTCAGCGGCGGTAGCACACCTCACCACTCCACCCAGCCGCAGCCACTCGCTCTAAGGCCCCTTTTACACTATCGTCTTTTCTCACAAGGAGAGTGCCTGACATGTGGGTCACCGGTTTCGACCAGATTTTCCATTGCCTTTCTATTCAATATAAAGAGACACGCGTTTCAGATTTTTCTAGACAGTAGGTTTTGAAAAAATCAAGGTCAAAGTTGTTGAAGGAAAATGGCATTTTCAATGCTATACATCGAAGGATCGTCTGAATATGAGCAGTTTTACTAATATAATATGGATTCAAAAGTTAATGACGTTCGCGTAATGGACGTTTTTGTGTTTCCATGCCGTTGGTTGGGTATTCGTAAACATGAGTGACTTTCCGAGCGGTCTATGGCTTGGTCTGTCATACCTGGATCCTGGTTAGAGTGTGTGTGTGTGTGTGTGTGTGTGTGTGTGTGTGTGTGTGTGTGTGGATAATATTTGCATATTTACAATACCTTTTCCTGCCTTAGTTTCATGTAAACGATCGGGAAATGTAATTCATATTCAATATTTATTCACTCACAGCAGATATAAAACGTTACATGTTGTCACCTGTTACTGTCCTTCAAAGTAGTCAACAACGCTGTGTAGAACCCGTTGCCAGCGAAGTGGAAGGCGTAGCAAACCCTGTTCTGTTGATGGTGCAATCTCTCAAACAGTTCTCATGCGAATGCCGCGGAATGATACCTTCATCTTCGGAATCAATTCCAAGTCGCAGGAAGTCCGGGGAATATGGTGTATGGTAGACTACTTCCCAGTCTCATCGACCGAACGGAGCACCAACCGCTTGCGCTGTATGCGCCCGCGCGTTGTCGTGCAAAATGATTTGTGGATTGCGCAGAAAGTGCGCAAAACTGGTGATCGAAAAACGAACAGTATTGTTGTCCAATTGAAGGTCTGCCGTGGAGGAACGTAATTCTTTAGGATAACACCATCACAGTGGTTGACGAGAATCAAAATAACTTTCACCATACTGGGGCTCTGACGCACATTTGACTTTCGCGGTGACCCATAATGACGCCATTCGTTGGACTGGCGTTTGTTTTGACTCCTAAGATGTGGTTCATGTCTCATTTACGATACGGCGTAAGAAAGCCTCTCCTTCACGCTCATTTCTCTCCAAGTGCGTCTCAGCAGCGTCGTAACACATCCATTTCTGCATTTCCCTCAATTCATGCGGAACCCATCATGATGTAAGTTTTCGCATGCCGTGGCGTTCCTTCAGGGTGCGCATAGTCGTAAAGCGCTAATCCGGTTTCATGGGCGAGCTCACGAATCGTCTGCCGTATTACTGTCCACTATCGCGGCAACAGTATGTGCTTCTTCAGAAACGCTAGGACGACCTGGCCTATGCATATCTGCCACAGTTTGTGGCAGATACCCAACGTACCACTGTTCTGTACGGCAATGCCGACTCCCCGTACGCCTCTTGATGACCTTGATGACACTGACGTGCTGTACGAGCTCTGGCACATTCAATATTGATCCAACTCCGTTATTTCTGTTTTGAAATCAAAGTGACACCGTTACGTTAGACCGCTCGCTCCCAAGTGACGGTGTTCCTTCGATTGTGCCCACGCCGTTGACGTGGAACGGGCGAGTTCATTTGTTCGGAGGTAATGTAGATAGGTCTACAACGTATGAGATCAGCGACAACATAGAACTGTTGCCAATGTTTCAGTTCCAACCTTCGTAGAGATAAACTTCTAAAGTAAATTATTAAGTACTTCCAATTACTGGCCGTCTATTCGTCAGCATTCGCACAGCCAGTAGGGTGAAACTTATCATAAAAACAACGAAAAACCAAATATTTCTCACATACCTGATTTATGTTGCTGAAGACAGGTCTAAGAAGAAGACCTGTCTTCTTCTTCTTTCTCGTAGCCTGGTCCCACGTCAAGTAGGGTCGGCGTTGCTCTTCTGGATCCTTCTCCTCCATAATACTCTATTCACTGCTTCTTCCTTCTTCCATCCTTTCTCCTCATCCTTCCACCTCATCTTCGGTCTTCCTCTCCTTTTCACTCCTCCAATCTTTATATCTTCAACTCTGTTTCCGACAACTCTTTCCCTTTTCTCTGCAAGTGTCCATTTCTTTCTTTTTCCTCGTGAGTCCCACTTTCACAACTCCTCTAAAAAATTGATTTCTAATTCTGTCCTTTCTTGTTACCCCACACATCCACCTCAGCATCCTCATTTCTGCTACTTCCATCTTCCTTTCCATGGGCTACTGTGACTGGCCATGTCTCTGCCCCGTATATCATAGCAGGCCTTACCACAGACTTGTACACTTTCCCTTTCAACCCATTGCTCACCATCTTGTGACACAATATTCCGCTCATTTTTCTCCAGTTGATCCAACCACAGTTTATTCTCTGCTGTACCTCGCTTTCCAGTCCTCCGTCCCTCTGAAGACAGGTGTGCAAGATGTTAATTTCGATGCGTACCAAGAGTATAAAAGTATATCTTGAAAGGCAGGCAAATACAATTGATTATGAACCAAGGCATGAATTTTAATAGCATCTGCTCTATCATCATTTCTCTGCTCTCGTGTAATGTGTCATGATTCTGAAGTCTTGCGATAAAATTCTTGACCTGTCGGGACAAATAAAGGTCATAAGGTTGACAAAGAAAGGTGCGTACCGGTGGTATCACTTTAACATTGCAGGTCGGTTGAGTGTCATCATTTATTTTTCTGCTCTTGTGTATTACACAAATTAAACGGCTGTAAACAGATACACTTAATTGAGTATTAACCACACTTCCCGATACTCTACTTCAAAATAAGGCAAACTATTCTTGTCAGTTGACCACTGGAGACGAGTGTATCTGCTGCAGCGTCCCTGACACTTTATTGTCGTACTGAGTCTCGTCTGTTTCGAATAGTCCTTTTCGATGTCACGGTAGAACCAAAATAATGGAGACGAATGGAAGCATCCTATGACAAGAGTTTATTATTGACAAAGGAAAGTAAATAGTGAATGTTCTTGTCAAATTCCATGTGTTACATTCTGTACACTCTATTCATTTACACGCAAAAAATCCGGCACACCTAGTACTTACTTATTCCAGTCTTATGTTAGTCGACCTCTTCCTCCCTTTTCTTTCGCATCCACCCTCTACAACCTACTCTGTCCATCACGTCTTCTCTCTCTCTCTCTATCTCTCTCTCTCTCTCTCTCTCTCTCTCTCTCTCTCTCTCTCTCCGCCATGCACCATATCAAATGTCAGGCGGTCAGCGATCTTTCTCTTGTTTCCAAGATTAAGTGTGCAGAATTACATCAAGATAACTATAAAGCCGTAGATATTTGTCGAAGTTCGTGGAAAAAGTACACTGTGGCATGCATCATACAAAATCGTTTATAGACCCTCTGTAGCACTCGTTTCAAAAGCTTCTGTTACCTTCTTGTTTGAACTGTTTATCGTCCACGTTTCACTTACTTAAACGCTACACGTCAGACGAATGTCTTAAGAAAGGCATTCATAACACTTAAATTCGACTTTAACACATTTCTATTTTCGTCCCATACACATTCTGTATTTTGTTTGTTCTATACTCCGCCCATCGTAATTGGTTTACTGCTTAAGTAACAAAACTCACAACTTTTATAATCTAGTATCCTAATATAATTCACCAAGTGAGGTGGCACAGTGATAAACACACTGAACTCGCATTCGGAAGGACGGTGGTTCAAATCCATCTCCGGCCATCCAGATTTAGGTTTTCCGTTATTTCCCAAAATCACTCCAGGCAAATACCGGGATGGTTCCTTAGAAAGGGCACGACCGATTTCCTTCTCAATCCTTACCCCAACATCTGAGCATTAGCTCTGTCCCCCATGACCACGTTGTCGACGGGACGTTAATCCCTACCCTTCGTTCCTCCTCCTCCTAATATAATTCCTTCAGAATCGCCTGTTTTAATTCGACTACTTTTCCATTACCAGTTTGGTTCTTGTTGGTATTTCTCTTATAACCTCCTTTCAAGACACTGTCCATTCAATTAAATTGCTCTTCCGGGTCTTTTGCTGTCTCCTATAGAACGACAATTTCATCGATACACCATTTTTATTTCTTCTCCCTGAACATTAATTCCTAGTCAAAAGCTGTTCTTGCTTTTTTTTTTTTTTTTTTTTTTTTTTTTTTCTTCACAGCTTGTTCAGTGTGCAGATTGAAGAGCACTAGGGAGAAGCTACAACTCCATCTCATTTCATTTCCAATCAATGCTCTTCTTTCATACCTTTCGACCCTTATAACTGATGTCTGGTTTCAGTTCAAGTATTATATAACTTTCCGTTACCCATATTTTACTCCTGCTGTTTCAGAATTTGAAAGACTGGTTCCAGTCAATATTGTCGAAAGCTTTCTCCAAATCTTTAAATGTAAGTACGATGCTCCCATAAGTTTTGGAATCCGTATAGGCTTTATGTTTTTGTAGTAAATGTAATATACAGGGTGTTCTAGAATGATGTTTTAAAAATTTGGGGATTGTAAAGGCGATTTAACTGGATAAAGTCCTGATAAGGAATCCATAATTGTTAGTGTCTTTAGCATCTCATTTTGCCTAAATAACTAACACATGCAATTTTACCTTTTCCAGGTACGTGGATTCCGGATACTTCACTGATTCAGGGTATTTATGCAATCGTCCGTAAGGTAAGTGTATGTGTTTGTGCTGGATATTTGGAATCCCCATTACAAAATCGATGACTTATAGAAGGGAGAAGTAGGGGAACTACTGTCCTATGTGCCATCCAGTGACGCTACTGGCACTCTTATCTTTGAAGTGCTTTCCGATAAATGTTTTGAAAGAACGTAGTATGTACCAAAACATGAAAGAAAAGTACAGTAAACAGAGACTCGAAAATACCGATCCCCCATAGTTTTAAAGCGTCGTTCTGGAACGCTATGCATATATATATATAGGGAAATACTGTTAGACAAAGGCTCCAAAAGTGTTTATGTTCAATGAATTTTTTTTCTTTAATGCAGTAAAAATCATCCAGTCTAAAAATCATCCAGGCGGTTATAGGGTGTATAAATTTTGGATGGACAATGTAACGGTTTTCTGTTGAAGCTAACAGCGAAAAAGAAAATGCTGTGCTGTGAATATATGTGGTTTACTTACCTTTATTGGAAGCTACTTGGGGAACGACAGTGGGGTATGGAAACCGTTAGACGAATCTTTGTTTGTCCATCTTGGACTGTGATGACTGGGACACGGCTGTATAATTACTTATAAATAGACCTTCACACACCACCAGCCAGTGGGGGCTGGTGCTTCAGTTGACTGTGGGTTCACTTTTCAGAGTGACGGAATTTTGTTTTTAATAATGGGTCCGCCCCCCGCTCTGTGACCAAAGAGACAATTTGGCGCACCTCTGTGAGTGACTCTGGGGGAAAGCTCAACGGTTGCCACACCACCCCTTTTAAAAAAATATTTTCGTTAAAAGATCTTCAAAATTGCCTAAAGTCGAGCTGAAGCGTCGCCCTACAAAGCTTCTTTATTTCACACATTTGTTTCAGACCTTAAAGCTGAGAAATATGTTTCTAAACAACACTGAACGTTGTTCATTTTTCTTTGGTAATAAACACCAAGAACATATGAATATGCGCATGAACACAAAAACTCAATAAGTAACTGATTACACTGTTAAGTGACTCTAACAAAATGAATTTCTTACGATGAAGAGAGAAGCTACCTTTGGATCACCTGGCACTGTAAGCAGCACCACTTCCAACCTTACGCATTCACAATGACTGCTCTCCACCACAACTTTTCAAACAGTTCGATATTTGTTATAAATGTCGTTTACCCACTAACTCGCGACACATTTTCGAAAACGGCCAAAGATATGTGGCAAGTAACAATACAAAAATCATTGCTGTACCCGTATCTGTTAAAAAGAATATTGAGTTTAAAAAAATTGCTTGCAGTTGGTCTCGCACCCACTAACTACGACTCCGCAGCGCGATGCCGCTAACCATACAACTATTCTTGGTACGTCGGAACCAGTGACATTATTATTCACGTTCGGATCTTCTTACATTTGTGCATCTGTAATCTATAGTTACAAGATAATTTACCAAATATGACGTGTGTAATAAATCTTCAATGCGCCAAAAACAAATATGAGGGGCAGATGTTGCCTTTATGTATTATTTGCGCATGCGCAAGGCGAGGTGCGCTGTAGCTCCATTGTCTTTGCTTCGGGACCATTCCTGCGTAACCGCTAGAGTTCGAGTATCCACGAGCTCGCGTCTCTACCAGCTCCAACGCCAATGTTAACCATAATCAAACCTTGTACAAGACAACAATAATGACAGGTATAAAAACGTACGTGTACAAAAGGTAACATATATAGAAACTATATTGAATTGATATTAACGTCGCATTGGTACAATAAAGAGGGAACTGATAGAATGATGAGTATAAACAAGCACATATTAAATATCTTCTAATATTAAGAAATAAGGCGTGAGGGTAAATCTCATTTGTTATAGTTTCTCAATTAATGAGGTATTATAGAGAAGAAGCAGAGTTAACATGAACACTACGCCATTATCGCACTTGAGTGACATGTTTGTAGTACAATCAAATGGACCTATGTATCACACTGCAAAGAATTTACACGATGTACAGCTCTTATATGATGTGATAAAAGTGGTACCATAGCTGTCAATGGCAGTTCTACTCTACTATCACCTTCTTAAGTATTTACTATTCCTCCTGAAACTCCGTTTCCGTGTATTTCATATACAGGGTGTCCCAGCTATCTTGTCCACCCAAAATATCTCTGGAACAATAACAGCTATTTGAAAACGACTTTCACCGGTATCAATGTACGGCTGGGGCCCATGAATGTACATATTTGGAAACATTCTAAAATGAAAGCAAATATGTTTTTTAACAAAAACTTGTGTTTTTTAATGGACACCCTATATTTTATCTTCAGCAATCCATAGCATGACAAATCACATGAACAATGGCGTTGATTGCATCGAAATATTCCAATTACATCCCGAGATTGCGACGCTAAGTTGACGCTTGATATACGCGAAACGCGCGGCTAGCGCACGTCCTGAGACTCAAGCGAGAACCCCGTGCTGCTCAGAACTTGCGCTAGCCGCGCGTTTCACGTATTTCAACCGCCAACTTCGCGTCGTAATATCTCGGGATGTAATTGGAATACTTCGATGCAATCAACGCCATTGTTCATGTAATTTGTCATGCTATGGATTGCTGCAGATAAAATATATGGTGTCCATTAAAAAACACAAGTTTTTGTTAAAAAACATATTTGCTTTCATTTTAGAATGTTTCCAAATATGTACATTCATGGGCCCCAGCCGTACATTGATACCGGTGAAAGTCGTTATCAAATAGCTGTTATTGTTCCAGAGATATTTTGGGTGGACAAGATAGCTGGGACACCCTGTATATGCATACATCACTTAACCCTTTGATGCTCATGAATAAACACAGGAAAAAACTATAATAATTTCTTTCAAAATCTACTTCTATTGTCTCTAAAAGCAATAATGTAGTGTAATAACAATACAATTTGAATTTCACAATAAAATATTCTAGGTGGCTTCATAGAGAAACCACTGGGCTGTTACGACAGTTTTCGGTGGGGCTTGATCTGTTAGAAGGTATATTTGAACCATATTCCTATGAAAACTCAGTAGTTTCTTTTGACAGTATCTGTTGCATCCAATAAATATGTTATTTTAGTTCTGTATTCTCATCACACACATCATCGTCATTGTTGCCACTTCAGCGCACAGCTTCATTCACATTCTATTCAAATTGAGCTATGGTCTATTCAGGTGAAATAAGTCTAATTTCTTCATCAATTTCGTCTGAATCATTTCCAATATCCGAAACTACATCCATTTGCATATTTGTGCTTAGATCAGATGCTTTGAATCTCTGCTTTACTCTTGATGGCGTTCTGTTATCCATACTGACATCCTAAACAATAAAAGAAAAAGCAACCTGTAGATTTACCGTTTGAAGGTCGTTATGTCCCAATGGTTTCATTCTGTAACCACCTACATTTTTGTAAAGAAGTGAACTTTACATTATAATTATCAATATAGCAATCTTCCAAATATCATAAAATGGAGTATAAAATAATGCATTAGCTGAAACTACAATTATGTGCTGTATAGATGTCACAAATTAATTTCATTATGAAGTTTGGGTCTAAAGCACTTGTATTCGGCGCAGCGTTACACAAATTTCGTCTTTTACCCGACAAGAATCACTTCTCTACTGCAACAAGAAGCTGGATCTGACACTAGAGGTCACCAGCAATCAATGAAGGGTGATGGTTTCTAGAAGGAACCATTGAGCCGGAAAAGCAGGCAAAGTAAAAATGTGGTTTCTGGCTGGAACCACTACGCCGGAAAGAGTTAAAACTCGTTATTTAGATTTCGTCCATCTACCTTGAAAACATGGTTAAATGCTGGCCACTCTAGTTGACCATCTTTTAAGGTGCTTCTCTGCTGATGATAAACCCAGTGAATTTTTATATTAGCATCTGGTGCGCTGCATGTGTTAGAATTCTAATATTAAGAAATAAGGTGTGAGGGTAAATCTCATCTGTTATAGTTTCTCAATTAATGAGGTATTATATAGAAGAAGTAAAGATGAACACAACGTCATTATCGCACTTGAGTGCCATGTTTGTAGTACAATCAACCTATGTATCACACTGCAACGAATTGACACTATCTACAGCTCTTATATGATGTGATGAAAGTGGTATCATAGCTGTCAATGGCAGTTCTACTCTACTCTCACCTCCTTAAATATTTACTATTCCTCCTTAAACTCCATGTCCGTGTATTTTACAGATATATATATACATCAGTGCGTAAGGTTATTTACAACTTGTACAAAAACCAGGCAGCGGTTGTCAGAGTTGAAGAGCACAGAAGGGATGCAGTGGTTGGGAAGGGAATAAGACATGGTTGTAGCCTTTCTCCAATGTTATTCAATTTGTACATTGAGCAAGCTATAAAGAAAAGCAAGGAGAAATTTGGAGAAGGAATTAAAGTTCAGGGTGAAGAATTAAAAGCATTGCGTTTTGCCTACGACATAGTAATTTTGGAAGGACCTGGAAGAGTAGTTGAACGGAATAGACAGTGTGCTGAAAGGTGCATATAAGATGAACATTAACAAGAGCAAAACTAGGGTATTGGAGTGCAGTCTAAGAAAATCAGGTGAAGCTGAAGGAATTAGATTAGGTAACGAAACAATAAAGGCGGTAGATGAGTTTTGCTACTTGGGCAGTAAAATAACAAATGGTGGTCGCAGTACAGAGGATATAAAATGCAGAATGGCAATGGGTAGAAAAGCGTTTTTGAAAAAGAGAAATTTGTTAACATCGAATATTGATTTAAGCTTGAGGAAGTCCTTTATGAAGGCATTTGTGTGGAGTATTGCCTTGTATGAGAGTGAAAGTAAGGACGATAAAAAACAGTGCGGACTGGAAGAGAATAGTGACTTTTGAAATGTGGTGCTACAGAAGAATGATGAAGATTGGGTGGGTGGATCGCGTAACTAATGAGAAGGTACTGAACGGAATTCGGGAGCAAAGGAATTTCTGGCATACCTTGACTAAAAGAAGGGATCGATTGGTAGGATACATTCTTAGACATCAAGGAATCGCGAATTTAACACTGGAGGGAAGTATTTGGGGTAAAAACCGCAGATAAAGACCAAGAGTTGGATACAGTAAGCAGATTCAAACAGATGTAGCTTGCCGTTCTTATGTGGAGATGAAGAGGCTTGCTCAGGATAGGGTATTGTGGAGAGCTGCATCAAACCAATCTCCGGACTGAAGACCACAACAACAACATATACATAACTTAAAATCGTTATTTAGATTTCGTCCATCTCCCTTGAACACATGGTTAAATGCTAGCCACTCTAGTTGATGACCATCTTTTAAGGTGCTTCTCTGCTGATCATGAACCCGCGAACTTTTATATTAGCGGGTCCGCATCTGGTGACAATTTGCGGTCAACGCTACAATACGTAGGCATGTGTCGAAGTCTGTGTTGGATAGCCAAAGTCTGTCGCTGAAAATACACTGACTTAATCGTGACCACATTTACGTTCAGAGCGATTTCCCTCGCTGTTTTCACGGTAGAGCAGTGGTGTTTTAAGTGAGCTGCGGTGAGCACCAACAGTCGTAAGCTTTTGTTCCACCCTCAGATTTCATACCATCCATCCCCCCCACCCTCTCCTTTTGCTTCTATCTTCTTTAGTGACGGTTTCAACGTGCGCATTTCACGTTGGCAAATGTCACGTAAATAGTGGTGTCTGTGAATTCGCCGTCCTTCGCGTCTCTCAACGGCAGTGCAGTCGTGACGTGTGCGCGTGGCGGAGTTCCGTTTGTTGTCGCGCTTGTCAACTGACCACAGCACGGAAACGTCACACACGTTGGCGCGCCGCTTGCTCAGCACATCACTGCTGGAGTGATGTGCTAATCTCATTCGGCTTACTCTCTCAAAACAAAATAAAAATTAAATTAAAACAAACCTCACACACACATCACTTCCGAAATATTTTCTACGCTCTTCGTTCTTTACTTACTAATTTATTTGAGTAGCTTTTTATCAAGGCCGGACATCTGTAGTTTGCAAATAACTGAGATGAACGCCATTTTTATTACTAAAAGAGCAGTTAATACGTATGCATGCTAGTTTGGTGATCATTTGCAACTACATGATGACCAAACTAGCATGCATACGTATTAACTCCACGTATCGTAATAAATAATGGCGTTTATCTCAATTATTTGCAAACGACAGATATCCGCCTTTGATAACAAACTACTCATTTTATTGCTTATTTAGCCTGACCAGCATAGGGCCTTTAGGTCCTCTCTTACATCTAACCAGGAAATAACAAACACAAAAAATATTACGAAAAGTATTGTAATAATAAAATAAAAATAATAATCTAAAGTTAAAAGCCAAGATCGCAAAATATTTATTTTATGACAAGCGGTTTCAGTGGACTATGCCACCATCATCTGGCCACATCAAATTTTCTTACCTTATTTAACAAATGAAGATGAAATAGTATGTGCAACATGGCACTTAGTCTAAATAGAAACATATTGAATTGATTGGTATAATAATAATAAATAATAATAATAATAAATATTATTAAATAAATAATTTATTATTATTTAAAATGCTAAAATCAAAGTAATCGTTCGATGTAATGGTATAAATTTAGAAAAGGTAGCGCCTGAGAAAATAATATTCAGCGAAAATAAAGTTTACACCGAAAACAAATAAAGTTTGAAATTGTTCGTATTTTTTGAAATTAAAATTAGGGCGCTAAAATAACGGTAGGAGAAATATCTCAAGTTAGTGGCTGGGTTGCAAAACACTGCTATTAAACAAAAATTTTGCCTACAAAAATTTTCTGCAACTTAAAGGAGCTGATAAATGACACAAAAATATTTAATTTTAGCAACCTGCCTAAAATCCCCTCTGATTACATAGAAGAGGAGGTCGCCACGTATACATTGCACAGAAACTGTTTTAACGCACTCGTAAAACACCACGGCTAGCTCAAAAAAATTAAAAATAGTTAAATTTCGATAAACTGGCGTATATCTCAGGGACGTTTACTGCGAAACAAAAGGTTCTAAGATAATTATGGAGTACTGTGCATCGTTCCAACATTTAATTTCCCACACTGTAAGAAAATGGCGGCTGGTGGTATTCTGTAAAAAAAAAAAAAAAAAAAAAAGTCCATACACTATTAATATATTGTACAGTAAGGATTAATGAGATGGCTTTTAAATAAAAATATTGAAAAATGAAGATTTTCATTAAATAAAATTAGTTGTCTTATATTCTGAAAATACTGAACATACACGTACAATGATTTCCTACATCCTTTCTGTGATCAAAAAGAAATTACAATTCACACAAATTAAACAAAGAACCATGCGCTATTGCGTCCGAAATATATCAATGCTAGGCCAAGCAGAAGAAAGAATGGAGACTGCTCCTTCTTATTAAGTAAATCATGATAAGCATAAATGTACAGACTATAATGTGCTTGTTAAAGTTATACTTTCTTTGCATAAGATATGTGTCTTATCGATATGTAATAATTTTCATGAAAAAAACAGAATAATCGTAACAAATACAAGATGTTAAATAAATTTTGAAAAAAGTCAAGGCGGCCCATGAAACGTTATAATATATAAGTTAGAACATCAACAGCCTGTAAGATACAAGCTGTTGATGCTTTAATTTATATATTTTTATATTTAGACTAAGTGCTATGTTGCACGTACTATTTATTCTCCATTTTTTAAATAAGTTAAGATGACCAACTTGTGAAATTTGGTATGGCCAGATGATGATGGCATAGTCCACTGAAACCGCCGCTCGTCATAAAAGAAGTAAGTATTTTGCGATCTTAGCGTTCACTTTACGAAACTTTGTAATCTATCAGATCACCTGTACAACCTGCGAAGTCAAGTAATGTCAGTAAGATAATAATTAGTTGATATAAACACATTTGAAGTAATATTTAGCGTTTGAGAAGGAAGAGGGATAAATGTAGGGAAGGAGAAAGAAATGATAATGACCGAGGCTCTTAGGAATGAGTGTAATATAAGCATTGAGTGTTTTGCGATACACCGTAAGGTGCTGGCGGAGGGTACACAGTTCCACTACTACGCATTTCCTTTCCTATTCCACTCCCAAACAGACAAGGAGAAAAAAGTCTTTATGCCTCCGTATGAGCCCTAATTTCTCTTATCTTTGTGATCTTTACGCGAAATATGAGTAGGCAGCAGCGAGATCCTTCTACAGCCAACTTCAAATTCCGTCCCTCTAAATTTTATCAACAGAAATTCACGAAAAGAACGTCGTCATTCCTCCAGCGATCCCCAATTGAGTTCCCGGAGTATTTCTGTGACACTAGCTCATTGGATGAACCTACCAGTAACAAACCTAGCTGCTCGCCTCTGAACTGCCTCTATATCTTATTTTAAACTGATCTGCTGCGGGTCCCATACACTTGAGCAATACTCAAGACGTGGTCGTACAAGCGTTTTATACGCGGTCTCCTTTACAGGTGAAGTACATCTTCCCAAAATTCACCCAATAAACCGAAGTCGTCTGTCCGCCTTACTCACAACTGTCTTTACATGTTCGTTCCATTTCATATCGCTCTGCAATGTTACGCCTAGATATTTGAACGACGCGACAGCATCAAGAAGCTCACTACTAATGCTGTATTCGAACATTATGGGATTGCTTTTCCTACTCATGCACATCAACTTACATTTTTTCTACATTGAGAGCTAGCTGCAATTCTTCGCCCCAACTACAAATTTTATGTGTATGCTATTACAGTCATTTAAAGACGACAGCGTCCCATACGCCACAGAATCATCAGCAGACAGCCGCAAATTACAAATTACTCGGCCAATAAGATCATCTATATAGATATTAAATAATAGCGGTCCTATCACACTGCCCCTGGAGCATGCCTGACAATAAACTCGTCTCTGATGAACACTCGCCGTCGAGAACAACGTACTGGGTTCTGTTACCTAGGAAGTCTTCCAGCCAGTCACAAATCTGTGAACTTATTCCATATGCTCGTATCTTCGTTAGCAGTCTGCAGTGTGGCACTACGTCAAATGCCTTTTTGAAATCGAGAAAAACACAGTCCGCCTATTGCCCTTCATCTATGGCTCGCAAGATGTTGAGAAAAAGGCAAGCTGTGTTTCACGGGAACTATGTTTCCTAAAACTATGCTGATTCATAGAAAGAAGCTTTTCCGTCTCGAGGAAATTTACTATTTCGAACTGAGAATATGCTGCAAAATTCTACCGGAAACTGATGTCAACGATATTGTACTGTAATTATGTGGGTCAGTTCCTAAGCACTACCTGGTGTAGACTTTCTTTGAATGATTCTAAAATTACTATAACAGCACTGGGGGGCCGGTAAGAACATCCAACTATTAACTTTACTTCTTTTAGACCTGTTATACGTGCCCAGATAACTTCACAGTTACTTTCAACCTCGATCTCAGTAGAAACAATATTTTTGTCCACAGCGATGAACACTTCTCCTCCAGTTGTGTCCGATCTATCTTTCCGATATACATTTCACGCCTCGCTAAATATTTCTGAACTTGCCACATCATGATTGTGCCAGCTTTCGGTGCTTAAAACTATCTGAGCACAATAATTTCCCTGCAGCGCGGCAAATTCGGGAACTTTGTTTTTAATGCTTTGTAAGTTCGTGGCAAATATTTTGATAGTAGAATTTTTGAGACGAATGCGGCCTGAATTCGCTGTCTGAATGTTAACAGGCGAGTGCTCATCGAAGTTAGCGCCTAACCTAAAAAAAAAAAAAAAAAAAAAAAAAAAAAAAAAAAAAAAAAAAAAAAAAAAAAACAGCGTGTGCACTCCACAAGTACTCTGCTACCCGAGTAGCCGCTTCCTTAGTGTAGTGCACCCCTGATCTATGTAGGGGCGTCCTACAATTCCCCACCCGATAACGCAAATCCAGAAATCTGCAGAAATCATGACACAGAGTCGGCGAAGCCTCTGATTCAGACCCTCCACTCGGCTTCAAACCAAAGGATCCTGGGAACAATGCTACAAATCGACAGCTCTGCTGGCACCCCGCGTGCGAGGTTAGCAGCCTTCACCAATTCCGCCAGCCGCCCGTAAGAACTGAGGATGTCCTCAGAACTCAAGCGACAAGCGTCATTGGTGCCGCCTCCACATCTCGTATTAGCCCCATCACGCACCTAACATGAACACCACACTATGCTACACTACACGCTTAAAACATGCAGCTCGCATACTCCTGCAAGGAAAGATGCCTTCGCGCCTACTGTAGTAAAGGCCTTACTGCTCTATACAGCAGCTACCCCTAACTCCGTTCGCCATTAGTGTTGTCTGGCTTGTGAGCTCCATCGGAATTTGACTAATCTCTACGCTCTTCCGTCGGGCATACAGCTGGTCTAGTTTATGTCGATGAGAGGAAGAGAGAGAGAGAGAAGTATTAAGTAGACAGGGAGGAGTTGTCAGTTGGTGGTCACGTCTGCTTCTACTGGTGACGTGCAGAACGTGTCATTCTGTCGTCAGAAATTCCTGGCTTTCTTACAGCGGAAGCGTCATCCCGCTATCCACAGAACGACCCGCCTTCTAGCCAGTCATATCCGGGTAGCGTTGACTCATCAACGATCGGCTTGTGGATAAGAAGTCTATGGCGAAAGGGAGTGCCGCAGTAACCTTTTACTTCCTGGTAGACAACAGATTAAGGCTACAGCTTCCGATAATCGGACAATGAACTAATATGAGTTTAACTTCATATTTTAAAGGTTTAAAAAGTGAAGAGATTATTTCCAAACAGTACACCATTAACGTCGAATGGAACAGTGGCGTCAGTTACAGCTTTAGTGGTCTTGAAGACGTAGCTGCAAAATGAGTATTCCCGTCCCCGCTGACCTTTTATCATTTGCATTTCAAATTGTAGGTAAAGCTGTTATCAACGTAAAAATAGGTTTCGAAGTCACAGTACTCTGCTAGCCACGTTACTTTTACAACTGCTCTGCCCTTCCACGCAACTCTGAAGTAACTTCGTTAGAGGGGAACCTATAGTTTGACGTGTCCTCGGAACCGAACTGCAGTTCGTCATTTTTCGGAAAAAGAGATGTTGCTATAGGTTAAAGATTTCATAAAGCACAGGTAAAAGTAACAAGCAAGACCCAAAGTAGTCAGACATTACTTTCCAGTGAATTACTTCAATAGGAAAAGTTGATATATGTGCTTAACCGGAATTCAACCTTGGTATTCTGTTCTTTAGGAAAGGGCCGTAGGAGACATGGTCCGTGTTATGCATCACAAGACCAAGCGCCGTTATTTTATACTTCTGATCTGAACGCAATTGGTGCTGTTTAGTAGTTATTTACAGTGAGATTTCACTACTAAGTGAAAGAACACTAACCCTTCTTTGGTACAAAAAGTTGAGAAACATTCATATATAAATATATTTTAAGAACATGTAAAATTTAGGTTTCATTGTATCAGTTATGACATATGGCGCTTGGACTAGTTATGCATAACACCGTCCACGTGAAACAGTAGTCTGAACACAGAGAAATATCCGACGAGTTCATGCAGAAGCCCATACGATTTCTGTCTTCAATCCATAACATTAGAAATCTCTTTACAGAGAATAGTTGCCTCACACTACATAGAAATTTCCACAAATTACTACACACATACCTCATTCCTACCAGTCTCGACGTTAGATAATTCGTCTACTGCCGCGTTATAGCGTCCTACGTTTTTTATCAGTCCTTTTTTTCCTGCCTGCTATCCATTAAAAGAAATAAAGGAAGGAAGGAAGATTAGGGTGTAACGTCCCGTCGACGTCGCGGTCATTAGAGACACTGTACCCCAAAAGCGGCTTCTAATGAAATTGCATGCTTATGGAATATCTCCCCAATTGTGCGATTGGATTCACGATTTCCTATCAGAAAGGACACAGTTCGTTGTAATTGACGGTAAGCCACCGAGTAAAACAGAAGTGATATCTGGCGTTCCACAGGGAAGCGTTGTAGGTCCCCTACTCTTCCTCGTGTTTATAAACGATTTAGGAGACAATCTGAGTAGCTCCCTTAGACTGTTCGCGGATGATGCTGTCATTTATCGGTTAGTGAAGTCAGCAGAGGATCAAAAGCAACTGCAAAGCGATTTAGACAAAATTTCTGCATGGTGCGAAAATTGGCAATTGACACTAAATAAAGAAAAGTGTGAATTGATGCACATGATCACTAAAAGATTCTACCAAATACCTAGGAGTTACAATTACGAACAACTTAGACTGGAGAGAACACATAGAAAATATTGTGGAGAAGGAGAACCAAAGGTTACGTTTCATTGCCAGAACGCTTCGAAGATGCACCAGCTCCACCAAAGAGACTGACTACATCACAATTGTGCGTCCTCTCCTGGAGTACTGTTGCCCCTTGTGGGACCCTCACCATGTGCGACTGACGGAAGACACTGAGAAGGTTCAGAGAAGGGCAGCTAGTTTTGTTTTATCACATTACGTGGGGAGGGGGGGGGGTGTAAGCGTCACGGAAGTGTTGCACGAAGTGGGGTGGAAATCATTAAAACAAAGACGTTATTCATTGCGGCGTGATCTGTTTGCGAAGTTTCAGTCACCGACTTTTACTTCTGAATGTGAAAATATCAGAAATGAGATCCAAAACGGAACGATTTAGGTGTTTTTTCTTCCCGCGCGCTATTAGAGAATGGAACGGTAGAGAAAAGTTATGAAAGTGGTTAATGAAGCCTCTGCCAGGCACTTGAATGTGATTTGCAGAGTATCTATGTAGATGTAGATCAACTTTGAAATCAGGTGGAAGCATCATGGATGGCTATACAACAGGACGTGAGTTATACGTGTTGACGTCATCACATATGGGACTACTTAATACGGCCCACATCTGACGCCAGTGGTCTAGGTACGGAAAACACACTGTGCCGAAGTGACTGAAATATTAATCATTTCTTCAGAACGTAATATTAAAATGTCCTGTGAATATGATCTTCGTATTTCTATTATTTCAAGGTTTTCTGATTTTCTTCTGAACATGAGTGTAGATCTCTCCGAACACAATTTTCTTTTTTCTAAATGAAAGGTATCCTTCGCCTTTATATGCACCCTTGAGCACCTTTATGTAATTTTTCAAAAACATGTTTGTAAATCTATCGGACACAAGTGCATGCTTAATAGTCCGTAGCTTACAAACCACTTAAACTAAGGCAAACTAACCTAAGGACAACACAAACACCCATGCCCGAGGGGGGACAACAACTCCCGACGGCGAATGCCCGCGCGTACCGCAGCACAACGCCCCAGTTCTCTCGGCTAATCCGCCGCAGCCAGTAATTTTTCATGGTGATCCGTTGTGTAATTAAGGCGTGAAAGCGTAACAAATAATCACTCTCACATTTGAGTTTATTATGATAGATAAACAAGTCTGTTGAACAGATTTCATGTAAAAAGAAAAACTGACTGGCCCAGCGGCATCGAGAGTAAGTAACTGCAACTACCAATGAAGGGAACCATAGGAGGATCGAAAACATGAGGAGGAAGTATAAGAAGGAGCCATGAATAGCGGACTGCTGACGGATAGCGCATGCGTAGAGGAGATTTTTGGCATGATGGATGTGGTCAACAGTGAATGCAATAAATCATCGGCCTGTACACATAATCCTGTTTGATGTCGACGTAGATAGCACGCACACATTATTCACGCCCCTCCAACATTATATATAAAGGAGGGATAAAAGTCTTAGCAAACATGTTGTTTAGACGTGCTTTAAAGCGCGGGCGACTACCGTAATGCACGATCTAAATGTTCGTTTTCATCCTGTTGAGTGATTTTTCCCCATAGGCGTGACTGTTTCTTACGGGCGACAAATTTCAGCTGGCTATAAGCAAATACCTGGACAAATTATTTTACCCTTACACTCCTGGCTATTAAAATTGCTACACCACGAAGATGACGTGCTACAGACGCGAAATTTAATCGACAGGAAGAAGATGCTGTGATATGCTAATGATTAGCCGTCCTTAGTATTAGCTAGTTCATAAGTAGTTTGTAAGTTTAGGCACTGATGACCCCGTATTTAAGTCCCATAAGCTCTACAAACATTTGAGCATTCTTCAGAGCATTCACACAAGGTTGGGACGGTGGCGACACCTACAACGTGCCGACATGAGGAAAGTTTCCAACCGATTTCTCAAACACAAACAGCAGTTGACCGGCGTTGCCTGGTGAAACGTTGTTGTGATGCCTCGTGTAAGGAGGAGAAATGCGTACCACCACGTTTCCGACATTGATAGACGGATTGTAGCCTATCGCGATTGCAGTTTATCGTATCGCGACATTGCTGCTCGCGTTGGTCGTGATCCAATGACAGCAGAATATGGAATCTGTGGGTTCAGGAGGGCAATACGAAACGCCTTGCTGGATCCCAACGGCCTCATATCACTAGCAGTCCAGATGACAGGCATTTTATCCACATGGCTGTACTCATCGCGCAGCCACGTCTCGATCCCTGAGTCAACAGATAGGGACGTATGCAAGACAACAACCATCTGCACGAACAGTTCGACGACATTTGGAGCAGCATAGACTATCAGCTACGGTTACCCCTGAGGCTGCATCATAGCCAGGAGCGTTTACGATGATGTATGTGACGACGAACCTGGATGCACAAATGGTAAAACGTCATTTTTTTTTCCGGATGAATCCAGGTTCTTTTTACAGCATCATAATGGTCGCATCCCTGTTTGGCGACATCGTGGTGAACGCACATTGGAAGCGTGTATTCGTCATCGCCATACTGGCGTATCACCCGGCGTAATGGTAAGGGGTGCCATTGGTTACACGTCTCGGTCACCTCTTGTTCGCATCTACGCCACTTTGAACAGTGGCCGTTTCATTTTAGATGTGTTAACACCCGTGGCTCTACCCTTCATTCGATCCTTGCGAAACCCTACATTTCAGCTGGATAATGCACGACCGCATGTTGCACGTCCTGTACGGGCCTTTCTAGATACGGAAAATAATTGACTGCTGCTATGGACAGCACATTCTCCAGATCTCTCACCAATTGAAAACGTCTGGTCAATGCTGGCCGAGCAACTGACTCGTCACATTATCCAGTCACTTGATGAACTGTGGTATCGTGTTGAAGTTGCATGGACATCTGTACCTGTACACGCCATCCAAGCTCTGTTTGACTCAATGCCCAGGCGTATCAAGGCCGTTATTACGGCCAGAGGTGGTTGTTCTGGATACTGATTTGTCAGTATATATGCACCGAAATGGCGTGAAAATATAATCACATGTCAGTTCTAGTACAATATATTTGTCCAATGAATACCGATTTATCAGCTGCATTTCTTCTTGGTGTAGCAATTTTAATGACCAGTCGTGTAAAGTACTTTACATCATTGGTGAACCAATGTGACATTGTCATCTGTAAATCTAAACTTCTTTTTTATTTTTATATAAGCGTCCCTCCGCAATGTACCGTAACAAATGTTATGTAGACAGTGACTTTCCTTTTGTTTTCATGGTCAAATGTGCAAAATTTCACCATGCCCAGTATACAGTAGTTGGTTCGTATGAAGTGCAAACATACCGATCCTCTCTTCTTTGTGAATAAGAAAGGTCAGATAGAAAACCGATACATGTTGTCGTGTTCACGTATTAGTATTACGTTGCATCACAGGAGTAGCAGTGTGCCCTTTCCTCTTCCTAAGGCTACAGTTTCCGAACAGTTGTGTAAGGCGGATTGGATATAACCTTACAGTTTGTTACCTTTTAATCATGAAGCATCCAACCATCCAACTGGAATAATGCACGAATATCCATTTGGATCATGTTAAGGTCTGGAAATGATACAAAAATGTGCAGATTGTATTTGATGTTTAGATATGTAAAACTATATATTTCACAAAAGAGAAAAACACAGCATGCCATTGGGAAAGCCCATTGATGTAAAACTGGCAACATTCAACACTTAAAGTTCGGTGGATGTAATAATTTGTGCGAATATGTGATGAAATCACTTATGTTCATTCAAGAAAAATCAGTTTCTTCAATCTAAAAACTTTTTTTTATGCATCCGTCTACTGTGGAAATTTCTGCTTATCTGTTCCCTACATCAGTCTGAACGTGCTCTCCGTATATGAGCCTTAAGTGCGTCTATGCAGTCCACGGATCACGCCTCCCGCCCCCCACTCCCGATTTTCACCGTTACCCTACTGACGATTCCCTGGTACCTGTGGATGTGGGGTATCAACATATCCCTTCATTTAATCAACTTGTACTCAATTTCCCCCAAAACGATTGAGTACCACCTCATTAGACGTTCTGTCTACTCATCAGCTTATCGTTCTGTACAACACATTTTAAATGTTTTATTTTTTATAGCTCACGTTTGTATTTCCTAATACACCTCACTCTGTACAAATGTCTTCAAAATATCGTTTTTAATATTTCAATTTCTATCAAGTTTCAACATTTTTTTTTTCTTTTCCAGAGCAGTTTTTCGTACTGTTGCCACTCATTTTGAAATTTCTCTTCACGTATGTAGCATATTTGGATAAGTTCGTAGAATGCAGAGGAAATGGATTCGTTCTACGCTCTACCCTGAAATACTGACATCCATTCCAGATAGGACTAGCGGGCTTGAAAGAAGCGCAGCCCCAATAGTCCCCGGATGTTAGGACTCACGGAAAAGCGCCACAAAAGTACTGGACATCCTGAGCTGGCAGGAGATTTAAGGTAGACAGAAAGACAAGAAGAAAGTAACTAAAACGGGCACAGAAATCCTCCTGCTATCAGTCGCACAGGTCAGCGAATAACAAGAAAATCTACTACAATGGGAATTATAGGTAGTATTTGGTGATGGACGTAGACCTTCTGTTGGTCTAATGTTCATTATCACAATTTATTTTCCGCTATATTAGCAGGTCTTTGACGTCTTCATTTCCTGCGAACTGGTGTTTCCTTCTTTCTGGTGTATGTGCAACCGTTCATTACATGATTCAGAATGTGATATCTCTTCCGTACTATTGTCAATACCTTGTGGGATCCCATTGTTGACAACTTCGCAGAGAGGAATTGTTTCATCTCTATCATGTGAACTGCTTATTTCAACTTTCTGCACTCTTCCAATTTAGTATAATTTAAAACATGTGGGTACTGTCCCACTCGTACCACAATACTGAAGCTTATCTAGAAGAAAATATTCTGGAAACGATAATTACAAAGAAATAAATTTTTGCCGGTGGACGGGATTGAACCGACGACCTTCAGAACCGCAATCGGTGATGCTATCCATTGCGACACGCAGGGCGTTTTCTCGTTTTGTGGTCACCATATTGGCACTAGGATGCTGATGAAAAAGGGTTGCGGCAGTGCAGTGTGCGGATCCCGACTGCCTCCACGCTGGGCGCGCGGGCAGACGCGCAGCGCCTCTAGCGGCGGCTCGCGGCGGCTGTGGCGCTCGGCGGTCGTCCTTGGTGTTTCCCGCCAACACGGCGTGGCGCGCCCTCGCGGGAACCTGTTGCCTCCAGCTCGACCACGTGCCGGCGCCGCGCCGCGCGGCACGCAGCCTCGGACGCTCTGCAGTCCAGCGCCCCGAAATAAGCCAGCTGCGCCTGCACGCCTCACTAACCACTTGCCGCGTCACTCTGCAGCTCAGCTCAGCCATTGATGCCTCACAACCTGGCTGCACCTCCTACCCGTGTTGCAGGGTCCTGGAAAAACTGAGACGCCGTATGCTTAATGACGGCTATTTTGTAACACCACGAGAACATGTAAGCTCCGTAACTTTTATATATCTTCCGGAGCCACTGATAATTTTTCTTTGAACCTGAAACGTCAATATTAAGATGCGGCATTCTGCAATACACTACCGGAAAAAAAAGAATGGAAAGTAGTACACCTGTAAAGATGACGTCAATTTTGATCCATAGATGGCAGATACCAGATACCGTAGAACCCCTCTAATTCGTCACTCTCGGGGTCCATGTTCGGAACGAAAAAAAGGTCGTATTATCCGAAAAATCTAATATTTATTGCAAAAAATATAAAAAGACATTTAGTACAAAAACTTAAACGATTTAGGAACTAAAAGACGACTACAGTAATATAAAAAGATGTTTTTACACCGTTTAAAAAAAAAAAAACGTAAAGCTTATGGGACTTAACTACGTGGTCATCAGTCCCTAAACTTACAAACTACTTATGAACTATCTAACACTAAGGACGGCACAAATATCCATGCCCGAGGGGGGATTCGAACCCCCGACCGTAGTGCCCGTACAGACCGTGACTGGAGCGCCTCAGTCCCCTCGGCCACCGAGGCCGGCTAACACAGTTTTGAATAATATATTAATTACAAGACATCTATATAAATATAAGCAGTCAACAATCCGAAGATTGGTTTGAACACCACAGTGCGTTACTAGGCATGGTCTTATTTGGAGGTGGTATGCCGTTGCTTTCCTCCGACCTTCGAACTGACTTACCCAGCCAGTTATAGGGGGACCTACAGTTTAACGTGGGTTCCGAACAACGGTGTTACTCGGTATTTTTCACGTGAGCAATACTGCCAGCGCTGAAAGAAGTGGAAAGTGACAGATAAAAATCCAAGGACCTGGCGGGGATCGAACTCGCGACTTTTGGATTTGTAGTCTGGCACTCTACTACTGTGCAACCGAGGCGCATCCATGCTATAATACGGTATGTCTTGGTTTGATAAGAAAAAAAACGACAAATTACAGTACTGTATTGTACTTACCGTAGAAACAAATCGGACACAATGATGCGTATTCCAACGATCAATCCAACCTTCACTGACAGAAAATTTACTTTCGGCTTCCAGATTTTTGTGTGCAAAACTATCGCGTTTTCTTTGGGAATTGACCCGGATATTGGAATTCCTTTCCTTCTTCCTTTACAAAACCACACCCACAATATGTTATCAAGCAGTTCAAGTTTAGTATTTTTTAATGTTTTGCGATTCTTCAGTTTCCACCATCAGTCGTAACTGTATACGATTCAATGTCTTTCCGATTCTTCCTCCAATCCTTAATTGTCGTAACACCTACATTCAGTTCCTTTGCAATTTATTTGGAGCGATTCTCATTTTCCAGTCTTTGTAGCACTGCTAACTTTTCATTTAGCGAAAGAGTTACGTGATTACATTTCAATCAAGACATGTTAAAACCAGACAACAGTACACACAATGAATCTAATAAGTACTGTAGAGAACACGGAATAAAGCAAACAACGACTTATTTAATCACAACAAAGAATAAAACTGCACAATAACGTAAGTGAAAGAAACATTCTCATTGTCCTCTAATATGGTGTGTGATCACCTCTGACGGACGGTACAGGAAGTACAGGGGGAGGGGGGGGTTGTCAAGTTGTCAAGTTCCTTCGCGTACTCTTGTGTAATATCTAACTGGTATTCCATCAGGTCCTTCGGCCTTTCCTCTTTTGAGCGATTTTAATTGTCTTTCTTCCCCTCTGTCAATTATTTCGATATCTGCCATTTCGTCATCTGTGCGACAATCTAGAGAAGGAACTACAGTGCAGTCTTTCACTGTAAAACAGCTTTGGAAAAAAGACGCGTTGCGCTTACCTCTAAGCTCTTTAAAAAATTAGGAAATTATTTCTACAGGTAAGCAAATGTAAACACGCAAAGACAATTTTTTATGTTGTAGTTGAGCTGTTAATGCATAGTTACACATATGTCCTTCACAATTTTCTGACAGTATGGACATATCTACATCTACAGAGATACTCTGAAAATAACATTTAAGTGCCTGGCAGAGGGTTCATTAATTACTTTCATAACCTTTTTCTACCGTTCAATTTTCTAATAGCGCGCGGGAAGAAAGAACACCTAAATCGATCCGTTTTTGATCTGATTTCTCTTTTTTTATTGGGATGGTCATGTTTTCCAAAGTAGGTGGGTGCTAGCAAAATATTTTCACATTCAGAAGTAAAATTCGGTGATTGAAACTTCGCAAACAGATCACGCCGCAAAGAACAACGTTTTTGTTTTAATGATTTCCACTCCAATTCGTCCAACATTTCCGCGACGCTTTTCCCCTCGTAACGGGATATAACAAAACGAGCTGCCCTTCTCTGAATCTTCTGAATATCTTCCGTCAGTCCCACCTGGTGAGGGTCCCATAATGGGCAACAGTACTCCAGAAGAGGACGCACAAGTGTGATGTAGGCAGTCTCTTTGGTGGAGGTGGTGCATTTTCGAAGCATTCTGCCAATGAAACTTAAACTTTGGTTCGCCGTCTCTATGTGTTCTCTCCAGTCTAAGTTGTTCCTAATTGTAACTTCTAGGTATTTGGTAGAATTTACGACCTTAAGGTTTGACTGATTTATCGCGTAATTGAAGTTCAGCGGATTTCTTTTAGTGGTCATGGGTATTACTTCAAACTTTTCTTTATTTAGAGTCAATTGCCAATTTTCGCACCATGTAGAAACTTTGTCTATATCGCGGAGAATAGTTTGAAGGAGCAGTACAAGATATTTTGTTTTGATAGTTTAGCATCCGTTAGCTTTCATTTAACTGGAGCTGTTTAGGACGATGACTCCTCCTTTCTCGATTTCCCATCCACAAATTAATTCCCGCTTAAGTTAGAGAACAGAGTCCTGCTTCTTGTAATGCTACTTCTTTCCTCTCTATCTTTCGTTATCGGTAAATTCCTAATTAAGACTTGTAATGACAGCAAAAGCAGGGACACATAAGTCATTGGCTACAGTCCGTAGATTTCTAGCGTCAAAATTTAACGGCTTTCTAGGAGAAAGAACCGGAACTGGCAGCAAAGTCGCCGTTCCAGCAGACGGTGACGGCGGTATTTCACAGTGGCCGCCTCGGCGCGCTGAGTGCACTGAGGCCGATCTGCGCGGCCTTGGCTTCCTGCAGCCTCCTCCTCGCTGGCGTGACTTGCACTCTCTGAAGAACGCGGCACACCTGCAACCGGAAACCGCGGCTGTTTAAACCTGGAGAGTAAACTCTTTGTCTGCTCTGACAGGAAGACATTTCTTGTCGACGTACGTCACAGCCTTGCGTATCTAAGCTTCTGCCATTGATAATCAAGTGGTATTACTTGAGTTAACATCGTATGACAATGAAAACAATATTTTAGACTCAATGAAGTTTTTTTAATTTTATTTATTTATTTATTTATTTATTTATTTATTTTTATTAAATGAAGTACGGATTCGCGTAATAATTATATGCTTACATACATTGCGAAAGTTTATGGGAAAAGTGAAATATATTAATAGTTAAAGCCGAGAATACTCTTCTCTATTCAGAGTATGTGCTTTGCAAATTACACAGCTTACTACGACGAGTATTTTAAAAAGAGAGGGTCGTTGAAACAAATAGTTCCGGAAACCGTAGTGTCGTCTGGTGAAATCTAATCGTGCTTCCATCCGGGTAGCTGCGAAAAAATTCCGCGACGTTTCGACGAGAGTCATTCTCATCATCTTCTGGCGAAGTCGAAAACATCGCGGAATTTTTTCGCAGGCGACTTCGCCAGAAGATGATGAGAATGATTTTCGTCGAAACGTCGCGGAATTTTTTCGCAGCTACCCGGATGGAAGCCCGATAAGATTTTATCAGCAGTATTCGCCGGGAAAGACTACATTCACATGACGTAGTGTCGCCTTGCTTCGGAACGTAAAATTAACTATAATCTTTGATTTCGTCTTAAATAAGTGGACGTGCAGTAGTTGCTAATTTTCATATTTATTATTTGTACGTACTACCCGAGTTTCGAGACCTATATCTATCATTAGGTACATCTGAAAATTACAATAAAATAAAATAATGAAACTTCCTGGCCGATTAAAAATTGTGTGCCGGAACCGGGACTCGAACCTGGGACCTTTGCCTTGCCCGCGACACAATTTTAATCTGCCAGGAAGTTTAATATCAGCACACATTCTGCTGCAGAGTGAAAGTTTCATTCCGCAAAATAAAATAGTGACGTCTGTCATGTAATAAAGTGGCTACGCTACATCTTTACTAAAATTATTCGGTATAAAAGCAGTATATGTATTCAGTGAGTCCATAAAACTATGTTGGAACAGATTAAAATAGTGAGTCTCTGGTACCAGAGACAAATAAAGAAGTTTACAATTAACAACTGTTGCGAATCCAATTATTACACAAGAAGATGGACGGGTGTAGATATCCTGAAAAGTCAGAGTAAATATGCTGTATGGCTTCATTATTCACCAAAAATTATGAAGTTTTTCCTTACAGCAGTAGAATTTTCTTGGTGTAGTAGCTGCGTCACATTGAGAAAAATTTCAAGTTTTTCATAGCAAAGTCCTCCATCGTCATCAAGAGTTAAAATCACGACGGTCAGCACTGTTTTTTCCTTGTTTTTCCTTTAATGATAATTTCAACTTCCTCTCCCCGGCCCGTAATGGGAGGCGAGCTGGCAGCAACGTGCAGGTTGCTCTTCAGCCAAGCGTACAACACACACGATGGACAAGTAGATATATACCATAAACACCACAGAACACAAAAGTAGAAAATACATAAAGAAAAATTGAGACTGTTAATTTTGGGTTAAAAACTATTTTGAAGATTTAAAATCACAGACAGTAATCACCAAGAGGAAAACACACACACACACACACACACACACACACACACACACATTGGCGGCTCAAGTATTCTCACGCAGCAGTATTAATAATAATAATAATAATAATAATAACAAACACACACTCACAAACTCACCATGGTCGAGAGTCACGTGAGACACGAAGTTGAAATTGCAATGACATCACTCCGCTGTACTTTAACTACAGGCGTAGTGATAGGCGTCAGGGCGGAGATCACTCTCTGGGAGGCGGAGATGGCGGAGGTTGCCCTGGGAGAGGATGTGAAGGGCGTGTTGGTGTAGGACAGGTGGGGCGCATTCGTAACGACGCAGCCAAGTACAGGGGTCGGTGAGAAGAGGAAACAGTACAGGATTGAGGGGGTCCACCTTGCAGATGGTGTTCGACGAAAAGAAGAGGTGCGACAAGCGGATGAGATCGCAGAGGATCTGCATAGGGAAGGGAAGGTGGATATGGCAGGTGAGGCAAAGCACGTGGCGTTCGAGGATTCGAATATATATATAAGTCTTAGATTATTAAATTCAATAGCCTTTATTTTTTAAACAGTGACCCCACCCAGAACCAAAACCTGGCTGCGCCACTGTCTGAAATAAATATTTTTTGCGACTGACCGCTGTGTTTCTCTCAGAAAAACCTTTGTCGTACAACAATCTACTACTCTTACGAGTTGGGACTGGAATAAATTATGGAATGGAGGGGGGTGGGGACTACGTTCTTATTCCTTTCTCTGGGACTCTCTCCCATGCCAAATACTCCCACTAGAATTTTGCCGGACAGTGCTTCATTCTCTACTGGATCAATACTCAAACAGCCTACTGCTACGCGCATACTGGAGTGGAATTCGGGAGGACGGCGGTACAAACACACCAGATTTTGCGTGATTTCTCTAAATCTACGTCTGCAACGACCACGTTATCAACGGGATGTTAAACTCTTCCTTTGTTCTGCTGAGCGTATGAAATTAATAGTACTAATAAAAAACTACTTACGTGTGGAAAAAGGTTCAGAATATACTTCTTATAATAAAAATGTGGGAAAGAAGAGACACCAATTGTATATTTGCCCCAACAGGCAGAGATAAAGAGGTAAGGTTAAAGTGGATAAACGCTTGCATGCAATTCAATGCTCTCAACCGTGATACTGGTCGTGTATGTTCAGAACATTTTAAAGAGTCTGATTATGTTCGAGACTCGAAAAATAAACTTTTAAACCGTCCATTGATACTTATATTAAAGGCATATATAGTGTGTGTGTGGTGGGGGTAGGGTTGGCACGGTATCTGCTTAAGCTGCACAATAGAAACTTCTAGGGTCTTCTACAGGGCCGAAGGGGTCCGCGGAAGGCAGAGCGGTCAGTTCTGCTGCGCTGTGATACCCAGTGACGTCACGTGGCGCTCGCAGCCGATGCCAGACTTGAAGATGTCACTGCTTGTCGCCTACATGCTTCAAACCTCTGCTGCCGTCTTATGTCCAAAGCCCGCGCGCACGGCCTCTGGCACGGATAGTAGAATAGACGGCAGGGATCACGCGCAGGTGGAGGGGGGGGGGGAGGCAGGCCGTGCGCTGTGACATCACCCGGTGACCACAGCCGACACGAACGGCCGACACGAAAAACCTGTCAAACGATTGCAGGAAAACTATTTGGTGACATATATTGATTTTGATTTTTTTTTTTTTTTTACATCTTACAGCTTGACATCTCCGCTCGATGAAGGACTGAATTTCTTTTTATTATTCTGCATACTTTTTTGTGCTGTATTAACGAAGTAAATGGTTGCAATAAATTTTATGATTTTGTAGAGGTAAAAACGCATTGCGTTGACTTTGCGTATTATTCATCTGAGATCATTTGTTGCTACGTATGAATGTTGTGAACATTTTGAAGTAAATAATTATTTCATGTATTAGTTTATTGTTCTCCCTTCTTAAATGGTCAACTTTTTTAGTTAATTCAGCTACAGTTATTCCATCATTGTCAACGGCAGTGCTCGCTGAGGGGGGTTTCGGTACACCTACTGATTTCCTCAACGGAATTGTTTATATAATTTACGCTGTCATCCTTGTTATTTTTTGTTAACAATAACATTTGTACTTCTTTTCGGTTGTTCCGTCTTTCTACACTGACTTCACGGCATTCATTAGAACCTGCCTTCAATAGGTCGATGCACTTAGGCAGCTTCTAAGTAGGGACCGCATTTGCCTTTAATATAAGTATCAATGGACGGTTTAAAAGTTTATTTTTCGAGTCTCGAACATAATTAGACTCTTTAAAATGTTCTGAACATACACGACCAGTATCAGGGTTGAGAGCATCTAATTGCAAATCAAATGTTTGTATAGTCTATGGGACTTAACTACGGGGTCGTCAATCCCTAAACTTACAAACTACGTATGAACTACTTACGAACTAGGACGACACAAATATCCATGCCCGAGGGGGGATTCGAACCCCCGACCTTAGTGGCCGTGCAGACCGTGACTGGAGCGCCTTAGTCCCCTCGGCCACCGCGGCCGGCCATCTAATTGCATACAAGCGTTTATCCACTTTAGTCTTACCTCTTTATCTCTGCCTGTTGAGGCAAATATACAATTGGTGTCGCTTCTTTCCCACATTTATATTGTAAGAAGTATATTCTGAACCTTTTTCCACACGTAAGTAGTTTTTTATTAGTACAATTAATTTCATACGCTTAGCAGAACACAGGAAGAGTTTAACATCCCGTTGATAACGTGGTCGTTACAGACGTAGATTTAGAGAAATCACGCAAAACAGAAATCTGGTGTGTTTGTACCGCCGTCCTCCCGAATTCCACTCCTGTATGCGCGTAGCAGTAGGCTGTTTGAGTATTGATCCCGTAGAGAATGAAGCACTGTCCGGCAAAATTCTAGTGGGAGTATTTGGCATGGGAGAGAGTCCCAGGGAAAGGAATAAGAACGTAGTCCCCACCCCCCTCCATTCCATAATTTATTCCAGTCCCAACTCGTAAGAGTAGTAGATTGTTGTACGACAAAGGTTTTTCTGAGAGAAACACAGCGATCAGTCGCAAAAAAAAAAAAAAATAAATAAATAAATAAATAAATGTTTATTCCAGACAGTGGCGCAGCCAGGTTTTGGTTCTGGGTGGGGTCACTTTTTAAAAAAATAAAGCCTATTGAATTTGATAGTCTAATACTTATTTTTCCACTTTTTATAATTGAACCGATTATACTACGAAGACATTTGCACAGGAAGTAAAATAAGTAGGCTTGCATAATTTGAAAATGTAAGAGGAGGAATGTGGTGGAAATGGATGTATAAAATCAGCTCTTAAAACAATTTAGCAGCTTCTATGTTACTAGCCAAATAGAAAGGACTTTACAATTAATTAACATAAGACTATGTGTAAAATTGAACTAAAATAACACTATTGTTGTTTATAAGATTCCACTCGGTGGCGCCGCGTGCCCCTCCCCCCTCCCTCTCAAAAAATGTTCAAATGTTTGTAAGTCCTATGGGACTTAACTACGGGGTCATTAGTCCCTAAACTTACAAACTACTTATGAACTACTTACGAACTAGGACGGCACAAATATCCATGCCCGAGGGAGGATTCGAACCCCCGACCGTAGTGGCCGTGCAGACCGTGACTGACGCGCCTCAGTCCCCTCGGCCACCGTGGCCGGCCCCCTCCCTCTGACGGCCCGACGAAAAATGAGAGAGAGAGAGAGAGAGAGAGAGAGGAAGGGAGAGAGGGAGAGGGAGGGAGAGTGGGAAAGAGGGAGAGAGAGAGAGAGAGAGAGAGGGAGGGAGGGAGGGAGGGAGAGTGGGAAAGAGAGAGAGAGAGAGAGAGAGGGAGAGGGAGAGTGGGAAAGAGAGAGAGAGAGAGAGAGAGAGAGAGAGAGAGAGAGAGTAGAGGATGGGAGAGAGAGAGGGGGAGAGAGCGAGGGAGGGAGAGAGAGCGAGGAAGGGGGAGAGAGAGAGAGAGAGGGAGGGAGTGGGAAAGAGAGAGAAAGACAGAGAGAGAACCGCCCCCCTCCCGTAGCTGCGCCACTGATTGCAGATCAATTTCAGATAGAAGTAAAAAAAAATAAGAAAAAAAAAGAAATAGAGAGGAAAAAAAATGGAAAAAAATCATTTCTGTATCTATAAATGTATGCTATTTGATATTTGTCAAATTAAATAAACATTAAATGCGTTCAGAATTCGTCCATATAAATGGCGCCTCGGCGGAGCGGCAGAGCGCATTGAGGCAACACCTATTTTAGAAGGTGTTGATTGAGGCCCTATGCTCCGATGCGCGAGGCCGTTCTCCGTCGGGGGTTCGAATCCCCCCTTGAGCATGGATGTTTGTTCTGTCTTTAATATAAGGTAGTTTATAAGTAGTTTGTAAGTTTAGTGACTGATGACCCCGCAGTTAAGTCCCATAAGCTTAACAGACATTTGTACATTTTATGAAGGGCGCCAGTGTTTGTATAGGGAAGCCAACTGTTGTATCACAACCCATTGTTAAAGTTACATCACTTCAGTCATAACGACAGTTTCCATAACATGTATGCTGACATACGGTAGTTTTACAATGATAATAAAGTGTTACGTAAACGTGCATGTCACGTATCATTATAATACTATCTTGAATAATTCATGCTTTCTTGCTGTAGATACACTAATGATGGCTTGGTATCTAGCCGAAATCTGACTGCCGTAAACAGTTTTTCGCGACTGTTGGTTGTGTTTCTGTCTGAAATTATATCAACAGTCGCTGCGCTCAGTAATCCATTAATGGATTCTAATATAATTTAGCCTTTTTTGACACTCAAATATTCCAGTGGGCAACAAGAGGAGCAGAGTCAATCCCAATTTTGAATCTTTGGGAGAGGATTTCCAGTTACACCAGTCCCTAATCAGAAATGAGTAATAGAAACTGCTGAATCTTTTCGAACTCTAAGGACATCTTTGAATGTGGGACAATATAAAAATGAAACGTTACACTGAACCATTACATTTACTGCGTAACAATACCGAGACGTCATATGCTAAAATGTTTAGCACTTAGTGACGATGCTAAGTCACCAAACTGCATTTCGGTCCGCGTTATTCGGCTGACTGAAGAAGTTGAGATGAAGTGATCATTAATATCGAGTCCCAAAGTGCGGAAAATCTCCAAACTGGCTAGCAATCAAAGCCAAGACTCAATGATTTAGAGATAGTGACAGTGATAACTACTTTCCTACTACAGCCTACGTACTCGATTCGAGAGAATCAGCGACTGTATTAGTATTTATAACAATTACCATTTTTTTTGTATCAATTGCGCACTTTTTTGATTGAACTACTTGCTTTGATCTCTTGGTTCACCTTTAGGTCTAATTAGTGGCATCCGAAATACGTCTTCTCTGGTTTAGACAGTAGCAGAGGATGTGACTACGGATCTTTCAAAATGCTCCAAAACATTAAAACATAATCAAATGAAAATTGATTCCATTTAAGTTTGAAAAATAAATGAGAACTCATTTTAAAATTAGGTTTCAGAAATTACTGCAACCAGTCGCCATTTTTTCTTCTTAATGCAGATTTATTAAGCTATGACCGGTTTCAAGGTGCCTAGCAGCTCTTCATCAGATGGTGTATACAAGTAGTACAAATTACATTTGTATCTGTGGCAGGGCAGAAAACGAGAAAAAGTAAATACTAATTGTGGTATGTTACGCTGATTAATTACAATATAAGTACGTCTTCAAGATGTTACTTACAGTTAAAAGTTTCACATTTAGTTTGATCATGTGTTTTCCGCGACTGGTTGCAGTAATTTCTGAAACCTATTTCAAAACACAGTCGCAGGTTCCAACAAATAATGGATATAAGTTTCATTTTATCTATGCTCCGTTTCTTTTTCCATTCTGTCTGTATGTCACTTCGTCACATTTTTTTCATCGGCAGTTGTGTTCTAATGTTGCACGACATTTCAAACACCGCCAGAGTAAACTTCACTCACTTCCTCTCTCTCTTATTGCAGAGGGTGGGCAGTCTGCTTATCGGACACAGTGATCTACCGCAACGCCCGCCACTAAACCACGGGCTGTGGGGCGTTGTCTGCAGCCGTGTGCAGCTTTCATTTCCCGTTTCAGCTTCAGCGACCGACCGTTGCTGGCCCTGCACTCACCCGGCATACTTCCTTTTGATATCTAAAACACTACTATCAAGCAACACCCTACATACCGGCTGACCCAGAAGTGTTTCGTCAAACGTCGTGATTATATAGGGTGTCTCGAAGGAGACAAAAAAGTAAATAAATAAAACAAAAACAAAAGAAAAATAATTGATTACACAAAGCATTTCATGGAAGCGTCATTCAACGAGTCTACAGGGCGTCTAAGTTATAAGCGCGAGTGCAAGCGGATATCCCACACTTTTAGCTGAAAACTTGAGTTGATTTCCTGATGGACTGGAGGCAGAACGCCTCTGAATATAGGTGTCAGCATTCTGGACGATATCCCACATTTTCGGCAGCAAACATGACATATACTGATGGACTGTCGGCATAAAATGTTCGCCGGCCGCGGTAGCCGCGGGGACTGAGGCGCTCCAGTCACGGTCTGCACGGCCACTACGGTCGGGGCATGGATATTTGTGCCGTCCTTAGAATAAGGTAGTTTGTAAGTTTAGGGACTGATGACCCCGTAGTTAAGTCCCATAAGCTTAACAAACATTTGAACATAAATTTTTTTTTTTTTTTTTAATCTAAGGGACTTAATTGCTGCTATTATCAGTCCCTAGGCTTACAAACTATTTAACCCTTTAGTGACCAAATTATTTTCAGAGGCTGTAGACTTTTTATGAATACTATATTGGGCTAAGAAGCCATACATAAAATAATAGTGTAATCTTCAAAGTGAGAGTTTTCAGTAACTGGACTTGATAATTAAAAAAAGAATGGATATCCTCAATTTTGTAGTACAAAAATCATATTAAACATTTGATTTACTTTTATATTAGTTCAGATTGTCCATTGAGTTGACGAAGGTAACGTACTATGGAACCTAGAGAAGCATGCTGCTACACACAAAGGTACACGACAGTTGCTACACAGTATTTTTGTCTTTTCTTTCTTTTGGTGCTACATTAGCGGCACCATTTGTCTGTAGTATTTTTGTTGGCATATGAGTTCCAACTTTCACTAGACGAACTTCATCTGGAACTCCAGACACACCTCTTTTTGTTGTCTGAAAATGAACGGGCCTTCCTCTTCGCTTACGACTTGAGAAGCCGGAGATGAGCTGCCTTGCCAAATGTAATCTAAATGTTAGCTGGCCTGATTCTGTAACTTCCACATAATTTAGACATTGACAACTGCCTAACATACAAGGAAGAAAAATAGTCTCTGCCACCACTTACATGAACGACGAACTATAGCACACCGTTTTCGCAGCTGATCAAATCGATCCACTCTTCACATTTTTTTATTGTACTCTGCCATAGCCAATGGACAGAATACTTCATTTCTGCTTCCATCTTTTGTTCAAAATCTGCGAAGTATTTGGTAACTCATAATCTTCATCACAGTCAGCACAGTTCCCACTAACTTACCTAGTAATATTTATGTAATTTTCATTGATTCCAGCAAATGTACACGAATACTATCTTCCCCGTAAATATGAAAGTAGACAAATACAAGACAAGACAATTCAGACGAAAAAGGAAAGCACACTGCACAAAAAAACGCTGTTGCGATCGAAACAGTGGCTTGTTTTCCCGCGAAAACTGCGTTTCTGCATCGACTAACAATATAGAAATAAAACCACTTTCACGAGTCCGTTGACAAGCTATATGTATTTAGCACACTCTAAAAGAGATGGGAGCCCAAGTTTAAGTGGGAACACTGTTGTTATAGCGAAAACAAATAAGTGGGGACTACACACACACAAACACACACACACACACACACATACACACACATGCGCGCGCGCGCGCGCGCGCGCGCGCGCCCTAGGGAGGACTCGTACTTCCGACGGCGAGCACCCGCGCGCTCCGCAACAAGACGCCTTAGAGCGCTCGGCCATTACACCGCGGCGTCGGTAGAATGTTTTGGATTTTACCTGCCAGCATTCTGGACGCCTTTACCGTCATGTAACGTTCAGGATTCTAACAGGTACATATGAGGACGTTCCTCCTGTAGTCCGTCAACATAATGTTGAGGCCTTTCTATACGGGAAGTGATAGCTTACGTGATTACCCATGATGCACCGGTCACGCCGTCCGCGTACAGTGTAAACGTGTCTACTTGCACAAGATGTACGCATACGATCGCTAGTAGACGGAATAGGATGGATCCTATTCACACGTGTATGGAAGTGCTTCGCGCATGCGCAGACGACCGAATGGGGAACGCAGCTGACAAACGAAGCCAAGTCGGGAATTGATTTGAGAATGTGTACTTGTCTCCTGCTCAGAGGAACGTAGTTTTTCGACTCAGTCGTAAGTATTTCAGTAGGTGAGGAATTACATTAAAAATTTAATATAACGTGTACAATTTTTATTGAATACAGAGATATAGCTGTTAATATGAAATCCAAACAAACGTAGAGCAAATGTATATCAAGAAATTTTCACTGATTTATCCATTGGTTCTTGGTAGTACAGCGCCACACTTATTTAAAAGTAGAGCCGGCCGCGGTGGCCGAGGGGACTAAGGCGCTCCAGTCACTGTCTGCACGGCTACTACGGTCGGGAGTTCGAATCCCCCCTCGGGCATGGATATTTGTGCCGTCCTTAGTGTTAGCTAGTTCATAAGTAGTTTGTAAGCTTAGGGACTGATGAACGCGTAGTTAAGTGCATAAGTCCTACAAACATTTGAACATTTAAAAGAAGAATTTAGTGTATGTTCTACACGTTCGTTTCCACTTAGTTACCCGGTTTTCAGCTTACAAGGACATACTCAGACTTTAAACTGCGTCGAAAACAGGTTATTTAAATGAGTCAATGTGGTGATCTACCAAGAACCGACGAATGAATCAGTCCAAATATCCAAATCAGTTTGTTGTACATATCAAGAGCTGTAACTGTGAACCCAATAAAAATTGGACACACGTTATATGATATTTTAAATGCAAATCGTCTTTATTACCATCTTCTAAAAATTTGCAATTTTTCCTGAAACGTGCTGTAGTTAACATTAAATATTTGATAAAACTTCAAATAATGCTCACCAAAAACAAAGTGAAAGAGCTATGTATAGACACCTGAGCTTGTTCATCATATGCATAGGCGCCTCAAACTGCAGGGGCTGGAAGTATGTAATCGCATTTTATAATGAAGACGTTAACACATTTGAGCGGCGTAGTTACGCATGAACGGCACGAAAACATACACAGTTTCACAGTGGCAGTCTATAACACAAATAAATGTTTAAATCATCACAAAATATCTTGCAGTTTCAAAAAGTGGAGTTAACGCAGCGATTCATTTGCTGTAATTTGACAACAAACTAAGTGCACTCGTGAAGCAGTCGACTCAAGAAATGCATTCCGTTTGAACGCTTTCTTGTAGTTCGACGGTCTATCGCAAGGGGCGCTGCAGCTGATAACGACTTCCATGTGCGTGTTGCACGTCTCGTATAGAAAGGGCTTTATGATTGTTGCCCAAAGTGTGGCCTGTTGGCATGCTCTGGCGCCATTAACGTGGATACTCTGTAGTGTCGCTGATGACGTTTGCGGGCCAAGGTAAAAAGAAAAGAAGAAAAAAATCCAACATCTTCGGCCGTCATTTATTCACTCAACCAGTTTTAGGTGATAAACCTTTGCCATGTTTAGGCCCCTGACCAGAGTAAACAAGTTCAGGAAACCTGTATTTATCATTAAACAGGGCAGCACTCACCACTGATGTCCGTAAATCTGTCGTAAGAACAACGCTATGCTTCTGTTGCTGTCCACTCCCACACCAGGAAGGGAGTAATTTGTGTAAACGGCTCACAGCGTTATTACTTGCATAAATAAACATAAGTACTCGATCGCGTTATTAAGCATGAAATTAAAAACGATAATCCAAAACATGATTACATGTTAATACTACATGTGTACGCTCCCGTAGCTCAGACGACAGTACCGCTGACTACCACGCAGGGGGCCCTGGTTCGATACCCGGCAGGAGACTGGGTGTTGTGGGTTATCATCTTTTTTGCTCATCATCGACATGCAAGTCGCCGAAGTGGCAGTTAAGTCCCATAAGATTTACAAACATTTTAACATTTTTTAGCGATAAACGCCGTTGTTGTGAGGATTCCAATCTCACATCCTGTATCATTTCCGTAACGCTGTCTCCCCTGTATCGTGAAAATACAAAACGAGCTGCCCTTTTTTGGACTCTTTCGATGTCCTCCGGCAAGCCCAACTTATAAGGATGCTACACTGGGCAGCAGTACTACAAGCGTGATGTTTGCAGTTACTTTAGTAGTTCTGTTGCATTTTTAAAGATTCTGCCAATAAAACGCATTCTCTGTTTCACCTTCCCTACGAGTTTAAGTCTGATGTAATAAGTAATTCCTATGTATCTAATGGAGTTTACGGCCTTCACATTTTATTGATTTATCTTGTAAACAAAGTTTAACGGATTTCTATTAGTATTCGTATGAACTATTCACACTTCTCACTATTTAGAGTCAATTGTCAATCTTTACACCATACCGATATCTTATATAGATCGTTCTGCTAGCATAATCTTCACCACAGCACTAAATATCAGACAATTCACTTCTGAAATAAAATAAAACGAACCATGCGCTCACTGACACTTATGGCCGAATCCGGCTGGAAACTCGTGAAGAATTTGATCAATTAATACGCCGGGAAAGTCTACGTAGCCACAGTAATGATAAATGCCTCTGATGTTGGGATATGCTCCACCAGGCAGCAAAACATCGTTCTAGAAGCACGTGTTTCCTCAACAACAATGCAACTTTAAGGATTGATACTCATAATACTGTGTAAAGGAGATTTTAATACGATGTTGTCGAGGAACTAGACTGGGAATGAAAGGGTTAATAGGTATTTCCATTCCTACACATATTTAGCAGTTGCGAAGCACTGCTGGTACAAATGTTCAAATGTTTGTAAATATATCAGACCAAATTGCGTGGTCATCAGTCCGTAGTTTACAGACTACTTAAACTAAGGTAAACTTACCAAAGGACAACACACACACACACACACACACACACACACACACACACACACATAACCATGCCCCAGGGAGGACTCGAACCTCCGACGGAGAACAATCGTGCGCTCAGCAACGAGACGCCTTAGACCGCTCGGCTACTCCACCGCGGCACTACACTAGTAATGAAAGGTTAATCTAAGTAATACCAAAATGCTGCTTTACTTATTAGATGTTCAATACCGTGTATTAATACAGCAATAGGCCTATTTCGGCACTGTGGCCATTATCAGGCTATCTGCGGACAAATATTTAAGGTTAATATGAGTAAAATAAAGATACTTACAATTTTGATACATTGTTCGTGACATATTATTCTAGACTTACGTCCATATGGCATCGTGAAGATACAATTTATTATAATAACTGCATATAATTGCAATATAAATCCTCTTTAGATCATGTAATAATTGATTACTGGTATTCTGTCAGTTTGACATACCCTCCAGCGATGCTCTATGGTTACAGTTTGTTTATTATTGCATATAGTTGGATCTTTGGTAGGGTGGTGTGATCTTTATTATGTTTTGGTACTCCGGTGTATTTTTCTGTTTTAACCCGATTCGAAACTTTTAATATATATAATATAATATACATAATTTATAATATATAAATTAAAAAATATTTATACCATCTAAAGAGCATTTATACTGCAATTATATGCAGTTATTATAATAAATTATACCTCTACGATGCCATATGGACGTAAGTCTGGAATAATATGTCACGAACAATGTATTGAAATTGTAAGTATCTTTATTTTATTGATATTAACCTTAAATATTTGTCCGCAGATAGCCTGATGATGGGCACAGTGCCGAAATAGAACTATTGCTATATTAATAAAAGGTATTTAAGACTTAATAAGTAAAGCAGGATTTTGGTGTTACTTAGATTAACAATATGTCCTTAAAAGATATCCATAATGCTGCAGGCCCAAATAAAAATAAGGAAGCCTGGAGTATATAAAATCCCCTGCCACTGTGGAAAGGTATATATTTGGCAGACTATCCGTACAGTTCACGACCATGTTGTGGAACATCAAAGGCACACACGTCTGTTCCAACCAGAAAAGTCTGCAGTGGCTGAACATTGTCTTAATGAAGGGCATAACATGTCATTTAAAGACACGCAAATTATTGCTCCAGCCTCACGTTATTGGGATTGTGTCCTTAAGGAAGCGATCGAAATAAGATTATCAGATAATCTTATTAATAGGGAAAAAGGTTTTCCATTGAGTAAAACGTAGAATCCCATTTTATCTAATATTAAAAAAAACAGCGGTCTAGTTTTCGACCAGCTACTTCTTAATTTTCGATTACTCGCTTTGGCTAACTTCTATCGCTGGTGGCGCTACAATACTCTTCACGTCCAGAGGGCGTTCTTCGACTTCTTGAACATGCGCATTGGCCTGTTCCCGCGGTAGAAATGAGTCGCCGTAACTGATATGTCCTCAGTTCCGGCGTGATTGTGCACCAGTCATACCTAAAGATGGCGGCCAGGTGGACCACCGAAATATCGTATCAGAAGATCGACAAAACCCAGCCGCAAACCCGTGAAGAACAACAACCAAAGTAATGAAAGGTTTAATAGGTATTTCCATTCCTACACATATTCAGCAGTTGCGAAGCAGTGCTGGGTTTGCTAGTACTTTTGTGAGGTAAATTGGCTTTGTGCAGCTGCTTTGGTGCGCAGTGAGCCCTGCAGCCCTGACTGCATCTGGGGAGGGCTGGATAGAGCAGAATCTCACCGACTGCCCCAGCGAGCGCAGCGGGAATGGGTCCCCTCTGGCGCACTGAAGCCTAAGCCACTGGAATCCGCTGCCTGAGTGGTGCGCCCAGGGAAACCCAGCCTCATTGTCGTCCCTGCCGTAAGTGCTGGCTGCGCTGGGGCGTCATTTCGCAGAAGCCCTGTCTGGTCGGCAGCAGGGCGTCGCTGATTGCGTAAGGCTCCGCAATACTCAGAGATACCTGCCGAGTTCCAGAAAAAAAAAAAAAAAAAAAAAAAAAAAAAAAAAAAAAAAAAAAAAAAAAAACCAATGCTACTTAAAGGAAAGCACAAGTGCACCATTACCTCGGAGAACATAACACAACAATTTATTGCAATATAACGAAGTTCATAACGTCAGCGAAAAATGAAAATTATGAATGAAGTACACAAGATAACTGTGAGATATTCTGCAAATTTATTGGTTTACGAACCGGTTTTCGGCTGTTACGTCATCATAAGGTAAACATTAAAAGTTTAAGTTTCAAAGATCTTAACTTGCTAGATATGTAACTTTCAAAGAAGACTAGTGTTATAGTTTATAACTATTGTGTCGTGAAATGTAATACAAAGGTGGATGTCATGTACACAACAACAAACTTTAGTTCTCTCACAGAACTACATAAAAACAAGTCAAAGATATTCACATTACAAAAAGATTATACACATAGCTTTCTTCAAAGAACATCAGTGCAAAGTCTTCTCATTCCGCGACATCCTCCCCACCCTGGTCGACCTCTAGAGGTACGACCAGCTGCACAGGACGACTGATGGTGTGACCTTCTGGGGTGCGGAGAATTATTGTCCTTGTCTTCCCGTCCCTCCCTGGCACTGTTGCCTCTATTCTGGCTTTCCTCCACATGTGTCTAGGGCGCATGTCCTCTTGTATCAACACGATGTTCCCAGGGCGTAATTAGGTGAGTTGTTTCGGGCCTTTAACTTCATGGAAGTTCCTCAGCTCCAGCAAGTATTCTTTTGTCCAACGCTTCCAAAAGTTGTCGGAGGTTCGTTAGGTTCATGTTTGATGTAGACAATGGTCCTGATGGAATTGTTATGAGCTTCTCACCAATCAGAAAATGGGAAGGGGTCAGTGCCTCTGAATTGTATCCTTGCGTGATAGGCCTTGAGTTCACAGCGGCTTCATTACTGATCAAGGTGGTGTTCAGTTGTTCCTCAGTGAGCCTGGCGAGTCCAAGTACCTTCCGGAGGCAACGCTTTATAGTTCCTACCATTCTTTCGCGGTTTCGGCACCAAAAAATGTATTGTGTCGTGAAATGTAATGCAAACGTGGATATCATGTACACAACAACAACCTTTATTTCTCTCACAGAACTACATACAAACAAGTCAAAGATATTCACATTACAAAAAGATTATACATATAGCTTTATTCAAAAAACATCAGTGCAAAGTCTTCTCATTCCGCGACAATAACTAACCTGCGGGAAATATTACAAATCAAGTTGTGGTGTAAATTCCTGACATTGATAAAATACGTGACAATATAATAGATTATGACGTTATCCTAGTATTTTATCAATGTCAGGAATTTACACCACAACTTGAATTGTAACATTTCCCGCAGGTTAGTTATAAAGCGATACACTAGTCTCCTTAGAAAGTTATATATCTAGTAAGTTAAGATCTTTGAAACCTAAACTTGTGATGTTTACTTGATGATGGCGTAATAGCCGAAAACTGGTTCGCAAACAAATAAATTTGCAGAATATCTCACAGTTATCTTGTGTATTTCATTCATAATGTATCAAATGTTCTGTCAAGCACCGACGGAACAGTCAGTGAATATGAAAAATGAAAAGTTTACCTCTAGTGTAAGTACCGTACAGTGGCGAATGAAGCGTATATTTTCGGGGTAGAGAGGCCGGCAAGATTCATGTGGAGAGACTCCGTTATGTGTGAGACAGAGGAAATACCCTCAGACTTTAAGAAGAATACAGTGATTTCAATTCCGAAGAAAGAAAATGCAGACAAATGTGAAAATTACAGAACTATCAGTTTAACAAGTCATGGTTGCAAAATATTAACACAAATTATTTACAGACGATTGAAAAAAAAAATAACTAGTTGAATCCGATCTTGGGGAAGATCAGTTGGGATTTAGGAGAAATGTAAGTACCCGCAAGGCAGTACATTACGACCTATCGTAGAATATGGATTCAGGGAAACCTATGTATTTTAGTATTTGTGGATCTGGAGAAAGCTTTTGACAATGTTGACTGCGACACACTCTTTCAAATAGCAGGTAGCAGGGGTAGAATATAGAGAGCGAAGAATTATATTCAACTTCTACAAAAACCAGACAGCAGTTACTAGAGTCGAAGGGCATGAAAGGGTCGCAGTGGTTGGGAAGGGAGTAAGACAGGGTTGTAGCCTTTCCCCAGTGTTGTTCAATCTATACATTGCGCAAGCAGTGAAAGAAGGCAAGGAGAAATTTGGAGAGGGAATTAGAGTTCATGGAGAGGGAATAAAACCCTTGCGGTTTGCTGACGACATAGTAATTCTGTCAGAGACAGCAAAAGACCTGGGTGAGCGATTGAACGGTATAAGATGAACATTAAGAAGAGTAAAAGGTAATGGAATGTACTGTAAGAAAATCAGGCGATGCTGAAAGAATTAGGTAATGAGACAATAAAAGCAGTAGATTATTTTTGTTATTTAGGTCGCAAGATAATTTCTGATTGCCGAAGTAAAGAAAATGCAGAATGCCTATGGGAAGAAAGCATTTCTGAAGAAGCGAAACTTTTTGACATACAATATTAGAGTCAATGTTAGGAAGTCCTTTCTGAAAGCATTTTCTGTAGTGTAGCATTGTATTGGAGTGAAACGCGATGCTAAACAGTTCAGTCAAAAAGTGATACAAACTTTCGAAATGTTGTAGTACAGACGAATGATGAAGCTTAGATGGGTAGATAACGTAACTAATGGGGAGTTGCTAAACAGAATTAGGGAGAAAATGAATTTCTGGGATATTCTGACTAGAAGTAATAGGTTGGTGGGTCACATTCGAGACATCAAGGAATCGTAAACTTAGCATTATAAGGAAGTGTGGGGGGGGGGGGGGGTAAAAATCGTAGAGGGAAACCGAGAGACGAATACAAGAAGCACTTTCAAAAGGCTGTAGATTGCCGTGCATTATAAAGGATAAGCCTCGCTCCTCGCCTACAGCATCAGCACATCATAAACCAACGAGGAACGTCATAGAGTAAAATATGTCAAAAATATAAATAACACATAATGGATATAAAAAAACCTTTCGTTAACTGTAAAATATAGTTTCCAAGTTATTAATACAGATTAGTTGAAATTATTAAACAATAAAAAGAAACTTTAAGTCGACCCTATTATATTTTGTTTCAGTTTTGCTGTTCAAATTTGGAAGATAATTCGCTTTTACTGCACTGAGATCTAGCTTTTTTATCGTTGACATGATCTCATAAAAACAATATCTATTAAAAAAATTGTCACAAATTTCGCACCAGTAACAGCCCATTCCCGCCACAAATACAAGGTTATATGACAGTCTACCACGGTGATGCCTTTGCGCATCATTCATTACAATAATTCAGATACTCATTTTTTTATATACATTATTTCTGGGGGGGGGGGGGGGAGGGGAGGCAGGAAAAAGTAATTCCGTCATTGATAATTTTCCGGATATATGAAGAAATACGTTCCAATTATTTTTGACAATTTTTACCCCTATAGCAGGCCATGCCCGAAGAACTCATTTATTTTCTGCTGAAAAACATACAGAACGCTGAAACGGCGGACATGAAAACCTATATTTTGAAAAATACCTAAATGTTTGGAAATCTATGGCACCGAACTGCTTGGTTATTAGTCCCTAGCTTACAGATCATTTAAAGTAAGTTGAACTAAGCTAAGGACAACAGATACACCAATGTCCGAGAGAAGGATTCGAACCTCCGACGGCGAACGGCCGTGCGCACCGCAGCACTGTGCCTCAGTGCGCACGACTGTTCCGCTGCGGCAAAAATACCTACAACAGGCAATGACGTAGACAGCTTCCTATGCCCCCTCCCTCCCTCCCTCCCCCCCCCCCCTCTTTTCTTTTTTGCACAAAGCTACATGATACCCGTCAAAAACTCTTGCATATTTTTGGAAACATTTTCGTTTCACTTATGGGGAACAGCACTCTTATTTAACTTTGTATATAAAGAACGGCCTAGAGTGCAAAAAAAAAAAAAAAAAAAAAAAAAAAAAAAATATATATATATATATATATATATATATATATATATATATATATATATATATATATATATATTGTTTCGACTAGTTTCGCTCTTATTTTAGACCATCTTCAGGAAATAAGCTCCACAACATCAATGGAGCTTAATTTCCTGAAGATGGTCTAAAATAAGACCGAAACTAGCCGAATTTTTTTTTTCATTCTAGGCTCTTCTTTATATATAAAAAATTCTTGGATATGTCATCCATAAATTGTTTTTATTATCTAAATTGAAATGACACTACCAACCACTATACTGTGAAAAAAATAATAATACCACGATGTGAATATAATTTTGAGGTCACGTCATGGGGAGTGCCAGACGGACTGGATGAGAAGTTACTTCATGTTAGCCAAACCCACATAACTAACAACTAGCAGATCTCCGTCTAAACCGAAAATTATTGCCGACTCGTTTTCATGCATATTATACGAGGTATGTCCATTTGGTTGTATAAAACGAACTTGTTGCCTATCGAGTAGTCAGGGGCTTGGACTGTCAAACAGTGGATCCAGGTTCGAACCTTCATAGCAATTTATTGTTAGATGTTTTCGATATATTCGATAATATTCTGATATTTTTCATACCTTTTTTTGCCTTACTGTAAAGTAGAGCATCGCCAAGTGTGATTGATATTCTGTTAAGTGTATTATCTGTTTACATCTGTCTTATTCGAGGTAAACAGTACAAGAGCAATAAAATTAGGAAATAAAATAACGTCTAAAGTATGTCATTACGTGATTATTACGCACTTCCAATTGCTGGCCGTCTATTCGCCAGCGTTCTCATAGCCAGGAGATTGAAACGTATCATAAACACAACCAAACCACAAACATGCACACCATGCACAAAACACGAATGACATATTGCCACATTCATATGTTGGAAAATATGCCTGATTTATATTGCTGAAGACAGAACTATCAGATACTAATTTGGATGGGAACCAAAAGTATAAAAGTATATCTTGAAAGGCGAGGACAACAGATTATAGACTAAGGTATGAATTTTAATAGCATCTGCTCCATCATGAATTTGTCTGTTCTAGTATAATATAGCATTATTTTGAAGTCTTGCGATAAAATCTTGACCTGTCTAAACCAGTAAACGTCATAAGATTGACAAGGAAAGGTCATTTCGGTGGTATCACTTTAACAGTGCATGTCTGTTGAGCATCGTCATCGACAGAACTCCTGTCGTAGCGCGTCGTGTCGGTTTGGCCACCCCATGAATCCAGTAAGAAGCAAAATTTACTTTTCTGGACATAAGGTTTCAGTACATGATCCAAGTATTACTGATATCGTTCGCAGGTCAGCTTTCCAGATTTTGAGCACATGGACCGAATTTTCCATTGGTATCTTACAGACACAAGAACACTGAGGGTAGCAATTTACAGTTTGCAGTTAATAGATAGTACACTTCAGTGAATATCAATAACATTTCCCGGTGATCTACTTCAAAATGAGGAAAAATGTGTTATAAATATAAGGATATTATGAAATACAGTATATATTAAAAAAATCTAACAAAAACTGTCATGATGGAGGTTCGAACCTGGTTCCACAGTTTGTCATTCCAAGCCCTCTACCGCTCGACTGGTGACTTGGATAAGAAAGTCGTTCATGTTGAGTACCCAAATTACAGCATGAAAACAAAAACAAAACAAAAAAGTTAATTAAACTTCGTTAACTTTTAACACCATACACATATATTGGTAAAAAATGCTAATCTTCAGACGATCATTCGATGTATGGCATTAAAAGGGCGATTTTCAACCAGAAACGTTTACCTTGTATTTTACAAAAATTACTGAGTGCCTTTATATTCAATATAGAGCGTTAATGCGAAATTTGATCGGATTGGGTAGAGCTGTTGCCCCGAATTATCGCCGAGTCTCTGTACGTCTCAGTATTATTTTAATGGCTTATGTTGAACAGAATAAAACACCACTCATTTACGTGAACGAAGAGGCCGGAATTTACTTGTGGAATCGCCTTAGATTTGCCGAAATTAAAGTTTAGTATTAGCCAGGAAAGAGAGAACAGCTAGATATTCTGATTCGGCCTTTCATACGTGGAAACAATTTATTTTATGTTACTATAACGGAAAAACTGGCAGTATATGATATCGCAGTCACTATATGAAACAAAATAAGTTTATTGTGAAAAGTTAAGTTTCCAACTAGTTATTACTCTCGGAAGCAGCCGAATAAAGTTACTGGACAATCCGAAATACCATATTCAGAATTATACTTCAGTTAGTTTATTTCTTTATTTTTCGTGTGTTCTTTTATTAATAAATACGTCTAATGGGCAATGAGTGATCATTTAGTATCTTTTGTGAACGTTGTATGTTATTTCGGAATAACCTGAATTTCTACCTTTTAATATTGTTCCCAGTGAAGCCACTGTTTTCAACCTTGCCAAATGAAGCATAATGGGTTTATGCGGAATCTATAATTTATTGATTAAAATTTGGTACAGTAATACCTATATTTATAAAAGTATGAGTGTACAAGGGAAAATAAATATTTTACTTCAAGAAAAAGTACTTGCAATTGGGAAAGTTTATTATGCAGTTTGATGTATACAGACGAGCTACAATGTGACAAAAATAAATCATAAAGGAGAGCTTTGGAATTTTATTCCTGTTCCGAAATGAAGACGCTTGCCAGTGTTACCACCATTTGCTACGGCATAGCGTTATTGCAAGCTGGAGCCTGTAAGCATCTCTCTCAAACTCCTCCCTTATCGAGCCGATCTATAATTGCTTAGCACCGGAGTTCCCCACTCCGCAGCACATTTGTCGATAAGTTGCGCTGATAAAGCCGAAGGCAACGGTCCACAGGGCTCAGAACAGCTGTACTAACACAGCCAAGTTGGATGCCGTAGCTAGAGTATTGGATTTCCTGCAGTTCACAGCGGACCACTTCCTCGATATAAACCATAGATAAAACAGCTTACAACCGACACAGATGTGCATAAAAGTGAAACTTCAGTTAATGCAATTTCATTGTGTATAAAAGGTGTGATATAAGACCGTAATGGAAACACTGTTGAGATGTAAAGTTCAGCCAGTGGCAAATATAGCATATATTATTATTATTATTATTATTATTCATAAAGCTCTAAAGTTGGAAGACGCTAAGTAAAGATGGTTCATTTTGGGGCTTCTTGTTCTCTTTATTTGCCCACCAGTTTTTCATTCTTTGCGAGAATTTAGCTTGTCTTTCTTTGCTCCAGTCTGATACAGTTCTCGTGGCTTTTGTTTCTTGCTTAACCTCCCATTATTGAACTTTTCTTCACTAGTAGTTTCTTGTGTCCATTTCTTCTTTGGTTAATTCCAATTCATTAATATTTTCGTCCATTCTCTTCCATTAACGAGTGATATTACGTATTTTACTATTATTTTTGTCAGTCTGTGATCGGGAAGGCTCGTTATGTCGCCTAAGAATTTAAGGCTTCTTTTAGTCATGTCCGTCTCTATGTTAGAACATTCTTCAATTTTTGATGTTTTCTGTAATCGATATCCATTTTCAGTCCATCTTGGTCCCAGAATTGTCCTAATTGTTGTTCTTCCTTTCCTTCTTTTAATTTTCCATATCTATTTTCCATTTTAGTGTCAAGGTTTCGCTGGAATATAACATTTTTAGTTTAATTGCCCTGTTGTAATGCCTGGTTTTGGTATTTACCGACAAACACAGACACACAATATATACAACAAAATCGTTACATGTTTGCACCTGTTACTGTCCTTCAAAGCAGTCACCAGCGTTGTGCAAAACCCGTTGCCAGCAATGTGGAAGGCTTAGTGTACCGTTAACAGATCCTGTTATGTTGATGGTGCGAATAGAGCGGTCTACTGCCAGTCGAATCTCTGAAACAGTTCTAAAGCCAGTGCCACTACGGCTGCTATGTTCAGCGACTGAACATAGCAGCCATAGCTTGCGCTATATGCGCCCGCGCATTGTCGCGCAAAATAATGGGTGGGTTGCACAGAAAGTGTTGTCGCTTCTTTCGCAAAGATGGTCGTCGGAGATGCTCCAAAAACGAACAGTAATACTGTGCACTGACGGTCTGCCGTGGTGGAACGTAATGCGTCAGAACACTGTCACAGTCTTCTACGTCTACATGGGATACTCTGCAAATCACATTTAAGTGCCTGACATAGGGTTCATCGAACCACCATTACACTATTTATCTCCCATTCCGTTCTCGAGTAGCACGCGGGAAGAAAGAACACCTGAATCTCTCCGTTCGATCTCTGATTCCTCGTATTTTATTCTGATGATCATTTCTACCTATGTAAGTGGGAGTCAAGAATATACTTTCGTATTCGGAGGAGAATGTTGGCGATTGGAGTTTCGTAAGTAGTCCACGCCGCAGCAATAAGCGCCGTTGTTATAATGATTCCCATCCCAGTTCCTGTATCATTTCCTTGACGCTGTTTCGTCTGTATCGTGACGATACGAAACGAGCTGCCCTTCTCTGGACTCTTTCGATGTCCTCCGTCAAACCCATCTGATAAGGATCCCACACTGGGCAGCAATACTCCAAGAATGGACGGACAAGCGTAGTGTATGCAGTTTCTTTTGTAGTTCTGTTCCATTTTTAAGGGCTCTGCCAATAAAACCTAGTCTCTGGTTCGCCTTTCCCACGACATTATCTATGTGTTCTTTCCAGTTGAAGTCTGAAGTAATAGTAATTCCTAGGTATTTTGTGGAGTTTAAGGCCTTCACATTTGATTGATTTATATTGTGAACAAACTTTAACGGATTTCTTTTCGTACTCATGTGGACGACTTCACACTTCTCATTATTTAGTGTCAATTTCCACACCATAGTGATATCTTATTCAGATCGTTCTACAGTTGGATTTAGCGTTGGATTATCTTACAGGACAAACGCCATAGCTTTCACCATACTGGGACTCTGACGCAATCTCGACTTTCGTTTGACCCATGATGACGTCATTCGTTGCACTGGCTTTTCAGTTTCGGCTCTTACGATGTGGCCCGATGTTTGTCTACCACAGTTTGCTGACCTTTGTTGAAGGATTTTACCAAACGCGTCACTGTTCTGTACGGCAATACCGATTCTCCGCACGCCTCTTGAAGACCTTGATGACACTGTCGTGCTGTACGACCTCTGGCACGTTCAATCTTGATGCAACTCCGTTGTTCCTATTTCTAAAACATAGTGACACCGTTACGTTAGACTTCTCGCTCACAAGTGACTTTGTTTCCCCCGATTATGCGCACGCCGGTGTCGTGGGACGAGCGAGTCCATTTGCTCGAAGGTAGGACAATATCTATTAAAAAAAAGGTATGACAACAACGTGTTCTAACAGCGACAATAGTAGATTCCATTGGGGTGTTGCCACAATTTAAGTCACAACCCTCTTTATGTTGTCGACTGAAGCACTAAGGATGTTTAGTTATCTTTTATGTCTGTTCAAATGTTAGTTTACGTTTTATGGAACCAACGCTAACATTTATCTCTTTGTATTTTCAGGTACGTGTTCCTAAAATAACCGCTGGAGAGTTACGTGTACAACAGTAAGTTCTACTACATCTGTTTTCCAGTTATTCCGACTATGAACTGATACATAAAGAAGAATCCCTGTTCCCTTGGTCAGTCCATAACTTGAGAGTGGCTACATGTGTTTATTGCCTCGCTGTGATGGATGTCCTGTGACTCGCTCCATTTCCTCTGCTCTTTTATAATTAGAAGATGGCGACTAGCGCAACAATGTCGAATTCAATAATGTACCGGACATTGTCATGGTAGTCGGAATCTTGTGATTATAATTGCTTCGCGAAAACAATGCGAGCCTCTGGAGAACCAACATAACGAGGTAATAATGCTATAAGTCAAATAGTAGTCAAGATTTTAACAATGTCTCATCTGTAAACTCCCAAATTGAAGTAGTGAAAAAGCGATTGTGACTAAAGTGTTTGGCGTCATTCTACCTATAAATATCGGTTTGTTCCGTCATGTATGTATAAATGGCCAAATCCACTACTTTTTGTGTGTATACACGCATGTATGTTTTACTGTGACTTATGAGTTGGTATTGATTTGGAGAGATCTCACAAGAATATTTATTAAATTCACAGTTTGACAGATGGCAATGTATGAAAATGTATGAAAATTTATCCAACAGTCAACTAAAAGAGTACATAAAATTATAAAGAATTTTCCCTTTTATATTGAACAATATATACAAAACAAAGTCTAAGTCTCTTGGTACACTACTAGCGAACTTAAAAAGAACTTCGTCGTCAATAACTATAATGTTTCTGTGAATAGAAAGTAAAGCATGCTCTATAAGCCTACTTTGAGATACGCTAATCCTTAGGTAACTCTTCAGTGCTAAGGCTGGAGAAAGTTCCGTCTACGGGTGCGACAAAAGCGTGAAGAACTGTTAGTAATTTCAGGTGAAGAAAGTTTAATCCCACTTTTGAGGAGAGCTCATAGCTGTTTCTGGAAGACGTGAAGGATTTTCCTGTCTCCAATTTTCTTGCCACAACCTAAACTCACTTTGCATAACCTTTTTATGTCAAAATACTTATGAGTTGAAATTAAGAGCAGCGTGAAATGAACCAAAATCTGTTGTGATCACACAACTGTGGTAGGATGTTATGTAACGATGCAACGGTTTCCGTGTTAGCTATACGGGTAGTATGAATCGGCCGTTGTTCCGAAAGTGGTATAATTGTCAGCTTATGTGCAGGTGGCCGGACGCTAGCCTCACTCGAACTAAATTAACCCAATCAGACACGAATTTCACACCACTAACATCCTACTCCCATTACCAAAACTGGAAAATATGACTGTCTATCATGGTGATGCCTTCACGTATCATACATTAATATACGAGGCGCGTCCAGAAAGTAAGTTCCGTTTCAATTTATCTCCGCCGTAGCGCTGCGACTGCAGTTCCGCACATGCCCCGTAGACGATGTGTATCAAGGAGAAGAACGTGCGCCATTTGGAGATCGCTGTCAGTTACGTACGCTTTGTTGAGCTTGTTTGAAATGTCGGCGTTGATTGAAAATCCCGCTGCCTGTGAAATCAGGTCGGTGAATGCGAGGAAAGTGAAACAAGTGAAATTTATCGGCAAATTTGCGATGTTTACGGACCAAATGCGATGAGTGATTCGATGGTGAGAAGATGGGTCCGACAATTCATTGGCGGACGTAGTGATGTGCACGATGAAGAACGAAGTAGGCGTCAACCTTTGGTTACAGAAGAACTGGTTCACGCGATTGATGACAAGATCCAGGACATCTCAAATCTTTCCTTGGCAGTCATCACTTCACCAATGACGACGAGCTGAAAGAAACTTTTTCCAACTGGTTGAAGACACAGTGTACAATTTCATTTTATTACCAAACGGAAATTACTTTCTGGGCGTGCCTCGTAATTCAGGTAGCGTACTTACTTTTTTCTTCTTTATATTCATTATTTCGGAAGGGGCCTAGGCCCCTTGCCCCCTCCACTTGTAAAGGCGCCTGAGGAGTGCGCGACTACAACCGTTAGAGGTTCGAGTCGTCCCTCGGGCGTGTGTCTGTGTGCGCGTGCGCGTGCGTGCGCGCGCGCGCGCGCGCGCGCGCGCGCGCGTGTGTGTGTGTGTGTGTGTTCCTTAAGATAAGTTAAAGTACGATTTTAAACATATCTTGTCAAAAATTGTAGCAACTGTACTAAATTTACAATAATTGTAGATGTAGATGAATTGTAGAATAAAACAGCCGAACAAGTTGCATTTTGTTTAGGTACTTCATCTAGATTTCGGCACCAACTATGGGTGCCTTCATCAGAAAATTAAAATTATTACATGAGACGTAAACGTTGTTGCCGCAGTTGGCTGGCGAGCAGAACGCAGTCCGTCAACGGCTAGCCATTCTTTTGTAAAAGTTGACTCACTAGTCTCTTGCTAGCAGGTGTTCTAATGTTATTTATCTTTTGGACTTGAGTATATCGCTTATACGTTTACGTCTCATGTAATAATTTCAATCTTCTGATGAAGGCACTCATAGTTGGTGCCGAAATCTAGATCAAGTGTCTAAACAAAGTACAACTTGTTGGGATGCTTTATTCTGCAATTATTGTAAATTTAGTACGGTTGCTGCAGTTTTTGACAATAGATGTTTAATATCGTACTTTAACTTATCCTAAGAAACACACACACACACACACACACACACACACACACACACACACACACACATTTAGTATGTCCATCTGTGTTCTGCTTTTGGATAGCATTTCGTAATATCATAAATTGTTTACAATTTAAAAGAAGTGGTAGTGGCTATGCTGTGGTAATGTGTGTGCTGTGTTATTTAATTTTACCACCTGAAAGTCGTGGGAGTTGCTGTGGTGTTCTGATGGAAGGGCAGTGTTATGATATTACGAAATACTATCCAAAAGCAGAACACACATGGACATTAAGTACCATATGAGTTCGTCTTACATACATGGACATAATAAATGTGAAACTCTTAACTGTAAATAAGATCTTGAAGACGAACTTATATTGTAATTAATCAGTGTAAAATACCACAATTAGTGTTTACTTTTTCTTGTTTTCTGCCCTGCCACAGATACAAATGTAATTTGCACTGAATGTATATCAGGGTGTTTCACTAAGTGTGTTTGCCTCTGTAACTTATAAAATAATAGGTAACGGGAAATTTCAATGCGGTAGGTCAACACAAGAAATGTTACACTTTCTGCGGAGCTGTGAACATATTTTATTGTACAATTTTCCAAAGAGTTACACCACAAATATATATATTTTTAAATGGAACAATAGTTTTTTCTATCGTGTATTGGATTCGTTTAAACCAGCTGCGTCCAAATCAATTTAAACTACATTCCTTTCACCGTTAGTTTGGGAGCTACAACCCTCCAAAGTTCCGGGGGCGGAGGCTGCGATAGCGTAGCTGACTAGCCGAGTGGCTATCCCCTGGGGCACGGACCACTGTCTCATGACCACCAGCCAGTCAGATACGCTGTCGTGGCCTCCAACCCCTAAACTTTGAAGGGTTGTAGCTCCCAAACTAACAGTGATAGGAATGTAGTTTAAATTGATTTGGACGCAGCTGGTTTAAACGAATCCAATGCACGATAGAAAAAAACTATTGTTCTATTTTAAAAAATTATATCTTTGTGCTGTAACTCTTTGGAAAATGATACAATAAACTATGTTCATAGCTCCGCAGAAAGTGTAACATTTCTTGTGTTGACCTACCGCATTAAAATTTCCCGTCACCTATTATTTTATAAGTTACAGAGGCAAACACACTTAGTGGAACACCCTGTATACCGTCTGATGATGAGATGCTAGGCAGCTTGAAACCGGTCATGGTACAATAAATCTTCATTGAGAAGAAAAAAGGCGACTGGTTGCAGTAATTTCTGAAATCTACATCATTAAACGTTTCCCCACTGTCAAATAATGTCAAGGCCGATCCAGTGAGAACGAAGCATGACAGGACGTTATGGGCGATATTAATAACGTGATTTTAATTATGAAATATCGTAGGGGAGGGAAATATGCGATAAACTACGGTATGGCAGTTGGGGATGCAACATCGTTGATAACAACATCGATGTTCCTGTGGAAAAATATCGATGTTAAAAAAACATCGCTCTGAAAAAAGATACATCGATGTTTTTCCGATGTTTCCATACATTTAAGAAATATTAGGAAAAACACACTGAAATGAAGCTGTGTTGCCAGAAAGTATCTGCCTTATTTATGTTCTTTCACTTTGCTACGAATACACAGCGAAATGACAGATTAGAATGAAGAAGTTGAGAATAAGGTTTAGCTATCTATTGCGCTGATTTTACTTGGGATTTACATCGATTTGTTCATTACATGCGAAATAACTTGTGTTTTGTTGACGTATTGCATTTTTCTTAGCTCGACGTGGAGAAAATTAAAAGTTATGCATCTTTCAGTTATTACTTAATAATGTATTTTTAAAATGAATATTCATCAGTGACGTTTATCAAATCATGTACCTTGCTGAAATGAAAATTTATGTTATACTTGGCTTGTTGGCTTTTGTCTCGGATTTTTCGTCGACTTTTGTTTGATGTTTTAACTGACGTTTTGGCAGTACGATATCAGTCTGACTGGGGTAACACGGTCAAAGATTCGATTCCACTGATGTTGGGGGGTGAAATTTCAGCAATGCCAGCAGCTCGTGCTGGACAAACATCAGATTGTTTCATATTTCACTTGCCTACTATTTCAAAAGTATGAAAACAGCGACGAGCGACGACAGCAGGAGCACCGCACTTGAGCTGACGCTGGCTGAGCAACTAATAAAGTAATAATGTAGTCAGAGTTGCCAGGTTTTTCCATTGCTCTGTCGCCAAATTTTAAACAAAAAGTATCCAAAATATTGCCATGTTTTCATCAATAAAATGTCAAAGTATAACCATCTTTTCATCAGTAAAAATAGTCAAATATCGCAACCTTTAATCTGTTAACATTTTTATGTTATAGTTATTACGGCATGTTACTCGAGAATAATAATCCTGAAATTCAGGGAGTAAGCTGGTTACTGAGTAAAAAGTAACACAAACTGTGGCACTCTCACATTCACAAACATCAGACTGAACTTTCCAAGGAAACTCATACTTCACAGTTACATTTATATGAGTCCATCCAAGAACTGAACCCAGACACACCACCAAATGACAATGAAGCCAGTTAAAATATTGTCACATTGTAAATATAATAGAGAGACTCGGGAAATTCAGTTATATTTAAATATCACATTTATTCATTTCATAACTTATAAAAATTATAACACAAAACTGTTCAAGAATCATTCTATCAAACATACACAAGGGATGATATCATGCATAGGTTCGATTACCAATCACTTTCATCCTCTTAAAAAGAAATATGTACCGATGTTAAATAGAGTTATTGAATCTTTCAAACACTTCTTTCAAAAAAATGTTCAAATATTTGTTATGCTTATATTCAATCTGTTAGCTGAGTTTGTTATGCTTATGGGACTTAACTACGGGGTCATCAGTCCCTAAACTTACAAACTACTTATGAACTACTTACGAACTAGGACGGCACAAATATCCATGCCCGAGGGGGGATTCGAACCCCCGACCGTAGTGGCCGTGCTGACCGTGACTGCCGCGCCTCAGTCACTTCGGCCACCGCGGCCGGCAACACTTCTTTAATACACACAAAAACATTACAACATTTTGAAGTGAGGTAGTTTATAATAATGCACTTAGCAATCCATACTTTGAGGTGAGATGGACTTTAATTCTTAATAATCAGCCATGAGAACGACTGGGAAATCACCGCGTGTTCTCCATCGACATTTATACTCTGCAAACCATTGTTAACCACTGTGAAGTGCGTGGCAAATGGATCGCTTCACAATAGCAGTTACGAATTTCTGTTGTGCGGACGTATGGAAAGCGGAAAAAAATACTGCCTCCTTGCATGCTGTAATTTATATAATCTTATCCTTATGTTCTCAGCGGGAGCCATACATACGGTGTTGTAGTGTACTTCGAGATATCGTTTAAAGCCTGTTCTTGAACCATCGTAAGTATGGTACATGAGGTAGTTTACGTCTATCTTCAATCTGTAAGCTGAGTTTGTTTTTGTCTCTGTGACACTCTCCCACACATCCACGATACTTGAAAACATTTGTCTTAACTAGTGTAGGTTCATTACATTTTACCCGGTATCATTGACCCAATGTCTAAAGAGTGATTGTTTTACATTTGTTGTATTTGAAGTAAAATAAAATAGCCATTAACTCGCCAATAATTCCTGTAATAGCCAAATTTAATGGCCAGTCGCCAGACTGCTAGAATGGCTACTATTATAAGCAAAAGATAACCAAAAATGCGAAAAATCGCCACACCTGGCAACCCTGAATGGAGTTGACAATCAATTGTTGAACGATGTCGATAGTTTTGGACTTCTGTCGTCGATGCATCGCCGATATATCGCTGTTCAAAACATCGATGTTAACATCGATGTTTATGGACGAAATTGCACAGTAGCAGGCGGCAGGTAGCGGCCCGCTAGGCGCAGTGTGTCAGCCGCCGGCGCGGCGTTGGATGCGGTCAGGGCCGCGCACTGCGCATGCGTGGGAACAGCAGGCGGGCCTCCGCTGCCAGCCGCGGCTGCATCTTTCAGCGCCCCGCCTGTCGGCAGCCCGCGTAGCAGTTGGCGAGGCGAGTCTGCACAGCGAGCGCAAAATACACGAGTCTGGTGCTGCGCACCACAAGCTGCTGTGCCAGCCGCACGAGGACAGCATCAGCAATGTAATTTCTGCCAACAATAAAAAGAAGAATCATGCGATTGAGTATGAACGCACTATGATTCTGGTACAGACGTCGAGATACTGGGACTGCGTCGTTAGAGAGGCCATTGAAATTGGCACAAGAGACGACCTTATAAACCGTGACTGTGGCTATAATCTTAGCAAAGCTTGGGAACCAGCGATAGGATTAATTAAGAGTAAATCTAGCAGACGTAACGAAGTGACGACCACGGCGGACAGAGCCCTCACACCAACGTCATCTCAGACGCCGTCGCAATCGGTTCCACTGCGCGGCCGCGGCGCGGGGCGCGGACCGCGGAGGGGTCGCTCCGCGGGCCGAGGGTATTTAAATCGCCCGCTACCGGGCTAGAACCCAGTTCCCTTCAAGCAGCCGTAGCGTGCGGATCTCCGTGCCGGCGCGTTTCCAGCAGCTCAGTCCGTCAGTTCACCTGATGATGGCGACATGTATGATAGCCGAAATATTGTGCCCGTTGGACAATAAGTGACCGGCAGTACACACTTGGATATTTTGATTAATAAAAAGAAAATCATGTTTGGCAATATAAAAAAATAAAATAAAAAATAATTTTTTTGTAAAGATTATGGGACTTAACTGTGGAGTCATCAATCCCTAAACTGCCGGCCGCGGTGGCCGAGGGGCCTAAGGCGCTCCAGTCACGGTCTGCACGGCCACTACGGTCGGGGTTCTAATCCCCCCTCGGGCATGGATATTTATGCCGTCCTAGTTCGTAAGTAGTTCATAAGTATTTTGTAAGTTTAGGGACTGATGACCCCGTAGTTAAGTCCCATAGACTGTACAAACATTAATCCCTAAACTTACAAACTACTTATGAACAAACTTATACTAAAAACAACACATATCCATGCCAGAGGGGGGAATCGAACCCCCGACGGGGAACGGCATCGCACATCTGAGCATACCGCCTCAATGCGCTCGGCCGCTCCGCCGCCGCGGCAGTATTTAGAGTAGGACTGTATGTACAGGGCAACCACAGTCGAAAGGTTCCATATTTTAAAGGACAGGTCCTCTGCGACTGTTACAATCCTTTACTGAAGGACACACCACAGATTTCGCCATGTAAAATTGCATCCTAAAGTGTTATCTGTTGACAAATGAATCAGAATTGTCAGCGATTAAGCATTATTGACATTAAAGTCATAATGGTCTGACAAGGAAAGTATTTAGGCTCGAACAAACAGAAATACACCAAAATCGTATGATAGATAATACAAAGGTCTCTTATTGCACTAGTGATACTCCCGCATCTGCAAAACTCTGCAGTCGCCCATTAGAGGCCTCTGCGTGTAGCATGCTGCATTGCACTTTGACATGCCGGTACGCCAGTAGTGACGGTGCAGAGTGCCCCTGAAGTTGCGTTTTGTGACGTTATTGGTGTAGAAAGGGAAGAGGAAGAAGGTAAAGTTGAGAAAGAAGATACGATACTGTGAAGTGTCGGATGTGTCGGCGATTGGTAATCAATCCTGCTAATATAGGGTGACTGGTTGAGGTGAAGTTACGAAGAAACCTTCTTCGTGTAGATGGTATTGTTGTAGAAGATGAATCATTCGCATTCACCTATTACCTATTATAGCGTTTCTAATCTATGCTCATATTTCTGCACTATAATAGATACCAGAAAACATGTGAATGATTCTTCTTCTACACCAAGACCGTATTCACCAAGAAGGGCTCTTCCGAATTTCATCTCAACCAATTTCAATACATTAGCAGGATTGATTACCAATCGCCGACCCACCTAACGCTTCACTACACAAATAATGTCACAAAGCGCAACGTCTGAGGCACACTGCGCCGTCACTACTGCCGTACCGGCAGGTCAAAGTGCAATGCGTCATGGTTCACGCAGAGGCCTCTTATGGGCGACTGCAGAGTTTTGCAGATGCGGGAGTATCATTAGTGCAATAAGGGACCTTTACATTATCTATAATACGATTCTGGTATATTTCTGTTTGTTCTAGCCTAAGTACTTTCCTTGTGAGTCTACTTACGTCAAATTATTAAAAAGATATCATTCAAAATGTCATGGAACTCATTTCCTCTCATTTAAGTAAAGGTTTTTTAAATTTATAAATTCTTTATAAAGAACTGTCTATTCAAAGGGAATTTGTCAATAATTAAAATTTAGTGGTGAGATTTAGAGCCATCTCTCTCTCTCTCTCTCTCTCTCTCTCTCTCTGTGTGTGTGTGTGTGTTTGCTAATGAAATATGTTCAACTTACACACACACACACACACACACACACACACACAAAGAGAGAGAGAGAGAGAGAGAAGCCATTCACATAAAATTAAGTAGTAGACCTAACCTTGATCAAAACAACGAAGCAGATCAAATACCTCAACAACAAACAGTTTTGTATATAAGTACCATGTGGTTGCAGATGACAAACTGTAAACAAAGGCCACACTTTGATGTAAGAAAACCGACAAATGCAACGAGGTATATAAACTAAACTCCGCCCCATACAGGCCCCGAGGGCCCAAGGGGTACCAAGCGGCTATAAAGTTCTTGTACATATTTATAATTAACAGGACTAACTTGTAATAACTGTAAAAACTAAAAATATATTCTGTTGTTCACTTTAAAGCAATAATAAAGGACCCACTGAAGATAATATAACTGTAGTGGAACATGTATGGGCATACAAAAACAAAAAACCGTGCCTTGCTCACGGCAGACCCTAATCAAAAGCAACTACAATAATTATAAAAATATAATAAATGAATAAAAAGATTATTAATAAATAGCTATAAGATGGGGAGATTCTCGATTGAACTGGAAACTAAAAAAGAGTTTAAATAATCGACATGTTCATGCAAATAAACAAAATGTACTGAAAGTGTTATAGTTGACTGTTGCCAGGACACAGCATAGCGGTGAGAATAACTTATGAAGTGCGAATATGTCAAGATTTGATGTACCCTAAATGTTTATGAATGTATCAGATAAGTCTAGGAAATAGTTCTGTTCTTTTACACCTTTCACACTGGGCAGTACATAGTAACACGGTTCATAATGTCATGTATAAAATGTCTTAACGTCGTGCAACATGACACTACATACTACTCAGGTTTGGGACGTGTGCATCAACACTCAGGCAGCAAGCACAAGTGGGTTGACGCGGGCTCCCCTTTCGAACGAAGGAATGAACTCGCCCAGCGCTTCGGACGAAAACGCGCCTCTGTCCATCGTCCACCTTACCCTGCGTGGACTCTGGCAATTTTTCTTGTGTATTATTGTAATTGTGAAATAGCCTGACCTACTCTAAGTCAGAAGTATTTGAATTTGTAGTTGCAATAAAATTGTACTATTAATCAGTATGGCTGTTCTAGTACTGCTCCCATGTCTGCATCTTTATTTGTGTGCTGACTGACGGCTGCTGCAGTAGCCGACATCACACCCCGACGAAATACACATCACTAAAACTATATTGGAAAATAATAAAATAGTTTTTTTCCCACTCATCGGCATTGCTTTACATTTTTTACCTTTAGAGCAAGTTCTCATTCATCATTCAAATATGCACGGGCACGGACGCAAGGTCGGAAGTGCCACGTCACAGACTGCGTGGCTGCTCTCGCCTGAGATTTTAGTCCTCCTTTGGACATGGATGTGTGTGGCGTTCTTAGCAAATATTGAAAACTCTAGGGAGCAATGACCTTTGTAGTTTGGACCCTTAGGTTTACAAACATAAGACATCTGATTCTACATCACACCAATTATAAATGTTGTCTAAGTCATCTTGTGTCCTACTACTCTCCCTTAATTCGACAGCTTCCCAGACAACGCATCACCATCATCAGCAGCAAATAGCCGCAAATTTCTAATCACTCTGGACGTCCGACAAAGTATGTGGATAGAAAAATTATATTGGTCCTATAAAACTTTCCTGGGGCCCTCCAGACGATACTGTTGTCTCTGATGAACACTCGCCACCCAGCGCAACATTCTGTTACCTGCGAAGTCTTCGTGCCACTTACATATGTGTTTTTTGTGTCTCGTTTCCGCCGGTTGCTGGGTGTCGGTGGCCGAGTAGAGATAGGCCGACACAGGGAAATAGGATGCACGCGTGTGCGGGTACAGAGTCTGAGGTGACTAGAAACACTAAGCTAGATTAATATAAGAGATATATTTCGTAGAAATAATACATTACTTAACTTGGAGGGCAGCAGACTAGTGGAATGTAGATACATAGTTAACTAGATAGAGGCCTGCCTACTGATGAGAGACTTTCCTAGTGCCTGTCTTAATCCCAAGTGAACTATGCTGCTCAGTGGTGGCCACGAGCGGAGTTCTAGCAGAGGGCGCTCGTGGCTGACGTCTTAAGAACGCCGCGCCGTGCGTGCATGGCGGCGCGCGGCGAAAGTACGTGGCGCGCACTTCAGACTTGTGAGACACCACAATGGTAACCTCTTCCATCAATACGAGAACCGTGTCAGACACCTTTCTGATAGAATGTTCAAATGTTTGTAAATCTGAGGGACGTAACTGCTACGTTCGCCATCAGTCCAGAGGCTTACAAATTACTAAATTAAAGTAACTTATGCTAAGGAGAATGCAAACACACATACCCGAGGGAGGAGTCGAACCCCAGACGGCGAACGGCCTCGCGCACTGCAGCAGGACGCCTTAGTACGTAGAACTATTCTGTCGCGGTTACCTTAATGAGATCACAGAAGATGCAGACGTTTACGTACCATTAACTCAGCCTTGGGAATATCTCAGTACTACTTCGTTGGTAGCCTTATTAATTAATGTCCCTGAAATTTATGTGCTGGTACTGAGCAGAATATGTCAGCAAGATATCTGCAAAATACCGATGTGCTTATTCATTCGCTTTTTACCAAGATTCCACGCCATGAACCACAGACATTTTCGAGGTGTGGTGGATTGCGTGCCTCAATGATGCAGATAGCCGTACCATAGGTACAACCACGGTGGAGAAGTATCTGTGCAGAGGCCAGACAAACGTGTGGTTCCTGAAGAGGGGCAGCAGACTTTTCAGTAGTTACAGGGGCAACAGTCTGGATGATTGACTGAGCTGGCCTTGTAACATCAGAAAACATAGCAAAGCCATGCAGTTACTGCGATGGGCTGAAAGCAAGGGGAAACTACAGTCGTTACTTCTCCCGAGGACATGCAGCTGATGACGTCTTCTTGGGCAAAATATTCCGGAGGTAAAATAGTCCCCCATTCGGATCTCCGGGCGGGGCTACTCAGGATGATGTCGTCATCAAGAAAAACAAAACAGCCATTCTACGGGCCGGAGCGTGAAATGTTCTAACCCTTAATCGCGTATGTAAACTAGAAAATTTGAAAAGAGAAATGGATAGGTTAAAGTTAATTATGGTAGGAATTAGTGAAGTTATGTGGCAGGATGAACAGGATTTCTGGTCAGCCCTGTTTCAGCCAATCCTTGCCTAATGCTCCCTCTGAAACTCTCAGCCGCCTCTGGATCCTTCAAGTTGTCCATGTTTCATCTCCTAACTTTTCTACCTTTCTGCAGTCTTTTCAGTTTCGATCTGCAGTTCATAACCAACAAGTTATGGTCAGAGTCTATATCTGCCCCTGGATATGTCTTACAGTTTAGAACCTGGTTTCTAAATCTATTCCTTATCATTATAAAGTCAATCTGGTACCTTCCAGTGAGACGTGCACAGGACAGGGTAGCTGCATCAAACCAGTCTGCGGACTGAAGACAACAACAACAACAACAACAAACATTTGCCAAGATTACGTAGCCGACACGGCCCTTCTTAAAACCATACCCCGCTACAAAGTAGCAAATACTCCGAGCATTTCACTGCCGAAATTAATGTAACTCTCGAGGTAAAACGATGCACTATTTACCAGTACACTTCGAACACAGTTGTTAAGACCTTGCGTAAACTGCTGTGGTAATTGACCGAAAGCACTCGGTCCGTCAGAGCCCCGTAACGCGGCGGCAGGTTGTCAGTGAATCTCCCCCGCTGTTAAGGGCAGAGCTCACACCCCAGGCGAGGCGTGGCGAGGCATGCATGCCACGCAGCCGGCGCTGGTCGTAAAACTTGACGATCTTTCGCTGAATCAGTATTTCAGATCTTTCATTCAACTCCGCTCTTTGTGAGCTTCATCGCCATCCAGCACAAGCCCTTCCCTTCACAAGAATCTCCGAGGCCACCTACGCAGTTTAGCAGTCGTATAACAGATGTTTACGCACTAGCCGACGTGTTGGTACTACATTTTCAGGGTGTAAACAGACTAGAGACGAAGAGCAGAAACGTAACATGGCTCAAATCAGTCCCAGAAGATGACGCTTACGATTAGACGAGCATAAATTACGTCACTTCTATAACGGAAAGTAAATTGAGAAATGCGATTGAGTTACTTGAATGGATACTGACTTCCCACTTAGTAGCATTAAAACTTGACTAAGTCCAAAACGATAGTAACACGTACTAGGAAAAATCACAACGTCTTTGCCACTTTTTCTTTTTTTTTAGCCAAATAGAGGATATACAGGTCATTTACAAATATACGAGAGTTGCAACATAAATAGTGGTTAATATTTATTCACAACCGATACAAAAGCGTTAAGTGTTTGCAACTGTTACTATCCTTCATAGCAGTCACCAGCGTTGTGTAGAGCCGGCCGCGGTGGCCGAGGGGACTGAGGCGCTTCAGTCACAGTCTACACGGCCACTACGGTCGGGGGTTCGAATCCCCCCCAGGGCATGGATATTTGTGCCGTCCTTAGTCTTAGTTAGTTCATAAGTAGTTTGTAAGTTTAGGGGCTTATGACCCCGTAGTTAAGCCCCATAGACTATACAAACATTTGAACATTTTCGTTGTGTAGAACCTGTTACCAGCGATGTGTAAGACGTAGTATACCGTTAGCAGAGCCTGTTCTGTTGATAATGCGAATGGGTGGTCTACTGCCTGTCGAATCTGAATCAAATGAAAGTCACAAGGACTTAAGTCCGGGGAGTATGGTGGATGGTACAGAACTTCCCAGTCCCATCGACCGAACAGAGCTGTCACTGCTTGCGCTGTAAGCGGCCGCACATTTTCGTGCAAAATGATGGGTGGGTTCCTTAGAAAGTGTAGCCGCTTCTTTGGCAGGTCGCAGGTGATCGTTCAAAAAACGAACAGTAATTCTGTGCTTTGACGTTCTGCCCTGGAGGAACGTAATGGGTTACGATAACACCATCACAGATAACACCATCACAGAATCACCATAACTTTCTGTACCCTGGGACTCTGACGCACTTTTGATTTTCGCGGCGACACATAATGACGCCACTCGCTGGATTGGTGTTCCAGTTTTGGTTCGTACGATGTGGCCCACGTCTCATCCAGTGTTACGACACGCCGTAAGAAAGCCTCTCCTTCGCGCTCATAGCGCTCCAAGTGCGTCTGAGTAGCATCGTGACGCATCCATTTCTATATTTCCGTCAATACATGCGGAACCCATCGTGATGCAATTTTTCGCATGCGCACCCGATTCTTCAGGATCCAAACCACAATCGTATGTGCTGATATGGTTTCGTCTGAGCTAACAAATCGTCTAGCGCCGATCACTGTCCACTAACGCAGCGAAAGTATGCACTTCTTCAGAGACGCTAGGACGACCTACCCGATGCATGTCTGCTACAGTCTGGCGACCTTCGCTGAAAGCTTTTACCCAACGAGCCATTGGCCTGTATGGCAATGCCCATTCCCTATAAGCTTCTTGAAGACCTTGATGACACTGTCGTGCTGTGCAACCTCTGGCACATCCAACCTTGATCCAACTTCGTCGTTCTCTTTCGAAAACATACTGACACCACCTGATCACAAGTGACTGTTTTCATCGATTGTGCGCAAGCCGGTAACGTGGAGGTAACGTAGGTATGTCAACAACGTGTGCTATCAGCGACAATAGTAAATTCCATTGCATAGTGTTTCCACGACAGTGTTGCATTATTTAAGTTCCAAGCCTCGTACGGCATATTATGAGTTTACACTATTTTCCCCACATACCCCCCCGCCCCCCCGCACCGGTTCACAAATTTGTCCTATAGCAGCGCTAAATTTGAAATGACCAGACGATAAAATTCGTCCGGCTGACTATAGAACCACCATCGGCCTGCTTTGTTCATTTCATCGTTACTTCGCTTTCCTGCCAGGAACTTCTTCAGCGGTCCGAAAAGGGGGTCTGGACTGTTATGATGGGTGTTCTATAGTCTCTCAATGAAATGCTTCGAACTTTTCGGCAATTTAAAATGCGACATGTTGGGTCGCACTGTGGTGACACAAAATCACGTTGATAACTTCGAAAATCCTGTGCGTTTTCGCCTAATGGCAAATGCCTAATGGCAAATGGTGGATCGGTAATATCACATAAGATGAAGGAATGTAGGACTACTACACCAATATCGATAGGATCACGGGGACACACTACAGTTGACAGCACCAGTTTATATACTCTTCCTACACGCCACACACGTATCAACAGTATCACATGCGCGAACCGTCATTTTGGCGATGCGTTATTAATATTTAGCGCATACGGCCTGTAGGCAAACTGTGCCACATGTTCACAGAGACTGCGCCGTTTTCTTACAGAGTGCGGACTGTATTTCTCGAGTCAGCAGTGCTACGATCCAGGATATAGACTCCCATGGTTCCTACCAAAGTGCGGAACATTGCCTCAAGACGTGCTCACAGATTGTCGATTTAGAAATATTACAGACAGCAAAGGAACTTAGAAGTTTAATGCATGAAGCCTGGAGTTTCAGCTTCATCATTCTGTTTGATAATTGTACAACGCCAATTTGAGTATTCATTTATTTATAATATATTTCTCATATGTACTAAAGTTATAGGATCTTTCTGCTAAAGTGCAGCAACACATTCTACGATATAACACCCCCACCAGAAAGTTTAACTGTCGGCATAGATGGTTGCACATTGTAGAATAAAATCCAACTGGAACGGTCGTGCCTATCCCAGAAAGCCATTAACGTCACTTTCCCAACATACTACACTGCTGACATATGTTTGTCATCTGTTGTGGCTATCGTATATTGTTTTGTAAATACTGTTATTTGACTGCCCGCTGCTTTTAGCTCTAGCTTTGATGAGAGCTATCATATCCTATGGTCGAAATAGATTTGGATGAGCCATATAATTTTCGTGATTGATCTGTGCTTTCTTTTCAGTCATTAGACGCACATGATATAATATCTACCTAGTAGGTATGTCGAGTTGAGGTACCTACTAGGTAGATATTTTATTATGGACGCTGAACTTTACTGTGCAGGTTGAGAGGCTTTTTGCTCTGATGATAGCAGATGCCGAAATGTCGTAGTCGATAAATATAATTGTATAGCGATCTAGACAGTATTTATTCTTATTTATCAGAGCTTGTAACATCATCTAACGTGGCTTTGCCATACGTCGGTCGCTGTGGCCGAGGAGAATGCGGTCGGAGGTTCGAATCCCCCTTCGGGCATGGATATTTCTGCCGTCCTTAGTGTTAGCTAGTTCATAAATAGTTTGTAAGTTTAGGGACTGATGACCCCGTAGTTAAGTCCCATAAGCTATACAAACATTTTTTTTGCTTTGCCATACACTTACTGCGAATAGCTAAAGGTAAGGCATGCAGCCTACTGAATGGATATATGGTGAGGGCAACATCTTGGGTAAAATATGCCGGAAGTAAAATAGTCCCCCATTCGGATCTCTGGACGAGGACTACTCAGAAGTGGAGGGGGTGCTTCAGACGAATGTAGAAGGGTAGACCGCGTAACTGATGAATTACTGAACAGAATTGGGTAGAAAAGAAATTTCTAGCATATCTAGATTAAAAGAAGGAATCTATTTGTCGGACAATTCCGAGAACATCAAGGAATCGTCTGCTTTGGAATGAAGAGCGTGGGGTAAAATTCGCAGAGGGAGACCAACATACGAATACAGTATGCGGGTTGAAATAGATGTGGGTTGCCGTTTTTATGAGGAGATGAAGAGGCTTGCACAGAATAAGAATAGGGGCGAGATTTGCATCATATAAGTCTCCGGACTGAAACCCACAACAACAACTGCAACAAATGAAACTATTATTGCCAATTCTTTATAAATAAAGCAGAATGTCCGTATGTTTGTGTGCATGTTTGTGTGTGTGTATGTTTGTGTGCACGTATTGCGTGCAAATCTACAGTTTTATTCTAATCTTTATGAAATTTTGCACACGTAAGCTTCAATCCATGAGGACGGTCGCCGTGAGTGTAAGGATTACGTACAACACATAGTTCACGAGATATGATGTCATAAACAGTGAGATGCGAGAAAAACTGATGCATTACGCGACAATGTTGCACATTTCCTTCTGAACCACTCGACAAATTCGAACCAAATTTGGTACACATGTTCCTTACCATGACGTACCAGTTCTATAGTGGAAAGAACCACGTAAGACCCATGGTTTAGGAGATATGACGTTATAAACAATAGGAGGTGAAAGAAACTGCTACATAATGCGACGAGACTTTTTTCACTCATCGTATGAGAATGACAGTATTTAGCGACTTGCAACCAACTTTAAACATAATTTCAAACCTTTATTGAACTTTTATCGCTTACAACCATAGAAAAATTATGAAAGGAAAACCGTTCCTCGTTTACTACTTTTTCGCTGTTCATGGACTAAATCTACGTCATTCGGTATAACGTTTCAGTTTATAATTTCTACACTACAAATTGTAGCCGCAGTAAATTTTACAGTCATTATACACACGTATAGTTGTATGGTCTTTCGAAATTGATTCACAATACGACACGTAGTTCATGAGATATAAGGGCATAAACAGTAACGTTCATGGAAAACCGCCCCATCAAGCACCAAGTTTTAATCTATTACTTCTTTAACTAATTGTATTCACAAGAAATTTTACAGCATTTATGCAATTGAATGTATACCTGAAAAAATTGCACGACATATAATTGAATAAATATGAGATCGTACGAATTTTATATGTAATTTGAATTTTCTTTGGTTGGATACTGCACTTATAATTTTGCACATTATGCAAAACAGCGTTATTTCTCATATATTCTGCGATAAATATAACATGATTTTAGAAAAAAAAGGAGTTGAACAGAGAGAGAAGGGATAGGAGAAGTACTAATTCAGGGCAGGCATAAATAAATAAATACCCGAGCAACGCCGGGTTTTCAGCTAGTAAGAAATAAAGGAAAACATCAAATACTAGTCGTCAGTCTATTAACAATTGTGTTCCGGTCTACTGGATGAACTAGAGCCGAGTTTCATTCACGCCTGATAAACACTTTCCATTCCCGGTTTGCAGTACGCTACATGTACGCTGTGCCGCTACTCGTGATCTGTTGCGATTAGAGAGCAATCCGCAAACAGGTCACTAACGGCCACCAGAGATCATTGCCCAGATTTCTGTCAGCTCTCGAATCGGATGAAATAATGATCGCTGAAACTGATGCGGACAGGCACCGCACGGCTCTGTTGTGCGGCACAAACAGGTCGGCAACGCACAAAGCGGCGGATGGCGGAAACCGCGAACGGCGCGCCGTGACAATTTAATGTGGCGCGCACCTGTGGTGGCGGCTGCGCATGCGCGGCTGCCCCACAAAGCCTCTGCCAGTGGCGTTATCACTGGCCGAAATGAGTTCCTAATTACACGCCACACACTTAACTGAACAGCTGGCGCGACGGATTCAGTGGCGCCACTGTACAGCTGTGTGCACGTACAGAGCTCATCGGATGAGCTGTTACTCAGTGCCTCGCACGGTGGCTGAATTGTCTACGTCGACGTAGCGCATCTCTATACGGACACGGAATCGAGGCTTAAACCTGATTAATCTGAAATTATTTTTAAATAGCTTTTATCTGTGTGTGTGTTTTCTAGAGTAAGTGAACTAGTATTCGATACTTTAATCGTACATTTAAAATACGCATTTAAAAGCTAAATAGATGTCATATATAACTAATAATTGCTGTCCCGTTGGGAATAAATAGTACGACTGAATGCCTGTAACAGGTGTTGCCACATTTTGCACTGCCTATCACAGGTGCGAAACGTACATCTTACAAATGTAATCTTAATGTATATATAAATTTAGGTGTTTGTGCCTGTACTTTCCTGTAAAGAACATTATATTTGCTTTGACTTAATTTGTTATACTAATTATTGCTTTTCTGATCAGATGAAGCGCCATCTGTTGAACATTTTTTGAACTTTTGTTTTTTGTTTGGTTCTAATAAAACCCCATGTCATTCCAACAATGTGTATCAATTTTTACCTCTCTATCTACATGATTCCGTGATTTATTAAGTTTTCAAATTTATACTGACTTTTGATCACCCGGTATATCAAAAATGAAGTGTTTGTGCCTATATTTCACTCTGCAGCCAAAACTACACATCGCAAACAAATAGTGTTTGATTGTGGTAGTAGGTATCGCTCTCCCATTGTGCACTATGGTGGTAAAGGATTGATGACGATAATGGAGGGGGGTGGAAGATGTGTGAGTTGAAAGTTAGCGACTTATATAAAATTCTAAGTGTGGGTGTTAATATTTTTCTCTTCAGCAAAAATTTGGTAATGGAGACGAACGATCTCTCTCTGTGTTGTTGTAGTACAAAGTCTGCCGTTGTACACCATAGCAGTTCCGTGTCCTTAGCTATAATAGGGTGTGAGATATAATGATTGAAAGTCGTCAGCTGATATAAAATTCGGACTGAAGACCAGCGATGACTTTTGACACTATAGTAGTGGTTCGGAACCCACGTTAAACTGTAGGTCCCCCTATAACTGGCTGGGTAAGTCAGTTCGAAGGTCGGAGGAAGGCAACGGCGTACCACCTCCAAACAGGACCATGCCTAGTAAAGCACTGTGCTGTTAAAACCAATCTTCGGATTGTTGACTGCTTTACCTTACCTTTTTTAGTAGCAAAGAGGACATATAAAACGAAACGTGATGCACTTTCTTCAGTTGTTTTTCTGCAATAAGCTTACGAATAAAGAAAAATAAATGCATATTGTAGTTTGCAAAGTAAAACTACCAAGAAAGATGACAAAGCGTAAGAAAAAAAATTTCGCTTCTTCGATCCGTTTCTAGAAGACAGAAAGCGGCGCTGAAAAGTCAATCTACAGACGATAGGAATTTGAAATTTGCAGACGTTGTTTACCTTAGACTGTAGCCATTAGCGATTTTTCGATATCCCCATCCCTAAGGGGCTAAAATAGCGGATGGACTTTTTTTTTTTTTTTAATTCGTCGCTATTCAGGCAATTTTGAAACAAGAAATACAAAACTTCGGATTTAGATTTTTGATTGGAATTTTAAAAAACACATGTTTCCATATTTTTGTAAATTCAACCATTTAGTGGGTGAAATAAGGAAAAATATTTTAATGGTGCTACTAAGACTATATTTTGCTGGAAATGCGATAATTTGGAACCATAGTTAGAATTTTAAAAAATGTGTTTCTGGGTGTTTTGTTATTTTGCCATCAATAGTGCAATAGGAGGTGGCAAATTGTATCGAAATACCTGATTACGAAAGCATTTTTAAAGCTGAATCTATGATAATTTATATTTATAAAAAGAAACAATCAATACAAACCATCCCGCGTGCCAAGCAGCGGGAATTATGCTAGTGATTTTATAAAAGTTTGCCATATTTGGGAGGCGATCCTTTCAATCAATTTACTAAGGGTAACAGCCAATATGGCTTTTAATTTTTGTTTAGCTGACCGGTTTCGGCAGTTTAACTTCCATCTTCGTTTCTGCAAGCACATACATACCTGCCAACTTTTACGGTTTATCCGCAAGATTTACGGAAATTGCAGAATTTTACGGTTTTACGAATGGACGATGTTACTTTACAACTGTGCAAATTGAAACGTTAACATTCGATAATTACACCAATTCCGTTAAATCGAAATCGATTGTTTGCGTGGGGCGAAGGAAAGTCTACGACATTGGACAGCTTATTCTTTGATGTGATTGGTACTTTCAACTGTTTGATGTTTGTGTCATCATTGTAATTGAATTTAAAGTCGTCATAACGGATCTTCCATGTGAATATTAGGTGTCGACATTCTCTGCTCAGCAAATTCAAAGAAGTGACGATTAGCTGGTTTTGGCATTTAGATATAGAACGAGCGAATGAGCTCCAGGATACCCATAAATCCCTTTTCTTTCCTTCTATGAGAAAGTAAGGTATTGCCAGTCACTACGTCAACAAGTTTTCATTCAACATTAAACAAAATTGAAGATGCACAATTTACTTCCATTCGTTTTTCTTGTCAATACAAGGGAAAGAATGAAATTACAGATGAGTTGGTGAATGAGCTTCAGAAGCAGTTCACAGCTCTTAATTTAGATGACAGTTTGGTTGTAAATTAAAGTGCTGCTAGTGATTCCAGTTGGACACCAATAGGAAGAATTCGTATAGTCAATGGACTTCTTAACTACAGCAGAATTTCTACAGTAGTGCTCCCTAGCCGGCCGCGGTGGCCGAGGGGACTAAGGCGCTCCAGTCACGGTCTGCACGGCCACTACGGTCGGGGGTTCGAATCCCCCCTCGGGCATGGATATTTGTGCCGTCCTAGTTCGTAAATAGTTCATAAGTAGTTTGTAAGTTTAGGGACTGATGATCCCGTAGTTAAGTCCCATAGACTATACAAACATTTGAACATTTGAAGTGCTCCCTATTCTCACCACACCCAAAGCAATACAGAATGTAAACGTGTTTTCACCCTTGTGAAGAAAAATTGAACATAATTAAATGATGTATGTGCACTAATCTCTGCAGACTGACTAAAGATCTGATACACAACATTTTTTTCGAGACTTCAAGCAAGATGCGAACAGTGCCACAACTATGACTTTGAAGTCGAATTAACATCTTATTTGCAGTGTGTGTCATATTATTTCTTGCCTGTGTGACGTTAAACTAGTTTTATTGTGTAAAGCCTGTTTCTGTCAGCTTGATTAATCAAGGAAGTCTCGTTATGTATGCTCCGAACCTATATTCACCACGTTTGATGCTATTTAACATGGTTTTCTTATGTTCATCTAGAAACATCAATAGATATGATTTAATTAAAGTATCGTGTTTGAAGCATGCATTAGCGTATTTTGTAGTCCAGAAGTATTAATATTTTCGACAAGTCGGGGTAAGTCTAAATTCGTCAAATTCAAAAATGTTCAAATGTTTGTAGAGTCTATGGGACTTAACTACGGGGTCATCAGTGCCTAAACTTACAAACTACTTATGAACTACCTAAGACTAAGGACGGCACAAATATCCATGCCCGAGGGGGGATTCGAACCCCCGACCGTAGTGGCCGTGCAGACCGTGACTGAAGCGCCTCAGTCTCCTCGGCCACCGCGGCCGGCAGATCTTTGCCGGCGTCATTTTTACTGAAAGCTGTTTTCAAAAGTTGGCAAGTATCCACATACAAAATCATACTCCAAATTCCATAATTAGACTTGTCAGAGGAATACATACGTTTAAAAATCCACTTTCGAAACTTACCTTTCATTTCATTCTTCGGATCATCACAGCTAAAAACGTTTAAAAACAAACTTCCCCGCTAACATTATTGTTAGCTTATCATAAAAATGACGCATCAAAAGCATCAACCTGTGATACGATGTGGTCACTAAGTTCAAACAAAACTGATCAAATCAGTCTCTCTTTCTGGATTTCATGCTACAAAGTGCAACCATCAGGGTTCATGGCAAGTAAATTTTCAGCATGTTTCGGAAATGAAAAGAGCAGCAGCAAAGTTTATTCTGAAACTGTTTATTTTCGAACAAATAAGACATCCCGATACAACGCTCAAAAATTGAATGAAGTCGACAATCATCCAGAACTTTTGAAGGTCATATCTGGTTTCGAGGCCATGGGATTACGGGTACGACGTCGAAGTCAATGCGCATTCGAACCTATGGAAACTGCCTGTAGAAAAAAAGACCGAGATACTTCGACAGGTTCGACCACACGGGAAGATATTATCCAATGTTTTGTTAGATTATACTGGTCATTAAATAATGAGTTACTACCTTATGCTCATGCGCTCAGTAAGATTCACTACCTTTAACTAATGAGACGTTTGCGTGAACTGTGACGAAATTACTCTTGGAATTTGCATCACGACAATACTCCTGCTCAAACCTTAACGATTGCTCGAAGTTTCTTCTTCCAGCCTTACATGGTCTTCACCCTATTACAGGGGTCGAAGACGACAATGATAATATAAAAACGAATCGCTGAAGAAGCTGAGCACCATAGCGAAAAGTGAGTTTAACAAGAGCTTCCACTATTGGAAACAAACGTTGCCACGAGGACAGTATACATGCTATGGATTACTTAGAACGGAAGATAGATTGGTCTTCACGAATGAATAAAGATTCCGTGGTCAAGCCAAAAATACCCGTTACCTTTTTATCACACCTCGTATCCGTGTTTTGTACTCATTTATTTTATTTTAGCTTTTTGAACTGGGTAACAGTATTGATATGATTTGCACCAGTGTAGAAAGAGATACAGATTTCGCTTCTTGAACTTCAGCAAATAATCTACATCTGCATCTACATAAATACTCTGCAAGTCACATGGCATAGGATTCATCGAACCACTTTTATGATATTTCTCTAAAGTTACTTTCTCCACTAGCTCGCGAGAAAAAGGATCACCTAAATCTTTTCGATCTGATTTCTCTTATTTTATTTTGATGATTACGTCTCCCTATGTAGGTGGATGCTAACAAAATACATTCGCATTCGGAAGATAAAATTTAGTGAAAAACGTTTCGCAAATAGTTCTCGCAGCAACGAATAACGCCTTTCTTATAATGATTTTCACCCCAACTCGTGCATCATTTCCTTGACACTCTCCCCCCTACATTGCTACATCGCGATAATACAAAACGAGCTGCCCTTCTTTAAACTTTATCTAAATCGTCTGTCAGTCCAACTTGGTGGGGATCCTACAAAGCGCAGCACTACTCCAAAACAGGACGCGCATGTGTCGTGTAGGGGCAGTTTCTTTAGTAGAATTGTTGCATCTTCGAAGCGATCTGCCAACGAAATGTAGTCTTTGGTTCGCTTTTCCTTTCTTCGCAGCTTGTGTGTTCTTAAGTTGCTCGTAATTGTTACTCCTAGTTATTTAATGGAATTTACGGCCTGTAGTTTTCACTGATTTACCGTGTAAATGTAATTTAACGGATTTCTTTTAGTGTCCATATGGGTGACCTCACAGTTTTCATTATTAAGGGTCAGTTACCATTTTTTGCATCACGCAGATATCTCATCTTAAATCACTTTGCAGTTGCTTTTGATCTTCTCGTGAATTTACTAACCGATAAATGACAGCATCATCCGCGAACAGTCTAAGAGAGCTACTCAGATTGTCTCCTAAATCATTTACAAAAATAACGAATAGAAGGAGCCCTATAACACTTCCCTGGGGAACGCCAAATATCACTTCCGTTCCAGTCGTTGGCTTTCCGTTAATTACATCACACTTCTAACAGGAAATCATGAATGCAGTCGCACAAGTGTGGCGATATTCCATAATCACGCAAGTTGATTAGAAGACGCTTGTGAGCTACTGTCAGAAGCCTTCCGGAAATCTAGAAATGCGGAATCTGTTTCACATCCCTTGTCGATACCACTCATCACATTATGTGGAGAGTTAGCTGTGCTTCACGAAAACGATACTTTCTGAATCCGTGTTGACTATGGGTCAATAGATCATTCTCTTCCAGGTAGTTCATAATATTTGTGGTATATGTTCTAAAATCATGCTTCAAACCGACTTCAACGATATAGGCCTGTAATTTTGCAGATCACTCATATTGCCTTTCTCGAATGTTGGAGTGAGCTGTGCAACTTTTCAGTCTTTGTGTACGGAATGTTCGCTGAGCGAGCCGTATTAAAATGTATTAAACAATTCTGATTTAGCAGAAGTGTCATCACCATTACTATCGCGTAGTGAAGCTATTGATTGTGTTTTACGGCTAATATCAATACGACCAGAATTTATTAAGATTCTCAACGAAATTACATGACAGAGTTTTGTATTGAAGTTCGCATTGATGTTCGAGCTAAATTTGGAGTTTTTGTAAAATACTGCCACTCTTGAGGACTGTGTGTCAGTTTAAATTTGGCATGCCATTTTCTTTACTTTTGGAAGAGTGGTCTAACCTGTTTTGTGCACCAAGGCGGTACAGACCCCCTCTTTTGTTAATTGTTTTGGTATAAATCTGTCAATAGTTGTCTATATTGTTTCTTTGAACATAAGCCACATCTGAACTACACTAACATTGTTAGTTTCGAAACTCTGGGAATCCTCACTCAGGTAAGAGTTAATCGAATTTTTATCTAGCTTTTTGAATAGATATATTTTCGTTTATTTTTGGTAGATTTGGGAAATCGGCGTTCATCCTCGCTACGACAACTCTTTGTTCACTTACCCCTATGTCTGTTTTGATGTTCTTTGTTAGCTCCGGATTATATGTTGCTAAGAGGTCAAGTATATTTTCACAACCATTTTCTATTCTAGTGCCTTCGTGAACGAACTGCTCCAGACAATTTTCGGAGAATGCGTTCAGTCCGATTTTGGTTTTAAACATGTATTTTTACCAATATATTGAGGGTATGTGAAAGTCACCACCAATTAAAATTGTACGCTTGGGGAACGTTTTTGAAATTTTGTCTAAGCTTTCTTTGAACATCTCTGCAATCGAATCATCTGAGTAAGGAGATCGCTGAAAAGAGCCAATTCTTAATTTATTCTTGTTGTCAGGTATAACCTGTACCCATACCAACTCAAACCAACTATCTACTTCAATTATGCTACTCGATAAACCGCTTGTGACAGCAATAAATACGCCAGTACCTGTTTTATTAAATCTATCCTTTCTGAACATTATTTGCCCCTTAGTAAAAATTTCAGCTGAACTTATCTCCGGCTTTAGCCAGCTTTCGGTACCTATAATGATTTGAGATTGTGTTCTTTTTATGAGCGCTTGGCGCTCTGGTATTTTCCCCACACAGAGGCAGAATTGCAAGTTACCCGTATTCATGTAGGAAATAAGTTTCCTGTTTAATTATTGGAAATCACTTCGCTGTGCGATACTCTCCCTCCAAAATATTGGCAACGTAGCTAAATAACTGTCGGCACTTCGTGAACAGCAACGGAAATTTATCCGTTAGACAAGCACGGTTGGCTTCTCTTCAACATTCTTCACATATTTTTAGACGCCGAGATTATACGGGACCGAACCGCCATTGTCGGCATCAGATTACGCTCGCTCACAGGCGTGGCTCCGTCTGTGTGTGTGTTCCGTTGACAAGTAGCCTGGCAATAGTCCCGCCAGCGGTTTGGCAAGCTGTAAGACACATCGAAGTGTGAACGCTACTTTGTTAGAACATTTCCCTATTTCTCATAATACACTGTAGGTTTCTCAGAAATTCATTCGTTTCAATTTTTTTTAAAGAGCTTCAGAAACCACTGGCTTTTTCTCGAGTGACTTCCACACTTTCCACGCAGTTTCTCCACTTACTTGTTCAACTGTCTGCGTGAGAAAACTGAAATTGTTCCCGTACTGGATACATCTGATTTAAATAAGGTGTAAGGTAGTTAACTGCAGTAATTAATTCACCAAATTTTGCACAGCGAATTTTAAAAATCTTTCTCATCAAACAACGCAACATTTCGAAACGAAAAAGTCACGAAATCTTTACAGTCCCAAATAGACATTGAGTATTTGCAGTCGCTGCTGTAGTGGTAATTAATATTCGCTCAGTTTACCATTTCCAGTAGTAGTGTTTTAGTTTCACATATCATTATAAGTGAAATTTCAAGATATGAAAGGAACATTCTTTCAATAAATATATGATTCATGAGAATGTAGAATCGATAATTGGCTTGAAATAGTGTGGCAGTAAATCGTTGGACGTCGTGTTCCTGCCTATGCGTTCCATTCCTTGTTCGGATGTTTCGCAAGTCATGTTGCGAAGGAATTTTAGATTAATAGATGAAGTTTTACATAGAAACCAAAGTCTAGGAATTTCATACAATGGCACCATGAGCACTTATCCGTCTTTGACACTGTCAAACATCTGTTTCCTATTGCAAGTTCTTTGCTTTCCACATATTGGGACGAGGTACTGGGGAACCAAAAGAAAACAAAAATTACCTTTTCTATCTAGGCTCTAAATGCATATTTTAAAATTCATGAGCACTTGACCAGTACATGTTCCCCAGTATTTAAGATGAACAAATATGCATTTTAGATTCCCATTTTTACTGCTGTTTTTGTCCACAGTACCTCTTCCTAAAATATGGAAGACACAGAGCTCTCAGTAAAAGAGATTTGTTTCATAATGTGGATGATTACTGGGTAGTTATAGCCTCGTTGGATCTTATTTCAGGTCTTGGGTTTCTAATAAATGCCACACGATTATAATCACCATTTCAAGCGTTTTCTAAGTTCCTTCAACAACCTCCCTAAGTGTGTAATATGAATTGTGTAGTACCCTTTAGAACGTAGGCCATACGCCATAACAAATAGTGGTGGGGGAAAAAACGCCATATCATGCTAAACACAACGAGCCTTGATGCAAGAGAATTTCAGGACATGGTCGGAAGTGACAGGATGTTAAAGACTTGTGACCCTTCCAAATGAATCAGTAACAAGAGGGCCATCCAATAATTAAAAGAGACAGTTGATGTAGAAACGAAAATGTGTAGGAATTGTTATGTACTTTCATAGCTGTAGAATGGCTCCACTGGGGCGACCTTATAAAAGCCGACAGATAAATATTGTTATGTATGTTACCTCAGTATTTTATTTGACGGTGACATGTTTCCATATTATTTGACCAACTTCGGTGATCTTTTAATGGCTTTTGAAAGTTATAATCCTGCTAAAACGTTTTCTCGAATAATGTTTTACAGGATAATGAATGAATGTTGCATGAACCGCGGAAATTTTTATAATAGTATTTTTGAATCTTAATAATTGTCGGCACAGTTCATAACGCTCTCAATAACAAACTAAAGTACACAGCAAAACAGGTGTAAAGATAGAACTACGTCGATTGCCTACAGCGATTTCAGACTCTCGAACTTTGCTGCTACCGAATTCGACATTCGACTATCCGCGCAGGCTTATCAAACTCTTGAAGTGGCAGCTTGGCAGCACGTAAACATTGAAGCACCCATGTCTATCAGACCACTTACTTTGTGGAAACTACTCACGATTAACATAAGCTCTATTAATAATTTCAGATTTATTTTTGACTAGACTAAGGTCGTAAAGAAGTTCGTTAGGAAATATCGTTTTTATTCGTTATTTCAGAACCAAACTTTAAAAATTGTACTGTAGCAATGGGACCTTTACTTAGTCGCGTGTGAGTGACAAGAAAGAAAAAAAATATTGGATGGGAATTAATTCGTGTACTATAAGGCATACATAGTAAATAATTTGGCAGTACCTTATAGCTGGTTGCGGTATATCCTATTGCTCATTGAAAATTCGGGCTTCTACCTTTATCCACAGCGAAGTGTTTGTAAAGCTATGTGACCCCTACTCTTCCTTGTGTTTATAAACGATTTAGGAGACAATCTGAATAGCTCCCTTAGACTGTTCGCGGATGATGCTGTCGTTTACCGGTTAGTGAAGTCAACAGAGGATCAAAAGCAACTGCAAAGTGATTTAGCCAAAATTTCTGCATGGTGCGAAAATTGGCAATTGACACTAAATAAAGAAAAGTGTGAAGTAATACACATGGCCACTAAAAGGAATACGCTGAACTTCGATTACGCAATAAATCAGTCAAACCTTAAGGTCGTAAACTCTACCAAGTACCTAGGAGTTACCATTATGAACAACTGAGACTGGAAATAACACATAGAAAACATTGTGGGGAAGGCGAACCAGAGATTACGTTTCATTGGCAGAACGCTTCGAAGATGCACCAGCTCCACCAAAGAGACTGCCTACATCACACTTGTGCTTCCTAGCCTGGAGTACTGTTGCCCATTGTGGGACCCTCACCAGGTGGGACTGACAGAATATATTGAGAAGGTTGAGAGAAGAGCAGCTCGTTTTGTTTTATCACTTTACTGGGAGGGAGGGGGGGGGGGCGTAACGAAAATGTTGTACGAATTGGGGTGGAAATCATTAAAAGAAAGACGTTATTCATTGCGGCGTGATCTGTTTGCGAAGTTTCAATCACCGACTTTTACTTCTGAATATGAAAATATTTTGCTAGCACCCACCTACTTAGGGAGACATGACCATCCCAATAAAATAAGAGAAATAAGATCGAAAAGGGAACGATGTAGGTGTTCTTTCTTCCCTGCGCGCTATTAGAGAATGGAACGGTAGAGAAAAGTTATGAAAGTGGTTAATGAACCCTCTGCCAGGCAATTAAATGTGATTTGCAGAGTATCTATTTAGATGTAGATGTAGATGAGGGAAGACTCAACCCTCTGCAACCGCGCGCTCAGTAGCAAGTCACTTTAGAACGCTCGGCCACTCCAATCTTTCCGAGAATAGGATGGTGTGCCCGTGCTCTCGACTTGGCGTTGGCACTGCACTGCTACCAGACGACGGCAGTGCGGCCGCGGGAATGGGAAGTACAGAAACTGATTACAATACACTTACGTGCCGTATCTTCAAGAAACAATACTCGGCAGTTGATGTACAGTGCACGCCATCTGGACAGACCAGAGCTTTCCAAACTGGGTGTCACGTAGTAGTATCAATGGTGTCGCGAAACTTAACAAATTTAGACTCTACACACAAAGAACTTGTCATAAAATAACACAAAATATCATTCTCTTCATACTACCCTGGAGACTCGCCTACAGCGAATCATCCTTCTATTCATTCAGTCACCACAGATCACGTATTAAAGGAATGATCGGTCACTCGATTATCCAGTCTAATTCAGAAGGATTTGAGAGGGAACGTATACATTAATTGCGTGCTCAGCCGCTAGGCGGCAGCTCTGCTTCAGCAGCAGTAGACACTCTGGGTTCGTTCGGGCAGCTGCCAGTTACCTGATCCCAGCAAACTGCGCATGCGCAGAGCTGCTGATAATCCATAACAGCTCTTCCCATGCGCAATTTGCTGAAACAGGCAGCTGCTTGAACGAAACTTTACTGTAGTCTGCTTTCCTTCTCAAAAAGCTGCGCTTGAGTGTTCTTTAATGAATTTATCAAAGCCACGTCACCCTCGGTAGCGTTTCTTACAATTAAATATCAATCTTCAATAGCGATGTTTAGTATGGAGTATGGCCGGGTGATTAACGGAGGGTAGTACTTTAAATGTACTGATCGTTGGTTCGAACCCTGGTATGCGTTAATTTTTTTTTTCTCTCAGTTTCCTGTATGTAACAGATTCTGGGACCAGAAATGACATTGATATTCTTACTTTTCACAAATATTTATCCATTTTTTTCGAATATGTCGGGACTTCCGAGGTCGTGGTGAAGCAAGAACCTAACAATAGAACTTAAATAATAATTCAGCACTTGTCATAAATACATCCTCTTTATTCCTGATAATAATGTGATAATATTGTACTGAAAGGGAAGAGCCACTGTGCTGTCTAAATCAGAAATCCGAGCAACTAATTTCCAGATGCCGTTTTCAATCTGTCCAGCAAAACCGTATCTGGCCCTGAAATGTACACACGACAGCGAAAAACGGTTTCCGAAATTCAGTATACGAAGCAAGTATTACTGTGTAAGTTAGGCATTGTTGTCTGTGGTGTTACTCTGTTGTACATCTCCGTAGTTTCTAATGTTTCCTTTTCTTGGGAAGAGTGTACTTAATTGTTGCAGTCAGGATCAACATTAAACATGTCAATGCCTACGAGGATTTCAGTTTAGTTTACAAACTACATTTAAGTGATACTTTATTTCCGTCCCCCCCCCCTTCCCAACCGCTAGAAACCTCTAAATTCTACCATATGTATTAATATTAATGAAAGGGTGTCACGCAAAACTGTTAGTTATAAAAGGGTGTCGCCATGAGGGAAAGTTTGGATTTATTTATTTTCCGTTCGATATGCCACATGGCTTACAGTACTAGACACATTCAAAACGAGAAACTAAATTAACATACAAATCTAACAAAACATTCATTATGAAATGAATTATACTTATTATAATGCTTATAAGTTAAGAATTAAAGGGAACACAAATTTGTCTAAATAATTTACAACTAAACGGAAACTCTTAAATTACAAAGCCAAGAAATGGCAGTGTCTGTAAATCTATGCAGATCCTTCAGCGAACCGTCCAGAAAACCATGAATTTTACAATCAAATATGTGCTGCATCGTCTGTATTTCGCCGCAGTGAGGATCGTCCACGTAGCCCCACTTGGCCATCAGCTCGTTGCACCGTCCAACACCGGTTCTCATTCTGTTTAATGCCACCCAGGTTTTTCGAGGGAGGTTGAAACCAGGAATATGATCAGCCGGGTTCTTAATGGGGTGTCCATTGTGAACATTTACTGGCTGCCATAGGTGGTTCCATTCTGTTATGGTGTTCCGATTGTTCGACGAGTGGTTCCAGAAGGGATTTCTAGACATTAATCGTGTCGGGCCATGTAGATCAGCGTGTATGGGAAGTGTGATGTCAGCAGCAATTTTTTCCATTTCTCTTTGGATTGCATGTTGTCTGCGGAGTGACGGAGGTTCAATATTTGCCAGCACGGAGAGCCATGGTGTTGGAGTAGGTCTCAACGTTCCAGTTGTTCGCAAGGTGTCATTTAGACGAACATCTACTTTGTTGACGTGCGAACTGTTAGCCCATACAGGTGTGCAGTATTCTGCAACGCTGTAGATTAGAGCCATGGAGGAAGTGCGAAGTGTCGTAGCATTGTTTCCCCAGGTAGAGCCTGCGAGTTTTTGAATTATATTATCTCTGCCTCTGAATTTTTGGCTGACGTCATGCAAGTGTTCTTTGAACGTTAGGCTGCGGTCCCGTTTAACACCCAGGTATTTCGGTGCTCTTTCGTGTCTTATGTTCTGGCCTGTTATATTTAAGCACAGCTTCCTTTCTGCTTGTTTGTTGTTCAGGTGCATCACTGTGCTTACTGTTTTTGATGCATTCAGGTTCAGATGCCAGGTCCTGTAGTAGTTATGAAGCTGCACCAAATCAGAATTTAAGCCTGATTCTAATTGTTCGAATGACTCACCCTGCATGGCAATGGCCAGATCGTTGGCGTATGCGAACTTCCGTGATTTGAGTTCCGGCGTATCAGATATGCACAAATTAAACAATAAAGGAGCTAGCACAGAGCCTTGTGGGAGTCCATTATTAAGTATGCGGGCTTTACTTATTTTTCCGTTAATAAGTACTCTGTACTTCCTTGTGGATAGCATATTATAGAAGAGCTTTACTGACTTCTTACATTTGACTACTGTAGCAAGCTTATACTATAATCCTTTAAGGCAGTGGATGGTGACAGCATCTACGTGGCCCACTCCGCTAGTAGTGTTTCGATGTGATAAGAAGAAGATGAACGAAACACAAAGCGAATGTCACCCTCAAGGGATGGCCCGACGTACTAGTGCCTCCCGGCCCCGCCAGATGCGCTACACGAAGGCTAGCAGAATGCGGCCCAGAAAAACACCACAACTTAGGCATGTTCTAAAAATATGCCAAGCCAACATTGAAGGCTATAGCAAAGCCAAAGGTGATATCCTCTCCAAAATTATGAAAAAAAAAATGAGGTAGATGTATTGGCACTTCAAGAAACACATACCTATGAGGGAAAGTTTGGAAAGCAGTGGGATAGACAAATGGTCCGAAAGCCGCGCTACTATCCTCACAGCGGTCGAAGCGTCACGGTGTTTGACTGAATGATTACGTAATACACCTTTCAGTAGTGCGTGCGATAGTGATTGTGCATTTATCGTATATTGGGAATGGTAACTGGTACACACGGGCCGCCGCGCCGGCAGGAGCAGATATGTTCGGTGGTCAGTCGGGATGCCTGGTGACGAGATTGCTGTCGGTAACAGGCAGCGGCGGAAGCGACGCTGCGGTCGGCACGCCCGGATCAGACACGCTGCCTGCGGTCTGCCGTTGTCCTGCCGGCGGGCCGTGCGTGACCGCAGATGACAATGTGTGTGTGTGGGCGTGCGTGCGTGATGGGCATCGTGACAGCGTAGGTGAGCGGCCAATTCTCGGTTCCGGTGCGCACCACTCTGACTGACCACGCCGTTGCCGCTCGCTAACTTTGTCGCTCTCCGGATTGTCAACAGCCTCAAATTTCGTTTGCCCGACGCGTACGTGGTTCGATTTGTAGATTACAAAACTTGTGTGTCACGCATCAGCATCGGAGCGAGTGAATGGGCACGCTGATTACGACTGACAAAGTATAGGATGAAACTGAGGCGATCGAAACGAAGTATAGCCTTCCGATAACAGGTACTGTCCTAAAAGATAGATGAGTGAGGTATCCATACGCTACCAACTTGTAATACCAACAAATGAAAAAAAAAAGACTAATATGTTCGTTTATGTTGGAAATGTTTCCACATCTATGCAATTACAAATAAGAGACGACTTTGTTACCAGACGCGTGTAGTTCTATTGATAGTAAAACATCTTTAGTGCTTTGGAATGATAGCTATTTACAATTCGTTTTAATATGTGGATCGGAAACAGTTCGTTAGCAAAACATGTAAAGTACTGTTTGGTTACTTACGGAAATTTTTGGTCCTGGATTTCACCTTACATCATACAGTGGCGATTTGTTTCCTGCGGTACTGCAAATTCTTCATTTCGAATCACCATTATTCTCCTAATCTCCACTTTCACTGCTGCACTGTTTACATTTACGTTTTTCACACGTCAGGTGAAAAACGTAAATATGAACAGTGCAGCAGTGAAAGAGTAAATTAGGTGAATAATAGTGATTCTAAATGAAGAATCTGCAGTACCGCAGGAAACAAATCGAAACTGCATGAAGTAAGGTCAATATTAGGACAAAAAATTTCTGTAAGTAACTAAACAGTACTTAAATTTTTGCGCTAATGAACTGTTTTCTAGAGACATATCAAAACGAATTGTAAATATATATATATCATTCCAGACCACTAAAGATGTTTTACTATCAATAAAACGAAACGCGTCTCTTAACAATAATAATTAAAAAAAAAGTCGTCTCTTATCCCCATCGTAAATTATTTAAGCAACTACGGACGTCAACTACCAAAACTTACCTTCATTGCGTTTACAAGCAACACATCTTCGGAAGAGGAAAACCGAATTTCGTAAACCGTTTTTCGCTACCGTCTTTACATGTTACAGCCTGAACCGGATTTCCTACCCCAGTTAATATGGCTGCTGAAAAATAGTTGATTCAGTTCTTGATTTAGTCAGCACAGTCGCTATTTTTCTTTACTTAAATACACAGATTCATGCTCACGCTAATATTTATACTTTGGTTTCACATTAGAAAATGTAACTGTCCATATGTACCGAAAATTCTTGACAAGGAAACGCATTCTGACAAGCCAAGAACGCTTCAAAAACGGGTGCGTTTACATGAGCACGAAAATCGACTGTGGAACTGGAAAAGTGCTTTACAAAAGTGGATTTCCAGAATCACTTTTGGAGTGTTTACATGACCAACCAAAAGTGGACTTGGGAAATCGGTTTACGAAATCCGATTTTGGGAGTTCATGTAAACGGGGTGGTTATGGTCCACATTCAGCATGCCTTTCCATCTCCAGTCCAGCTCTCTCTTTTTCTCCCGCGAGCTTTTTCTCCTCTCCCTTTTCCACCATCAGTTTCAGCGGAGAAAAAGTCGAATACGTTCAGGGGCCAAAGTTTTTGAGTTGTAGATCACAAAACACTCCTTTTAAGTATTTTAAGTAATGCGCTATAACTATTGCTCTTCAATGTAATACATTAATAAAATTCAGCAACCAGTTGCTTGTTACTATTTATTTTAGACGACCGGTTTCGGACGCTTGAGTGCCCTTCTTCTGGTCTATTTTAGTATTGTACCTTAATAAATGTAGCTATATGGTATTAGGTCGTCTAAAATAAATAGTAACAAGCAACTGGTTGCTGAATTTTATTAATTTATAACCTGAACAGTTGCTGAATGGATAAAATACTTCAGCTCTTCAATGTGATATTGGTACCAGTTAGGATTAATAAAACACATAGAGAAGAGCAAACGGAGAGCAGTATGCTTCGTTTCGAACTCATTTACTAAGCGTGAAAGAGTCACAGATATGATAGGGAAACTCTACAGGCAGACGCTGCAAGAAGGACGTTCTGAATCACGGTCAAAGATCCGAATGCGTACGTTTCACGAATAGTCAACCAGAACATCGCTTCCTCCTTCGGATATTTCGTGATGTGATGACAAGAATAAGATTAGAGAGATTAGGGCACACAAGATGGCGTACAGGTTGTTGTTATGGTCTTCAGTCCGGAGACTAGTTTGATGCAGCTCTCCACCCTACTCTATCCTGAGCAAGCCTTTTCATCTCCTTATAAGAACGGCAACCCATATCCACTCTAATCTCCTTACTATACGCGTCTCTTGGTCTCCCTCTGCGATTTTTACCCCACAAACTTCACTCCAATGCTAAATTTACGATTCATCGATGTCTAAGAATGTGTCCTACCAAGCGATCCCTTCTTTTAGTCAGGGTATGTCAAAAATTCCTTTTCTCACCAATTCTGTTCAGTACCTCTTTATTAGTTATGCGATCTACCCACCTAATCTTCAGCATTCTTCTGTAGCACCACATTTCAAAAGCCTCTATGCTCTTCCTATTCGCACTGCTTATCGTCCATGTTTCACTCCCGTACAAGGCAATACTCCACACAAATGCCTTCAGCAAAGACTTCCTTACACTTAAATTAATATTCCATGTTAGAAAATTTCTCTTTTTCAAAAATACTTTTCTTCCCATTGCCATTCTGCATTTTATATCCTCTGTACTGCGACAATCGCATGTTATTTTACTACCCAAGTAACAAAACTCATACCACCTTCATTGTTTCGTTACCTAATCTAATTCTTTCAGCATCGCATGATTTTCTAAGACCGCATTCCATTATTTTTGTTTTGCTCCTGTTAATGTTCATTTTATACGCTCTCTTCAACACACTGTCCATTCCATTCAACTGCTCTTCCAGGTCCTTTGCAGTCTCTGATAGAATTACAATGTCATTAGCAAAACGCAATGTTTTTATTTCTTCCCCCTGAACTTGAAAAATGTTATAATCCCCATTCCAAAGAAATCAGGCGTAGACAGGTGTGAAAATTACAGAACCATCAGTTTGATAAGTCATGGTTGCAAAATTTTAACACGAATTATCTACAGGAGAATGGAAAAGCTGGTAGAAGCTGACCTCGGGGAAGATCAGTTTGGATTCAGGAGGAACGTAGGAACCCGGGAGGCAATACTCAGTTTACGTCTTATCTTAGAAGATAGATTAAGGAAAGGCAAACCTACATTTTTAGCTTTTGTAGATTTGGAGAAAGCTTTTGACAATGTTGACTGGAATACACTCTTTCAAATTCTGAAGTCAGCAGGGGTAAAATACAGGGAAAGGAGAGTTATTTACAACTTGTACAAAATCCAGACCGCAGTTATTAGACTCGAAGGGCATGAAAGGGAAGCATCAGTTGGGAAGGGAGTAAGACAGGGTTGTAGCCTTTCTTCGATGTTAATGTGTACATCGAGCAGGCGGTGAATTTGGCGTACAGGAAAAAAGAAATAAATATTTAAAAATGCTCAAATCTTTGCAAAGCTATGCGATCGAACTGAAATGGTGATCAGTGCCTAGTATTACAAACTACTTAAACTAACTTTTGCTAAGGACAAGTAATTTAGTTACCGTATTTGGAAATGTAAACTTACTAACAGAGATTAGTGGAACATATTCAATTTTTACGTGCGTTATATGCATTATATGTAGCTATAATGAGAGTATTAAAATTATTCATTTATAACATTCAAAGTATCCATATAAACAGCGATTTTTTGTTACACCTGAGAAAGCATGGTTAAGACACCGTACGACAAAACGAGTTGTTCTAAGACTCGAACAAGTTCAAATTATACGGTGGAAAAATATTACAGTGAACAAATGACCAGTTAATTCGAGGTAGTCTCTGAGAGATAGTTAGCTAAACATAGAACTAAATCCAATGTGTTGTGTTGAAAGAATGGTGACAGTACTCACTTGTAATAATTCCGTGGAAACTAAGAATATTGTACATTTGGATTTAGAATTATCTGAATCCTATTGCTTTAAATTTTCCCCCGTATACAAGAAGAGGAAGAAGTTGTTTCTGAAATACGACCATACAATTGGAAGATATACGTGGCTTCGACAGTAGAGTAAATTCAACCTTAGAACGGAAAACACCTCCCACATACACTGAATCCAGTATGCAGTCGTGCGTTCGATAGCGGCCTCGGAGCATGTGAAGGCCACAGATCCAGCCTTACGTTCTCCGTTAGTTGCTTCACTGCCCACACTTGGCAGAGATCGTGTTTCATTTACCCATCGGTAGCCTCAATAATGAAAGCAATCCGTTGCTGTGCTGGTTACAGTGAATTTATAGGAAAAGTGTTCGTCTTATACAATTGTGTTGGAATACTTTCACCTAGGATTTTTATCAGTTTAACAAGTACTGAGAGGTGGGAGATTTTCCACAATTTTATTAATAACTAGCTAAACGCTCGTGTTTCGCAACGTGAAGATGTGTCGTCGCATATCACCGGTTTTTAGGGTTGAGAAGCTTTATCAATAAATCGAACCGTTATAGGATGACTTGGTCAATAAGTTCTTTTATCCTAGCTAAGAAGCCAAATATAAATAAATTCTATCGCAAGAACTTATTCGTATTGAGTAATAAGAGACCGTCTGGGGTATTTTCTTGAAAGAAATTTCTCAGCCAAGATTGCATTTTACGATGACTGGAGTCGGTTAAACAGATTCATCTATGTGTGATGTGTGATTATTACTCGTAAGCTATGTACTAAATTCAGGTCAGATATTGGTTTGACCGAAACCGGCTATCGAAAGAGGCAAAGTAATTTCGTTACGTTCGTAACACACAAAGCGAAATCAGTAAATCCGGATATTCTAACAAATAAATTCCAATCGCTGATGTAATCTTCCTAAAATACTGCTGTCTCTGACTGTGAGCTAAAACAAATTAACAGCGCTATTGGCTCTTTGATGTACTACGAAATCTACACGATCATCGATTGTTTCTCTGATGTGGTACACACAGTGATCTCCATATAACCTGATTATATAACTCTCGTATATGAGCTATAACTGCAGCGTGCCTGCACATTCATATGTTTTGCACACGAATTTGCATCAGTTAGTACATGACAAATAATTGCTAAAGTACCTGTGGATTCGAAATTTACGTCACTATGCGAAGTAACAGATTCGCGTGAGTACGGAATCAAAACATATATCTTTTTCGTTTTCTTGTAATACTTCATACCAGCCATGTTGTAATTAGTCAAGAAATAGAATACGTACATCTTTCGCCGACACGATCAGTTTAACAGCCAGGCAGTGTACAGATCACTGAGTACATTATACCTCTAAGTAGAGCAGATTAATAAACTTTAAATTACTAAATACTTTCTGTTACTGATTCGATTTTAATGAAATGAAGTCTGCACGTAGGCTCACAATACACTCAAGTTACTTATGAAAACTCCATGAAACTTCTTCGTCTACTAGTTTTACACATCAGTGTGTTCAAATAGACTTTTTAGACAAAACGACTCTCATTTGTATGCATTCTTCTGTCACTCCTTGGTCGAACATTTCCGTATTTGGGGTTAAAACAATAAACTGTTTTTGTTCAACTAATGTTTTTATTCAATTCGAACTAGTTTTCGGCTCATTATCTCATCATCAGAAAACGACTGAAAAGCTTTAGCTTTAATAAGAAACGCAAGTTCTTTGATTTTCAAACGTTACTCAAAGATGTATATAAACACAAGGTCTTACTTTACGGCATTCGTTGAGAAGTTTTTACTTTTCTCTGACTTTACAGATAGTGTTCGATAAACTTGTTTATGTTACTTAAAAACAAATATATATATATATATATATATATATATATATATATATATATATATATTATCTTTGAGTCTATCGAAAATTTTATCCTTGTGTCTATGTTGTTTGTCCATAAAGTGTGATAGACGAAAACGCGCTGAAAAATTAAACTTATCTTTTGATATTACATGTCATTTTCAAAGTATGAATGTGGCCTGATGGCAGAGTGGTCGAGCGCAAGAAGAGGAATCAAAGGTCGCCTATCGATCGCCACACACTACTAGGATTTTTATCATTCACTTTTCACTACTCTCGCCTGTGGCATTGTAGTTGATGTAAAAAAAAAAGCCCATTGCACCGTGGTTCGGAATCCACGCTATACTGTAGGTGCCGCTATTACTGACTGGGTACGTCTGTACGGAGGTCAGAGGAAGGCAAGGGCATACCATCTCCGTTTCTGACGAATGTAAATCCTACTCGTCGTTCCTCCATGTTTGCTAACGCAATATCATTGGTATAAGTATTAGCAGGTAAATTAAGAAAGAACTTTAAAGAGTTCACTGATTGTAATAAATAGGAAGTATTTTGCAGGGAGAAGCCTGCGTACGCCATACTGCTGAGTCCTGCAGATTTGTTCATATTGTAGTGTAGATGTTTGGTGCCACATAAAACAGGAATAAAACGTCCAGCAGTTTTGTCGTCATATACACCAAGATAAAAGAGTGTAAATTAGCCTTAAAATTAGGTTTTCAAATATATGATGACGATTATTTATCCACGAAAGTATAATGTTTGAAAGTACGCACTTTACACTATCATCGCATTGCATTAACAGTAAAAGGGTCCGTGTAACGCATAGTATTACAGGAGAAGTAGCATTCTACGACTCGCCAAGATGGTAGACACAGGCTTCAGCTGTCTTCAGTCTACGGCACAGATAAAGCCATCTCCCGTCTATTTTAATCTCCTTGGTTATTTTGCAGTACATACTCGTTGATTCTTGCACGATCTGTAATATCTGGACGAACTGGATGTATAACTCCGGTGTCTGTGCAAAGGACAACTACTTGTCTGCACATTCCTGTATATTTGCATACGATTTCGCATTTCCCGCCATCATTTTATTTGGTAAACGAATTTCCATCAGTTATTATGTGACAAAGAATTACTTACTTACGTTTTGATATGAAATGTATGCCCATATGCAGTGTAATACGCTGATATAGGCGCGGAATCGAAAAGTATTTTCTTTTTATAATTTGATTCTACTTCATAGCAGCCATAGTTTGGCAAAAGACGAAATGTGAACATCTATGGCTTTGATACACAGACATCTGAAATTCAACATCCAGGTAATACGGAGACCAATGGGCACGATATTATGTCAACTCGTACGTGAGAAAGCGCACGAAAACAATTGTTGAAGTTCACGGGAAAGTATTATTTCGCCCTTGATCGGAAGTATCACAAAGGGACTGGTACATGGAATTTTGAGATTCTCAGACTAGTACGATGAATATCAAACGATCACTTATTTCTAATTGTGTTGCCGTCTGATCTTATAGTAGGCATGTATTGTTTGCCGTAAATGTAATTCTACGACAGTACTTGCAACATATTTACCTGATTCGCTCAGGCAGTAAAGCTGGAAGGAAAAAAGCTGAAGTTTATGTTTGCTGAAATAGTATTGTGCTGCTTGTGATCATCTGCTTGACTGAAAATACATTCAGAACGTATAATTGAAATCGCATTCTTTTTCACTTCTCATTCAGTATTCGTCTTCAGTGGAACATTATGTTCTTCAAGCAGGGGAAATTATTCCCCGATTAGGCCGATAAATGTAGACTGCTAGTCACATAATATTGTATAATATTTATCTTCCTCCCTGAGGACAGTACAGTAAACACGAGCGCGAAACACCTGCTCCATCGTCCATCCATCACTCTATTGCTGACACCGACGACAGCGAAGGCGATATTACACCAGCAGTCTATCACCTGTAATTCTGTACGTGCCAAGCGATGTAACACTGCCTTCACTCAACACACTAATTACTCGCGGACAGGAAATAATTATCGATATTGTGTCTATTTCGGAGCGTCCTTGCTATTATTTTTCATACTTTTAAAATCTTTTGATGAATAAAACGCCACTGCTTACTTTAGTTTGCTGGTTCAATATTTTTGTGCAAACGTTGGCATGGATACCGTAAGCTTAAAAATTGTATAAAGAGATCAACTATTCAATAATTTTAATTGTATGGTGTAGCTGACTGGCCCCCATATTATCTTTCTTTAATGTGAGTAATTTTTTGGTGCAGGTAACTCGACGAAGCTGGCTTTAATGTGTCTTAACAGTTTGTGACGTCGAATTACGTAGTTTCAGATCTGGTTCTCGTGGTTCTTAACAGGGATCTAGGCACACTACAACACGCGCCTTAGCCGAAAGTTTAGTAATATCTCTTAAACTTTTGTCTAAGTAACTAGTCAGAAAGTCTGGTTTTGTTACACCCGACACACTTTTGCCAAGTTCTAAGGTGAACATACAGAGCAGAATTCTCATTTAAGGGAATCTCAAATATCATTGAAATATTCCATTTAACTTCCCTTTAACATTTTAAAATGAAGGTTAAATGAAATAAAAATTGTCTGACTGGCAAAAATGTAATTCGTGGACAAGATAGTTTATTTCACTGGTTTGTCACATTATTTCTGACCAATATTTGGAACAATTCAAGTATAATATTTTCGTTAAAACTGCCTATGTGAACAAGATGTCTAAGGAGTTTATCACTGACAGAATAAATTTTCATTTACTAGCAATGATGAATTATATCTGAGGATTTTTGTTTACCTTTACCAGCAGTTATATCTCATAAATTCAGTAGTTTGTTTTTTAAACTTTTCCTGTATCTTTAACAATGCACAATTGGAATAACATCAGATGATGCTGATACAACTACTCAATACAGAGATCAAAGCAGAAAAACGAAAAGTCTGCAATGCATGAAATTTCATACCTTGAAACGAGACACTTTGTCAGCTTGAACTCTTAGTGCTATGACCCCTTTGTTACCACGCATAGACCAAAGATATGGTCTGTGGCATCACGTCTCGATGTATGTAACCTCCTTGCTATAGAGTCGCAAACGTCATCGCTGGCCTTCAGACCGAATTTTTTTTATAATTTGACGACTTTCAACTACCATATCTTCCACCCCCTTATAGCTATCGGCATGGAACTGTATGGTGTACAATGGAGACTTCGGACAACGATTACACACAGATCATTCGTTTGCGTTCTGTAGTTTTCGCTGCAGAGCGAAATATTTACACACACACACACACTAACACGTACGTAACGTTTTATATACACCGATAACTTTCCATCCCAATATACTCCACCCTTTTATCATTATCAAGCCTCAAGCAACAATGCAACCAATAAAACCATTTTCAAAGAGTAATTATTGTTCCGCATTTCGCGTTATATTCTTCAAATTACTAAATATCTATCAGATCGCTATAAAACCGCGCCTAAAACCTACCTCGGGTATAAATTAGTAACTGTACAAATACTTAAGTCTCTGCGTCTTGTCGTTCGGACATTCACATTTATATATATATAGCTATCCAATGACCATAAAACCGTGCCTAAAGCCTTCCCCGGGTAGACATTAGTAACTGTACAAATTATTAGCTCTTTTTGTCTTGTGGTTCAGACGTGATAAACGTACACCGAATAGACATTCACATTTATAGATTTCTACACGACGAAGGCCTATGGTTCATCAACTCGCTACAGATGTAACAATAACGTTCGACGTCTTGCTTGGAATCCGGAGCATAAAGGGCGCTACAGCAGTAGCGTGTGATTTGGGGTAATTTGAGACAGACGGGAGGCGCGCGCTGACCCGAAACGGGAGACCCTGGTTTGAATCCCGCCCCAGTTCAAATTTACACTTCTCCCCATTGAGTTAATACAATGTCCTAGAGGGGATATTCCTTTCCTCCTTCTTCCTTTCACTCATTAAATGTGTAAAAAAGTTGTTATAACATTTTCCTCTGCATGAGACAGTTTTGGCACTAATGTTTTAATCGAATAATTATGAGGGACAAGATACTGCTCAGTTAAGTTAGAAGGTATCTCGCTCGATTCCACTACTTCATTTAACACAAATTTCTTTATTTCGTCTTAGGCAGTATTCTTATGCCAAACATCTCTTGATGCAGTAAGTGAATGTTTCATGAGGACAAGTAAAGAGATCTTCTGGCGACCAAAGCAGGTATGTTATCACAAGTGTCGTCATAGTCGCAGATTTTCGAAAAGATTACTTGCCGAAGGTAATATTGCACATGTTTCATTACTAATCCATCAAAATTCAAAATTTGAGTTTCTTTATTTCCTTTTTCGTGAGAGCTCGTTAGGTTTGAGAAATAATTTCAGAATTACGAAAGTAAATGAATAAATGAATGAACGGACGAATAAATGTATGACGAGTGGGGAAAAAATAAACTTGTGACTGTCTAATAATGGAAGGCATTATTACGCGTCTGGCAGAAATACAAGGCTGTGTTTAGCGTGACTGATGCCCGTGATGAGGGTACACATTTCGCTGATGGCAGCGCCATTACCTCACCAGAGCAAGAAGATGTGCGTCGTCAAGCCAGCCGCACCCCCCGAAAGACCAAAAGAAAGATGAAAAATATGCTATTAACGAAAACCTCAGTTATAAACCTAGGGTGAGCAGCCATCAACATGGAGAACGTCTAAGTGGAATCATCTGGGAAGTTTCTAAAAGATCTGAAGCGATTAAACATATTTTTCTAGTAACCGTCGGCTTGTGATTCAGGAAAATTGTGGCAAAATTCCAATCGTTAAAATAGGTGGAATGTAATTTTAAGGAAACCATGCAATGAATATCTTCTTGAAAGCCATACACAATAGAGCTAGCATTCCGCGCAAGTACGTTGAGATTTCATACTGCTTTGCACATTAAATGAAAAACACACTTTTTGATAACATTTTTACCGTCTTAATGATTCTTAATATTCTTATGGACATTCAATTTTCTTGCTGTTTCCTAGTAAGTTATTGAAAAATAACAATAGCGATTTCGATTGAAAATACGAGGGTGAGTCGCAAACTGAGGTACACACGCCAGTACTGCGTTCACAAGCCTGAAAATTGCTTTTTACCTTTCAGTTGACTCCACCTGTAAATTTAAACACTCGGCCCACCTTTCGAAAAGGCTTTAAAAACGAAGAGGTTGAAATTTTTGTGGCAGCATTTTCATTCTACAAGTGACGCTCTTGAGCTGTCACTTTTTATTGTTTCCTTAAACTGCTGCAACCCACAAACGGATGAATCGTAGTGGTAAAGAAATGCCCCTACACAGCCTACACAGCGCGCAGAACTGGCGTGTCTACCACAGTTTGTGACATATTTGCTGACTCACCCCCGTATTTGTTCTTGACCACTTGCGCAGCTCATTGTAATACAATTTGTAAGTGTCTGGAAGTACCTATATCATATGATAAGTGTTTTGAAAAAGAAAGGTGGCGAATGCATATTTGTGAAAGATCAAAGGTTTTGTATCCCATCCTCGTCGCCACTTTTGTATCCCAACTTCGTCGCCGCTTTTGTGTCCCAGCCTCGTCGTAGGTGTCGGTGGCCGAGTGGAATGAGACCGACACGCTGGTGCAGGTACGGAGGGGAGCAACCAGAAACTATAAACACTAGAGTAAATTAGAAAGATATATATATTGCACAGAATGTAACAATACTTAACTTTTACATAGTACTGCAGAATGTTGATACATAGTTGTTAGAGGCCTGCCTAGTGCCTGTACGATAGCAAAGTCTTCAATGGTGCCTATCTGATTACGAAGGTCCTAACTGGTTGCTATCTCCGTCCGAAGTGACTGGTGTCTTTCCGTGGTGGCCACGAGCGGGGTTGCAGCAGAGGGCGCTCGTGGCTGTCGTCGTGAGAACGCCGCGCCGTGCGTGCATGGCGGCGCGCGGCGAAAGTAGGTGGCGCGCACTTTGTACTTGTGCGACACCACACCCCTCCCCCCCAAACCGCCGCGCCGTCGTGGCGTAGGGCTGAGGGCCACGGCGACGGCACTGGGAGGAGGGCCTGGGCGGGGGCGTTACTGGTGAGACGGGCGTCGTAGCTGAGGCCGGGATCGAGACGCCGTCCGCGCCCCGGCATCCGCCTTGAGATCCTCCAGGGAACCCGCCGAAACCTGGGGAAGGGCACCCGCCCCCGCCCAGAGGGAGCAGGTCATCTTCTTCTGAGGTGCGTGGCCCAGGCGGCGGCACGCACGCACGGTCCCGGAGTCCCTCTCGGTGACGCTGTCATCTGCGGCGGCGACAGCGGCGGCGTCGCGTCGATCTCCATCGGGACGATCTCGTAGTCCGGGTACGAACGATGTGGTTGTGCTCCCTGGCGGTGAACTGGGTCTGGAATCAAGAAACCGGAGACAGGATCGCGCGGCCTGTGCAGGCGCAATTGGTTTGCGTGGCGCCGCAGCTCCGACCCTGTGGAAGAACGTACAACAAACATATTGCGACCAAGCAAGCGTTGAATGGTGCCCGGCAACCATGTCTTCTTGTTTCCAGCAAACACCCTGTACAGCACCGGCGTGGAAACCTGAAAACGCGTAGCGCCATACGAACCGACTCGGTGCGTGGGAGGCTGCAGCAGGTGAAGGAGAGTGCGGTGACGGCGGCCGTGTAGCAGCTCGGCAGGAGACGGGCCGTCACGTGGCATGCACCGATACGTAGACAGGAAAATTTGAAGAGCTTGCTGCCTGGAGTGCTGACCTTTCATCTTTTCCATGTGAGACTTGAATGTTCGAACGAAACGTTCTGCTTCACCATTGGACTGAGGGTGAAAAGGTGCGGTGGTGATATGCTGAATGCCATTCACACGACAAAACTGTTGAAATTCCGCACTAACAAACTGAAGTCCATTGTCACTGACGATAGTTTCAGGCAAGCCTTCGATGCAAAACACTGATGTTAAGGCACTGATTGTACTAGACGCCGTCGTTGAGTTCATGGCAATCACAAAAGGAAACTTGCTGAAAGCGTCTACAACAATTAACCAGCGCGTATTCCAGAATGGTCCGGCAAAGTCAATATGTAAACGTTGCCATGGTCCCTTGGGGCGTGGCCAGTCTGAGAAACGCTGTGGAGGAGCCGCCTGATGCTCCGCACACTGTGATGTCATGCTCTCTATCTGAGCGTCCATACCAACCCAGGTACAATGACGTCTGGCCAATTGCTTTGTCCTAACAATGCCCCAATGTCCTTGATGCAGGAGGCGTAACACTTCTCGTTGCAGGGAACGAGGAACAATCACTCTTGTTTGGTCGTTGTCGGTATGCAACAACAGTACACCCTGACTTAAAGATAATGCATGACGTTGTGCAAAATAACGTCGAACCAGAGGCCGATCAATGTCTTTGGCTCTGGCAGGCCACCCTGAGCGAACAAAACGTGCTACCACACTTAGGTCTGCATCCGCAGCTGTTTCCTGTGCAACCCGACGAGAGTTCAAAGGAAAGTCTGCAACAGCGGAAGCATCTCTGGAGTCTATCTGACAACATGCCATTTCTGAAGAATCAAATGATACATCCTGGCCAACCGGAAGTCGGGAAAGTGTGTCCGCGTTGGCATGTTGAGTGGTAGGTCGGTACAAAATCTCATACTGATAATTTGACAATATCAAGGACCATCTCTGAAGCTTTTGTGCCGTACGTGGCGGAATTGGCTTTGTGGGTGAGAACAACGACGTGAGAGGCTTGTGGTCTGTCAACAAAGAGAATTTTCTGCCATAGAGATAATGATGAAACTTTGCGACGCCGTAAATGATTGCTAAGGCCTCCTTTTCTATGTGACTGTAATTCTGTTGCGTCGGCGTCAGTAGCTTGGATGCAAAGGCAATAGGACGATCGTGACATCCAATACGATGTGAGATTACAGCGCCCAGACCATACGACGAGGCGTCAACTGCTAACACTACAGGCTTCTGTGGGTCAAAGGGAATCAAACATGCATCACTGAGTAGTGCAGACTTTAATTTGTCAAAGGCAACCTGACAATCTTTAGACCATACAAAAGGAACATTCTTCCTACTTAAGTGATGCAGTGGAGCTGCAATCTGAGAGGCATTGGGAATAAATCTGAAATAATAGTTCAGCTTCCCCATTACTGCTTGCAATTCGTGCACATTCTTAGGAGGAGGCAAGTCTTTGATTGCTCGAAGATGTGACTGTAAGAGATGGATTCCTTGGGCATTAATCACATGGCCTAGGTACTCTATTTCAGTTTGAAAAAACGAACACTTTGCTTTATTGCAACGTAGACCTGCTGCAGTCAACACTTTGAAAAGGCACTCCAGGTTTGCTAAATGTTCTTCAACTGTACGTCCGGACACCACAATGTCATCTAAATAGTTCGAACAACACGGTACGGAAACTGTCAGCTGTTCCAAAAAACGCTGAAAAATAGCGGGAGCGGAAGAACTGCCAAAGGGTAGGCGTTGAAATTGAAAAAGGCCCATGTGAGTATTAATGACGAAAAACTTTTTTGACTCGTCATCAAGTGGAATCTGTAAGTATGCCTCTGCTAAATCAATCTTAGAAAAGAAGCAAGACTGTCCTAATTTGTCCATTAGTTCGTCAGGTCTGGGCAGGGGATAAGTGTCTACAATTGTTTGACTGTTCACTGTTGATTTGAAGTCCGCACAGAGACGAAGTTTTCCTGACGGCTTGGGTATAATTACTATAGGCGAGGCCCACTGACTCGCAGAAACAGGAGAAATCACCCCACTATCTTGCCAACGTTGAAGTTCTTCGGCAACTGTATCACGCAAGGCGATAGGCACTGGTCTAGCTTTACGAAATTTTGGAACTGCAGATTCTTTTAAAGTTACATGTGCCACGAAGTCTTTTGCACAACCCAGTTCCGGCGAAAACAAGTCACTATATTTTTCACACAATGCATTAATTTTGTCCTGAGGCACTATTGACGAAATTTGAAGCACATCTCTTTGAATTGATAAACCAAACAAGTCAAAAGCATCTAGTCCAAAAATGTTCTGTGTAGATTTGGCCTGAAGAACAACAAAAGCAACTGTTTTTGTAACACCTTGAAAAGAGGCGGGCAGGCTACACGTTCCTAGCACGGGAATATTTTGACCTGTGTACGCTGTTAACACTTATTGACACGGCGACAATTTTGGCGAACCCAGAAGTTCATATGTGTCTTTATTAATTAAGGTAACAGCGGAACCAGTGTCGAGCTGAAATTGCACAGTCTTATTTTCAATGGAAAGATTCACAAAAAGTTTTTGCTTTCGGCGCTCGACAGGTGCGCGAATGTGGGCAACGTCTGCTACGGTTTGTTTACTGCGCTTGCGCGGGCCGCGTAGTGAAGGAAGCGGCGCAGACTCGGCACGCAGCGGATTAACAACACTGTCACTAGATGACACTACCGCCGGATCGGCGTCCGCGCAAGCCTGCGAAGCTACTCCAGATTTATTAACTACTGCACTACACTTTTGAGTAGCTACTTGATGTCTACTGTCACTAGCTACACAGTACTGGGCACTATTACAAGGAGCAGTTGCAGAAGGCACTATTTTCACTACAGGAATGCACTGTTCATAGTCATTTTGCTTGTCCCGAACCCTTTTCCGTTGCACTGTTTTACGCGCTCGTCGGCGCTTGCTACGTGGTGCACTATATAGATTTGCCATAGGCGCAGAACTACTTTCTTGCAATTGAGATCCAAGGAAAGCAGTGTTCAATTCCACAGCCCGTATAACATTTACAGAATGAACTGTTCTCGCACTCTGCGAAGCACTGTTTCTAACGTTACTGTTCTTTGAGTTTTTAATTTGCATACACACAGACTGCACATGTCCCAATTTGCCACATTGATAACAGGTTGCGTTGCGACTAGGGCAATGAGCACGCTTGTGGCGAGACACACACTGAGGGCAAGACTTACGAACATTTTTCTGAAATGAGCGTTGGCGCCCGTTATTCACATTACTGTTTCGAACCCGACGGGGCGATCTTTGTGTCACACTTTTACACCGGCTACTGTTCACTGTCTGTTCAGCACGACCGGTAGAAAAATAAGAATCACTAGGGCTAGAATGCGAACTACGGCTAGGAAAGTGTCCGTTGCGGCGCACTGAATTTACACTGTGGCTTTGCATTTCTACATCTGCTAAGTCAAAAGTATCATGTGCTTCTATAAGCTGCAGTACACTGTCTAATGAATGGTCAGATTGTTTTAGAATTGCTGCTCTAATTCTGGGGTCCTGAATATTCTGCGTAATCGCATCTCGCAACATAACGTCACTATAAGAAAGTCCACAAGAGCAAGTAAATTTACATTGGCGGGATAAGCCCTTCAATTCCGTAATCCACTCTTGGTGTGACTGCTGCGGTAATTTTTTAAGTCTGAAAAATCGGTATCGTGCAGCGGCTACAAGAACTTTTCTCTCATAATGAGCATTCAGTGCATCTACTATTTGTTCAAAGTCTACATCACGCGGAGATGCTTGCGGGAATAGTTTCTGCAGTAAGACGAAGGTTTGAGGGCCCACCACGGACAATAAAAGATGCTTAACAGTCTGACCTGTAAGTTGATGAGCCGCGACGAGTTCTTGAAACTGTGCGAAGTAGTCGCTCCATTCTTCCTCACGTTCGTTGTACTGGCGAAATGTAGGAAGCGGTACAGCGGCAGGTGTGGGCTGCTGATGTGACGGCTGTTGTTGTTGGTTAGCTGCTTGCGCTGTGAGCTGGGCCACAGCCTGGAGAAGTTGTGTTATTTGCGCCGTCTGTAACTGAATAATTTCCATTAAGTTTGGGTTCGGGGTAGTGGCCATGCTGACCGATTAGGCGCCGCGTATACAAGTAACTTATAACAAAACACAAATGCAATATGAAAGAGGACGCTCTGCAACAAAAAAGTCCACAAAACACGTAACAATATTGTTCTCCCAAAATTCTTATAATAAGGGTGGGTGGGCGGGAGCAATTTCTGCGTGCTCCGACTGCTGCTGTCTGGCTGCTGCAAGCGTGCTGGTCCACGGTTCGTCTATCACTCCTCGTCGCCACTTTTGTATCCCATCCTCGTCGCCACTTTTGTGTCCCAACTTCGTCGCCGCTTTTGTGTCCCAGCCTCGTCGTAGGTGTCGGTGGCCGAGTGGAATGAGACCGACACGCTGGTGCAGGTACGGAGGGGAGCAGCCAGAAACTATAAACACTAGAGTAAATTAGAAAGATATATATATTGCACAGAATGTAACAATACTTAACTTTTACATAGTACTGCAGAATGTTGATACATAGTTGTTAGAGGCCTGCCTAGTGCCTGTACGATAGCAAAGTCTTCAATGGTGCCTATTTTATTACGAAGGTCCTAACTGGTTGCTAACTCAGTCCGAAGTGACTGGTGTCTTTCCGTGGTGGCCACGAGCGGGGTTGCAGCAGAGGGCGCTCGTGGCTGTCGTCGTGAGAACGCCGCGCCGTGCGTGCATGGCGGCGCGCGGCGAAAGTAGGTGGCGCGCACTTTGTACTTGTGCGACACCACGAAAGGAAACTACATTTACAATATAACTAGTACTTAGATTAACGAATGTATAATTATTTCATTTATTTTGAGAAGCATCTTCTGATTAACCTCTTCAACGGTCCTTAATTTCGGATCCTTAGCAGATTGATTCCACAATAGTAATCGAAATCAGGTCCAAAGCTATATGTGATACAATCAGTAAGTTCTGGGACTTGACGCCTGGACGATAGGCATCCACACGACTCTGTGTGTTGCACATGCTGCCGCATTTCACGACATTACACAGCAGCGTCTGTAACATAGTCGTGTGGGTTCTATCGTCAGATCTTATTAACTGTACCACATATGATCAATATCTTTGCTTTCTTTCAATAAAAAGGCAGGTAGCACGTAAATTCCCCGCATATTTACGGACAAAATTGTTATGAATATTATTTAAAATTAAGAGTTTACGATTGATGTGTTTCGAATTCCGATTTTCAGGTTTAAATAACAAATTGGTCTCATTGGTTTTGCGACGCCAAAACTCGGTTCCTTTTGAGTTCGACAGAAATGAACTGGTTTTGAGCAACGCCTTCGAGCATGTTCTTGTGGAAATCGCCAGTGTTGACACCGACTTCTACGAACTCTGCATAATATAGGATAAATCCACAAAGACGCGCCATTGTAGAATCTATCAGCAGCCATTGGAAATGCCGAACGTCACTTGACTCGTAGCTGCGTATGTGTTCAAAAGTTGAAGTTGTGTTGTTTTTTATTGCTTTGTATCTACTAGAGCGCGCGCCACATAACTTGGCGGGTGAGGTCTGGATGCGCAGAAGCACAGGTAGGCCTACGTCACGCCACGTGACCTGCTGGCCAATAGCCGTCAGTCAGCCGTTGCGCGCGGTCGAGTTCGTGTCGTACTGTGCGGAGCGACAACTGGTTTTGGCATTCTGCGTTGTGTTTTTTTTTGCGAGTTATTTCGGAGCATTCAGTTGACTAAGAGTAGCAACAGCAAATCTCAACTTGTATTACACAAACAGGCAAGAGAAATAGTGTTTCGCGTATATCAATTCTTTAGACGGGAGTCGGAAGCGGCTGATCACAAAGCCTCTACTTATTACCACGTTAAAAATTATTTTGTGGCAGTTAAGCTTGTATTGTGTAACTTTATACTATGTGTGCTTCCCTGGCAAAGGAACTGTAACACGATTTTTGTTCTTACTTATGCTGTTTCGTTGTGGATTTTGTTTAAAGCTTGTCTTCCGGCTTCAACAGCTTTGACGATTTTGTTATGAACTCTATTAACGTTGAGTATTATCCGTTTCCTGACTGTGCCTCGACGATCGTCTTTGCGGTGTGTAGCAAGCAATCCTCATTATTGTATTGTTAGTACAACCTGAACTTTCCACTGTAAAATCTCTTTTTTTATTTATGCTAGTGGGACATCAATTTTCACTTTTGAAAAAATTGTACGAAAATCGCTAGACAAAAATGTTTTACAAAAGCTTTTATTCATGGACGATTTCGAAAGTTCTTGGTTGCCATCATCTTATCTTTATTGCACGGATTTCAGTATTTTTCATTAATTTTACAAAGAATAAATCAGGAAATGTGAAACACCTCGCTTTGATCAGTGAGCACTTGCTTAATGGGCATCAGTACGAAGACTGAACATGTGTCGCTTGTAACTTTTTTAGATAGTGTCCTTGTCTTGTACAATGTCAAACATATACAATTGTTCTATCATTTCATGTATGTCAAATAAGTCATTGATAGACTATTTTAATAACTGCTTAGAAAAATCCAGATTTCGAGATACAATTAAGGGAAAAATCTAAAATTTGTCAATTTCTATCTTCACAAATTTACTTTGAATTCGTAATCTGTCGTGAACGTCCAATGTGGTTCTTCAGTGATAATGGATAGAGTGATCTCCCTAGAAGAAGTGTGTATATAATTTACAGATATTTCGTGTTAATCGACTGAGCTACGAAATTAATTTCTGTGCCGCTCAGAAAATTATGCCCTGCCATGTAAACATAATAGGTACAAGAGAAAGAGACTCATATATACTCGTAAATGCGCCACAGTTTTCCCAACAATCAAACAAGCGTTGTTTTTCTGCATTATACTTTTCATGCAGCCGTGTGTGTTCAAGACTCGCAGCTTGACATTTCCTTGCGCTTGTACGCGACCGTAACTTTAAACCTAAGCGGCAGTCAGCAGTTGACTGCGGAATGGAACAGCGCGCAGCTAACGCACAGTCCGGCTACGCTGCAACAGCTGGTCCCCCCACCACTACACAACTACCTGCGCAGCAGAGCCAGTCCACCCGCCAAGTTACGTGGCGCGCGCTCTAATACAGCGATTTCGTGTGTGATATGCTATACCAAAGTGTGTGATGAACGTTTCTTATTTGTGAAACAGAGTTCTACGAGAAAATCGCCTATAAAATGTTATCTCGTTCCATCGTTTTTCGTAAAATAAAGATTTGTTTGTTGGAAAAATCTAATCCTTGTGAAAGTGATACTTCTACATTTACATCTACATGGGATACTCTGCAAATCACGTTTAAGTGCCTGGCAATGGGTTCATCGAACCACCATTATACTATTCATCTCCCATTCCATTCTCGAATAGCGCGCGGGAAGAAAGAACACCTAAATCTCTCTGTTCGAGCTCTGATTTCTCGTATTTTATTCTGATGATCATTTCTACCTATGTTAGTGGGAGTCAATAATATATTTTCGCATTCGGAGGAGAATGTTGGCGATTGGAGTTTCGCAAGTAGCCCACGCCGCAGCGATAAGCGCCGTTGTTGTAATGATTACCCTCCCAGATCCTGTATCATTTCCATAACGCTGTCTCTCCTGTATCGTGACAATACGAAAAGAGCTGCCCTTCTTTGGACTCTTTCGATGTCCTCCGTCAAACCCACCTGATAAGGATCCCACACTGGGCTGCAATACTCCAAAAATGGACGGACAAGCATAGTGTATGCAGTTTGTTTTGTAGTGCTGTTGCATGTTTTAAGGGTTCTGCCAATAAAACGCAGTCTCTGGTTCGCCTTTCTCTGGTTCGCCTTTCCCACGATATTATCTACGTGTTCTTCCCAATTTAAGTCTGAAGTAATAGTAATTCCTAGGTATTTTGTGGAGTTTACGGCCTTCACTTTTGTTTGATTTATCTCGTAAACAAAGTTTAACGGATTTCTTTTCGTACTCATGTGGACGACTTCACACTTCTCATTATTTAGAGTCAATTGTCAAGTTTTACACCACACTCATATCTTATTCAGATCGTTCTGCAGTTGGTTTTGGTCTTCCGAAGATTTTACTAGACGGTAAATGACGGCGTCATCTGCAAACAACCTAAGAGAGCTACTTAGATTTTCCCGTAAATCGTTTATGTAAATAAGAAACAACAGAGGACCAATAACACTACCCTGTGGAACGCCGGATATCACCTCTGTTTTAGTCGATTTAGAGGGAGAGACACATTTCTACCACCGTCAGCTTGTCAGGCGTAAATGTTTATTATTATTGACAGTAAACATTAACGCCTGACAAGCTTAGAATGTCCCTCTTGCGTGACTCACACTATAACGTGTGCGAGCATGTGAGGGAAAGAGGCAAGTACAACACATAGAAGTTTGGGTCTGGCCGGGAAGCGAGCACGGGTGGCCGAGTGGTTAAGGCGACCGCTCGCGAAAAGCGGGAGACCCAGGTTCGAGTCCCGGTCTCGCACAAATTTTCATGAGTTGCAGGTCGATGGTCCATCTTGCAGGAGCAGCAGACGTCGGAAAATTTCGCGATTTGCGAAGCATATACATGGATTTATTTATCTCTGCTGCGGATCACCGCCAACGTCTGTTCCCTTGGAACAGACATAATAATAAATAATGAACTCAAGAGTCATAACGCGTGGAAATTGGCTACTGCAAACGGACCCCTACATCAGGGCACGGACACAAAATTGAAACCAGCGAAAAGAGACGTCAATGAGCAAGCGGACAAATCAAAATTTAGTAAAAAAAATTGTCAACACGAGGGAGATGCGAACTCGCATCCCCTCTTTCGCAACCTAACACCGTGACCGCATATCCACGACATGCTGGTCACTCCAATTCAGTCTAAGCCGCATAGCTTCAGTTTGGACCGTTCACAAATTGTCTTTTTCACATTTTTCTGTACCTTTTACTATTGTATTTGTGTTCATTTCTTAATGGACTGCATTCTGGTGGTGAGGATTCGATGGAGAGTTTGTCTTGTGAATCATTTGACTCTTATTTATATGTGTGGCGTCTTGTTCGGAAGAACAGGGACCATTTTTGATTCTGCAGCTATTATAAATCCACACACGTAGATTAACTGCAAGTGAGCTTTAAAAATTTTTGCCAAGCTGGAATTCGAGCTCAGGTCCTTCTGCTTACTAGGTGTTCTCGCTGACCACTTCGCCACTGTGGATACAGTGGTGTCCGCGGGCGCACGGACTAGTCTTGCATACCTCCAGCCTGACGCAAATCGCCACGGTGGAGTGGCCGCGCGCATTGAGGCGCTATGCTCCGATGCGAGAGGACGTTCCCCGTCGGACGTTCGAATCCTTCTTCGGACATGGATGTTTGTGTTGCCTTTACTATAAGTTAGTTTATAAGTAGTTTATAAGTTTAGGGACTGATGATCAATGTTTCAATGTTTTTATAACTTATGGGACTTAACTACGGGGTCATCAGTCCCTAAACGTACAAACTACTTATCAACTAGCTTACACTAAGGACGGCAAAAATATCCATGCCCGAGGGGGGATTCGAACCCCCGACCGTAGTAGCCATGCAGACCGTGACTGACGAGCCTCAGTCCCCTCGGCCGCCGCGGCCGGCTTAGGGACTGATGACCCCGCAGTTACCTCCCATAAGCTTAGCAAACATTTTGAACAGACGCAAATTGTCAACTCATCCACACACTACTGACGTAGTGCCATTACCTTAGTGACTCAGTAATCGCGACATTAGCCGTTTGCTCTAAGTGTTGGAGACTTCTGTGCATCCACTGCGAGGAGCCTATATTCTGTTGGATTTAATATTTTGTAATATTCTGTTGGAATTATTATTTTGTGAATAACATTCCTGTAAGTCAAAGATTATATACTGTATAGTTAGCTTCCTTGGTCAGAGAGGTAGCATTATTGCTCTGTCTGGTAATGGTGGCGGTGATGGCGCGCTGTGTGTCGCAGTGTAACTGTGGGAATGGGCAGTCGTATCTTGTTGTAATGTAGCGGGCGGAGGTTGAACTGTGAGCTGTGGGCAGAGGATGTCTGTAAGCTCGACTGCTGAATAGGATGGAAATGTTCAGACTAAGAATGTATAAGGTAATATGTGTATGTTTTGGAATGATGTTGCTTTTTAATTTTTCAATATATGTGTGATAATGAAATTTCTCTTCCATTATTTTGTAGTGTGTAGAAACTTCCATTTTTCCTCCAATACGTTTTACGACCAGTTAACTGATGTGAGGTGTTAATCTCAAACGTACTTGCACGTGGTGGCTCTGTGAGTAACTTTCACTAAAATAATTGGGGTCCAGATTAGGATTGTTGAAAACTATGTTGAGAATATGATAATGATGAGGCAGTTACAATGAGTGAAATATCAAAGGCAGAGTGCTTATCTAGGGTAAATTCAAATTTTCTGTGCTTGTATTAACTGTGAGTAGAGAATTTCAAGAGATCATTTTTGATAAAGTAATTAGGTGATTAACAACGCTCGATAAAGAAGTGTTTGACTAAGTGTGATGATCCAACCACAGTACGTTTCAACTGTTACAAAAATTCAATTTACTTCTCAGTAAAGGTATTGGCATCTTTGGAGTGTCACAAGGATTCAATTCATTTCACAGTAAAATATTTATGTGCACTCTCAGTAGCTTTTCTGAAACGAGAGCTTAACTTCACCATACTCAATAGTTGAGGTTTTTCATTTTCGATACTGATAATTTACGACACGGAATTAAAGTGATGCATTCATTTTGAAGTAATTTATGGAAATAATTAACGGATCAGTTAGAGCTTCTTTTCATAGCAATGAACGACTGAGTTATCCGTTGCGCGGACCTGACGTTAAAATAATAATAATAATAAATATATAAAAAAATTCACATAATTTAGTGTCAGGGCTTAGTTTTTGATTCAGTCTGTGAAACAGTCACAAAGAATTTGATGTGCTTTTCTTATGTGTGGAAAATCTGAATTTTACGTAACCTATCGTTTGTTATCAACAGAAATCATTGCTAGTCAGACAAACAAAGTCACACATACACACTCACACGGTCAGATAGCAAATCCCAGTTCCATCTCCACGACCAATCCAAAAAATAAATTATATTTAATAAATATCTTAAAACAGATAACTTTCACCACACTGAACAAGGATCATTCGCTGTCATCGCGCTTTTGTGTTACTAATGTGGTGTCCGACCTTTAGAACTACTGCTTTCCATTAACCTGCTTCCGTTTGTACTTGTCGCACCGTCGAACAGGCCGGAGTTCACACTGTCGCCTCGTTCTTGTCTGAGGCGAGCGCAGTGAAGGCGTTTTCTCCTCCTAATCTCATATACCTAGCTGTACTTTCTCCTCTAATCGGTCGAGTTACGTCTTACATACTCTCACCGCTCAAGGTCGACGACGGAATTCCGTGTCTGACAGATAATTCGATTAGCTACACCGTTAGGACTGAACGTGACTTGATTAATCGTGTACTTTTGTAGTTCTAACATTGCTTCCCAAACACTGAACGGAACTTTCATAGCTGGGATGGAGAATATCTGTAGCATATTTCGAGAAAAGATTAATATGCACATATTTCAGAAAATCTATCTTTCTTGAGTCATTATTGATAGTTGACATTCAGTGGTTTTCCAGGTACTCAAACTTTACATCCATTTGACGCATGTCGTTTTGTTGCCAACAGACTTTGTTTCATCCGCATTCATATATCTCCAATTTTTCCATTATACAGTAATAAATGAGGAGGAATATGCATCCATGGAGGATCAATGCGTGAACTTCACCAATCAATATGCCTAAGAATATTTCATATGTTTACCAACATGACGCAGTGCGTCCAATTTGTGTGACCCTTCGGCGAAAGGACAATTCTGACACTGGCAAGGCTACAATATGAACGGTATCAAATACTCTGTTAGCTGTTGGAAGGACGATTGCCATCCATAACATGCCGTACGTTTGTTTGACATGTTGATATCACACTGAGCCTTACAAGAAACTCCTCCAAGACACTAAACCTTTGAAACTATTGGCGTAGTTATGAGCCTGTAGAAGATAGTATAGGGGCGTGTGAATTTACCAGCCCACACTGAGAAACTGGGATCTGAAAGTTAAGCTGACCCGTCTTTGGGTAAAACTTGTGAGCCGATGTGCAGGCGTTTCTGCTTCTTGTTTAGTAGGAAATGCTTTCGATGACGTAGTCCCTTCGCAGGTAGACAACATTCTTGAGTATTGATGGAATTGCTATTCAAAGAGCTGAAAAATTAACTCGTAACGGGTAGGTATTTCGTCTAATTAAGGGGGATTATTACTAGGCACAATACAACACTGTTTAGTGGCTTTGAAATTAATAATTATAATTTTACAGCTAATACTGAGAGCATGGTTCTTATGAGACAGGTCCGGATTAAGTCGTAACGTCGACTGACTACAGCTTCGCTCAGCCGAGACCTCTTATAAACTTCGTACATCTTTAGAAGTATTCGTATATGTTCGTTACAGGCGTCGTAATTCATTTATTTATCTATTTGAACATTGTTAAAAGATATGAAATGATCAGCACCTAGTTATGTTGACCCATAATCTACTACTAAGGTCTGTTGTAGGCCTATGCCACGAAAACATTGTAAAATAAAAATAAATAAATAAATAAATAAAAATTAATGAATTGAAATTGTTGGATTTGCACCATATTCTTCGTACTTGACCGGCGTAGATTCGCGGCGGCCGTAAGGGACACTCCCACGGATACGGCGTCTGGAGTTTTCACTACCCCATCACCTCTACCAACGCCATATGGTGCGTTTCTGTCGTGGGGACCTACAACGGCTCTTACTGTCGGCAAGCTGTCTAGCCGTTCCTAACTAAAAGTGTAACTGCCGTCGAGTCGGGCACAAAAATCTGCCAATAACTTACGAAATAAAATTACCTACATATAGGAACCCTCAGTGTGAGGCTCGGTAGCAGAGTGGCAGACTACAAATCGATAGATCGCGGGTTCGATCCCTGTCAGGTCCTAGGCTTTTTATCTGTCACTTTACACTTCTTTCACCTATGGCAATGTTGCTGATGTGAGAAATATCGAGTAGCACCGTGGTTCGGAACCCACGCTAAACTGTAGGTCCGACTATAACTGGCTGGGTAAGTCCGTTCGATGGTCGGAGGAAGGCAACGGCATACCATCTCGAAACAGAACCATGCCTAGTAAAGCACTGTGGTGTTCAAACCAATCTACGGGTTGTTGACTGCTTTTAGGAACCCTCAAAGCCTTACGGCTGTGAACATACCTTATTAAAGGGTACACACAGACTGCGCTCTGTCAGTTACGTCAGTTCGCTATCTGTTGGCGGACGACGTAGAATCCATCAGCAGTACGCCTACAATCCCAGAGGAGGCGGCGTCTACCGTCATTGGATCAAAATCGACGTCGTCTTACCAAGTGTACTATGTTTTCTCCGTGGATCACTTTGTACGGGGAAAGGAGGGTAAGATAACAATAACATTCCGATTTTTTTTTATCCTCGTATTTAAGACCTGACGCCTACATGAATACTTCGGAGAAACCATTTAAGTTTTCTGTCCAGCTACAGTTTTCGAAGTTTTTCTCAATGTAACATTTATGGGATTAATTTGACTTTTTTCAAATAATGTCAAACTCGTCATCATACTCTCATTTACGGGTAAGATGACCAATGTCGGTTGTTAATTTGACGAAAGAAAACACAAATTCATAAACATAAAATATAATTTGATTTTAAGCGCAGAAGTGGCAAACATTTGTTTTGCGCTTCGTATCAGGTACAACCAACATGGGATCATTTACGACAGCATGAACAACCATAAAAAATCCCTGATTTACCACGGTGATTTCTTCTCTAAAGGAATTATAGAAGAAAGGAAGGGAGATCAGTGTCAGTGTTTAACGCCCTGTCGACAGCGTGCTCATTAGAGGCGGAGATTACGCTCGGGTTGTACGGGTAAGGATGGGGAATGAAATCGGCCGTGCCCTTTGAAAGGAACCATCCCGGCATTTGCCTGGAGTCATTTAGGGTTAATGACGGAAAACGTAAATCTGAATGGCTAGAGGCGGATTTCAACCACCGTTCTCCCGAATACGTGTCCAGTGTGTTACCACTGAAATCATGATGGTCGTCGTTGTCTTCAGTGTAGTTGACTGGTAGTGAGGAATTAAGGACTGCCTCATCACATTTGTTTGGTTTCTTCATCCCCCATTGGTCCCCTATTTTTCATACAATTTTTCTGCTTTCTTTCGTTTATATATCTTTTTCTTCAATATGGCTTTTGTTTGTGGTGTGTAATAACAAATTTTTCCTCTGCTTTCTCTTGAAATTTGTATACACCACAGCACCGTTCTGTACCTCCTGCACATTGAACATCAATTGTTGTGGCTGTTTCTTCCTGTTAACTCTTCGTTTATACTTGTGACACATGCTCAATACTACAACTTAATATGAAAAGCTCATTGAAATGATTTACGAATTCTGTCTAGGGCAATGAAACCTAGGTGAAGTACCTAAAAATTACGCAACCGTTTGGCTGATAAAAGAAATTGGATTACGGTTGCTGTTAATCAGCCATGTTCAAAGTTGTTAGTTTTAGTAGTTTGTTCAAATGATCAAATGCTTGTAAAGCTTATAGGACTTAACTACGGGGCATCAGTCCCTAAACTTACGAACTACTTATGAACTAACTTATACTAAAGACAGCGCAAACATCCAGGGGATTCATAGTCCCGACGGGGAACGGCCTCGCGCTTCGCAGCATAGCGCCTCAATGCGCTCGGCCGCTCCTCCGCGGCAAGTAGTTTGTAAGCTACGGACTGATGACCACGCAGTTGAGTCCGATAGATTTACAAACAAACATTATTTAAACATAAGAACAACACTTCATTAAATTCTCTTCGGGGTTTAATATATACATTAAAGAGACGGCATCGTTTATAGTTTAAGAAAAAACTGAAACCAGCGTGCAAAAAATTTATCAAATATGTTCCAGATGCTATTTCGGTGCAGTGAAATATTAGAACAAAGTTGTGCGTAAACATAAATAATAGCGTGTCAGTGCTAAATGATGACTTTGGGCTTTAGGGCATATGGTAGCACACGTAGAGTGCTAATCGCCAGCAAGACAAGAGTTTTAATTGTTGCTCTGTCTGGACAGTCGCGTTATATTAACGATTCGTCATCTTACAAAGGAACATTATCAACTCGACCTCGTATTTTCTTGAGAAAAAAATACGTGAGCTAGATATCAGTCACAGAAATCGATATAATGTGAAAATTTGGGTATTATTCAGATATTACGCAGTTACGGCCTCCTCAAAGTACAGCTTTTTAGATTCGCGCGCTCTGGTGGTTCCTCAGTCGCCCCGCTTCACTTCGGCCGCTTCATGCCCGAAAGTCTAGTACTGAGAGCAGTGTGTAGTTTCTTTAAATCATCAAAGCAACTTTCACCATCACTGACGACTTCAATTCCACGCCCAATCCCCGTCGAAGTAATGAAAGTACTCGACCAGTCTGATGGTGGTGAAATGGCAGCGTCGTTATCGTCGACGTCATCGTCTTGTAAATCTGCACCGAACGTCAACCCGCTATTTTGTTCAATATTCAGCACGTCTTCATCATTGCAGTTGTCTACGATATCTGCAACGCAGCTGAAAGATATAAGGAAAAACATAAAGAAAGCGCCATGTATTTTCTTTTACTTGTGTAGTACGTCTAATAACAACAAATGATTGTGCTTACCGGTGACGATTTTAAAGAGCTCTAATTCTTTGACATTTAATCCTTGCAGATTAGTCATCATTCCATACCGCTCCTGGAGGTGTCGCACGACAGCCTGTGGGTTAACTGACATCGCGGACACAAACCTCTTACTAGACTCTGCTTACAGTACTACACGTTCGGACATTAAGCGGCCGCTGTGAAGCGGGCCGTGTGAGAAACAGCCCGAGCGCGCGAATGTTTAAAAGCTGTACTTTGAGGAGGCCGTAACTGCGTAGTATCTGAATAGTAGCCCAAATTTTCACGTGTTATTGTTTTCTGGTGTTAATATCTAGCTCATGTATTTTCTTTCTCAAGAAAATACGAGGTCGAGTTGTTGATGATTCCTTGTTAGACTCTTCGTCATCTTACTCTAGCTTCCCCTACCTCACTGCCCACAATATTCCGTGACTTTGTGAAAATTCAAACGTCAAAAAACTTTTGGGTCATCCTGTATTCCCATCTGGTATTCGTTCTATTGTTCGTTGTGGAGTTCCGCTCGGGTTGAGACATGGCGAGCCACTGTGATTTCTCGTTTAATTGAACCAGAGTGTTAGCCCCAGGGGAGGGAGGGGCTGAGGGAGGCAAGACCAAGACAAGACAAGACAGACTCATTGGAATGCAACGCCTCGAGGCCGCCGGCTGCGGTTGTGGCTGTCCGCCTTCTCTGCTGGCAGTGCCGCTGCTGTTGCTGCAAGGCTGCCGGCAATTTGCCTCAGACCAGGCGGACGAGCTTCTCCCCTACCATTACGTAGCGTAATACAGGGTGGCTCAAAAAGAGGCATCCCGCTCACCAGAGTAGCTTCCTCACGAATGAATATAGAAACTTCATTAGCCTGTACTTTCACTTAACTCATTGGAGCTAATTCATTGGGTTTAATATATACATTAAAGAGACAACATGCTTTATTGTTTAAGAAAAAAGTGACACCAGCTTGCTGGCCACCCGTAAGGCAACACGAAGCATCGAGAAGAAAGTGAAATTTGCAGCATGCGTATGTGGCAATAAAAAATGCACGTGATTAGCATTTCAGTGCGGCAGAACATCATAAGCCGCAGTAGTTCCACATGCAAGCGATATACCGGGTGATCAAAAAGTCAGTATAAATTTGAAAACTTAATAAATCACGGAATAATTTAGATAGGGAGGTAAAAATTGACACACATGCTTGGAATGACATGCGGTTTTATTAGAACTAAAAAAAAAAAAAAAACTGTTTCTCCACAATAGCTGTAGTCGATGAATAATGTTGTGAACAGCACAGAGATCTTTCACACGTCTAGCAATACATATTTTTTTTTTTTTTTTTTTTCTAATATAACCCCATGTCATTCCAAGCATGTGTGTCAATTTTTACCTCTCTACATTATTCCGTGATTTATTAAGTTTTCAAATTTATACTGACTTTTTGATCACCCGGTATAAAACGGTAGACAGACGGCCGTGTGTTCTGTATCAGTTTGTTTATACGTAATTCTGTGTGAGTTGCCTCAAATACGTAGTATAATGAAACCACTTTAAATAAAATATTTTAGAACAATGTTTATAACACAGAGTGCGTCAATAGATTCATAATTTCTTTTTTTATGAAAAAATATCAACCCTGAGTCTACCTATGTACAACATCCATTTTTTTATGTTTTCATTTCCTATGTCTTGTTTCAGCTACTTATAACAAAATTTAATATCATTTATGTACTTCTCGAATAACACCCGGAAAAGAAGAATAATAATCAAATGTTCAAATGTTTGTTAAGCTTATGGGACCTAACTACGGGGTCATCAGTCCCTAAACTTACAAACTACTTATGAACTACTTACGAACTAGGACGGCACAAATATCCATGCCCGAGGGGGGATTCGAACCCCCGACCGTAGTGGCCGTGCTGACCGTGACTGGAGCGCCTCAGTCACCTCGGCCACCGCGGCCGGCAAAATCCATGCCCGAGGGGGGATTCGAACCCCCGACCGTAGTGGCCGTGCAGATCGTGACTGAAGCGCCTCAGTCCCCTCGGCCACCGCGGCCGGCGAATAATAATCCTCTCCGTTCGAGCTCTGATCTCACTTATTTTGATAATTATTTCTCCCTATGTAGGTGGGAGTCAACAGCATATTGTCGCATTTGGGTGAGAAAATTGGCGATCTAAATTTCATAATGAAAGCTCGTTGTAACGAAATATGTGCTGGTTGTAATGAATTCCAGCCAATTCCGCAACACTCTGGCCCTTGTATCACGGTAGAACAAAACGACCTGCCATTCACTGTGTTTCCTGTGAATCGTACCCAATAAGAACACACACCACGCATCAATACACCAAAAGAGAACGGACAAGCTTGGTATAAGCAGTCTCTTTAGTAGTGTGTTATATATTCTAACCGTTCCACCAATGAAATTCACTTTGGTTCGCCTACCCAATAACATTTTCTGCACTTTATATCCAATTTAATTTTCTCGTAGTAGTAATTACTAACCTGAATACTTTATCTATAGCAGCAAATGTGCTTCATAGGTTAAAAAACGAAACAGCCACCAGATGCAGATTAGCAAATTTAGTAACAACCGGTTTCAGGCATTTATTGCCCTATTTCACGTACAGAGAACAGTTACAAATGGCAATACTTGTATAAATATTGCAGAAAATCTAAGTAAAATCAGTTACTACCGTATAAAGTAGAGGACGATGAAATCAAATACAAGTGACACCATGGAGCGAAATATTAACAGTTGGCATAGATTTAGTGAAGTTAGTAGGCAGGTAGCCGACGTAAATAAAGTATCTGTTCAAAATGTTCAAATGTTTGTAGAACTTATGGGACTTAACTACGGGATCATCAGTCCCTAAGCTTACAAATTACTTATGAACAAGCTAAGACTAAGGACGGCACAAATATCCATGCCCGAGGGGGTATTCGAACCCCCGACCGTAGTGGACGTGCAGACCGTGACTGGAGCGCCTCAGTCCCCTCGGCCACCGCGGCCGGCAAAGTATCTGTCTTAGCATAACAAGTAGAAAAGTAGTTAATTAGGTGCAGCATATGAAGATCTATGAAAAGGTAGCTGGCAGCAATTAATAATAAAGACTGTGTGTGTGAGAATGAAAAATCTTTATAGATCTTCTTAAGCGCACCTAGTTAACTATAATAAGACTATTTACGTCGGCTACCTGCCTACTAATCATACTACTATTTCGTTCTATGGTTCCACTTGTCTTTGATATCGTCGTACTTTACTTTCGAATGTGCTGTAATGTTTATATTATCCTGTGACTGTTCCCTGTACAGATACTCGAAGAAGGGCAATAATTGCCTGAAATCGGTTGTTAATAAATCTGCAACCCTGCAACTGGAAGCTGTTTTCTTCTTGATCCAAATTTCTAGGTATTTTCTTAAATCTATCGAATATGAAGGCTGTAAAGTTATCTTGCGAATGACGTTTAAAGGATTCCCTTAAGTACTCATCTCGACTTCACACATTTCAACTAGGAATGCAACATCGCTGATTAAAAACATCGATGTTCAATCGGAAAAGCATTGATGTTATAAAAACATCTATCTGAAAAAGATACATCGATGTTTTTCGATGTTTTCTTGTGTTTTAGAAATATTACGATTAAAACCCTGAAATGATTTTATTTTTCAGTATCGTAATAACTGAAAGGAAGTTGTGTCGTCAGCAACATTTTTCAACATAAACGACACCTGTTGCTTCAAGGAAGCCTACATATCATTACGTTAGCGGCGGAAAATTAGCGGGGGGGGGGGGGGAGAGACTGCAATTTAGTATGAAAATGTGAAGTATTTGCCTTTGTATGTTCTTTCACTAAGCTACAAATACACATGAAATGACAGAGTAGAATGAAAATGAACTTGGGAATGGGGTTTCCCAATTTATCATGCTGATTCGAGATGGAATTTACATCAATCCGTTGATTACACGCGAAATAACTGCTTTCTTTTGAAGTATTCTTCTTAGCTATCGGCAGGAAGGGGGGAAAAACGTATCTTCTTTCAGTTACTATTTAATTATCTGTTTTCAAAATGAATATTCATCGACATCGTTTATCAAACCATGTACCTAGTTGAAATGAGAATCTACGTAGGCCTATTAATGTATGCTTTTTGGCTTCGCTCTCGAATTTTTCGGTTGAAGTTTTTTTGAAGTTTCACGTTTTGACAGCACGATATCGGAGTCTGATTGCGTAACACTGTCAAAGTTTCTATTCCACTGCTGTTGGGAGGCGAAACTTCGGCAATGCCAACCGCCCCTGCTGGCCGAAACATCTGATATATCATCAAACGTTGACTGACGTCAGACATGGATGAAAATAGCGACATCATCTGTAATATCACTACACTCGACCTGTCGCTGGCTGAGCAACTAGCAACCGAGTCAACAATCCATTGTTGAACGATGTCGATAGTTGTGGACTTCTGTCGTCGATGCATCGGCAGTATATCGCGGTTTAAATCATCGATGTTTATTGACAAAACATCGTTTTTTGCAAAAATCGATGCATCGTTTGCATCCCAAATCTCAACACCGGGCGAGAATTTACCGATGTTTCTGTTGTGTGAAGTCATAAACACTCTCACTTCCATTACTAGACCGCGGATTTTAGGTAAAAACCTATCTTGTTCCTGAGTTCCTATTTGCATAAAAATTTGTACTTATGCATTTCATGACTATTTGCACTTAATAGCGTTATTTCTATAGGACCTAAAAAAGCCTACTTCGACGTTAATGCTTATTTTTGCCTATCGGCTTTAATATCCTAAAAAGTGCGTGTTTCATCATATAAGTTTTTCCACACTATACGACAGATGGAAAAAATATTTTCTGCCCAGCGTGCAGCAAGGTGCCTAGTTGATATGCGCCTATTTGCCTATCACTTCGGTCTTTTTCTATTTTTTATATCGCTATCCCTGTTAATACCAAATACTCTTTATAGGTGTTTTATTATTCATATGTAAAAAATAGATCACGGATATTAGGTTAAAACCCATTTTTTCCTAAGCTCCAATTTGCATATAAGTTGGTACTTATGCGGATTAAAGAGTCACAATGTTAATCGTAGACGACCTCTGCAGCTAAATTACTGCCCTTCGCGCATTTTCTCACTGCTGTCTACAGGCAATCCTATCAAACTACTCTGTTTCGTGAAAGGTATTATACGTGAATTTTCCGGTTCGAAAAAAAATTTGCCAGTGGTGAAATGTTTTCATCTGAAGCACCGGTAGATTCCATTCACTTGTTCAGAAGGGGCGGCAAACTGTCAGGTGCCATATGTCCAGAAACGAGTACAGTACTTCCCCTACCGCTCCCATGCACCGTAGTAAATATATAAATAAATAAAAAACAGGTCATCGTTCACTTTTCCCAGCGAGAACAAAACAGTACATTGTGTATCGACCGACGTGTTAAGTGTTACTGACGTTCTGAGTGCAAACTAAATTCTAGTTTATGTGGGAGAATACTACGCCATGTCGAAAACAGCTAGTTCAAAGTCTACTCATCTAAGGCAGTGGCTGCAAGATTTTCCGCATTACACAACAGATGGGAAAATTATTTTCTGTCAAGCATGCAACAAGGAGGTTAGTTGATATTTTTCTTAGACTTCTTATTTTCCTCTCACTTAGGATTCTTTTTTATCTCTATCCTTTAGTAATACGAAATACTCATTATATGCGATTCTAAACTGTATTTCCCTTTTCTCTCGTATTAGGTTTCGAGTTCTGCAGTGATTTGTTACATGCATTTGTGGCAGCAAACATCCCCTTTCGGAAACTAGAAAACCCTATTTTCAGAGATTTTCTTGATAAGTACTGCCATCAGTCTATTCTTGCAGAGTCAACTTTACGTAAGAATTATGTGGATTCAGCTTATAATGCTGCATTGCACAGAATCCGAGAAGATATTGGAGAATCTTGTATATGGATTTCTGTGCATGAAACTACTGACAGTCTTGGCCGTTACATTGCAAACCTGATTATTGGCAAGTTAGAGCCAGATGCTCCATCCAGGGCTCATTTGATTTACTCAAAACAGCTTGCAAAAACTAACCATCAAACAATAGCACAGTTTGTGAACAATGGGCTTAAGGTGCTTATACCCAAACCGAGTGGATGAGAATAAGGTGCTTCTGGCCGTCACTGTTGCTGCTGCATATATGATAGCATCGTTTCAACTATTAAAAGTATTTTACCCATTGATGCTGCACGTAACTTGTGTAGTGCATGGGATCAACTGCATAGCAGAGCAAGTAACATCTATGGTGAAGAAAATTTTTGTTAAGGCAACATCAAGAATACAGGCGTTCAAAGAACAGCTTCCAGACGTCCCACTGCCGCCAGAGCCTCTTGTCACCCGCTGGGGCATGTGGCTGAAAGCAGCAGAGTACTATAGTACGCATCTCTCTGCTGTCCAAAAAGTGGTTGAAAACATACCGGAGGATGCTGCATCCATAACTGCAGCAGTGGAGTTACTCAAAGATTCTTCTTTAAAACGGGACGTAGCTTACATTAGGGCCCACTACACATTTATGACAATAATAATTTCACAATTGGAAGGCTCAGGGAGACCTATCTACGACAATATTTCTTTGCTTGAAAAGGTCAAAATGAAAATAATGAAGCGCCAGGTGAATTAGGGGAAAAAGTACGGGCAAAAATGCAAACGATTTAGCAGAAGAACACTGGCCTGAAGGAGTTGTGTGCAGCTGCCGACATACGTAGTGGAAAATCCAGCACTCCTGACTGCAGCATTCCTGTCTAGCATGTGCCGAAAATGAAGTACGCCCATGCCACATCTGTTGAAGTAGAACGTTCTTTTTTCAGCGTATACTGATTCTGTCAGACAAGAGCTCAGTTTTTGACTAGAAAACCTAGAAACGATTTGTATATATATTGTGAAGCCAAATATGGTCAGAATATGTGACACTACGAATGTATTAATTAAACCATTGCTACATCTTTTTTACAGAGATCTTTATCTTGCAAGAACTCCAAAATATTTGGAGTTATGTTCAACATTAATGTTGTAGTTGCTGTGCTCTGTAACTGTGTAAATTTTCATTCTCCTTGTTTTAATGACTAATAAGATGTTTCATACTGTCAACACTGTGTATTTTAATTTATTTTTATTTTCTCATCATTTTTATTAGAGCCTTTTTTAGGTTTTGTATAGCCAAAATGAACTACTGAAGGAGCCTATTTTAGGTGCCTAAAGCACACTTTTTTAAGACGTCGACTGTGGTGGACACTCGATCTGTTGCTGGCTGAGCAACTAATAACCGAGTCAACAATCCATTGTTGAACGATGTCGATAGTTGTGGACTTCTGATGCATCGGCGGTATATCGCGGTTTAAATCATCGATGTTTATTGACAAAACATAGTTTTTTACAAAAATCGATGCATCGTTTGCATCCGTAATTTCAACACCAGGTGAGAATTTACCAGTCATCGTTTCTGTTGAGTGAAGTCGTAAACACTCTCACTTTCATTACACTCGACTGTGGTGGACAGAGGAGCCATACAGGACAACCTGCTGTTCCAGCTGAGGATGGTGGGGTCACAACCGGTCCGGTGAGCCAGCTGTGAATGGGCGGTCGAGGTGACCACCTCCTTCCATGGAAGGCCGGCTTCAACAGGAGGGGGGTGGGCGGAGGGGGGGGGGAAGTTGAAAGGAGAGGGGTGGTCATAAGCTGCTGAGGCTGTCTGACTGCAAGCTTTGCTTTTGACTCTTGTCCTCCGCAGAAGTATAGTCTGTCTCTAAAAACCTGACCGAGCAGGCGATGCCCCCACTTTCTACTTACCCCGGTACGTCACAAGATGTATCTACAGGTGTTCCACAACAGTGTATCGGCATGTCTGCGCGCTTTAAATTAGTGTCGACCCTGCGTGCAAATACATCCGGATACCGTTTATTTGTTTACAAATAAATTAGTTAACACTATGGAGAATACAGGACTGATTCCTTCATGGAAAATCTTTAGTTATGAAGTAAATTACATTGACGAACCAAAGAAATAGTTATAGGCACGCGTATGCAAACATAATCACAATGAAAACCTATTCACATCATTCACCAGAGTAGAAACGCCAGTTTTAAAAATAAACTGTCCTTTTATATTTTTGTACGGGATACTACTGAAATCTTTATTAGTGCATAATTTAGTAAATGAATATTGTACCCATTCATATGTAATCAATGAATACTCTGTTATTTTGAGTGAGAAATAAGTATCTGCGTTTCAGATTTATAACACAATGTGATTTAGTTGAACTTCCCTATAAGTTACAATAGTAATATTTCAAAAAGTAATAATAAAGACAGACAGACTGCATTTTTGCAACACGCCAAAACACTTACGAGGCAAACACATGTAGTGAAAGATGTACAAATACAATTGATAGTGTTGCTTGGCTGCGAAAATTGTGCATAATGCTACAGTGAAGCACAAGCTACAACGAAAGGATTGTTGCAGGAAGAAAAGTTGCCATGAATCGTGTAATACGTCGGGTCTTTATGATGTCAGGATAAAATGTTCGCCGGCCGCAGTGACCGAGCGGTCTGCGGCGCGCCAGTCACAGTCTGCACGGCCGCTACGGTCGGGGACTCGAATCCCCCTTCGAGCATTCGAGCATAAATGTTTGTGCCGTCTTTAGTATAATGTAGTTCATAAGTAGTTTGCAAGTTTAGGGACTGATGAACCTGCAGTTAAGTCCCTTAAGCTTAACAAAAATTTGAACATTTTTCAAAATCTTTCGGACTCAACTGCTTGGTTATTAGTCCGTGTCTTACAAACTACTTAAACTAAGGAAAACTAACCTAAGGACAACACAAACACCCATGCCCGAGGGGAGATTCGAACCCCCGACGGCGAACGGCCGCACGCACCGCCGCTCGGCTCCTCAGTGCGCACAGCTTATCCGTCGCGGCCGTTATGATGTCGGGAGAAAATGTAAGATAAAATTTCAGTAAGAAAAAAATTAACATTTAACAAATATTTATCGAATTGTTTTTCGATCTACAAAATCAAAACAAACCGTAAATATCTATCAATGCAGAACACGGAGTATTTAATATTCATTAAAATGAAAAGCCTCTTGTGAAAAAAGAACGCAATTTACTGTAGTAGTAGCACAGGTGGACAAAAAACACCCTTCATAATAATGTAATGTAACTATGGACATCGTACTCACACAAATGAGAAACGTGTTAAAATGCTTTGAAGATAGTCTTAAGACTCAGTACCAGTAAACAAAAGCATCGCTTTCGTAGTTCCAGATTCATCAGTAAAATATGCAGTAAAACAGAAACTAAAAGAATTAAGAAGCATGTTTTACACGTCACATCTTCTGTCCCTTGGTATTCGAAATGTATGTAAAAAAAGGTCACATTAACGATGCCAAATATCTCAAATTACTGGATCAAATTCGCTTTCAAAACCATAAAAGTGTTTGAAATTGTTTCTTGACTCTATATTATTCATGTAAACATTTTTGATGGATGGGAATTGGATATACGTCCCGCATTCTCTGCTCCCCTTATCTCTGTTCTCTCTCTCTCTCTGCACCTTTCCTCGTTCCCCTGTCTTTGTCCATAACTTCCTCCTTCCACACTCCTTGTCCACCTTCTCCTCCCCAACTACTTCCCTCTCTCTTTGTCTATCCGATCCTTCTCCCCTTCTTTCTGTATTTAAAATAGCTATTACGTGCACACGACAAAAAGTAAGAACAGGATTCACTTGTAACAATAGCCTTCTGGTGTCCGCCCAGTCTAAATTGTCACCCGGCGCCAGTTGTTAATGCTGCCGGGGCCGAGCAGTGTGTTCCCAGGTTTAGGTCAGGATGAGGCGTGGAACCTGGTGGAGCGCCAAGGGACACTAGTGAAACAGAATTATAGTTGACACATTTTATTCCGTAACGTACATAAGTTTGATGAAGGCGCTAGCTCGACAGGAGCTAGAGCAGTAGCTGGCGTTGCCTTCGAGCTGCAACCTTGATGTTACGTATGATGGTAGTGCCCGCGACGCGCCGCGATGCCGGGAAGCGATGCAAAGACTGTTATTGTGAAGTGCTCTATCCCTTCACCAGGCTATGCATCGGCCAGTGGATCCACGCAGGGACCACTCTGAAGTCGGATGTCGTGCTGGTTCCCGACTCGGGACACCGGCTGGCCGGATTAGAACCAGAGTGCTAACTCGACGACAGGAACATTCGCCTTTAGTAACCAACCAAGGAAGACTGCGCTGGCCTCAGGCAGCCACCCTAGAGGTGTGAAGTCGTCAGCACAGCGGATCACCATCTTCCCAGATGATGTTTAGTGTGAAGTATGTCCTCGACCAGACTGCATCTCTTAGCTGCCTCTAGCAGTTACCCGTTTGTACTGCTATCTGTGACAAAAGCTGAGCACAACGATTAGGCCAGTGAATTGACGACTACCTCCTGGGCATCGTCGATTCAGAAGAGAAAGTGACTGCTACTTCTAAATGTGGGAGTATTTATACATAAAATTGGCTGAAGCTATGACGTATCAAACGGTTTGAATGTGTTCCCTTTGAAAACGCTGTGTTGGCCCGATGTGTCTTTACCGCTGACGCATCCGCGGTCTTATTCACTCTTGTGAAAGAGTTACGCGTAGTTATGAAATGTTTACTAGCTGCGTCTCTGTCTGTCAGCCATTTCACTCACACACAGTTCGCTGACGGTAGGCTACCCAACTTGCCAACGCAGCTGCTGCCGTCATCACGCAAGGCGGGTGAGCATTCTCTGCTACCGGCTGCTGACCTTATTCCGTCTTGCTAAAGTGAGCAAACTAAGATCTTAACACATTTCCCTGTCAAAATGTTTGCGGCGTAACAATGCATTTCCCACTTCCAGTCGCCATACCGTGTGACAATTTGCGTCGACAAAATATTTTGGGGCATTCTAAATGGCGGTAGGCCCCACCCCACTCAGATAGAACGCGCCGTAACCGGTGTTCCAAATTTTCACAGCAGGCCCCATTTTTTCCATTAGACGCTGCATTCTTCCCGAGTTTAAAACCCCCGGCCGTGTTGTGGGATGCGGGCGGCGGGCGGCGCGCTGGCCACCCCTGGGCTACCTGCTCCGCCCCCGCCTTTGTGCCCTGTTACGCATTATCCGCTCGCCCCGGGCCCCGCAAGTTTCCCAGCTGCTGCTGCCTCCTTGGGGCCGGCAACACCAGCATGCTGTCTGCCCACTTAGCACACCACACCACAGAGCTGCCGAGTTAACTAGCTTGCTTCCACGAACGCCGATAACTCAGAGACGCTAATACTCCCCTAATGTTGGGACGTAGTTGAAAACCACTTTCCCGTCTAACTCTCTGCTCGTCAAACACTACACATTACTCCTGATTGAAACATTAGCGCGTGTGTGGAAGTTTAGTCGCACACGCAACAACTACCGTCTCTCGCTGTGTGTTATAAACCACTTTAAAGATTCGTTTAAGTGATATTAGCATGGAAATTACCCCATCTCTAAATCCTAAAAGCAAATAAAAACACTAAAATACGTAGCATGGGCACAAACAAAGGTAAGAAGAAAGGGTTTATTAATGCAATGAAGAATATAACCACTCTCTGTCTGTCTCTTTAGCCATGTTCCCGCAAATGTAGGGTCGGCTTGGTTTATTCTGATTTGGGGTGTTAATATTTACAGGGTGGCCGGATGCCCTTCCTGTCGCCACCCAATGCCCCCCAGGAGGAAATGTGTACCCCAAAAGGTCTGCGTATAGCGTTGTATGTGTGTGAAAGTGTTACGAAATGCTTGTGAATCGTGTAAGTGGGAATTTGAGACAAGCCGGCATTTCACCTAGGGGGATGTGGAAAACCGCCTAGAAACCATATCTAGGCTGGCCGGTACTCCGACCCCATTCGTTAATCCGCCGGACCGATTCGAACCTAGGCCGGTAGGCTTCCCCGTCTCGCAGACCACACGGCTAACCGAGCGAGTGGAGAAATCAGCAACTAGCCATACCTAATAATGCTATTTATTTGGTAAATAGCCCCACTACCTACTTCTAACCTTCTTCAGACGTATGCTCACATCCAAGTACATTTTAAAGTATATATCCAGGTGTCGTAAAGTACAAAAAAGGAGATTGAAACGAGATGGTTGTACGTAACTATCATTAATAGCGACCGAGCAAACTGTAAACAAAGCATCGCAATTGAGTTACCGCTAGTTGCGTCCAAAATCCTGTGCAATTTTGTTTGTGTGTAGTTTAAATCTGTTCGTAAAATATTGTGCGCTGTGTGAAGCACCACACACGACTCAAAAAATTCTTGCCCCAGAGAAAATTTTCATACAACGATGAAGATACCACCAGTACAATTGTGCCAAAGTGAGTTTTCCGTTTTCCCCCCTTTTTTTGTTTTTTACAAGGAGTATAAGCGTCATATATGCATTTTACATAAATTAGGATTACTTTTAGATTACGCATAGAACTGTAGATATAATTTTGTTGCAAAATGCCTCCTAAGATTCGGGTACATAGAAAAGGCGATTTTCATGCTAGTTGCTGCAATGTATAGATTGTGTGAAAGCTTAATTTTTGTATTTTTAATGATATTTTGTAGGATACTCTGCCTAAAACAGAAAGTGCTACATACTTTTGTCACATTCTTCTGTATTTTTTGATAACTGTATAAGGGTCTGGTATGAAGCTTTGTTTCAGAATTTTTTTCTATCATGCTACGGTTATATACATCGTTTGAGGCTATGGTTTTCAGGATAAAGGATTTAGTTATTGATCGGGTTCAAGGGGAATTTTATGTAGGCGATTTAATGTGGGCATTCCATATGTCGTCTCGTGCTGATTTGGATTGCAAAATGAGCTGTTGATGAACACAGCAGTGGGTGTCCTCTTTCTATAAATATCAGAATTATGATTATGGTTTTATTGTACATTTTTAAGTTTAGGGAATTGATGCTGTCATTGATATCAAGCTCAACAGTGAATTTTATAATTTTATCTATGTAGCTTTTTTGCTAGGGTGTCAATTCTCTCTTCAGTGTCATCAAATAATACTTTTGTCATCCACTTACCGTTTATATAAGAGATTTGTATATGTTTGCGTTGAGTTGTCAGTGGTAATATCGCGTGAGACAAACGCAAAAATCAGTCGGACGTACGACGAACCTATCCATTAAGGTAGTGTCACGCAATTTCGTTTTAATGGAATATGGCCGCAGACCACCGACTCCAGCAACTTTGCTAACAACACCACATTGTCTGAAACGCTTCTCTTGTTCTAATCATATAGATTGCTCTCTAAACGACTGAAAAACCGCAGCTTCATCAGATGAATTCCTATTTCAGTTAATAAGACACGAGGGGGCCGCGCTGGAGTAGCCGAGCGGTCTGGAGCGCTACGTTACGGATCGCGCAACCTCCCGCGTCGGAGGTTTGAATCCTCCATCGCGTATGGATGTTAGTGTTGTTTTTAGTATGAGTTACTTCATAAGTAGTTTATAAGTTTAGGGACTGATGACCCTGCGGTTAAGTCCCATCAGCTTTACAAACAACATTTGAACTTTTGCCTGATGGTAGAGTTCTGCTGTGACGCATACTCAAAGAAACCATGGAAACAACCTGTCAACAAAGCACTGGGTAAGTTCTTGATGGCTCCGAAGTAGTGCGGCCTTTCCTACATGGTGTAGTATGGGTCATCTGGTCCACTTAACCGATCATTGACTGGAGATGGCTAGGTTTGGCTACATCGGGGCCATTTCCAATTAATCATGGACTCACTGTTCTGAATCAGTAATGGAATTTGTATGGATGACAATACGCGAGTTCGACGAGCCACAACAGTTCACGATTGATTTGAATAACATCGTGGATGTTGCAACCAAATGATTGATCCACCCAGATCGCTCTATATCAACACAATCAATAATTTGTGAGACATAATGTATTTCACGCACAAAATCATGCACCGTCAGTACTTTCGCTATTATGGGTGGCTGTATAGGCATCGTGGCTCAATATTTCTCCAGAGTCCATGCTACTTCGAGAAGATACATAAGCTCCAGCGCGTTATTAGGTGTCAGCACATTGTATAGAGGAATCACTCTATGGCTTCGGATCAAAATTCAGTTACCTGCATCATAAGAAATTTTGAAGGATTAATAAGCAAAAGTCAAAAGCACCGGTTAACAGCTCGATGAGGCAGGAGGCAGACTTCAACTCAGCTACAACGCACCCTCCAGGCAACAACACAATGCGCAATATCAACAGAAATGGTACGAAAACGCCTTTGGAAATGTGGCCTCTACGCCTATAGTGTGTGTTCTATTAAAACCACGACACCTTGTATCCCACTAAAATTAGGCGGGGAAACATCAGGATTGGAGTCGTAACGAATGGCGCCGGGTTCGGTTCACAGAAGAATCAAGATTATATGTTAGCTGGACAGTTGTCGTTCCTTCATCTGGAGAGAATAGGGAATTCGGAACAATCCTGATTATGTGTAGGAAACATCACGATATCATGGTGGAAGACGAATGATGTGGGCAGGAGTAGGTATAGGCGGACGTAGGGTCCTTCATATCCTTTAGAGTGGTGCTTTGATTGTTCAGAGTTGTAGAGACAAGACCTTCGACCTTTTGTGGTGCTGCACGCTAGTGCCATAAGAGATAACGCTAGTCCCCACAGAGCTGCACTGGTAGACAACATGCTTGAAGCTGAGGGAGTTGAACTAATGGAGTGGCCTGCTTGTTCAACGGATTTCAACCCGATTGTACTATCTGGGATGCACTTGGAAGACGCATTTCAGCCAGACGGCACCCCGCCCAGCGGTTGCAGAGCTGACTGATGACCTCATACTGGCCATGACACTGAGATGGGCAACTGTACTGGCCGTCCAAGGTGATGAAAAACTATATTAGAGGGCAACGAGAATAACTTTTTCATTATTATGGTAGGCCCATGGTGCCTCACTGTCAGTAAACGCCATGTAAACCTTAAGCAAAGACTTGAGACAGCAAAATATCGTACTGTATTAAACACCAGTTACAGTTTTAACCAGTGAATAAAATACGTTAACATGTGTATACCGTGTGTGATATATCACCTGATCACCTAATTGTTTTGAGGAGTGTAGATTAAAATTTAGTAGACGCAGAGTAGATGGTAGAAAGGAAGGAAGGAGGATCAGGGATGAAAATCCCGTCGACAACGTGGTCATTACAGACGGAGTACTAGCTCAGATTGTTTATATTAAAGATAAGGAATTAAATAGCCTGTGCTCATTCAAACAAAGCATCCAAGCAATTGCTCGAACGATTTCAGAAGGTAAAGGAAAACCCAAATCTGGATGGGCGGACAAGGGTTTGAGCCGCCGTCCACTCAAGTGTGTTTAACCAGTGTGCTGCCTATGTCTGTGAGATGAATACACGGAATACCATATTTACAAGTTGACAACCGCAACTTTTATATTTTATTATGGAATTCGATAATAGTTACAAATAGCAACTGATGAAAGATAAGACAAAGATAATAGTATGTTTAAACAGCCTCTACGAACACCCACTTCCAGGAAACTGTCACACGCGACAGTTGCCCAAGCGTAACGGACAATCCAAAGTTCCCCCTACTCTAACGCACAAGATAATTTCCTGCCACTAACCGGGTATTGTTGTCTTCCCCTCGTAGACACCTCCGCAGGAAATTTGTAACAAGATGTCACCCTCTGCAACCCTTCCTTAGTGAACCCTTTCACTCTCACAACAATTTCTTATTTGAAAGAGCGCTTGCTGCGAAAGATAGATACCCTGAGCTCAAATCCCGCTTTATACATACAGTTTTAATCTGCCAGGAAGAAGAATATCAGCACATACTCAGCTTCAGAGTGAAATTTTAATTCTGGAAAATTTATTACCATACTTGAAATAACACATTTTCAATAACATGCCAGCACCCATAAAAATTTAACTCACAATAAAGTATAGTTAGATAAGAGTCTAAAGCATTGTTTGGTGGGCAACTTCTCCTACTCCATTGATGAATTTATTACCAGAAGTTATTGATGTAAGTTATTGTATTCACAAATATGAATACTGTGTTCAGTTTGACTTCAGTACAAGTTTTGTGCAGTAATGTGATCATTGTCATTGTAAATCAGGGTTGTAAAAAACAATGATAAAATTGTAATATGCACCTAGTATATTAGTATGTAGTAAGAAGTTTTATGTCTTTTAAAATGTAAATATTCTTAAGATAATTTTTTTCCTGACCAGTTCCACATCCACAAGGGCAATTACATTTGGAATCTGTGAAAGGTACATTAACACATTTGCTCTCTTTTTGTAAGTATATACTGCGTATTTTGTTCTGACATGTTCTACATCTAAGAGGATTTCATTTCGGATCTACCGGAACGAAAAGTGCATCTAATCTAATAGAAAGTAACTTTAAACAGCAAACATTTTCTTAAAATATACGTAGTTGATGTCATCTACTGGCAAAATTTGCACGTAACATCATTCATTCTGGTAAAGAAAGAAAAATCAGCTATACTATTGTTTAAATATTGAAATCGGCCTACAAAATATGTGTAATGTAGTAATTGCGTGTTGGAGTTCTGTTCCGTCGTTAAAATAAAGATCATGACTATGCATCAAACACATTTTACCCTAGTGTACTTATGCCTCAAGAATCGTACTCTCGTCTCAAAGGTTCCTAAATGTGACATAGAATACAGTTAGATTGTCGGCTCTATAGACAAATCGTTTAAATTTTCGAAAACTGTAAAAAAGAAATTCCGTCTAACTGGGTCACACTGTTATGCAGTACGCAACAGACCTACCTGGTACACAAAGTTGCTCTCTAAGTTCTCGTTGCTCCCTAAATACTGACAACAAGGCAGTTCTCATTGTGGAGACCACTTTATGTTATGTTGAAAACAACGATAGCGATAATCAGTGTCTTTAACTTCTCATTTTACCTGATTAACTAACAAAACCTTTTCTTTTCAGGTACGTGTGATTCCAGAGGCTTCGTTGTTTTAATGTACGTATGTGATCGCCCATAAGGTATGTGTATTTTATATATAGTGTATATATATTGTACCACTTTTTCAAAAGAGTATAATTATCATCTAACTTTACATGTAGTTCAGAAGTGAGTAGTTTCCTGGCCCCATACCAACTTATTATAAATATCGATTTATCCACAGTGATCTTTGGGTTTGCTTGTTGTAACGTCTATTGGAAAACTGCTTCAATTTCGTTCAGGGAAAATAATATTCCACCCAAAGGAAAACGTACTGACAAAATAGTTCGAATAATTTTACACCAGACTTATATTTGTGTATCTCACTGTGTATAGCAAAATATAATACAATTTTTAACATCGAATACTATGTAAAAAGCATAGAATGAACCACCGTATACGAAAATAATATCATTTTAGTATTCTCGATTTCTTTGTGTCATTCAATTGTTTTGCCAGAAAATACGTACAAGATTGGCATTATGTATCTTGCTCTCTCTAAAGCTAGCCGAGGAATAAAAATGGTTATACTGTAAACTTGTATATTGTTGTCATGAAAATAGAAAAAAAAATCGCATTCCTTCATTTTCGGTTTCAAAAGCAGCTTTTCTTCTGCTGAGTGATGAGTATATGTTTCTGTTGTAAATACTGATGAAGAAAGTAATTTGTTCAGTTTATTTAAGATGGTCCGTTTCTGCGTCCTGTCGTAATTGTTTCCTGCAGTATTTCTTGTTCTTTTATTCAAGTAACGCTCGTGGTTGAATGTAACAGAAGATGTTTCTGTAAGAACATTCTGGAAGGATTTCTGCTGCTGATTACATTCTGGTGTACTAGTTAATTTTCTGGAATCGTATTTAACTAAAACAGGACGAGATATATTTATCTGTAGTAATTCATTAACATATACTCCACTATTTCTGGCGATACTAAGTTCCACGTAACGATCACCTTTCTTCCATGAGCAATTTTCAGCCTTAAAGTAATTGGTTCAGTAAGCAATCTCATACACCTACGCGTATGTTTCGTTTTAAATGAAACAGAAAACCGAAAGGATCGTTATATTGTATACTCAATTATTTTCCGTGGTATTTCAGTTAGGCTTTGCATTAGCTCTGACAAGATGCTGCCTTATGTGTAAGTCTGATGTTTACGTAGACTATAATTTTGATACAACGAATACACGACCGTGATTTGTTTGTTAATTATCTTAAAGGTTTGACGTATGAGGAGCATCGTTTCAAATCGTATTAAGTCCATCCGTGGACAAAATTGAGTTTGATACATTTTCGTATAGTTTACATAGCGATCTTTCATGCTGTCAAATCAGAATGTAACAAATCGTTTTCAATAACAGCGTAAATTGCGTCTGTAAAGTAGCTGTTTCAAATTGTATTCAGTCCACTACAGCATGTGTTACAAATCATATTGTGTCCAGCATGAAGTAATATTGTCACTTTGTTGGCTATGCTGACAGCTGGCGCGCTATTTTCAACAATGCTGCACATTCAGCAAGCACAGTTATATTGTGAATTTAGAGTAAGAGAGTAGTTTTTCGATTATGGAGGAAAAATTATTGTTGGTAATAATACAACAGTATGCCAAAAGTGCAAAGAAACCCAAACATGCCCAACAACTTAAATCTGAGGCAGATAATGTTAATCCATAAAGAAACAAAAAATAAATGCTGATTTATATATTTACCACAGTAATAGTTTTTATTTGTATATTTCACAAATTATTGGATCAAAGAATATTAAGTCCAACACATTTTCTTTAAATTTGAAGAACACAGCAGGAAATTTATTTTACTTTTTCACGTACCTAGAAATACACCTCAAATAAAACAACTGCAAAATTTAAAATCTGTGAAATGTTCCTCAGTTTACGAGTAATCGGTTTTCTGCTTCTGCAGTAAAATTTAGTTTTTTGGACATAAAGGATTTGAAACGATTCTCCTCGTATTCTCTAGTAAGTATAGGGTAGGCGAAGAGTACGTCGAGGTTATAATTTGATTGCATCTTTTTAATAACTGCAGTCTCTTTCATTGCATATAACTGTGTAACGGTTAGTGTACCAAAAAATACTCGCACAACTATTTCAGCAAATTATGATTCTTTGTTGTTGTAGCCACCAACTCAAAGACATACCTGGCGTTAGCCGTCTTGTCTACACTCATTAAACTACGGCGCGTTTCCGTACAGGACAGTCTTGCATGTTTCCGTCCATTCATGGCTAACAAGGCGACATGTGAAAAAAAAAAGGACAAGCTTCTTTGCACACGTTCACCCCAGTATTTATGAATGCACAGAAGATTCAAATGTTCAAATGTTTGTTAAGCTTAAAGGACTTAACTACGGGGTCATCAGTTCCTAAACTTACAAACTACTCATGAAAAACCTACAACTAAGGACGGCACAAATATCCATGCCCGATGGGGGATTCGAACCCCCGACCGTAGTGGCCGTGCAGACCGTGACTGAAGCGCCTCAGTCCCCTCAGCCACCGCGGCCGGCACAGAAGATTTTCAAAATGATCAAATGTTTGTTAAGCTTAAGGGACTTAAATCGGGGTCATGAGTCCCTAAACTTAATAACTACTTACGAACTACCTTATACTAAATACGACACAAATATCCATGCCCGAGGGGGGATGCGAAACCCCGACCGTAGCGGCTGTGGAGACTGACTGGCGCGCCGCAGACCGCTCGGCCACCAAGAAAATTATTATATTCGGAGTGAAAACATGCTCATGAATTCTACAGGGAACCGACGTTGATGATTTTGGCCTGTGATTTTGCGAGTTCGTCCTTTTAACCTGCTCATATACAGTCGTCGACTGTGTTTTATTTCATATTTCCTGTCGCTTCGAACTTTGCGCTGCGCCAGAGAGTCGCGGTAAATGCAAGATAAGTAAGGGACCAGGAGCGTAGTGTTCTGTTTGAAAAACCGAAACAGTATTCCATCTCGACTTTGCGACTTCTTTTTATTCAGTTCAGACCACCTTAATATTTAAATTCATAGACACGGAAAACTTTGTTTTAACGGATGCTCCTGTAACTTAGTATGCAAGAAGTTTCATAATTCTTGTTATACACTCCAAATGTAACGAAGGAATGACTAAAAATAATAATAATATAGTAGGTAATAGACTAGAGGGAAAGCTAACAAAACGTTTCTGTTGTCATTCTTGTTCTTCGAAGCCGCGGCGGAACGGCCGAGCGCATTCAGGGGCTACGCTGCGATGCACGAGGCCGTTCCCCGTAGGGGGTCGAATCCCCCCCCCCCCCCATTGGGCATGGATGTTTGTGCTGTCTTTGGTAAAAGGTAGTTCATAAGTAGTTTGTAAGTTTAGGGACCGATGACCCCGCAGTTAAGTCCCATAAGCTTCACAAACACTTGAAAATTTTTTGTCCTTCGAACCATTTTCTTGGAGTTGGCTATTTTTGTAAAGCTTTAGAGAGAACTTCAATTCCTTGTCGGCCAATGTTGTTTTCTTGTTCAAAATTACGTTCTAACTCAGAAACAAAACCAGGTATGTCCTCTAAGTACAAGATAGGACATTTGTACACAACACCGTTTTTTCTCTAGAAAGAAAATACGGATATTCAGTGTTGTCTAGATCGCAAGTTGTTGCGTTTATTACTGGTAACAGGTTTCGGTTCTATAGGACCATCTTCGGGCCTTTGGCACCTTGTTGGCGCCTGCTCCGACCATCGCCACCGTCCACCAACAAGGGGCCAAAGGCCTGGAGATGGTTCTATACACACACACACACACACACACACACACACACACACACATATATATATATATATATATATATATATATATATATATATATATATATATATATATATATCAAAAATTATTTGTAACATCAAAAGTTACCAACTTTTCCCGCTACCATAATATTGTCACGTTGCAAACTGCAGGTGGTCCGGAATTCGAAGGCTGGTCGTTAATAGAGCACAAGACTTTATTCATAGAAAACGTTTATAGCTACCGCAAGCGTACACTCAGCACAGACTGACTCCTGCTTGGCGGGCTTCACTATTTACACATAGAAAGAATTTTCTGGAACTTACAAGTACATCAAACATAAGAAACATGTAGAAAATTCTAGAAATGGTAACTACAAAGGAATAAATTTTCTTATGCCCATGGCGGGATCTTAACTGGCGACTGCAAGCACAGCAATCTGCGATGCTAACCACTGCACCACGCCTGCTCTCGCCTTGCACCCTTTCCTGAAAGAACAGCGACCCGCTGTTAGATTCCCTTTGTAGCCAGCTGCAGTGTCCTGGATCTTGTCATGGGTCCTCTGTATGGCAGTTCTGGAGAATCCTTCCCTTGTGACTGTACGCCTTCCTTGCCGTGATAATGACCAGCTCTAGACCCTCATGTCGTGGCTTCATCATTACCATAATGGTCTTCAGAGTCCTTAAACAAGATTCCATTTCCGTCTATTTGTTCTCTGGGATCGTTGTAAGGCTTCATACGGAGGACGAGCACAATGTCTCTTGGTTTTTGTCGTTTTGAGAACGGCTCATAATCCTCGACTTCGGATGTGACGTCTGACAATATTAAATCCTGTTTCTTCACGGTGATGATAGTCAAATAAATATTGTAAATTTCACATTTGTTTCACATTAATATGAACAGGAATCAATTCGACGCCTGCTGCTTCGCATGCGTAGGCTGGTTGGTCTGCACAAGTTGTTTCTCCCTCTTTATATAAATTTTCATAGATATAGCTTAAGTACTATCATAATGAAATGTTGGGATAGTACTTGTAGCAGCAGCAGAATGATCGTGCTTATTGAGGCACCATGCTGCGGTGCGCGCTGCTGTTCGCCGACGGGGGTTCGATTCGCCCCTCGGGCATGGGCGTTTGTGTTGTTGTCCTTAGCATAAGTTAATCTAAAGTAGTTTAATTAGTTTGTGAGCCTTAGAGACTGATGACCCCATAATTAAGTTTCTTAAGATTTACAAACATTTTGATTTTACTTCTTGTAACCCCCTATGGCACCCCTTAATAGTTGAAACGAAAAATACCCCAACATGTGTCTTTTAAATTCCAAGCAAGTAAGCAAATATATTTTTGTAATTCTGGGTTTAAATTTGGCTTAGAAGCAACGTATTTTCAAAACTGTTTCAGCCCATATTTCACCCCCTAAATGATTAATTTTCTGAAAATACCGAAACAGGAATCTTTTTAATTCTGATCAAGAAAATATATGCCAATTTATGTGGTTGTAGCTTCAAAATTGCCTTCATAGCAAAAGATTTTCGAAAAACATCCACTCTCCAATTTAATCCCCTTGATGGTTGAATTTCCAAAAAATACCGAAACACGCATTTTTTAAATTCTAACGAACAATACAAATACCAATTTTTGCAGCTCTAGCTTCAAAATTTTCTTGACAACAATGTGTTTCCGAAAAGAATTTTTGATACCCTATTTTATCCCCTTGATTGTTGAATTTCCAAAAATACCGAAACTCTTGTCTTTTTAATCCTGATCAAGATTCCATATTTCGTAGTTACAGCTTGAAATTTGAGTTAACAGCAACGTATTTTTGAAAATCAATTTTTTGCGTTCCCTTATTGGTTGAATTTCAAAAAATTCCGAAAAACGTGTCTTTTAAATTCGAACTCTGAATTAAAAAAAGAAATTTTGTAGTTCTACCTTCAAAATTGCCTAAATAGCAGTGTATTTTTTTTTTAAAAGTTTAATTCCCTATTTCACACCCTAACGGACGGAATATCTAAAAATCGCTTCTTAAATCAACAGAGTAAGATCAACACCCTCTCTACAAATTTCAAGTTTCTATCTTCAGTGGTTTGGGCTGAGCGATGATGAGTCATTCAGTCAGTCAATCGGGTCATTGCCTTTTATATATAGAGATATTAGTTACCGAAATTATTTTCATATATATATTGAAACATGTAAGTAACAGATAAGTACCATAAGAACAGCTATGTTCACGACTACTTATTCTCGCCAACAAAACAGTTTATATATATATATATATATATATATATATATATATATATATATATATATGGCCTTCCGAGTGTTAACTCAATGTGGCCATCTACAACACACAGTGGAAATGTACATATATTTAAATAAACAGACAAAACAGAAGTACATTTTGCAAAATGAAAAGTGGAAACAATGCGAAAACTGCACTACATTACAATTTAAATACTGTTGGAACATTTTCACATATTCACAAGCAAAACCGTAATTACCAACACACTTGATCTTTATAGATTGTGTACAGTGATCTTAATAAACTTAATTATGATTTTATATACACGAATGTCTTTTGTACACAAAAGGGAAGAAGCTGACTGGGGAAGGGGATATCCCATCTTCACCAATGTCTACAGGAAGTTCAAACGTTCTCGGTCAAATTTGGGGCACCTGAACAGGATGTGGTTGACATCAGCTTCCGTTTCAGGATCACACTCACATGCCGCCGAATCGTAGACGTTGATCCGATGTAGATGTTTTGGATAAGAGGCGTGATTGAAGCGAAGACGAATAATGGTAGCAATCGCGGATCGGTCTAGATGAGCCCTCATAAACCACGGCTGCGTAGAAATCCGAGGTTGCAGCACAGCGTAGGAAGGGCCTTTCATTTCTTGGGTAACGTTCCACATATGTTGCCACTGTTGTTTGGCGTATTCCTTGACCACAGATAAGAAGTCTGTGTATGGTAGTTGTAGGTCCAAGACAGTGCTTAAGGATGCCGCTTGTTTAGCCAATGAATCAACTTCCTCATTATAGGAGATACCTGCGTGAGAAGGCACCCACAGTAAATTAACTGTCCGTCCCGTATTTGCACAGCGAATATATGCCGAAATCACATCCAGAATATAGCTGTTGGTTTTTTTGTTCCATCTCCGTTGTTGTAGGGTTTGAAGGACACTTTAAGAGTCAGACACAATTAATATTTTCGGAAAGGAAATGGTAGAAACAAACCTAAGTGCTTCCAGAATTGCCACTGTCTCCGCCGTAAATATAGAGGTATTCGTTGGCAGTTTGAAGGCAACAGTTAAATATTTACGCTCAGTGCAGCATGAAAGGTGGAAAGAAGAGCCGCTGCTGCCTCATGAGGCGACACGTGACGCTGAGCACAACGTCAGTGGCGGCGTCTTTATGATCCTTCACGCCATTCTGTCACGCCAGACGGGCTCCTCGTGTAAGACGGCATTTCAATAACGCCTGTGTATGCGTGGCAATAACCACCGTCCGAAGGCAGTCGCACCAAGTGCCAAGTGCCTATAAACTGTTTCGTACCCAGAGGCTCCGGTGGCGTAAAATGAAGATACGCCCGTCGCGATTTTGTGCATCGTCGCCAGATCCTGTTTTACGGGGCGCCGGATCTTCTTTCAGAACCGTAAAGCAAGTTTCATGCGTAATTTTACTGAAGCGGTATCTTGACTCAAGGTGTAAACCGTCAAATAGAAAATATTTCCATATAGCTTGATATCAGAAAATAACGTGTCGTTTGAACCACGTAGCCAGATTCTGTGTGTGCGCTTGAACCCTTCCAGGAAACAAAACTTACGGGAAAGGGTTGCGAACAGTGAAGAAACCATCTCTAGGAATATAGTCCATATTCTTTGCTACTTTACCCTTCTTTTGCACCCCTGTGTAATAATCGGCTGATAATTTATTTATTTCTTGTATGAACATTTAAACACATACTCAGCATTTTAAATTTGCCCTTTATGACTTTTAGAAATTAAAGAATTACACTGAATATTTTTAAAAATTAGTTTTCTTTGCATGGTTTATTGCCTCTGCCTATTTGATAAATAGACTGTTTTGTATGTAGTGATTTCGTTTCTGTGTTTTGGAGTAAAATTAATTATTACTGCACCCTATAATGCTACTGCCCGTTTCAGTCTGTTTGCTTTACGGAAATTTTTTAAGTCCAAGACTAGGAAAATATCGCGAATCAAATTTTGAAAAAAACTTTTGAACCACGCCTAAAACTGATAACTGATTACGATTTTGAACATAATTTGAACGTGAAGGCCGTAAATAAGTTGACTAGTACCACAATAAAAATTAGGAATAAAGTTACTTTTTTTTCTCGACGATACTGCATCTGTAACATTCTGTCATCGACTGTGCTGTAAATTTAATATCTTTTTATTGGTAAGTTTTTCCTAGAGTGCCCCGGACCAGTTTTAATACTGTATCATTAACAATAGGACCGAGTATAATGTTCGAGATCAAATCGTAAGAATGGAAATTAGGAAAGATATTTTTCAAGAATATCTATTGCAGCAGAAAAGAATGTTTGCAGGTTCTACCGGTATTGGAAATGAGGAACAGGAAATTGATGCATTATTCACGGATTGCACATGATGCATCTCACCATGATGGCGTCTGAAGCACCATGACACTAAGCACTCAAACATTAACGCCAATGTTGGGAAAGAATATGACTGCAAAGAAAATTAATAACCATTTCAAAGGTAGTTTTAAGACCAATTTATTCACATTAATCTCGGAAACAGGCGCACTCACATTAAAAATGTGGAACTTACCAATACAACCATGGACAACGGGACGAGCAGAACAGACAAGAATTGAAAGTCTTTCTTTCGCAGAGTTGGAATAAAAGAATGTCAAACAATTGAAAGTCTTTCTTTCGCAGAGATGGAATAAAAGAATGTCAAACAGCCAGGTATCTTCTGCGGCGTAAAGAAAAACGCTAACTCGCGCTAAAATAATAACCGTGACCTATCCGATGATTCGTGTCACACTTGAACCCTCTGGTAATATGTACGAAAATGTTCGTTACAGATGGCTCTAAGAATTACCCCGACCGTGAATTCCTGAATTTCATTCGAACTTGTAAATTGTATGGGAAAGTACTATATGGTTTTCTACGCCGTTTCAAAGTGTAAGAAACGAAAATAAGGAGTAAAGAATATCACTTTCACCAATATAGAGCAGATTCGTTTTCTTCTTAAACCACGATGCTTGCTGCATTCTCCGTCCTTTAAGAAAATCCATACAGCAGCAATTAATAACATCTAACCTTTCGAAACAGGACAGGAGAGATGTGGAGTCTCAGTTAATACACTGTCGAATATTTCTTATGTACCATCTTTGAAAGAACATTTATTCGTGAAGGAAATTTATCATTACAAACTTTCGAACACACACACACACACACACACACACACGGAGAGAGAGAGAGAGAGAGAGAGAGAGAGAGAGAGAGAGAGAGAGAGAGAGAGAGAGAGAGTACTCCTCCCTTCTTCTTTCTTACAATTAATAGCTTCCCACATAGGACTATAAGGAGTAAATATTTTTCTAAAGAGTGTGAAGTGCTCGCAGGCGATTTACACCTTACTGCATCCGTACACACTATCTTATAAGTGCTTGGTGAGCAATGTTCGTAAGTCAGCTAAATGTGATTATTTCGAAGACGGGGGGGTGGGGGAGAGGGGAGGAACGAGACAACAAGTAACCTCTAATTACAAACTGCGTGATTACTACGGAATTTCCGCCATCGAGTGGCCGAACGTTCTAATGCGCCTAGGTGCGGAGCGCGCCGCTGTTCGCAGTCGGAAGTTCGAGTCCTCCCTCGGGACTGGGTGTATTTGATGCCCATAGCTTATGTTAGTTTAAGAAGTTTGTTAAGTCTAGGGATTGATGACCAGAGTTGTTTGTTTTCTTTTTTTACTCGGAAATGTTAAAATTTCATCAGTTCAATCCCAGTAACTTCAGTGATGTGGAACATAGGAAACTTATATGGAACGCAATAAGTATATTTTTTAACGTACCAAATCAGCCACCACGGCTGTAACTGAAGAAAAATATCACAGTCGTTGCAATAAAATGACAAAAGCAAACGAACTGTTTCTCAACAAAACAGAAACTGATTCAACAAATGTTGATACAACTTAACTACAAACGTCAATAATCTTTAAGACATTGGGTTTTTAAAGATATCTCATTACAATCAAGAGCATATGCGCGTATAAGAAAGAGTGTTGTGCTAATCTTATTGAAAACTTTATGAAAGTGAAGAGCAGAAACCAAATGTGTACTAAAAGTTTTGACCATGATATTTTACATTGAATACAAACAGTTTAAGGTCTAGTAAGAAACAAGCCGATCCATTAATAACAAACTGAACAGTGACAAATTTTTTGTGTAAGCTACTGTTTGCAGCTTAGGTCTCAATTTAACAATCATTCCTGTGGTAGCTCATTTGACAATTAACACTGATTTATGGCCTACCTGTGCGCAAGTAGACTGCATACGTGACATTGCTCTCAAAACTACTGCCAAAGCTGCAACTGCTGCAAAGTCAAAACTAACTACAGAATTCGTCAGTGTGCAATGCGAATCTAATAAATACGTATATACTACAAGTTCTCCACCGCTGTAGTCCCACAAAAAGAAATGCATTTGAGTTAGGTAGGAATGATAAACGTTCAAAGTTTGAATTAAAAAACCTTATTATATTTTCCTCATAAGAGAAGTTTCGATGGTCTCATTTGACAGTAAACATCTTACAAGATTGGAGTCGGTAACAAATTGAACGTAGGACTGCACCGCAACAATACTTTACATAAAATTTCCATTTTTTTTCATTATAAAAATAATGTCTATACCGAAAGAAACAATGCAAATATCCTCATCATATTTACAGCTTTCCTTATCAATACATATTCCAAAAATCATGTTTAATCCCTGGACTTCCAATTATTTTATTAAAAAATAAATAAATGTAAAAAGATAAGTTTTGGCCCTTCGTGATGAAAGCCTGTGAAGAGATGGACAACAACTACGCGGAGCGCCTAATAATCCAATCATGTTTTTCTTACCTTGGTTCTTTACAAAAAGATTACTCTGCATCATGCTCACACTGCAAACTTAACACCTTGACTGCCTACATAACACGCTGCCACTGCTTACTCGGCGGTGGCAACAAAAATTACTCCTTCGGCGGCTTGCCCACCGCTAGGAGCGCTAGTGTCTTTGCAACTGTCAGCTGGTAACAACTTTCACAGCAATGGGTGTCGCGACTTTATATATTAGACTGTGGTCTAGATTTCTGATGATTCGTGAATCAGTCGTACCTTTCAACGAATACAAATAAAGAATCGTAAGAATCGAATTGTGTTCCGGAGAAATCGTCGTTCAAAAGAATAGTTGGTCTCGTGGCGAATTCAAGATCCAACGATTCATTATTCGAAGGCAACTGGCGAATGTTGCCGAATGATCACGAAATCCGGAAATCAGTCGAGGAGGTCGACGGATGTGAACAAATAAAGACAGAACAAAGATCGGGAGCCGTTAATAGTTATTCACGAATTACATATGCTAGAAACGAAACGCAGTGAAATACACAGCTGCAAATAAACACGATTAGCATTAAGAAAGGTCGACGGATGTGAACAAATAAAGACAGAACAAAGATCGGGAGCCGTTAATAGTTATTCACGAATTACATATGCTAGAAACGAAACGCAGTGAAATACACAGCTGCAAATAAACACGATTAGCATTAAGAAATCAAAACATGACGGGAAATTACGTACCTCTAATGCATTCCAGATGTAGTGCAACACACACACGACGTTTATAAGGTTTACATGTAATACATTTAAACAAGCAATTCTTACACATTTATATTTGGCGTATCCAGGTAACGGCTCTAACTATTTGGATTTTATTTTGTATTTAGAAATATTTTTGCTCTTTGAGTTCATCTACATAGTCGTATGTTTTTTTTTTTTTCTTTTTTTTTATACTCTTTGGGTTTGTATGTATATCTTTCCTGAAAGAAACCGATTTAGGCGATTTTCTTGTATCTCGAATAAAATGTAGTATTTATAAACGGATTTTGATTTTTGAGGCCGGCCGAGGTGGCCGAGGGGACTGAGGCGCTCCAGTCACGGTCTGCACGGCCACTATGGTCGGGGGTTCGAATCCCCCCTCGGGCATGGATATTTGTGCCGTCCTTAGTATTAGCTAGTTCATAAGTAGTTTGTAAATTTAGGGACTGATGACGCCATAGTTAAGTCCCATAAGCTCTACAAACATTTGAACATTTGATTTTTGAGGTTGATTTATATTGACGTGTTTCCTGAAACTAGGCGATTTTACATAATAAGTATTTTATATCAATTAGGTATATGTTAATTACCATGCATTTAATAAAATTTATATTTAAATGGCTGAAGTATTCGAACAGAACGAAATAAAATTTAAAAGGTTACAGGAAGATTCTAACTACGTGATGTACGTTCACTAGTTTGACTACCTACAACGCTAACATAAGAGCTACGCCGACAGCAGAAATAATTAGTAGCATAATATGTATTTATATCCGCTCGCAAAACTTCAAAGACTATTTTCTCGAAAAGTTTTGAGAGTCGAAACAAATGACTTTCGCTGATTATTATCTTAAGTCTGAATTTTAGGCACCATAAATAGAAAAAATCGGATACCCAAAATATCTACATTTGGCATTGTGTAAGAATCGTGTCGTCGCAGACCAGAAAGAATCGTGAACGAATCGTAGGAATAGATTCACATGGTTAGGTTCTAACATCCATGTCACAGACATTTATTGCTATCTATGAGTAGGATGTAGAACGTTTTGGGTCTGTAAAAATCGTATCATTGCAGACAATGAAGAACCATGAAAGAATCGTGTACGAATCGATTCACAATGTGGGACTGAATGGCAGCAATCGATCCCAAAATAAGAATCGTGTTGCCCAACTCTGCTGTGGCCAGTGTTGCCAACTCGTTTCCAACCACGTCCCTACATGCCTCCCCCCACAACACATGGATTCGACACAGAGGTATAATTCTTGTTAACAAAAGAAGCTACTATCGTGTTGGGTAGTAATATTTCCCTCTTATTAACGATATTGTAAAATGAATTGTTACTGTTTTGAATTTTTTAAAAAAAGAGGGTACTTTCATTATCCATTGTCCCTTTGAAAAGTTCCTATGTTTTGCAAAGAGATCGGAAATCCCGGGGGGGGGGGCACTCCGGCGAAAACGCTTGCTATTGGCTGGAGCGCCGTGACGTCACGGCGAGGACGCTAGCGCAGCGCAGCCGTGTGCTTATACGGCAAATGCGCCGCACCACTGACTGTGTGGCGTGTTATTCGTTCATTTTACTTTCGGTTACGTTCGATACACATTTGTACAAGTCAAAAGAAGCGCCATCACAGGTATTGTACACACTAAGATTAAAAAATTTATAATTAACATGAAAGATGAAGCAAATGTTAATGTAGTCAATAATATTACCGTTTACCAGACGACGATGCAATCCATAACTGCTTCGTCTTTGCGGCACATTTCTTCATTGCTTCTAATTTTGCTTCTTGATTGAGATGCCTAATGCTTATAAGTGTTCTCGTTTTTACGTAAAGAGTAATAACTGCTTCATGAACCTCAGGAAACTTTTGTTTTAAAGTAGAGCACAGAGACTTGATGACATTTTTTGTTTACACACTCCATTTCCGTTAAAAGCAGCAAATTCTTCTTCAAACTGCAACACTCTGCTTTTCCATGCTGGCGACGGAGTGTAAAGACCACTAAGAAGGCAATTACGTATACTGAACGGAGAGGAGCACATATAAGAATCTGTCTACCGTAGAGGAACGGCATTATTTCCTTTATGGTCTGTATCAAGGTATATAGAAACACTAATCAACTCATGTGATTCAGCTTTGAATATTAAATCTTGGCAAAGATTTTCTACCGTCTTGTTGATGTTACCAACATGCTACTCCTCACTAGAGCGCCGGGATAATTTAGTGCCGGCCGCGGTGGCCGAGGAGACTGAGGCGCTCCAGTCACGGTCTGCACGGCCACTACGGTCGGGGGTTCGAATCCCCCCTCGGGCATGGATATTTGTGCCGTCCTTAGTATAAGGTAGTTGATAAGTAGTTTGTAAGTTTAGGGACTGATGACCCCGTAGTTAAGTCCCATAAGCTTAACAAACATTTGAACATTTTTGATAATTTAGTAACTAAAATATTAACTGTATAGGCAATAAATAATGTTGCTCAGGTGAATTTACTTTTCATCCTGGATAAAATGGCTTCAAGAGGCTTAGCAATAGCCGCTAGTTTTACTTATTCCCGATATATTAACTATTTTAAACTGGTTTATAGTTCAAATAACAAAACCCGCATATAGCGCGTAATTTGTACCTTTACATCGGTAAAATTTTACTTTCTACTCCGGCGTCTTCGCGTGATTATGTTGGTAACACCAACGGACGGTAGAAAATCTTTGTCAAGATATAATATTCAAATCTGAACCATATATAATGAATACGGTACAGACCATGATGGAAATAAACAATGCTACTCCTCCTCTATGGTTGACATGTTCTTGTATGTGCCCTTGTCCGCTCAGTAAAAATAATTGCCCTAGTAAAACGAAGATTTCATGACAAAACATTTAAGTAGTCGCGCAATTGGTCAATCCCAACATTATCACGAGAAGTCACCGGGATAAGACTTAAATTTAACCGCCTATAAAATATAGCGAGACATTCATTGTCGTTGAGCAACACAGTAAAGCGTGAAAAGATGCTGCATTTGTGTGAATTCATTTATATCGTGGTAACTTTTTGTTTCAGTGTTAGGCATGTGCAGACTTTTTACCTTTTCGTTTGGATCCACACTTTCTACAATTTCTTCTCCATGCCAGTTCGGAATGTTTATGGAGGGGATTGCTGTTGGTAATAACTTCTTTCTTTAAGTTAGCTCATTTCTCAGATCCCGTTCATAATCCTCAGACCGAAAATGAGCAGAACACGCACGTGCAGGTTTCACATTCACTTTATCCTTGCGTTTGCATCGAACAAGCCATTCATGTTGCAGGTGCTCATCCTTGGAAAAACGTGATAAATAACGTTCGTCGTAGTTCGAGCAGTATTAGTGCATTGTGCCAGGGCACAATTACAGTGACCCTTGTTGATGACTGCCTCGAAACAAATTAGTTTTCTTGGATGTACACCGCGACTTCCGTGTCCTGCTCAGTGCACAATACTGCAGCGTCCTCGCCGTGACGTCACGGCGCGCAAAGGCGTCTGGGAGTTTTCTGCTCGCCAGGCGCCGGAATGGCCTACCTGCTTTTTCTATATACCTTGGGAAATCCGTCCCTACAGTTTGGGGAAAAAAATCGCAAGTCCCTATTAGACTTGCGCACTATAGTTCGCGATCGGGAGCGCTCACTTTAGTTCGCGGCTCTGGTTCCCTCTTTTAGTTCTTCCGCTTCCAGTGAGGACTGAGCGGCGTGGTCTGCGCGTGCAGGTGGAGGGGGAAGTTCCCCCACCTAGCTGCTTCATGCGCTTGCTGCGTGAGCCGCTAATGATATCACGCAAACCAAAAGAAACAGTTTGTGCATAATTTCTCGCGTTTAAGTTTAGAGTTATCTCTATATCTTGGCATTATCGAATTTATTGCAGATTGCAGAAGACATCAAAACAGAAATTTTGTAGCACTGAACTATGTAATCTAGCAGGCAGACGGTCACCTCGAAATGTCTCTCATCAGCAGAAGGCAAACCCGTGATTTTTAATTCTGCTGCGCGCCCTCTCGCTATTGCCCGTCGGTTTTCGGAAAAGAATCCAACGAAGTATGAAGCGAGATACGTTTGGCATAATCGTCCGCTGCTTCTAGTTCGTCCGCTGCTCCTAGTTCGTCCGCTCTTTTTGGCTTTTGCTATCGCTACTAAAAGAGCTCTTGTTTATGACAGCTTTTTTATATAATGAATTAGTGTTGCCAAAGCCCGTATTTTTGAACAATTTGACATCAAATACTTAGGCAAATAAACCAGTTATTTACACGAATGGGTGATACAATGGTATTCAACTACTTTGCATACAGAGTACTCGTAGTACTTTATTTTTAAAAAAGATTTCTTGTGGCAGTGAACTATCAAACTACAGCTGAGCTTCGTCTCAGCTGGAAATGAAGGTAACTGCCAGAAGGGAATCACGCGACTGTGCGCGCTCTCGCGTCCTATCGCTGTTCCCCGTCAGTCTTCGGAAAAGGAGCGGACGAACCAAGAGGCGAGGGATCTGCGAACTAGTTAGCTTTTGGGAGCGCTCTTCCGAACTAGTTCGTTCGCGAACTAGACAAGACTAGTGTGAACAGAACGCTACCGATGTTATTGGCACCATAATATGGCATCTCCCCCTATTCTAACCTCCTTTATACTTCCTCTGTACAGAGAAGTGATACCTGGCGTTCCACAGGGAAGCGTTATAGGTCCCCTACTCTTCCTCGTGTTTATAAACGATTTAGGAGACAATCTGAATAGCTCCCTTAGACTGTTCGCGGATGATGCTGTCGTTTATCGGTTAGTGAAGTCAACAGAGGATCAAAAGCAACTGCAAAGCAATTTAGACAAAATTTCTACTTGGTGCGAAGACTGGAAATTGATACTAAATAAAGAAAATTGTGAAGTAAAACAGATGACCACTAAAAGAAATCCGCTGAACTTCAATTACACGATAAATCAGTCAAACCTTAAGATCGTAAATTGTACCAAATACGTAGGAGGTACAATTACGAACAACTTTGACTGGAGAGAACACACAGAAAATATTGTGGGGAAGGCGAATCAAAGGTTACGTTTCATTGGCAGGACGCTTCGAAGATACACCAGCTCCAAGAAAGAGAATGCCTACATCACACTTGTGCGTTCTCTCCTGGAGTACTGTTGCCCCTTGTGGGACCCTCACCAGGTAGGACTGACGGAAGATATTGAGAAGGTTCAGAGAAGGGCAGCTCGTTTTGTTTTATCACGTTACGGGGGGGGGGGGGGAAGCGTCACGGAAATGTTGCACGAATTGGGGTGGAAATCGTTAAAAGAAAGACGTTATTCATTGCGGCGTGATCTGTTTGCGAAGTTTCAATCACCGACTTTTAGTTATGAATGTGAAAATATTTTGCTAGCACCCACCTACTTAGGGAGACATGACCATACCAATAAAATAAGAGAAATCAGATCGAAAACGGAACGATTTAGGTGTTCTTTCTTCCCGCGCGCTATTAGAGAATGGAACGGTAGAGAAAAGTTATGAAAATGGTTAATGAACCCTCTGCCAGGGACGTGAATGTGATTTGCAGAGTATCTATGTAGATGTAGATCGTTATGGCCACCGGCGCGCTGCTACCTGGTGGTGTGGTCGGCGCCTGCCACCTTGCCGCTGCGTGGTCGCCGCAGCTGCGTGGCCTTGGTCGCACGTAGCGTGGGTCACTGGACGCTCTCAAGGCCACCCCACTGACCGAGCGCACCGGCCCGCCGACTCGTCCCGTCCCGCGCTGCCTTGCTGGGCCCTGCCACTCTCTCCTGTCCTGTCCTGTCCCGCTCTCCGCTCCGACACCTCCCCGCGCCACTTTACGGACGGCTGTCGATTCCCAAACATCGGCCGGCGGTGCCAGCGTTCCGCATCGAATGCACGTGCGGCACGCGTGAACCAAAGCAGTCCTCTGTTGGGTCTTGTTTCAAATTACGCCAAATTCCGAAGCGACGGGAGCTGATTAGCAACACAGCTGGAACAGATTGATTTCCCTAGAGGCGATGCATATGCCACGGTTCCACATTGGTGTATCCTCGAGTGTACGATACAAGCGCATACCTGCCAACTCTCCCGATTTACGTAGAAGTCTCCTGGTTTTTCACTTTTTCTCCCGCCTCCTGATTTTGCCATTATTTCTCCCGATTTTTGGCTTATATTCTGAAACCCAAGATTGTTTTTTTTTTTTTTTGACAAATGGTCAAAAGTCCTTTGTTCATTTATCAGTTTAATCTAAATACGTATCGAAATTCATAGATATTAGGGGTTGCGCATGACTTCTACTCTTCCGTGTATTTGCAAACACACGAGTAGTTTTTCGATATTGTGCTCTTTTTGAATGTGATGTTTTATCATTGTACGTAAGTAAAATGACTTCAGTGTTTTTTAATGGATGGAAACCTTTTGAGTAGATAGTAAGGCGCATCAGTTTCATACGCGAATTGCAAAAGGGCAACTTTCGTGTAAACAGCTATTTTATATGATTATGGGATTTCAATTCTGTGGTATGTTTTCCAGAATGGCAAAGAAATATAATCCCTTTTCAAGTAATTTTCGGAACATTATTTGTATTTTGCACTCTTTGTCGATATGTTATTTTCACATCGCATGGTGGAAAAAGTGATGAACTGGAATACGTGCAGAGAAAATGAAGCGTGCAAGTAACAATAAAAGACTGAAATTACTGATAAAAGTAAAAGTGATCATGTGATACATATAGTGTGCTTATTTACATTGTTTATTTTAGAGTACGGTTTACCAATTAAATACGATGAGCATGTGGATTACTTTTTCCATAAAATGTTCCCAGGTAGCAGTATAGCACAAAAATACAGCAGTGAATATTTTTATTTTAATGAAAAAATCAATACTTTACATGGACTGTATTCAACTTTGGGTTAATGCAAGTGTTTTTGTAACCATTATGTAGCGTTGTGAGATGATAGGAAAACGCTAAAACCGGTTGTCTTAAGGTTTATACTAAAGTGCGCCGCAGTTTTTTACAGATCGTATCTCCTGATTTTTTTTGAAGAATCTCCCGATTTTTTAAACTGGATCTCCTGTTTTTTACGTTTTGAAGGTTGGCAGGTATGCAAGCGAAAACGTCCTACATAGACGGCTTTCCTGTTTCATTTCGGACAGCTGGTATATTGCATGTAATGGTTTGTGTGTCTGTCTGTGTGTGTGTGTGTGTGTGTGTGTGTGTGTGTGCAGGGGCGCCGACTCCGTGGGTGCTCCGGGGCTCGTGCACACCCAAGAATTTTTTGGGGGTGCTGAGCACCCACATAAAATTGAGGTGGAAAATAAAATTGTATAATTTTTTTTAAAAATCGGGAAAATCAAAACCTACCTTATATCTCAAGAGGCAATGCAAAACGTGACCATAGCGAGAGACGATATTTCATACTTGAAAGAAATGATCAGTTTTGTACGCCAAGGGAGTAGTAATGAGTGCCCGTGTTTTACCCCCCTATGCTAGCTTTATTCATACTGAAGCACGTCGGTCCTTTTGACCTTTCAGGTGTACGTATTTATGAACATTCTATTGTGTTCTTTTAGGAATTTAGCTTGAAGAATCTGATGCTGATGCTAAAGTTAATAGTTTTTTATTTATCTTTCTCACTTCCCTTGTTATTAAAATCATAGATTCAGTTGAAATTTGTAATGCTTTTCGCTCAGGCTTAAAAAAAACTTGGACTATATTAACTGTCAGAGATGACATGAAGTTATCTCGAAGTGATGAAAGTTAGACTTCAAAATCTCAAAATATTTCATAGATTTCTTTAAATCTTGGTGACGGTGTTCTACCAGTTGTCAGAGAGAATAGCCTCAGACAAAATGTATTAGGTTAGTGTACAGTGAAAAATTATTTCATTGGTCGTGTAGAATTTTTTGGGTCTTACTTATATCGAAATATCCACTTCGGCCAATTAGATCGCTTTATTGTAGTGTCCTAATACAGCCATGATTTCCTTTTCTTCTTCTTCCTTCTACCTTTAAAAGCCCAGACAACTGCCTATTTACTTTTATCAAGTATTGTTCATTCAAAAATGCATGAACGTGATTTATAGGAGGGTTGGTTTCGAACATTTTTGAACCGTGATATAGAGCACCCACACTGATTTCCAAAAGTTGGCGCCTCTGTGTGCGAGTGTGTGTGTGTCTCGAAAAGGTGGGAGGAACGGGAGCTGCTGTTGTCTTTCGTCTGAAGTAGACATTATGTTTAATATCCACTACCATTTTCGAGCCGTGATAAATAACAACTATTGAGTTTTTCTTTAGTGTCGGAAGTATCCGCAACCACGGAAGCACCCAACTTGGAACAAAGTCAGGCACTATCCTCAACCTCCAGCCTAACATGAAGCCAAAAATGGGTAATTTGCAAGCCTTTGGTCACGACGATGTTCCCGTGATATATATCGAACGTCGTAGTATCTCAGCATAGCAGACAAATGTCTGTTCAAATGTCTGTAAATCTATCGGACCAAACTGCGTGGTCATCAGTCCGTAGCTTACAAACTACTTAAACCTAGGTAAACTAACCTACGGAAAACACACACACACCCATGCCCCAGGGAGGACTCGAACCTCCACGGCGAGCAACCGCGCGCTCCGCAGCAAGACGATTTAGACCGCTCGGCTACTCCACCGCGGCAGCAGACAATCAGGTGTCACTTTATGGCGACCAATAAAATTGCGTGTTTCACGTCAAGTACATTTGACGTAGTATTTACGAGAGTAATTAGTGCATTGATTAAACACTTCATAAACACTAAATAACATAATTTTAATGTGTTGCACACTGTGGCGAATGGAAACCTGATGGCGTACGTTTAATATAGCGCACATTTCTTAATGAATATGGAACGTTCGATATAGTGTTTCTGAACCGGAGATTCGTTCGCTACGCCCCCTCACGTACTAAAAAACTTCTTGTTTAACATATACCTAATCTTCTTAAGGCTACGCTACAGATCACTTTTTTAAAGTTAGGTTAAACAAGAAGTTTTTTTGTGGGGGTTCAGAAACACAATATCAAACTATCGTTCGATACTACGACGTTCGATATATATCGACGGGAACACCGCCGTGCACAAAGGCTTGCCAATTACCTAAAAATAGCTGTACCACATGAAATAAATATTTACCAACTCACAACAAGGAATAAAATTAGCACGACATTCATTGCGTTGTCGATATGCCCCCCTCCCCAACGATCCACACGCAAGTTTTAAGGATTTTAAGTGCATCAACAAATTAACTGAGATCAATGGCACTTTTTCTCATGTCTGAGATTTGTATATGTTTTTAATGTTCCTCTTTGTGAGTGAAATGATACACCTACTCAATAATTTGAAATTAAATTGCAATAAGCTGACTGCCTAAATTGGTATAGGAATTTTTTTTCTTTATTTATTTATTTTAGCAAAGCAGCAGGTACGTTCATACTTCAGAATACACCTACATACATAATCCGCAATCCATCTAAAGGTGCGTGGCGGAGGGTACTCAGTACCAACACTATTTACCTACTATTCTATTCCACTCCCATATAAAATGGGGGAAAACGAATGCTTGTATGCATCTGTACGACCTCTAATCTCTCTGATCTTATCCCTGTGGACTTTACGCGAAACGTAGGTTGGCGGCCTTAGAATCGTTCTGCAGTATGCTTCTAATTCCAGCCTTCTTAATTTCCTCAACAGGGTTCTTCGAAAAGAACGTCATCTTTACTCCTGCGACGTCCATTTCATTTCCCGAAGACTTTTAGTAATACTTTCCCCTGTACTTCAGCTAATATAATGGTTTATATTTTACCTAAATTGTGCAATATTATCCATTTACACTATGAAATATTAGTTAGTCATTTGTGACACGATTCCAAATTATAGTAATGTTTTAAAATTTTTATAAGAATATTTACGTTTCATTAAAGAACATTGTAATAACAACAAAGAAGAGATATTATTAATCTAAGACTGCTGATGCAGCACTGTTATCACTATTAAAACGATTTGATAGTATTTTAGTGCCTAAAATAACTACTTTTAACTGCAGCTTACAAAGTTTGCAAGTTGCAGATCTATCTATGCCTTCATCTACAGATACATAAACCTTAGACCAAAATGTATGAAGACCTTAGAATGCAACTAGACATAGACTTTAAGATATTATTAGACATGAGGCTTACGGTTGATCGTAGGCTTATGCCTTAAAATGTACGTAGACTTTTACGTACGAATAGACCCAGACCTTTGGCTACTCATTTAAGTACAACATTATTTACACTTGCACATAAACTTTGGCTTACAGATATATCCATACCTTAAGTTACTTAGACCCTTGGCTAAAAATCTACCTTGGATCGTCTAAATATGTTCTTAAACTTGAACCAAAAACTGAATGGAAAACTGAAGCTATATTTTCTAAAAATTGCTCTTAAATATACTTTGCCCCACACTGAACTTTGTCATAACTTTTCTTCCTTTTTATTTAATAAACTTCTTTGAAAATTGTACTTAAGCCTTTTATGTTTCTACAAACAATCGCCTAATTATGCAAACAGTGCATCTACATTTTTACGCTTCTTGTCTGACCATGGTGATTAGTACCATCCATGTTTTAAAACTTTATGATTATAAGGATTGATATTCATCTGCTATTGCTATATAAAATTCTTATTCACAAATTTTCCAGGTTAATTCCTTGTTCATCTATCCTTCTAATACATAATAATATAATAATAATAATAGCGATTTAGATTGAAAATACGAAGGTGTGTCCGTAGATAAGGCGCAAACTGTGGTATACACGCCAGTACTGCGTTCACAAGCCTGAACCTTGCTTTACCTTTCAGCTGACTCCCCCCGGTAAATTGAAACACTCGTCCCGTCGTTCGAGAAGGCTTTAAACGCAAGGAGGTTGAAATTTTTGTGGCAGCGTTTGCATCCTGTAAGTGACGCCCTTGAGCTGTTACTTTATTGCCGCGGTGGAGTAGCCGAGCGGTCTAAAACGTCTCGCTGCGGAGCGCGCGGTTGCTCGCCGTGGAGGTTAGAGTCCTCCCTGGGGCATGGGTGTGTGTGTTGTCCTTAGGTTAGTTTACCTAGGCTTAAGTAGTTTGTAAGCTACGGACTGATGACCACGAAGTTTGATCCGATAGATTTACAAACATTTGAACATTTTTTTAACATTAAAATTTGCAAATTATATAATGGCTCTGAGATGTTACGATCAAATACTGATGAGTCATAAGGCAACAGTAATGCCTTAGATATATTTTTTTTGTAGAGTTCACTGTAAAATACTTCATCAAATATATGTAAATTATGAGACTACTGTAGTTATCTGTGACACTGTATTTCTGTTTTTCAAAAATGCTTTTCTTCCCATTGCCATTCTGCATTATATATCCTCTGTACTGCGACCATCGCATGTTATTTTACTACCCAAGTAACGAAACTCATCTACCACTTTCATTGTTTCGTTACCTAATCTAATTCCTTCAGCATCGCCTGATTTTCTAAGACCGCATACCAAATACAGAAATTTGCTAACATCGAATATCAATGTAAGTGTAAGGAAGTCTTTTCTGAAGACATTTGTGTGGAGTGTTGCCTTGTACGGGAGTGAAACATGGACGATAAGCAGTGCGGACAGGAAGAGAATAGAGGCTTTTGAAATGTGGTGCTACAGAAGAATGCTGAAGATTAGGTGGGTAGATCGCATACCTAATGAAGAGGTGCTGAACAGAATTGGTGAGAAAAGGAATTTTTGGCATACCCTGACTAAAAGAAGGGATCGCTTGGTAGGACACATTCTTAGACATGGGGGAATCGTAAATTTTAGCATTGGAGGGATGTTTGTGGGGTAAAAATCGCAGAGGGAGACCAAGAGACACATATAGTAAGCAGATTCAAGTGGATGTTGGTTGCCGTTCTTATGAGGAGATGAAAAGGCTTGCTCAGGATAGAGTAGGCTGGAGAGCTGCATCAAACCAGTCTCTGGACTGAAGACCATAACAACAACAACAACTATATTTCTTGTAAATACGTAATATATAAAACCTTTAACATTATGTCTATGTCAAATACGACAACTTGTTCATTAACGTCACCTGACGTGCATCATGTAACTATGTTTGCAAATGTCGATCAACTCGTTAAATGTGATTCACTATGACATTAGCCATCATGCAGACTAGTTACCTACAGATATTCATGGAGCTAGATATTAAAAATGTGATTTTATCTGACACTGATCAAGATAGAATTCTAAAGATCATGTGGTTGAAGTGAAAGATAATCAGTTGATACTTTTAACTAGATTGTCTGATTTTAGTTATTGTTCGCCACAAAATGGTTTTAACCAACATCTATGTCATATGCGTGCAACAGCCAATATGGTTATTTCAAGTGTTGTACTGCGTTTTTCAGTATAATTATAATAATTCGTGATTATGTAATTAGATGATTATACTGGTTGGCAGGCACTACTGACTGAATAACACAATAATTTTATATGTATTATAAGGTAACAAAGATTTTTCACGATTTTTATGTATTTAAACTGATCACACATTTTATTGCATCTTTCAAAGATAAGTTTCCAAAGATGAGTTAAAAATGGTTACTTTTATTAATAAAAATGCGGTGAAGGTTTTAGATATTATATCTACCCTACTGAAAAATATTTAGACCTCCTCCCAGACAAGAAGTCAAATAATATTAAAGAGATCTTTTCACGTGTCCCTTGGAACACATGAATTTCCCAGCTGGGTTGTGTGTAGTGGTTCAACAAAACCATCAATGTAAAGTACAATACATTTGAAGTGTCGTCTTACTGATTTCGCATTCATACCGCGACATACATCTCAACTTGTTAGCAAGGGGTACCTCTTTCACAATAAATTTATCTTCTCTAAATTGAGATGTTGTCAAAAGTCTTATACTGAGGTCCTGCGCACTCGAACAGTTACGTGAAAGTAGGTCACCTTAGAATCATTAAATGATATTGAACACGAGACGTATTGGATACACATCCAGAAGATCGCTTACCTTTCGGAAACACAAATAAAAGTCTGCTGCTCAGGCGACTATCCCACTCTTCAGCGGCCGATAGTCTTGACCTACTTCCCCTCTAGCTCTCTGCTCCCGTACTGTCTGTCAATACTGAATGAACTTTTTGATGAGTAGCCACTTTTGTTGGTTACTAACAAGGTTCGAAAGAATTCTCTTTCAGAGAACTATTTAAAGATACCTCTGTAACTGTTTATCGTATCTAACTGGGCACTGTTTGCAGTTCTTTTGTTGTTTGTTATTTAATGCATGTACTGGATATTTACCGTTACAATTTGTTGCATAGAATAGTCAGATTTATTGTCTTGCGTGCTACTATTTCCGTTCGCCTCACCTTAAGGTTCGCAGGACACAAATACGAGCATTTACTAAAAGAAATTACTAATTACTGAATGAAATACATCAAACAGCCACTTTTTGTGTAGCTTTATTTTATGTCAAGTTATTTTTCGGACTTTCCCCACTTTCAACATGCGTAATATATTTATATCTACGGCAGTAAAAAATTTCTTTTCTCGCCAATTTTGTTCAGTACCTCTTCATTAGTTATGCGATCTACCCACCTGATCGTCAGCATTCTTCTGTAGCACCACATTTTAAAAGCCTCTATTCTCTTCCTGTCCGCACTGTTTATCGTCCATGTTTCACTCCCGTACAAGGCAACACTCCACACAAATGCCTTCGGAAAAGATTTCCTTACACTTTAATATTCGATGTTAGCAAATTTCCCTTTTTCAAAAGTGCTTTCCTTCCCATTGCCACTCTGCAATTTATATCCTCTGTACTGCGACCATCATTTGTTATTTTACTGCCCAAGTAACAAAACTCATCTACCTCCTTTATTGCTTCGTTTCCCAATCTAATTCCTTCAGCATCACCTGATTTTCTGAGACTGCATTCCATTATCTTTGTTTTGGTCTTGTTAATGTTCATTTTATACGCTCTCTTGAACACACTGTCCATTCCATTCAACTGCTCTTCCCGGTCCTTTGCTGTCTCTGACAGAATTACAATGTCATCAGAAGAACGCAAGGTTTTTATTTCTTCCCCCTGAACTTTAATCCCTATTCCAAATTTTTCCTTGCTTTCCTTCACCGCCTGCTCGATTTACAAATTGAATAACATCGGAGAAAGGCTACAACCCTGTCTTACACCCTTCCTAACTGATGCTTCTTCGTGTCTAATAACTGCCGTCTGGCTTTGGTATTAGTCGTAAATAACTCTCCCTTTCCTGTATTTTACCCCTGCTGACTTCAGAATTTGAAAGAATGTATTCCAGTCAACATTGTCAAAAGCTTTCTCCAAAACAACAAAAGCTAAGAAGGTAGGTTTGCCTTTCCTTAATCTATCTTCTAAGATAAGTCGTAAAGTGAGTATTGCCTCCTGGGTTGCTAAGTTCCTCTAACTGCAACTTCGATACTTATTTAAGACACGTGCCAAACATCTTTCCGACGAAACACGCATTTACTGCAGCAACTGAAAATTTGCAGGCTAACTACTATATACAACCAAATAACATTTGAGTTGCGAAATTTATAAATGAAATTAATTGTAGGCCGAAGAGTGTCCGCCTTCTAGAATGGATACAAAGGGAAGGGCCGACGGAGGCTGCGAGAAATAATCCAGTTCTATAAATACTTATAATGGGTGCTTAGCTTGGGCAGATAATAGAACACACGCCACACAACTGAAATGGCCCAGAGTTACAAACACTGAAGCTTTAAGGGGACGTAGCGACAAGACGAGTCAGCGACAAACGGTAGGAGGCACTGCACTAAGGAAGTCGGCCTGCTGTTCAATCAGTGACTGTTTATTTTAACAATACCCGCCACTTCAGTATCTACTCTCTCTCTCTCTCTCTCTCTCTCTCTCTCTCTCTCTCTCTCTCTCTCTCTCTCTCACACACACACACACACACACACACACACACACTATCAAACCCGGTAGTGCTTCGCAACTGCTACATATGCATGGGAATTTTATACACATTCTATGTTCGATCTCCTAATCATTGTGTCCATCACTTCGCCGTCTCTGTACCAGTTTCTTAACTCCTTCTTGTACTCTTAGGCCTCTCTCCTACCCAGCTAGAAACCCTAGAAACCTGTCCATTAAAATTGCTACACCACGAAGATGACGTGCTACAGACGCGAAATTTAACCGACAGGAAGAAGACGCTGTGATATGCAAATAATTTGTTTTTCAGAGCATTCACACAAGGTTGGCGTCGGTGGCGTTGCCTGGTGAAACGTTGTTGAGATGCCTCCTGTAAGCATGAGCAATGTGTACCATCACGTTTCCGACCTTGATAAAGGTCGGATTGTAGCCTATCGCGATTGCGGTTTATCGTATCGTGATATTGCTGCTCGCGTTGGTAACGATCCAATAACTGTTAGCCGAATATGGAATCGGTGGGTTCAGGAGGGTAATACAGAACGCCGTGCTGGATCCCAATGGCCGCGTATCACTAGCAGTCGAGATGATAGGCATGGTATCCGCATGGCTGTAACGGATCGTGCAGCCACGTCTCTATCACTGAGTCAACAAATGGGGACGTTTGCAAGACAACAACCATGCTACTGCACCATGCAGCAGCATGGACTATCTGCTCGGAGACCATGGCTGCGGTTGCCCTTAACGCTGCATCACAAACAGGATCGCCTGCAGGTCCTGTACGGGCCTTTCTGGATACGGAAAATGTTCGACTGCTGCCCTGGCCAGCACATTTTCCAGATCTCTCACCAACTGAAAAAGTTTGGTCAATGGTGGCCGCCGAGCAACTGGCTCGTCACAATACGCCCGTCACTACTCTTGATGAACTGTGGTATCGTGTTAAAGCTGCATGGGCGTCTGTACCTGTACACGCCATCCAAGCTGTGTTTGACTCAATGTCATCTGCAATTCTTCTTGGTGTAGAAATGTTAAATGCCAGTAGTGTATTTATTCCTATATTCTGTTGGTCCATATACATTCTCTCTCTCTCTCTCTCTCTCTCTCTCTCTCTCTCTCTCTCTCTCTCTCTCTTCTCTCTCGTCCCCTTTTCTACTTCTGTCATCTCCTCCTCCTCCACCACCACCACTTTCTCTGCAATCTGAATCCCCTCCACCTCTTTCTCCCGTCTCTCTACCCATCCATCCCCTCCCTCTCTCTGCCAGTCACTTTCTGTGCCCTTCCTCTGTACATGCCCTTCCAATTCCGTATATGCCTACAAATCTCATAGTGGTAGTTCAAAGTAAGTCTGCAGTAAGGTAGTGCCTATCATGCACTGTACGAAAACTTACGTAGACTGTGATGTTTATCTTAGTTTGAAGGTCAGGTGTGCTGATTTTCAGATCGGCATAAAATTGACGTTTAGTGTCGGAGTCTGTTCTAAAGTACCCCCTGCCATGTCGCGTTCGATTTGTTGTGTGTCGTTCCTCTTGTTTTTAAGGTCAAGTATGCAAAACATCGCAGTCGGGTGAACAGTATGATATCGCATAAAATACGAATGTAATCCAAAATGGCGATACCCGTTTCTGTTTTATTGTTCAGTGCCTCTTATCGGGTTCACTTGTGAATCTGAAGTTCTAAACTATCCTAGGACCCAATCAAACACGAAAACCGTATCATCAGAATAGGAAACTTTTATTATGCTTTTTTCCTTCCGTCGTCTCAGTACAATGGCTTATTTCGGACAAGAGTGAATAAAGATTACACCATGCCCTTTACATTATTAAACAAAGGGCTAATATAACATTAATCATAATGTGATCAATTCTTAGTTATAACTGATTATTACTATTCTTAGTTTAAATCAGTCTTCTCTGACATCGCCATTAGTAACTATCGTATTGGACTGCAGTGCAAGTGGTGTCTGTATTGATATTTCTCCTGGGGACGGTACACTGTCCATGAGGAAAATTAGAAACCGTGAAATTGAAGAAGGTCCAACGAAAGAAACAGCAGGGAAGAAAAGGTGGACAGATGAAAGGAAGAAAAGACATGGTGAAGTAAAGAAGAGGTTTTGGGAGGGAAAGAAAGGCAAAATGGAAGTGAAACTGCCATTTTTTTCAGATTCACACCTTCTCCGAAAGGGAAATAATACACAATAATAATGATAATAATAATAATGTGTGTGTGTGTGTGTGTTCAACATCTCTTACACTACTAGACAGATTTCAGCCTGACTTGTTACCATTTGACAACAATCGCTGTGGAGTAAGGAAAGAACAATGGGAAGGAAGGAAGATTAGATTTAACGCTCGTCGACAACGCGGTCATTAGAGACGGGGCTGACGCTCATATTTATGTTTACGAAATAAAATTTTATGGTCTCTATTCTATCTGGCTTACATTTCAGTGCAATTGTATGTTATTAAGGATATCACAAGTAATTTTTCTGTGATAACACTGTGCGCCCCACTTAGAACTAGCATGAAATCATTTTAGTACATATACATACAAATGCATACTCTTAATTTCTGTAGTTTATTTAGCTTGCATGACGGTTTTTGTTATGGCGGGATAAACTGATAACTATGCTGGATTTAAAAGTTACACGACAATCCACAAACTTTACGTCTTCAAAACCTAGACATAAGGTCAATGTATCTCGTGCACTTATGAATTCTAATGAGAGTTAGTAATTATATTCTATCTAGATTACGTAGTTCTTGCCATAGTTTATCTAAGTTGTTATAACACCATCTGCATCATTGTCAAACAATATCTCACATGACAACTTTCACCTAGACTGACACCTAGGACATATATACCAGCTTGCATTGTATAACTTACAACTGAGTGAAATGGACAGTGTCCTAAAAAGAGAGTATCACATAAACATTAACAGGGACAAAACAAAGGTAATGGAATGTAGTCTACATCTACATCTACATGGGATACTCTACAAATCACATTTAAGTGTCTGGCTGAGTGTTCATCGAACAACCTTTATATTATTCATCTACCATTCCACTCTCGAAAAGCGCGCGGGAAGAAACAACATCTGAATCTCTCCGTTCGAGCTCTGATTTCTCGTATTTTATTCTGATGATCATTTCTACCTATGTATGTGGGAGTCAACATTATATTTTCGCATTCGGAGGAGAATGTTGTTGATTGGAGTTTCGTACGTAGCCCACGCCGCAGCGATAAACGCCGTTGTTGTAATGATTCTCATCCCAGATCGTGTATCATTTCCGTGACGCTGTCTCTCCTGTATCGTGACAATACAAAACGAGCTGCCCTTCTTTGGACTCTTTCGATGGCTTCCGTCAAACCCACTTGATAAGGCTCCTGCACTGGGCAGCAATACGCCAAATGAGGACGGGCAAGCGTAGTGTATGCAGTCTCTTTAGTAGTTCTGTTGTATCTTTTAAGAGTTCTGCCAATAAAACGCAGTCTCTGGTTCGCCTTTCCTACGACAATATCTATGTGTTCTTTCCAATTAAATCATGCGATACCAAAAGCAGTAGATTAGGAAACGAGAAAATAAAAGAAGTGAATGAATTTAATCAAATGTACAATGTCCAGGGCCATATTTTGTCTCGATATGTATTAAAGATATTAAACTGAAGTAGAATCATTGAATTAAAATTCATGTAGCGCCATATACTGTATTTATAAGGGAACATGAGACAGAATTGAAGTAGTGGATCGGGACGTGCCTTAAGACCGTCCGTGCAGACACTGTATCTATAAATTATCGGTCTAGTGGTGCCAAGCGTGCCAAGCGCCACGGCTCAGCGAGCCCGGTCAGAGGGCCGAAGGCCCTCTGTAATAAAAAGAAGTAGCTGAGCCAAGAACACATCGAACAATACCGAACAACCACGATCAGCTACCGCAAGGAAGAGAACCACCAATGGAGCAAAAAACAAGTGGGGGAAAGGGGGTTATGGTGTCTGCCTTGTAACCAGGAGGTCGCGTGTTCGAACCCAGCCGCGACATACATTTTTACTCAATGCCTCTACTTCAGTATAATATCTTATTTGGATTTTGTTATTTGAACAGTAAAAGATCTGCTGATTGTTGAAGTAGGGAAAATAAAAAATGGAGAATGGCAGTGGAAATAAAAGCATTTCTGAAGATGATAAATTTGTGAAAATCAAATAATAATTTAAGGATTAATGTATGGAGCATAGTTCCCAAGAAATACATATTTCTAATGAAGTAAATAATTTGTAGTCTTCGGGCTAACAAGACTTTCTACCAAGTTGTACAAAATGTCTAAGTAAAGGTAGTTTCCAATTCACCCACTCACCTGAAAGCTAGTCTGCGAGAATATCAATCCTCAGTGTTAAACTAGGTAATGTTTTGCCGCTGTTGCCATAAATACCGCAGAATGTATGCAATACAGTGGTGCTGTGCAGCGGCTGCAAACGCTGCAGAAATGTCAGTCGTGTGCACGTGAGAGATCTGTGTTCGCGATTGGCTGCCTTTGCGGGACTTGTTCTCCGTTGCAACAGCCAAGTGCCGACCGACTTTTTGCTGCGAGTCCTCAGGGCTGACGTTCCACCGCCATTACTACCAGAAGGTCAGTGCTAGCGTTTTGATGCAGATTACTTTAAGGCAACTACAAAAATATACTAGCAATAAACCTACAGCATGTAATTTTTGTGAAAAAATTTCACGTAAAGTATCGGTATAATACTAGAAAATCGAGGGCTGAAAATAAACTGCTGGAAAAATAAATACAGTACCAAGAAGGAAGAGAGATAAGACAGCCAAACTTGTTTGTGAGAAGTATATTATTGAAAATACTGCCCCATGCAAAGTGAAGAAGTTGAAATCAGTACTGAGTGTTGACGCCATTGCTGGGTGCTGGGGTTGCTCCCCGTGGAGGTTCGAGTCAAATGTTCAAATGTTTGTAAAGTCTATGGGACTTAACTACGGGGTCATCAGTCCCTAAACTTACAAACTACTTATGAACTACTTACGAACTAGGACGGCACAAATATCCATGCCCGAGGGGGGATTCGAACCTCCGACCGTAGTGGCCGTGACTGGAGCGCCTCAGTCTCCTCGGCCACCGCGGCCGGCGAGGTTCGAGTCCTCCCTGGGGCATGGGTGTGTGTGTTTGTCCTTAGGTTAGTTTACCTAGGTTTAAGTAGTTTGTAAGCTACGGACTGATGACCACGCAGTTTGGTCCGATAGAATTACAAACATTTGAACATTTGATGCACGTCGACCATGTGTTACAGCAGGTAGTTTCGTAGCGGGTGTGTTTGGAACTCAGGATCAGAATCTCTGAGTGGTTTAAATTGTGGCATATTGAAGTACGGAAGGTAAATTACGCCATCGATGGATTTAGTATCTGGATGATCTGAAAGATGGGACGGGAGCAAAGTCCATAAGTTGTTGTGCTTGATTGGTGTAGGGGTATCTGGATTTCAGAGAGAGGTGAAGCAACTGTACTAAGTGCGTAGAAGGAATAATTTGAGGGTGTGATGTCTGAGGACACTTAACTGTGGAGAAAGAAGGCAGAAGACATCGCAAATGGAAATAAAAAATGGATTTAGTATCTGGATGATCTGAAAGATGGGACGGGAGCAAAGTCCATAAGTTGTTGTGCTTGATTGGTGTAGGGGTATCTGGATTTCAGAGAGAGGTGAAGCAACTGTACTAAGTGCGTAGAGGGAATAATTTGAGGGTGAGATGTCTGAGGACACTTAACTGTGGAGAAAGAAGGCAGAAGACATCACAAATGGAAATAAAAAATGAAGTAAAAAATTCAGTGTAATGAAGGATTGTCACTTTGTTAATTTGTGTGTTAAACTTTGCAAGATAAAAATAAAACCTTTTGTAACTGGTACAAATTTCGTTGGAATTTCCAGACACCTGGGTAAATTAATGCGAAGGAGAATATTAGCAGAAGTCAAAAGCCGCCATTCGTAAACCACAGTTATCAAATATGCGTTGAGTGATAAGAAAGATGATCAGTAGAAATAAAAAAGAATAGAGAGCGTTGTGAAGAGTAAAGCAGATGATGAATCAAAATATGCTCTGCAACTTAAACCTGTCACAATGTCGCGACCGAGTAAATTCTGTGTCATGATACGGCTTAAACAATAATTTCATTGAGGCTGCCAGTATGTCCGATGCACATGCGCTCAAGATCACTTGAGAAACGCTGGAGTCATCGATGTTTCGTAACAGCGGTGCAACGATTGCACTGTTGTCTCGAAAGCATGACCAAGTATAACCGTCGCACGTGTTCGCCATTACGTAACTGCACACGTGGCCGTGACTATATAAGACATTGAGTATTTAATAGGGAAAACACAAAATGTATTCCAAGCTACAGTTTCTTGTTAAAAATTTTTTAATGATCTCAAATTTAATGCAGAATTACTTTCGACGTACTATGCCGTCATAATCAAGTGCTCAGCATTGCTAAAAACAACAACAATAAGAAAGATTTATAAAAATAAAAAGTTAAGACAGAAACGTAAAATAGGATACACTACATTTATGAAAATGGTAAGAGGAACAACGTTATGAAATATGATCCTGTAGGTATCATTGTCCACAATGATACCAACAGAAATGTATTTCGTAACTGTAGTGTATCCTATTTTATGTTTGTGACCTAACTTTTTATTTTTATAAATCTTCATTATTGTGGTTCTTTTTAGCAATTCTGGGCACTTGAGAATGTCGGCATGGTACGTCGAAACTAGTTGTGCATTAAATGTGAGGTCATTAAAAGATTTTTCAACAAGCAACTGTGGCTCGGAATACATTGTGTTATCCCTATTAAATAATGTAACCAGTTGCATTCCTTACTGACGTTATGTGAAATTATAATAAGACAGTGAGGTTCACTCGCTGTAGCAGGCACCAACAGAAAACAGATAGTTCCGAAGAGAGATATAATATTGACAATTGTCCGTTTCATTGTGTTATCTGTTTAAGAATGATCGAGGAATAATAATTAACGCCTTTGTACTACTAAAAGGCTATTCCAGTACGCGATCCCAGTTGTTTTACACGCCTCTAACGTAACGCCTTCAGAAAAATGATTTTCAATAATTTGCGAGATTATTAAATGTTTTAAAAAATTTTTCGATGCTACCGCAATCTAATCATTAAGAAGCAAAATCTTAAATCAAGTTATACATGTTAAAGGAAAAAAATAAAGGAAAAAAAAAGAGAAAAAAATACAGAATGTGTATTGCCCTTAAGCAGACGGCGCTCAGATGTCACATTTGGTTTTTCGTTACTCGAAAATAACAGTTACTTCCTACCAACCTTGTATGTAAAATGGTCAAAACAATTACGAGATCAGTTGAGATGTATAGGTCCTGATGTATGTCATCGTTAGAATGAACTAAATTGGTAACGTCGTTTTGTAGTTTCTGCGGAATGGAGACAACAATACGGCAACCGAGATAGTGGTAATAACAGAAAACTGTTGCAGATAGGGTTGGTGTTCACTTGTGTTTACTCTACCAAACGAGTTACACAAACAGTAGGTTTAAGACAGTGTAGTGAGCAGATAGTGCAATGCAACAACGACGTGACTTACCCGAAGCTATAACATGGAGAGCCATAGGAAGGTTGGAAGCCAGACAGAGACAGATAGAGGTATCTGCCGCTATTGGAGTGTCCCAAAGTGTAATATCCAGGAACTCGACGCGATTTCAGGCAACCGGACCGTTGTAAGAAAGCAAGGCTGTCGTCCACGGGTAACATCACCAAGAGATGACCGTTATCTCCGGTGGACAGCCAGTCGAGACATCATGCTGAATGCAGCTCAGCTGCAACGCACCCTCCAGGCAGCAACAGGACTGGCAATATAAACACAAAGTCCGAAATCGCCTTCGGAAATTTGGACTCTACGCACGGAGACCTATGGTGTTTGTTCCATTAACACTATGACACCGTCTGTCCCACACAAACTGGGCAGAGGAATATCAGAATTGGAGTCGTAACGAATGACGCCGAATTCGGTTCACATATTAGTCAAGATTTTATGTTCAGATGACAATTGTTTTTTCCTCATCTCGGGAGAACATGGGACTCTGAAAACTCCAGCGTATGTGCAGGAAACATCACCAAATAATGTTGGCGGACGGATGATGTGGACTAGAGTCATTACTGGCGGACGTACGGACATGTCGTTGGAATGGCGGTTTGACTGCTAGAGATGTAGCGATGAGAACCTGCCACATTTTGTTGTGCTCCACGCTTCAGCCGTAGGACATGGGTTCCTTCTTATGGACAGTAACGCTCGTCCCCACAGTGCTGTACTTGGACAACATGCTTGAAGCTTAGGGCATTGACCTCTAGAGTGGCCGGCTTGTTCATTGGACTTAAACCAGATTAATCATGTTTGGGATGCAAGTGGCAAACGCATTGCATCCATATCAGTACCTCTCACAACGATTGTAGAGCTGATTGATGACCTCATACTGTCCATGCCACGTAGTTGTACAACTGTACTGGCCGTCTGAAGTGATGACACGCCGTATTATATGCCAATGGGGATGTTTTTTCCACTGTTATGGTAGCCCCATGGTCCCTCGCTCTAAGTAAACGCCAGTTGAACATCAAGGAAAGAGACAGCAAAATGTCGTGCTATACGACACATAAATTGCCATTTTAACCAATATATGAATAAAATAATTTACCATATGTATATTGTGTATGATATCTCACCTGATTCCCTAATTCTTTTGAGGTGAGTAGTTATGAAATTTTTCGCAATATTTTCTCGGTGACTTCCGCCACAAAATACTGAAAGAAGAAAGTTAGACTGTTCATTTTCACCGTTCATGCAGTCAAAATTCAGTATCAGCCATGCTGTTTTGATTTATTGGTCCTTTTTTTTATTTTGCTCACACTATCTAAGTCTATCACTTTATCTACCATGGTACGACACATACGGGGTTGAGCAAATACTAGTGGTTAGGATGTGTGTGTACGATTGGACGTGAATGGATGCACCCTATACCCTCAACCCGTGACCACGCGTAAGCCTGGCATGCAACGCTTAGTCCCGATATGACATCAACCAATATCTGTTTTGAACAAGAATCCAGCGTTTAGGAAATAGTCTGTTCGGTGGTCTTCTCACTCGATTTGTGTTATGCCGAAGTGCCACATCACGCTGGAAACGCTTTTGTCTTCTGTTTTGAAGCGGCACACCTTCGGGCCGACAGGTATGTATGTTTTCGATAAATACCCAATAAACACGATTAGTTAGACGGAGAGCACCACTACTTTATTGTCAATTCCAGCCGAAACATTAACTAAAAACGTTCCTGAAAGTGGTGGACAACCGTATCTCGAGGATACCAATGGAACCAATGGATAGGTACATTTGGTTTTCGCATCAGCAAGCGGACAAGTGACTTTTTGAGGTTTCCTATCGCCATAAATATGCGTTACCGACTCCATGTTTGTGTTCTTAAAATGATTGCGTATATCAACCTGTCACTCCACTTAAATTCTGTACTTATTTCTGAAACAACGCCATAACAGGCTATCAACATCCGTGAGACAGAAAACTGAAAATCTGCTGGCATAAGAAGGTAGTAGAAAGGGGAGGGGGGGGGAGAGGAAGAAGGGGAGTAAATAATATGCTGAGAATTTTAAAAAATCTCCTTGCATCAGCAATTGTCTGATGACAGTTTTCGTCTACTGGAATATGGGTATAGGATTCTTACTCATTACGGATTTCATGTTACTGTTTGTGAATGGTTGTCTACGACGCTACCAAACTGCATATATAACACTGCCGATATTTAAGTGAAACACTGTGACTTTAGCAGTGATTACAAAACATTTTAACCTGTTTACAGCAAATTATACCGTTGAGTTGTGGTCTTCAGTCCGGAGACTGGTTTGATGCAGCTCTCCACAATACCCTATCCTGAGCAAGCCTCTTCATCTCCACATAAGAGCGACAACCTACATCTGTCTGAATCTGCTTACTGTATCCATCTCTTGGTATTCCCCTGCGATTTTTTCCCCATACACTTCCCTCCCACGCTAAATTCACAATTCCTTGATGTCTAATAATGTGTCCTACCAATCTATCCCTTCTTTTAGTCAAGGTATGCCAGAAATTCCTTTTCTCCCCAATTCTGTTCAGTACCTCCTCATTAGTTACGCGATCCACCCACCTAATCTTCAGCATTCTTCTGTAGCACCACATTTCAAAAGCCTCAATCCTTTTCCTGTCCGCACTGTTTATCGTCCATGTCTCACTCCCATACAAGGCAACACTCCATACAAATGCCTTCAGAAAGGACTTCCTTAGGTTTAAATCAATATTCTATGTTAACAAATTTCTCTTTTTCAAGAACGCTTTTCTACCCATTGCCATTCTGCATTTTATATCCTCTGTACTGGGACCATCATTTGTTATTTTACTGCCCAAGTAACAAAACTCATCTACCTCCTTTATTGCTTCGTTTCCCAATCTAATTCCTTCAGCATCACCTGATTTTCTTACACTGCATTCCATTACCCTAGTTTTCCTCTTGTTAATGTTCATCTTACATGCACCCTTCAGCACACTGTCCATTGCTCTTCCAGGTCCTTTGCTGCATCTGACAGAATTACTATGTCGTCGGCAAAACGCAATGTTTTTAATTCTTCCCCCTGAACTTTAATTCCTTCACCAAATTTCTCCTTGCTTTCATTTATAGCTTGCTCAGTGTGCAAATTGAACAACAATGGAGAAAGACTGCAACCCTGTCTTACTCCCTTTCCAACCGCTGCATCCCTTTCATGCCTTTCAACTCTGACAACCGATGTCTGGTTTTTGTACCGATTCACATTAAAATATTCAAACTGATAGGGTCATAGGTCACTAGACTTACAAACTGCTTAACCCTTTAAAGGAAGTAAGTGCCTGAGAAAGGCGTATCAATTTTTATTTTGTTCGCTTGGAAATACTGTTTGCGCTATATAAGAGTGTGCCACTGTAGCTTCTACAATTTGTTAGTACTGTGGTGTGCTTTTTTACGGTGACTGTTATACGTGAAGTAATTGTTGTTTTCTCGAGCGTTGCAGTGCCTGTGAGACCCATTTCCAGTAACGCAAGTTTTGATGTGTGTGTCCATTAAACATGTATTCCTAAATTCGTAACTTTTATTACTGATGTGTACAACCACATGATGCTAATCAATACCGGTACAGTGAACAGCTGCATTCTCTAAAAACAGAGAAAGTATCACCAGGTACAGAATCGTCAAGAAACTAAGTCTTATCTTAAATTTGAGAGGGGATTTGAGGATGATAATTCAAAATCTCCTCTGAAAAGACACAGACGAAGAAAGAAGAACAAGAGATGGTGATGAATGACAAACTAGAAAGAAAGAGGAAATGCAGTCTTTGCCCTTACCAGAAAAGCAGGAACGCGTGCAGTTGTGTGAACTGTGATAGACCAGTATGCCTAAAAATTTCCAGTATAAATCTGTGTTCAGTGCTTAATCGATTAATTAATTTTGTGAATTTGAATTTTATCCCTGATCTTCCTTCACAAATGTATGTATTTTTGTAGAGTTCCTTGGTATGACTATTCATGAAGTAAATATTGGAATTGTTCCTTTATGTTGGGGGTCAGTGAGTTATTTTTCAATTTTTAATTGTACTAATAGATTTACCAACCAAACTGCGAGAAAAGCAGCAATTTTTGTTTTCATAACCGTGTCACCAGACATACATTTCCTATTAAGTAGGCTAATAAAAATCATTCTTCCTCTTAAGGGTTAAACGAACTTACGCTAAGAATAAAGCACACCCCCATGCCCGAGGGAGGACTCTGACCTCAGACGGGGAGCGGCCACGCAGTCCGTCGCGTGACGCCTTACACCACGTGACTTCCTTGGTATAGAGTCTGATTTGGAAATGTTCCGCTGCCAAGCAAATAATTACAGAACATTTGAAAAATTCAATTCAGCACACCTCGTTATACTTACATTATGACACCAAAATAACTTTCCAGAACAGTACGAAGTGACGGCCTTTAGTACCATTCAGTGGTAACGCTGCAGTAAGGAGCCGACTCGATACCCAACTGCGCGGTTTTCCAGCGCAGCATATTCATGGCAGAATTATGCATGACCGCCAGCATTCCGGACTTCCCTTAAGCAAAAACAAAGAAGACATGTAAATAATGGAATGAATTCATTAACATCGGCAAATACGTTTTGTAAGCTAACTGGCATACAAGTTAAATACCATAAGTCTCATTTAAAGGTCATTCATTTTTCAAATCAAAGATTACCGTGTGCTGGTTATTTTTGTAGATTACGAGAAGATTTTCCATATGTGTTTGAAAGAGGTATTGTTATATTTTAATCTAACTTTGTAGGAATATCAATAAATATTTGATATTTCGTTGAATACCTCTTGTTTAGTACCATTAGCATGTAATTACAAACCATTAAATTGAAAAGGTGGCATACATATTCGGATCAATAATATAACGAAATGTACACTCTATGTCGCAGTGGAGTGGCCGAGTGCATTTAGGCATTGTGCTTCTATGCTCGAGGCCGTTCTCCGTCGTGGGTTCGAATTCTCCCTCGAGCATGGATGTTTGTGCTGTCTTTAGTATAAGTTAGTTTCTAAGTAGTTTGAAAGTTAAGGGACTGATGATACTGCAGTTAAGTGCCATAAGTTTAACAAACATATGATTTTGTACAATCCATTTAGTGTTGAGTATGATTAATTTTAGGTACTAAAATAGGCTGCCGTACTTTCCTTTTGCTCGACTGGGCATTTAAAATCAGATTTAATATCTTACACAAGTTGTGCTGTGACCGTGTATAATTTTAGTTAAAACCACCACAAAGGTGCTTCTATACTTCAGTTTAAGATTTTGCATATAATAATTATTGTTAGAGGCCCAGTAATACTATTCATCACAAATTTAATTTCTTCTTTCTTGTCAGGCTCGGGCATTCGTCTCCGAAGTAATCAGTTGTAAGAGAAAGGAGACTCATAATAACGTAATGATTATTTCACTGATAAATAAAAACACTTCAAAGTTTTTAGTGCTGAATCAACAGAAGGGTTTATTGGAACCGCAATAATACATCACATTGTAATTAAGTGAATTAACATCTCTCAAATAAGACTTGAATCCCTCTTAGCAATTAGTTCTTCTCTAACCGTCTCACAAACCCTAATACTAATGACAAATGAGAACCAATATCTTTAGTCCATGTATCCTATATAATTAATTCACATATCTTTTGAGTTTTAATTCCCTTCAGTGGGACTTTAACTGCCCGGACGTTCACCTGGACAAACAGAATTATCCGGGGTAGTACTCATAATTATAGCTTTTAAATATCTCAAAAAATGTTCAAATGTTTGTTAAGCTTAAGGGACTTAACTGCGGGGTCATCAGTCCCTAAACTTACAAACTACTTATGAACTACCTACAACTAAGGACGGCACAATAATCCAATCCCGAGGGGGGATTCAAACTCCCGACCGTAGTGGCCGTGCAGACCGTGACTGAAGCGCCTCAGTCCCCTCGGCCACCGCGGCCGGCTTAAATATCTCACAAATAAATTATTTGATCATCTTGAGTCGTTCAGGAGGCATGTAGTGCAACTTGTTACAATACGACTTTCTTTCTTGAGAATGGAGTAATTTAGACATCCTATACATATTGCTCCGCATTCTTCTATTTACAATATTCCTCTAAGGCAGGGGTGGGCAGTTGTTGTGGCTCGGAGCCCGCACTGCGCGTGCAGAGGTTGGCAGAGGGTCACACTTTCTACAATATATTCTTTTGTTAATTTTACATTTCACAAAAAGTATAAATTCCACCATAAAAATCAATAAATATGAGTAACCTAGTCATTGTGTTCTTCAGTTTAATTTAGTTTGCTAATTTCATAAGATCTCTAAGTATGTATATAGTTCCAGAACATTTTTAATGAGACAAATACTTTCCATTACACTTTTGTACCTTTTTGAAATCAGGAGTGAGACTGCTAGTTGAAATTCTCATCAAAGCCTTCAAGTTAATGAGCTGTGGTAATTGCTCGGGCATGGATGTTTGTGTTCTTCTTAGCGTAAGTTACTTGAACTAGTTTGTAAGCCTAGGGACTGATTACCACCGTAGCTAAGTGCCTTAAGCCCCTTTTACACGACGAACTTTCTTGTCTCAGTTGACTAGTCGAGACGTGGGTCTACTGCAGCGCCCCTGGCGTGCTATTCCCGTACTGCGTCTCGCCTGTCTCGAGTAGTCGTTTTCGTTTAGACGTAAACGCCAAAACTGTAGAGCTGTCTGCTATGTAGTTTCGCAACTGGATGACGAAGTGAGGTTATGATGGCACTTTTTACGTAGGAATTGCAAAGGATGATTGAGTTTATTAATGATGATAGGGTAATTCATAGTTGATGTTCGTTTCAAATGTCATGTAGCAATTTTTATACACAATTGAGAACATAGATAATAGGAAAAGTGTCATTCATTTGCTAAATACAATTTATACTGATACACACGACACAGTATCGAAAATGCAATTAAAAGCGACTTTAGTTATAATATCTTGTTTTTTTGCCATCGGTCAAAATAACATCTAAAATAATTTTCTCATCTAATAATTCTGGCTCTTCTGTTGATATAATTTTCGGTAAAACCCGTTTATATATTTATGCAATACATAGTGTAATCCCGAAAACATTTTTCTGCTTGCAAATATTTCGACTCTTTTGTCGAAGAAAACTAGTAGAAAAAAACTATTAGGCTCGGGTACAGATTTTTTTTGGTGTGATGAAAACACAAAGCCGGCCGGGGGGACTGATGCTCGCCAGTCACGGTCTCAAAAAATGTTCAAATGTTTGTTAAGCTTATGGGACTTAACTACGGGGTCATCAGTCCCTAAACTTACAAACTACTTATGAACTACTTACTAACTAGGACGGCACAAATATCCATGCCCGAGGGGGGATTCGAACCCCCGACCGTAGTGGCCGTGCTGACCGTGACTGGAGCGCCTCAGTCACCTCGGCCACCGCGGCCGGCAGTCACGGTCTGCACGGCCACTACGGTCGTGGTTTCGAATCCCCCCTCGGGCATGGATATTTGTGCCGTCCTTAGTGTTAGCTAGTTCATAAGTAGTTTGTAAGTTTAGGGACTGATGACCCCGTAGTTAAGTCCCATAAGCTATACAAACATTTGAACATTTTTGAAAACACAAAGCCAACAACAGAATAAAGTTATACTTTCAGAATAAGATTTATAATTCAAAATACGAAATGCAATGAAAACACATTACCTGTATCTGCAGGACAATTGACAATGGGAAAAATGCGCCGATACAAGCTGTAGTGATGAAATAAAAACAAATCTAAACTTAGCAGCAAACTTGGAACTTCCTTTAGTAAAATATAATTACATGACCTTTATTGTGATGCACGCTGCAAAGAGCAAAAAGAGGCGAAAGCATTTCTGTAATATGAATCGCTCGACCAGAATACGTTAACTTTCGATGTTATCATACACTACTACTCTTACTTCCTTCTACGCATGCTCTCGAAAATTTAGAACTCTACACTCGACAAATCTATAAATTGTTAACGTAGCACTGGCACCCACAAACTACAACGATATCCACCTGAGATGACGGATGGTCTTAGTATTACCGCGGTCTTCTCCACTCCGAAAATTGTCAAGAAATGTTTATTTCTCCGCCCGTCATGCATATTTCATAGATTAATCCCTTCTCTTCGGGTCGTTTACTCCTGAGTGGAAACGTGGATGAGGGACAATCGTCCCTATCTAAATCGGCATTGTGGTTCTACTAGAATGCCCCCACTGAAACTACGCCGCTCCTGCCAACCAGCCGTCTCGCTTTATTTAGCAGCGTAGCTTCCATTGTATGAATCGCCAACGCTTACACAGTCGCTTTCAGATAGAACAAGAGCTCTTCTTCCCTTCATTCACATGTTTTGGCGCTTTTCCATTTAACTGTCTCTGGATGGTTCGCGGATTTTTTCAGTTGATGTTTCTTGTCTTGCCGGTTTTGTTTTAAAGGAGCGATGCTGTTCCCATTTGCGCATTTGCGAGATCTCCTTAACATCATATATATCATATATATGTATAATGAATGTTTGTCTGTATGTCCTCTATGTGTTCATAAACCATTCAGTCGACTGCAATGCAACTTTGGTGAACTGTTCACCGTATGCCCACGAAGGTTCCTGACCCAAAAGCAAAAGAGCACGACAAGGAGAAATGACGTCATAAATAATGAGAGGCCAGCGCGTGAGAATACCCAGATTTATGCGTCAATTATTGGAAAATGGGAGTAGTTAGGGACATGCAACAAAGTTTGCATGTAATTTCGGACGTTTATGAAGCGTTTTGTAACTGACCCCTCCCCCCCCCCCCCCCCCGTCACCCCTCAAAATGAAGAAACGAAGTCTAGCGCTCACAACAGTTTCGCTACAGATGCCGTAAAACTGTCGCTTCAAGGATGACCTTGAATCAAATAAAGTTAGCAATACAGATTTGCATGTTGCTATTTATTTTTGTCTGCAAGTCTCCCTTAATTCTCTTGCCTCCAAAATTAAGCAGTCTGTTTTCTTAATCTCTCTCTATATAAAAGCGAAAGGACACTCACTCGCTCGCTGACTAAACACGAAATCTCGAAAACTACTTCACCTACGAAGCTGAAATTTGGCAGTTATATTTTATAGGTAGAAAATGTCAGCTAAGAAAGTATTTTGTTACAGGTGCATGGTGGAGCATGCTTATCCTACAGACTCTCGAAATCTACAGTTCCATTCCGATCTGCACACAATTTCGCACGCTTTACTTTCAAAACAAGAGAAAGGACACCGTCTACCTTAAGTTTCATACATTGTTTGGGGCAGGGTACTTTGCAACATAAAAATGGATCCCTAAATACCTTGGTCGCGCTCATATCTTAAGAACGACTCGACCGATTTCACAGATTCATTTTATTTATTTATTGTTATTCACAGAACAAGGGTTGTAGGAAATAAAACTGAAATATTTGAGAACAAAAAAGTGCGTTTTTCAATGTGATCCTGCGTTTCTATTGCATAGGAATGTATAGTTTTGTTCCGATATTGATGAAATTTAGTGAACATACGGAATGTCACTGTCTGTTTAAAATTTTGTTTGGTGCGTGGTGGAGGCTACTTAACTTACGGAATTTTACAAAATGCATAGTTTTGCTCCAACCTTGATGAATTTTGGCATCCGTGACCTTTAAACCAAGAGGAAAGGGTACATAAATGTTTGTATGGTACATGACAGAGGGTACCTTGCAGAAAAGTTTGCCGAGAGAGGGAAAGGTGGAAACGAACAGAAAGATGGGAGAGAAAGAGATGGATGCAGAGAGAGGAAGAAGGGATGTGGACTATGAGAATGTAGGATAAACAAACACCGGGCAACACCGGGTTTACAGCTAGTATTACAATAAAAAAAAGCATTCAGTTCTTTATTTAGAAATAGTGTTTCAAAAAGTCTTTATATAGAATTAGAGTTCCTTTTAGATATCTTAAAATTTTTTGTCGTCTTTAAATTCTTACACTGGTGTAATCATTCCTGTTCTTCTCAGCTTCAACACACTGATTTCAGCAAATAACGAGTTACGTTTCGCATCATTGGGCATTCTCTTAGACGTCATTCATCGATCGCTTTTGCAGTAAGTCTGTTTAATTAAATTATTAGTGACCCTGTTCGACTTGAGTGCCGGTTCATTTTACTAGTATTTTTCGACTGCTTTATTTTCATTACGAAAAGTAATCTTTTAATGGAACTCTTACTTCGTTTTCCAAGCCTTTGGTTAGTTCCTAGCCAACCGTACTGAAGTGATTGTTCGAGGTGTGACATAGTTCTCTTTATGTTTGCCTAGTGCAAACAGAATTAACTATTTCATCAATTTCAAGCCGAATGAAAAGAACACGAGCTGCACTACCAAACAGTTTTCAATTTTTGCTTCACGTCAAACAGAAAGACGTCAAATAAAAAACTGGAGTCCCCAACTCGGTTGATTGTGCTGAAGCTCAGCATTAATCCTTACCTGGAGGAAATCTGAAAGATGACAGGGCTTGGTTTCATATACGATGAGAGTTTGTACTATGATGCAACAAACTGCTCTGTGTAGGAAACTTCGCTTGCTTCTATAGTACAATTTAAAATAATCTTCCCAACACTGCTTCCTTGCTATTTTTGGACTGACGTCATTACAAATGAAAATAATAGCAGCTCAAATTCTGCGTTACTGAGTTGCGCTGAGATCGATTTGGATGATGAAAAAATTGTCACAGGAATTATAAAGTTTATTTCAATAAATTGATAATATCTGCAATACCCTTAATGCATGAGCAGTGAAAAAGTAGGAAGAGATAAACTTACTTCCATTTACCAGAATGTCGTTAACATTTGAAATTAACTGTAAATTTCGTTGTAAGTCACTGACTGCTCTTTTGAACAAATAATGCATGAATAAATCGGATTATTATCGGTCCACGGCACATGCAACAGTTTTTCAGGCGTCTGATTGTTTATGACGTCATATGTCCTTAAGTGTGTATCGTATGGCGACCAAACGTCCTAAGAGCAGGATCCATTGGCGGTCTACCACCACAACAGTCATTGGGTGCCATTGGCTAGTCACAAAACAATATTTCTCTTTAGATGTTTCTCTTTGCAGTCATCTCATGGTTAATGACATCATTTCTCTCGAACTATGAATGGTAACAATCTATCCTGCTAACAGCAGAAGACCAAGAGGTATATACCAGAAAGTAGTGAGTGGTTTGCAATGAATGATCATATTTCGTAATATACACAGTTGCTCTTGCGTATGTGTACCTTAACCATTTGTCTTTTCTAGTAAGAAATAAAAAAGAAATTATTTACGCCTTCATTACTGAAACAAGCTATAACGTTTCCATTCTAACTACGTCTCACAATATGTGTAAAGAAACTAAATTTGCTGTACTGTTTAACACCAAGCAGTTCCTTAACATTGCTACTCTGATATTCTTCTTTGACACATCTTACCACTTCTTAACGTTTGTTTTAAGGAACTTTGTCATTTTTAAAGCACAATCAGATTTTTCTTTTATTTTAATTTTTCCTCTATTTGACTCAAATCCGGTACATCACATGTGTAGCAGCTTTCGACTAAAGTGAAATAATACTTTGCTTCATAAGGGGAGAACAGCCACTGTACACCAGCAGACCTCACATAGTTTCCTGCCAGCCCTGTCCCACGGGCAGGAAGAATTCATTTTACGGCTTCGAGGCTGCGTCTGCCTTGTTAACTGCGGATTAAGCGGGAACAGCGGGAGTACGGCTTCGCAGCAGGACAGCATGGGGTGCTGTTGCTTAGAAGGTCATTAGAGACGCACCACAAGTTCGAATGACTTAAGGATGGGGGAAGGAAATCGGCCGCGCACTTTGCAAAGAACCATCGCGGTCTTTCAACGATTCAGGGAAATCACGTAAAACCCAAATCTGTATGGCCAAAAAGGGGCTTGAACCGCCGACGTCCTGAATACGACTCCAGTGTGTCAACCTCTGTGGCGCCTCGCTTGTCGCTGTTGCTTGTATTTCTGCAGTCACTTGGTTCGTTTTCCAATTTGTTGGGAAACTGCGCCATCGGAAAATTAGTTTGCCTCTCCTGAAATGTGCCAACTTTAGCTATTTGTTCAAATGACAGCTCCATAGATTTGATATGTATTTCTTGAGAACTCACCAACCATATTAGTTACAAACCATACTCCATGAAGTTACGCTTCCAGAGAACAACATGCTGTTCACAGGTTGCAGGATTGGTTATCAGGCCACTGTCCTATGGGGCCATGTCAAGCAGGTCTCTGAAACAACATATGCTACATCGTACCGGCCAACTAACTGGCCTGTGGGCCGACTTTTCTAACCTGGTGACTCACATACGGTACTGTGTCGCTATACTGTGTAAGCGGGAACACTGGAGGAATGAAAAATGTTTGTATAGCTTATCGGACTTAACAGCGGGGTCATCAGTCCCTAAACGTACAAACAACTTACGAACTAGCTAACACTAAGGACGGCACAAATATCCATGCCCGAGGGGGGATTCGAACCCCCGACCGTAGTGGCCGTGCAGACTGGAGGAATGAATTGCAGGGTTGCCGCATATGGCAGAACCATCCCGCACCGACCTCCAGACTGCCTTCAATACTGCTAAGTTTCGTATTATGCCGTGCAAGGAAATTCGAAAATTGAATTTGTAGATCGAAGGAGCGGTGTTATACAATTATTGGATGTTGGAGATTTGCAGTAGCATTAAACTTATAAAATTGTGGGAGCCGCGTTATTACCATACATTTTAACTGAGGTATAGAAAGAGGGGCTAATACAAAATGTAGTTTCCATTGAATGATGAGAGATAGAATACATTATCAATCCTACATGTGAAAGAAAAGGAAAAGTTGAATGAAACTTTCACTCTGCAGCGGAGTGTGCGCTGATATGAAACTTCCGGGCAGATTAAAATTGTGTGCCGGAACCGGGACTCGAACCTTGGACCTTTGCCCGGCAGTGAGCGATAGAGCGCTTGCCCGCGAAAGGCAAAGGTCCCACGTTGGAGTCCCGGATTCGGCACAAAATTTTAATTTGCCAGGAAGTTTCAAACGGAAAAGTTGGTTGCTAGTTCTTTTTTACCGGCACTATCATGACTACAGTTGAAGCCGAAAACCAGTAAACTAAATAGTAAAAGACGTATAGAACACGCAAAAATTGTAATCAAAATTTACAATGATATTATAGCAAGAACCGACGGAAGAATCAGAAAGCCTGCGATCTTATCACTGGGTTGGATAATATGAAAGAACGGCATTGCCATTGACTGACTGCATATGTGTCACATCACAATATGTACCACATTCCATATTCACAGAATATATGACAACAACTGCGAATGGGCATAGCTGGAAAAGTGTACCCAGCCAGGATTCGAACCCGGGTCTCTTGCTTTCTAGGCAATTGCGCTAACCCCCTACACCGCTGGGTACACAGTGATCACCGCACCTGCAAGGACTACCTAAGCACGTCTCCCGTCAGATACAAATTCCCAGCTTCACCCTACCCACAGTATTCAAACTCGTAGTTATGAAACTAATTCCCGTAAGACTAAGGGCCACATTGTAAAAAAAAAAAAAAAAAAAAAAAAAAAAGGATCATTAAAACTTGCTGACACCGTGTTAAAAAACACTTCTATTGTAATTAAATTAAGTAGCTAATCGAGACGGTTACTCAGAAGGCATAACTTTACCTCATGTCGTTCGAATTTCTGAATATTCTTGGCCATTCGCCGCTGGTTTGCTTCAGGGTGCAGATCTTTCCAACAAACACATTGATAATTGTTGTAGCTAAGAAATCTATCGTTCACTTCTGTCAGTAAGCTATCTCAAATCGCTGCAGCGCACATTACGACACCTGAACAGTACGGCTGATCCCAATGAGTCGTTGCCCAGCGACGTTCATGACTCCGTAGCAGAGAGCAACAATCACGGAGCTACAAAAGAATACAGATGCCACTACAGACTTAACGCTATAGTTTCTTTGAAAACGGCGCCTCTATCTCAGGTACCCATTACATTAGCTGACTACTCTTTATTTTACTTCCAAATTTCAGTCGTGTGCATACAGCTATTGCTTTCGGCAGTAACACAGCTTCGGGTAGGCATTTGTAAATGTATGTTTTCTAAGTTTATTTGTTCCAATAACATTACTCGTATCGCTTGATTAATGTAACTTTATGGCCGGCCGCAGTGGCCGAGCTGTCTGCAGCGCGCCAGTCACAGTCTGCACGGCCGCTACGGTCGGAGGTTCGAATCCCCCCTCGGGCATGGATGTTTGTGTCGTCTTTAGTATAAGGTAGCTCATAAGTAATTTGTAGGTTTAGGGACTGATGACCCCGCAGTTAAGTCTCATAAGATCTACAAACATTTGATTTTGTAACTTTATGTTACACGTTTCAGATATCTTAGAAAAGAAGACAATGATGTGAAAAGGCTGCTTTCTTGATGTCTCCTTTTCGTTAAAGCAGACTGATAAAACAAATGTTCGGACCTTGTCCTATTGCTGAAAATTCTGAGCACAAATTTTGCTACGTTTCCACTGTACCCTGTCTTTCCGTCTCAGAGCGTATCAGGTTTGTTGCAAGTCGCTAAGTGCTCTCATTCTTAAATAGTCTACGAATAAAGTCTTTTCAATCAGACTTTCATGATGCGGCACTTTTTATCGCATCAAGTTGTTTATAACGTCACGTTTCCTGCAGCATATACTGCCAGCCGTAAATTCAACTAAATACCGAGGAGGAACATTTACGAACAACTTTAATAGGAGAGAACACGTAGAGAAAAACGTAGCGAAGGCGAACTAAAGGCTACGTTTGATTGGCAGAGCACTTAGAAGATGCAACAATTCTATAGAACGATGTACACTACTATACTTGTGCGCCTTATTTTTGAGTATTGCTGCGTTTGTGGGATCCACCTCAAGTCTGACTGACGGATGATATACAGAAAGTTCAGAGAAGTGGGACTTGCTTTGTATTAACGCGATATAGGGGAGGGACTGACACCGAAATTTTGCACAAGATGTGATGGAAAACATTAAATGAAAGACGTTACTCGTTGCGGCGAGATATATTTCTTTCGCCAATTTCCTCTTACAAATCCGAACTTTTTTTTTAACACCCACTAACATACTGAGACATGATCAGCACATTAAAATAGGAGAAATCAGATAGAAAACGGAAAGATTTAAGTCTTCCTTTTCCTCTCGCGCTATTAGACAATGGATCGGTAGAGGAGTATCATAAACACGGTTCTATGAACCCTCTGCCGTGCACTTCAGTGGGATTTTCAGAGTATTTATGTAGATATAAATCCACCCACATCGAAAGTAGCTATCTTTCCAATTGTCGCTCATTATTCACATCCATTTACCGATTTTAATAAAAATTCGGACGTCAGTATCCCCTAAAGGGTCGTTGACCGTTTTCGCCGTACATAAAATCCTTTCGATTGTTAATGGAAACAAAACAGCGACGCTTTTGTCGCGCAAAAGACGTTCATGAACATTATTTGTTTGGTGTGACTTGAGTTACACACGGGAAATATCTCTCGAAACACCAGAGATGTGTCTGCTGACTCTTAGGAGAGAGATCTTGAATTGTTGCACCGGAAACAACGCCTGTAATGCAGTCGTGTTTCTGTTCATACTTTATAATTACCGCACGAATCGCAGAACGAAGCGAAAAAGCTTGCTTTGGTTTTTAGAAAGATTTACGGATACAAAAATCGTACCTATTCGGAAACCCAGTTGGACTTTTTTGACTAGTGAAACACATATCTTGTTTCTACGTTTATGCTGAAACGTTAGTAGCTAATTCCCACATGTGGACTGCAGTTATACTCTTAAGATAACCTTCTTGTGACGGAAGAGTCCAGTGATGCAGCCAGGATGTTCTGGGTGCGAGTTAAATTTTTAAAAATAAAGCCTATTGAATTTATTAATCCATGACTTTTTACAGTTTTTTTATAATTTATCCATTTATACTACGAAAACAATTGCACAAAAAATAAAGTGAGTACGCTCGCATTACTTTGAAAATGGAATAGGAGCAACTTGGTGGAAATGGAGAGTATAAATTCAAATGTTAAAATGTTTGTATAGCTTATGGGACTTAACTACGGGGTCATCAATCCCTAAACTTACAAACTACTTATGAATTAGCTAAGGACGGGAGAAATATCCATGCCCGAGGGGGATTCGAATCCCCGACCGTAGTGGCCGTGCAGACCGTGACTGACGCGCGGCAGTCCCCTCGGCCACCGCGGCCGGCAGGAGAGTATATAATCAGCAGGTAAAATAATTAAGCAGCTCCTATGTTACTAGCCAAAGAGAAAGGTCCTCACAGTTCAATGCACATGACACTGAGTGTAAAAACTGAACTATAATAACACTATTGTTATTCAAAAATGTTCAAATGTTTGTTAAGCTTATGGGACTTAACTACGGGGTCATCAGTCCCTAAACTTACAAACTACTTATGAACTACCTTATACTAAAGACGGCACAGATATCCATGCCTCAGGGGGGACTCGAACCCCCAACCGTAGTGGCCGTGCAGACCGTGACTGAAGCGCCTCAGTCTCCTCGGCCACCGCGGCCGGCCACTATTGTTGTTCATAGATTTCCACTCGGTGGCGCCGCTGAGCTGCTAAGCGGCGTGTCGCCTCATATGAACAGCCGGCTCGTAACTTCAGCATAGCAGTAAAAAAAACCGCTCATAGTAACAGCAGCACACGTTCTCAGTGGCGGCATCACGTTGGCGCCCCTTGGTCACGTTCACTTGCGCTTGGCAAGTTATAGTTACATTGTGATTTATTACATGTGTACTATTTCAAATTTCCGGTGCTAACTTGTTTAAAAAAAAAATAATAAAAAATGAAAACAATAAGAAAAAAGGAAATTAAAAAATCTTTGAGGGGTGTTTGGGAGGGGCTTCCCGTCTTTCCCCCCTGGCTGCGCCACTGGTTACAGCACATATTGCAGTAATAACAACGGCACCGCCTGCCTTTCCTGAGAGGCAACCCATGATACATTGCGCCGCGGCACAGGCTTGGTATTTTCCTGCTTTAAAGAGCGCCGCCTACCCCTGAAAGGAGCCGCTTCCCAGCAGCACAGCGAATCACGTATGCCGCACATCGCGCCGACATTCCATTGTGCGCCATGTTTGGAATACCCTGTCTGGACGGTCAAGGCTGGCGTATCCGAGATTTCCACTAGAAATGTGTCCTCCGGTGACATGTTACTGGGACGCTCCAGCCAGTGAGAGGCCTCCACGGAGACTATCATATAGGTTACGTACTACGAAAAACACCGTCAGGTAAACGGAAACCAGGATCACTAGGCCATGCCACAATCTTCCGGCACTTCAACAAAGGGGATCTGCAGTTTCTTATACATTTTGATTACAACGAAAACAAGTGGTTCGCACATTCATGTCTGTTGGTCTTCCTTGTCGTTATAACATACATGAATGCGAGTACTAGTGGGTTTTTGTTATAATTAAAATTTACAACAAAATGCACATTCCTATTTTTAAAGGGCCTGCACTAAAACTCGTTGCCGTTGACAGAAACAGTATGTGCTAACAGCTGTATAGTATCGGCAACCTCTTTTGTGTTCATGACTGAAACAAAGGAGTAGTATTTTCCCGCTAATTGGTACTGTCATTATGTACTTTACAGACGGTACTGATAATTCCAGAGTTTGGAGTCACCATATGTGCCTCCACTATTTGTTTATTTATTTATATTTAACTGGGTATTTAGTTTCAAAGCAGGCATACTATGCCAGATCTTCTCGAAAGATTGAAACATCTCCATTAAAGAGGTCACTGGTTTGTTCCGAAATAAAATTGACCTATTTACATAGACTGAAGTAATGCGTACAAAATTATGTTAATAGATTTAATTTTAAATATTTCATTTGATTCAATGATGGTGTGTCGTAATTATCCATACATGTGTGTGTGTGTGTGTGTGTGTGTGTGTGTGTGTGTGTGTTTCTCACATTTCCTCTTAAACTACTGTACCAATTTCATACAAATTTTGTACATATTACTTACCATCAAGCAGCAATCGCATTGTGGGTAATATGCACCGGTGACATACACTTCAGGAAACATGGCGTTACAAACAATGTGATGCGAGAGTAACTGACGCATCATGTGACGTCTCATTAACGTGGATTTACTTGTCGACCATTTAAGAATGAGAACACTTAGTGACTTGCAACATACTTGATAAATAATTTCCAACCTTCAAAAGCCTTTCCTCGCTGACCACCGTTACAAACTGACGAAAGGAAAGAAGCTCACTATTTTCCAGCTGTTAATGAAGCGCAACCGCGGCATTCGATATAAGGTCGCAATTTGTTACTTACGTTACTTATTGTAACAGTCAGGCATTTTGCACGGCAGACGTTAACGCTTGATGTCAGTAAACGTCAATCCACGTTTTTGTCATATGTTGGTTATAACAACACATAACAAGGGAAACAATTACAGAATATACGATACCGTTTTTAAAAACACTCATACACGTGAAAATCTGTCTATTAATAGATGTTTACTAAAAGTAATACCTTTGTACCATCTGTCAAAACTATTATGAAAACATTATTTCTCATCAAAATAGTTTTTAAGTTCACAAACATGTGTAAAGTAATTGTTTATGACGTTTATATCACATACTTCCGAACTGTAAATGCTACTATTAGTTAAAAACAACTAATAATTCAAACCAAAAAATACGTCAACCCTTAAATGATACCAAAATCCATATTTGATAAAAACAGATTAATTTTTATTCACTAGCTCAATTTCAAAACACTAATTCACAAAACACCTGTTATTTCGATGTAACTGATATAATATTTAGTAAATTCCAGTAAATGTTGTATGCAAGCAAACATTACTAAATTCAACAACACAACCTATACAAAATGTCTATATTATCAGATTAACACTTTCTTTTGTCTATTATATCTACATTGATATTCAAAAAGTCCATCAATTTTTTTGTTAAATCCATATTTACTCGTACAAATATTGTTTTGAATGAAATTATTTCGACTTCACATCAGAGTAGCACTAGTAATTAGGTATGCTCTACGAAAGTAAATGTAAGATATTAAAAGCGAGCAGTTGCGAAGTTTTGCTGGTCTAGTTGGTCTGTTTGTACCATATGTATATCAGTGTCGTTATAACTATGATACTGAAGTTTATTTATTTATATTTAACTGGGTATTTAGTTTCAAAGCAGGCATACTATGCCAGATCTTCTCGAAAGATTGAAACATCTCCATTAAAGAGGTCACTGGTTTGTTCCGAAATAAAATTGACCTATTTACATAGACTGAAGTAATGCGTACAAAATTATGTTAATAGATTTAATTTTAAATATTTCATTTGATTCAATGATGGTGTGTCGTAATTATCCATACATGTGTGTGTGTGTGTGTGTGTGTGTGTGTGTGTGTGTGTTTCTCACATTTCCTCTTAAACTACTGTACCAATTTCATACAAATTTTGTACATATTACTTACCATCAAGCAGCAATCGCATTGTGGGTAATATGCACCGGTGACATACACTTCAGGAAACATGGCGTTACAAACAATGTGATGCGAGAGTAACTGACGCATCATGTGACGTCTCATTAACGTGGATTTACTTGTCGACCATTTAAGAATGAGAACACTTAGTGACTTGCAACATACTTGATAAATAATTTCCAACCTTCAAAAGCCTTTCCTCGCTGACCACCGTTACAAACTGACGAAAGGAAAGAAGCTCACTATTTTCCAGCTGTTAATGAAGCGCAACCGCGGCATTCGATATAAGGTCGCAATTTGTTACTTACGTTACTTATTGTAACAGTCAGGCATTTTGCACGGCAGACGTTAACGCTTGATGTCAGTAAACGTCAATCCACGTTTTTGTCATATGTTGGTTATAACAACACATAACAAGGGAAACAATTACAGAATATACGATACCGTTTTTAAAAACACTCATACACGTGAAAATCTGTCTATTAATAGATGTTTACTAAAAGTAATACCTTTGTACCATCTGTCAAAACTATTATGAAAACATTATTTCTCATCAAAATAGTTTTTAAGTTCACAAACATGTGTAAAGTAATTGTTTATGACGTTTATATCACATACTTCCGAACTGTAAATGCTACTATTAGTTAAAAACAACTAATAATTCAAACCAAAAAATACGTCAACCCTTAAATGATACCAAAATCCATATTTGATAAAAACAGATTAATTTTTATTCACTAGCTCAATTTCAAAACACTAATTCACAAAACACCTGTTATTTCGATGTAACTGATATAATATTTAGTAAATTCCAGTAAATGTTGTATGCAAGCAAACATTACTAAATTCAACAACACAACCTATACAAAATGTCTATATTATCAGATTAACACTTTCTTTTGTCTATTATATCTACATTGATATTCAAAAAGTCCATCAATTTTTTTGTTAAATCCATATTTACTCGTACAAATATTGTTTTGAATGAAATTATTTCGACTTCACATCAGAGTAGCACTAGTAATTAGGTATGCTCTACGAAAGTAAATGTAAGATATTAAAAGCGAGCAGTTGCGAAGTTTTGCTGGTCTAGTTGGTCTGTTTGTACCATATGTATATCAGTGTCGTTATAACTATGATACTGAAGTTTATTTATTTATATTTAACTGGGTATTTAGTTTCAAAGCAGGCATACTATGCCAGATCTTCTCGAAAGATTGAAACATCTCCATTAAAGAGGTCACTGGTTTGTTCCGAAATAAAATTGACCTATTTACATAGACTGAAGTAATGCGTACAAAATTATGTTAATAGATTTAATTTTAAATATTTCATTTGATTCAATGATGGTGTGTCGTAATTATCCATACATGTGTGTGTGTGTGTGTGTGTGTGTGTGTGTGTGTGTGTTTCTCACATTTCCTCTTAAACTACTGTACCAATTTCATACAAATTTTGTACATATTACTTACCATCAAGCAGCAATCGCATTGTGGGTAATATGCACCGGTGACATACACTTCAGGAAACATGGCGTTACAAACAATGTGATGCGAGAGTAACTGACGCATCATGTGACGTCTCATTAACGTGGATTTACTTGTCGACCATTTAAGAATGAGAACACTTAGTGACTTGCAACATACTTGATAAATAATTTCCAACCTTCAAAAGCCTTTCCTCGCTGACCACCGTTACAAACTGACGAAAGGAAAGAAGCTCACTATTTTCCAGCTGTTAATGAAGCGCAACCGCGGCATTCGATATAAGGTCGCAATTTGTTACTTACGTTACTTATTGTAACAGTCAGGCATTTTGCACGGCAGACGTTAACGCTTGATGTCAGTAAACGTCAATCCACGTTTTTGTCATATGTTGGTTATAACAACACATAACAAGGGAAACAATTACAGAATATACGATACCGTTTTTAAAAACACTCATACACGTGAAAATCTGTCTATTAATAGATGTTTACTAAAAGTAATACCTTTGTACCATCTGTCAAAACTATTATGAAAACATTATTTCTCATCAAAATAGTTTTTAAGTTCACAAACATGTGTAAAGTAATTGTTTATGACGTTTATATCACATACTTCCGAACTGTAAATGCTACTATTAGTTAAAAACAACTAATAATTCAAACCAAAAAATACGTCAACCCTTAAATGATACCAAAATCCATATTTGATAAAAACAGATTAATTTTTATTCACTAGCTCAATTTCAAAACACTAATTCACAAAACACCTGTTATTTCGATGTAACTGATATAATATTTAGTAAATTCCAGTAAATGTTGTATGCAAGCAAACATTACTAAATTCAACAACACAACCTATACAAAATGTCTATATTATCAGATTAACACTTTCTTTTGTCTATTATATCTACATTGATATTCAAAAAGTCCATCAATTTTTTTGTTAAATCCATATTTACTCGTACAAATATTGTTTTGAATGAAATTATTTCGACTTCACATCAGAGTAGCACTAGTAATTAGGTATGCTCTACGAAAGTAAATGTAAGATATTAAAAGCGAGCAGTTGCGAAGTTTTGCTGGTCTAGTTGGTCTGTTTGTACCATATGTATATCAGTGTCGTTATAACTATGATACTGAAGTTTATTTATTTATATTTAACTGGGTATTTAGTTTCAAAGCAGGCATACTATGCCAGATCTTCTCGAAAGATTGAAACATCTCCATTAAAGAGGTCACTGGTTTGTTCCGAAATAAAATTGACCTATTTACATAGACTGAAGTAATGCGTACAAAATTATGTTAATAGATTTAATTTTAAATATTTCATTTGATTCAATGATGGTGTGTCGTAATTATCCATACATGTGTGTGTGTGTGTGTGTGTGTGTGTGTGTGTGTGTGTTTCTCACATTTCCTCTTAAACTACTGTACCAATTTCATACAAATTTTGTACATATTACTTACCATCAAGCAGCAATCGCATTGTGGGTAATATGCACCGGTGACATACACTTCAGGAAACATGGCGTTACAAACAATGTGATGCGAGAGTAACTGACGCATCATGTGACGTCTCATTAACGTGGATTTACTTGTCGACCATTTAAGAATGAGAACACTTAGTGACTTGCAACATACTTGATAAATAATTTCCAACCTTCAAAAGCCTTTCCTCGCTGACCACCGTTACAAACTGACGAAAGGAAAGAAGCTCACTATTTTCCAGCTGTTAATGAAGCGCAACCGCGGCATTCGATATAAGGTCGCAATTTGTTACTTACGTTACTTATTGTAACAGTCAGGCATTTTGCACGGCAGACGTTAACGCTTGATGTCAGTAAACGTCAATCCACGTTTTTGTCATATGTTGGTTATAACAACACATAACAAGGGAAACAATTACAGAATATACGATACCGTTTTTAAAAACACTCATACACGTGAAAATCTGTCTATTAATAGATGTTTACTAAAAGTAATACCTTTGTACCATCTGTCAAAACTATTATGAAAACATTATTTCTCATCAAAATAGTTTTTAAGTTCACAAACATGTGTAAAGTAATTGTTTATGACGTTTATATCACATACTTCCGAACTGTAAATGCTACTATTAGTTAAAAACAACTAATAATTCAAACCAAAAAATACGTCAACCCTTAAATGATACCAAAATCCATATTTGATAAAAACAGATTAATTTTTATTCACTAGCTCAATTTCAAAACACTAATTCACAAAACACCTGTTATTTCGATGTAACTGATATAATATTTAGTAAATTCCAGTAAATGTTGTATGCAAGCAAACATTACTAAATTCAACAACACAACCTATACAAAATGTCTATATTATCAGATTAACACTTTCTTTTGTCTATTATATCTACATTGATATTCAAAAAGTCCATCAATTTTTTTGTTAAATCCATATTTACTCGTACAAATATTGTTTTGAATGAAATTATTTCGACTTCACATCAGAGTAGCACTAGTAATTAGGTATGCTCTACGAAAGTAAATGTAAGATATTAAAAGCGAGCAGTTGCGAAGTTTTGCTGGTCTAGTTGGTCTGTTTGTACCATATGTATATCAGTGTCGTTATAACTATGATACTGAAGTTCTTTGGAGATGTTTTAACATAGGAAACCAAGTTGAACGCCATGCTAATTGGTATACAGTCGGGACTGGGAGACTTACTTTTGTTGGGTGATTTAATTTGCTTTAATACTCCAGGGGTATCTACTTCGAAATTACGCATACTAGCAGCTGTTCTGGAGTATTTGCTTCGTATTCTGTAGTGAAGGAATTTCTGAAAGCTGTGTTACTCAATTCTGCCTTTTCTGACTTAGCAGAACTCTCATCAGAATCATCACTATTTCTATCGTGTAATGAAGGTATCGTGTTCTGCCGCTGTATACTTTACATACGACCAGCATTTGTTAGAAATCTCTACGAAATTACGTGACAGGGTTTGGTTGTGGTAACCATTGTAAGTTTCTAGCATTGAAGTTCGGCAGGCCGCGGTGGCTGAAGGGGACTGCGGGGCGCCAGTCACGGACAGCACGGCCACTATGGTCGGTGGTTCGAATCCCCCCTCGGGCATGGATAGTTGTGCCGTCCTTAGTGTTAGCTACTTCATAAATAGTTTGTTAGTTTAGGGACTGATGAACCCGTAGTTAAATCCCATAAGCTATACAAACATTTGAACATTTCTGAAGTTAGAGCTAAATTTCTAGTTTCTGTAAAATGCTGTCGCGTTGAAATAGAAGCAGGCTTGACTTCGAGGGCAGGTAGTAGACTAAAAGCACGTTTATTACGAACTCAACATACGCGCAGCACTGACTGCCTCTCGGGCAGAGTGCTCTGCTGTTTATACACATACAGAATCTACCATTATATTATAAAGCGAGAAATTTCTGCCGGTGGACGGGATTGAACAGGCGACCTTCATCACCGCAGTCGGTGATGCTATCCCCTGCGCCACGCCGGCAGTCGGTTTACATGGGGGCGTTTAAATTTTTTCTTTCCTTTTGCAAGGATGATGTAATTTGTTTTGTGTACCACGGCGGGTCACACTCATCTAATGTTGAAGTAATTGTCGTATGTTTTGGTACAAGACTCGATAACCTTCTGCTGGAAACTAATAAATAAATGTTAGTGTTAAGGGTTTATATTATTTTTGCTACTCACTGTATGTCGTGAAACGTTAAAGGCTCTATAACATTACATCATAATGTACAGTCTCTTGTCCTGAATGTGGATGATTTCATCAACCAAGTGGAAAAGTATAACACTGCCTTACTTTCATGTCCGTATCTCTACACAGAGAATATGAACTCGTGTCGTGAATCAAATATGGATTTCTCAGCTACTTTCCAGGCTCTCTCGCTTTGTATGTGCTCAGTTACACGTAAAATTAGCTACTTAAAATTTAAGATAACAAATGTGTAACATTTGCGTATTGTAGCGGTTTCGCAGCCAGCAGTGTCCTTCTGACCGGGAAGCGGGCTTTCTTGGCCATTAGTTTGCGTCGGAAAATTTATCTCAGTTACGGAACCCCAATACGTCTTCAGAACGGAGGTATGTAATACACGTCGGAGGATTATCTGGAAAGCTGTCTGGCGTGTAATATTTCACCCATATGTTGGCTTAAAAGCATTCGCAAAGTGCAGCAATTTTTAAAGCGATGTATAACGATACGCGAAACTGAAGTTAGAGATAGCAGAGCTATAAATTGGAACGAGTGTTTAGAAAAATACGATACCTCCTCAGTCAAACATATACGAATAAGTGAAACGAGGAGACATTTAAATAGCCTCTCAAGGCGCTTTTTCCGGAGCACAATACGTAATAATTATTCTACAGAATTGACCGGACTTGGAATTTACGCTTAGTGAAAAGACTGCTACTCTCAGCATATCGGCTACTGAGCACTTTACCGAGCGAGGTGGCGCAGTGGTAACGCACTGGACTCGTATTCGGGAGGGCGGTGGTTCAAATCCATCCCCGGCCATCCAGATTTAGGTTTTCCGTGATTTCCCTAAATCACTCCAGGCATATTCCGGGATGGTTCCTTTCAAAGGGCACGGCCGATATCCTTCCCCATCCTTACCCAAAATGCCAAGCGTTAGCTCCGTCTCTAATGACCAAGTTGTCGACGGGACGTTAAACCCTAAGCTTCCTTCCTTCCTACTGAGCAATTTCACATCGAGGCTCCTAAGAGTAATAAAATATAAATAAATAAACAAATAAATAAAAAGGTTAAAGGTGGTTCTGTCCTCATGTTACAAACTTTCAGCGTTGAGGAAGAAAAGTGAAAGTGTGTGTGTTGTCGTTAGGTTAGTTTACCTTAGGTTAAGTAGTTTGTAAGTTATGGAGTGATGGCCACGCAGTTTGGTCCGATAGATTTACAAACATTTGGACATTTTTGCACATGTAATAAGGGTAAAGAAGAATAAGGGGAGGGAAACGAATTACCTTAGCTGCACTAGGGCACTGGGGGCAACAAGTGAAAAGTTCAGCCATGCCGGGCTTCGAACCCGGGTCTCCCGTTTCGAGCCAGCGGACACTGTAACCTCTTTGCATCCGTGCTTCTCCGCCTAAAATTCTCACAAGTCACACACTACGGCTATAGTGCCCCTATCGTCCATGTGCTCTTTTGTTCGTCATTTCGGATTCCCGCACGGGGTTCAACTGTTTGTAGGCCTAAGGAATCAAACTAATGTCATCGGTCCCTAGACTAGACCGAACACTGACGATACCATACACCCCCATACCCCCGATCGAGGTCGATTTCCGCATCCGCGATCAAGTAATGAACCACTCGTAGTCGTCGCGTTAAAATATATACGAGTATATGGAATGGTGTGGTGCCCCGTTCTTCCAGACATTTCAACAAAAAAAAAAAAAAAAAAAAAAAAAAAAAAAAAAAAAAAAAAAAAAAAAAAAAAGACAGTACTTTCGGTTCGCAGCCACGAGTCCACATAAGCTATACAAAACAACTCATGTACCATTTACAACTCTACAACTCTTCCTCGCCAACTCTGTCCACAACCAATAAGAAAAGACGTATCGTAAAAGCAAAGAATATTTATAAACACTAATAGAACTTAACCGAAATACGAGGCTTGTGAAGTTTTTAGTTGTGTTAATTGTACAAGCAGATCCACCAAAGAATTAGAAAATGGCATATCTTATTCCTTTTCATTAGAAAGGATGAGAAAGAGATCGCATCAAAATGTTCAAATGTTTTTATAGCTTATGGGACTTAACTACGGGGTCATCAATCCCTAAACTTACAAACTACTTATGAACTAACTAAGAGTAAGGACGGCACAAATATCCATGCCCGAGCGGGGATTCGAACCCCCGACCGTAATGGCCGTGCAGACCGTGACTGGAGCGCCTCAGTCCCCTCGGCCACCGCGGCCGGCAAGATTGCATCAGTTACATGGGTATTAGTATCACTGCAGCAATGGAGACTCTGTGGAAGAGTTTTAAAAGACTGGCTGGAGGAATAAATTGTTACAGGGGAAGAAGAGTGATTTACCAGAGGACGATCTTGTGTTGATGATGTATTTACAATAAAATAAGTCAAATAATAGAGAAAAGACAAACGAGAGGCAGAGACACACACATGCTGTTTACAGATTTATATAAAGCATATGATACAGTACCAATAAAGGGTAACATGATGACAGTACTTTTCCAAGAAAATATATTATGGCAGTAAAAAATGTACGAGGAAATTAGGATTAAAGTAGGAACAGGAATCTTGAGAATAATATGACCTATTAAACCCGTTACAAAAGAGAGCTGAATGACACTCTTTTTTAATTGTATCTCAACGTAGTTCCTTAAGCATGGATGTAGATGTATCTTCTTTGCCGTTGATTAGGTGGTTTTGGCTGCAGATGAGTATGACGTAAAGTACACAATAAAAGCAATAAATCCTTAAATCATATGATAAGGCTGATCTAAAAAAAAGGAAATAACATTAAAGTTTGGCTGAAGTATAAATATCTAGAAAAGTAATATTTAATCAGGGACCCAGTAAAAATGAAACAAGACAGTGAACGGTACAAGTTAGTCAAGCAATAAATTGAATTCCATCCTCAGGTCAGATAAAATTATGAAAGAGACCTACGTAGGTTATTTATCGTGTCAGAAGCAAACAAGAACATTATTACATAAATTACCACATTACATTACTTCATACATTATACTCATATATTAAACCAAAGAATAAAATAAATACGTGTAGAAATAGATTATACTGACAAACATTGGTTAATTTTTAACTATACAGTGGCTGCCCAGAAATTAGTATCGTCTAGTGTATTTTATGTATCATTTATGCGGTCTTCCATAGTACACATAGTTGAAGGTAATGTACACTGCAGCAGATGTGATGTCTGCACGGCAACTCCACAGTCACACTTGAGAGACTCCATTTGCAAGCCCCATCTCTGCACGTTGCTCTTCGATCTTGTGACGTAGGAACGCAGTGGGTTGAGTTATTTCCATGTGGATCTTGTCTCTGTGTGACCTGGGGGAGAGCTTCTCGTGGTATCAGCCATTCCTCTATATGCCGGCATCTGGCCTGCCATCTCTTCTCCCAATGTTGTTGTGATGTGTCAGCTAGTGCTGATGTGCTGTGAAGTCTTTGCTGTGCTGGTTGATGGCAGTGTAGTGGGTGTGCTTTAGATGTTAATGGCTTTACTATTTCATTTTGTGGTGCTGTGTCCCGCCGGATGTCCGTCAAGGGCTACACCAGAGAAGGGCTACACCAGCCCGTGATGATGCGACAATTGTAGTTCAGAGCACCCTCAGCTCTCTTGGTATGAATGAATGTAAATCATATGTTTCAGTACTACGGAACATAACTTTAGATAGAGCCGAAACAAGGGAAATGACCAGAAGAGAGAAGAAAAGATTGGGAGATATGAAAATGGACTGTTCGAGAAGGAGTTGTAGAGACCCAAAGATTGATAGGATTCCAAGAATTGAAATCAGAACACGCTTGCAAGCTCCTGAAAGCATTACTAAAGAAGTGGAAAAACGGCGTTTAAAGTGGTATGGACATGTGATGTGGCTAGAAGATTAATGTTTCCCAAAAGAAAGTTCTATGTTGGCAGCCGCCTTCTAAGAGGGAAGGGGAAAACGACGAGCATAACGGAAGTAGCAAGTGAAGGAGGACATGTAGGGAAGAGATGTAAGAGAAGATATGTACGAAGGTAAAGAAGTTTGTAAGATAGGTTGCGAGATACGCCCTAATGATTTGTCATCAACTCGCTTCTTGTATATAAAATAAAAATGAGTTCACGAAATTTTATATAACATTCTTAAACGCTGTTCCAAATATGTGGAGACTGAATATTTTAAGCGTGGTGGAATCAATTTTTATGAGCAGCGAGTTATACCAGTTTATTTTTAAGTAAACGGAAAATCTATATCCTCTGGTATTGTAGGATTTGTAGTGTTTCATTGGCAAGATTACATTACAAGGTTACTTCCCAATGAACCTTTTAGGGTATATACGAATTACTTCACATATGGATCGAAGGGAGAATTATAGGTAAAATACTTATGTTCCAATATAATCTTGTTTTCGTATTGAGTACGGCAGGTCTCTTTATTCTCTGTGGTATATTTGTATAGTCGACCCTTAATGCGGCTTCATTAAACTTTATCAGCATCTCAACGATGCTCTAAGAAGGCTCGAAAACGGATGGCCATGTTGCCATTTTCAATATCGCTCGATAAACCTGTTCAGTATGTCTGGTATCAAACATTATCGGATTTCGTGCCGCGTCAGTTCTTAATAAAACCTCAAGCCTTCGATGACGGCCTCCATCGTCTTTGTCAGGACCAACGGACTCTATACTGCTACTGTGATGGCCTTAAACAGCCCATGAACTGCTTCCATTTGGTCAGATTCTTATTGGTCGGCTTTTACGTTATGTTGTCACAGATGGTGTCAGCGTCTGCATTGGTGTGTTCCACACATTAGGGTAATTAGGGTTAGAATGCTTTGTAAGCAGTCTATTTTTCCAGTATCAACCCAATAAACCAGAGCGCAACGCCAACTTCGCCTGCAACTTACGGAATTTCACAAATGTATAAAAATTATTTAGCACTATCCTATCAAAATCTGTGGGCAGAATATACTGAAAATATTTGGACGTACACTGTTTAGTATATAAAAGCGTGCGTATAGCTGGAAAACGTACATTTCATCGCTCTTTGTGTGGTCTCCTTAGCTACAGGCTGGAAAATAATATAAGTGACAGCTCGAGACTTTTCAGAAAAATTTCCGCAGAAAATTATAGGATGTGTTGTGTCTTTCGGCCCCAATTTTTTGGTACTCGATTTTTTTTTAACTGACTACTAACGCTACCTGTAATTTTGACAATTACTGCGGACCTTGAGGCGGTCTTCAAGCGTGATGTGTGGACTTTCTCGAAGCCCATCTAGAGGAGAAAGAGGCACGCAACCCCGGGACCGGAAACGACCAGTTCCCTCTTCTCCTGCCTGTGTGTCAAGACTTCAAGCGCGAATGCACATAATGACCATTTTATGTTGTAAACAGACCACAGGAGGGACGGCGGTGTCCCCTGTCCTCGACTACCGCTGTACTTCACGCCACGATATGGTCGACAGCCAACGGAAGCTCCCCTTGTCACACAAGTTTTTGTAACGAGGCAGGGTAATGGAGGGGAACCCTTTGGCGAGCTTGAAACTTCGAGCACAATTCACAGGAAACTGAGCTATTCTCGGCTAGCTGCTTTACCACAGCGTTTACCGTGAAACGTGATTGTCTGCGTTTAATTTCCTGGCCGGCGCAAAATTTTCAGTTGTGGGATGGGTTTAAAAATTAACAAAATGTATATTATAAGGACTTGCTATAGATTAATGACGTTTCTCATACGGTAAAATTAAGTGATTTTAATGAAGAGTGCCCGGCTCCGAGAAATTAAAGAAATATTCTTTATAATATTGCAAAATCTTCTTCAAATTTTATTTATTGGTCACTAATCTGTTTTCAGCTTCTTGGGCTATCTTCAGGAGACTGCCAACGGAATGTCACCGACACAGATGAAATACGCGACTTAACAAGATATTGCCGCGAGACGCGAAATTAACCAACTGCCGGCGTTATTATCAATTCCAGAATGTTCTACATGTTTCTTATATTCACTTGTAATTTCTACAGGTTTCTTATGTTCACTATTCATCTAATTTCTGGTACATTCTGTCTGTGTATACATAATAGCAGAGCGCTCTGCCCGAGAGGCAGTCAGTGCTGCGTGAATGTTTCAGTTCACAATAAACCTGCTTTCAGTATAAGTGCTGTGTTTGCTTGACAACCCTGACTCCAAAGTCAAGCTTGGTTCCATTTCAACTCGACAATATTAATAAAAGATGTACAAATTTTAACACGGGAATGTGCTTTTGTTGTTGTTCTGGTCTTCAGTCTGGAAACTGGTTTGATGAAGCTCTCCGCCCCTCTCTATCCTGAGAAAGCCTCTTCATCTCCTCATAAGAAAGGCAACCCACATCCATTTGAATCTGCTTACTAAATGCGTCTCTTGTTCTCCCTCTGCGGTTTTTACCCAACATCCAATGCTAAATTCACAATTCCTTGATGTCTAAGAATGTGTCCTACCAAGCGATCCCTTCTTTTAGTCAAGGTATGGCAATAATTTCTTTTCTCGCCAATTCCGTTCAGTACCTCCTCATTAGTTACGCGAGTCACCCACCTAATATTGAGCATTCTTCTGTAGCACCATATTTCAAAAGGCTATCCTCTTCCTGTCCGCACTGTTTATCGTCCATGATTCACTCCAATACGAGGCAACACTCCACACAAATGCCTTCAAAAAGGACTTCCTTACGCTTAAATTAATATTCGATGTTAACAAATTTCTCTTTTTTCAAAAATTGTCTTCTCATTGCCATTCTGCATTTTATATCCTTTGTACTGCGACCATCTATGTTATTTTACTGCCTAAGTAACAAAATTCATATACCACCTTTATTGATTCGTTATATAATCTAATTCCTTCAGCATCGCCTTATTTTGTAAGAAAGTCTTAGAAAATGACGGGAATATATTACATTAATTGCGAGTCTATAGTTCCCTGATCTCAACTTTTAACCTTCTCTGATATTTCGTCCAAGTATAGGTTCGTGCACCATCTGCAAAAGTTAGACAAATTATATGAAAAACAAACCAGACTGACCGACAGTATGATTCAATGTGGACTAATTATAAGTGTGGCTTATGAAAATAAGCCAAACCCAAATGTAGTCAACTAAGTAAAAACTATAAATTTATTACGTTCATGTATCTAGTGAATCTTACTTCAGGACTGGATTTCGTCAGTTCACTGTGCTCCACATTCAAGTTTCAGCATTACTGATACGTCACTTTGACACGTACAACTAACTATTCACAGTAAGAAGAAAATAGTGGTTAGACACTCAAAGAATTTTTTATGAAATTTGCCGAATTCTGGCATTAAACCCATAGCATCTTGATTTCTACATAATTTAAGAATTCATGTCCCCATTGTTGAATACAACGTGGAATATATTTCTAATTTTTTTTTCACTTAAAATAAGTCACGACGCACTAAACTTATGATCTAGAAAAGAAAAAATAATTTTTCGCTTTTTCAGTAACATCTCTAGATCAAATGGTCTCTCAGGGAGCTGTGTGGTTCGTTGCACTTTTGATTAAATTGTCCCTGATTTCTCCAAGTCACATGAGATATTTTTTTATCTTGTCGTACCTGCTGGAAAGTAGATGTTATGTGAAAATAATTTCGTACATTACTTTTGTGAGAAATTTATACGCTGAGTTTTAGTACAATAATTTATGCTATTTAGAGCTAAATGCGCTTTATGGGTCTTTGAATACGCAAGAAGCGGTAACATAATCAACATATCGTTTCTATAGAACATGTTTAATTATCGCATCGTCTGTCGGTTCTGCTCTTATACATGGATTATCGTTTTTCATTCCTCCCCCTTCCTCCCTATTTTCCTTCTTCATTACCGACTTGTTGCCAGCTTCACAGCTAGCTACGTTAATCTTACACCTAAGAGGACATTCACTAGAATTTTTGGCTTTTCGAATATTATTTTTACATTACATTGTATAACAGTAACTCGATGCTACATTTGGTTTAATTATATGAAACGCTGAATTGTAAATATACAGAAACGCTACACAACTACAATATAATTAAAGATTTAAGTTGTCACTCTGGGTTTGCATTGTCATTTGCTACACGTTTCCAGAAGAGCCCGGGAAACAATGTTTTAGCTTCACACTGAATGTTATGAGTTGTAGTTTAAGATGAATGCGGAATTTTGTTTTGCAATTGATTACAGAATTAATTCAGCCGTTCTAACATAGATCCATAAAATTCAGCATAAAAAGGGACCCACGACATCTGATCTCTACAAATACATGTTCTAAGTACTGACTCCTTTGTGAAAACGATACTCACCCTGTGACGAAGATGTGCGTGAGACAATTGAATAAACAAGTGTCAGCTAGTAGAATGAATGTAACATTCCGCGCTTGTGATGTAACAAAGCAGTTTAACACGCTGGGCCACTGAAAGACAATAAACAGGCCCAGAGAGTGACACAAACTTGAGGGAAGCCCAAGGATAACAACCACTAGTCGTCCTAGGCTCAAGGAGGCCAAGAGCGCAACAAACGACCAAATTGAAGTACGAAGCACTAGGACAAGTAGTGCCCTTACCCCCTCCGACTCGATCAAAGACCCTTTTTTTTTTTTTTTTCTTAATATCACGAATCGGTTGTCAGCATTTAATCTGACAATTTAGTAATTTGTAATGAAAATTGGAGCATTAGAGCACACTTGATGACATCCACGTTCATTGTTATAGATCTGTGAATCGCAGTTCCCATAGGACACGAAAAAATTAAAACACGAGATTTCGCTACGTAGTTACTGAGTTCCTAAAAAAGCACGTTACTTGACTCGCCAGACATAAATCTTAACAAATGACACATATGACGTATCCAAAAAGCTTCAAAAGATATAGTATATGCCACCTCAAAGCACCAACAGAATCATAAACATTCTGAAATCATATACTGTTACAAAGAATATCATTGTCCTATACATTGATTACAAAAAAGATACAATATAAACATTCCACAGAAAACTTAGAATTCAGTGCAGAATACAGCACAAATCTAAAAACAAATATATGAACAACTTAACATCAATTGGCTTATTTACTGGGCATAGCTCAGTAGCACAGTGGTAGAGGGCCATTCTAAGAATCCAAAGGACCTGGGTTCGATCTCCACCAGGTCCTAGGATTTTTATCTGTCACTTTCCACTTCTTTCACCTCTGGCAGTGTTGTTGATGTGAAAAATATCGAGTAATCGAGTAGCACCGTGGGTCGGAACCCACGTTAAACTTACTTGCTGGGTCAGTTCGAAGGTCGGAGGAAGGCAACGGCATACCACCTCCAAACAGGACCATGCCTAGTAAAGCACTATGATGTTCAAACCAATCTTCGTATTGTTGACTTCTTTACCTTTTACTGTGACAAAATTAAAAATTTACCTCGATTTCAGTGGCAGAACATTTGATAGAATAGTGTAAGGGACGCTTCATGCTACAGAAAAACAAAGACTGAATATTTGCAACGTTAAAGCAAATCTTTGGCGAAGCACAATTGAAAAGGAGATTTAATAAACATCGGAAAACAAAACGTATAATTACTGACACATCATCTATGCGTGTTTGATTCTCTCCCAGTTTCGTGAACTTCACTTTTATCTACAGCTTCAGCTACCATAATATCCCTTCCCCCTCCGCATTGCAGTCGCATAAGAAATACTTATGGATTCAAATGAAACGACAGAAATTGCAATTAGATTGACTAAAATTTCTCGATAGAGTGAAAAGTCAATCTAGCAGACAAGTTTGGAACATTACGCAGATAGAATGCACTGCCGTATGATTAGATAAATTTCTTAAAGAAAGAGTTGTGATACAGTATTTAATCCCGTTTTGCGTCAGAAAATGTTTAGTGCTAGAAGTCAAGATACACTCGGCCAACAAGACCAGTACCAAACGTGGCAGTATCTGAAAATAATTGCATGCAGACTATTCTTTGGAATGTAACCAGAAATGGGATGAATGCAATAATTATACACGCCATAGAATATCGTATGAACTCTTTTCATCAATAACAAAAACTAAGGTTCAAAATATGATAGCGTATGTTCAAACAACGCACGGGTATGCTGCCGGGTGACGTCTTCGACAACCGCCGATATTTGTACAGGAGGACACCCTGCCATTCTCAAGGCACAACTGCACTCAAGGAAGCAATGTGCAAGCGTATTTAATACCTCGGTTTGCACAGGGTAAACAAGGAACATAACACACGCAGTACACTGCAGTACAAGTCAATGCAGAGTCAACACAACCAAAGATGACCAAACATAAAAAAAAATATCGATAGTGACTGTTAATCAACAGTTGTGGCAGCATTAATTTTGTTCCTCTGCTTTTTGCCGAGACACAGTCCAGGATTCCAGTCAGAATTTAAACAAAAACCACTATCTCTGTTTATAAGGTCGCTTGCTAGTATAATTTCAACAGCTTTCTTAATAAAACTATCCCAATAGGTGGAAGTGCATGTCAGAATCTCCGTGTTGTTGTATCCATAGGATGATCGGTGCCAAGACTGTTCTGCAACAGCGGGTTTGCCGGCCGCGGTGGCCGATGAGACTGAGGCACTTCAGTCACGGTCTGCACGGCCGCTACGGTCGGGGGTTCGAATCCCCCCTCGGGCATGGATATTTGTGCCGTCCTTAGTTGTAGATAGTTCATAAGTAGTTTGTAAGTTTAGGGACTGATGACCCCGTAGTTAAGTCCCTTAAGCTTAACAAACATTTGAACATTTTTGAACAGCGGATTTATTTGGCTGTTGTAAGCGCGTGTAACGTTTGTGTTCAATACACCGGTCTTGTTTGAACATTCATTACGGCGGGGGAAAGGTAAGGTTTCTTGATTGTGTATCTGTGACGACGTTTTAAATTTCTAAAATGAAAAGTGTAATGGTATATAGTGTCTTTGTTAGATACAAAGAAGAATTTCAAATATTTTAAGCACGAGGTCTCTTCAAACAAACTGGACTGTGTTTCAAAGTGAGTATTTCGTTAATAATAACTTTGCTCACATCTAACGCAGGAAATTCGTCTCTATCTTAGACATAACATGGCGAAGATAAAACAAAAGAATATTCAAGAAACCAGGTGAAATACAGGAATGCAATGACAAACAGAGAAAGAATACAGAAAGTACGTCATGGGCAAGCTCATGCCCTGTGAACATTGGCGCCTATTTAAACTGAGCATTAAGAAAATTCAAATGTTTGTTAAGCTTATGGGACTTAACTACGGGGTCATCAGTCCCTAAACTTACAAACTACTTATGAACTAGCTAATACTAAGGACGGCACAAATATCCATGCCCGAGGGGGGATTCGAACCCCCGACCGTAGTGGCCGTGCTGACCGTGACTGGAGCGCCTCAGTCCCCTCGGCCACCGCGGCCGGCGAGCATTAATACCTTCGAAGACAAAAATTGGAAGTACCGGAGACAACGTGTTCAAACTGTGTCTGCCTCTTTCTGGAACATAAGGCGAAGCAAAGAAGAGCAGAAAGTATTTCGCCAGAGCAGTCTCAGATGTAATTTTTTATGTCCTACGATCACGAAACTTACCTTCCTCCCGACTGTGGTTTATTTTTTTTAGTTTTGACGTGGTTTCAGTGACAGCAGTTGTTCCACCGAACGTGGCCAGCGTCAGTGCACGCATGGAAGTGTCGTCGGGAACTCAGCTGCGCCGTTTGCAGGTCCGTGGGGTGCTGTCCATCACTTCACAGTTCTGCGGCTAATTTCATTTTTGCGTCCTCTCTGGGGTCATAAATATCAAGGCTCACGTATCCCGTATGAAGTAACGGTGCAGGGAAAGCCCGGTTGCTTTAACAGAAAGTCGAGTCCGTGTCCAGCATTTCAAAAAAATCTTTGATGATCTAGTTTCCTCGTTTCTGGTATAGTTCATCTTTCACGTACTCGAAGTAGACACTGTTGTGGTTCTCTTACTAGAAATTTCTATGCCCAGACCTCAAAACTTTACAGACAACTAGTTTTCAAATCTTTAATGAACAAACGTAATATTCGATCATGTTTTCCACAGGAATGAATAGAATGTGACGGAATATAAATATGATGCATTTGGGTTACCACCAAACGTAATGTTGAGTCATGCTACACGTAACAGCTTAACGTCATGCCCCCACTACCTTTAGGAGGCATATTGGCTGTGTCGTCACAGTAGAGGTCCCTACGTAATTTTGCGGACTAGGTAAATAAAATTTTAGTAAGACGACTCTAGGGTTGATTTAAGTTCACAACCGACAGTATTCCAAATAATAATTATTTGTGTTACCTACAGTGCTGTAAATTATTAATTATTCTTTGTGTTTATTTATGTTCCATGCTAGACTAAATGTAATTGTTCCAGTGACCAATTGTTTTGTGTCTGTGTGTGTGTGGTAATTTGTGAGATGTGAATTTCCAAAAAAAAAAAAAAAAATAATAATTAAAAATCATAAACACAAGTTTTCTGTTTATTTTAACTGTCACACAACAACGACAAAGCCGAGATCGCTTCCTTCTCCGTCAGCAAGCAAGGTGTCGCAATGATAACGCACTGGAGTCGCATTCGGAAGTGCGGCGATTCAAATCCGTCTCCGGCCGTTCATATCTAGGTTTTCCATCATTTCGTGAAGTCGTTTCAGACAAATGCCTGGATGCTTCCCTTGAAAGGGCACTGTCAATTACCTTCCCCTTCATTGCCATAAAAAAAATCTGAGTTTGTGCTCCGTCTGTAATGACGAAGATGTCAACGAGACATAACCTTCCCTTTCTACAGAGTAGCTACATTCACTGTATAAGGAGCGATGAAAATGTTTCCTTTATAGGGCGTTGCTGCAGCTCCTGTTTCGGTAAGAAGCGACTTGTAAACAATTGATATGGGGAGGGGGGGCGGGGAAGGGGTAAAGGAATCGTAGGTAAGGGATTACTGTGGCGTTAGTGTATTTCCTGCTTGCATACAGTAAATGTGAAAACGTGAAGGATGCCGGTATTATTAACAAATGCGTTCAAACAGGGCCAACGTGCTGTTTGATTTTTTCGCTGTCGAAGGACAAACAGCGACTTTGGCCACAGCGTCTGTAGAAAACCTTCTCACAATAATCTGTACTTGCACGCCATTAGCCACCATCAGTCGCCACACATGCGCACTGTATTACAAACATTGGTACATCGTGCAAGAGCAATATCAGACGCCGATAACCTGCCCCACGAGTATAACTACCTACGCCAAGTCTTCAGGATCAATGGCTACCACGGTCTTGAAGTAAGTGAAGCGATCTCAGGATAGAAGCACTGTGAGACCATTGTCGAGGAAGAATACAAGAAACTGGCCTGTTCGCCGTTCTGTGCCGGGCAAAATAAGCTGCCTGCTGAAGAAACACAAGATCAAAGCAGTATTCAGGCCTCCGACGAAAATACGGCGGGTGTGGACAGTGTTACGTCAGACACACAGAAGGAACTGTCGAACAACGCCGGAAGGAACATGAAAGGTTTTATTGTTTACGATACACAAAGAAATCCACTTTTACCTGAGCGTGTTTTAGTAAACGGTCATCGAATCAAATTTGACGAAACCTCCCTAGTGGCATACGGCGATGTCGCTGGGCACCAGTGACGTCACAGCCGGCAATTACTGCATATAAGCCCATCCTAGCAGCCACTAGGCAGTCATATCACTTGGCAATGGCAAAGGAGTGATTGGCCAAAAGCTCGTGGAGTTTTAACCACTTGACGCAGACGGAAACCCGGCCACGGTGGATCGGCCGAGTGCATTGAGGCGCTATACTACGATGCGCGAGGTCGTTCCCCATCGGGGATGTTTGTGCTGTCTTTAGTATAAGTAGTTTGTAAGTTTAGGGACCGATGACCCCGCTTTACAAACATTTGAATGGTTGCACGGACACCCGAGAGCTCTGTATTCACGTTATCGCCGCAAGACTATGCATTGTTTCACAACAGCAGAGATCCATCGCTGAAAGCACACTGTGTATGGGACAGCAAATCTCTCTAAAGTCACCATTGTGGAATGGAGCGTTAATGCCATGTTGGTATATAAACGGGAATACTGTTTATGTTTGTTTTATGGGGAAAGTTCAGGAAAGTTCACTACTCACTCACCATCTCAACTGGACAGTTACTGAATTTTGACTGTTAACACTGAAAATAGATGGTTTTACAAGGTTTAGCATCATATTTTGTCGCTACTTTTGGTGCCTCAAACCTGACCTTACGACAAAAGGTAAGTTTACCACTCAAAAATATCCGTTACACGTGTACTACCGAGAAATGAATACATTCCCAAAGCCGCCAGTCCTGCAGCTATGAAGATAACATTGGAGGTATGTAAATTAACGTAGCGTACATCAAATAAAGAATTTTTCTAAGCCTTTTTATTATTGGTCGACTGCTGCCTACACGGCATTAAAATGAGCAGTCCTTGATTATTAATTAATGGTTGTAAACCTATCGGACCAAATTGCTAAGGTCATCAGTCCCTAGGCTTACAAACTACTTACACGAAGGATAATACACACGACCATGTATGAGGGAGTACTCTAACCTCCGGCAGGAGTGGCCGCGCAGTCCGTTCAAAAAAATGTTCAAATGTTTGTAGAACTTACGGGACTTAACTGCGGGGTCATCAGTCCCTAAGCTTACAAACTACTTATGAACTAGCTAAGAGCCGGCCGCGGTGGCCGAGGAGACTGAGGCGCTTCAGTCACGGTCTGCACGGCCACTAGGGTCGTGGTTTCGAATCCCCCCTCGGGCATGGATATTTGTGCCGTCCTTAGTGTTAGCTAGTTCATAAGTAGTTTGTAAGTTTAGGGACTGATGACCCCGTAGTTAATTCCATAAGCTTAACAAACATTTGAACAAGCTAAGACTAAGGACGGCACAAATATCCATGCCCGAGGGGGGATTCGAACTCCCGACCGTAGTGGCCATGCAGACCGTGACTGGAACGCCTCAGTCCCCGCGGCCGGCGCGCAGTCCGTAGCACGGTAACTTAGATTCGCGGCTACCCCCGCGTGGCAGCAGCCTTGACCTTGAAACTTATGATCAGAACGAGGCATATCCCTCTAGTTGTTATCGCCCATGGACGAAAGCTATTGGTGCCTTTGTTTGTTTACACAAGTAGCTCTTCATCTGATCTCTCTACTGAACAGACAATTTAATGGTGTACCGGAAATCGTACGTTCGTCATTCCGGTCTGAAGACAGCAACGCGAACTCCGTTATAGTTATCTGGAATGTTAAGTTTGTGGAAAGCGATCTGTTTACAATATTAATAAAAATACACCTTCATGTTGTTAAACCAAGATCGCCGATAAATAATTTTTTTTTCGCTCTCAGTCTGTCTAACACTTACTTGAGAAACTGTCATATTTTATCTTTTAATCTGATATGACGATCCATTTTGGTGACGTATGTTTTAATATGTTGACCATGCCTTTTATTCAGTTTGAATTTCGACGAGAGAGCCTATATTTCACATGTTCTCCTAAGGGAAGATGTTAAACATGTCTGAAGATGATATGAATCATCAAAACCGGCCAAGAGAAATAAATATATTTTATTGGCGATATTAGCTTCAAAACCTGCAGAAGGTATAGTTTTATTAATACCAAACTCTTTATTTTATTACATTATATTTTAATTTATTTTTATTTATTGATTTTTGACTTGGAAATTCATATGCTCTTGAGATCGTAAAAAATCTGAGCGACATCGTCAGTCAAGAGACCCGAACTTATTCTGTCGCTGCCGTTTGGTTTCGCTTGTTCTGTATGCGTCCGGTTATTGTATGAAAACGGTTTACGAAAATCGAAATACTTAGCCAAGAAATTTTGTTGAGTGCCTTTTGTTGCCTGATTGGTTTCTATAAGTAAGCTACTCTGAGAGTGTAACCACTAGTGTGTGCTGGAATGTCGTAGAGTGGACGTATGACACATTTACTCCAACGTCAGCGAGAGGAGAAATAGTACCCAAGAATATGCCGAATTCTTGAAGAGCATCCCGTTTATGTCCAGTACAACTGAGGATGAGGAGATGCTTAAACATAACGCAGTGAAAGAGAAAAAGAAAAGGAATATATTAAGCCAAAAGAATGGGAAGTGTAAACTGAAATATTGGAGATATATATACCGAATAGCAAACATGTCAGGAGGAACAAGAACACTTACCTGCCGAGACCTGAGAACTAGTAAGCAAAATGTTCCAGTACGTTACTATCGCTGCCGGCTTGATCACTATGACAACTCGTTTGGTTTCGCTCGTTCTCTATGCCTCTATCAATGGTCTGAAAATGATTAGTGAGCGAAATAAGTTGCAGGCATACATCGAGGTGTGCTCAGTAATGATACACATGTCACAGCGACAGGGATGGGGTCGTACAACATGGTCGTATGTGTACCGATGAAAGTCACGATTAGCAGTTGGTGTGCGTCACTCCAAGTAAATTTGAGGAGTACTGATAAAGAAGGACAGCTTATGCACTCAATGCGTGAAACATTCAACCTCGAATAGAACCAATTACGCATCAATCTCGATGAACAAACACGACACATGCATTTACGCAGTTTTCCCCACCGACCGACAATTGTATCTCTCCATATCGGTATCTCATGTGTTCTGTCATCTCATTGTATATTTCAACATCACTGTAAATGTCGACGACATGAACTGTATGTTTTGTTTAGAAAAATATTCAGTTGCAATACTTTCTGTTGTCAACAGTAAGGTCTCTTTTATTCTTAATCCTTAAGTTTCCATTTATTACCCCTCGCGTCTGACTCTCGTTTGTCTTACGTTTACACATAGAGATAAGGGTATGTTTGATGATGAATGATTGGTCAAAATACATGCTGGTTGCAATGGAAGGTAGACACAAAAACTCTCTGTTGAGCTATCCCGTAGCGGGTAATCATTTCACAATACTTTTGGATCTGTAAAAAGGTACCTGAAATATGCCCCTTCCATGACAGAACGATTGCGATTATATTTCAACAGAAACTGTGGTGTCGCACAAGTCCAAAGTTCGCGCCACCTACTTTCGCCGCGCGCCGCCATGCACGCACTGCGCGGCGTTCTTACGACGACAGCCACGAGCGCCCTCTGCGGCAACTCCGCTCGTGGCCACCAGTGAACGACATCGTTCACTTGGGACTGAGTTAGGAACCAGTAAAGACTTCGGAATCCGATAGGCACCAGTGAAGACTTGGCTATCAGTTAGGCACTAGGCAGGACTCTAGCTCAACTATGTATCAACATTCTGCAGTACTATGTAAAAGTTAAGTATTGTATAAATTCTGTGCAATATATATCTCGTTCTAATTTACTCTAGTGTTTCTAGTTTCTGGCTGCTCCTCTCCGTACCTGCACCAGCGTGCTATCTTTATTCCTGTGTCGGTCTCATTCCACTCGGCCACCGACACCTACGACGGAAACGAGACACAAAAGCTGCGACGAGGCTGGGACACAAAAGAAACAAGATAACAAAGTTGACTAAATCATAGTAACGCAACCCGTAACCGAAGTCCAAGGTCCCTTATACCAACAAACAATAAAAATCCTCGAACACATAACATCATCGATCTATTATTGGAGAGTTCCTTAGCATCATATATATTGAATGGCTCTAGTGTAGATAAAAACAACAAGAATGTCCAGTCAACATGGTCTATAAAAAGCTTATGTTAAAAGCTACAAGCACTTTTTATTTTCACCAGTGTGAGTGTCTCTTACTGCAAGCTCTCTGCATTTCGACCAACAGACAGCAGTAAAGAAATGAGGACGCATTCCTCTTCTATTGTCCGTGTGTTATTCGTAATTTCTAACGAGTGCATGCAACAGTTGTTTTAATAGAACATGCTGCAGTGCTTTCGCGAATAATGCAGCGTCGACGGAATTTTCAGACGCTCTTTTCTTCTTATATGTTTATTTGTTTCGGACAGTAAAACAACGCCTTTCGCTTGGATAATTTCTAACATTTTCCTGTACACTGACTTACAAAAATGAAGTTCGCTCTGTATCTTTCTCTACAATATTCAGAACATGTTACGTTATTTTTTATTTTATTTTTTTTTTTTTTATTACAGAATTTGGCCAATTATAGACCGCTTAGAATTTAAGACTATGGTACAATATTTTTCTTCTTATCTTCCCCAGAACTTCTTCATGCGTTGGCTGATGGCCTGCCTCTGTTCAATGGACATCACCCTCCTAGGTTGTTGTTTTTGTTATTGGATAGGATATTTTGCAGAATCGATCTGTAGCCTGAAATTTCCCCTGTCTTGTATTAAGTCTTCTGTGATGTTAAGTTTTCTCAAATCCCTTTTTGTCTCTTCCAGCCATCCTGTAGTGTTCTTCAATTTGGAAATGAAATTAAAAATTTTCTTTGTCAGCCTACTGTCTTTCATTCTGTAAATGTGTCCATAAAACTTTAATCTCCTCTTCCTTATTGAGTCTGTGATGGTTTCTATGTTTCTGTATAAATCTTCATTTCTTCTCTTCGTCCAATTGTTATCCTTGTTTTTTTGTGGTCCTAAAATTTTATTTTATTTTATTGTATTTATTTATTTTACTTTATTATTATTATTATTTTTTTTTTTTTGTTCGACTTCTTTACATCTCACAGTGATCAAATATGGACATTTTTGGTTTCCACTTACAGAAAATCTAAAGTCAAATGACACAAAGAAAACCACTAATTACAATTAAACAGCGCAACAAAATTTCATGAATATAAACGAAAATATTGCCAGAACATGTTCAAATATGATTGTGTGCTGTTGTTTCACAAGCTCCTTCTTTCTCGGTCCGTTTTCTTCGAGGAGATAACATCTGGTAGGCCTGTTGGGTGTGCAGTATAGCTGCACGTTTAAAGCCATTCTCGTGCAACTCGGGATTCTGGCTTTGCGACAACGGAACTGTGTCCACACCACTATGTTCATGTCAGACGGGGGCACACCACTTCTTGCTCGCCAGCTGTCAGACGTACTTCAAGAAACCTTCCGTGATCACCGATCATCTCTGGTCACTTTCAAGATATAAGGTTTTCTAGATCCTCCGACCTAAATCCATGTCACTTCTCTTCCTGTTCTGAAAGACAACATACGACTACATATGGCCCGGTGGCAGAAAGTGGAACTGCAATGTTTTCCATCATATTCCGTGAGCGCACCGCTTACTGGACGTGGCTACAAAGTTACATCCTCTTGCGATGAGTACAGCCCGTACTGCAACACCTGAATACCGACAGTATAACCCTACGTTACTAACGCCTCGTTTTAAATGCTTGTTACTAATATCCGACTTTCAGGCGGTTTTGAACTTTTGTTTGTGACATATGTCAATTCGGCGCGTGTGATTCCATACCAACACACTACCTGTGTACACTAGTTCACCAGGTGTTCGTCATAAAAAAAGGTAATTGCTGACAATAAGTATTGAAAAGAGGTTTTATTCATTCAAAAGTCTTACATACAGAGGTGTATACCCATAAATTACGAAAAACTATATTAACAGATACAAAATTACGTCTTCAGTTTTCATCAAACAAATTAATATACTCCTTATGCTTATTATTCTCTTTAATTGAACATAACATTACTCCTATCACACAGAGTGCATTATTAGGATGCTTGCAGCACCAATAACTATTTATTATATATACACTACATTCAGCCTTATTAGTTTCATTTACAGTCCCTTGAATTTTTTTAATCAAAAGATAACAAAACAGATAAAATAAGAAACTGAAAACACTTATAGTCAAACTGCACCTATTTATAATTCAAATAATATGCCGCGATGGTTAGAAATAACAAACAAGACATACGAAAGAAAAGGACACGAATCAAAAGAATTCTTCGTAGCAGTCGGTGCAGACTTTTATAGTGTGCTCACCGTAAATTGCAGTTGAGCATTAATTGCAGCATTGCATTCGTTTCCTTTTGTAGTGGAAAAACGGCATATTTTCCGACACTTCTTCTGGGTACTGCTGCCAGATGGATAGTTAGAAAGAATTTTGTTTCCTTTAGCCCCTTTTTTTTATCAAATGTTCAAATGTTTGTAAAGTCTATGGAACTTAACTACGGGGTCATCAGTCCCTAAACTTACAAACTACTTATGAACTACTTACGATCTAGGACGGCACAAATATCCATGCCCGAGGGGGTATTCGAACCCCCAACCGTAGTGGCCGTGCAGACCGTGACTGGAGCGCCTTAGTCCCCTCGGCCACCGCGGCCGGCCCCTTTTTTTTATTTTCAACGAGACTATTCTCTATATCTAGCCACAGTTCCCCGGGAATATTCCTAATAGTTATCATGTATCTCAAGCAGGCTTACACAAGCAGAGAATGCAAATTGGTGTTTTTGCTAATACTTGATTTTCTTGACTTCTTATCACATATATCATATTGTAAACAAAACATAATGGCCATGTATTCGTTGTTGTGCTGCAAATAATTGCTCTCCACATCTGATCCAGGGTATCTTCCCTCCTTTGGTTGCATTCTATGTCATTATTCTGACAATCAGCTCATATGTTTTTAGTTTGTAAGATACAGCTGTAATTTTATCATGATACAAGGAAAACGAACTTCCTGTTTTGCGATTTTTGTAGTCCCGCTCACAAAGTTGTGAACCATAGTTAGCTTTTTATCGTACAGTTTGGTAGCGAGAAGACCGCTGACGAATGTCACTTTTTTTGGCAGAGACGGAACTAAAGCATAAATACGTAAAAAGATAAAACGTTTTCCGACCAATAAAGTCCTGTTACTACGCGGATCATGTACAGAAAAAGATGGAAAACGGGTAGAATGTAATATTGACGATCCAACATGTAGGATGGTGAAGAAACGCTTATATGTATGTACTTCTTGCTAACATCCGCCGAAATGACGGGCACAAAATTAAGTCTGATAGTAACATCCGCCTATTTGACGGTAGAGTTGCCAGATCTCCGGGCGCCGCCCGGATTGCCAGGTTTTGGAATGAATTCTCCGGGTCTACGGGCCAATGACTCTCATCTCTGGGCTGGAATGTAACCTTCATCTTAACTTTCTTTTTACGACGCTTTTTAAGTACTATGCTCATGTTGCGACGATCTACATCGAACTTAACGTAACTTAAACTAAGGACGAACACAACATCCATGCCCTGGGGGGGGGGGGGGGGGGGAGATTCGGGAGCAGCCTCGCGCACTGTGGCAAGACGCCTCAGTGCGCTCGGCTATTCCCGGCCGGCTCCTCTCTAGTAATTATGAATAACTTTATATAAATGTCAGTTTCTTATTGCAACAAAACGCTACTTTTCTATTCTTCCTCTGAAAACTTTTCATTGTTGCGTCGGTAGTAATCGGCTAGCGCATTATTAAGCAAACACTGTTGCGGCAACGAGTCAGCTGACGACGTCTATTATTTGTGTTCGTTCGTTCATTGTTTGTTATCAGTTTACCGGCAATTTTTGGAATACTCGGATCGTGTGTGAACAGACAAGCTTACATTAACTCAGATTAGAGAGTAATAACTGTGAAATGAAGAGACGATATCTAAGTTCGTTCCGTGAAGAATGTTTGCAGGAAGAAAATTATAAAGAGTGGCTACAAAAAGTCGATACTGATGAGTGTATGTGTGAGTGCAGAATATGCAATATCTCATTTACTGTTAAGTACGACGGAGTGAAAGCTGTGAATAAACATTTACAATCAGAAAGACAAAAAGCGAATATTCCCACACAAAAGAAGAATAAGTCGCTTTTTAATTTCTTGCCGAAACAATTTTCTGCAGAAGACGACAATCCTGGTTGGGTGGGGGGGGGGGGAGACTTGGTCGCAGTTGGGGGGGGGGGGTGAGTAATTGGCCAAGGGGGAGGGGGCACGTCTGGTCTCCGGGCCTGCCTCGAGTTCAATCTGGCAACCCTATTTGACGGGGCGACCGTCACTTTGCGCTCAGTTGCGACACTCAAGGAAGAGAGAATAAGCAAGACTGACTCACACTGAGTAGGCGATGAATGGTATATATGGGCTGCGCACAATTCCTTTCCAAAACGTCACAGCCCACTGACAATGTGAACGTAGCTGACATTTTGACGGATGATACTGAGCTAGGGTTAATTACAAACACCCTGTACAATTAGTGATACGGAGTTTCTTCTTTCGGACATGTCCGAATTAATAGACACCGTATCATTTCTTGTGAGTATTGCACCCCTCGTATACACACGGGCTCATTGCAGCGTCGTTTGCTGGTTGCCTTGCGGCGCACTAGACGAGAGGCTAGGCTGGCGTTCGGCAGCGGAAAGCCGTCCCGACCTGGTGGTAGAGTGGAGACCCTGCGCTCCCCTTCCCTCCCCTGTCGGACAGGTGGCCTGTGGTTTCCGCCCGCCCCACTCGCCTCTCGGGTTTCGGTAAGGGGAGGGCGCCGAGCTGAGGGCAGGGGTCCTAACCGCGACCACGACACACGTGCTGGCTTCCTGCCAGCGCGACACTTCATTTAGGGCACGGGGACCATCTCACGGTACCAGCATCAGGGGGCGTAGCAGAGCTCTGACAACGTTATTTTATTCTCCGATCAGCTCACAATGAAGTGTCATTGTGAAATTCATGAAACATTGCAAAATATTAGTACAGAGAAACAGTTGATTGTAACGTAATGTCATACCTGCCAACCTTCAAAATGTAGAAATCAGGAGACCCAGTTTAGAAAATCGGGGATTCTTCAAAAAATCAGGAGATACGTTCTATCAAAAACTGCCTCGCACTTTACTATAAACCTTAAGATAACTGATTTTAGTCTTTTCCTATAATCTCATAACGCTACATAATGGCTTAAAAAAAAACCACCTTGCGTTAACCCAATTGTTGATTACATCCTTATATTTTGTAAAGTGTATGATTATTTTGATCAAAACAAAAAAATTCACAGCTGTATATTTGTGCTGTACTGCTACCTGGGAACATGTTACGGAACAAGTGACCCACATATAGTCATTGTATTTAATTGGTAAACAGTGCTCTATAATAAACAATGTAAATAAGCACTCTACATGTATGACATGATCACTTTCACTTTTTTCAGCAATTCCAGTCTTTTCATTTTCTCTACACGTATTTTGGTACATTGCTTTTTTCACCATGTGATGTGGAAATATCACATCGAGAAAGAGTACAAAATAGAAAAAAATGTTCCGAAAACTGCTTTAAACTGATTATATTTCTTGCCATACTGGAACACATACCACCGAATTGAAATCCCCTAATCACGTGAAATTGCCGTTTACACGAAATTTGCCTTTTTGCAATTCGCGTATTAAAGTGATGCCCCTAACTGTCCAGTCAAAATGTTACTAGCGATTAAAAAACCACTGAAGTGATTTCACTTACGTGCACTGTCAAAACATCACATTCAAAAACAGCACAACATTGAAACACTACATGTGTATTTGCAAATACGAGGAAAGAGCAGAAACAATCATCATTATATAAGTCAAGCGCAACTCCTAATTTCTATGAATTTCGATATGTATTTATTTTGAACTGATAAATGGACACAGGACTTTTGACCATTGGCGGAAAATCGAATCTTGGGTTTTAGAATATAAGCTAAAAATCGGGAGAAATTATGGCAAAATCAGGAGGCGGGAGAAAAAGCGAAAAATCAGGAGATTCCCGCCTAAATCGGGAGAGTTGGCAGGTATGTAATGATAATGATACATTATGTAAAACACAAACGCTCAATGAACGACAACCTGCAGCTATTTAACACTGATAACTTACACAACTATGAAATAAGTCGCAATTTGCTGTCAGTTATGGCTTCACTCTACTAGGTTTAGATGGAATACCAAAGTGCTGCGAATGAAAATTTGTGCCTGGCGGGGATTAGAACCCTGGATCTCCCGCTTACTAGGCAGACGCGTTGACCACTCCGCCACCGAGTACTCTCTCATTCCTATTACCACAGTTTATTTGTTTTGTAACGCTCGCAGCCACAATACTATATTCTCTCATCAGGGAGAACAGACCATGAGGTATCGAGACAGCGTGGCGAATGGAGATTTGGGTGTGGCGGGAGACGTGCAGGGAAGAGTCCTCTGCAGTGGAGACGGTCATTGTGTCCTCGGTGGTGGAGTGGTCAACGCGTTTGCTTAGTAAGCAGGAGATCCCAAGTTCGAATCCACGCTTGGCACAAATTTTCATTCGCCGCACTTCGGTATTCCATGTAAACCTAGTACAGTGAAGCCATAACTGATCGCAAATTGCGATTTATTTCATTCATTGAACGCTGTAACGTCGCCAAAAATATATAATTTCGTACAACAATATTTAAAAAATGTGAAGGCCATTACAGGAGACCTAAAGCAGCAGATTTTCGCATGGAATTTGTATGCGGTAATGACTCATTAGCGTCTACAGCAGTAAGAGTCACAGGAAACTGATAAGCGTGTGAAGACTAATGACATTCAAGGGCATCGTACAGCTCCCAAGCTTGTCGCAGGATTATCCTCTACTGTGTTCATTTTTTTTTCTTCCTACTTTCTATCAGTTAAGTAGACTAGCTGGAATAAAGAAATTTTTTTTTCTGAACGAAAGACCGTGGTCCGCTGCAGTTGTATTTAATGAAGTCTTATCTACTTCAATATATATCAGTATTTCAGCTGTGGTTGCTATATTTTCTTTCTTACACTGCAGAAATCCTGCGAAGTCTTCCATCCCTGGAAAAATACAACGATATACTCGAGAGTAACTCCCAGTGAAGACGCACGAATGTTGGGCTATACGGCTGATTCCTATTCCGAAACCGCTCACTGTACATTCTTTGATTAGCTAATCCATTTAGACGTGCAGCGCCAAACATGCCTGCACCACAATCGTGAAACGATGCCGGTTGCTCGCGACCCTTGCGAGGGTGTTACCCTTCGAAAGAAGCGCAGGATTTACTAGAAGTTATTGTCTGCTAGGCTGAGCATACACTTGTTCATTTACTCGTCTCGCGTCTACGTGTATCATGCTGGGGTGCTGATTTTATTTTATGGCATTTGTGACGTTGATACCGGGTGAGTAGGATCACGGGCATCTTATAGCGGTCGCCGTCTTCTTTGGGTAGTCCGAAGTTCTGGATCAGGGGATTATCGGATGTCCATAGTCAATGGTAAAAGGCTCTCGCATTATCTTTGAAGCAGTCGATGACATAATTGAGTCGCGTCGTGCAAGAAATCCACAACTCAAAGAATCACAACGAAGAAAAAATACATTTATGCTTTCCTGTCTTTCTGCACATTACATTACATGCTACTTGCAAACTGTTATTCATACCTCATGATTGAGCCTAGGTTCTTTTCTGGCACCAAATGGAGATGTCATTTAATGAAGTAACCATACCGCTTTGCTAAATACTGAACAAATTACAACAACGGTCAGTGCATTGACCCATTGTGACGATTGCAAGTTTTAACTACAAATTAACATTTTATTGTCAGGATGACATTTACGCCGCGGTGGAGTAGCCGAGCGGTCTAAAGCGTCTCGCTGCGGAGCGCGCGGTTGCTCACCGTGGAGGTTCGAGTCCTCCCTGGGGCATGGGTGTGTGTGTTTGTCCTTAGGTTAGTTTGCCTAGGTTTAAGTCGTTTGTAAGCTACGGACTGATGACCACGCAGTTTGGTCCGATAGATTTACAAACATTTCAACATGACATTTACAAGGAATCTTATAAACATGTGGGATCTTTCCCTTGGCTCTGGTATGAGGCGTAAATGAAACTGCATTTACACAAAATACATTTATTAAACAGTAAAATCATACATTATTCTTACTGTTAACTACTTGGCTCGGCGAAAGTCGGCGGCTGAAGGCGCGACGGCGAAGAGGCTTTTCGCAGCGTTGGCTGTGATTCTCTGTTTTTACGCTTGCGGCCTACCTGCTTCTCGGCTCGTAAGTTAAACAGCGCCTGCCGTAGAAGCGAGAACTGTGCGTCAAAAGGCCGTAAATTATGCAGAATTACCTCGTGGCGGTGTGGTGTGATTTCCCCATCTTCTAAAAAGCGTTGTGTTTTGCTACGATCAGATGTAGCTGCGCGGCGTGGAGGTTTTGCGCCCTTGACCGGGTGTCGAACCGGCGGTCTTCAGGTTGCACGTCTTCGATTGGCTGAACCTAGGACGGAGATCACAGGTGACTATCACGGCCAGATCGCATGCTATCGTTCTGGCCAGTCATCCTGGGTGAGTACCTCTGTTGTCCTTGATCTCCTTCCGAACGCTGTTACAGATCCTTCCATCTTCTTTCATCTTCAACTCCAACTGTCATGCCGGTAGCTGGTCGTTACTAAATCTCTACTTCTCCTTCTGCTGCTGCTGCTACCACTAATTAACAACGCTACTGTCAATCAGACGTTAGTAACATCATCACTCTGCGTGCATCAATCAATCTATCTATCTATCTCTCGTCGTCTTCTTGGCCGTGGTATTTATTTGATCGACCTGGCTGGAGGTGAACGACCTTCGGGGTCGTTGTCTGCTGCCACGTTGTACAGTTTCTAGAAAGGTCGAACGTCACGTTGCACTGCAGGTCAGTACACTAGGTTATTGGCTTCTGATCACATTGCTTCTTGAAGTTCGCGACGCTCACGTTTTGCAGTCTGTGCTTTCAGGTGATTTCGTTGGTCGATGGCATGATAGCTGAATGAACGGCTCGTTTTGCAGTCTGTGCTTTCACGTGTTTTCTTCGGTCGATGTCATAATCGCTGAATCGCTGAATCAACGGCTTCCGCTCGTGGAGAGAGCGATGCACTTCTTGCCACACGTGAATACTTGGCGGGACAATGTCGTGCTGAATCCGTTGCGTTAGCCGGTCGATGGAATGTCGGAATGCAGCTTTAGTCTGCTGTTTTACTCGGCCGTGCCTGACTGAACTAAGTTCTCACTTTTACTTCACGAATTATTAACTTTCATTAATATTTGAATTTTATTTCACTAATTTATTTACACACTTACTGCACTAAACAGCAGTGTCTTATTTTGTAGCGTCTGGAGTTTGGTGAGATGTGACTTCACAGCGACATCCCAAATGGGGCATTCATGGTCCAATATCAGCATCACATGTTCGGTAGATCTGCAATCCGCGATCCGCAGAGAGAGACGACGTGTCGTCGAGGAGTGAATAAAGAGCTGCGACGCGCGTTGAGAAATGATGCATCCCGCTAGCGAAATCGAAAACTTTTTTAAGAATTTTCGGTAGCTTTGTTAGGTTTAGATATACATTGAAGAAACCGCTACAAACCCGTAAAAATCAATTTTTCTCAAACTCGCTAATGTTTACGTTCCCAAACTTGCTATTTAATGCAAGTATAACCCGCGGTATGTGAAAAAGGTCATATTTTTAAAAAATAAAAATAAATTGCCTTTTCGGTTGGCTATATATTCTCACGGAATCGACCTACACTAACAGGTTTTGCCTTATCTTCTCAGTTAAGGGTTATACTTTCATGCCATTAAACAATTTTTCATTTTTTTCAACTTTCAGTGTCAAAAATGACTTCAAAAAACTATTATTTTTATTGGACGTGTTTTTTAAACAAGCTATCTCAATTTCACTGTTATGAAAATAGCATTTAAGGAAGTAAATTGATGAAATTTTTACAAATGCAAAAAGAACTTTTTATACAGCCATCAGTATCCGAGTAAATTTTTCCTTCGTGAATAATAATTAACAATTTACAGCAACGAGCTTCAAGTTGTCATTGAATACTTCTATTTTCAAGGGAAAAAGTAGGGGTTGTTGTTTTTGTTTCGGAATTATCAGTAACTAAGTAACAATTGAAGTCTTACAACGAATATAGGAATAATGAAAGCGTGCAAGCGCTTATGTCGGCATCTGGTGCACGCGGTTGAGTAGAGGCAACCGCCGCGGGCTTGCTCTGACACGTCCTGATAACGGTGCGTTTAAATTTTGTACCAAAAGTAAGTAAGTAATGAAGTAAGTGTTAGAGGAATCAGCAAAACATACAGTGTGAGTGTCATGATTACACAGAACATTTATATTATTACATGAAGAATACGGAGGTTACAATACACAATTATTAACAATACCATGTACTTGAGGTAATAAAATTTTACTGTTTTATGGGCTATTCTGCCTTTGAGACGAAAATTATTTAATATCTAATCAAGCTACTGGTGAGTAAATACAGAAGGACATCGACACATGGCAAGAAGCCGAGATATTAAAATAATTTGCAAGCAAAGTCATTTAGAAATAACTTTCTAATTTAACCCTTTTAGTTCTGAGCTATAGTTTTTTTACTTAAGAATATGGATTTTCTAAATTCCATAATTATTTTCGACTATTTCGGCATTTTGACGTCAATATTAATTCAGAATAACTTTTAAGGACATATTGATAATACAAATAATAACGAAATGCTGCTTTACGTCATAGATGTTATTTAATACTTATAAATACGGCAATAGGTCTATTTCGGCTCTGTGGCCATCTTCGGATAAATATTTTAGGTTAAAATGACTAAAATAGAGCTACTTACAATTTTGGTACATTTTTTGTGTCATATTAGTCCGTACGTAACGTCCATATTGCAATGTCGAGGTATAATTTTATTTCAATAACTGCTTATAGGCCGGCCGCGGTGCCCGAGGGGACTGAGGCGGTCCAGTCACGGTATGCAAGGCCACTACGGTCGGGGATTCGAATCACCCCTCGGGCATGGATATTTGTGCCGTCCTTAATAGCAGTTAGTTCATAAGTAGTTTGTAAGTTTAGGGACTGATGAACCCGTAGTTAAATCCCATAAGCTATACAAACATTTGAACATTTTAACTGCTTATAATTGTAGTCTAAATATTGTTTTGATCGTATTTATATTACTTCATGCTTGTCAGGTTATTAATTTACTATTGCCATTCTGACATTTGTGACTGACAAATCATCCAGCGATGCTCTATTATTACAGTTTGTTTATTATTGTGTATCGTGATATCTGTGGTATGGTAGTGTTATCTTTGTTATGGTACTGTGACGTATATTCTGCTTTTATGTCGAATCTAAAATTTCAGTAAAGTTGTCTAAATAATTTTTGTGCTTTAATTCTGTTTGTTCATTTAAAACTTCATCAGGGCTTTTCTTCGAGTGTTTATAAATTCCGATCTCTTCCGGAATGTTGATGTGATAACCTTTTGGTGTTATGTGTGATATTTTCATTGCGATTGTGATATGATCGTCTTTGTGAATTTTGTTTTTATGTGGTTAAAGAATCCTGAAAGATTTGTGTCGTAATTTCTCATATGTTCTCCGTATCGAATTTCGAAATTTCCGCCCGTTTGTCCTATATAAAATTTCTGATAATCTTTACAATTACCGTAATTTTGTATGCGCCTGGTACTTGATGTCTTACTTGAATGGATTAAGGTTTTTACGTTGTGTGCAGTTCTGCAGGCGAATCTGACTGTAGTCTTTTTTAGTAAAGCGTTCAGCTCATGAGACGCTCGTCATATGTAAGTCTGTGGTATGTACGTCATATTTTTATTTTTATTTATTAATTTATTTTTTGTTTATTATTTTGAGGACATATCTTTCGATAGTTTAATGTCATTTAGACTTTTATTGGGTTTGTGTTTCGCGTGTTTGTCATGTACTTTCTTGACCATACGTGGAATAAAATCATTATTGTTGGCTATATAGGTAAGTATTGATAGCTCTTTTTTATATATATGTTTCTTCTAATGGTAGCTTTAACAGTCTATAGATCATCACGTTAAAATTTTCGTATTTTTATTGCTTTGGAGTGAATTGACGTACGTGGGACAGATATCAACAATAATACATTTACTTGAGACAGTATTGTCTCTTTAAGGAGAGGCATTGAATTAAAATTTGTGCTGTGGCCGTGATTCGAACCCGAAACCTCCTACTTACTAGGTAGGCGCTTTATGTGGAACAGTGTTTAAATGGGGAACAGCATTTTTTTTTTTCTTTTTCATTTTCTAAAGCTGTTCTTCTTCAGTATCCTCTGACTACTAATGAAGCTTCCCGCAGTAATCACTTTAGAACATACCTTACAGCTCCTAACAATGCTTATGAGGTCAACAGCTCGTATGTGAAAGGCAGCTCTGTTCTCCACTCTACGTTGGTAGTAAATAAATAAGTGTTAACTGTTCTTTGCATTGGCGACAACGTGCTTGGGATATTAGTAGCAGTTAATGGAGGGAATTAGCACCGTGCCTGTGACGAACGCTATTGAAAGTTCATGTACAAGGACGTTGTTAAAGTCTTCGATTTCTGCTGGGTGCCGGGGCACATGCGTATTGCTGGGAATGAGAGAGAAGATTTAGCAGCCAAGGAAGTGTGTTCAGTGCGCCGTGATACCGCAAGCTTTCACATCACTGTTGAGATGTGCAGTAATGTGTCGATAAGGAGATGATTCACTGGACGTGATGAATAATACATAAGACTAGTGAAGTCCTCGACGCGGCTGTTCCACCTACTTGCAGCCACAAAGTAGGGATGAGCTCTTCCTTAATCCTCCTTAATCGTCTTCACATAGGCCGCAGCCTATGTCACATGGCTTCTTGCTCCGGCGTGATGACTCACCAGGATGTGCTGCTTGTGGGTGTCAACTTAAAATGCGCAACATTGTACGAAAAATGTGATGTATTTTCAGGCCGAAGAGCGGGAGCTCATTTTCTCCTATTTAACTGATGAGAACACCTTTTAACATTTTGTACATTATCACACTTGTGCCGTGAAATTCTAGATCGAAATTTTAATGTGTTTTCATATTGGCTGCCTGCCGCGGTGGCCGCGGGGACCGAGGCGCTCCAGTCACGGTCTGCACGGCTACTACGGTCAGGGGTTCGAATTCCCCCTCGGGCATGGATATTTGTGCCGTCCTTAGTATAAGGTAGTTCGTAAGTAGTTTGTAAATTTAGGGACTGATGACCCCGTAGTTAAGTCCCATAAGCTTAACAAACATTTCAACATTTTCATATTGGCTTTCTCCCCAGTATTTTTTATTATATACGTTCATGGAATTATGGGACTAGCAGTAGTTACATAATTCTATGAATGTATTTTCGTGGTATTCTTGTGTCTCTTACTTTCAATTAAGTGTATTAGAACACGCGATCACTAACGCAGTCGTGCATGTTGAGAGCTAGTTTTAATTGTGCGTTCTAGAAATTAGTTTGAACTACTTTCCAGTAGTATTGCATGGACGCCAATATCCTGAACGTTGAGCGTCCCCAATCCACAAACCGCCACCTTAAGACTGCTGCATTGGACATGGATCTTTTCCGAAATATTCACGAGAATGGAACTCGGAATGGTGGGAGGGTGGGGAGGGGTGCAGGTTGGACATATTCATCTGTAATGATTTGACTACGTAACAACCAATATGAATGTTAAACAGGTAATACCAATAATGGGATGTTGTATACAAGTTGCACTTGGTATTTCAACTTGTTAGTATATAGCTGAATTGTTTTGGGGATGAGGACCAAAAATTAGTTGTCTTCAATAACACGTGGTGAAACTGTGGTTTGCAGAACACAGTTCTTAACATCCGTAAACATTATTTAACACCGGTAACACAAAAAAGTACTTTAAAGAAATATATATTTCAGCATGGGTGCGAATGAAGAAACGAGGAATACGTTTACGTCTAGTGTTGTATTTTTAAGTTATTATTGCTAAAAAACTCCATTATTCCATTTTACATTTTGTCATCGGTCTTAAGCCCTTTTTAATCGATGAACGAAAGTGAACAAGATAGATAACAGTCTACTGAAGCGCTCTTAGCGTACTAGCCCTGAACTACAAACTCTTGCAAGATCTTGTGGCAACATGTTTAGACGATAAACGTAATCAGACAGTAATATCCGACGTTGAAAGAGAGGTTATGACTGGCGATCTGTTATGTAGACAGTCATAGTTTAATACTGGATTTGAGGAAACAAGGCTAAATGTTATTGACGACCAAAGAAAACTTTGCAATGTATGTTTTTGGACAACTTAGTGCAGTAAAGTACTGGGAAGTGAAACAACACTTCAAAACATTGACATCTATTTTCAAGCGAAAAAAAAAATAAACATATGAACACATCAAACAATATTTATAAGAGCATAAATAGACGTTGTTGATTGTATCTACTACGATTTGCCCACTGACATTGTTAATAACGTCATGCACAACTGAATTTTTGTCCTTCATTTGGACTGACTTTTTCATTTAAAATGCTAATTAATGAAAATTGCGTCATCAAATTACAATCTTATTGAAATAAACAGTTGGCTTCAGTCTTTTCTGTTACAATATTGCAAAACATAAAACGTTTTTCGGTTTGAGACATACGACCTCGCTTTTAGTTGGACACTCTATTGAGATAAATATTTCAGTCGTCATGAAACATGTGCAATTTACCGCTAAACCGAAGTATAATAATGAAATAAAGATTAATAAGACAAATTTGCGTGCAAACCGTGTAATCGTCGACTAAAATATGAAAATCGCGTGACGACAATAGGTTAACTTCCGATGTAAGCAGACGATCGATCAATCAAAACAATCTTCTCGAGAAAGCTTAACGTGACATTGACTAGATTTGTAGGTCCGGTCGCGAAAAGTGTGAATGCCTCCGTTAGAAATACATTGTGGGATACATTCTGATCATAAACTTCGACAAAACTCAAAATATACGTAAATACGAAGGAAAATGGCGGACTAACTGAAGCGGTGACTGCAGCTGACAGCTACTAGCTCGCGCATGCGCAGTGAACCCACTAGTAACGAGTTTAGAACTGGCTCTATTTCTTTATCGCTATGATTATCGCGCTTCGATACTAGTGCTATCATACTAGTGCACCCTTCAAACGACAGACGGCCACCATTAACGCAACTTGTTCTCAATCTATTACAAGTTCGTTCATCGTTTAAAACGGGATTTACGATTGGTTTGATGCCCACCACGAATTCCTACCCGACGCCTATCTCTTCATTTCAGTCTCGATCCTATGACATCAGTTATTTGCTACGGATATTTCAATCTTTGTCTTTCGCTGTAGTTTTTACCGTCAACAATTCCGTCTGCTACCATGTGGTCATGGATATAAACAAAACATAAACGTCCTTGTCCTTCATGCGATCGCCCAGACGGCAGATTGCCGCCCGAAGTGCGTATTACATTTCAGAACCCAACTTTCCCATGAGAGAGCTGTATGATGCGACTGTTTTCTCTTATTTGACCTTTTTGCGCTAGATGACGTCGGTAACTTACACGTACGTATCGCTAACGTGTCTCAGTACGTGTCTGAAGTTCGCTACCTTAACTCCAACGGCAACTAGCCGCCCCACAATAGGAAGAGTAATTTTCATTTAAACTTGCAAGGAAAATGGAAGTACATTATAGACTACTTTCAGCCTCAATAAAGAAGTGACATTTATTATTTAATTATTAAAAATAATTATACTAACGGGACTCCTGGAGATCTTTATCATATCGTTCATGAAGTAGAAGGGTGGATAATGGAAGAGAGGAAGCACCATTCGACGATGAATAGTTTCGGATTTTGAACCTGGAATTATTGACGACGTCCACGAGAATGAAATAGGAGAAGGCGAGGCTTTATTTGATTACGACTAACAGATTTTTATTGGCAACGTTGGTGAGAAAATTCGGGCACGTAAGTGAGTAAGTATGGGTTCCAGACCAAAATCTGAAATTATGATACACATTCTCCCAAGCCCAAGAAGAGACGCTAGTTATTGCAAAAACAACTCTTCAATGCTTTTTGAAAAGCACTGAAGTTTAGTCATTATTAATAAACGTTTTTCATATTTCGGGTTAAAATATATAAACTGTTTCTGTTCTACACATATTGGAGGAAAGAAACGGATACCAAATCCACACGTTCTACATACAGCCAACAAAGGTAAAAAAGCAAACCTGTTAGAAGGACTGGAAGTAAACAAAGATTTTTGGCTAGATGAGCAACTACAGCTGACAACATCCCCACTATTAAGCATCACATCATGCAATTCAGCCAGACACCACATTAACATATTAGCCATCACACTTTCATTTTATTTATATTGTATATCACAGACAATAAAAATAATGCTACACCTATACACGCACTTACTTTACCTACCTCGTTCACTCCAAATAACCAAATGTGAAGACAGTTTAAAAATTGTAAAATATACTGTAGTGTAATTAAATATACTGCATTCAAATGTAACATCATATGTAAACTGTGATGTCTGATATACAGCAAATATATCGTGTTCATTTTGACAGTTCAAAACACAGGTCACGACCAACAGGAATAAGTTTATTGTAAAATATTACGTTTTTTAGTAGTACAAGTAATGTGTGTAATTTTGGGCCTTTCATAACCAGAATTTTAATAAACGACAATAAGCAATTTTATCGAACACCATCTGTAACGTGATAATCTACATCTACATCTACATAGATACTCTGCAAATCACATTTAAGTGCCTGGCAGAGGGTTCATTAACCACTTTCATAACTTTTCTCTACCGTTCCATTCTCTAATAGCGCGCGGGAAGAAAGAACACCTAAATCGTTCCGTTTTCGATCTGATTTCTCTTATTTTATTGGGATGGTCATGTCTCCCTAAGTAGGTGGGTGCTAGCAAAATATTTTCACATTCATAAGTAAAAGTCGGTGATTGAAACTTCGCAAACAGATCACGCCGCAATGAATAACGTCTTTGAAGTAAAATGCCTGAAAAAAGAACTATTGTTTCAACCCGACGTTAGTATGATGTTCCCTGATTATGGCCTAATAAGCTGAAAAGTAGAAGTGAATAAAAACGTAGAGGAATAAAAATAGTTTATTTGGTTTATCAAGAAATATGGAATTACTCGGTTGCACGGTGGTAGAGTGCCAGACTACAAATCCAAAGGTCGCGGGTTCGATCCCCGCCAGGTCCTAGAATTTTTATCTGTCACTTTCCACTTCTTTCACCTCTGGCAGTACTGCTCATGTGAAAAATACCGAGTAGCACCGTGGTTCGGAACCCACGTTAAACTGTAGGTCCCCCTATAACTGGCTGGGTAAGTCAGTTCGAATGTCGGAGGAAGGCAACGGCATACCACCTCCAAACAGGACCATGCCTAGTAAAGCACTGTGGTGTTCAAACCAATCTTCGGATTGTTGACTGCTTTACTGTTATGGAATTGCTCTACCAAGAAGTGACGGAAGAACCCATACAGAAGACTTCCTGATTGTTGGGCGTGCAATGCGATAAAAATATCGTTGAAGGACATTGTAGTAAATGATCCAGATTACTGCTTACACTTCATTATATATCGCTACAGCGGTTTCAGCTTTTTGTCATTGTCAAGAGCCTGCGTACGTAAGAAATACATTAATCAATTTCCATCCATTACAAGTCAAATACTATTTACTGAAAGCCTACCACTGCAGATTGTATCATAAATGCTGACTCATGTCATCCCATGTGACATAAAATAACATTATACCTCAATTATTAATAGGATAATCAATTCACCTCTAGAGAAAGCAGCAGTTGATAAAGGAAATACTTCAATACATAGTATTCAGAAACACGAGAAATTAACAGTATATAAGGGTGTACATTCAGCAGCATGCAACAGTTAACCGCCCTGAAGAGGACCACTTCACAGCGGTCGAAACGTCGGCAATTCATTTGCTAAGTGTTTAAATACGAGGCGCGTCCAGAAAGTAAGTTCAGTTTCAATTTATCTCCGCTGCAGCGCTGCGATTGCAGTTCCGCACATGCGCTGTAGACAATGTGTATCAAAGAGAAGAACGTGTGCCATTTGGAGATCGCTGTCAGTACGTACGCTTTGTTGTGCTTGTTTGAAATGTCGTCGTTGATTTAAAATCCCGTCGCCTGTGAAATCAGATTAATGATTCGGTTTCTGAATGCGAGGAAAGTGAAACCAAGTGAAATTTATCGACAAATTTGGGATGTTTACCGACCAAATTGCGACGAGTAATTCGATGGTGAGAAGATGGGTCCGACAGTTCAATGGCGGGCGTAGTGATGTGCACGATGAAGAACGAAGTGGGCGTCCACCTTTGGTTACAGAAGAACTGGTTCACGCGATTGATGACAGGATCCAGGAAAACCGTAGGTTTACAATTAGTTCTCTCGCAATGGACTTCCCCCAAATTTCACTGTTTCCAATTGGTCGAAGACACAGGCGACAGATTTCTATGAAGAAGATATACAAAACCTGGTGCCACGCTCTGACAATGCCTGCAAAATTTCGGCAGTTATGTGGAAAAATAGTTTAAGAGTTGCAGAATTTTGTGCAATAAAAATTTCTTCTGTATCTGTGTACAATTTCATTTTATTACCAAACGGAACTTACTTTCTGGATGCGCCTGGTATGACGCGGCCTAATACCAAGAATTGGTTTTTGAAAAATCGTAGACGTAAGTTATAAGAAAAGTGTATAACTAAAATTTTATATACATTTTTGTAGTATTTTACTTTAATGGTATGGAAATTGATTAATGAAATTCTAATATACGCAGGCACTTGATAATGGCAAAAAGCTGAAACAGCTGTAGCGATATATAATAAAGTGTAAGCAGTGATCTGGATCTTTTACTAAAAAAGCTTCCACGTGTCGCTCTCGGCATTCGTTCAGTGGAATGGAATGCCGCAGGAAGTCACTCTCGACTCGCCAGCTGCTCGAGACTCGTAAACAAACACAGCGAGGGGCGTGTTTGTTTGAATCGGCGCGAGGGAACGCGAGTTCGCAGGCGTCAGAGGCTGGGTGGCACTCAACAGGCGTCGCTGGGCAACGGCGCGCCGGCTGTGAGGCGCCTTTCAGAGACGGGGTCATCGGACCCACCCGCATAAATATTAACGCTCCTCATCTGGTCCGGTGGAGGAGTTCCCCTGTCCGCAGCGCTGGGAGGGCCGCTCTTCATCTGGACTGGACGCTCTCTCCTGCGGTGGTCCGCCGCTCCGGAAGCGATTGCGGAGACTCGCGCAGCTGTGGAGCGTGAGGTCACTCGAGCCGCGCCGATGAAACTCAAACACGGCGGGCAGCAGCTGCCGCCGAAGCGTCCAGCCGGTACGTCCGGCCATTAGCCGCTGTCGCTCGCCGTCTGTATCTGGCGACGGTTCAGACTGGCGCCCTCGCTCGCTCACTCGTTCGCACACGTCCCAATACACGATGACTAGAAGTCTGCGCGGATAAGAACAGTGTTATCCGCATCCGCACCAAATCCTCAAGGCCCATATCCGCAACCGCATCCGCGGCACTTTATTCGCATCCTCAAGTTCGTTATCCTCATCCGCAGATATTGGTTTTGAATGGTTAATAGTGATAGATGGCTTAACTTTACTATCTGGGCCGCCGCGCAGTATCGAGTGTTTAGATGTTGGCTTAAGTGACGTCATCTAACCAGCCAATCAGGTGGTAGTATACGGCAGCCAATGAAATTGGTTCTTTTATACTGGCGCAATATTTGAATGTATTCCCTTAGTATTGAGTATTTACAGTCAGTTTACTGAGCGGACAAGGGTACATCAAGAACCTGTCAACCATAGAGCAGGAACAGCATTAATAACTTATTTGATGGTCAGTGCAAAAAATTAATTATTTATTATGTCAATTTATATTTACGTAAGTTGTCATTCGCAATGTGGTAGTACTTTCTATTCTCAAAGAAATTGTACTGATTTCTATAGTGATGTTTTGCATATATATATATCACTGCGCTGTTTATCTGCTTAGGGATTGCGAGTTACAGTAAAAATTTCATTCTGAATGGATATTCAGCGAAAGATAATGATGAAGAATGTTTCCTGATTGTCATTGCAATTTTTTTCTTCGAAAGCTGCTTTTGGGCCATACTACCTTGTCAAGGAAGTGTTCACAAGTGATTTTAATTATGGTGATTGTAAGACTTTTGCCGCTTTTTTGAATGGACATAACGTTGAGTGTTACGACATATGGCTTCCTTTAAGAGAGTTGAATGACCATTTCAATAAGTTGCATTATGAGCGTAGCCAAAGGCATTGGAAAAATTTTCATAATTCATTTCATTTAAGAGAAAGACACACTTAATTCGATTCACGTTACAGGAAATTACTGAATTTAAACAAGAAACCTGTCCTTGTACAGAAACGTAATTCTGGAGTCAGCGATGTTCCGCATTCGAATAGTGCTAATCATTTAAAAAAAAAAAAAATAAAGTAATTGAAACGCGATGTTAACACCTTTTTTTCACATGTTGTGATTATAGTGTGTTACGGTCAAAGTCAGGAAGTTCTAAACAACGATCACTACGCTAACATAAAATACGATTCTTATTTCGTTATACTAATTATAACAGTGTTTAACATGTATCATTTGCAGTTACTGGTGAATTTTTCGTGTGGTGTTCATTATAAATTGCGTAATATTTCAGTGCTTTCTTCTCAGTGTTTTTTCACCTACGTCATAATTATTACTACGTTTTTCGTACATTAGAATAGGCAATATTTCATCTCGTCTTGATGTGCGTGTTTGACATTACTTTACTATCAATATCATCTACCGTCAAAGCAACACATATATTACGCTATATCTGATTGGCTGTCACCGTCTGTGTTACGATTGGTTGGTGGCGGCCGCTACCAACATCTGAACATTCGATACTGCGCGGCGGCCCGGATTGTAAAGTTTTACCGTAATAGATAGCAGTATTTATAACGATGGTATATAATGATATGAATATTTTTATCAATATTTTTTCGCACTAGCGAATTTCTCTTAGTGTTACTGTATAAGGTATGGATGCACTACCAAATGGTGACATATGAAAAATCTGTGCCAGACCGGGACTCGAACCCGGGATTCCCGCTTATCGCGAGCGGTCGCCTTAACCACTAGGCTACACGAACACGACTCCAGGACAGACCCAAACTTCCATATGCCACACTGACTGCACATGTGACTCAACTGCATTCATCCCTTAGTACTCGCAGCTTTTACTGTATATCCGCACCAAGGAGAATGAAAACAACGAGGCATTAAGCTACGCTGTTATCGTCATTGTCTCGCTTAGGCATCTGTTAAATTACTGTATGTTGACGAATTAGCTTCATACCTCGTTGTTTTAATTCTTTAGAAATAAAGTCTAACTAATCGTTCAGTTCAGATTGTGAGAATGGAATGGGATCTGTTGCGCCAGGATCGTAGCAATCTCGGTCTTCTTCACTATCACCTTGCTGAGTCAGTGGCTCATGATCATCTATATCATCAAAAGAATTTGGAGGAGAGGGTATTGGTACTTAAAGTCCATGAGGAACAGGGCGAATGGTTGATTGAACGTTAGAGTAAGAAATATCGTTTTTGTTTTTCAACTTGAAACATCGTACGTTGCAAGAACAAAAACAGCAGTCATCCTATGATTTTTGGACTCCGCCTAAGCCATTGGTATACCACAATATGATTGTTTTTTACTTTGAAACCATTGCTTCAGTTCTTCAACACACACTGAACAAACTTTGTCTAGGCCCCAAGGCTTATCTTTATCGCCCAACTTTATATCAAAATAGGCGAAATATACTTTTTCAACAAAATCGAAAATTAATGATAAATCTGAAGCATTAAATTAAAACTTGTGATGGACCGGGAATCGATCCCGGACCTTCATGCATACTAGGCAGACGTCTTACCGCTAGACCACCGCATCACTAGCGATTAAGGCGCCTAGAGTAGCCGGCCGCGGTGGCCGAGGGGACTGCGGTGCGCCAGTCACGGTCTGCACGGCCAGTACGGTCGGGGGTTCGAATCCTTCCTCATGCATGGATATTTGTGCCATCCTTAGTATTAGCTAATTCATAAGTAAGTTTAGGGACTGATGACCCCATAGTTAAGTCCCATAAGCTCTACAAACATTTGAACAATAGTCTAAGCACGATTTCCTTCACGTTACGAGCTTTAATTCAGCTTCTGTGTTCCACAGAACATTGCCACTACTGATATTTATATCACATTAAACAGGAATGTTCCAATATGTCCATTGCCGAGGTGCTATTCCGCTGCATGGAGAGCCTTGATAGTAGTGGCAATATTCTATGGAGCACAGAGGCTGAATTAAAGTTTGTGACATGAAGGAAATCGTGCTTAGGCTCTTTCGAGGCCCCTTAATCGCTAGTGATGCGGTGGTCTAACGGTAAGACGTCTGTCTAGTAAGCATGGAGGTCTGGGTTCCATTCCCGGTCGCATCACAAATTATAATTCAATGCTTCAGATTTATCATTAATGTCTTTGATACATTTGAGACGAAAATCCGTCTCAGGGATTGTATATTTTTATTGACAATGATATTTAAAATCGAAAATATTTCTTTGTTGCTTTTTAACGTTGTAGTTACTACAAATGTAGCAGAAGGAATGTGATAAGTTTATACATCCTCTGCTAGCCATTGTCACAGACAAATATGTTACTCTGTGTCATTGTCCATAAGACAACTTCACAATATAAGAAAACAGTCACTAAAGCACTAGTAACAACATGTGAATGGCACAGAGTGAAAAGGTGCTGTAATGTGAAGGACAATAGCAGAAGCTCACTGCTTGGTGATGACGGGGCAACACGGCAGACAGGCGCTGACGTGAAAGATGCGCAGAGAGGCAGCAAATGGATGGGGGAGGGGGAGGGCAAGGACGAGCACTGAAATGAAAATACTGCTGGTTTCTCCTGATTACTCTTTATTTGACGTATATCTAGCATCAAAACGGCTAAATAACAGTTTGTGGAGAGCCTGAAAACTAAAATACAAATTCAGTAGAGTGCTGAAATATATATAAAAATATCGAGAAAAGCTAAAACTAACCAAGCAGTTTGTGAATTACCTGTACGTGATAAAAAATTTTCACCATTTTTCCCGAAATCGGCGGTGAAAACACTACAAAAAACACTTATTAAATTTGAAACAATTTTTATGTCGCATACCTGTATAATTAATTGTGTGCAAAGGCAAAATATCTCTGGATTTTATGTTTACATCTACATGGGATACTCTGCAAATCACATTTAAGTGCCTAGCAGAGTGTCCATCGAATCACCGTTATACTATTTTATCTCCCATTCCATTCTCGAATAGCGCGCGGGAAGAAAGAACAACTGAATCTCTCCGTTCGAGCTCTGATTTCTCGTATTTTATTCTGATGATCATTTCTACCTATGTAAGTGGGAGTCAACAATGTATTTTCGCATTCGGAGGAAAATGTTGGCGATTGGAGTTTCGTAAGTAGCTCACGCTGCAGCGATAAGCGCCGTTGTTGTAATGATTCCCATACCAGGTCCTGCATCATTTCCGTAACGCTGTCTCCCCTGTATCATGAGAATATAAGACGAGTTGCCCTTCTTTGGACTCTTTCGATGTCCTCCGTCAAACCCACCTGATAAGGATCCCATACTGGGCAGCAATACTCCAAAAAAGGACGGACAAGCGTAGTGTATGCAGTTTCTTTAGTAGTTCAGTTGCATCTTTTAAGGTTTCTGCCAATAAAAAGCAGTCTCCGGTTCGCCTTTCCCACGACATTATCTACGTGTTGTTTCCAATTTAAGTCTGATGTAATAGTAATGTCTAGGTATTTTGTGGAGTTTACGGCCTTTACATTTGATTGATTTTAATTAACTTTTAACATATTTCTTTTCGTACTCATGTGGGCAACTTCACACTTCTCATTATTTAGAGTCAATTGCCAATTTTTACACCATAGCGATATCTTATTCAGATCGTTCTGCAGTTGGTTTTGATCTTCAGATGATTTTACTAGATGGTAAATGACGGCGTCATCTGCCAATAATCTAAGAGAGCTACTTAGATTTTCCCCTAAATCGTTCATGTAAATAAGGAACAGCAGAGGACCAATAACACTACCTTGTGGAACGCCCGATATCACCTCTGGTTTAGTTGATGCCTTACCATCGATTACTACGAACTGTATCCTCTCTGACAGGAAATCCCCTATCCAATCGCAAATTTGGGGCGATATACCAATACCTCTCAATTTGATTAAAAGCCGTTTGACATACGGTGTCAAAAGCCCTCTGGAAATCAAGATATAATTTGCGAACCCGTGTCGATAGCACCCATCACTTCGGGTGAGTAAAGAGCTAGTTGTCTTTCGCATGTAATAAAGAGGGCACAAATAATAATGAAATTATTAATAGAAATAATAAAAGACGCGAATAATAAAATACGTGTTTCAGTTTTTAATTATCACCAAAGAGTTGCACTTAAATTGGTTATATTGACCAGTTTAGGGCATTTAGTGCTCTTCTACAGACTAAGTGCTCGATACAGGACAATAAAAACCAATTTAAATGCAACTGGTTGCTGCTATTTTGAAAACCAAATGAGTTACACTTGCTGCGGTGTTCATAATATAAGAGAGAGAGAGAGAGAGAGAGAGAGAGAGAGAGAGAGAGAGAGAGAGAGAGAATCCCTGTTTTGTGCAACATTAAGGGAAAGGTAAGAAGAACGACGAAGGAAAGAATGGTCGAGATTATAATCCAGAATGCACATTTTTACGGGTTAGAAGGAAAAACTATAAACGGACAAAGAAGTGAAATGAGTAGAGGTATCTGTTACAACATCCAATAAAAACAGATAATGTGGTCTGGATGTGTGACTAGGTTGACTGAACACAAACATCATCACAGCGGAAGAAACTGGATTGCTCACGACAAAGCTTGTAAGATGGTGTACAGGAAGCAATGGAAGCATCGAATATGAACACTGAGGACAACCAGGAGAGAAGAGGGCGACGGTGGAGAAACAGTGTCAACCGCGGGTAATCAGCAAGAAGATTTCGCCTCTGTACGTGTTAAAAATGCTTTTTGATTTCTTCTGCTTACATCCATATTGGTTGTCTTCCGCTCTAGTACCGTTTTTCAATTAACACTGCGATATCACTTTATATGCACCGCAGTAATTTCTGTGGCTGCAATCTCTTCCTGATATCTCTGTGAACCCGCAGAGTTGTTGCTCTCTCGTCTGCGTAGTACCACAGACAAATATATACAGACGGGAAACCTCCGTAAGGGCCCGGTCACAAGCTCAGTGGTGCGGGGAGGGAAGGTTCCGTAAGATGTCCCATAATGACTCTGCGGTCAGAAGCAGCTCTTTAAACTGGCCAGAGCAGGCGGTAGGTAGCAGCTGCCCCCACCACCACCTCCCCTCAAACGCCGGCACACCGGACACAGCCGTAGCCTTGTGGCAGGCGGCACGAGCTCTCCCCTCCCCTCAGCCTTTCCTCCACGCTACCCTCAGAAGCGACTCTAGTGTCGTCTACCGGTACTAAGCCGGGGAACCGTCTGACACCTGGTAGCATCTTACGGAACTACGAGGGCAGCGTAGAACAGACGTTTAGGGGGGGGGGGGGCTTCTCCTCTGTATATGTTACTCTGTGGTAGTATCTAACGTCCGTGTTTTTTCATCCCTTTTAAATATATTTTAACTGCGGTATGTGTTCACAGACTGGAAGGCCGTCGATATGCATGTGGGATAAAGAAACAGGCAGTGTGACTGATACATAATAAAGCAGTGATAACACTGAATTCATGAAATAAAAGAAAATATTTTAATCTGTTTTTATAGCTTGAAGAATTGTGTACAGTCATGTGAACAGGATCCAGCCAGGAAGCAAAAACATTTCCTGGTCAATATTTCAAGTTTTGAATGGCCGTATTACAACAAAAGCTGCTCCACCAGAACAAAAATAAAACATACTGCCTGACAAAGAAAATAAAACGAATGGGACTACCTACAGTGGTGGCAAGAAACGTAACGAAACTTCACGCATGTGGCTCACTTCCGGCTGCGAAGAATCACATGCCATAGTGACTTAAAATGATGTATTTTGCTCGGTAGTACTTTTCTATTAGTAAATATGTTAAGTCTTTTTTGCTGTGTATTTTCTGTGACGTACTGTAGAGTCGCTTTTAGTGTTGGAGTCTCAGTTTGGTCATTATACATTAACCCTCTTACGCGTATTTTACGTAATGTAGATTACAAAACTTAAAAAATTTCATTTTCATTGATATTGTTGAGTACTCGTCGCCATTTGTTGAGTTCTCGTCCCGGTCTAGCTTTTCAGGAAAGGTTCTAATGAAACTGAAAATATCATTTAGCACCCTTGTAGCAATATCTTTCGATAATTAGTATTACAAACACCTTCACAAAAATATTTCAAAATACAGTTTCCGTTAATCGTATTCACGATTACTTGAAAAATTCTTTTTAAATAAACATTGATGTGTAAATACGGGTCTTGACCTAGAAATATCGAAAAATAGCATTCACTGTAGAGATAAATACGATAAATCAATATTAAGCAGTGATTTTGGACCTTTTATTATAATATCCTTCAACGAAAATTACTACACTGCATGCCCAACATTCAGGAAGTTATTAAAATTAAAATTTGTCGTCAATTTTTAATGAAGAATGTCAAACGTTAATTGAATCGGGTAAACTATTTCATTTACAAATGGAGAGTATACCTTTTTTATATGTGCACAGTGAAGAGACGGAAATACGAGAAGTGCCTACAAATAATACTACTTCAATACTACAATCTAAGCATGAGATTAACATGATAGTGAGAAAGATTTAAAGTTAATCTTAGATTAAAAGGGTCGAATGCAGAAAGAAGATGTTTGTGTCATCGAATGCATATAGCTGTTCATATATAGTTATGTTAGCGATAGGTCAGTCATTCACTCAATAAACATGAAATCTCGGAAACTACCTCATTTATGAAGCTGAAATCTGGCAGGTAGATGTCGGCTATGAAATGAATTTGCCACAGGTCCGAATTAAGACGGTCTGAGGGTTTCCGCGAGTTTCTATGAAAGTCCAACATCTTTGGTAACTAGAGACAGTAATATGTCTTTTTTTCTGGTTTAGTATTTAGAAGACATGTATTAGGTAATAAGATTTTTCGTGCAGGATGGATGGAGGAGGTCAAAAGAAGATTATATTCTTACAGGATCATTTTGGCTTTTATTTTTATTAGCTCTGAAGCAGCTTTGCGTATCGTTGTTTCCCAGACAACGATGAAAACCTTTATCTCATTGAAATCGTAATATATTGCGCCGTTTTTTTTTAATTTTTTTTATCCTAAATATTGTCTGTATAAGCTATAAATTGTTTGGGAACAACTACTTGGTCAAAAAAATATTGACTGCAACTGATTTTATCAAAATCTTAGGGACATTTGTTAAATATTTTTGGGGAATACGGGCAACGATTATACTTCTCAGAAAACAATGTTGCTGAGAAGATCAACATTCACCCCAATACTCCACTGTTTGCTTTTTACGAGTTGTGCCACATTCCAATGCGCAAGATCTCTTTCATATCTCGATATACATACATACGGCACTTCAAAAATTACAGATTTGTTTTATGAACCACATCCTCCCAGTTAACCGTCAGTGCGCGAGAGATTTTGTTGTAAAGGTTCGTAGTAATTAATAATATGTCATTGTGGTACTTTCTTTAGCAACTACAGAAATCATGTACCTGTTACAAGACGAATATAAACAACAGTTTTTATCATTTAAGATGATTTTCAATGTGAAGGTTGTTTGTTTTTAATATTTTACTAATTGTATTGTTAAACAACATTTCAGAAAGAATGGTGTTTGTTTTTAGTAGAGGTACAGTTTTATTCAAAATCAAATCTTTGTTAAGCTTAAGGGACTTAACTGCGGGGTCATCAGTCCCTAAACTTACAAACTACTTATGAACTACCTTAAACTAAAGACGACGCAAACATCCATGCCCGAAGGGTTCTCGAACCCCCGACCGTAGCGGCCGTGCAGACTGTGACTGGCGCTCCGCAGACCGCTCGGCCACCGCGGCCGGCCTACAATTTTATTGTTCTCGTTTCAAAACAAAGGTATTTTTCATAGTATGTTAATAATATTATCGTTACAAAATGTTTCTAAATGAGCGATGTTTGTCTGTAGGTCATCAATAATATCATTGCAAAAATAAATAAATAAATAAAAATTGAGCGTGAATGTTAATAAGTTTGTTGTTAGAAAAGTGCTCAAAGATAGAAGGTGTTTGCTTTTAGTTTTTTAATAAATTGCCCGTCAAAAAATAATAGATGTTTCTTTTAGTATGTCAATCATTTGGTTGTTAAAAAAAAAGGATGGACTTTGTTTCTAGTTACGTCAAGCGTACGAAGTCGCGGATAGCAACTAGTCTATTATAAAGATATTGTCGTATCGTACATGGCAATAACAGCGCACAGATTAATTCTATACACCAGAAATTCCTCAATCTCAGAGATAAAAAAAGTGCATTTCATATGATGGTGATAAATAACTGTACTAATTTATTGAACTAATTAAATAATTTTTGCAACATGTGGATAGAATTACTTGTTAAAACACTCTCTTGCAGTTTTATTGTTTTCGTATTATAATGGCTACCGATATACACCATGGCGTCTTACTTTGCAATTGAAAATACTCTTTGAATACGTCCCTCAAGCCTTTCTATAGCGGAACAGCCAGAACGGTAACACTCATCTATCCATGCTTTTGCGTAAGCAGTGTGCGTATCTTTGCGCAGCGAGCTTAAAATAGCCGTAACTCCGGGTCCGTTGAGAACAGAACTTATGTCTGCATGATGTTTTCCGTGCAGAGCGGTTCGTAGCGTTTAGTACTAAAATATCTCTGCATGTGATCTGCGCTGGTGATTCAACAAGAAACAGTTTTTGTGTAGGATCTAGAATACGTTTACATAATAAGTAACGGAAAACATTAATAAAATAACGCTGTCTACCGTAATCTTTTTTTGTGACGTAACCCTTTTTCTGAGGGGCTAAACAAATGCAGGTGCTAAGGTGGGGTGGCTCTTCATTAGCTAATAAACGAAGCGAAAAAGGTCCTCTACAAAAAACAACACGGCGTCACATGCGAGTGTAAAAGAGGAAAGCGAGGGGCGTCGGTGGCAGAATGTGAGCTTTTTAGAATAACGTCACAAAGCTTTTTGGAAAGGTGCGGCGAAATGTAATGAAAAAGTTGTGTACGTGAAATATTAAATGCGTATGCAAACGAAACGACACGGGCAAAGCAGAGCGGCCCGCAGAGCCTTGTGCCGCAGACGGAAGCCGGAAGCCAGAGAGGAATTACCAGTGGGTGTCGAGATTAAAGGGGGCGCAGCTCCGGCCACCCCCTACAAACACCTGGCGTTCGCCGGAAACGCCGAAGGCAAACGGATTAGCGCTCTGGGTTGTGAGGGCGCACGTCGACCCGGGGGATAAAGCCTGCACAGTCGGTGCCGAGAGACCAACCCTCATTAAAGACGTCCGAAGACATGTCCAAGTAAGAGCTGTGTCTACAAGGGAATGACGATTATTTTCTTAAAGATACTAAATAGCAACGCTCACGTAGTTAGAGGAATCTATTGTGCTCGGTCAGTGACGAGCTTGGCCTTCGAAAACGCGGCGTATACAAAATACCATGTCAGTGCGGAAAATCTTATATAGGGCAGACATGTCGAACTGTGCAAGAACGCTGTACTGAACACCACACACGCCTAGGACAACCTAGTAAGTCAGCAGTAGCAGAGCACTGCCTGAACACAGGTAATCGGATGTGTTACGAGAAAACGGAAGTTCTATCGTCAGTATCATCATTTTGGGACAGTATTTTTAAGCAGGCCATACACATCCGTACGGCGGATAATCTTATCAACAGGGATGCAGGTTTCCAGATGAGCGCAGCCTGGAATCCAGTATTGGCTGCAATCAAAACAAAACAGGAGAAAAGAGAAAATCGGAAACACGAAGGAATGCAGCGCAACGCAGATACTTAGTTCCAATTTCCGCCACAGGAGCGTCCGGCAGCACATCATTGCCCACGGCGCACGCGCGGAAGACACCTCCTCGTCTCCTAGCAGGGGGCACCAGAAGCGCCGCCGCCGACCAACACTGAACGGTCTCTCGCGCATGCGTAATCTCTGCACACGCCCTGATAAATACCGCCGCTGCCGCGCAATTACCATCAGTCGCGCCTTGAAGTACTGACAGCTACCACCACCTGAAGATGTCGAACAGTTGGGTCGGCGAAATATTGTGGGAGATTCACAATGTCATCCGGCGGCAAACCCGCGAAGTGTATTTACAACAGATCCGCCGTGAAAGCTTGAAAAGTCACACTCACGTAGTTGTCTCAGTGTCAGATTGCCACCTGTCACCCATAAAACATCCAAACACTTTAGAACGTGTCAGAATGGGTCGGATAAACTTATTTATTAACAGGTGTGATGCAGCTTTCCACGGTATCCTATCCTGCACAAGCCCCTTCATCTCTGACGAAGGGAAACACCAAGTATGGTACAAACGAATTTTGATGGATCACAGGCATGTTGTGCGGGGACTCCTCTAGACCACCAAGCTAAAAGGATTTGTTCCAATGCGCCTTGATTTCCACGAAAATCGAGATCAAGTTTCAGCGCGTAACAGCTATACCTGTACTAAGCCATCGCTGCCACGTGAGTGTAATTAGCAAGGCGCTCTACTGTCATACAACCGACCTGAGTTATAATCCTTCTCGGAATTTACTTCTATATTTTTTTGTATTTTTTATTATTTATTTATTTTTTACACTCGTCCGACGATTGATTGAGCATAATTATATGCTTTCATAATGCTTGAGTAATTGGTAATGATAATAACGTATGTTGATTGCTCAGTATACTATGTATTGTGCGACGATTATTTTATTTAATTCGTTATTTCGAAGCATACTTTTACGGCAATTGAAAGATATTTCAAAATCACCTACAACATTTGTGCAGCATTTGGTAGCTGCGTTTACAATCCCCAGCCCCACTGTTGTTATACCGTCGAATATAGTCTGTGTACACTTGACGCGTCGCAGTGGTTTATTATGCTACGGCCAAATGTGTTTTTTTGTTTGTTGTTAATTAGTGCAAGAACTTCATATAACAGTAATTACCTGATATAACTGTATCTTTGGATTAAGAATCGATAAACTGGGAAAAAGAATATAATTATACACAATCAATACTCGAACAAGTGAAAAAAGTTCTTAACAGGATTTGAACTCGGATCATCTGTGCGATCACTCTCGTACCGACGATCACTTGGTACAGGTGTAACTGCTATGCGCTGGACTCTGATCTAGATTTTCGTGGAAACCAAGGCGGATTGGAACAAATCCATTTCGCTTGGCGGTCTGGAGAAATTCCCTCACAACATACGTACGACCCGTCAAAATTCGTTTGTACCATACTTGGTGTTCCCCTTGTGAATAAGAGCGGCAACCAACATCATTCTGAAATTCGTATCTCGGTAATCTTCTGACCATTCCTCGGTGTCTCAGAGTGTGTACCACCAATAGATCTCTCCTCTTGGTTACTTGTTCACTCATACGTTGCCCGTGTTTCATGAAATAGGACATTTTTATTTATTTATTTATCTACTCATATATTTAACCTGGCAAGATTAGGGCCTTCAGGACCTATCTTTCACCTAAACTTGCATTTTACGTTTATAGCATTACAGAAGTTATACTTAATCTACAAAATTTAAAATGATCAATTAGTACAATTAACAAAAGGACATACACACAGCTTATATTCGCATTTTATAAATAAGAAGCAATGACTACAGGAACCCACACCATTAACCACTGTCATACATTATTAAAAAATTTCGAATTATAAAAAAATGATAAACGGGTCAGAGCTCATTGTTCTGATATCAACATCGATAGCAGCTTAATGTCTTAGATTAGCTGTAGTGTATAGGTGACAATTTATCTATCGACACTCGCACTGTATCGTTACACAATAAAAGTTATTTTACTTTCCCTTGAGCAATTTTACACTGGCGAGCTTCACTGTACCTTCTGTTGAATAACTAATAGAAACATTCTGTACAGAGTAGCTAGTGCAACAGAGAAGTGAAGTCTTACTTCTTAAAAGAAAATTAATCCATGGAGAAATGAATGAATGCGAAGTATCGACATTAATTATACATCAATCAATTTTGTATTTCTTACGTCCAAGCCTCCGCATGTATCTCTTTATGACATAATTAAAAAAATTAAGACTTTAGGTATTATCTGAAAACTGCCTTGAGCAGTTAAAGAGAGAACCAACTCGTGGTGACAACATATTAGACGTTCTGGTGACAAACAGACCCGAACTATTCGGAACAGTTAATGCAGAACTGATCAGCGATCTTAAAGCAGTTACAGCATCGGTAATTTCAGCCGTAAATAGAAATATTAAAAAAGGTGGGAAGATTTTTCTGTTCGGAAAAAGTGACAATAAGGGGATTTCAGAGTACTTCACGGCTCAGCACAGAAGTTTTATCTTAAGTACAGATGGTATTGAGGAACAGTGGTCTAAGTTCAAAGCCATCGTACAATATGCATAAGATGAGTATGTACCTAGCAAGGTCGTAAGTGGTGGAAAGGAGCCACCGTGGTGCAACAACCGAATTAGAAAGCTGCTACGGAAGCAACGGGAACTTCAGTGCAAACATAAACGTAGCCAAAGCCTTGAGACAAACAAAAATTACACGAAGCGAAATGTAGCGAGAGGAGGGCTTTGCGAGAGGCGTTCAACGAATTCGATAGTAGAGTTCTTTGTACTGACTTGGCTGAAAATCCTAAGAAATTTTGGTCTTATGTCAAAGCGGTAGGTGGATCAAAACGTAGTGTCCAGACACTCTGTGACGTAAATGGCATTCAAACAGAGGCTGACACTCAAAAGGCGGAATTACTAAATGTCTTTTTTTCCAAAGCTGTTTCACAGAGGAAAATTGCACTGTAGTTCCTTCCTTAGATTGCCGCACAGATTACAAAATGGCAGATATCAAAATAATTGACGGAGGGATAGAAAAACAATTAAAATCGTTCAAAAGAGGAAAGGCCGCAGGACCTGATGGGATACCAGTTCGTTTTTACACAGAGTACGCGAAGGAACTGCCCCCCCCCCCCCCCTTCTCGCAGTGGTGTATCGTAGGTCTCTAGAAGAGCATGTCGTTCCGAAAGATTGGAAAATGGCGCAGGTCATCTCTGTTTTCAAGAAGGGTCCTCGAACAGATATGCAGAACTATAGGCCTGTATCTCTAACGTCGGTCAGTTGTAGAATTTTGGAACATGTATTATGTTCGAATATAATGACATTTCTCGAGACTAGTAATCTGCTGTGTAGGAATCAGTATGGGTTTCGAAAAAGGCGTTCGTGTGAAACCCATTTCGCGCTATTCGTCCACAGCACAGCATCTCCAACGAAGCACTGATCATTCCTAGTGATTGTCCCGTAGCTTATAACCAATGCGAGCTGAATGTTCACGAAACACAGAACGTGCAGTCTAACGTTACGCAGAACATCAACTCCTTTACAGCCCTTCTTCTCCCTTTCGGTGGGCAGGCACCACACCGAGCAATGTCAAATCTCTCCAGTGTTGGCCTGAAAATATTATCCCAGAGAATTAGGATCCTCGGCATTAGCTCAGCAGACGCCACTGTGTCTCGGAGAACGCGGGTCCTCTCGGTGTGTCGGCTACGCTGTTGCTGGCAGCCCCAGACGCGCTGTTTAACATTCTGGCCGCGCCCGTGACGCTGCTTTTCATGCATTATGTTTTGTGAACTGATTCACCAACAAGTCGGCGACTGCTACCTTACGCGCATTGAGATGCAGCTCACGCACTTTCTCTCGCTGTTTCTAGCAACGAAATTCGACTGACCTGAGCTGAGCGATAAAATATGTAAATAAACTGCGTATACCCATTCTGTAGGCAACAATGGAAGCTAGAGAAATATGTCACGATTGCACAATACACTCAGCAATGTAGATCCCAGCGATTACTTCAACTGCTTAGCTGTCATAGATGTTTGCTGAACGTGTGACTTGCAAACTACTTACTTCTGCCGTAAGTGAACTTACTGATCAGAAAAACATCAATTTCGAATGTTCAATTTTATTCGCTAAGATTCGAAGGAGAACGTAGGATAATAGGACAGCGGGTAGGAACTGTAGTGTTGGTTCAGTTGAAAGTAGAGCTGCTGGGAGTGGACAAAATAGTAGAAACACCGTACAGTATACTACATCTTTTTTTGTCAATTCTCTCGATATTTATATATGATATATATATACATGTGGCGTCTGTTCGGAAAGAACAGACGTCACATTCTGATCCAGCAGCTGTTATTATTTAATATTCATAGAATATATGACTTCAACTGCTATTGGGCAAAGCCGAAAATGTGTACCCAGCCGGGATTCGAACCCGGGTCTCCTGCTTTCTAGGCAGTTCTAATTTTTAATTTCTGTAAAGTACCTTCTTAGCACTAGGACTCTATCTGGAGTCATAGGTGAGCCGAAACATTTTTAGTATGAATGAAACAAAATTTCCGTTTCTTGTAATAATCTAGAATTTTATAACTTTTACCGCACAGAATTTCAGTTCTTTCACAAAAAGTTTTAGAGCGCTGGACGCAATATTTACATCAATAACTAACAGTAACTACTGTTGGTGTCAATTATGACATCAGGTAGATTATATGAAACATTTATAAAATTTATAGATTATCAACTTCAGTCTCTTTCTTCTGTATTTGCAGTTGGTAAGAATGCACTACGAGATTTGCACACAGTGGCAAAACGCTACTAGTTTCGTACGTTTCAAAAAGAAATAAGACTATGCTACTCCTGTAAACACAACATCAGTTATTTGTAGTGCCAAAAGAAAAGAACGTGAAACGAAAACTGGAAGTAGTGTTTTATTACAGCTCAACAAAATCAGTTGTTGATAAGCTGGATCATGTGATATCTTACTAAACTTTGAAAAAGGGTACAAATCGTTTACCATTAGCAGTATTTTATGATCTTGTCGAAATACCTGCGCTCAATGCCTACAGACTCTTCAGTGTTGCTGTTGAAAAAACGGACTGACTTTTTTTTTTTTTTTTTTTTTTTTTTTTTTTTTTTTTTTTTTTTTTTCTAATAAAGTTGGCTAAAGAAATGGAAGGCCCCCAAGTGGAATAATGTTTACGTTCACCACAAGCAAGGAACAAGGAAATGGTGTGGATTTGATGACCTATTAGAAAATGGACATCCAGACGAAATACACAATCTGAGGAGAAAGAGAGCAGAGCCGGCCGCGGTGGCCGAGGGGACTGAGGCGCTTCAGTCACGGTCTGCACGGCCGCTACGGTTGGGGCTTCGAATCCCCCCTCGGGCATGGATATTTGCGTCGTCCTTAGTTGTAGGTAGTTCATAAGTAGTTTGCAAGTTTGGGGACTGATGACCCAGTAGTTAAGTTCCTTAAGCTTAACAAACATTTTTGAAAGAGAGCAGATGCTCCATTTGTTCCCGATCAAAAGACACAAAAAAGTGTAACAAATTTGTTTGCAAGAAACATTATGAAATATTTACTGCATGCTTAATTTGTGTAGACTGCTATGGTATAGATTCCGGTTAGAGTTTTCGTATTATGTTTCCTGTTGAGTTGTTCATCACATTTTCTGTAAATTTAAAGCCATTGTGAAACATTGATGAGTGAAACAAATTATGACTTTGAATAATACTGTAAGTTCTGACAAGTAATTACTCAGCCATATTTAATTTAATTCTACTATGTAGATACCTTTTAAAAAGGCTATGAAATGTGTCTAAATAATACATAAAATGTAAACAAACAAAATTAAACCACAATACATTGTTTTCTGAATAACTAGTACACACAGACAATTATATATTGGTTGGGGTCATGAATGACCCCAGACAGAGTATTAGCGAGATTTTATCAGACGGAGTCCTAGGGTTAGTATGTTCCTCACCCAAAACTCCCTTTATGCTCCATCCTCCCTCCACATTGCATGTATTTATCACACGTCTACCACTGATAATGATAACAGTAGGGAAAATTCTTATATAGGCTATGTAGTGTGAAATCACTGTATGACCAATTTGAAAACACAGTGTAATCCTGTGCATTATGGACTCTACCCAAATTATTGATCTTGGTATGTCATATTATAGTTACCCCCTGTCCACTTCTTTACTTGGATAATATTAATCTTTTATTTTAAGAGATTTCATTTTAATCATTTGAAAAATATTCAAATGTTTGTAAATCTAAGGAACTTAACCTAGCTTAAACGAACGTATGCTAAGGACAGCAAACACCCATGCCAGAGGGAAGATTTATAACTCTGACGGCGAGCAACCGTGCCCTCCGCAGCAATGTGCCTTAGAACGATCGACCATTCCACTGCGGCTTAATGGTTCTGATGAGTATTTTTCTTTTCCCAATAATGTTCAATCTAGAGAATTATAATACAAAGTAAACATCTGCTCATATCATCCATGGAAGTTTAGTTAGAGGAGATTTTAACAACTGTATCATATTTTATGTCTCAATTTTCTAAATTGCTCTGTACCCTCTGTACCCACAAATAACCCTTCTTTCCCTCCTTCCATCATTTTTTTCCCCTCCTCCGACCATTATGGTCGTTGAAGGAATGGGGGAGGGTATGAGAATGGATAACATTCTATTGTAAACTATTAAGATACGCGTTTGTTCTTCGAAGAGTTGCAGTTGTTCTTAAAGCCAATGGTGGGCCAACTACTTACTCATGATGTCTGTTTTTGGTGTTCATATTATTTTGTCCACTCCCTATATATGGTCCAAGATGAGTGTGAACTGTTATCAGTTAGTTGTATGATGCCTTTTAGTGCTATGTGAATGATTCTTGTAGATACATGAGACAATAATTACTTTTTCGTAACTCTTTTCACAAGGTACTACGTTCAAATAGACTAATATGCTATAAAGCTGTTAATTGTTCCGTCATGAAACTGCTCTCCTTTGCGATAGATTTTTTTATTCAGTTAGGTGAGAGCGTTTCGCATGAATTCTCACTACAATCCTCTTACATTTTATTGCTTTTTCAATTCTCTAAGTATATACTGTGTATTGTGTGTGTTCGTACAAGGTCACCTGTGAATATGGCTAGTTATCAGTCTCTTTTATGTCTGTCCAGATGTTAATTTACGCATTGTGCAACCGAGACTAATGTTTATCTGTTATTATTTTCAGGTACGTGTTTCTGAAATAACTTCTGGAGTGTTCCTGATACAATTGTAAGTAAGTTCTGCAATATCTGTTTTTGGTTATTCCGACTATGGACTTCTATCTTCATATAAAATAATAGGTGGGAGCCGAAGGCATTAAGTCCATTTTCACAACTTTCCAGGAGAAGCAAAAAACTGTATAGATGTATAGATGTTTCACAACCAAATAAATATAGATTATTGCTGAAAGTGTCTATAAAATTACGTCTCAGAATGTAAAGCTTGTTAGTGAAAATACAGGTCGAATGTTAAATCTGCATTTATTTATATTTTTTGAAAGTGGGCTTCATGCTTTTCAGCTCTGCCATTACTAGTAAGTTCTGGACCTGTATTGATTAATAAATTTAACTAGCTATATTGATCGTACCTCTTTATATATTAATGAATAACATCGATGTCAGTTACAAAATGTATTATTACTATTAATGCAATTTAAATAAATGAAGAAACAAACACTCAAATTGTTAAGGATGGACTGATTCACACGAAGTACTTCTTGTTCGCCATTTCAGAAAACATCGTAAAATTACATGACGCCCTGAAGAACTTACGTTATTATTTATGAAATGTCCTACATCCTTTTGAAGTTTATGCGAACCTTGTCGTTGTATGCCTTTTCAAACGGTACGATAAGACTAAGCAGGGACTTAGTGATTCCCAGGAAAAAAAAGTTTGTTTACGAGGAGAATTGTGCTTCAACACCTCCAAACTTTTCGCTCCTGTAGTTGAATTACTTGAATTTTACGGGAGAAAACGGCTGCTTCTGGTCTCTTGGGAGCCCTTCAGTTTTTCTGGATCTAAGTATTCTTAAAGTAACGTGGTCCCCATTTATCAAAATTAATGTTTTCATCGTATTCTGCTACATCTTTTCTGCCGTAAACTAATGAGTCATTGCCTTAATGCCTTTTTTCTTCCTCACACATTAGTGGGAGGCTGACTTAATTGTTTTCATTACTATTTCAAAAAATGTTCAAATGTTAGTTAAGCTTAAGGGACTTACCTACGGGGTCATCAGTCCCTAAACTTACAAACTACTTATGAACTACCTACAACTAAGGACGGCACAAATATCCATGCCTGAGGGGGGATTCGAATCCCCGACCGTAGTGGCCATGCAGACCGTGACTGAAGCGCCTCAGTCCCCTCGGCCACCGCGGCCGGCTACTATTTCATGCGTCTTGTCCAAGCAATGCTCGATATTCAACAAAACAAAATATGCACGTTTGGATTTAATGCCCTGCAGCTCCGATCCATTAATATATAAAAGTGATGTCCCCAGGGTGAGTGTTGGAAGTGAATGGAACTACATACCATTAGCGATTAGATATTTTAAAATAAATAATTAATTTTGTCTCACGTCAATATGATTTTGGAACTTTCTTTGTGAATGACTTGTGAGGATGTGTGTCACCGAGGTTTCAGAGAGGATCCTTTAAACCAGTCTGTATGCCTGCTTGATTCACCCTTTCATTCCCAGTGTTGTTACTAGACAACAAGAGAGCAACCCATCTGGGGACAAAGCATGCCGTAATGCATTTCTGAATGGTGTCACACGGCTTTGGATCCTCCCCAGACCACAGTTGATGCAGCTGTCTCTCCACATCCCGAGGGTTGGTACTGGCTCAGAGGTAACTTCTAATGATATCCCACTGAACAGTGATGGAGGAGTCAAGTTGGGGATATTGCTCGCCACGAGACGCCTCCAAACCGGAATACGATATGGTGGGAGGTTATGGAGAAGACCGACTCATGCATCCCAAACACGGCACCTCTCCAAACATCGGTGTTTGTGTTCTGGTGTCAATATCAACTCACGCCTGTGGAAGCGAGACTACAGTCCGAAAGTAACGAGCAGTCGAGACATTCCGCGGGAACTCGCAGGATGTTGTAAGGTCTCCAGGAGATTTTCATTGTTCAATGTTCAAATGTTTGTAAAGCTTATGGGACTTAACTACGACCCCCGCCTCCTCCCCCCGCTCCCGTTCTCTTTGGTCACGCATGATTACTGACAGTTTCTTGTCAAGGTTGGGATATGTCAGATGGATAGGCCGACTTAAGTGTCTGCGAACCATCGCCGGGTTTCGTACTGTCCTACTCACGGCATTTGACTGGTACCAACATCGCAATAACAGGGCGGTAACATCACGAATTCGCATCTATATATTTAGTCTGCAAATCACTTTAAGTGCCCCGACGAGGGCTTATCGAACCGATTTCAAAATATTCCTCAATTTCATTCCATTTTATAACAGCACGCAGGAAAAAAACAGTTTTCCATCTGCTTTCTATATTTTATTATGATAATTATGTCTCCTTATGTAGATGGGAGCTAAGAAAATACTTTCGTATTTGGAGGAGAAAATCGGTGAAAGGAATTTCGCAAATAGATCTCGTCGAAGGGAATAACTCATTTGTTTTAATAGTATTCACCCTAACTCGTGCATCTTTCCCGTGACACTCTCTTCCCTGTATCGAGATAACACAAAAAGAGCTGCCCTTCTCTGACGTTTCTCTATATCATCCGTCAGCCTCATTTGGTGGGGATCACACAATGCGCAACAATACTCCAAAGTAAGAGTGGTTAGAATTATAGCAAACTAGCTGAGCCGCCCCGGCTTTGTACGGGTAATCAATCTTTAAACTACTTTAACTCGAGAACTGCACAACGTATCGTGATGCGGTTTCTTTCAATTTCTTCGGTGTAATCCTGTCTTCAACGTAGGCTATATTAAATGCCAATACGAAAATGAGAAATAATTGAAATAAGAATAAGAACGTAGAAAGGTTTACCACTTCCGCACTTTCGTGACCTTTGTAGCACAGCCTAAACTATGAGACCTGCGCCAAAGTACATAGTACGGAATTATAGAACTCACGACGATTAAAAAAACTGCGAGATCATATGTCTAACTTTTACAGATCTCCCATAATTATTATATCTGTAGTCTGAAGCCGTCTGGGCCAGCGCTTTATAAAACAAAAATGATAAATGTGGTTCACTCGTAAAAGTTAGACACATGCTATCACGTATTTTTTGTAGATGTTTGTCTGTTCTGCAAGTTTCTACTAAGTACACCGCCTAGCTTTATGATTTAGGCTCCAAAGCTGACTAAAGTGCAGAAGCGGTAAAAGATTCTACGTTATGATTCTTATTTTAGTTTTTTTTTTTTTTTTCATGCATTCGTATTGACATTAAATATAGCCTAAGATAATCCCAGGCTTCTAAAGAAGAAATTAAAAGAAACCACATGACGATACGTTCGGTTCTTCTCGAGTTATAAAAGGTTATATTTAAGTCTCTGCGTCTTGTCGTTCGGACGTGATAAGCGTACACCGAACAGACATTCACATTAATATACATATATAGATAAATAAATAGCTATCCGATCGCCATAAAACCGTGTCTAAGGCCTTCCCCGGGTAGGCATTAGTAACTGTACAAATTTTTAGTTCTTTATGTCATGTGGTTCAGACATGATAAACGTACACCGAACATACATTTAAATTTATAGATTGAGAACGATTTTGCGCGTTTGTTTACATATGCGATGATGGCAGTATAACCTGTCGAAACTGGTAATGTAAATAAAATATTAAAAGCGATCATGGCTATTTTTATGTAATAATTATACAGACCAGATAGTTCTAAATCAAAATGACAATCTTCTGGACCTGTAGAGTATCTTTAATATCTCCACCAAAGGCTGGAGCTAGGACGCGCGATACGGATGAATTGCAGGTAAAAAGCTGTGACGCAGTCGCTGTCAGGCTGGGGACTCTTCCGCAGATTTCGACGCACAGTGCTGTCAGTCGTCGGCATGAAGTACAGCCAGACGTCAGGTGACCTCCAGAGTCTACCAAACCTCAAAGGCCAAGGCTGCCTCGCAGAGGCTGTCTGAAGGGGAAATTCCCGCAAGTCATTGCCTTTCGTCTGAAGTTAATATGCTTTACACTCTGAATTCCCATCCGTCTGATTTTACACTGAGAAGGCGTTTTTCAGTGCATTCAGATACGTAGCTAATTAATTACATACTCCCTTAATGAATTTGGACACTGAAGCGGATTTGTAATTCCTGCCAGATGCGACTCTGGGAGCGTTATCTTTGCGGGAAAGTGCTCGACCAACTGACTCGTTGTAGGTAAACTAAAGAGCTTGCCTTTTAGCCACATTGCTCAACCGTTTCGGAGAAAAATCGGTTGGAATAATGTGACGCGATTCGTACACCCATTCATATATTTCCTGTCAGAAAGGACACAGTACGTATTAATGGACGGAAAGCCATACAGTAAAACAGATGTGATATCTGGCGTTACCCATGGAAGTTTTATAGGAACGCCCTACTGTTTCTTGTCTTTTATAAACGTTTTAGGAGACAATCTGAGCAGCTCTCTGAAGAGTTTTTGCTGATGAAGATGTCATAATAAGATGAAAAGCAGCTGCAAAACGAATTAGATATCTACACTGTGTGAAAACTGGCAATTGACTCTAAACAAATGAAAAAATCGTATGGCAGTTTTGGCCGGGAGATCCCGCGTGGGATTGTTTGGCTACTTAGTGCAAGTGTTTTTACTTGGCGCCACTTCGGTGACTTGCATGTCGATGGTGATGAAAATGATGATGAGGACAACACACAACACCCAGTCCCATGCCGGGAATCGAACCAGGGCCCCTGCTTGGTATTAAGCGACGCTGCCGTCTGAGCGACGGGAGGGACGGGGGGGGGGGGGGTTCAGACACCCTAAATAATGAAACATGTGAAGGCATCCATATAAGCACTAAAAGGAATCATTTAAGCTTCAGTTACGTGATAACCCAATCGAATCTACAGGTCATAAATTCAACGAAATATCTAGGAATAAGAACAACTTTAATTGGGAGGATCGCTTAGTAAATATCGTATAGAAGACGAACAAATACATTTCACAGGGTTCGGTCCCCGCCAGGTCCTAGGATCTTTATCTGTCAGTTTCCACTTCTTTCACCTCTGGCAGTGTAGCTGATGTGAAAAATATCGAATAGCACCGTTGTTCGGAATCCACGTTAAACTATATGTCCCCCTATAACTGAATGGGTAAGTCAGTTCGAAGGTCGGACGAAGGCAACGGCATACCACCTTAAAACAGGACCATGCCTAGTGAAGCACTGTGGTGTCCAAACTAATCTTCGGATTGTTGACTGCTTAGAGTGAGGAGGGGACTGAGAGGGGAATGTGCCAGTTATTCCAATACACTTTTCCCCCTATCCCCTTAACCATTTGCGGACGAGTTTATTTCCTGACCTGTGTCATCTCGATATAAATAAATTGCTACTCGATATTTTAAAACTAATAATTTACCTTATATATCGTATCGAATAATCATAGCACCGTTTTATTACATCTTTATCATCGGCCCGCAATTTTGACTCGTGACTCACTACCTTCACTTTCAGTAAATAAATACGAGAACATCGAAAAGCCAGCAACTCAAGGATGTGGTGTGTGCCTGAGCGACTGAGTCAGTATTCGAAAATATTACTGCAGCTTCGAGAAACTTGCGTCTGTTTAGTAGGCGACACATGCACCCCTGTTCAAAAAAGTTTTGTGCAAGAATTACTGTCAGGAATCCGGTGATTATCAAAAGTGAAATTTGGCAGTATGTTGATGATGTGGACGATATGAAAGCGATATCACTTATAAAAATTTGAAGTCTTCGGAGAACTAGTTGAAAAAATGAAAAATACCCTATCATAACAGCACGGTAAAATTATTCACTCAACAAGATAATAACAGTGGGAATACATAGTTGAGTATTTCTTATTAGAAGATTTGAAGAAGCGAAATCTCTCTTTTCTGTTTTAAATGTCAATTTCCATACGCTTTAAATTCCATAATACAAGCTGACAGTAAAAGAAAGTTTGTATTTTCAGTACAGTTAGCAGTTCAGAAAAAAATATACAACTCTAAGTATGATATGAAAGAAATATTTTTAAAACGGAAACATTGGGGAGGATGGCATTTACTCGTATAATTATATCAAAGATGGCTGGTAATACCTATGGGTATACTTTCCTTGCTATGCCACATGCTAAGAGAATACCATGATACTGTTGTGGTCTCCAGAGACTGATTTGATGATCCTTTTGAACCGACTAACTTTATTCGTATCTCGGTCTCCCGTTTCGTTCTACATTTCTTTTCCACTTCGGCAATCATTAGTTATTTTGCATTCCTACTAACATAACTAATGTACCACTTTTATAGTCTCCTTACCTAATACAATTCCTTCCAGATTGCCTGATTTTCTTAGACTACATTCCATTCAACTTGTTTTGCCCTTGTTATTGTTCATCTTATACCCTCCATTAAGACCCTATTCATTCCGGCAGTTGCTCTTCCAGGTCCTTTTCTGTCTCCGACGGAATTACAATTTCATCGGCAAGCCGCAAACTCTTTAATTCTTATCCCTGAACGTGTTTCGGTTTCCAAATTTCTCCTTGCTTTCCTTCCCAACTTGTTATATGTACACATTTGATAACATTGGGGGAAGGCTATAAACCTGACTTACTCCCTTTCCAAAGATTGCGTCCCTTTCATGCCCTTATACTCTTGTAACTGTTGTCTGGTTTATGTACAAGTTGTCTGTAACTCGTAATTCACTACATTTTACCCCTGATGACTTCAGAATTTGAAAGGGAGTTTTCGTCAATATTATCGAAAGTTTTCTCCAAATTCACAAAAGGTATAAACGAAGGGTTGCCTTTCCTTAACCCATCTTCTAAGATAAGTCTTAAGGTGAGTATTGCCTTATGTGTTCATTCCCACATTTTTCTTCAATCCAAAACATCTTCCCCGAGGTCGGATTCTACATGTTTCTTCATTTGTCTGTAAGAATTTCGTGTTAGTATTTTGCAACTTTAACTTTTTAATGCAATAATTGTGTAATTATCACATCTGTCTGCACCTGCTTGCTTTGGAATTGGGACTTTTACATTCTTCCTGATGTCCGAGATTATTTCTCATCTCTAATACATCCTGCACATGAGGTAGAACAGTTTAGTTGTTGTTGGCTTTCCCAAGTATATTAACAGTTCAAAGGATTACTGGAACAGGTCTAAGTGAATGTGTTAAAACTGTTGTAAGGAAGGGCAGATAAGTCTGAGACCTACCGCACGTCAGTTTGGTAGCTCCCAACAGCAACAGTATGCAGTAGAAGTGAAAAGAAAGTAGAGCATCTGCCAGTAGATGGCCAGATTTAGAACTTGTCACTTAATGACAGAAGAATGGCATAGGCGACATAAAGACGTGCTTATAGAAGCTGTCGTCCTAGAAAATGTAAATTCCCAGGAAAAATGTTTGAACTATAGGGATAAACTAGTAATATACAGTATGTTTAATAACCAACAAGGAAAAGTAGGATTGAAATACCAAAGTAATAGAATTGAAAAGGCCGTAAGGCAAGAAAGCGGACTGAAGCACCTACTTTTCAATCAATATGACAAAGAAAGAATGACGGAAATGACGAAAATTATTGAGTGTGATTGGAATTCAGCGTGACACGATATTGCTGATAAGATCTACTGATGATATTGATACCACCGGAGTCAGGGAGAATTTCAGGGTCCTTTGAGTGGAATGAAGAGATCATTGAATATGCATAAGAATTGTGAGTAAATTAAGGAAATTAACAGTAATGACATTACCGATTAACTTGGAGACCACAAATTAGATGAGAAAGTTATATTATCCAGGGAGCAACGTAACATAGGACTGATGAAACCAGAGAGCATAACAGGTAGACCAGCACCAGCGAAGATGGCGTCCCTGGATGGAAATGTATTAAGGGGAGTCGTACCGCCCTATCTCGACAATGTTAAATTGGCTACATAAATGCCTCGTTTTCTCAGGAACGGTTGAGTATATAAATGTGGTATTTCTATCACACGTTCAAGCATTTTTCGTGACTGCATAGCCCTACAATCTATCAAAAAATTTAAAATTTTATCTTAAATATAAATTTTTTGTGTAAATTTTCACAATTGAATTTTAACTATTACAGTAAATACTACTAAATTAGAGCTAGATCGTTGTACTATCTATGTTATATGGTAAGTCATACATTGATGTAGATTCAGAAGTTTCTGAGAAAAATGGGCATTTATACTGAAAAATGTCATTTTGAAGAAAATTGTCTCTAAAGAAAAATAGACAGTCAATTGATACATAAAAAATATGTTAGATTCCTCCTGGATGGTAGTCCTCATCTCCTCCTTCATCTCCCTCACCCAGTGCTGCTATCCTCTTCGATCTGGCTTCTTTTGATTTATTGTTTGTTGCAATCTCTGTCTTCATGATTCGCATTTGGTCCAAGTCCATCACACTTTTAGTGGTGTTGCAACCTTTATGATTTCCAATATATTCTAAAACCTGTATCCTTCCAGAATAGTTCAAAGACTGACCTTCCAACAATATGCTAAAACACGGCTAATGGATAACAGTTGTTGCCAAACACTACCAAATGTACAGTTAAAAGAATTTACTGCGAAGTACAACTATTGTAGGTAACTTACGAAACTGACAGTTCTCTACAAAACAAAAGACTGACGACTCCCAGTAGCTCTCGACGCCGAGATAAAGAACTTTAATAAGAAGCAGATTAGTCGGAAGATTCTAACAAAGAAGAATACATCTACTTAATACTGAATAATAATATATAGCGCGAAACCCTGGTTTAATAATCAGGGGTTTAATCCCCTCCCCATGTCACCATTCCTATATGAACCCCTAATCGAAGTATGTCGTCACTGGGGCGCTCCAGTCACGGTCAGCGCGGCCCCTACGGTCGGGGGTTCGAATCCCCCCTCGGGCATGGATATTTGTGCCGTCCTAGTTCGTAAGTAGTTCATAAGTAGTTTGTAAGTTTAGGGACTGATGACCCCGTAGTTAAGTCCCATAAGCTTAACAGCTTAACAAACATTTGAACATTTTGTCGTCACTAGAATTACGCTGAGAGATTAGCACGTATCGCTTGGGATTCGTTTAATGGAAAATACAGCATCTGGATAGATGATCCCTCTAAGGAGCTCCAAGGAATGGACCTTCCCAGGAGAGAATGGTCTTTGATCAACCGCTTCCGAACTGCTGTTGGTCGCTGTAACTATTGGAAATTTACTTGGGGACAGACAGACGACCAGTCATGTGACTGTGGAGCAGACATACAAGCGATGACCAACATAATTACTAATTGCCCATTACGATCATTCTGAGGAGGGATGACCGAACTCCATATAGTCAGTCAGGAAGCTGTCCAGTGGTTAACATATAGCACATATCGCTGGAAAATGTAGCAAAGATATGAAGAGAAATGGAAATTTTTGGATGGAAGCTGAATAACTTTAGCGAAAGAATATGTAGTAGATGTAAATTGTGTGATAAATTATAACTTCCAACCTGTATGTAGCGCTATCAAATCCTTAGAACTGCTCTGCAACTCACACGTAAGTGACTGGCAATAGTTCATCGAACAATTTTCGCACTAATTTTCTACCGTTCCACTAAGGTAACAGAATTCAGGAAGCGAGTGCATGATTCTAAATAGCCACTATTTTTCGCTATAGACGAGAAGTAATATTTTTTAATATTGACACCAAGTACCGGATGCAGCTATGTAATCGTCTTCCGCCTCATGAGACCGTTACTACTTGGCAATTACTGTAGACGTAATCTGAGCCATTATAGCGATATAGTAGCGATCTCGTTACGCGCCTAACGAGCTTTACGAGAGGATTTTATCTCTCTGAAAATTAAACGCAGGTAGCTGGGGAACATTTACACGCTTCAGCCGGCGCCAAGAGAGCTCGGCTGATAGAGTTTGCCGATCTGCAGTAATGCATCGAAAACTGCTCGGATATGAATTTTATTTAAAACGTACATACAGTATTATTGGCAGTCTTATTCCCCGCCCTGTATCTGATTGTGAGTTACCCTTAACGAATTTCAGATTGGTTTAGTTCTAGAAATTGTTAATTAAGCGCAGCAGCCACTGAACTGGTACCAGAAATCGAGGACGGAAATGACGATCTTTCCTCCTTGCTTCGTGATTTATTTGTGTGTGTTTTCAAGTAGTAAGTTTCATTTAGAACCTTGAGAGATGTTGCAAGTGTTTCATCATTAATGTACAAGGTTAGTCTGAAAAGTTCGGTGAATGGTCACATGTTTTACAAACCACATTGGCGAGAATGAGGTGCCCGCACATACACGTTGAGGAACATGTCAACAAGTGCCCCCAGTCGTGTAAAGCACTGCATTGTAGCCGTGGTACAAGCTGCCACGGAGCTAACAAGGTCAGAGTGAGAACTCGTGTCATTGAACGTAGAGCGCAAAATGAAGCAAAGTTTTAAGGTCAATTTTCGTTTCAGATTAGCCATAACGGCAACGGAGAACCATGGGATGTTAGTGCAAGTGTATGGTGTTTGAAGCAGTGAGTAAAAAGTGGGTGTCTGAGTGGTTTAAACGCTTTAGAGACGAAAAGGAAGGTGTCGAGGTTCAGCCATGTTCGGGTCAACCGTCCATAATCACAGTAACAGACACCATCGATCGGGTGCGACGGACGCTTGGGGAAGATCGGCAGCTGTCTTTGAGAATGATGGCAGACGAGTTGAAGATGAACACAACGCTCGCAACAGCTGCGGAGATCTAACAACGCGTGATTTCAGTGCTTCGAGCGATTCGACAACAGCGATTCACCAGCTGTACAATTGATGTCCGAACTGTATTGTAGCCAATGGCGATTACTATGAATACCAGTTAAGGTATTTTATATGTAATTCTTGTTTCCTACACATCTTAAGACCATTCAACGAATTTTTAAGACGCACCGCGTATTACAAGAAAAATTTTCGAATGTTTGTAAATTTAACTACTGACGTTATCATTCCCTAGGCTTACAAACTACTTAAACTGCCTGAAGGATAACATGTGTACACACACAAACACACACATCAATGCCCGAGAGACGGCTTGAAGCTACAACGGGGTTTCACCGCGCGCTCCGCAGCAAGGTGTCTTAGAGCGCTAGGCCATCCCACCACGGCTGTATTATAAGAGATCTCTCACTGACATGCGCGGTGGAAACGCCAAGGAATGAAACATCTAATACTTAAGAAAGGTGGGTCGAATTTTCAGGGTACACACAAGATACAGTTTAAATAAAACATTTATTTTAGTGTGCAGAATAATCAAACATGTAAGGAACCTGTCATGAAATTGCTGGTGGCTGTTTACTGCAACATTTAAACAGACATAAAATGTCTTTGGAAAGGGAAGGATCTCATACGGAACAGAGACACACACTCAAACTTGAAGAATGGAAAGAATTATATTCAACACCTTACAATAGACGGACAAGGCAAATAAATCTTTTCCAAATGACAACAGCAGGGATAGCAACTGACGAAATCATAGATACTGAAATGTGCGCCTGTGAAATGAACTCAAAGAAACATACGGCTCACGGAAACCGCTTGAATTCGAAATTACCACGAAATTCATAGCTAAACTGACTCAGCAAAGCCATTGGAAACATAATATTCGAAAGACCTAAATATTGCTGCACGAAATGAGCCAGTATCGAGCAGATGGCTCAGTTATCGAATCATCAACACATGGGTACAGTATTTAAACCACACAGATAGGATCACATTTAGAAAACCGATGAGAATGTAAGCACGCAAACACTAAATGTCAATAACACACGCTTTCGCACCATATACGGAATGCTCATGGTGAGACGTTTCCACCTTTAAAAAGGAAGCCAAAGTCGAAACCAAGCCGTCTGTTTGCGAATTCATTCTGAGAGCTCTTCTTCTACGTCTGATAAATGTATCCCTAAAGGAGATAATTGAGAATGTTTCTCAGACGATGGATGAATCGGAGCAGAACATTAATAGAACTCATAAAATGCAAGAAAACTGAGAGCCCATGGTGGTGTTTAGCTCTGAAGACGAAAGGCAGACTCTTTTCAGAGCATTACCGCGCTTTATTTACGACTTGCCTTTTTACCGGCCGTGAAATATGGAGTGCTAAAACAAAAGCTGCTTTACGAAACGAAGTGTGTACCTTCGAGTAAGAATAGAGAGAAGGACGTCAAAGAGGCTTCGTAGCCCTGCACAGCTGGCTGTCAGAATACAGTAAAATATTTGATGGACTAAGCTTATATGCTGTATCTGATATATCTATTCTAATCTCACGTTACATAAGGTATGCGGTTCCGTTTAATGTAAGAGCTCGCTAAAGTGTAAATAAAAAAAAGATCTAATTCGATTTACTAAACTGAAGGCATCAATGTTCTTTTAGAAACTGGAGTTGCAGAACAAAGTTTGTTTATTTTTCTCCGGTTTCCTTAAAGCCCATAATTTGTTATTAACGTTAATGGACAGTGGATTTTACATTTAACAGTTCTGTGGTCTTCGGAGCAAGATAAAATCAAACACAAAAATGCATCTAAATAAGACGATCGGTACTGTTTGAAATTATTGGTTTTAATGTTTAAAAGAGATTACTACCATCATTATTATCCTCAATCATTACGGTATAACTGAATAAAAAATTTTAGACAGTGAAATGAGGAATCTCTCTCTTGAACATAATTGCCTGACTGTGACCCTAGGTAAAAGAAAAATCGTCATCAATTTTAATTCCGTGTTAATTTACGTGAGGTATTGATTAATTGGCTTAGAAGTAAAGTAATATTATACAGTATTCTTTTCCCGTGTATGGCAAGTCTTTTAATTTCTTCTCGTTCGCTGTAACAAACGAAGTTTGTAGGACTTTCTGGTTCTCTTAAAGTGTAATACGCAGCAGGCACTCCCAACGGTGCACTGTAGTAAAAGTGATGGTGCTTGAGAATCCATACGTACATGTTATGCTTGTAAAATCATTTTTATATAAATTATTACAAAAACGCAGTCTGTTAATATTTCCAAGCAGGTGTAATACAGCGACCAAACAGTAGTTAATTTGTGCATAATCGGTGTTTCTACGGTGGCTACGACGACCCTGTATGAAGCAAACTGTTCGCTGTGCAGGAATGGCAGTGCGGTCACAGGCACCTTGTTACGGATTGCGCGGCCGATCCCTGTCGGAGGTGCGGATCCTCCCACGGACCGTTTTGTGTGTGTGTGTGTGTGTGTGTGTGTGTGTGTGTGTGTGTGTGTGTGTGTGTTTTACTATTAGTTTGTAAGTCCAGTATTTTTGTCCCTTAGACTTACAAACCTTTTAACGTTGTTTTTCTTTTTTAAGAACCGTGGAGAATCAGCAATTAGAATAACGGAATTCACTTAAAAGTCAGTCAAGATCGCAATCTTAACTGACTTACGTGAATTTGGACATTTGAACCAAACAGTTATATTATGCCCTTCAGTGTACTGTTTATCAATTCTACAATAAGCACACATTGTCGCTATCTGCAGCTCAACTTGCGACGTTGTTGTTGTTGTGGTCTTCAGTCCGCAGACTGGTTTGATGCACCTCTCCACTCTACCCTGTCCTGTGCAAGCCTCTTCATCTGAGAATACGAACGGCAACCCACATCCTTTTGAATCTGCTTACTGTATTCCTGTATTCTGCTTACTGCTTACTTGTATACCTCGGTCAACCTCTACGATTTTTACCCCACACGCTTCCTTCTAATGCTAAGTTGACAATTCCTTGATGTCTCAGAATGTGTCCAACCAATCTATCCCTTCTCTTAGTCAGGATATGCGAGAAACTTTCTTTCTCCCCGATTCGGTTAAGCACCTCCTCGATAGTTACGTGATCTATCCATCTAATGTTCATCATTCGCCTGTAGCACCACATTTCAAAAGCTTCAATCAACTTCCTATCTGAACTCCTTATCGTCCACGTTTCACTCCCATACAATACTACACTACAGACAAATGCTTTCAGAAAGGACTTCCTAAAATTTAAATTAATATTGGATGTTAACTAGTTTCACTTCTTTAGAAACGCCTTTCCCAATGCCATTCTGCATTTTATATCTTCTTTACTTCGCCCATCAGAAGTTATTTTGCTACCCAAATAACAAAACTCATCTACTACTTTTATTGTCTTATTACCTAATCTAATTCCTTCAGCATCGCCTGATTTTCTGACATTACATTCCATTACCTTCGTTTTACTCTCGTTAATGTTCATCTTATATCTTCCTTTCAAGACACAGACCAGTCCATTCAATTGCTCTTGCAGATCTTTTGCGGTTTCTGACAGAATTACTATGTCATCGGCAAACCGCAATGTTTTTTATTTCTTCTCCCTGCACTTTAATGCCCTCTCCAAATTTCTCCTTCCATTCCTTCACTGCCTGCTCAATGTACAGATTGAACAACATTGGGGAAAGGCAACAGCCCTGTCTTACTCCCTTCCCAACCTCTGCGTCCCACTCTTGCCCTTCGACTCTAATAACCGCTGTCTGGTTTTGTATAGGTTGAATATAACTCTTCGCTCCCTATATCTTACCCCTGATGCCTTCAGAATTTGGAAGATTGTATTCCAGTCGACATTGTCAAACGACGTACTCACTCGTTTACCGATTCTCGGTCAGCCGTATGGAGCTGTAAGACTGACGCTCGTCGCTGCAAAACCCGGAGTTATAGTGCTGCCATTCCTGTCTGTGTGTGCTGGTCTCGCCTAACACGTCTTGTGTACACCTGCAGAAGTAGCAAGCTTTCACCGTAAGATGAGTTATCCTTCTTGACTTGCAAGCATCCGTCAGAAAATTGTAATTGTGGTAACGTATATCAGTTATATGAAAGCAGATATTCGTAAATCTGTTGGACTTAACTACTGTGGCTATCAGTCTGGATCTGATGACCTGGATGTTTAGTCATCTTAACAACAACAACAAGCTATCAGTCTCTAGGCTTACAAACTATTTAATCTAACTTTGTGTTCAGCTGGTCAATCTCTGTTCCCCCATCCGGAGAGTACGAGGCACTCGGAACAAATGTCCAAATATCTGAGAGACTTAACTGCTGTAGCTTTCAGTCCATAGGCTTAGAAACTATCTTACGCTAAGGACAAAACATACACACACACACACACACACACACACGAAGGAGAAGTAGAACCTCCGACGGCGAGCAGCCTCGTGCTCAGTACTAAGGCGCCTTAAAACGCTCGGGCCGGCCGCGGTGGCCGAGGGGACTGAGGCGCTTCAGTCACGGTCTGCACGGCCACTACGGTCGGGGGTTCGAATCCCCCCTCGGGCATGGATGTTTGTGTCGCCTTTAATATAAGGTAGATCATAAGTAGTTTGTAAGTTTAGGGACTGATGACCCCGCAGCTAAGTCCCATAATCTATACAAACATTTGAACATTTTTTTTTTTTTTAAACGCTCGGTTTCTCCACCGCGACGAACTCGGAATAGCCTTGCTTATGTGCAGGGAACATCATCTCATCATGGTGGTGGACGAATGGTGTGGGAAGGAGTCAATATTGGCGGGGGTACGAACCTCAATGTCATTCAGAATGGCGCTTTCACTACTCGTATGTATAGAGACGAGATCCATCGATCTTTTGTTGTGCCCTACGCTGGTGCCGTAGAAGAAGACGTTCCTTTTGGTGGACGATAACGCTCGTCCCCATAGAGCTGCGCTGTGGACAACATGCTTGAAGCTGACGGAATTGAACGATTGTAGGGTCAGCTTTTTCACCGGACTTAAACCCCATACCTTAGATGCACTTGGCACTGCAGCCAGACCTGCACCTCCTTCAACGGTTGCAGAGCTGAATATTGCACTCATGGAGGAATGGCCAAATGTCCCACAAGAGCTGATTGATAATGCCATGGTGTCCATTCTTCACAAGTTTGGAACTGTACTGGCCGTCCGAGGTGTGACAAAGCATATTAGATGGCAACGAGAATAATTATGTTAGCCTCATGGTGCCTCACTAAGTAAAAGCATGTAAACCTCAAGTAAGGAGCTTACACAGCAAAATGTCTTGGTGTATCACACATAAATTGCAATTGCAACCAATATCTGAATGAAATACGTTACCATATGCATATTGTGTACTGTACCTCACCTAATCTCCTAATTGTATTGAACTGTGTAATTATCGCAGGGAGTGTTTACTTACATCAAAATGAACAAATGTTTGTAAATTTATCGAACTCATCTGCTGTGTTTTTAGTCCGTAGCTTACAAACTGCTTAACTAAGGTAAAATAACCTAAGGACAACACAAACACCCACTCCCGAGAGGGGAGTCGAATCCCCGACGGCGAATGGCAGCGCACACCACAGCACGGCGTCCCAGTGCGCACGGTTAATCCGCCTCAGCTCAAAATGATCCTCACAAGAAAAAACAAAATGACCGTTTTCTCATCTCGATCTCGGAGTGTCAACCAAATTTTACACATTTCAAATTGCTTGGTACATGCAAAAACAAATTTTCTTGAATTTCTTATAGATGTATTTGTACAGTGTGGTGATAAAGAATATTTGTAAACCATTTTCAGAAACGTAAGTGCCTAAAGAATATATTACTGACAGCAGGGAAGGCGCCAGGGATTTTTCGGCCCCGTACAAAAATTTCAAGGGGAACCCCCCTCCCCCCACCCCCGCATTTCTCAAGTTCGTCAGCTTTATTCATATACGACGTCTTATTTTCACATATTACACTCACGCGTCTCTTTGTCGTGAATATGTCTTTAAGATCAAAGCAGCGTCAGTGTTACATTTACATTTTAAGCCATAACTCCAAAATTAATATGTCCACCAAAATTAGTTTAGGTCAGTGACATTACGTTCCTTTATGTTTATACTTATATCGCACCTTTTTTCTTAAATTAATATTAGTTAAACGGAACAGTGCCGTAGTCGAACGCAAGAATACGCTTCGCTTTTCTACCGCTTATTACGATCGACAGTGGCGGCACGCGAAAGCGCTCGAACGCTGCCGAATACATTGATTGGCTCAATTTTCAAATGTTTGTTAAGCTTATGGGACTTAACTGCTGGGTCATCAGTCCCTAAACTTGCACTACTTATGAACTACCTGATACTAAAGACGACACAAACATCTATGCCCGAAGGGGGGGGGGGAGATTCGAACCCCCGACGGCCTAGCGCATCGGAGCATAGTGCCTCAGTGCGCTTTGCCACTCCGCCGCGGCGGCTCAACCTTATAGGTAGTAACTTTGCATGTTTATTTTGCTTGTAGGATGAATCATATCACTGTTGTCTGTATCAATGTGCATCAATCTGTAACAGTTTGTATTTTCAATTTATTTTCACATTTCTACATTGATGGAAGACACTTGCACTTTTCATTCTCTTGTTTTATTTAAGCTATATAAAAATTCAGGAACATGCCGGCCCCAAAAATCTGCCGCCCTGGACGACGTTAATTTTTCTTTGATAATAAACACCAAGAACATATAAATATGCACAAGAACAGTTAAAAACAGTAAATAACTGATTACACTGTTAACTGACTGTAACAAAATGAATCTGTTACCATGAAGATACACGCTAACTCTGTAGCACGTACACTTTAAGCAGCAACCCCCTCCTAAACTTTCGCGTGCACAAAGACTGCTGTCCCTCACGTCTTTTCAAACGGTTAAATATTTCAATTAATATGAATAAATAATCCCTGAGACGGATTTACGTCGCAAATATGTCAAAGACATTATTGATAGATGTGAAGCATTGAATTAAAATTTGTGGTGCGGCCGGGAATCGAACCCGGACCTCCATGCTTACTAGGCAGACGTCTTAACCGTTTCTTTTTTCTTTCTTTCTTTTTTTTCATTATTTTATTTTTTTTTATTTTTTATTTTTTTTGTTTGTCAGGGGGCGGGATTGAACCGGCGTCCCTTTTTTATTATTATTTATTTATTTATTTATGTTTTTTTTTATTTTTTTTAAAGTAAGAAAACAAAATACCTTCCTTAATACTGTCTCCCACCAGGATTTTATTTAAATGAATTGTATGTGGGGAATTAATTTCATTTATTTGTTTTGCCTTCCTTCAGGTCATTGGATTCACATGGCCAACATATTGTATTTTCTTTGGAAACATTTAAATAAATATAATTTAAAAAATAATACGAAATATAATAAATCGAACTTAATATATGCTTCTGGAAGGATGACAGAAGAGTGATGTCCTCTTCAGATATCGGAAATAAACATTCTTCGGGTCCGACTCTCCGCAACGGGGACTCGGGTATGTCTTCGCGTAAATAATTCTTCCTCCATGTTCGATTTCGGTCCGAATTATTGTTCGTTTTAATTGTCTTCTCTTACCCGTATCGACCTAGTTACGGGGGGCACCTTGATGTGTTGCGTAAGTATTTGGCAAGGTGTGGTGATTGGTCCTGTTCTGCGTTCGTTTCATCGATTTGATCGTGTTGCTTTATACGTTGTGTCAAGAGTGATAGAAAAACTACTTGGTTAGCAATAGGAATATGTTAAATAACTTCTAGATCCATGTAGGAGACTGGGCTCCGCACCTTTCAGCTCCTATCTCCAGGAAGGTTCCAACTGTGGGGCGGATTGGTGAAAATGCTTCCTAAGTAGTTAGCAAAGACAGATCGGTACTTTGCGTGCCGTCTCATAATGTCGTGTCGTGTTAGTAAGAACGTCCAGAAATCTATCACGTCCTTGGGTCCTTCTCGCAAAAGATAATGGGTGGCCATGCCCTTTATCCAAGTGACTGCATGCATCTTCGATGATGGGAAATAAGTCGCATCCGGATGGAGTATCATCTTCATGGTAATCATGTTTGTTGGTAACCGGAGATAAAGGGCTAATATCTGTTGGACTAGGTGCCATACGGCCGCCGCCTCGCCGCAGAGCAGACGGTGTTCGTCGGTGTCGTCTTCGTTGCACCTCAGGCAGAGCGGGGAGTCCACCAGGGAGATGGCGTGGAGTCTGTGACGCGTCGGATATTTACCATTGACAAAGGTATACCAAATGCTGCTCGTTTCTGCGGTGAAGTATGGTTGGTGCACTGAGCGCCATACCGTCGTCCACGTAACCTCTGGTTGGCGGCCTTCGACGGCGTTCCGTGGATGTGTTCTCATTAACAGTTGATAAATATCGCGCGTAGCGGCAGCTCTGGTACGAGGAAAGTCGTGATGAATATAACTATATTCAAGCAAAAAGAATTTGATGTGTGAGAGCGCTGGTACTATGTGGGCAAGGAAGATCGGCGGGTGGCGTGAAGTAGGTGCAAGTTCGTCGACCAACAGACCCGTAATACTATGGGGTCTGTGATTCCAGAGCTTAACGATTGTACGCATATAAAGCGCCGTCGCGCGTGCCAGGACGTTGACCAAGGCTAGACCCCCTCTCCGCTTAGGGAGTGTGAGGGTGTCGTACTTGACCTTGAAGATGTGACCGTTACTGACAAAGTAACCAAAGGCTGCTTGGATCTGTCGTGCCATCGCTCTAGGAATTGGTAAAATTTGTGCAATGTGTGTTATACGGGATGCCATATAGATGTTTATGAATTTCACCTTCTGTATCATGTCCATCGCTCGCAACAACTGACTTCGAACTCCAGTCCTGATGTTCTGAAGTAGTCGCCGAAAGTTCATGGCTGTGGTACGACGGATGTCTGGAGTGAAAATTATCCCCAGGCAGCGGAGAGTCTCTGTAGTTCTGAATGGGGCTACGCTTCCATCTGGGAGTCCCTGTCCAATGTTCATCGCGCAGGATTTGGCTATATTCATATGGCTGCCCGCTCCGCTGCCATATTTCTCGATCAATCGCGTCGCCTCCTGTACCTTCTCTTTGGTACGTACGATGAAGACGAGATCGTCTGCGTAGGCGCGGCAATTGAATGTATGTCCCCGCAGGGTGATCCCTGATAACAGACTTTGCAAGCCACAGAGAAGGGGTTCTAATGCGATGGCATACAGGATCGTTGACAGAGGACAACCCTGTCGTACTGATCGTGCGATTGATACTGGTTCTGACGTTCGTCCATTGACCATCACCGTCGAAGAAGCTCCACGAAGGAGGCGCATAATTACGAGGACAAGGGCGGGAGGAAAAGCCATCCGTTCCATGACCTTTGCGAGGAAATTGTGGCTTACGCGATCGTAGGCGTGATCGAAGTCGATAGAAATCATGGCTCCCTGCAGTCGACAGACTGTTGCCGTGGCGATGATGTCTCTGTAGTCAGATAGTGTTGTTTGTATGTTGGTGTCTCCACCCAAGGACGTCTGTGCGGGTGAAAGGACTTGATACATGACTCGCCTGAGTCGCATCACGAGTATCCGTGAAAAATTTTGAAATCGGAGTTGAGTAACGTTATCGGCCGATAGCTGTCAGGTCGTCTGCCTCCGGCGGGTTTTGGTATCGGAATAATGATGCCTTCCAGAAATTCTGGCGGTGGTGAGGTTGTATTGGACAGTATCTCCTGATACATCTCTCTCCATCGTGGGAGCATCAAGTCTTGAAAGGTTCTATAGAATTCTAAAGGCAGTCCGTCTGGTCCTGGCGATCGGTTAAGAGCTCCCTTGGCGAGTGCATCAGTGACATCTTCAGTAGAAATGTTGTCTAAAAGAGATTCCGCCGCCTGAACATCAAGGGTACGATGGATCGTCCGTGGTACCTCTCTCAATGCCACAGCGTTAGGCTCTTCTTCACGATAGAAGTGGCGGTAATGAGCTGCGAAGGCCTTTGCTATGTCCGCCTGTGAGTTCAGTCGGCGACCGTCAGGTAAATCTAAAGAGGAAATCAGCGCTTGTCGACGGCGTCTGAGGTTTGTGACAACGTGATGCATGGAGGGTGTTTCGCCATTGATGTTGTCGTGACAGCGCGCTCGAACCACGACACCCTCCAATTGGCGCCGAGTGAGGGCCAAAATCTTTGCCTTGACACGTTGGGCTTCGACATGACGTTCTGGCGACGGCGGATGTTCCATAAGGTCCCGCAGGATCATGTAGTAAAATTCTGTTGTATGTCGGTGCCATTGCATACGTTCCTTGCCATACCGGAGCAGAGTGCGGCGTAAGGCAGGCTTTACACAGTGTACCCACCACAGAAGAGTGGACGAGTATTGTGTGAGGCGTCTTTCGCAGGATTCCCACGTATCCTTCACCCTGTCTCGACATTCCGGTTCCCTTAAATAGGCGATGTTTAGTTTCCATTGGCCCCGACTGCGCCATATTGTTTGACGTCGAAGGTTTATCGTGCACACGAAAACACTATGGTCTGAGAAGGCTGCAGGCCATCTTTCGGCGTTTAAGACGTCCGAAGTGAGCGGAGAAGACACGTAGATGCGATCCAATCGACTGCCCGAGTGACTCGTGACATGCGTAAATCCCGGACGTTGTCCGTGCACCACTTCCCAGGTATCTGCGAGACTGAGTCTTTGCACCAAGTGTCGGAGTTCGGGACAGGTGGTAAAATTAGGATATTGGTCCTTCTTCGACAGAACACAGTTGAAATCTCCGCCAACAATGATGTTCTCATAACGTCCCAAAAAAAGCGGTGTGATCGCTTCAGAGTAAAACTGGGATCGTTCACGTCGTTTTCCTGTACCGGAGGGAGCGTAGATATTGACCAGCCTGATTCCGTGTACTGTTAGTCCCAGCCCTCGTGATGACGGCAGGTAAGTGATGTCTTCGACTGCCATGCCATCTCGAACGACGATCGCAGCTCCCGCCTCTCCGTTGGTAGTTGGCGTTACATATGCGGTATAACCATATAAATCGGGCCAGGTGTCCGTCCGTAGCTCTTGGAACAGCGCAATGTCAATGTCCGCAGCTCGTAGTGTGTCGCGTAACAATTGAAGTTTTGGATGGGAGCCAATGGTATTCAAATTAATTGTGGCGATCCTGTATGCTTGTACGTTGTCCCGCACGTTCATGTGCGTAGGAACGGAAGTCGTTGGGCGCTGCGTGTTTCCTGCTTATTACTCATGCCCGGTTTTCCGGGCCATCCTGTGGCATTTCTTCATCTGGTGGTACTTCGTCTCCCCAGGAAACGGGGGCAGATCCAGTCATAGTCGATACGCGAGTAGCTGCTCTCATCCCGGTATCCTTTTTGGTTTCTCGAGAAGCATCGGCATCCGGGTCTTCAGAACGCTGTAGTGTTCCAGAGGCACTCGGTAAATCGTCCTGCACGTGGTGGGCACTGTCAGCTGCGCTGGAGACATCGTCCTGGGAATCCTCTGGTGCGAGCGGGACAGATTCGTCCTGTAGTCGTGATTCCGACTCTGTTGTCGATGTTTTCCTCCTCTTCTTGCGTCGTTGTGGCGACTTCTGTTTCCGAGGATGTAGTTCTGAATCAGATGACGGAATGGAGTTGCGACGTTCAGGGACGAAAGCGGCTGTGGGCACGACCATGGCGTCAATTTCCATGCCAGTGTCTCGTTTGTCGACATCGTCGTCCCGTGTCGGAACCTCCGAGCGAGGGATCGGTTGTCGTTGGTACTCGCCGGCCTCATCTCGTCCAGTCGTTGCAGGTTGTGAAAGGTCTTGTGGGAGTTCTGGAGCCAGATCTTGAACAGGCGTCTGAAGTTCTTCCTGTCTCATTGCCGCTGCATAGGTTAGTGGCAGGGTTGTTATGGGCTGCGGAAGTGTGACATCATCGCTCCGAAGTTGTGGAATCCTGCGTTGGGGACATTCGTTTCTCACGTGTCCCTCTTTACCGCATCCGGAACAGGTCTTCGGCTGCCCGTCATATATAACAATGGCCCGGCAGCCGCCGATGTAGAGGTAGGACGGGACGTGTTTCTTTAGCTCTATGCTCACTTGCCGCACGCCGTTCAGGACTGGATACGTACTGAAGTGTATCCATTTCTCTGCTACGTGTCCGTGTACTGTTCCGTAAGGGCGGAGCGCCGCCATCACTTCTTCTGCTGGCATTTCGAACGGAAGTTCGAAAACTCGGACCGTGCGTAAACCTAGGCTGACATGTTCAACTGCTACTGGGCCGATGTGTCCGTCCGAATGCCGGAATTTAAGGACATCTTTTGTCCGTGCAAGTATTCTGTCGCAGGCTGCATCGGATGTCAATTTGACGTACACTACACTGCTAACGATCGAGAAGTGTATTCCAATCATGTCCTCACAGGGGATCTTCACTTCATCACGTAGGAATTGTTCGATTTCCAGTGCTTTTGGTCGTACATATTCGTTCGAGAAGGTGAACTTCAGTGTGGTTTTGCGGTACGAGTTGGCCATTCTAGTGTTGATCGTAATACAAGCGACAAGCGCTGCGAAGGTAAACAACCGCGGAACACGCGCTACGGCGAGGAGGTAAACAGTACCTTCCGCGCCGCTACACTGCCCGAGGCAGACTGCCCGTTAGACTACCACACCACTAACGATTAAGGCGCCTTGGAATAGTCTATGTACGATTTCCCTCCACAACACAAACTTTAATTCAGCTTCTTTGTTCCAAAGATAATTGCCACTACTGCCAAGGCTCTCCATGCAGCGGAATAGCACCTCAGCAATGGACATGGTGGAACAATCCTGTTATGGTGATATAAATATCAATTAATATGGAGAGCCTTGGCAGTAGTGGCAATTATCTTTGGAACAAAGAAGCTGAATTAAAGTTTGTGTTGTGGAGGGAAATCGTACATAGACTATTCCAAGGCGCCTTAATCGTTAGTGGTGTGGTAGCCTAACGGTTAAGACGTCTGCCTAGTAAGCATGGAGGTCCGGGTTCGATTCCCCGCCGCACCACAAATTTTAATTCAATGCTTCACATCTATCAATAAGGTTAAATATTTGTTACAACAAAGAGCGTAAATGTCATTTACTCTCAAAATCGCGACACATTTGCTATAACTTCCATAGATATGTGGAAAGTAATAATACCAAATTGTATTGGTGTGGTGTTTGTTCTTTCGGACGTCCGAAATAACAGACAGCACACCAATAAAATAAGTATTAAACGCGACGACGGCGTTAGCTTCAGTTATTTCACCGCAGATGCTGTCATACGTCCGACCTCGCACGGGAATCCGTAATGGCGAGTGTAAGAGGGCATAGACAACAGGGGCACTACAAACATGACGTGCGACTTTTGGGAATTTGAGACGGACCGGAGGCGAGCACGGGTGTCCAAGTGGTTAAGGCGACCCCTGGCCCGAATCGGGAGACCCGGGTTTGATTCCCGGTCCGGCTCACATTTTCACTTGTCGCCATTGCATAATATCAATGCCCAAATGCGGCCACTGACAATCCTTTCTTTCCTATCCTTCTTCCTTCCCTTCCTTTAACATTTGCAAATAATACCAAAGTCTTTGTTGTTCCCATATCTGTTAAAAAAAAGATTGGATTTTAAAAAATTTGATCGCAGTCGGTCTAGAACCCACTGCCATCGACGGCGCAACGCGATGTCACTAACCCCACACTTCTTCTTGGTAGCTGGGAGTAGTGACTTTAATATCATTCTTGATCGGATCTTCTGAAGGCTTTTACAGTTGATGCGTTTATAACTTACATTTGTAAGATATTTTACGAAAAATGAAGTGTTTTATGATGAAACTTCTATGCGCCAAAACGAAATGAAGGGCGGATGTTGCCTTAATGGAGGATTTGCCGATGCGCAAGGCGAGGTGCGGAGTAGCTCCATTGTATGTGCTTCGGGACCATTCGTGCGTAACCGCCAGAGCTCGTGAAACCAAGAGCTGGTGTCTCTACCACCTCCAACGCCAATGTTAAAAGCGGCGTTTCCCCTCGCCCCTCTCTGCCGCGGCAGCGCCCATATGCTGCCTCCACGGGGTTCAGAAGACAATTTGAATCTCAGCCGCCCATGCGCATTGCGACCCTGAGGCCATTGCCGTCTATATTAAGAGGCCGCGTTTCGACTCGTATGGCGCTGTCTACGCGAAGAATAACGTTTTACATGCGGTAAAAATGTGTTTGTGCATACAAAATGATCTGGCAGGAGAATGAAACGAAGAATGGTAGTTTAAGAACACTTTTTATTTTATAGTTAACTGGCATATTATGCGTACGGGCATCGATAAAAATTCGTATAAAAACACTCACTTCAGCCAAGATCGCTAATTTATTTGTTTGTTATTTAACCGGTTTCAATTAACTATGTCATCATCTTCAGACCATTTTTTTTCTTTTTTTTTACAATTTTAATCCTATTTTCAGTGCAAAAAATTATAAAGATTGTTAAAATCTGTAACCTTTGGGACTCACATAAATTAAAAACCACTTGTGAAAATGAAATATAAGAAAAAGAACATTCTCAAACGATTAAAATTTGCATCACCCAAGTGGATCATCATCTGTATTGCACACTTAGAAATTATGTGTGTTCTTGCCACAAGTAACAATTTTTCAATGTGCGATACAGTTGATGATCCACTTTGGTGATGCAAATTTTAATCGTTTGACAATGTTCTTTTTCTTATATTTCATTTTCACAAGTACCTCTTTATTTTATGTGAGTCCCACAGGTTTTGGGCGTGTTTTATTAACTTTTATCTTATTTGTATACAAACAAGGACTTTACACATTTTAACAATATTCATAACTTTTTTTCAGTGAAAATAGGAGAAAATTTTTTTCCTGAAGATCATGACACAGTTCATCGAAACCCGTAAAATAACAAACAAATAAACTAGCGATCTTGGCTGAAGAAAGCGTGTTTTATACTTTTCATTTTATTTATTTTATTACCTTTTTTCACGACGAGTTTCTTCCTCACTGAACCAGTGAACACGCGCCGCCACTGTGCTCAGGGCTTGTGCTACCGTCTGTCCGTTGCCGGGTGCCATTGTGTGACCAGCGACGCGCCATTAGGCAGAGTGGGGCCAGCCCAGCCCAGCCAGCTGCCTGTAAACCTGCGAACGGCCGCCGATGCCGGATCGCGCGCGGCGACAAAGAGCTAATTACGCTGAGCGCCCTCCACAAATACTCCTAATGAAGCTGTCGGTTCGCGCGCCGCGGTCCCGGGTTGGAGTCCCGCCGGCCACAATGGCGCCCGCACTGGCAGCCGGCAGCGGCATTGGCATTAGCGTGTCTGGCGGACGCGCGTCAGGAAGTGCAAACAACGCCGGTGACAGCAGGCTCCAGCTCAACAGCAAACAACTGGTTATTACGTTTCTCTGTCCACCTCTGTAGCTAAGTGGCCAGCGCATACGACTGCCGAGCGGGGCTGGGCTCATTTCCCGGTAGATCTACGGTTTTTCTCGCGCTTGGAGTACTGGAATTGTGTACACAGCCGAGTAATTCCAACTACTTTGAATCGGATTACATGGAACAGAACGTTCTTGATCTAACAGAACATTCCAAAGAGATGTTTCATCCAGAGGCTCTCTGTCACCAATTTTCTGCACTAGACACTGAAAAGTGTGTATAGAAAAAGTTTATTTCCGAATTTGTGAGAAAATGTCTAATATTGTGCCTCCTGTTTTGTGTCGAGTAACTTGCTTACAAGGAAATGTATAGTATTGGTTCTACTGTGTGTATCGATGCGTGTACTTAAGTCTGTGAAGTTTGCCGGCCACGCTGGCCGAGGGGACTGAGGCGCTCCAGTCACGGTCTGCACGGCCACTACGATCGGGAGTTCGAATCCCCCCTCGGGGATGATATTTGTGCCGTCCTTAGTTTTAGCTAGTTCGTAAGTAGTTTGTAAGTTTAGGGACTGATAACCCCGTAGTTAAGTCCCATAAGCTATACAAACAATTGAACAATTGAATTGAATTTTGGTAATCATAAAATTCTCGCTGTCAAATGTTCAAATGTTTGTATAGTCTATGGGACTTAACTACGGGATCATCAGTCCCTAAACTTATAAACTACTTATAAACTAGCTAACACGAAGGACGGCACAGATATCCATGCCCGAGGGTGGATTCGAACCCCGACAGTAGTGGCCATGCAGACCGTGACTGGAGCGCCTCAGTCCCCTCGGCCACCGCGGCCGGCTCTCACAGTCAAACATTAAGAAGGTGATTTGTGTTTTTAATATCTTTCTCGCAGTCCAATTTTTAAATATAGTCAGTGTGTGTTTCATGCAGATTATTTGTCACAGTTGTTTTGTTAAAAGATCTGTTGCGCACATAATCAGTTGTTTATCTAACAGTATATACATCAATATCAGGGCCATAATTAAACCAAATTACTGTATTACTGAACAATTTGTTGTCTGATTCAACGATAGGTTCAACATCAAACAACACGTACACAGTTTTTAACACGTTCAATCATCTTTGCACGTTATTGAAAGAAGTTTTGACACAGACATTTCAGCTTCATTTAAACATGTTATGAGCTCGACGTACTTCCTATTTAACAACGAATTATTTTGAACAGACCGACGGAGTCGCCGTGGGTAACCTCTTATCACCTCTGGTGGCCAATTTGTTCATGCAGGACTTCGAGCCGGCCGCGGTTGCCGAGGGGACTGAGGCACTCCAGTCACGGTCTGCAGGGCCACTACGGTCGGGGGTACGAATACTCCCTCGGGCATGGATATTTGCGCCGTCTTTAGTGTTAGCTAGTTCATAAGTGTAAGTTTAGGGACTGATGACCCCGTAGTTAAGTCCCATAAGCTATACAAACATTTGAACATTTTGTACAGGACTTCGAGGAAAAGGCGATGAAATCTGCTGACTTGAAATCCACAGTATTCTGGAGATATGTTGATGACACCTTTGTAGTACGGCCACATGGTGAAGATAACTTGCAATACTTCTAAAGACGACATCTGAACTCCATCCATGATCAAATAAAGTTCACAATAAAAATTGAAAGTGAGGGATGCCTTCCGTTATTTGACGTTCAGGTTCGGCAAAGAGAGGATGGCACTTCGGGACAAGAAGCCGACGCACAAGGATTTGTATTTGAGTGAAAATAGTTGCCACCATCCTTCCTATACGATGAGTGTTCTCACAACTTTGGTACAAAGAGCACATATTATTTCTGACGAAAGCAGTCTCCAAGATGACCTATCCCACTTACAGAGAGTGTTTGGAGACAGTACGTACTCTCCACAGCAGATACAGATGGCACTGCAAATAAAATCTGGCCGCGGCGGATTAGCCGTGCGCATTGAGGCGCCCTACTGCGGTGCGCGCCGCGTTTCACAGTCGAGGGTTCGAGTTCTCCCTCCGGCATGTGTGTTTGTGTTGTCCTTAGCTTAATTTAACTTAGTGTAAGTAGTTTGTAAGCTAGGGACGGATAACCAAACAGTTCAGTCCCATAGATTTACAAACACTGGAACATTTTGAATGTAACTGGAAGTGGTCACTAAGAATGCAGAAGATTACAAATAAACCTTCAAATCCATAGCTTTCCTGTTACGTGTGGGTAGCCTCTCGTCAAAAATAGGACGGATTCTCAGTAGACACAAAGTGATTTTTCGTCCTCCACTCAAGACAGATGCACTCGTGGGCTCCGTCAAAGATGATTTGCTCCTCCAAAGTTTACAAATTTCCATATGAATGTGGCCTTTCGTACATTGGACAAACGACTCGTACTGTCCATGAAAGATGTACAGAACACCGAAATTACACATGACTTTTACAACGTAATAAGTTGTTAGTGGCAGAGCACTGCATTGACACCGATCACAGTACATTGTATGACAACATCGAAATTTTCACAACTACATCATCTTTTTGCGGTTCAGTAGTGAAGGAGGCAATTGAAATTCACTTGACGACGAAGTTAATCAATAGGGATAGTGGTTTCAATCTAGATAAACCATGTAATCCGGCACTTTCGGTAATGAATTGACATGACGTCGTCACAGTGCAGCTCACGGGGATATATCGATACGCCAACACAAACTGATTGCAGGGTCATAGATTTAACTGGTGCATTATGCACGTCTTTGTCGCTGACCAACGACTCTGACACTTAGGTATCTGTGGCCGCATGCGCAGTTGCGAGTATAAAGAGCCGAAGCGAGCATTGGAGCGTCAGTCCCTTATCAGCCATCATTCAACACTCTCGATATCCATTGGATTACATCTGTACAGAACTTGCATCCGACCAGTAATGGACTACGAGTGTGAGGTTTGGGGCGATGCGGCTCCAGCCCATATCAATAAGCAGCAGAGTCTGAAAAACAAGATTTTTAGGAGAGTGTTCCATGAGCCACCGGACTTTCCACACCAGTACATCCACGAAGCGCCACAGGAGAAACTAGTCGTTGAGAGGTTTAAGGGCTGCCAGGCGATTCTATTCCCGCACGCGACGTTCAGGAAAGGCACTCGTAAGACAACTGGGAATGCCCAATGACCCCTCCGACGGTTACAGTCGGCCCGTTGCCTTGATTGAATAAAAACATGGCAACAACGCAGTTAATAATATAAACAGTTCCTCCACCAGTTCCTCCACCAGTTACAAAATAAATAAAGCAGTCCACTGACTCTCACTGACCCAAGAATGATGTAGGCTAAGCCTATAGGTTAAAACTACACCACAGTTAGTCTCAGGGCGCTGCCCGATACTAGAAGAAGCGGGGACGCCACAATCTCCAGGGGAACGCATTCACCTGAAGATGGCTGAACGGTTGGCAGCCGAAATATCGTGGCAAGAAGTCGACGGAATCCGGCTGCAATCCCGAAACTTTATGGAACGTTCCGTACGCCGGGAAAACTTCAAGAATGACAAGAGATCATTGTTACGGTAGATTGTGAGACATCAAGGAGTAGTTAATTTAGTTAATTTACCATTGAAGGGAAGTGTGTGCGGTAAAAGTCGTAGTGGGAAACCGAGATACAAATACAGCCTGAAAGTTCTATAGAATGTTAGTTGCTTTCATTCAGAGATGTGTATGTTGCACTGGACAGGGGAGCGTGGGGAGTTGCCTCACAAACTCCAACAATAAGAACATCATCATCCTCAATCTCAATGTGAGTGATCTTTGTCCAATGTTTTATCTTCCAAATAAATTTGGCTCACCTTACTCTTCACGTCAGCAGCTACTTGCAGCCGTATGCCAGGGGAAGCTATCCATATGAGAGGGTAGATCTCTGTCGGCGTGGGTCTCAAACATCATATCGGGCATATCGGGGTGCTTGAGACCCACGCCGACAGAGAAGATCTACTCTCTCATAGGGATAGCTTCCCCTAGCATACGGCGGCAAGTTGCTGCAGAGATGGAGAGGAAGAAACAGTTGACAGACAATCGTCACCCCCTACATGGGCACCAACAACAGCCTAGGCGGCTTCGCTCAACAAGGAGCTTCCTTTGGACGTCAGAGCCAATTGACATCACTGCCGAAGAGAGGAGACTTCAGCTATGGAAGGAGGCAACACATAATCCTATGTTGCCCCTGAAAGAACAACTTGCAGAAAGAGGTGACTAATCCTTTACAACATGGAAGGCTCTCAACAGGCTTAGGACTGGGATCTCAAATTGCAAGTTCAACCTTTCCAGGTGGGGCTACCTTGAAGAAGAACCTCTGTGCGACTGTGGGAATGTCCAGACGGACGACCACTTACTGACGTGCCCAAACCTCAGCACATGCTGGATTTACAGCTAGCTAATGACAAGGGCATCTGTGTGGCTGATTATTGGGCAAGAAATATTTAAAATTTATTACATGGACTCACACTAGTGTGTAATGGATGGTGTTCTGGACACGAAAAATGAATAAAATAAATAAATTTGGCTGTTACTTCGCCCGTCCTTCTGTTGTGTTTTGGACGGCCGTCGGTGTCTTACTCTGTTCCTTGTACTGAGGTTTGGAAGATAGCGAGTTTTGTGGTCTCCTTTATTAGTGTTAATAAGTAAGTCACATAGCGGGTAACGGAACATCTTGACAGCGGATAAGGATCTGCAATACGGTGCAAATGCGTCGTTTTTATGTCGAGCACGGAGCTCAGAATTGAATGAGAAGTTTGGGCCAGCACGGTGGAGAAGTTTCCATTGTACCAGCGTGGCGTGCTAAGACTGAGCAGAGTTTGGAGGGCTGGGAGCGGCTGAGTTGTATTGCGGTCAGCACTCCCGCCGCTGGGGCGGAACCGCTCGCAGCGACTGCAGATAGCCAACTAACTTCGCCCCGAGCACCCGGCGCCATGTGCTCGCGTGGGCGCACAGCCTGCGGCGCACAGACGTGCCCACGGCCTCAAACTCTTGACTTGCGTCAAATAGTTGAAGCACTTGTCACGTGGTTGCTTATTTCGAAAATCGTTGCGCCATCATGCTAATAAGGGAAACACCCTCGCATCCCCTCTCAGATTTGTGGTGAGGTGGACCGTCAATAACTGAACACAGACCAAGCATTGAAACAAGAAGGAGGTGTACGGAACTGTGAAACAAGAAGAAAAATAGAAAAGTTAATTCATAAACTTCAGGATATTTAGCATCAGTGAAATACCAAAGTACACTCCTGGCCATTGAAATTGCTACATCACTAACATGACGTGCTACAGACGCGAAATGTAACCGACAGGAAGAAGATGCTGTGATATGGAAGTGATGACCTTTTCAGAGCATTCACACGAGATTGGCGCCGGTGGCGACACCTACAACGTGCTATGACGAAAGTTTCCAACCGATTTCTCATACACAAACAGCAGTTGACCGGTGATGCCTGGTGAAACGTTGTTGTGATGGCTTGTGTAAGGAGGAGAAATGCGTACCATCACGTTTCCGACTTTGATAAAGGTCGGATTGTAGCCTATCGCGATTGCAGTTTATCATATCGCGGCATTGCTGCTCGCGTTGAATGCGATCCAAAGACTGTTAGCAGAATATGGAATCGGTGGGTTCAGGAGGGCAATACGGAACGCCGTGCTGCATCCCGACGGCCTCGTATCACTAACAGTCGAGATGACAGGCATCATATCCGCTTGGCTGTAACGGATCGTGCAGCCACGAATCGATCCCTGAGTCAACAGATGGGGACGTTTGCAAGAGAACAACCATCTGCACGAACAGTCTAACAACGTTTGCAGCAGCATGGACTATCAGCTCGGAGACATGGCTGCGGTTACCCTTGATGCTGCATCACAGACAGCAGCGCCTGAGATGGTGCACGCAACGACGAACCTGGGTGCACGAATGGAAAAACCTCATGTTTCGGATGAATCCAGGTACTGTTTACAGCATCATGATGTTATGTGGTGCCATTGGTTACATGTCTTAGTCACCTCTTGTTCGCATCGACGGCACTTTGAACAGTGGCCGTTACGTTTCAGATATGTCACGACTCATGGCTCTACCCTTCATTCGATCCCTGTGATAATGCACGACAGCGGGTTGCAGGTCCTGTTCAAATGTTTGTAGAGTCGATGGGACTTAACTACGGGGTCATCAGTCCCTAAACTTACAAACTACTTATGAACTAGCTAATCCTAAGGACAGCACAAATATCCATGCCCGAGGGGGAATTCGAACCCCCGACCGTAGTGGCCGTGCAGACCGTGACTGGAGCGCCTCAGTCCCCTCGGCCACCGCGGCCGTCGCTGGTCCTGTACGGGCCTTTCTGGATACGGTGAATGTTCGACTGCTGCCCTGGCCAGCACGTTCTTCAGATCTCTCACCAACGGAAACCGTCTGGTCAATGGTGGCCGAGCAACTGGTTCGTCACTATATGCTCGACACTACTCTTGATGATCTGTGGTATCGTGTTGGATATACATCGCCATCTGTACCTATACACGTCATCCAAGCTCTGTTTTGGCAATGCCCAGGCGTATCAAGGCCGTTATTACGACCAGAGGTGGTAGTTCTGGGTACTGATTTCTCAGGATCTATGCATTCGAATTGCGTGAAAATATAATCACATGTCAGTTCTAGTATAATATATTTGTCCAATAAATACCCGTTTCTCATCTGCATTGGTTCTTGGTATAGCAGATTTAATGTCCAGTAGTGTAGTTGAATGGTCTTGCTGTTAGACAGCGAAGCTTGAGACCGTGTTCCCTCCAATTGAGTCTTGTTTTCACAACATTAGTAATCGTGTGCCCATCAGGGACGTGTCTGTTCGCTGTATTCAATTTTGTGTCTGTGTCCTTGTGCAACGTCTGTATGGAACAGCAAGATGTAAGGAAGAAACCTGCAGGCTGATCTTTCTCACCGTGCACTGGGATTGATATAGTAAATGATATGGAACTATAAAGGTCTAATGACGTTACCTCCGAAAATCCATGTTAGAGACCATTTATTTCGGGTAAGATAAGTTTGGATTTAGGAGGAAAGTAGGAACAAGGGAAAGGGAGGCTATACCTTATGATTGAAGACAATCCTACGTTTGTAGCTTTTGTTGATTTTGAGAAAGCCACTGACATTTCTCTTTCTCTAGTCTCAGCAGTAGTCGTACTGTGCTACTGTACGTTGGCTATAGAATATGAGTCATGTGGAAAGAGTCCTTTACCATCCCAAAATATTGAGATGAATAGCGAGATTGGGGGAAATGACAGAGAGACATTCACACTGAAGTGAAGACAACAATTAAAATGATGTTACAACGAAATAATTCAAGATCACAACATTCAAAACTAAACGTATGAGTAAAAACATCTGGTACTTGTATAGAACAAATTACGTAATAATTTAATTATAAAGGGTGATTTTTTTACACCGTATACAAAGTCTTTGAACTGATCGAGAAGAAGATACAGAACAAAACTGGTGTAATGAACTGGTGTCTGGAAATGCATGGCCGGCCGCAGTGGCCGAACTCCCTGCTGCGCGCCAGTCACTGTCCGCACGGCTACTATCGAATCCCCCCTCGGGCATGGATATTTGTGCCGTCCTTAGTATTAGCTAGTTCATAAGTAGTTTGTAAGTTTAGGAACTGATGACCCCGTAGTTAAGTCCCGTAAGCTCTACAAACATTTGAACATTTTGAGGATTTGCCTTTGCGCAAGGCTAGGTGCGTAGTAGCTCCATTGCCTTTGCTTCGGGACCATTCATGCGTAACCGCCAGAGCTCGCGTAGCCAAGAGCTGGCGTCTCGACCAGCTCCAATGACAATGTTATTAGCGGCGTTTCCCCTCGCCCCCCCCCCTGCTGCGGGAGCGCTCGAATGCTGCCTCGAGGGGGTTCAGAAGAGAATTTGAACCTCGGCCGCGCATGCGCATTGCAACGCTACGGCCACTACCGCGTATATTAAACGACCGCGCTACGAGTCGTATGCCTGCTGTCTACGCGACGTAAAACTTTTCTCTCGACTCTTAATATAAAATGATGTGATAGAATAACGAAACGAACGATATTTTAAAACCACTTTATTTTATTTATTTACATTTTTTAACGACGAGTTATGTTGATTATGATAGTGTTGCTAACATTGGTGGAGGTGGACGCGACGGTATTAATGACGTCTCTTTCGGGGAGGGGGACGTTGGGACGGGCGTGTTTAAATTTTAATTTGGCAAATGAAAAACCTTCCGTTGTTATTTTTTTTTTTTTTTAATTTTTTTAACCAGTTACATGTTTCAAGATTCCAATAATCTCATCTTCAGACCCTTATAAGATCCATGCAGTAATACGAGAACTAGCCATCCATTTATAATGCTACATATACCCTGTCACCCCAAATGTAACTGACAAAAAATTTAAAAAATTCAAAAATAATGGCGGAAGGTTTTTCAGTTGCCAAATTAATACATCGCCGATGTCCCGTCATCCATCTGAGATGGATATACAGAGACTTCTTTAAATTTTTTCCCTGTGTGCCAATGCAACTGAATATATATCGCATGTGACGACTGCTTAATTTACGGTATTGAGGTGATGTGCTAAATCGCTTGAGACGCCACTCGCGCAGAAAAAGTTTTTCGCACGGAGTGGCAGAAGACAGGAGGTTGTCCGCCTGTCCGGCAGCAGGTGTTGTTGCATTATGGAGGCGGCAGGTGCCGGGAGGCAGGGCTCTCTTGAGGCCCGGACCCAGGCGACAGCTGATCCGCGCGCGGTCTCTTCTGCCGCCGGCGAGCAGCGACACGAGGTGTTGGTGCCGTGCGAGATGCCTGCGGCAGGTTGCCTGCGCGGCCCGCGGGATTTCGCTATATATGGTAATGCGGCGCCGCGGGCGCAGCTGCCGCCTAGCCGGCCATGTGATGACGTCTCACAACGCACGCCTGTCCACGCTGAGGCCCGTCTGCTCTGATGCAGGCTGAAGCGCCACGCCGTATCGTGTCATACTGTGTCTAACCCGATTATGTGTAACTGACTGCTGGCTGCGTTTAATACCAATACCCGCAGTACCATAGAGCAGAGTTTACCAACCTTTTTCAACACGCGACCCCATTCCAACTAAAAATATTCTGGCAACGGCCATCCACTTCCCGAACAATAACAAAACTGTGTTTGTTATTTCAAAGGGAACGCATTTAATTTTCGGCTTGATAGCACAGTGGTAGAGTGCCAGACTACAAATCGAAAGATCGCGGGTTCGATCCCCGCAGGGCCCTAGGATTTTTATCTGTCACTTTCCACTTCCTTCACCTCTCGCAGTGTTGCTAATGGGAAAAATATCGAGTAGCACCGTGGTTCGGAACCCACGTTAAACTGTAGGTCCCCCCTGTAACTGGCTGAGTAAGTTAGTTCGAAGGTCGGAGGAAGGCAACGGCATACCACCTCCAAACAGGACCATGCCTAGTAAAGCACTGTGGTGTTCAAACCAATCTTCGGGTTGTTGACTGCTTTACCGTTTTACCTGTTGATATTACTTTCTTGTTGTTGTTGTTTTAAGGGGACTAAACATCGAGTTCATTAGTCCTTAACTTTCTAGTAAAAACAATACAAAAATGTTCAAATGTTTGTAAATATTATGGGACTTAACTACGTGGTCATCAGTCCCTAAACTTACAAACTACTTATGAACTACTTACGAACTAGGACGGCACAAATATCCATGCCCGAGGGGGGATTCGTACCCCGACCGTAGTGGCCGTGCAGACCGTGACTGAAGTGCCTCAGTCCCCTCGGCCACCGCGGCCGGCAAAAAACAATACTTATTTTTACATGATTGCCTGTACCTTAATCTACTTTTCTACATAATTTTCGTCATTATTGAGGCATTTGTCATAATATTGTACCAGCTTTTGAAAACCCGGGCGCTGATAACCTCGCTGTTGAGCGCCCTAAAACACCAATCATCATCATCATCATCATTTTGAAAACTCTGCCGCCTGACTTGTTAACCACTGCATCACAACTGTTTTGACTTCGTCATCGTCTTCCTCGGTCACAATGCCATACATAACACTACGAGAAACATTAGCAAAGTCATTCCGGAAGGAGGAAATCGTAAAGCGTCTGTTTTCTCTCACCTTCTTGTCCACTTCCTGCACTAAACTAACATTAACGATCGAATGACGACCACTCCGTTTTTCATCATTCACATTTGTCCCATCTTTAAATGCTCTCACCTAATTTCTAACCATTCCATCACTCATAATTTTTTCTCCGTAAACTGTACAGATATCACGATGAATATCAATCGCTTTTAGGTATTTAGTGCCAAGAAACCTTGTAACAGCCCGTACTTCACAGTCGACGGGACTCATGATTATCGGTCCCATCTTAAATCACTCAGTACACAACGTAAACAAGGAAGAATCAGACTTTAATGGCGTAAGTGCTTAGACAACAGATGTAGATACCCAGTGCGCATAAAATTATTGAGATATCTTAGCATGTCTTTTTTCTTAATTTCAAAACGGTACTTACTTAAAACCCACGCCTCGTATTTGTTGTATAACGAGGTTTCGTTTTGCAGGTAATTATACTAGTTGAGCACGATTCCATTTTATAGTCAATTAGTAAAGAATTAAATTTCTGAAAATTACTTGTTGTATCTTGCAAATTTAGCTATCGCGTGGTACCTGAATACAGTTTTCAGACCTTTCGTTTACTCATTGTTAACATGTCGCATTTGTTATAAAACAATCTTTCTCCTATTCAACTAAAAATTGATGATCAACAAGGAAACGCGTAATATGAATATAAAAACATTTCACTTTCCTGAGGCGTATGTTTTTACATTACGAAAAACCTAGAATACAGGCATGCTCGTAGCTCGTTATTTTATGGTACAAGTACTTCAAGTGTTGGCGCCCCCCTGAGCAAGACTTAGCGACTTCCCTGGGAGTCGCGAACCACAGGTTGAAAACCACTGACATAGAGAATCGAATTGCTATTTAATTGAAGTGCGAATGTCTTACAAAGGAATTAATGTGCTCATACATTCGAAATTATTAATTACTAGCTGAAAACCCGGCGTTGCCCGGGTATTTATTTATTTATTCCTGCCATTTTTCAGGTATATATTTATTTGTATAACGGCTGTATGTCTGTAAAATCTCTTGGGAATACAATTAGTAGTAAAGAAGTAATAATTTAAAACTTGGTGCGTGATGGAGCGGTTTTCCACGAACGTTTCTGTTTATGAGCTCATATCTCGTAAACTACCTGTTGTACTGTGTTACAACTTAGAAGGTACACTCAACTATATGCGTGTATACCGTCTGTAAAATTTCCTACGGCTACAATATGTAGCGTACAGATTATAAATTGTAACGTCATACGGAATCCCGTAGTTTTACTCAATAAACAGCGGAAAAGTAGTAAGCGAGAAACTTTTTTCCTTTCATCATTTTGCTATAGTTGTCAGCGAGAGAAAGTTTAATAAAAGTTTGAAATTATGTTTAAAATTTGAAGCAAGTCGCTAAGTACTCTGTTTCTCGTATAGCGTATTTATAAAGTCTCGCCGCATTTTGTGGCAGTTTCTTGCAAATGCTATTGTTTATGACGTCATGTCTTCTGAATCATGTATGGTATATGATTCTTAACCATGCATCAATTGTACCTCACGGTAAGGAATGTATGTACCAAATTTGGTTGAAATCGGTCCAGTGGTTCAGGAGAAAATGAGCAGAATTGTCGCTAAATGCAGCAGTTTTCTGCGCATCTCCTCGTTTATGACGTCATATCTCGTGAACTATGTATCGTACGTGATTCTTACACTTACGGCGACCGTTCTCATGGATTGAAGCTTACGTGTACAAAATTTCATAAAGATTGGAACAAAGCTGTAGATTTGTATGCAACACGTGCAAATATACGGACACTCTGCTTTATATATTAGATTTGAATTGTGTTTAAAACGTTTTAGAAGTATCTACTACTCCCTTTATTCAACACAGAACGAATGTAGGGAATCTGACGCTCAATTTAAGATAATTGGTAGGTTTATTTTATTTACTTATTTTTAGGTAGCAGAAGATTTACGACGCAATTATTCCTAAATTATGAGCCGTAATGTCGTAATATACTCAAAATTTTAGGGATTATAGTTTCAAAATACTCAGACGAAAAAAAAAAAAAAATGGTACACTTCGAAAGAGGACGTACATGTTTTATCCGATGACGGTCGACTGGGAGATAATTACAGAAACCAGTACCTGTATGTCTCATAATGTTACTGGGGTTGCGATGTGAATCAGTTCTGCACGTCACTCGGCGGCCCTGGATAATGAGTGCATCAACCAGATGGACGATAAAATTTGGAATGCAGTGTGGTGCTCAGTGGCGACCGTTTATCATCGGCTAACGACACCCGTCCTTTCTTGAAACGCTTGAGCCACGCAATGACCCTTGCAAGGGACATGCAGTGTTCGCCGTACACTTGTGACATTTGTCTATGAATGTCACCTGCCTTCGGCGGCGCAACGCAATGCCGCTAACCACACGGCTATTCTTGCTAAGTGGAGAGTAGTTACTTCATTATTATTCATTATCGGATCTTCTGAGGCGTTAACAGTTGAAGTGTCTTTTAATTTATAATATATTTTACCAAATATAACGTGTTTCTGATGAATTTTCAATGCGCCAAAAACAGAAATGAAGGCCATATGTTGCCTTAATAGAGGATCTGCCGATGCGCAAGGCAGTAGCTCCATTGTGTTTGCTTCAAGACCATTCGTGCGTAACCGTCAGAGCTCGAGTAGCCAGCCAGGAGCTGGCGTCTCGCCCAGCTCCAACGCCACTGTTAAAAGCGGCGTGTCCCCTCGCCCCTCCCTGCCGCGGGAGCGCCCATATGCTGCCTCCAGGGGGTTCAGAAGAGAATTTGAACCTCGGCCACGCATGCGCATTGCAACGCTGCGGCCACTGTCGTCTGTATTAAGCAGCCGCACCTCACTCGTATTCGTGCTGTCTCCGCGACATAAAACGTTTCTCATGCGATAAAAATAATTTGAATTTGCATATAAAATGATCTGATAGAAGAACGAAACGAAGAATGATAGTTTAAATACACTTCTCATTTTATTTATTTATTTACTTTGTTTAGAAGACGAGGGTTCACTGGACCACTGAACACATAGGACGCGCCGCCGCTGCTTATAGTGTTAAAATGTACATGATATTGTAATCAGAAGAATATTGGACACATTTTAAAAACTATTGATAATGAGCGAAATTATAGTAAGTCACCTTGTCCTTCTTCTTATATGCCGATAGATAGGTGGCTTACAACAACTTATCATTGTATCTGGGGATAACCTTATACTAATATAGATTTTTTTTTTCATAAATCTTATAGCTTACTGAGTATTTAAAGATGGCAGTATTGGTCGAAACTATATATCCTGGAACGAATAACTGTTGAATTATCGGCTCTTTGACTTCAGACGAACAATGTGAACTACGAGTGTGTTCAAATGAAACGGTACGGATCTACACTGTGGATGTAATGGAATTCATTACTCAAAAGTAATCACCAGAGGTCTGAGCACACCTATCCCAATGTTTAACGAGCCGAGGATTCCCAGAATTTCTGTGGCTGTGACAAGATCCAGTCTTCTACTGCCTCCTTAAGTTAGTCGTCTGAGTTGAAGCGCTTCCATATAGCGGATCAAACAGATAAAAGTCACAGGGCGACATATCCGAGTCTTAGGGCGGATGCTCAAGCTGTTTCCACTTGAAATTGGCCAATACACTTTTCATGACCCTGGAGATCCACGTTATAGAGGAGCAGAGCGATTTATCCTAAAGCAGCCAGGCCGTTTGCTCTTGATGGACTTGCGAAGGTTGTGGACAGTCTCACAGCACACGTCACTGTTAATGGTTTTTCCGTGCTCGAGGAAGTCGTTGAGTATCGGACCTCGGACGTAGAAAGAGACGGTGAGCATGACCTTGCCTGCTGAGGGCACACTCTTCAATCTTTTACAAATAGACAGGACACTACGTTCGCGTTCATAGATGTCGCACTACTTTATCCCAAACCGGTATTTTCAAACTTCAACAGATTTGTTGTTAAGACGTTTCGTACCTTTACATCTAAACACCTCTCGTAATTCGATATCTGCCAGATTCACAAGAGGTTGGTTGTTAATTACCACTATACTTGAGGTAGATGCTGGCCCTCGATAAATATTTGGTAAGATATTGCAACTCTAGGAAAAATATACACCTTTAGGGAGTTTTACTTGTGGTTTTTTTAATTAATTTATTTATTTATTTGTGGTATGTCATTCATGTGCTCACTAAATTATTCCGCTGACAGAGTTTAGTGATCCATTCGAATGGAATGTGGTCCAATCAATGAATTGAACACACGAGCCGCGCGGAATGACCTTGCGGTTCTTGGCGCAATGTCAGATACCGAGCGACCGCTCGCTACGGAGGTTCGAGTCCTCCCTTGTGAATGGGACTGTGTATTGTCCTTGGCGTAAGTTGGTTTGTAAGTGTAGGGACTGATGACCACAGCAGTTTCGTTCCTTAGAGTTACAAACATTTGAACACTGTCATCATATGAAAGGACGTCCTTACCTACATCTACATAGATACTCTGAAAATCACATTTAAGTGCCTGGTAGAGGGTTCACGAACCACTTTCATAACCTTTCTCTAAAGTTCCATTCTCTAATAGCGCGCGGGAAGAAAGGACACCTAAATCGTTCCGTTTTCGATCTGATTTCCCGTATTTTATTGGGATGGCCATGTCTCCCTACGTAGGTGGGCAATAGCAAAATATTTTCACAGTCGAAGTGAACAGATCTCGCCGTACCGAATAACGTCGTTCTTTTAATGGTATCCACCTCAGATCGTGCAACATTTCCGTGACGCTTTCCCCCCTGTAACGTAATAAAACCAAACGAGCTGTCCTTCTCTGAAACTTCTCAGTGTCTTCCGTCAGTCCCACTTGGAGAGGGTCTCACACTGGGCAACAGTACTCCAGGAGAGGACGCACAAGTGTGATGTAGGCAGTCTCTATGGTGGAGGTGTTGCATCTTCGTAGCGTTCTGCCAATGAAACGTAACCTTTGGTTCGCCTTCCCCACAATATTTTTTATGTATTCTCTCCAGTTGTTCGTAATTGTAACTCCTACGTATTTGGTAGAATTTACGACTGTAAGGTTTGACTGATTTATCGTGTAATTGAAGTTCAGCGGATTTCTTTTAGTGGTCATGTGTATTACTTCACACTATTCATTATTTAGTGTTAATTGCCAACCATGTAGAAATTTTGTCTAAATCGCTTTGCAATTGCTACTGATCCTCTGTTGTCTTCACTAACCGATAAACAACAGAATCATCCGCGAACAGCCTAAGAGAGCTATTCAGATTGTTTCCTAAATTGTTCGTTTATAAACACAAGAAAGAGAAGGGGACCTATAACTCTTCCCTGGGGAACGCCAGATATCACTTCTGTATTACTCGATGAACTGCCGTCAATTACTACGAACTGTGTCCTTTTTGATTGGAAATCGCGAATCCAATCGCACAATTAGGACGGTATTCCATAAGCACGCAATTTCATTAGAAGCAGCTGATCAGCTGATCATTCGGCTTTGAAAAGATTTGCTTTTATCGCAAGTTCATTTCCTCCTTCCCCCGTTGCCCACCATCTGCTCCTACATCATGATTGGAAGACTATTTCATTCAATGTGATCCATTAAAAGGTAAATTGATCCGAATATTTTGTTATAACAATTTTCATATAAGAACCTGTGTGAATACTGAACATGTTTCAGAGAGTCGGTAATGACAACTGAGACTTAACTTCACATTAAAGTGGTTGGTTCTGTTGAATTAATCAAATCCAATTTTATTTTCTGTGAAGTAAAGGAGTGTGACCATGATGCTAACCTGTCGATGCTCGAAATCTTTTCGTATCTGTATTTCTTCCACCGTATGCGTTGGGATATTGTCGTCATCAGAGCGGTTGCTTTTGTGAAATGGTTCACCTGCGGACGTTCGGCAGTCGACCGAAATTAGATAGTCTCTCACGGGCAGTAGGGTACCAGGACGTCCCTATAAAAGCTACATTACACAGGACTGTACATTTTGCGTCCGAGGCTGTACCACCTAACTCAATTTACGGCGGAGTTTGTTGGCTTCGGGCCATACGCGTAGTGATCAAACCGTTGAATAATATTAAGCAAGGAAATTAGATTTCGCTGTCGCTAATGAAATGCGGAAACTCCGATGTGTATGGAAATCTAACATAGACGTTTATGTGTAGCGTAAATGACGCTTTGCCTTAGATAATAGCTTCAGTTCCCACGCTGACGTTTTAACAAACCACCTCAGTGTTGAACTGCCCATGGTGAAGATATTCATTGCAGTGCACTACTCTCTGATTATAACTTATATCTAAATGTTCAAATCTTTGTAAATCTAATGGACATAACTACGTTGGTCATCAGTCTCAAGGCTTATAAACTACTTACACTAACTTAAAGTAATTTATGCTAAAGACAAAACAAACACCCATGCCCGAGAGATGACTCGAATCCCCAACGGCGAACGGCCGCGCGCACCGCAGCAGGGCGACTCAGTGAGCATGGCTATTCTGCCGCAGCTAACTTATATCTACTCCCAGCAAATTGCTAGAAAATGTTTTCACTTTATTACATTTTGATACGACCTTGTCGTAAAATTAACTGTATGTTGCGTATTAACGGGTTATCAATTTTCTTACTGGAAAAGGGAAAAAAGCAATTGTTATAACTACTTTGTCCAACTGACAGCACTGAAAACTTCGTCTACATTATGTAGCAACTCTCCATCTGAACACAAGAATTTCATCAAGAAGACATGTATTGGTGCAGCTTCAGATATTATTATGGAATACATAATCATGTGAACCATGTTCAAAATAAAATAATAATACTATAGTTTTGAAAGTAAGTTTGACTTTAAATTTAATTCGAACCCAATGCTTATAATAATAGTCTTTTGCACCACGAAATATTTTTTCCTGATTTTGAGATCTTTAAATTGAGGTAATTTTTTTCTTTTTTCGTTCTTACGTTATGCTGTGTTTCAGATATTAAAGTGTGGAAATCATACATGTATATCCTAAGTCTCCTGAATATCAAGTGTAAAGCTATGCACAACAAACATGTTAGCAAATGCTAGCAACTGAGGTATTGTGTTACTACTGATTTATTTCATGTGTGTTAAACTGCGTTGAAAAGCATAATTATTTACCTAACGTTTTATCTTGCATCGCTGGAATCGTCAATGGGAAACTTTGAAGACAAGCTCAGTATTTTCCGATACGTCGCCGCCTTCGATTCAGTGTCGATCCTGTGCAGACAGTAACATGACATCCGACTCACGTGGCACCAGAACATGGGATACGAGGTAAACTACGGACTAAGCACAACAAAAAGCTATGCACGGCTATAATAAAAAAAATTGACATTGTCATGAAACTCAGAAGAAAACAGCATTAAATCTTACCACCTTCTGATTTGCTGCTTTCGGATAAAACATACTGCGAGGAAGACAATCCCTTGCAGTAGTTTCAACTATTCCGTAAATATATGTTTTCTTTCGTTTTTTATTATTCCAATAGATTACTCCTCATTACTTAGTAATATTTTCCCTACAACTTTTGAAGCAGTTCTGTAACACTACATTTCACTTTTCTCATTTTATCTGAACTGTTTACCATCCGAGTATTTTTCTGCAATACTTGTCCTCAGCCAAGTAATTCATTGTATTTCAGTTTTTATCCAGAAACGTATTTATCTTTCTTTCAGAAAGGATTCTCTTGACATAGCTGTCTTTGCCTTTTATTACATGTAAGTAGTCGATAAAAAAAAAATCCATTTCTTTTCACGTCTAATTTGCAAAAATACTTCTATCGTCCGGCAAACGTAATTTAATTCGATAACACATGTTAAAAGAAACCCTAAGCTTCCATGAAACGAAACGGCCGGCCGCGGTGGCCAAGCGGTCTGCGGCGCGCCAGTCACGTTCTGCATGGCCACTACGGTCGGGGGTTGGAATTCCCCCTCGGGCATGGATATTTGTGCCGTCCTTAGTATTAGCTAGTTCATACTGGTGACCCGGTAGTTAAGTCCCATAAGCTCTACAAACATTCGAAAATTTGATTTTTTTTAAACGAAACGAAGGAATGTACGATAATTACTTACAAATAAATAACAAGTGGTCTTGGATATCTTATAAGGAGGCAGTGTAGTCTCATTGGAGAAACTGAGAAATTAAGGCAACCAGTCGCCTTTTATGCATAATGTTTTATTGCCTTTTTCTCGGAGGCGAAACACTATTGGAGAACCGCAAACAAAACAGCAGCACCACCGGATGTAATAAATTACTGATAGTTAATGAGCTACTGAGCCTCACTTACTGGTATCTAATGTGAAATTAATATATAAAAAAACTTTATTAGTGTATTGATATGAGAACACATTTGACAGCTCATCATACATTTTTCTAAATGACAATAGCAATATGGACAGTTTACAATTCACCGTGAAGACGAGTCGACGAGCTGCGACAAGCACGTAACAGGCCATGGACGAGAGCTGAAGTGTTGTGTGTGTGTGTGTGTGTGTGTGTGTGTGTGTGTGTGTGTGTTGTTTTTATGTGCCTGTCGTAGCTCGTCATCACGTCTTTGCTGCGGTGAATTGCAAACTGTCCTTATTACAATTGTCATTTAGAAAAAAGTATGATGAGTTGTCAAATATGTTCTCATATCAATACGCTAATAAAGCTTGTTTATATATTGATTTCCCATTAGATACCAGTAACTGAGGATCAGTAGCCGATTAACTATCAGTAATTTATTAAATCCGGTGGTGCTGCTGTTTTGTTTGCGGTTCTCCAACAGTGTTGTCAACTCCAACCTGGACTTTCCATTATTAGATTGTTTCAAAATGAGCTGTAATATCTCCAATCTGTGTCCCAGACTTTTTAAATGTATAAGCACGACAAAGCAGCAGATACCTCTTTCTGGTCGTTAACTAACGTCGACGGTATGTCATCCTCTGTCAGATTTTACAATATCAATACGATTTATATCAGAGAACTGTAATTTTAAAATGTGACACTTTATAAGGTATTGTGAATGTGGCTTTAGACGTGCATTGCACACCATTTTCAGTTTAAAAATGTGCTACAGTACGACATGGTGTTGATGTTTGTTGTAGAACAATGAAACATCGGTTTCATGTAGAATTTTGGAGCATATTCTCAGTTCGAATATAGTAAAATTCCTTGAAACGGAAAAGCTTCTTTCCATGAATGAGCACGGGTTTAGGAAACATCGTTCATGTGAAACTCAGCTTGCCCTTTTCTCACATGACATCTTGCGAGCCATGGACGAAGGGCAACAGGTGGATTGTGTTTTTCTCGACTTCAAAAAGGCGTTCGACACGGTGCCACACTGCAGGCTGCTAACGAAGATACGAGCTTATGGAATAGGTTCACAGATTTGTGACTGGCTGGAAGACTTCCTAAGTAATAGAACGCAGTACGTTGTTCTCGACGGCGAGTGTTCATCAGAGACGAGTGTATCGTCAGGCGTGCCCGAGGGGAGTGTGATAGGACCGCTATTATTTTCTATCTATATAAATGATCTGATGGACAGAGTAAGTTGTAATTTGCGGCTGTTTGCTGATGATGCTGTGGTGTATGGGAGGGTGTCGTCTGTAACTGACTGTAATAGCATACAGGATGACTTAGACAAAATTTCTAGTTGGTGCGAAGAATGGCAGCTAGCTCTCAATGTAGAAAAATGTAAGGTGATGCGCATGAGTAGAAAAAACAATCCTATAATGTTCGAATACAGCATCAGTAGTGACCTTCTTGATGCGGTCGCGTCGTTCAAATATCTAGGCGTAACATTGCAGAGCGATATGAAATGGAACGAGCATGTAAGGACAGTTGTGAGTAAGGCAGACAGCCGACTTCGGTTTATTGGGAGAATTTTGGGAAGATGTACTTCACCTGTAAAGGAGACCGCGTATAAAACGCTTGTACGACCACGTCTTGAGTATTGCTCAAGTATTTGGGACCCGCAGCAGATCGGTTTGAAGGAAGACATAGAGGCGGTTCAGAGGCGTGCAGCTAGATTTGTTACCGGTAGGTTCGACCAATGCGCGAGTGTCACGGAAATGCTCCGGCAACCCAATTGGGGATCGCTGGAAGAAAGAAGACGTTCTTTTCGTGAATTTCTGTTAAGTAAATTTAGAGGGCCGGAATTTGAAGCTGAGTGTAGTACGATCTTGCTGCCGCCCACTTACATTTCGCGTAAAGATCACAAAGACAAGATAAGAGAAATTAGGGCTCGTACGGAGGCATATAGGCATTCTTTTTTTCCTCGTTCAATTTGGGAGTGGAATAGGAAAGGAAATGCCTAGTAGTGGTACAGTGTACCCTCCGCCACGCACCTTACGGTGAATTGCGGAGTATGTATGTAGATGTAGATGTAGCAAAGTAGTGATGCCAGATTTAATATTCACTGTGCGGCGGAATGTTCACTGTTCCGAAACTTCTTGGCAGGCTAACAGCGAGTGTCGATCTCGACTAATATCGGGATTTTTTTTCTTACAAAGATCTAGTGGAGCAAGCTAAGCAGTTGATGTTTAGAGATAGGGCAGAAGGTAGTGGTGGATGTAAAGCTGTAAACGCGGATGGCGAATCGTGCTTGGATAGCTCAGTTGGAAGTTTTCCCACGGACGACAAACATTCAAGTTCGAGCCCCAGTTCGGCGAATAATTTCCATTTAGCAGGATGTTTCTGCCTTGTTTGGTTATTCAAAAAGGGTTTCTTTTAATTTTTTTTTTTAACCTGTACCTAAAAATCGTCAGTAGCGATATTTGACACAAAATACAGTGACAGTGGTGATTTTTCGGACCCTGCCTACCTGCGAAGGTAAACCAGATTAACTTAGTTCATTGTAAGCGCTAATTTCCCAGGAGACTTTACAAACTCCTGAATGTGTCACGCGCTCTCGGCCCAAAATATATTAAGCCCCTGAGCCCGACACTTTTCCCATTGTGAAACTCTTTAAAGAATCTCACGACATTGCCAGTCTTAACAGCTGTATTTGCAACGTTGGTCGCGACAGCAAACGAATGGCACTTCATTCTCGTTACTGGCGTTCTCACAATTTAACTCTGATGTCCATCCTCACAAATTTTACCTTGTTACAATTACAGTTTTTTTTACTTGGATACTAGCAGCTCCAAATCTAAAGCAACTGACGAAAATATGTGCAGAATTTTGGTTCTAGTTAGTAAGGAAATGTGTGAAACTTTCTGCCTTCTGACCCAAGTTTGTATTTTTTTTTATTCTCTTCAATATCTTGAAGACGCATTATCTTCTGGGCGTTTGAAAAGTTTTTGCAAAGTCCGAGAGATAGTAGCATCTTTGGAAAGAACGCACACCAATTTTTAGCCATATTGGTCTATTTCTCTGTGTATGGCATTCGTGTGAATCAATGAAGTCGACTGTCAAAGAATGGACGAAAAAGAACTTCGCGTGGTGTTCAAACATTACATTATGAAAGGCAAAACGTCTCAGTAAAGAGAAGCTTGATAAACATTGTGGTGACTCTGCACATTCGATTAGAGCAGTTATTCAGTGGTTTCAAAATTTTCGGAGTGGTCATAATGGGCACAAGTGGCGCAGAACGCACTAGACGACCTGTGGAAGTTACGACTCCAGAAATCATTGATAAAATCCATGATATAGTGATGCATGACAGAAGAATGAAGGTGCGTGAGATTTCTAGTGTTATGGGCATCTCGAATGAGCGGGTACATAATATTTTGCATAAAAATTTGTACATGAGAAAGCTATCCGCAAGATGGATGCCGCGATTACTTAAGCTTGACCAAAAACGGAATTGTGTGAAGTGTTGCTAGGAAGGTTTGCAGCTATTCAGGAAGAATCAGCAGGACTTTAAGCGTCGTTTCCTCACTCTGGATGAAAGACAGATACATTATTATACTCGTGAGAGCAAATAACAATCTAAACAATGGGTTACCATGGGAGAATTTGCACCAAAAAAGGCGAGGACCGGTCTTACGGTCGGAAAGGTTATTGCGACGGTCTTTTGGGATCCGCAAGGGATAATCCTCTTCCACTATCTGGAACAGTGTAAGACTATTACAGGTGCATATTATTCATCGTTATTTGACCGTTTGAAAACCGAGATGCAAGAAAAATGTCGGCGACTGGCCCACAAAAATGTCCATCATGACAATGCACCAGCACACACATCATTTGTTGTGGTTGCAAAATTATTGGAAATAGGATTCCAACTGGTTTCACTCCCCCCCCCCCCTGCTTTCCAGCCAGACTTGGCTCGCTCGGACTACTATTTGTTCCCTAATTTGAAGAAATGGTTGGTGGGACGAAGATTTCATTCAAACGAGAAGGGGAGTGTAGAAACTAATAGCTATTTTGCAGGCTTGGACAATTCCTATTACTTGGAAGGTATCAACAAATTAGAACAGCATTGGACGAAGTCTAGAAGTCTAAAATGACACTATGTCTAATAAAATTGTTTTCGCCAAACACGTTAGTAGTTTTTTATTTTTGCACGGACTTTTCAAACGCCCCTCTTTATATGTTCCATATTTCGTACCAAACTACAGGACTGATTTCAACCAAACTTCGTACACCCATTACTTTTAGTAAGACAACAATTTCTTTTGGGGTAAGAACGACCTAAGACACATAGTTCAAGACATATGACGTCATAAACAATAAAATGTGCTAAAACCCACAACATACGACAGTGTTACACATCTCCTGAACTAAAAGACCGATTACAACCAAATTTGGTTCAAATATTCTTTACCCTCAGAAAATTATTGTTATGAAGCTAAAACCCACATATTACACATAGTCACACGTGAACGAGACAGAAGACAATCTCCTTATCGTCTCTGGCCTTTTTATAGCGGCATCGAGGCAGTGCAACACTGTTCTCTCCTTATCCGACATAACGCATTTCTTTTCAAATTTCTTTATTTGGGTATGAAACCACGGACCTTCGCATAAGACATCAATCAGTTTGAAAAAGATACTTCTTGGATTCTAAATATTGCAATTCCTCCGAAACTACTTATCTCTTTGAGATCGGCGATACTAGTAGCAGAAATTACTATAGTCCCGTTTGAAAAAAAAAATCGAAGTTCAGATGGATATCTACGTAATTAATATAACTATGACAAGATACTATACGTTTCGCGAGGACCTTCTTAGAATTCATTTGGATGAAAACAGAATTGTGATATCTTAAACTGTTTCGAAAACATTTGAACAGCTTATCTGAATTACCCTGTATACTACCACATCCTGAAGTATTCGTCCTGAGATATTCCTCTTGAAATATCCTGTATAGTTCCTTCAGGTGGCGCTCTAGCAGACCGCGATTCGAGCATGTAGTGAACTATAACTGCTTTTCTAAAGGTGATCTATTTAAAGCCGGTAGTTTTCGCAAATAGCGGATTATCAGCTGTTTATTTTATATATATATATATATATATATATATATATATATATATATATATATATATATGTGTGTGTGTGTGTGTGTGTGTGTGTGTGTGTGTGTATTCAGGGTGAATCACCTAAATATTGCGGAAACGGAAAGTGCGATTGATGCATGGTTCTCACAGAATGGATTGGTAGTCAGGGGCTCGTATTTTTAACCAACAAACAGATTGTAATATTACTTAGAAAATGTATTTTTATGCAAACATACATTTTTTAAGTGGAACAATGCCTGTAGACATTAAGAAACTAAAAGTAGGGTGCACTAGAATATCAGTAGTGTTTGTTGCAGGATTCTAGTTCAAGTCGTTTACGAGATATCGTCTTTTGAAACGTTCCCACATCGACACTTGTACAAAACCTGTGGCAACACACACTAAAAAACAACACAAGTGCATACACTAGTTATGTGGATTCCAATCAGTAACGCGACAAATGACCGTCACAGGTTGTGTTCAAAATGTCAACGGGCAGCAGAAATACGCGCTATCAGTGTGGTATGGAACAACCCAACAAACACATGGCTATTTTAATAAGGGTTTTTCTGTTTCCTCAGATTTACTCCAAACTACAAAACAAATAGTATAATGTATTACTGCTTATGTTGACAGCAGCCTGCCACAATCTAAATGATATTATACTGACGATGCACCAGAAAATGATTGCAGAAAGCGAGCGTGTATTATAAATACATCGAGTTGGCAAAATATTGTAATTAGTAAACTGTAAAAGATATTTCAATAAATTTCCTACTACAGTTTGAGTTAATATCATTCAGTGTTGGTACAAAATCGCACCTTCTTCCGCATTGTAGTTCAAGAATAATGTGCATCGAAAGCAAGATATGAAAATGCAGCCCGATCACATCGAGGAACCTTAATAGACCACATTTAGAAGAGCATCTGAAGTCGGTAGTTTTCGCAAATAACTAATTGACATCTGTTCATAGTAAACGTGACAGCCAAGACAAGCTAACGATGGTAGAAGTGTGTGTGTGTGTGTGTATGTGTGGTGTATGTTTGTCAATGTTTCGTTATGAGTTAACCTGACGTTAAAAGACCTCAAACTGGCCGTTAAGTTAACGAGTAGAATTTGCTCGTTACACTGCTAACGACTAGTTAAGTGAGAATCTGTATGAAAATAGCAGGATTCCAAAGCGCTAAAATACCGAAATGTATTCACGCGATATAGACTGATTTATCGAACAAAATAACAGAAGCACTACATGTATGAAAAACTAGCGTGGAAAGTAGCTTTATTGGAAAATTATATCGTCATATTTATTGCCTCATCCATGTCAGTTGCGATTAGATGAGATTTATATATTGCAGATACGCAATATAACCTTAAAATTATAGTTGCGATATCAAAATACAAACTTACGGGGAACGACAAGTTTTGTGGGAATCGTATGAAGAAAATGGCTGCTAAAAGAGATTTGGTTGACAATGACAACGATGTCAATATTTTACACGATCTGGAGATCATTGCCCCTATAAAGAGTCCTAGACGTATTTATTTTCGTCCAAATTATTTTGAAAGCTGGGATGCTGCATAATTTGTTAGGCGATTCAAATGTTCAAATGTTTGTATAGCTTATGGGACTTAACTACGGGGTCATCAGTCCCTAAACTTACAAACTACTTATGAACTAGCTAATCCTAAGGACGGCACAAATATCCATGCCCGAGGGGGGATTCGAACCCCCGACCGTAGTGACCGTGCAGACCGTGACTGAAGCGCCTCAGTCCCCTCGGCCACCGCGACCGGCGTTAGGCGATTCCGTCTTCGAAAAGCCACTTGGGAAACGCTGCATGAAAAACTCCACTTCCATCTGAAGAGTCAAACAGATAGTTGAGTATTTTGTAACTTATCTGTCGTAATAGAAACCAGAATACATTATTTATGTCTGCAAGCTTATTAATTCAGTATTTACTAATGCTTGTTGCGCCTAGTGTAAGGTCTAATATGTGATTTCTTCCTCCGATCGACAGGAATAGAGCACTTTCGCCCGCAAGTTATTGCCTCCACTAAGGTACTATGTACTTGGCAGTATGTTATTGTACTAGTCTCTAAGCCCTTTTGCTGTCCTACATGTTCCATGATGGACAGCATTTAATTCATTTGCTACAATGTCGCTTCCTTTTCCTTCCATGTCGTAGCAGTCGGTTTTTTTACATTCCAATGTGTTCTTATATATTTTTATTGTCGACACAAGACCCTTGCACTAACTTCTTGTAAAATTCGACCTTCTTTCACGTTTGTTTGCCATAGCACCAAATAACAACTATCTGTTAACCTTTTCCCCGATAGTCAAATATGGCGACCAGCTGTTTATTCAGACGGCACTTTCATTTGTTTCTATTGCCAACATAATAGAAATATATCGTACCTTCTCGTTTTCTCCAGGTTAGCAAAAGAGAGGTGTATCTGGCAATGACAAACGCACTGCACTTAACGAACACATTTAACTGGACGTTAAAGGCATCTTCTCGTTTACTAACGAGACGATTAACGAGCGATAGACGAACCGGCCCTAAATGTATGCGTGCACTAGGAGATGCAGGCAGGTGCAACATATGGAAGTTTTGGTCTGGCCAGGTAACGTGCTCGGGTGGCCAAGAGGTTAAGGCGACCGCTCGCGAAAAGTGGAAGACCCGGGTTTGAGACCCGGTCCGACATAGATTTTCAGATGTTACACAATGACTGACTACTTTCACAAAAACAGCGAAAGTCGGTAGTTTTCGCACATACCGAATTAACGTCTGTTTATGAAATATTAATCATTGTCACCGCATGTTGCAAATCTCACCTGCTTTCTTCACTGTGTTGCATTTTGGGTGACGATCAGTGTGTATTTTATGAATTTTTACTTATTTCTGAGTTTTGTGTAATTGATGCGATTTTCTTCCCTGCTACGTTTCAAATGCTAAGACTGGATTCTACACAAGACGTCGCTTTTATGCCAACACCACAGACAGAAAATGTAAATCCCATCCGCAGGCGTACTACTGCTAACTACAGCGGTTAATGCCTCCAGCCAGAGGGAACGCTCAAGCTGAACGCTGCACATGACAGTCCTTTGAGGGGCTGCGGAGTGGGACAGTGTGAGATACACGTGGGCGTTTTTTGACGACCGCCTGACTGGAGAGCAGTGTGGATGAAGTCCGCACGCTGCGTGCCTTTGACGGCTGCAGGACTGTTTGTTGTTCACTGTATCCGCCCAGGAGCGCATGTCTACGTTTAGCTTGACAGAGGGTGCGGTACGACCTAATCGCTCGCACAGTGGAAAAACCTAAAGTGACTCTTTGTCATCGATGTTACCTACTGTTGTGAAATTCCCGGGAACTTAAAATCGAGGAAATATTCCCAGGGAAAATTGCTGGCAATATTTCTATAATTCATAAATTCCCAGGAATTTATGATTAATTAGGCAGACATGCAATAAAACTTAAAAGGCAGTAATTAAGTATGAAAATCACGTGATGCAAAAACACGTACGGTCTCACAGACTGTTGTATGGAGATGCTGCTGTCGATCGCAGTAGAGTTAGTTGGTGGGCAAGCAGGTTACGTGATGAAAGCGGGCACGGCAATATTGAGGATCGTCCTCGCAGCGGCAGGCCTCGTACTGCATACACTCCAGACACTGTGCAGAGAGTTAACGAATTGGTGACTGCTGACAGACGAATCACAGTGAACGAATTGTCACGCCTCATTGGGGTAGGGGAAGGAACTGTTTGCAGAATACCGAAAGCGTTGGCGTTAAAACAGATTTGTGCCAGATGGGTTCCCAGGATGTTGACAGTGGCTTGCAAAGAAACACGAAAAACGGTGTTTAGCGAACGTTTGGAACACTACAGGAATGGTGGAGATGAATTTCTTGGAATAATTCTGAGAGGTGATGAAACATGGCTCATTTTTCATCAGAGACAAAGAGGCAATCAACTGAGTGGCATCATCCAAAATCACACAAGGAAAAAAAAAATTCAAAATCACACCATCTGCTGGAAAAGTTATGGCTACGGTGTTCTTCTATTCCGAAGGACTCTTGCTTGTGGATATTATGCCATGTGGAACAACCATAAATTGTTATGCATATGTGACGACACTGAAGAAACTTCAAGCTCGACTGAGTCGTGCTCGACCATATCGGCAAAAGCAGGATGTTTTGCTGTTATACGACAATGCACGGGCACATGTCAGTCAAAAAACCAAGGAAGCGATCACAAAACTAGGATGGACAACACTGAAACACCCGCCTTACAGTCCTGACCTGGCTCCATATGACTATCATCGTCTTTGGAAAACTGAAAGACTCTCTTCGTAGTACATGGTTTGAAGATGATGACTCTATTGTGCACGCTGCCAAATAGTGGCTCCAATGTGTTGGTCCAGAATTTTACCGTGCAGGTATACAGGCGCTGGTTCCAAGACAGCGTAAGGCAGCTGAGTGGGATGGGGATTATGCGGAGAAATGAAAATATTATTCCTAAAGGATGTATCTAGACACTGTAAAACTTTCAAACAAGTAGAATAAAAATTGTATTTAAAAAACAAATAGTGTGCATTTCTTTTGGAGTAGCCCTCGTAGCTTCAAATCAAATGCTTGTAAATCTATGGGAATTAACGTCTTTGGTTATTAGTCCCTAACCTTACAGACTACTAAAACTAATCTATACTAACCTAAGGACAAGACACCCATGTCCCAGGGAGGACTGGAACCTCCGACGGGGAGAAACCGTGTGCTCCACAGCAAGGCGCCTTAGACCTCTCGACCACTCCATTGCGGCCCGCTTGTAGGTCCGCAAATATTTAGTTACGGCTAATAAAAGATTCTGCCTAAAATTTAGCAACCTCGCTAATATGAAGCTATCTCAAAACTGTAAGAGGTTAAATTAAAGCACGATTACCATTTATTGTCTTTTGTAGTGATCTGGTTAATGTAATAAAGCATGTCCCAGACGTGTATCTGCAGTAGTTTTCCAGAAATTCCAGCGAAACAAAGAAAAAATTTGTGAAAATTTGTAATTTTTTAACTACTTGGTCCATTTTTTTTAAATCACCGATAATTGCGCTCTAAGTTTTCAACAAAAGTTGTAGAGAATTTAGTTTTAAAAAATGATGATAATAAAGTTATCTAAAAAGTATGGATGTGGCAGACAATCTCCTTTTATTAATTCATGTTAGAACGGGAAAAACAAAGCTTAGTTTTAGGGATGATGTACAATGTACTGGTATCCGAGCAAGGTTGAACAGCATACATAATGTCCTCATCATCTTCTTCATGTAACGAGCGCTCGTACTGATTATGAACGCTAGATAGAGAACACGTCTCCCGTAACATGCGAAATACTCCGCTAGTATTTCGTGCATTAGGAATCCTTCAAATTGGATAACGTACGTGATACTCGTTAACTGCAGCCGCAGCATTATCATCACATTTGCCATAAATAAACTCCGTATCGGCATATATATATATATATATATATATATATATATATATATATATGCTGTTCCACCACGACAAACGTGGCAGTTCGTTTTGTATTATCACGATATGGGGGGGAGGAAGTATCACGGAAATAATGCACGATTTGGAGTGAAAATCATTAAAAGAAAGTCGTTATTCGTTGCGATGAGATCTATTCGCGAAATTTCTGTAAACAACGTTCTACTCCCAATGCGAATATACGAGGCGTCTTTTTTAAGTAAGTACCGTTTTGAAATTAAAAAAAAATACGCGCTAAGATATTCAATAATTTTATTTTTACATGAAATCCTGTACCTTAATCTACTTCCCTACGTAATTTTCGTCAATATTGAGGCACTTGGCGTAACGTTGTACCAGGTTTTGAATACCCTCCTTATAGAAGTCTGCCACCTGACTTGTTAACCACTGCATTACAACTGTTTTGACTTCGTCATCGTCTTTCTGGGTCACAGCGCCATACAAAACACTACGAGAAACATTAGGAAAGTCATCACGCAAGGAGAAAATCGTAAAGCGTCTGTTTTCTCTCACCTTATTGTCCACTTCCTGCACCAAACTTTCATTAACGACCGAAGGACGCCCACTCCGTTGTTCATTATACACATTTGAACGATCATCTTTAAATGCTCTCACCCACTTGCTTACCTTTCCATCACTCACAATGTTTGTAAACTGCACAGGTCTCACGATGAAGATCGATCGTTTTTAGGCCTTTAGCACTAAGTAATGTTATAACAGCCCGTACTTCACAGTCGGCGGAACTCACGATTATCGGAGGCATCTTAAACACTCAGTACACAACGTAAACAAGGAAGAATCAGACTGTAATGGCGTCAGTGCCTAGACAACAGATGTAGGTACCTAGTGCGCACAAAATTATTGAGATATCTTAGAACGTCTCTTTTTAATTTGAAAACGGTATTTACATTAAAAACTTACCTCATATTTTGTTAACACCGACGTATACAGGGAGACGTGATCATAATCATGGCGAAAGAGGAATAAGATCTAAAACGGAAAGATTTGGGTGTTTCTTCTTCCCGTGCGCTATCAGAGACTGGAACGGTAGAGAAAAGTGGTTGGATAAACTACCTTACACTTCAATGTGATATGTGTATGTATTATCTCTGTAGATAGCATATATTTTTTGCTTATTGAGGAGCCAGTCATGTAAAATTTTTAAGAATCTTTTACCTCCATCTGATTAATTAATTGTTCTTTACTGAGGTATTCACATTTCGGGCTTACGCCGTTTATTAGTGCTACACTTGAATGAAAAATTAAAAAAATCATGAGACACACCAAAGTCAATGTCGAAAAGACTAATATCGATACGTATTTGAGGCATCTTGCAGTTATATGCGAGAATGCGACGCACCACAATCGCCGCGTGCGTTCCGCATGTTTTCACATTTCTCTTGATGTTTTCCTACTGGTTCGATATTGAAAATAATTGCAAATTGCTTGAGATAGGTATCGATTTTAATGTTCGCGACTTTGGTCATACATAAAACTGATGATTCTTATTTTTCCTTCTAGTGCAACAGTTGAAAATGCACAAGGTTGATATCTCCAATAAAGAACAATTAATCATTCAAATGGGTGCAAAACTTTTAAAAATGTTCCGTACGACGTGGGTGAAATTGTGCGCCACGCGTAGTCACAATGTTCGAAGCTCTGCGTTCCAGTTTCCATTCTGCGTAGCGTGACAAACAGGAGAGCCGAGAACTTTCTTCATGCATACTTAGGTTGCTGAGCCTTCTCTCTTAGACAGTTTGAGAATACTATTGCGAGATTATCCTCGTACATCTACTCATATATTTGCTCCGAATTACACCTGGCGTTACCAATAATAACAGGTTTTGCTCTGTTTCAGTTATGACAATCCATATTAAAAAAGTAGAGATCCTGAAATAAGTGTAGTAACTTCGTTAACGTGAGTAGACGTGTGATTTCAAATGCAAGCTAAGTGTTGAAGATGACATGAGAATTGAGTTGGCCTTTTCAAATGTTTATTCTCTATTTTTCTACTTAGAATATAATTAATGTTCATATAAAAAATGTTTTCAGTCGACCTTTATAGATATTTCAGAGTTTTAATTTTCAGTTTCCGTGTGACATTATGGAAATAGAAGTAAGTTATTTTAGTGAACATTTTCTAGCTTTATTTCGTAAACCATCGGATACCCCTGCTTCAATCATGCGAGTATATTATGTGTTCTTTGATTGAAAAACATGTCAGCCATATTTATAATAAGATGTCTATTGCGTACACTGTTGAAACATCTGTACCATTCTGGTACCAAACTATTCTACCTTAAAAATTCTAAGTAGATAACTCATCTTCTCGCCATTGTGTCAGTCACTGCATTTTCTCTGTAAACCTCGCCAAATTGTCAATGAATCTCAAATAGTTCAACGTTCTTAGCATTTAGAAAACGAATTACAGATTTCAGTTCGAAAGCGCCGGAATTTTCGATCAACGATGCCACTGTAAACTATCACGCCGAGCGAGACAATACAGAACGAGCACGAAATGACGTAATTTCTTTATGTTTCAATCAGAGATACTATTGCACATCAACGGAAATGTGATCAACAATGCCGCAGAGAAAAATCGAAACGCTGGTTACTTTAGGAACACGTGTCACATATCAGAAAGAATAGACACCATACATATATCCAATCAGAAAAGAAGACTCGAACTTATCGTATCATACAAGACAAGTCTTAGAACATCTTCTGCGTCAAAGTATAACTAATTTTCCTTATTCCATGATGTAATTAAATAAATTATTGCCGCGGTGTAGTGGCTGAGCTCTCTAAGGTGCCTTGCTGCGGAGCGCGCGGTTGCTCGCCGTCAGAGGTTCGAGTGTGTGTGTGTGTGTGTGTGTGTGTGTGTGTGTGTGTGTTGTCCTTAGCATCAGTTAGTTTAAGATGTTTGTAGGCCTAGGGACTGATAACCGCAGCACTTACCTTCCTTCGACTTATCGACATTTGATCGTTCTGAAGTAAATTATTTGTACTGGTTTCCTTTCCAAGCTTACAAAATATAAAACCAGTGTTTTACCCAAATACATTTTTGTAATCTGCTTATACTGAATGACAATGCGTTGTACACATATTTGGAAAATATGATCAGTAATTGTTGAAAATAATTACATCGTATTATCATGGTGTGTCAGATTATTAATTGTAATATAATTATTAGATTAATTACGTTATTTTTCTACTAATGGAACCTTTAAATGAAACAACTCTTACTGGACATTCAGAAGAATGTTTTATTTTTATTATAAATGCATAGTCATTAATATGGATAATGCATTGTCTGTCGTTCCTTAGCTGCTTAAAAATTTCATGGTGTTGTATTCCGTGTTTGCAACTAAATGAATGGCTTTCTCGTTACACTGTAGACATCTCCTTTTGGTGGAACTTCCGGGTTATAAGACCGTGGTCCATAAAACTTTGCAGTTTTTCCTAACGTTTCGTCCAGAGCTTCGCCGGACATCTTCGGAGGTCTTCCTACTTTTGCTGAGCCTTGCCCTCCGGCGCAGCTCTGGACGAAACGTTAGGAAAAATTGAAAAGTTTTATGGACCACGGCCTTATAACCCACAAATTCTACCACCAGCTATGGCATCCGGTAGTGAAAGCCTTCAGTGCATGATCAGCTCCTTTTATTTGGGAAGAATTCTCTGTGGACTGAAATGCCGTTTGTGTTTTTTATATAACATCTCCATTCAATAACAATTAAAGATATTATACTGTATTTCAATATCTGTTATTGTTTGTTTATTGGGGCCTACTACTCGAGACGCAAGTGTTTTGCAAGATTAATATGTCATTGCGGATTACTTAGATTCTTGGTGTTGTTATTCTATAGGCTTCAACGTGTACTTGTGTTTATACACTGCATTTTATTTATTTATTATTATTATCCATTTTTTTACGTTGACGACGACATTTATTTGAACGCTTCACTTACATTTAACACTATATTTTGAAAGTCTTGTTTTTCAGTGTACAGTGTTACCAGTGTGTGTGAGAGAGAGAGAGAGAGAGAGAGAGAGAGAGAGAGAAAGTGGGGGGGGGGGGAGGTTAGGCGTTTACGTATATGCAATTGCTCGTTGTTAGTGTAATTTTTTTCTGAGTGAATGATTGACTTTGGGAGAGAGGGTGTGACGACGAACCGAAGTGTGGGAGCGAAGAAATGATGGATGGAGAGAGAGAGAGGGGGGGGGGGGGGAGCGGGGATGAGAGAGTGCACGTCATTACACTTAGGTTTTTGTATTGTTTTCGTGGCGAGCTTGATCGGTGAGGTATTGCTTGTGTTTGTCTGGCCATTAATCACTTTTTTCTTCATTGTCAGGGCTCTGTGTATATGAATTTTTTCCTGGACGTCAGTAATCAAATGATAAATTACACTTGCAAAAATGTATGGAAGAAAATGCTGTTTTTGACCTAAACAAGAGAATAATAAGATAAACTGTAATATAGTGAAATATTTTCAACTATTACATAATGTAAATATTGTAGACAACAGACAAACGTGTATGACAGACCACTGAGGATGATTCCTAAATAAAAGAAGCGAAAAGAGTATAGAATAAACAAACGGCTTTTATTTAGTTGCAAAAGCATTTCCGCGAATTACGGATTTAATTGAGAATAGCCCAACGTGTACATACGGTGCCTTATCGATTGCAATTAACGTTACGAATTTTATAGCGCACTATCTCTGTGCATCCTCTGTTCCAATTTGTGACATTATAGATAAAGGGGGAAGCTGATTGTTTCCATGTGAAAAGCCAGTTTTGGCAAGCTCTTGGGTTCCCCAGCCGGGCGGCTAGCAGTTTGGACCTAGTGAATGGAATACAGGTCGTTAGGAAAACCCTAATCTGCTCGCAAACAGGAAACGGCGGTCTTGGACTAGCGAGGACGGCTATCCCAGATTGCAATTGAAATACAATATAGCCACATACATTATTGGGAAAATCAAACGCCGTAATTACAATTTCAATATCCCTTACAGATAAAAAGCCGATAAATTTCAGTACTATAATAAAGTATTATATGACTTATATTTACAATTACTGATACGTAGTGTTTATCAGTAACCACGCTACCTATCTTAAAAGACGCACCACGTTATTTCCGTATTTTTTCAATAAATTTTGTTTTACAGCCTTATTCTGCTTTTCGTTGAGATACTAATATTCTTGTGTTAGAACATATATTCCACCACAGAAACACAAAACATGAACCCAGTAAAGCGCATTACACCTATATATGTATTTTATTATATTTAATATTATTCTTAGTAACGTTCGTTTTATGTTGTAGACTGCCTCTTAAATATTTCATGGCCGAATAAAAATAGTAGATATGCAACAGATAATTTATACATCAACAATTATATGTATTTGTGTACAATAACTGAATATATTTGCATAAAATGTCATGATAAATTAAATATTGATTGTGTAACTTTATTTCGACGGCGGCAGCATATTTGAACACTGAGACGCCATGCTTTAGTTTGTTAAATATATATTTGTTTGCTAAATGTAAACAACATTTGAAGGTAGGTGGTCAAAATATTTAATCCTTTGATAATCAAATGTATAGTATTTTGGAAGGGAAATTGTATTTTAAAGATGACGCGTTAGGATGCGCGGAAGGATACAGTTTTGGGAGCAGGGAGAGCACGCTTTCGAACGCATGGGAGGGGCCTCGTAACTTGGACGCAGTGGTGAGAGGTTGTGACTCTGGGCGGTCTGAAGCCGCGTTACGAACTTGTGATTTGAAGAGGTAGGCATGTGTGGACTTAAAACATTTACGGGACTGTGACTGCAGAACTTAGTCTCTGGTTGAAAAGTGGTAAACTATGAACGGCAATAGGGCTGTGGAACTATGATAATTCAGCAATCGTGTACTCGGGTGATGACAAAATGTTTTATAACAATTACTGTAATTAATGGTGGATTAATTTGGAACTGCAATGTTCGATGGACTTCGTTAATTTACGAGTGATAATGTGGAACTTTTACTCTCAAGTGCTTGTGATACTTATTTTGGCTCTCATGAACAATAGTTGGAAAAAATATTCAGTTATTTACCGATGTATAAAGTAGGACCACCTTCGCATTTTCATGTCCAAAAAGAGTAATAAACTCCATTTATAAAAAATACTTTTTGAATGTCTCTCTTCTAAACATTATCTTAGAATCCATTTTGTTGGTTATTCATAACTTTAACTTTGTTTAAATATATTTTTCGCATCATCTGCAGATTGATAGACAGGCTAATCTACGGATTACTTATTGATCGTATTCAGTTTGGGTAGCTGTTTAGGGCATAGAAGCTGACATATATTGCTCACCCCTATGAACAGAGACAACGAGCCATAGACCTTTTACTACCCTGAGTTACGTATGGCCCAATTCTTATTGGTGAGTACCGATAGGAAGGTCGCAAATTCCAGTCTTGATTAGGTGTCTGTGTGTACTGTGTACGTGAAAATCAGTTGTACGTCGGACTCTGCCTTTATTTAAAGCTATGTAACCCCGTTCCAGGGTACGACTTCAATGTACACTTTGAACTTTCGATAAGAACCTATAGTGCAACTTTCCGGTGTTTAGATGAGTAAGTGTACGTTCCGGATGAACATAAGCCTGGAGGGGAAGCAGTCTGCTTCGTGTACGAGGCAGCGGTGGACGGAGGATGTGGTTTGCTTGTTATGTAGGTACTCAACCGTGCCGCTTATGAACTCCTGTTTGTGTTTGCGACCTTCAGGCCAAAAGCCAAAACAACAACAGCAGCAGCAGCAGCAACAATAACAAAACATGAATTTCAAAACCTGTGGAGCAGCCGTTGGGATATTTAAATTTCCGTCGGCAATACTTCAGTAAAAATACGAACTGTGAGACATGGGACATCGCGTTTAGAAAAAAGTGAAAATTTTGTAGCAATGACTGAGCGTGAGGCTAAACAGACTCTTGGTCATTTAGCATGATTATTAGTCGTATTTTCTGAACTCGTTAGTAATAAACGAACTTTGCCTATTTCAGTTTGTGCGAGATGAGGTATAACTTCACTGGCACAATTTCGGGAGTAGGTGCTTGGTCTAAGACGTCATTACATGGATTGCGTGGCTGCTACCGTTCCTGTTTCAAACTGTATTATATTTTCAGTTGTTTTCACATATGCAGAAAATCTGCTGTAAATTTTCCCTTTCTGAAAGCCACTTGCTCGTCAATGATTATCTTGCATATTCTACGTGGCATGTCCACAAAGTAAGTTCCGTTTGGTTATATAAACCAAACGCGTACAGATACAGAAAAAATATTTCTTGTATAAAAATCTACAACTGTTCAACTACTTTTCTACATAACTTACGAATTTTGTAGGCATAGCGTGGCACAATTGGCACAAGTTTTTGTGTGTCTTCTTCATAGAAGGTTGCCGCCTGTGTATTCAACCATGTGGTAACATGTTCTTTCAGCTCATCATCGTTGAAGTGTTGACCACCAAGGACAGATTTTAGGTGTTACCGCCCGACCTCACAAGGCGAATGCGACCAAACAAATCTTATGGGAATTTCACTGGGATGTATTTGATCATCCTCCGTTCAGCCTCGCTCCTAGCGACTTTCTTCTTACACCTAAAACCTGTCCATGGTGGTCAACACTTCAGCGTTGATGACGAGCTGAAAAAACATGTTACCACATGGTTGAATACACAGGCGGCAACCTTCTACGATGAAGGCATACAAAGACTTCTGCCACGCTATACAAATGCCTATGCTATGTAGAAAAGTAGTTTAATAGTTGTATATTTTTGTACAATAAATATTTTTCTGTATCTGTACACGTTTGTTTTATATAACCAAACGGAAGTTACTTTGTGGTCATACCTCGTATATGTAGTGCGTTATCACGCACTGATGAAATACGCAAAGTGCGAAAGTAATATCGTATTTTACACAAGTTGTAGGTGTAACGCTGGAATCAACCACAAATCATAGTAACAAAAGCCTTGAAACGCGTGTGTGTAACGGGAGTAGAGAATCAGAAGTTTTCATAAGAGGAAGTTTCGCGGAAGGATTGTGAGTTGCGAAGGTACAGTCATTGTTCCACGATGTTATCCGTGGCCGGCCGCGGTGGCCGAGGAGATGCGTGTCAGAAGTCTTATCGGGCGCCGTGGCTCAGCGCGCCCGGTCAGGGGGCTCAACGCCCTCTGTAATAAAAAAAAAGCTGAGCCGAGAACACTTCGAAAATCATCGAACACATACGATCAGCATCCGCAATGAACAGAACTACCCATAGAGCAAAAAAAAAAAAAAAAAAAAAAAAAAAAAAAAAAAAAAAAAAAAAAAAAAAAAAGTTAAAAACGTTGTCACTCGTTCACTACAAAGCACTAACTGAATACAGCAGAATTTGGCATTGCAGATTGCACCTCTGATGGGAAGTGGGCCGGTTTGCCACCCAGGAAGCACTTGACAGACCTCAGATAAGACACTGTCGCGTAAACGGATTAGGTGCAGGTCCCTCACGTACAGCTACGTCCGCTGTGGCCAGCGAGTGAGGGCAACAGACTTCCGCTCTACCTGGGCCCTGCAAGGATTCCAAGAATGTCCAGAGGCTTGAAGTTTTCGGCTAACATTTCGACGGACGTACAGGGCAGATACCTCGCTCTTTATCCGCATATAAGACGCGGATACGCCGCCCGCGGTGGCCGAGGAGACTGAGGCGCTTCAGTCACGGTCTGCACGGCCACTACGGCCGGGGGTTCGAATCCCCCCTCGGGCATGGATATTTGTGCCGTCTTCAGAATAAGGTAGTTCATAAGTAGTTTGTAAGTTTGGGGACTGATGACCCCGTAGTTAACCTGTTAATGCCTGAATTAATTTCTACTGCAAGGAAAAAATCAAAAATCATCTCTTGTGCTTAATATTGGGGTCTTAGACTATTTATAACATCAAATATAACAAATGTTATACATAGTTGGTATAATTAGGTATGTGCCAAATTTGCGACAACAGTCATTTGAGAAATAAAACGCTTACAACTCTTCATTGAGGGAATATTTTTTTTATTGTTCTCATGAGATTTAATGAAAAAAAAATGAACATGCGTTTGAATTACAATTATGGTTACTTATAAATCTAATGCAGAGGATCAACATTTCGTTGCTCATGAAATTGCCTAAAACAATTGGAATTTTTGTTTAGGCAACGGTCAAATTTGCATTTCGCACACATAATGAGTGTCTGCCCTTTACAGCTGGGTCTTTTGCATCTTTGCCTTTCTGTTACACAAGGCCAATGACCTACTTCATCGGTACGGGTAGATTTATCAGGGACTGGTTTCATTGGACCCCTACGCTTCTTACGTTGGATTTCCGTTTCCATACTTTGTAAGCGCCTACCTCTCTTTTTTCGTGTCATGCCTTTTCCTTGCTTACCGAGAGCATCTGCTATTCTGGATTTGATTTCCAGAAGATCGTTTTGTTTGCGACGGGGAATTTCCAAAGCATCACAATCCCTTCGATACAGCAACCACGAATTCACTATCACAAGATCAACTAGGTGGAAAAACAATCTATCGTAATATTTCCTTGACTTTACGAAAACCCTATATCAGGAAATTAGAGCGTCAAGTAAATCCACCCCTCCTATGAATCTATTGTAAACTGTAACAGTGCTTGGGCATGGTACATGAGTCGTGCTTTTTCTTTCGGTCCCATCTTTTTATTGTGATCACCGGATGAGCAGATGCAAATGCACTGGCAACACCTCTGTTGTCAAACCATCGTCCTTTCTTTATTTTATTTTATCGCTTCCATTTGCCCATAGAAGTGCCCAAGTGCCTGATGATGCATATTTTACACAAACCGTATTTACATGTTCACTGAAAGTTTTATCTGCTTTATCACATCTAAATATGATATAAAATACTTAAAAGATATTAGAAAAACAAAATATAATTTTCAAAATGAAACTGACCTTTGAATTTAGCTGTATTTCACGGAACAATGAACACAAACACAGGTCTTGGTTAGCAACACGCACAAAATACACAAATGTTGTCATGGAAAGACAGTCAGTGCTCTGTAGATGGTAGCACATGTCACACGCACTGCGCCGGTCCCTGTAGAATCTGATACAACCGGCGCTGGGGTCTGAAAACACTTACTCTTCCATATATATAGGTCACAACGGTATGAGGCGATTTTTGCGACAACCGTCATTAAGTGGTTAAGTCCCATAAGCTTAACAAACATTTGAACACTTTTTTTTCTTGTTTTTCTTTTTTGTTATCCGTGAGTCCGAATCTTTGTAAAATTTATTATCATCGTTGTAAATGTACTTTTAATGACTTATTTTTCAGATAAACTGCGTAATTTCTAGAGCTGGCGTTTGGACGGAACTAGGTCGTCGCAGGCTAAGTGCGGAGCCAATTAAACGGTTCGCCAGTTAACGCGAGTTGGCTGGCTGCGCGGCGCCACCCTCAGCAGAGGAACAGCGTCTCGCTGTTTCAAGCGAGAAACTAATTCTGTTTGGCCTTGTTTTGTTCTTGAATCCTTCTGTGGTAGTAAAGAACGGAGCACTCTGAGCCATGCACTCAACTTCTTTACTGGCAGAAAAAGAGAAAGAACGTCCCTCAACCAAGCAGAGTTTCAATTGCTCTTATGTTATCTTAGGAGTGCGAGACTATTCGTTTAGGACTCTTTAAAGTTCTGGAATATCAATACTAACAATTAATGCAATCATATTGTACTCTTTGAACAGTTACAAAATATTGGATATAGGGTTCTGATACCGTCACCGGCTTAAGGTAAGGCAAAAACTTCTTACGATTTTCTACCAAATCGGTACATAGAAATTTATTTAGAAGTCGTTGAACGCATGTATCTCGTTATGTTGCTTTTGGCATTATATAATGTTCGCTTGTATGAGGGGTTTTTACTACGTTTAAATTTTCAGAGTTGCTGTCTTTGCCTCCGTAGCATATTTGTAAGTTGTTGAACCGTGGTAGATTTTTCCCAAATTTCATAATCTAACTTGGCACATACGTGTCTGAAGCGTATTCTTCGATATTCTTGAACGTTGTACATTGATCACAACACTGTCTAGGGTTACAAACTCGACGAAACCACCCTTATAGACATGATCACAAAAAGAGGAGACAACAGTCACATAAAAGACAGACAACAGGTTCATAAAAAATCGCAATGGCGTTTTTTTTTTTTTTTTTTTTTTTTTTTTTTTTTTTTGTTACGGCCCACTCTCCCATATTTTCATTATTTTTTCCGTTAAAATATTATCATCTGCCTTGCCGTAGTAGTTTGTCCCCTTTTTTTTTTACCTGCACTGATTTACGTAATTTCAGTGACAGTGTCAAATCCCCATTATTTTTGAAAATCTCCCTGAAACGGTGCGAGTTATGGAAATAACATAACAGAGTAAAGTTGTAAAGAATTTTCTCCTCTACAAATTCGTTTATTGAATTTTTGCGTCTGATGAACGGTTAAGCCGTTACTTTCCTTTAAATTTCGAGTTGTGATATTTATTCAGTACAAAAAGTCGGACGTATGAAGAGTATCTATCAATTAAGAAATCACAAAGAAAAAGAGACTGCAGATCACATTATCAGATGAGTTATTAAGCGGTAAGACTGCGTTATTGGAGCAAGGGCCAAGAAAACACACGCCGTGGAATGGCCGAGCGCTCTAAGGCGCCTTACTCCAGACCGCGCTTTTGCTCCCTGTCGATATTTGAGTCCTCCCTCGGGCTGTGTGTGTCTGTGTGTGTGTGTGTGTGTGTGTGTGTGTATAAGCGCGCGCGCGCGTGTGTGTGATTTCCTTAGGTTAGTTTAAGTTAGTTGAAGTAGTTTGTAATCCCAGGGACTGATGACCAAAGTAGTTAACTCTCTTTGATGTACAAACATTTGATTCTTGACAAGAAAATATTGTAGTCGAAAAAATGAGGGTCAGTTCCACAAAATCAGTTGCCAAAAACATATTCGCGACACTTGTGTTAAGTCAGTGCTTCGCTAATGGAGCCTAAATCATGTAAGTGAATTGTTTGCAACAGATACAGAGGCCAGAAAAACAGTATACGAGAACGGATACGTATTCACTTGATATTGTACGCTTCAAACACGTACAACTACGTCCTTACCGTTTATAATTATTACAGGCTCTAAAGCCGACAGACTACACATTACGTGCAAACTTTGTAAACGACATGTTGTTTCATGACGATGACGATTTTCTGGATCATTTTGTCTTGAGTGACGAATCGTACTTTCACCTTAGTGAACATGTTAACACAACGTGCGCATCTGGGGCTCAGAAAATGCTCACGATATGGTACACATGCAACAAGATTCCCCTAAAGTGGGTGTTTTTGTGCCGTATCCCGGCGGAAAGTTTATGGGCTTCTCTTTTTTGGTGAAGCTACTGTAACTGGCACTTCTTACCGTGATACACTAGAGCAATGATCTTCCCTCAGTTGGAAGAAGATAAGCCAGAGAACTTTATATTCCAGGAGGATGGTGTATCACCTCACTGACATAGCAAAGTAAGTGATTAGTTGAGCGTCACTGAACCCAAGCGCTGGATAGGCAGCAAGGGGCCCAGTGTCAGGGTTTGTTTTGCATGGGCTCCACGTTTACCCGACCTAACGCTATGCGATTTTTTCCTTTGGGGCTTCATCAAGGATCGTGTGCACGTGCCTCCGCTACCAGACGACCTCCCTGAAATAAGAAACCGGACTGAAGCAGCTGTTGCTACAATCACTGAAGACACACTTATCAACGTTTGGGAAGAACTCGGCTATAGACTTGGCGTGTGCCGTGTGATAATGGTGCTCACATTGAACATTTATAAAGGTTATTGTTAAAACTGTTCGAGTTGCTCTTTCATTTGACATATCATTTATAATCGTAATATAATAAATATCATAAAACGTTAAAATCCGGGCATTCATTTTTAAGCACCTTGTACTTTTGACATTGTTTTCCTGAAAATTACAGCAAGATTTTTTTAGCAATACACAGGGTCGCTTCACATCTGCGTGTGAAGGAGCGAAATGGAAGAAGAGAATACCGGCGTAGCACGACGAAAAAGATGCTCTTGACGCACACGTTGTGGCATTATTCCTCGTGGACTAGCCTCGCCAATTTGCAGCGTTTGCATACGTTTCCATTACAGCTGTTCACGCCGGAACGCCGACCAGAACATCGCGCGCGCTGGAGTGTCAGTCTTGCGAAAAGCGAGTCCACAGACAGGCGTGAGTTTCACACGTTAAACACGCCTAACGAGCGTCGCGGCAAATCAAGGTTAACATGGTTACCGGTGCCTCCAGAAAAATTTTTCATCATTAGGAGTTTCAGTATCTGTACTGAAGCCAGAATACGCTGCGTGTCACACAGTGATGGAACGGCCGAGCGCTATAAGCCGCCTCGCTGCGTAGCGTGCGGTTGCTCCCCGTCGGAGGCTCGAGTGCTCACTCGGGCTTTGTGTGTGTGTGTGTGTGTGTGTGTGTGTGCGTGTTTTGTCCTTAGGCTAGTTTCTGTTAGTTTAAGTAGTTTTTAAGCCTAGGGACTGATAACCGGATTAGGTGAGTCCCATAGATTTACAAACATTTGAATATTTAATTTGTTGCGTGTCATAGGGTACCTCGTATCACTTCTATAGTGGCCGTCACGAATAAATGGCCTCAAAGGTCAACTCGCCGTTTTACAGTATTGGCAGTAAGTGTTGTTGTTGTTGTTGTTGTGGTCCTCAGTCTGCAGTCTGGATTGATTCAGCTCTCCACGCTACCCTGTCCTGCGCAAATCTCTTTATCTGAGAATAAGTTCGGCAACCTACTTCCTTCTGTATCTGCTTACTGAATTCGTCCCTCGGTCTCCCTCTATGATTTTTACGTCGCACACTTCATTCTAATGCTAAGTTGGCGATGCCTTGATGTCTCAGAATGTGTCCCACGAACCTATCCCTTCTCTTAGTCAGGATATGTCAGAAATTCCTTTTTATCCCCAAATCGGTTAAGCAAATCCTCATTAATTACGTGATATACCCATTCGCTGTAGCACCACATTTCAAAAGCTTCTATCATCTTTTTGTCTGAACTCCTTATCGTCTAAGTTTCACTCCCATACAATGCTACACTCCAGACAAATGCTTTCAGAAAAGGACTTCCTAACATTTAAATTAATATTGGATGTTAACAAGTTTCTCTTCTTTAGAAACGGTTTTCTTCCTATAGCAATTCTGCATTTTATACCTTCTTACTTCGGCCATCAGAAGTTATTTTGCTACCCAAATAACAAAATTCATCTACTACTTTTTTTTTGTCTCATTACCTAATCTAATTCCTTCAGCATCGCCTGATTTTCTGACATTATATTCCATTACCTTCGTTTTACTCTTGTTAATGTTCATCTTCTGTCAAGACACTGTCCATTCAGTTAAATTGCTCTTCCAGGTCATTTGCAGTCTCTCACGAATTTACCGCAGGGTTTTTATTTCTTTCCCCTGAAATTTAATTCCTTCTCCAAATTTCTCTTTACATTCCTTCACTGCTTGCTCGATGTATAAATTGAACATTATTGGGGAAAGGCTACAGCCCTGTCTTACTTCCTTCCCAACCTCTGCGCCCCTTTCTTGCCCTTCGACTCTAATAATTGCTGTTTGGCTTTTGTATAGGTTGAATATAACTTTTCGCTCCGTATATTTTATACCTGCTACCTTCAGAATTTGAAAGAGTGTACTCCACTCGACATTCCACAAGTTTTTCCATTCGTCTGTAAATATTTCGTGTTAGTATTTTGCAACCATGTCTTATTAAACTGATAGTTCTGTAATTTTCACACTTGTCTGAACTTGCTTTCTTTGGAATTAGAATTACAATATTCTTCTTGAAGTGGGAATTTATCCTGTTTCATACATCTTGCATACCAGGTGGAACTATTTTTTCATGATTGGCTCTCCTAACGATATCAGCAGTTCAGACGGAATATCATCTCCTCTAGGGGCCTTGTTTCGACTCAAACCTTTCAAGTCTCTGTCAGATTCTTCTCGTATCTGCGAGGGGGAGCTGGAAAATAAGATTACCCTGTCGTGTAGTTGTGTATGAAAGGAAGAAAATAGAATAATTAAAGATAAAACATACCACTATTTTCTACATGATTTCTAAGTACATTGAGACATTTGTCAAACCGTTTTATAAGCTTCAAAAAGCCGTCCACGAAAAAATCTGGGCGTTGCACACGGAAGAAGCGTTGAACGGCTATGAGCGAAACACAACAGGTGGACGCGCACGTGCAAGAAACCAATACACCAGTGGGTTGAAGTTCTGATGTTGTATGACAATGGGAGATAGCACTCGGCGACGGCAACGCAATTCCATATTGCGGCTTTTGGTTGGGAAAGCCTACACCATCCGCCATAGAGCCCTGATCTCGCACTAAGTGACTTCCATTCGTTTCCAGCTTTGAAGAAGACTCTCGGTGGAAGGCGCTTTCGAAGCAATGCTGACGTGAAACAACTCGTTCAATGCTTCTTCCGAATGCAACGTCCTGATTTTTTCCTGGACGGGTTTTTTAAGCTTATAAAGCGGTATGACAAATGTCTCAATGTAGTTGGAAATTATGTAGAAAAATAAATATGTCTTATCTTTAATGTCTAGTTTTATTTTTTTCCTTTCATACGCGACTCTGACCACAGTTGACAGGGGAAACATATTTTCCAATTCCCCTCTCGTACTTACCTACTATTCGCAATACATTTCTAAGAATCTAGTTGCCTACCTTCATATGCTGAGTCAACCTACTCATTAGTTACTCGTATTGACGGAATGTATGACATTAACTGAGAAAGGGTAAATTTGAAAATATGTACCAGTCAGGATACGAAACCGGGTCTCCTGCTTTCTAGACAGTTACGTTGACCCCTACACCACTCGGGACACAGCGATCATCACAAATTCAGACTACTCAAGCACGACTCCCGCTAGATACAAGTATTCAACTTTTTCCTGTCCACTATTACTCAAACTCGTGGTTTAATATAACATATTACCGTAATAATAAGGGCTTAGGAGTGCCTCCGCCTCAGAAGAAAGGATCATTACCCGTCGTCGGATAGTTACATATGAGGGCTGGGACATAAATAGTGGCAACACGGCAACACTGCTGTAGATAAACTATGCAATGGAATCTACTACTTTCGCTGGCCTCGCCCGTCCTACGTCACCGGCGTGCGCACTATCGAGAGAACCAGTCACTTGTGAGCGAGCAGTCTAACGTAACGGAGTCACTGTTTTCGAAACAGGAACAACGTAGTTGGATCAAGACTGAATGAGATCGTACAGCACGACAGTGTCATCATGGTCTTAAAGAGGCGTGCGGGAAACGTCATTGCCGTACAGAACAAGAACAGTGGCACGTTGGGTAAAAGCCTTCAATGAAGGTCGGCAAACTGTGGCAGACATGCATCGGGCAGGTCGTCCTAGCGTATCTGATGAAACAGTGGATACTGTTGCCGCGTTAGTGGACAGTGATCGACGCCAGACGATTTGTGAGCTCGCCCATGTAACAGGATTAGCGCATACGACTGTGCTTCGCATCCTGAAGAAACGCCTGGGCATGCGAAAACTTCCATTGTGATGGGTTCCACATTAATTGAGGGAAATGAAATGGATGCGTAACGGCGCAGCTCAGACGCACTTCGAGCGCTACAAGTGCGAAAAGAGACTCTCTTATGCCGTATCGTATCACTGGATGACATATGGGCCTCATCTTACGAGCCAAAACTGAAACGCCAATCCAACTCATGGCTTCATTATGGGTCCCCGCGAAAGTCGAAACTGCGTCAGAGCCCCAGTATGTTGATAGTTTTGGCGATTCTCCTGACGCATTACGTTCCTTCACGGCAGACCGTCAGTGCACACTATTACTGATAGCATCTGGAGCATAGCCAGCGACCAGCTTTGCGAATGAAGCGGCAACACTTTCTGCGTACCCACCCACGCACGACAATATGCGGGCGCAAACAACGGATGCTGTCGCTGCTTTGTTCCGCCTTTGGGACCGGAAAGTACTCTGACATCCACCATACTCCCAGGACTTAAGTACTTGTAACTTTGATTTGGTCCCGAAGATGAAGAAACCACTTCGTGCAATTCGCTTCAGAATTGTTCCAGAGATTCGACAGGCAGTAGACCGCTCAGCCGGCCGCGGTGGCCGAGGGGACTGAGGCGCTTCAGTCACGGTCTGCACGGTCACTACGGTCGGGGGTTCGAATCCCCCCTCGGGCATGGATATTTGGGCCGTCCTTAGGATAAGCTAGCTGATAAGTAGTTTGTAAGTTTAGGGACTGATAACCCCGTAGTTAAGTCCCATAAGCTTAACAAAGATTTGAACATTTTTTTTTTTTGTAGACCGCTCAATTCGCACCATCAACAGAAAAACTCTACTAACGGTATACTACGCCTTCCACATTGCTGGTAACAGGTTCTACACAACACCGGTGACTAGTTTGAAGGACAATAGCACGTTAAACATGTAACGCTGTTGTATCGGTTGTGAATAAATAGTTGCCACTATTTAAGTTCCATCCTATGTACTGTGTATTGTTTGTGTTCGTACAGGGTCACCTGTCATTATGCCTAGTTATCAGTCTATTTTATGTCTGTTAGGATGTTAATTTATGTTTTATGCATTGAAGATTTAATGTGTATCTGTTTTTATTTTCAGGTACGTGTTTCTGAAATAACTTCTGGAGTGTCCCTGATACATTTGTAAGTAATTTCTACAACATCTGTTTATTGTTATTCGGACTATTAACTTGTTGCCACTATTTAAGTTCCAACTCTTATATGTAACTGATATCATTAGTTAATGCACAGTTATTTCTCATTGTGATCATAAATGAAGCTATAAGTCACCTTAGTCAGAATGCTCTGAAGCAGTAAACAAGGAAAGTGTGGTTAGGATTTAAAGTCCTTGGTTGTTATAGACGGAGCTCAGGATCGGAATTTTGGTTAAGGATGATGAAAGAAATCGATTGTATCCTTAAAAAGGAAACATCCCGGCATTTGCCTGACTGATTAGGGAAACCAATGGGAGAACTAAACCAGGATAGCCGGAGGTGGATTTGAAGCTCGCGAATGCTGTTCCAGTGTGTGACAAGTGCGCCCCTGTCTCGGTCTTATAGGAAAGAATTTACACTGATGTTCAACGGTGAAGTATTATGCATTTTCAGGGACGCAACATTTAAATGATTTAATCTGTGCGGATATTTCAGGTAGGGTACTTATTAATTAGTCTTAAGTTAGCCCATTTCTCCTTCCTTCTCTCTCTCTCTCTTTCTGTCTATCTATCTATCTATCTATGTATCTGTCCATCTATCTATCTACCTATTTGTCCGTCTCTTTCCTTCTCCCCATGTCCATCGTCTCTCTCTCTCTCTCTCTCTCTCTCTCTCTCTCTCTCTCTCTCTCTTTATCTAATGTCTCCGGTATCTCCCCCTATCTCTTTGCTTACCTTTCCGTTTTCCTGTCACTCAGTTCCTCGTGTCTCTGTGGAACTCTTCAACCTCCTCAGTCGTTTGCCTCCTTCATCTGTGAAAATTATATATCTCCAAAAATGCGAGTAAACAAAGACACAAGCAAACATTTTTTTATATATATTGCCGCGAGACGCCAAGTTAACGAACTGCAGGCGTGGCGCAATGGAGAGCATCACTGATTGCGATGCTGAAGGTCGTCGGTTCAATCCCGTCCACCGGCAAAACTGTACTTCTTTGTAATTATCATTCCCAGAATATTCTACGTGTTTCTTATGTTCACTTCTAATTTCTACATGTTTCTTATGGTAACTATTCTTCTAATTTCTGGTACATTTTGTCTGTGTATAAATAGCAGAGCACTCTGCCCGAGAGGCAGTTAGTGCTGCGTGTATGGTAAGTTTGCAATAAATTTGCTTTCAGTATAAGTGCTGTGTTCAGTCGACAACCCTGCCTTCGAAGTCAAGCCTGCTTCTATTTTAACGCGACAATATTTAAGAAGATTAAATAGAAAATTGTCAGTTAGTTACACTACTAGAATTAATCATAATGCATGATAATACAGTTCGAAATGTCAAACGGCGCAATCGACGTCTTTATGTGATGCCTTTGAAGTAATCAACTAATCATGTAAGTGTTCATCAGCTATAGTTATTAACAGTATTAGCGAGAGTCGTGCAGAAGTACCACTCCGGCATTTAGTTGCACAGTCGAAAAAAAGAGCTGAGTTTTAGCGCGCTTTTATCTGAGAAATTGCGATAGCAGAGCGAAGTGGCAATTGGGCACCAACGATGTGACGGCTGCTGCATTCGTTAGGAGAATGAAAGCTTCGAATTTCTGGGAACGAGTGAAGTGCTACAGATTCGCACAAATGGACATAACGGCGTGCTGCCTTAGCCCAGGATGAAATTTTGGAAATATCTTTCTCTCAAATGGATTTATGCACCCTTGGGCGTAAGAAAAAATCTGTGAGAAGGGAAAAATCAATTTAAACGCATTGTAAGAAATAGTCATCAAATTTCTTCTCCGTAATACGTTTCTCCTCATAGCAAGTAAGGCTCACTAAAGTTAAAACAAAAGAGTCACTCCGATGGAGAATACGCTTAACAATATTGTGCACAGTACATTTTATTTCAAATGTAGCTATATATTTTATTTTGTTTCTCTTATGTACTCTTTTTACTAGAATTTAACATATTGAGGGTATTTGATTTATATTACTTCATTTAATATTTAGTTAAAATTTAGTGCTGCAAGGATTCCTGTTTCTAGACATCACTAAATATTACGGGTTCCTAAGTTTTGCTTAAAATACAACATTATATAAAAATTATATAACTCCAAAAATGCGACTAAACAGAGACACAAGCAAACGGTTTCTTTAAATATATATATTAGAAGATTAAATAGATGTTCAATTAGTAACACTACTAGAATTTACCAAAATGCATGATAATATAGTTCGAAATGTCAAACAATAAATGATACAACAATAAATTACACCAAAGTAATTACAACAAACAGCGTGACCTAAGCAGTATCCAAATAAAAACATATTTCAATGTGGCTTAAGAAAATGGGCTAAGCGCGGATCTATTCAGCATTTAAATAAAAGCAGCTTTAGCGCATATTCCAAAATGTCTTTTCCAATATATTATTTACTTTGCTGTGGTAGCAACGTGTAGTTATGTCTGACAGCTAAGATATGGTTATACAAATCTACACATCAAGCCCGAGTAACTCGGGCGTCCGATCCTTGATTGTCGTGAGTGCATTCGTGTTCTCTCGATAATCCATTTTTCGTCCGGGGCAAGTCCCGGAGATAAATTAAATTGGTCCCAATCCCCCGGCTCCGACCAAGGTTTTCGGGAGGTTTTCCTTGGTTGTAAGGCGTATGCCGGAGCTGGTAAGCCCCTCCCACTTATTCCCAATTGGGATCCCCCTTTGCCCCACTATCAGCTTGTCTGATAATTGGCTGAATAGAACCGCGACTCTTTATGGGCCGGATCTCAAACAGCCCGCTCCACTCCTCGGAGTGGAGAATGAAAAGAGATAAGTTTTTTTTTATACAATTAAAAAAACCGTATTCCACTCCGAGGAGTGGAGCGGGCTGTTTGAGATCCGGCCCATAAAGAGTCGCGGTTCTATTCAGCCAATTATCAGACAATCTGATAGTGGGGCAATGGGGGAATCCCAATTGGGAATAAGTGGGAGGGGCTTACCAGTTCCGGCATACGCCTTACAACCAAGGAAAACCTCCCGAAAACCTTAGTCGGAACCGGGGGATTGGAACCAATTTAATTTATCTCCGGGACTTGCCCCGGACTAAAAATGGATTATCGAGAGAACACGAGTGCACTCACGACAATCAAGGTTCGGACGCCCGAGTTACTCTCGTAATCTCGTAGAGATCAGCTCGACCAACAGTGGACAAGCATTCCCCTGCAGGAACCGCGCCCGTGGGCACGGTATCCTGTGTTATACAATTGATTGCAATTCCATAAAATACTACATTCCGAAGTTAATGACTGCGAGAAACATCTGATCGGGACTGATGACTATTGCAGTTTTGTCCCCCTTAAACACCTATACAACAACAACAAACATCTGACCGCTGACTCTTGCGCAACTATTAAATACAATTACGAGTATTCAGTCGTAACCATTCATTTTCTTTTGCTAATATTTCGGTTGCACATCGTTCCGCCATCATCGGAGCAAATCTGAAGACTAGTATACTGCCGGCAGAGCGTTTCCGTCCACCTTCTACACTAGAGTTCACATGTTGGGCAATTCTTTGTTTCGCGGTGATATCCATGTCGTATAGAACTAGATGTGAGAGGATAATTCTGACAGATGCCATTTTTGTATGGTTCTGTTAATCATTGTTGGCAGCCTTCAATCACGTTTATGTGAATATTACGTAAAAATGGATGTAATATTTACATAAAACCAAAACGATGTACAGAGAGGATAATAATCGTCGCTGATGAAAACAAGATAAAGCTACGTCGTTATCATTTCAAGAACTATTTTTTTTCTTCGCTATGTAGGCCTACATTGTCTATGAAGGCAGATTCTTCGGATACTTATGCTTTTATAAAATTCTGCGGACCTGCATAGCTCACGTATCGGAATTTAATACGAGAGTGAGTCATTAGCCGGCCGCGGTGGCCGAGGAGACTTAGGCGCTCCAGTCACGGTCTGCACGGCCACCACGGTCGGGGGTTCGAATCCCCACTCGGGCATGGATATTTGTGCCGTCCTTAGTATAAGGTAGTTGATAAGTAGTTTGTAAGTTAAGGGACTGATGACCCCGTAGTCCCCGTAGTCCCATAAGCTTAACAAACATTTGAACATTTAGTGAGTCATTAAATAAGTCGCAAATTGAGTAAGAAACGCCAGTACTTTCTTTATAACCCTTAAAATTGCTTTACTTTTCACCTGACTCCACTTGTACATTTAAACACTCGTCCCAACGTTCAAGAAGGCTTTAAAAGCCTGGAGCGTTTCCATTCCGTAAATGACGCTCTTGAGCTGTAACTTTATTTGGTTCCTTAAACTGCTGCAACCCACAAGACGAATGTGTCGTAGTGGTAGAGAAATACCTCTACTCAGAGCGCAGTACTGGCGTGTCTACTTCAGTTTGCGACTTATGTACTAATTCACCCTAGTATGTTCAATTTCGGTGAATTATTTATCTACGGCTACGAAATTTATTGTTCAAGCTTTAATTAAACTGCTGTGCAATCTAACTGACTGAATGCTCAACTCAGCCCTCAAGATACTATAGGTGGCCATCGATTCATTGTTTTTATTTTATTTTATTTTATTTTTTGTGGTGGTGTGGGAGGTTCTCCTAACCACCCCTACAACCCTGCCTTCACACACCATAATATATGAACAAACGGAACATCCTGGGAAACTCGAAACGAAAATTCACAAGACGAATGAGGGTGCACTCAGCACCAAAAGAAAATTCAAAAATAATATTTGGCATCTGGCTCTTCTTGGTAGAGCCTCGAAAAGCATAAAAACGAAATTGTAGAGCTGCAGTAGGACATCCTCCTACATTTATCGAAGGGAAATCAAAACGTTTAGGCATATCAAGGTAGATGTTCCCTTTCAACAAAGAAACTAAAGAAATCATTTTAAAAAAGGGGGTGGTGTATCGCTACAGAAGCACGGTGACCTATTTTAACACCACAATTAGACTGCAGAGTGATATCCAAGGAATGCCTGTCTAACGGAATATAGGAACGAAACAAGTGGCTCCGGGGGTACGAAACGTAATTGATTAGGCTCCAAACTGTAGTGTGGAGAAAGTTAGTTCAACTTCAACGAGGAGAAAATATGAGTGGAACTAAAAGCGACTCCAAAGCTATTTCGGTGACAATTTTCCGGAAAGAGAAGTACGACGATGAGGTAAAAAAGAGAATGAGAGTAGACATTTTATATAACATACAAAAAATACGAGTGACTGATACGGTTAGCGGTTCAGAGTCCGCTGATATCCGTGGATGAGGGTCGTTCGGAGTGATAATAACTTCTGATTCCAGCACAGCTACGACGAAATTCTGCCTATAATAATAAGAGGTACCACGTTTATTCTTAGTCGAATTATGCCTCCACTGCAATGTGGGAGAATAGACTTTTTGATTCAATGATCAGCGTTGTCAGGGTATTTGTAATTAGAGTTGAAGTGATAAGTAATTTAAGGAATTTTTCTGTTAAAAGTCTTCTTATAATTTTAAAAAAGAAAATGTTCAAATGTATTTAGTCATAACAGAGCAAATTGTTGACGCCACCGGTCCCTAGACTTAAAAACTACTTAAACTAATACGAAACACGCACACACGCCCGAGGGAGGACTCGAACCCCAGACCGCACGTGTATTTTCACGCTGCTGATAAGAACAAATAAAATGCGTTCTGGATTTTGTACATAGTTACTCTATAAATCAAAAGGAAGGAAGGAAGCTTAGTGTTTAACGTCCCTCTATAAATCAGTCTCATAGATGGTTTACTTTCATACTATATATTTACCATTCCATTAGGGAATATCGCGCAGGAAAAAAAATGTACAGAAATGTGAAATATATTTAAAATGTGTTGTCGACGGCAGTTGAATGAATAATGAGTTAGTTAAGTTTCACAGGAACGATATACGAGGTATGTCCACAAAGTAAGTTCCGTTTAGTTATATAAACCAAACGTGGATAGATACAGAAAAAAATATTTATTGTATAAAAATCCGCAACTGTTCAACTACTTTTCTACATAACTTCCGAAATTTTGTAGCCGGCCGTGGTGGCCGAGGGGACTGAGGCGCTCCAGTCACGGTCTGCAGGGCCACTACGGTCGGGGGTTCGATTCCCCCCTCGGGCATGGATATTTGTGCCGTCCTTAGTCTTAGCTAGTTCATAAGTAGTTTGTAAGCTTAGGGACTGATGACCCCGTAGTTAAGTCCCATAAGTTCTACAAACATTTGAACTTTTTTTTATATATTTTGTAGGCACTTGTCATAGCGTGGGACAAGTTTTTGTGTGCCTTCTTCATAGAAGGTTGCCGCCTGTGTATTCAACCTTATGGCAAACATGTTTTATTCAGCTCATCATCGTTGAAGTGTTGACCACCAAGGGCAGATTTTAGGAGTAAGAAGAGATGAAAGGAGTCTTCTTCTTCCCTTCACGTTGCCGCCCGACCTCACATGGTGAATGCGACCAAACAACTCTTACGGGAATTTCACTGGGACGTGTTTGATCACCCTCCGTTCAGCCTCGCTCCTAGCGACTTTCTTCTTACATCTAAAACCTGTCCATGGTGGCCAAGACTTCAGCGATGATAACGAGCTGAAAGAACATGTTACAACATGGTTGAATACACAGGCGCAAATTTCTACGAAGAAGGTATACAAAGACTTCTGCCACGCTATGACAAATGCCTACAAAATTTCGGAAGCTATGTAGAAAAGTAGTTTAATAGTTGTATATTTTTGTACAATAAATATTTTTTCTGTATCTGTACATGTTTGTTTTATATAATCAAACGGAACTTACTTTCTGGACATACCTCGTATTCTATATCCGTGTTGACCATGGGTTGATTGACTGTTGTCTTCGAAGTAATTCGGCGGTTGAACAGAAGGCATTTTCTAAAAATCTGCAGGATTTAGCCGTCATAGAGTTTCAATTCATCAATGAATTACACAAATAAGAGTATCTGCATAATGAAGTAAAGAAGAGTTTTACTATAATTGTCTTCCTTGAATACTGATATGTAGAACTTGCCAGTCTTTAGATACTAGTCATTCGTTGAATGTTTGCAGGTGTCGAAATCAGCATACACTGCTAGGAAACTAATCGTTATACAATAGGGACCAGAAGACTTATTTTCTATTAATCTATTAACGTTCCTTCACTACTCGCCAGATATCTGTGTTAAATATGGTGGCAGCCGTTTTTAATTTGAAATGTGATATATCTGCTTCGTCATTTTTTAAGCATTTCTGTGTACAGTAACAACATCATAACTACGACATTGTCACTTGTTGGTGGCGTCTTGCTCAAGTGTACTTCGCTTAAGACTACAAAATTTTGAGTTTTATACCCGATTTCAAGACAGAGTTTCGTTGCGGAAACTATTGCAAGTAGTATCTCGAGGCTACGTGCTTCTGTGTCAGTCCGACAGTATTGGGGATTTTGTGTTCGCTTGAATTTGGCTTGTGTTTCTCATTGCTTCTGGAACAGTTCATCACATCCACTCAGCTTAATCACCACTATTTAATGAATTAAACAATGCCTCAATAGGATAAAATTAATATTAATCTGTTCGAGGTGAAGCTTTACCTTTGAGCAGTTACTAGGTTCAATAAGAGTATCTGCATAACGAATAGAAGGTAGAAAGTGTGATCACTAGTCGAGTGCACCCGTTTCGCCGCTTGGCGGTTTTAGCTCCGATTTACGCGCTACTCTCCCATGCAATGCAGTTACACTTTCGCATTCATACATCTACTAGCTGTAAAACCGACGTTGCCCGGGAGGTTATTTATCCTACACTGTCGTAGTCCACTTCCCCTTCTCTCCTAACTCTGCACCCATCTCCTTATCTCCCATATCGCCGCGGTGGAGCAGCCGAGCCGTCTAAAGCACCTCGCTGCGGAGCACGCGGTTGCTCGCCGTGGAGGTTCGAGTCCTCCCTGGGGCATGGGTGTGTGTGTGTTTGTCCGTAGGTTAGTTTACCTAGGTTTAAGTAGTTTGTAAGCTACGGACTGATGACCACGCAGTTTGCTCCGATAGATTTACAAACATTCAAACATTTTTTTCTCCCATATCTCTGTCATTTCACTTTTGCCTCTCTCGGCAAAGTTTTCTACAAGATATCCTCTGTCTTGTACCATATAAATATTTATGTAGGCCTACCCAGTGATCTTCCTCTTGGTTTAAACGTCATGGGTGCAAAAATTCACTGGCTCGTCACAATACGCCAGTCACTACTCTTGATGAAGTGTAGTATCGTGTTGAAGTTGCATGGGCATCTGTACCTGTACACGCCATCCAAGCTCTGTTTGACTCAATGCCCAGGCGTATCAAGGCTGTTATTACGGCCAGAGGTGGTTGTTCGGAATACTGATTTCTCAGGATCTATGCACCCAAAATTTCGTGAAAATGTAATCACATGTCAGTTCTAGTATAATATGTTTGTCCAATGTATAGCCGTTTATCATCTGCAGTTATTCTTACTGTAGCAATTTTAATGACCAGTAGTTGTATACTTCACATACTATAAATATCAAAACATTGTAAAATCCGATACCCATGTGGTCTCGTGAGACGAGAGATCACACTTCCTACTTCTATACTGTATGGTATCTGTTAAACGGCAGTCTCTTTCGTGTAGAGAAAATTTTCCTTGCTACGTTCCCTGCAGACGACGATCAGATTCTCGTCGGCGCTTGAGGCACAGCTGAGGTTGAGGCGCGCTGAGAAAAAGTCGTCGACGACGACGACGACGACGACGTCGACCCGCCCTGACTGGCTGGCGAGCGAGCCAGGCTGGCCGACGCGACCACAAGGCAGTCTTTCTTCAGTCCCCGCCCGCCCGGTACACCTTTGTGCTTTGCAACTTTTTCAAAAGACGCGCTTGGAGGTTTCGTGCGGCCGACAGAAAATTAATGAGCCTTTTGTTCTGGCTGCAACTGCGGCGGCGACAAAGAGAGAGAGGGGAGGACAGGCCCCGGAGCGACAAAGAGAAATGCGTCAAAAATGTACTCCCTGTTATAACGCCGCGTCTTGAGTGCGTGCGTCACAGCGGCCCACGTTAATTCTCCATATCACAGCATCGTAAATAATGTATTCGACGCAACATTTTTGTGACCTCTTTTTAGGTTTTTTGCTCTTGATACCAAAAATAAGTCAGAATGTGGAAATAAACATGTTACGTGACAGGCACATGAATCTCTGGAACAGACAAAACACAAACACAGGCACATAGACACACACACACACACACACACACACACACACACACACAAATTGGCGGCGCCATCCTATGTATTCGCTGGGGTTCAGTGAACCTCCCGAAAGCGGGTGACCGTGAAAAAAATGTATATTTCAGCTATCATTCTTCGTTTCGTAGGTTGACATAAATATACGAGGCGCGTCCAGAAAGTAAGTTCCGTTTGGTTATATAAAACGAACGGGTACAGATACAGAAAAAATATTGATTGAAGAAAATTCTACAACTCTTAAACTACTTTTCTACATTGCTTCCGAAATTTTGTAGGCAATTGTCATAGCATGGCACAAGGTTTTGTGTGCCTTTTTCATAGAATGTTGCCGCCTGTGTATTCAACCATATGATAACATGTTCTTTCTGCTCGTTATCATCGTTGAAGTGTTGTCCACCAAGGACATATTTTAGGTGTAAGAAGAGGATTACTGTCAAAAGATTTTTTTTTTCACGATAATGCCTGACCTCACACACCGAATGTAACCAAACAATTCTTACGGAAATTTCAATGGGACCTGTTTGATCATCCTCCATACAGCTCGAACCTCTCTCCTAGCGACTTTCATCTCTTCTTACATCTAAAATCTGTCCTTGGTGGTCAACACTTCAACGATGATAAAGAGCTGTTACCACATGGTTGAATACACAGGCGACAACCTTCTGTGAAGGATGCATGCAAAAACTTGTGCCACGCTATTGACAAGTGCCTACAAAATTTCGGCATTTATGTGGAAAAGTAGTTTAAGAGTTGTAGAATTTTGTGCAATAAAAATTTCTTCTGTATCTGTGTACAATTTCATTTTATTACCTAACGGAACTTACTTTCTGGACGCACCTCGTATTAGGTTGAACAAGAACAATGTAATTTATTTTTTTCACTAGATGCATATTTCGGCAAAACAGCCGTCGTCAGGTGTTTTTCTGAGAAAATATATTTTTTGTTAAAGTTACGTAGCGAAGTTACAAAGATAAAGTTCACATAATTTAAATTATACCTGGTGCAGTATATGCGGTATCAGAGGCTGTACCCAGCTTTAAATGACTTGTTAGATTTTTTAGGTGGTACTCTATAAGAAGTGTCTCATACATTTTTTTAATTTTATTATTCCAGCCACAAATTACAGTCAGTTACGTCAGAATAGTGTATGATTACTAGTATAACTTCAGTTATTATTTCAGTGTGTATGATACAATGTATGTCCATCATGTAAATTCCATATGGTTAAGCCTATATAAAACAAACATGGAGAGATACAGAAAAAACATTTATTGTAAAAAAATCTAAAACTGTCGAACTACTTTTCTACAGAGCTTCCGAAATTTTGTAGGCACTTGTCATAGCGTGGCACAATTTTTTGTATGCCTTCTTCATAGAAGTTGCCACCTGTCTATTAAACCATGTGGTAAGAAGTTCTTTCAGCACGTCACCATCGTTGAAGTGTTGACCACCAAGGACAGATTTCAGGTGTTAGATGCGGCAATAGCCGCTAGGACCGAGCTTCAGGCTGTGTGGAGGATGATTAAACACGTCCCACTGAAGTGCCTGATGAGTTGTTTGGTCACATCCGCCGTGTGAGGTCGGGCATTACCGTGGGAAAAAAACAACACCTTTTGACAGTAATCCTCGGCGCTTGTTCTGCATTGCGCGGGACAATTTCTTAATGGTCTCGCAGGAACCATGAGCATTGACTCTTCGGCCTCGTGGTAAGAAATCAATCAGCTGAATGCCTTTTATGTCCCAAAAAATGGTGCACATTACTTTTTGAGGTATCAAGATTTGCTTAAGCTTAACCTTCGTTGGGGATAAAGTGTGCTTCTATTCCATTAGTTTCAGGGTTGTCGTACGATACCCAAGTTTCATCCCCCGTGAATATCAGAGAAAGAAAACCATCCCTTCTTAGTTGTAGCGTGTCAAAAACTGAAGTGCACTGCCCATCCGTTATTTTTTGTGTTGTTCAGTAAGAATTTTGGGTACCCAATGTGAGCAATGTTTTAGAAAATGTCAGTTTTTCAGTAACAATTTCATGAATTTGTGAGATTTGCGGAACTTCCATGGCAAGGACGCTAATTACGGCTGACATTATAAAGAAGCACTACTAAGCACACGTCTAGAGCAGCGATCCGAAAATGGCGTACAGGTCTTCTCCTTGAGTCAGAGTAACTGCCGCGTATGATCTGAACTGCGATAGAAACAGAAACGGAACTTACTTTTTGGACGACCCTCGTATTAAGTAGGGAATTGGGGTTAAAGATTTACATTAGAAATTTAAGGAGGATATATAGGCGATAAATTTTTGCTTGAGATGGTTTTTCTTACTTTGTCTTTAGTTGAATTTTTCGTATTACTACAATGTGTGAGCAGTTGTGAACTGTATTATACTTTTTCCAGCGTTAAATTTTTTCTTTTTTTCTTTTATTTTCCTTTTTATTTTTTTAAATATCGTCGCTAATTTCTTAAATCGTCCTAATTGCGTGGATACATTCTTCAATTTCTTCTAGTATTTTCATTTCGTTTCCCTTCTGTAGTACATGTAAAATTTCGAGTGCACTATAGAAAATCCACTCAAAATTACACAGGCCTCACAGGTACACCTAAGTGCAAATCCTTACACACAAAGGGCGTATTCATTGTTATAATATGTTCTATCTGCAAAGATGTTCAGCGATGTTGTTTGAATATGTAAGTGTAAGGCACCATTTGGTTCCAGTTGATCGATGCAGAGTATTAACCATTTTTTAAAATGTTTTTTGCACTAATTCCGTACTCTTCTTTAAAAATAAGGTGACAACAGTTAAAAGCCGGTACAATGCTATCAGTAAAAATTACATTTACAAAAGGATACCGTGTGTTTCAGAATTATGTTTTAAAATGTGGGGTATGGTAAAGGATAAAGTTTCGAACATGTTCATATCAGCAATCTATAGTCGGAAATTTGCAGTGTAACCTTTCACCTACGCAGTTTGCCTTCCGCCTATCGACGTTGTAGCTTGCGAATGGAACTCACAACTATATCCATCTACCTACGCACAGGCCAATTCAACCAAAGAGTAGGTGGAAGTGGTTGCCATGTCTCTTGGGCTGCGCATTCTCCTGACCTCACTTCACTTGAATCCTCCCTCTGATGTTATGTAAAGTCCCTTGTGAACGCTACGCAAGAACGAACAGTTCTGGAGCTAATGGAGAGCATCTTTCCAGCGTTTAATACCATGAGGGAAGAGGGGTGGAATGTTATTACAGAGAGACAGGCAAAACCTGGTCTATCGTTGCACATTACGTAACGAAGTTCGTGTTCGTCACATATGCTTCTTTAAAGTACTGAAGCCACGTTTTCTACTTACAATATTCGATTATTCTCTATTGTTCAGTCACTAACAGTTGTCTACTTTATTCTGCTGTTTCATTCGGCCTACAAACTGCACCGAAAGTACGGAGTAACGTAGAATATTTTATACTAGCTACATCAAGCCTCGCGTCGCTGTGGCTCGTTACAAATTAAATGGAAAGGAAAAAGAGAGAGGGCACACTTTTTTGATACGTGTAGCATACCTGCCAACTCTCCCGATTTAGGCGGGAGGCTCCTGATTTTTCGCTTTTTATCCCGCCTCCTGATTTTGCCATTATATCTCCCGATTTTTAGCTTTTGTCCTGAAACCCAAGATTCGATTTTCCGCCAATGGTCAAAAGTCCTGTGTTCATTTATCAGTTCAAATTAAATACATATCGAAATTCATAGAAATTAGGAGTTGCGCTTGATTTATATAATGATTGTTTCTGCTCTTTCCTCGTATTTGCAAATACACATGTAGTGTTTCAATGTTGTGCTGTTTTTGAATGTGATGTTTTGACAGTGCACGTAAGTGAAATCACTTCAGTGGTTTTTTAATCGCTGGTAACCTTTTGACTGGACAGTTAGGGGCATCAGTTTCATACGCGAATTGCAATAAGGCAAATTTCGTGTAAACAGCAACTTCACGTGATTACGGGATTTCAATTCGGTGGTATGTGTTCCAGTATGGCAAGAAATATAATCAATTTTAAGCAGTTTTCGGAACATTTTTTTCTATTTTGTACTCTTTCTCGATGTGACATTTCCACATCACATGGTGAAAAAGGCAATGTACCAAAAAAGCAATGTTCCCAGGTAGCAGTATAGCACAAATATACAGCTGTGAACTTTTTTGTTTTGATCAAAATAATCAAACACTTTACCTGTACTGGCTACAAAATATAAGGATGTAATCAACAATTGGGTTAACGCAAGGTGTTTTGTTTTTTAGCCATTATGTAGCGTTATGAGATTATAGGAAAAGACTAAAATCAGTTATCGTAAGGTTTATAATAAAGTGCGCTGCAGTTTTTGGTAGAACGTATCTCCTGATTTTTTTAAGAATCCCTCGATTTTCTAAACTGGATCTCCTGATTTCTACATTTTGAAGGTTGGCAGGTATGGTGTAGTTTCGTAACAATTTGTGAGTGGGAAATGGATATGCTTCCCATACTCCCTGTCTTCCTTTCATCTTTTCTCCTCTCTCTCTGCCCCTCTTTTCGTTCCCTTCTCTTTGTCCATGTACTCCCCCCCCCTGCTATCTCCGTGCAACTACTACTCCCCTCTCCCCCATCTCCTCCTCTTCGTACATCTGATCATCCTTGCCCAGTGGCGGCTGGTAGTTCAGATGACTTCTTTCAGTGACGAATCTTGATAGTGGTGCCGTCCCTCCCCATCCCTGCTCGGCGTCCAAAGAGACAATTTGGCGCACCTCTGCAAGTGGCTTCGCAGAAAGCGCCCTGGTTCCCCCTCCTCCTCCCTTTAGATATAGTTTCGTCATAAGATGTGCAGAATGTCTTGGGTTCTTTGCGCTTGCTTCACCTCTAGATGAGGCGTCGGCCTACCAAGCTTCTTTATTTCACACTTATGTTCCAATCTTTTGGCTGAGTAATTTGTTTCTAAAAGATACTGAACATTGTTCATTTTTCTGTGATAATACACACCAAGTACGTATGAATATGCACATGAACACTAAAACACAGTAAGTAACTGATTTCACTGTTAAGTGACTGTAACAAAATCTGTAACGATGAGGAAACAAGCTACCTTCGGGTCACGTGACATTGTAAGCAGCAGCCCGTCCCAACCTTACGCAATCGCAAAGGCTGCTCTCCCCCACATCTTTTCGGACAGTTAAATGTTTGTTACATTTGCGACACATTTGCAAAATCGTCCAAAGTATATGTGCAAGAAATAATACAAGAGTCATTGTTGTTCCCGTATCTGTTAAAGAGAAGATTGGCTTTGAAAGAAATTGCTTGCAGTGGTTCTCGTACCTTCAAGAGCGCAGAGCGAAGCCACTAACCACACGGCTATTCTTGCTAGGTGGAGACTAATGACTTCGTAATTACTTATTATCGGATCTTCTGAAGGCTTTTACAGTTGATGCGTCTTTAATTTGTAGTTACAAGATATTTTACCAAATATGACGTGTTTTTGATGAATCTTGAATGCGCCAAAAACAAATATGAAGGGCGGATGTTTCCTTCATGATGGATCTGCGCATGCGCAAAGCGAGGTACGCAGTAGCTCCATTGCCATTGCTTCGGGACCATTTCTGCGTTACTGTCAGAGATCGACTAGCCAGCGGGGATTCCCATCGCCCCTCCCTACCACGGGAGCGCCATATGCTGCCGCCAAGGCGATTCAGAAGAGAATTTGAACCTCAGCCGCGCATGCGCATTGCGACGCTGCGGCCACTGCCGCCGATAAAAGAGGCCGCGCTACGACTCGTATACGTGCTTTCTCCGCGTCGTAAAACTTTTCTCATGCGATAAAAATACTTTGAATGTTCATATAAAATGACCTGACGGAAGAACGGATAATGATAGTTTAAAAATATCTTTTATTTTATTTTTTATTTATTTATTTATTTTTTATTCACGACGAGCTTTTTTTTCCGGGGTGTTCACTGAAGTAGTGAACACATGGGACGCGCCGCCAATGTCGTTTCTGTGCATCGCCATCTCCTCCCTGTCATCATAACGCCCTCACTGTTCATTTTCCTCTTTCCTCCTTTCAACGTCAGTTTCCCCTCCCGCTATCTACTCTTGCAGCTCTTGTCTGACTTAATGCCTTGTTTTGGTGATGTCCTCGCCACAGTTCGCGTTTCCGTATTTACCGAACGGACGTCAGACAGCTGCGAATGACACAGTAATCCCTTGTCCACGTGTCGATGCTTACCTACCCTTACCGGAGTCGCGCTACGTTGCATATACGATGAAACAACGGCTTAAAAGACAAACTTCTTGATCTCTCCTTATACAGACTAGCAGTGGAACAAAGGACTTTCAGTTAGGAATATGTGTACCTTAAAAATCCATAATTGTTCTTAATAGCTAGAGTATACAGAATGAAAATGATAACTGTTTCGAAAGCGCCACATTGCTGTAGGTGAAGTCGAGACGGATAAATTGTTACAGGACTTTTGTGGCCTATAAAGCCGAAAAGTTGTCTGAATTTGGCCTACAAAGGATAACTAAGCTTACATAAAATTGAAGGTCCTATCAATCTTACGCAATAATATTGTGAACTTTAACTGATCAGAACTGAGGTAAGAGAATTATTTTCAATTTTAATATGGTTGCTTTCCAGACGTAACAATATAGAGCCTAATGTATGGGCTAATAGTCAGATCGACAGCTGCCTCCATATGCGAGGGCTACTGAATATCGCTATTAAACAACTCAAAACAAATGACCGCAAACAATGATTAGACAAGAAACGATCTAGAGTGAAGAAATACTGTTGTTGTCAGTAGCAAGTATCGCGAGTGAATGGAACATGATTCGATCCAAAGAAGACACACAGTGCGCACGAGCCATTTCTGCTGTTGTATCTTCAGTGAAATACTGATACAAAGACAAAGTTTCGTTTATTGCCGTTGTTGATGCTTTCATTCAAAAGGAATCTAGCGGAGTTCAGTAGGTAAAGAAACAGTAAAAGCAGCATAAGTATTGTTTATAACCGAAGTATAGAGTATACAAAATGTAATTGATCACTGGTAACAACGGATAGCTGTGCGGGAATGGCTGTATGATCTAATGCGCCATGCTATGGATTGCCCGGCCGTTCCCCGTCGGAGGTTCGAGTCTTCCCTCGCACATGGATGTATGTGTCGTCCTTAGCGTAAGTTGGTTTAAGTAGTTTGTAAGTCTAGTGGCAGCTAACCTTAGCAGTTTGGTCCCTTACAAACATATAAACATTTAAAAACATCAGATAACTTTGATGTACGCGAAGTTGAAACGAAGAAATTAATACTGGAAACATGAGGTCTATGAACCCGAGAATTCGCAGGAAATCGGTTTAAAAAGGCTATCTCAGCTTGCAAATAACAAATCTGATGTTTTTTGCAGTTTGTCTCAAAGTTTAGTGAATGCACAGCATTAAATTATTTAAAAATACTGTTTCTGGCCATCTTGTTCCGAAACTACTGTACTTTTGGGGGTTAAGCTTACATCGAATTATAGACATAAATAGTTTTTGCCTTCTTCTGGATTAAAACACTTTTTTCTTTCGTGAATCTCATGGTGAAGTTTATATTAACGAAATGGTGAGTTATTATTGAAAATCTCACGTTGGTAAGGTGGCTTTTGTTTGCCCACCTGAAATCATCTCAAGTGTTCTGTATGAAATTTATTGTCGCGACTTCCACTGCAGCGCTGCGGTAGGAAGGAAACAGTTATCTTCTGTATACCTGCCACAGCACCTACATCACAACCTTACCTGTCAAATCCAACGGTATCAATTAACGTTACAAATGTTTGTCGTGCAGCTTAGGAAAAGGACGGAACAACGCAGCTTCTCCAATGTTACTATACATAGCGTGTATAGCGGTATAAAGAGATCATTGATGTCAAATTCTGACGATTTCACTGGCTCTTAGAAATTAACAGTGGGTAAACCGGCTTTTACGAAATATTGCTGAATTGCAGCAGGTCACTAGATACCAGAAAACAATGTTACTCATGAACAGTCTACCCCTAGTGAACCCGCCTACCTCTAAACATCGACCACTCGTACTTTAGGCCGATGAAATACGATAGTGTGATAAATTCTACGTAATGAAGAAACGCACTCCTCTCTCCCACCTCTCGCAGAAGCCCCATCTGTAATTAAAGAATTCCACGTCCGGAGAAAGCCCCTCGTATTTTAGTCTTTTAATTGTTTTATAAGATGACGCTGCAGAACAGGCACGTGGATTTTAATGAGATTTCACGGTACATTTATCTTCTCGATTTATAATTCTACAGAATTGCTACAGCGTCAGCATCCATTATCAAGTTGATCTGGCAGCAGATACCGCAAAAATCCGCAGGGGGGTGGAAACAATCCTAATACGTCAATGTATAAAGCAGTGTGTTTTTTGTGTGTACGTATTGCATAAAAATCTACAGTTTTGTTCAAATCTTTATGACATTTTGCACACATGAGGACGGTCGCCATAAGAATCACGTACAACACTTCATAGTTCACGAGATTTGACGACATAAACAATGAAATGCGTGGAAAAACTGTTGCATCACGAGACAATGTTGAACATTTCCTCTCAAACCACTGGACCGATTTCAACCAAATTAGGTATACGTTTCCCTTGAAATGTGGTAACGATTGCCGTCTGGGTAAGAACCACTTAACACACAGGGTTCAAGACAGAAACAATAAGAGTCGTGAAAAAACTGCCACATTATGCGACGAAACTTCATTCATACACATCATGAGAATGAGAGTACTTAGCGACGTGCAACAAGCATTAAATATAATTTCAAACTTTTATTTTACTTTGTCTCGCTTACAACCACATTGAAGTGCTGAAAGGTAAAACAGTTGCTAAATTACTCTTTTTCTGCTTGTAATGCTGCTTTCGTATGAAAACGGGTGTTGCGTATTGAAGTTGAGGTTAGGGACCGCTAATGAAATTTTACCAGATAGTGAAATATTTCAAATGAAAATACTGATCAATTTTGAAAAGGAAGGGACAATTTAAACAAAATCATTGGATACCGCCGTTAAATGGTACCAGAAAGCAACATTACGGAAGAAGTCGGCGGAATCTAAATTTTACCTTATTGAAACCTTTGAGTAATATTTCTGCCATATACTGTTGTGATTATGGAAGAGATAACTGGCATATGACTTCGATAAATTGGTGCTGGGATTGTTCGTTTCGTTTGCTATTGTTCTATGACCGTGTTGAATATTAATCATGATAGTCGCCAAAATTGCAAAATTATCGGACCTCATAAACATCACGAGGATTTTCCTGCAGGCACTGAAATGCAATAAACCATTAATAGTCACGAAATAAATTAAACTTGCACACAGAATGTTCCAGTACAATCGCGAAGCGAACTGCAACAATACCCAAGCATCACTTTATGAAGTACTGGGTCTGCTGAAAATAAATAACTTTAAAATTGGTGAGAATGGAGAAAGGATTGTAAATAAGTAAGAACTTTTAAATTAACTGTGGGATTTATTGAAATAAGTGAAAAAAGAACTAAGCTCACATTTACAATGGTTAGACAGAATCCATGTCTGGAACTCGTCCTAATACATCGAGGAGAAAACAGTAAGTCCGAGCAGTTCGAATGTTCCAATGTTGGTATAGATTATGGGATTTAACTACGGGGTCATCAGCCCATAAACTTACACACTACTTATGAACGACTTACGAACTTGGACGGCACAAATATCCATGTCCGAGGGGGGATTCGAACCCCCGACCGTAGTGGCCGTGCAGACCGTGACTGGAGCGCCTCAGTCTCCTCGGCCACCGCGGCCGGCTACAATGTCTTCAGTTCTTTCTCTGTAAGGATAAGAATACGAATAAGGAGATATAAGAATAAATAAATAAAGTAGTAAATAGAAATTTCTTTTAATACATTTCTTTTAAAAAAATCGATTTGACGTTTCGCGCATTATCTACCATCAACCAACACGCGATCGGAGCCGCGGGTTTAAGCTAGTAAATAAATAAATACTCGGTAATGCCGTGTTCTCAATTAGCAGTCTATAATAAAGAGTGACAGATACATTACGAGAGCGGTGACAGGTGAATTTCAGCACTGGTAAGAGAGTAAGGATGTGAAACAATATTTCAGCTTGCGTCATTCGTAAATTTCTCATACACTGCTGAAAACGATTAGGGGATCAGGTGAACGTAACGTATTTTATTCATATATTGATTGGAGTTGTAATTTGTGGATGATGCAGAATGATATTTTGCTGTATAAAGTCTTTACTATAGGTTTGTATAGCATTTAATTGGAGCGAGGAACCGTGAGGCTACCGTAATAGTGAGAAAGTCATTCTCGCTGCCCTCTAATATTGTGTGCGATCACCCCAGACGGCCAGTAGAGTTACACACCTGCGTGGCACGGACGTTAACAATCAGCCCATACATAGGAAAAAAGCTTTCAGGGTTTCTCTTCAAAATGACGGATGTATGATATCTGTACAGTGTATGGTTCGTGTGCAATAAAGAACTGAACGTGTTGCCGGACTCTATGTATTCCTTGAAGATGGGAATTATTTCTCGAAACGCGTCGTGCTAAATAAATATAAAAAATCGTGACTGGTAGCAGTATTGTTATTTATAAACAAATCCGTTGTAATATAATGGTGGGAAGGCGTTTGTTTAATGTTTCATACAGACATCTTCTTCCTGCTGTGTTCTGCTGTTTTGCCTTTTTTCCATCACGGCGTACTGCCTCCAGCGGATGTAGTTTGGCTTGCCCCTGCTGTTTCGGCATCTGGAAGGTGAATTAGATTCTGCTGATCACGGAAATCTCTAATAGAGTCCTCGTAATGACAGATAACAAGCCTGGATGATCAAGACTATGTTCTGATATTGTCGTCGTTACTTCAGTCTGCTGAATCACATAAGAGTACTGCTTCACACTTGCTTTAAACATTTAATTAAGTTAAATCTCTACTTGTACTCATTTGTACAGGCTATCTGCAGTCTTATATGTCATATACACTTAAACTCTTTAGCTATCTTTCACCCCACTTCTGTCATGACTTTTTACTTGCACTAAATACGTAACAGTTTATCTCTGTACACTTATGTACGCAATACTAATACCATCTCTGTTAATTGCGCTATGCCACGGTTTTTGCCACCTCAGTGTGCGCCCGCACTTTCTCCGCTGCACTAAATTGACTGATCAAATGCACATCGCTTGTTTACATTCTTTAGTGCGAGCTGCCACCGATTAGACATCGATTTGAATCCATTGCGTGATTACTGTGCGGGGTTTATCTTACTTCATGGTCAGAACCATTTACTCGATGCATCCAGTGTACAGAAACAACATCGCCTACATAAGACGGTCGTCCACGCAGTAAGTTCCGTTTCTATTGTGTTCGCGGCATCGCTACGATCACAGTTCCGAGCATGCGCGGCAGTTACTCTGAGTCAAGGAGAAGACATGTACGCCATTTTCAGATCGCTGCTGCAGCCGTATGCTTTGCAGTGCTTCTTTATAATGTCAGTCCTAATTGAAAATGTTGCCGCGTGTGAAATCAGACCTGCTATTCGTTTTCTAAATGCAAAGAAAGTGAAACCAAAGGAAATTCATCGGTAAATCTGCGAGGTTTACGGACAAAATGCTATGGGTGATTCGATGGTTAGAAGATGGGTCAGACTATTTATTGAAGGATGTCATCAACTGTACGATGAAGAACGAAGTGGATACCCTACTGTGGTTAGTGATGGACTGGTTCATACAACTGAAGAGAAAATTAAGCACAACCTTAAGTTTACACTTAGTGTCCTCGCTATGGAAGTTCCGCAAATCTCACGATCACTAATTCATGAAATTTTTACGAAAAACTGAAATTTGGAAAACTTTACTCATGTTCTGTACCCAAAATTATTACTGAACAACACAAAAAAACAACTGACTGAAGAAGGCGATGGCTTTCTTTCTCGGATGGTCACTGGGGATGAAACTTGCGTATCGTACGACACCCCGGAAACAAAACTTCATCCAAAAGAATATTAAGCCTAAGAAAATCTTGACACCTCTAAAAGTCATATTCACGGAATGTATAACATTATCTGCGAATGGGTAAAGTTGAATATGTGCACTTTGGTTTTTAATTTTAGGGGGACGTGGTCAGCGCCCCACTCCCCCGGCCGTTATGTCAGTCTTCGTGACCGGAGTCGCTACTTCTCCATCAAGTACCCGGCAGACCAGGACGGTAAACCAGCCGAGATTCGAACCCGGATCTCCTGCTTTCTAGGTAGTTGCGCTGACTCCTACACCACTGTGGATCATCACACTTTCACGGAATTACTCAAGCACGCCTCCCGTCAGATACAAATTTGCAACTTTACTCTGCCCCTAGAACTCAAACTCTTAGTCACTTCTGATCCCGTAAGAGTGAGGGCCTAGGAGTTCTTCCGCACTGAGGAAAGGATCGTTGCCCGTCATCGGCAAATTGTACATGTTATATATATATGATGTCTGTTCTTTCGGACATGTCCGAAAGAACAGACGCCAGTTTTGATCCTGCAGTTATCTATCCATATTCACGAAATGTATGACATTAACTGTGAATGGGTAAAGTTGAAACAAACACCAAATGTATATAACTTATACCTCTAAAAGTCATTTGTTCCTTTTTGTGGGACAGAAAAAGCATTTGGACTGATTTCTTACAATGAGGCTAAAATCAGAGCACATGGTTATTGTAGAACCATTAAGAAATTGCACCGCGCAATGTAGAAGAAGCGCCAAGAATTACTGTGAAAAGCTGTTGTATTTTCTTTTATCCACTCTAATGCCCGACCTCACACGGCGAATGTGACCAAGCAACTCTTACGGGAATTTCACTGGGACATCCTGCGTAAAGACGGACATCGCTCATAGCGACCTTAATCTCTTGTTACACAAAAAAATCTGTTCTTGGTGGTCAACACTTCAACGATGATGACGAGCTGAAAGAAAATGTGGCCACGTGGTTGAATACACAGGCGGTAACCTTCTATGACGAAGACATTCAAAACTTGTGCCACGCTTTGACAAGTGCTTACAAAATTTCGGGAGCTATCTAGAAAAGTAGTTTAATAGTTGTAGATTTTTATACAATAAATATTTTTGTGTAAAATGTTTGTTTTATATAACCAAATGGAACTTACTTTGTGGACATACCTCGTAGAAGGTTTGAGCGAAGTCAGGAAACATCACACAGTAAAGGTCACTATCGCATAACTAACTTCCTAGCTGCAGGCGCATAGACTACTTTCCCGTAGTGGCCAGCTATACGATCGCGACATACTCTTGTGACATGACACAAGAGCACTCTGGCCTTGACACAAGGCACATCGCACTTATACAATCACGTTTCGCAACACAAGCTCCTAAAACATTCAGTTTGTATAGAACTCTGCAAGAATAAAACCTCTTTTTTCGTAGATTCATGGGTCAAATCGATCATCAATTGAAGTATAAGAGCTGTACATTACATAATCCAGTTTTAAACCGTGATCAAAGCTGTCAAACGCCACACACACAAAAAGGTTGTTTCAGATGTGTTGATGTGAAAAGCTTTTCTGGAAAGCAGTCAAAACAAGTGCTACAAAGGCGAAATCTGCCATAAGAACCGCGCTTGTCAAGTTTTACGCTGCACATTCTTGGCCTTTCATTATTAGCTCTCCTAGAGGGTTGGTTTCAACAACAAAAGTAACATCAACACTGCACTCCTGTTTCCAACAGTTTCCGAAGATTGTTAAAAATATTCTCGTGTGGAAGATGTGTTACAATATTTCCCACTCCAAAGAGTTATGTTTTTCCTGTCTGAGATTGTTTGTCACAATAAAAGGGGAGCAATTTCAAGTGAGTCATCATATATACGTTGCCATATTGATGAATGTTTATTGTAACATCACGGAGATGGTGATAAAATCACGTTTCTTTTAGTCAAAGGCTCGTTCGATGAAGATTTACACCTGTAACATTTCTTTTGTTTAGTGGCTAATCAACACAGCTCGCATCATCAAACTTTGCTGTATATTGTTTATATTAAGGTCAACCTCTTTCTCATATTCATATTAATACATCAACGAAAAAGTACAACTTCCGCGGCTACTTTGAGATTATTAATAGCTTGTGCATTGCTGCTCCATTTCTTGGACCTTTTCGTGCTTCAGATTTATAACTACATTGGCCGTGTACCGAACAACAGAGCAAAGATTTGTAGCCCTAACATTTTTCCTCGCATTCAATATACCTGGTGACCAAAAAGTCAGTATAAATTTGAAAACTTAATAAATCACGGAATAATGTAGATATAGAGGTAAAAATTGACACACATGCTTGGAATGAAATGGGGTTTTATTAGAACAAAAAAAAAAAAAAAAAAAAAAAAAAAAAAGGATTGCTAGACACGTGAAAGATCTCTTGCACGCGTCGTTTGATGATGATCGTGTGCTCAGCCGCCACTATCGTCATGCTTGGCCTCCCAGGTCCCCAGACCTCAGTCCGTGCGATTATTAACTTTGAGGTTACCTGAAGTAGCAAGTGTATCTTGATCGACCGACATCTCTAGGAATGCTAAAAGACAACATCCGACGCCAAAGCCTCACCATAACTCCAGACGTGCTTTACAGTGCTGTTCACAATATTATTCCCCGACTACAGCTATTGTTGAGGAACGATGGTGAACATATTGAGCATTACCTGTAAAGAACCTCATATTTGCTTTGTCTTAATTTGTTATGCTAATTATTGCTTTTCTGATCAGATGAAGCACCATCTGTCGGACATTTTGGGAAACTTTTTTTTTTTTTTTTTTTTTTTTTTTTTTTTTTTTTTTTTTTTTTTTTTTTTTTTTTTTAGTTCTAATAAAAACCCCATTTCATTCCAAGCATGTATGTCAATTTTTCCTCTATATCTACATTATTCCGTCATTTATGAAGTTTTAAAATTTATACTGACTTTTTGATCACCCGGTACATCGTACTGACAGTAGTAAATATTGATATTTTCAGACGGAGAAAGAAGATTCGTTGTAGATTTAAGATTTTTTTTTTAATTTTTTATTTATTTTATTTTCCAAACGATAGTCACTTATGTTCGTCAAATGCTTTTCCTGCGGTTAAAGTTTTAGAACGGTGTCGTATATTACGCCAGCTGCCAAGCATAACGATGGATATTGCGGAGGATCTGGCGGTTTTCTTGCCAAATAGTCTCGAGAGTGTGATACCTGCTGTATCACTGCAGCTGACTAGCATTTCCCGCTATTTTCACGCGCCGTTAAGTCGCCTTTATGTTCTCCCAGGCAATTTTATGAGCAATTGACCAGATAAATGAGATCTTTTGCGAGGGGAACAACTTGTTAACCAACATTTTTAGTCTGTGTTCTATCATTAAGCGGAGTTATAGCTTAGGAGAAGGCGAAGTGCTTCGTTGAGATTAATCGACGGTGATATATATTTACGTTGATAATTTAAGATGAAAATCTGGCACTTTTTAGAGAACGATTTGATTTTCTCTCAGTACTAAGTGGCACGGAGATACAAAGTTATCACAAAAAATAGGATGCAGTAGTGTTTGAGCAAGTTGAGAATTTGCGTTGAACGGGACGCTTGTGACGGTAGACCACACTGCAGTGGTGGTCATAGGGTCCCCAGGGGCGTAAGGGTCACCAGGATTGCCTAGTATGCAAGAAAACCCGGATTCCGATAACGGCTGAGCTCAAATTTTCAACTTTTCCAATTGATTCATTTCAGTGCTTCCTTTGTGTCTTGAAAGACAAAGTGCCGTGTTGATCGCGATTCGAGAGAAGACGCTAGTCTGTTGGGGAGGCGTGTATCATCCATTACGTCGCGGCGGAGCGGTCGAGCGCATTGAGGCGCTATGCTACGATGCGCGAGGCCGTTCCCCGTCGGGGGTTCGAATTACCCTCGGGCATGGTTGTTTGTGATGTCTTTAGTATAAGTTACTTCATAACTAGTTTGTAGGTTTAGGGACTGATGACCTCGCAGTTAAGTCCCTTAAGCTTAACAAACATTTGAACATTTACAATCCACTACGACCGAGTGAGGTGGCGCAGTTGTAAAACACAGGGCTTGTATTCGGGAGGACGATGGTTCAAATCTACCCTCGAATATTGAGATTTAGGTTTTCGTAATTTCCTTAAATCACACCAGGACAATTGCGGAATTGTTTCTTTGAAAGGGCACCGCCGATTTCCTTCCTCATTCAAAAATCCGAGCTTGAGGTGCGTCTCTAAAGTCCACGCTGTCGACGGAACGTTACAGCCTAAGTCTACTCCCTTGCTTTTTTTTTTTTTTCATTTTTAATTATTACGCGAACTCGAGCATCCTTTTGATTGTCCTATACTCTTTCCTCCCATGAGATTATAACGCCTTCAGTGCGCCTCGGTTGCACATTTGTAGAGTGCAAGAAGTCCAAGAGTCGCGGGTTCGATCCCCGCCAGGTCCTGGAATTTTTATCTGTCACTTTCCACTTCTTTCACCTCTGGCAGTATTGCTCATGTGAAAAATACCACGTTAAACTGTAGGTCCTCCTATAACTGGCTAGGTAAGTTAGTTCGAAGGTCGGAGGAAGGCAACGGAATGCCATCATCAAACAGGACCATGCCTAGTAAAGCACTGTGTTGTTCAAACTAATCGTCGGATTGTTGACTACTTTACCTTTTTACCTTACCTGTCCCTTAAAGAAGACGTAGAAGATTCGATGATTCCTGTCGGACGAGGATCTTCAGCAGAAGTTATTGACTTTTTATTTTAGTTGTTATTTATAGGTTCTTTCTGGTTAAAATATTCCACAAAAATTTGTTTCGGGATAAAAGCTATTTTCAAATGTCCCTCAGATGTTTAAGGACGAGAATTCCGTTCATTATAAAGTCTCAAAAAGTGCAGGAGTTTACGCACAATAAACAAGTAAAAAATCCATTAAAATAGGCAGCATCCCTTTTGTACACAGTTTCTTATCTCATTTTCCACAGTTTTGGAAGAACAGAAATTGTAAATGCAATTTGCTCAAGTTTAAGATGATTATTCTGCAACTTTGCCATTGTCATTTCAACTGTAGTATCTGAGTTCGAACTGTAACTTTCCAATGCCTGCCATATTGCAGGCTTTGCAGAAGGCTTTTTGGTAAAATTCTGGGAAAGGGATCATACGGAGGTAATCTTAACTGTATTTCCGTTTTCTCCCCTCGCCCCTCGCCCACTTATTTCTTAATTCTAGTCCCTGAAACGATGAAACGAATTAAGGATCATAAAAATTAATGAATAGAAACGCCTACTTAAAACCAGTAAAATATGCATTTCAACTGATAATAAGGTATATTAAATGCTTAATTAAATTTAAAATGCTTATATATATATATATATATATATATATATATATATATATATATATATATATATATATATATACATTATTCATATTTTATCTCCAAAAATGTCGAAAAATGCAATTATGCAAAGAAATAATAATACATTTAGAATCAGAAAGCAGTAAATGGATATTTACCAATTTGGAACTGTGTTCAAATATCGTGTAAATAAGTGTATATGCATGGAATTCTGTCATATAGTAAATTTTAAATAGAAGTTTCCTATTTTGCTTCTGTAGTAGCAGAACATCGATTTTTCGTAGTTCTTTTGCCACTTATGGGGATGGATAATGTAATTTGAACACTTAACGTAGACACAATATGTATTTATTAGCTTGGAGAACACCTGCAAGTCTTCAGTGAAACGATCAGTGAAGTTTCTTTATAGTCCAACTGAATTTTATCCATTCTGGTACTAAAACTATCGTCACGTACATCGACGATGCGGACACAGGAGATTAGGAGGCTGCTCGTTATTCGATGTATCCTTGGTCAGATGCGTCATGTCACCGCAGTCAACAGTTACAAAATGTTCAAATGTTTGTAGAGCTTATGGGACTTAACTACGGGGTCATCAGCCCCTAAACTTACAAACTACTTATGAACTAGCTAATACTAAGGACGGCACAAATATCCATGCCCGAGGGGGGATTCGAACCGCCGACCGTAGTGGCCGTGCAGACTGTGACTGACGCGCCGCAGAACGCTCGGCCACCGCGACCGGCCAACAGTTACAGTTTAGGCTTACTACTTTGCATTAATATTTTCTTAGGGGAACGCCGCTAATGTCTGTGCTAATTTTTGTGACATTAGTAAACACGTTGCTGCCCTGTTTCTAATTATAAATGATATCATTTAGGATCACGTGACATGACTTGTCACCATTTCTCTGGAGTCAAGTGTAAGAGTTAGATTTAGTAATCAGTGTAGAAGTGGTAAGTGGCAGTATAATTCAGCCTTACGATGTCAAGAGCATGTTTGCAGAACTTGGTAACACGTTAACGTTGGCTGTTGTTAAAGACTTGTGTTTGTACTCGCTGTCACAGGGGTTCGTTGTGACAGTTGCTAACGAATATCTGCATAGTGCATAAAATGGCAATTCACTCTTAATAATGAGAAATGTGAAGTCATCCATATCACCACTAAAAGAAGCCCGTTAAACTTCATTTATACGATAAATCAGTCAAAACTACAGGCCGCGAATTCAACTAAATACCTATGAGTAACAATTAGCCGCGGTGGAATTCCGTACCGTCGGGGATTTGAGTCTTCCCTCGGACAGGAGTTATATATTGTCCTTATGTTAGTATGATATAATTTAAGTGGTTTGTAAGCTAGGGACTACTAACGAAGCAGTTGAGTCCCATAGATTTACAAACATTTGAACATTTTGAACTTTGCAGTAACAATTATAAACAACTTAAATCGGAAAGAACTCGTAGAAATATTGTAGGGAAAGCGAACCAAAGACTAAGTTTTGTTGGCAGAAAGAACGTGCAACAGTCCTGCTAAATAAACTGCCTATTTTGGAGTATTTTTGCGCATTGTGGGATCCCCACCAAGTGGGACTGACAGACGATTTAGAGCAAGTTCAAAAAGAGCAGCTGTTTTGTATTAAAGCGATATGGGGCAGAGAGTGTCACCGGAATGATGCACGAGTTGCGGAAATTATTAAAACAAAGGCGTTACATTCGTTGCGACGAGACCTATTTGTGAACTTTCTTTGAGAAACTTTCTCTCCCGAATGTTAACATATTTTGTTAGCATCCACCTAGAAATGAAGACAAAATTATAAAATTAAAATAAGAGAAATCAGATCGAAAACGGAAATATTTAAGTGTTCCTTTTTCCCGCAAGCTATTAGAGAATAGAACCGTAGAGTAACATCATAAAATCGGTCCGATGAACCCTCTGCCATCCACTACAATGTGACTGGCATAGTATTTATGTAGATGTAGAATAACGCTCTGGCGGCAGTTGGCAATGTACTAGACTCCTTCCATGATAACACAGACTTATTCCTCAGGTGGATCCCGTGGAACATCATGTAATAAATAAAGTGAAAAATTCGAAGACGTTGTATGGCTTGTACAGAAAGTCTTATAGTAATCTACGAAATTTGTTTACATAAAATATTAATTTAAATGTTAGGAAAACTTTTTCCCACCAAAAACCCAAAAACTGCCTCCTGGGGTGTAAAGAGAGGTATTTATAGATTTAATATAAGTTCAGATGAGTTGTTCCATTTGGATACGGTGGATTGTGCTCACATGACTAAACGTGACAGAAGATGAGTAAACATTGATTAGGCACTTCGTAAAAATAAATGTGCAACCACAGTCTAACATATACAGTCGCGACACTCACTGCTGTGAAAGTTGTTACCAACTGACAGTTATAACGACACTAGCGCTGCTAGTGGTGGGCAAGCAGCTAAGGCCTAATGTTTGTTTATAATTATTTTTGCACGTAATTAACGAAATAGTTACTATTATGTTTGCGTTACAAGCATTGATAAAATAGCAAGTGACATACATAATCGGGAAATTAGTGTAAAAATAGCCGAATTTCACTGATTCAGTGGTATAAAGAACAACTTTGTCACGAACAAATACTTACGAATATGTGTGTAGTTTGAGCTTATTCTGCTGAAAGTAAGTAGAATGTGAACATAAAAGTCATAAATTTTTATAATGGTCTGTTCTTTCTATGACTGGCAGATATTGACGCGTATCAGTTCGTTATGGAGTCTAATGATTCGGACGTTTTTACACTTCATTCGTATTTCTCATATGCACATATGCACTTTATTGTGACATATAGAGTATTTAGGCAGATGTAGAATTGCCATACAGTTACATTGATGGTTATCTGACAGGAAAAATTGGAATTATCACGTGAGAAGAGTTCATGTTACCAATAAAAGTGAAATTGTAAATGTGAAGGAGTTGCAATTATTCCGAAGGCATTCACCTCAACTGTGTACATTTTGTAAACTTGTATTTGGCACAATTGTAAGTCGAAGTCCAGGACAGTGACATTTGTCGTCTTTGTAGACGGGTTCACGTATTACTTTTTAATGTGACGTTGTCTTGATGAAAAGAATTTGATCATTCATTTTGGTGTTGGAGCTTTATCCAAAGAAGAGCGGAATACTTAAATTTAAATGCCCAAATGTTTGTTAAGCTTATGAGACATAATTGCGGGATCATCAGTCCCTAAATTAACAGACTACTTATGAACTAACTTATACTAAAGACAACACAAACAACCATGCTCTAGGGAGGATTCTAATCTCCGACGCGGGAGGCCGCGGAAATCCTTAAGTATTCGTTCCAAGTGTGTGACATGTATATAGAAATAATTTTCTGGAACTTCCATGTACGCCAGTCATAAGAAACACGAAGAACATTCGTGAAATAGTAAACACAAAGAAATAAATCTTCCTTTCCAGTGGCATGATTTGAACGGATCGCCAACACATCAATTTGCCACGTTATCCACTGCACTGCGCGTTCTCTCATAACACACGCGACAATATTCCGACAAGAGAAATGCCAGCTTTGTCCTGCGCTCCAAACAGGTGTCCCAACCTGAGTGTCAGAGCCACAGTGCTGCCCGCAAGAGCTAAGCTTCCCCAAAGGTTTCTCTCCGCTACCTGTAAGGTTGGCTACAGGGACTACTTTTGAACAGCGGAAGCACACTGCGGTGCCGTGCCCAGCGAACAGACATGCACCGCCATCCGGTTGCGGAGCTTCGAAGTATCCAACAGTCTAGGACGGAAGTTACCGCCGTATTAGGAAAGTGTGTCTTTGGGGACCGTCCGCGTCTGTTTCAATGATGGACGAGTGGAAGCATCCGGTACACTTCAGTTTACAGTGAGGTAAGCTTGGCAGTTTGGCCCCTGCTATAATTTTAGTATTACGACTTCATGGCTAGCTACATTGTCTCTCATTCAACCACTCCCCGCTCTCTCTAGGGACTGCAAAATGTATCTTTATAAAATGTGGTTATTTCTTGACTATTGTTAGTAATTCCTTGTCCTACAGCAAGGTGGTTTCGTGGCAAAATAGACTTATTTGTGAAATAATATTAACATGCAACAGGGCTACCTCAAATTCGACGGGTGCCGGCCGCGGTGGCCGAGGAGACTGAGGCGCTTCAGTCACGGTCTGCACGGCCACTACGGTCGGGGGTTCGAATCCCCCCTCGGGCATGGATATTTGTGCCGTCCTTAGTTGTAGGTAGTTCATAAGTAGTTTATAAGTTTAGGGACTGATAACCCCGTAGTTAAGTCCCTTAAGCTTAACAAACATTTGAACATTTTTTTCAAATTCGACATATCCACAATTCTGCCTATTTGTTCTGTAACTTTCCTACTGTCCTCCTTTCAATTAATGAATCTTCATGTCGAGCCCGGTGGTCTTGGGGTAAAGTGCTTGACTGGAAACCGAAGGGTCGCGGGTTCTAAACCCGGTCGGACGTCGGAAATTTCAGTCTGAACTTTAACCCATTCTTCACCTCTCAACGGCCGGCCGCGGTGGCCCAGAGGAGACTGAGGCGCTCCAGTCACGGTCTGCACGGCCACTACGGTCGGGGCTTCGAATCCCCCCTCGGGCATGGATATTTGTGCCGTCGTAGTTCGTAAGTAGTTCATAAGTAGTTTGTAAGTTTAGGGACTGATGACCCCGTAGTTGAGTCCCATTGACTTTACAAACATTTGAACACCTCTCAACGATGTGAGGAGTCGCCAGAAACGACACGTGTTTCGGATTCCACGTTAAGCTGTAGGTCTCCTTTCCCTTGTTGGATAACTGGGGTAGGCTAGGCTCACGCAAGTCGCCGAAGTGGCGTCCAATTGAAAGACTTGCACCAGACCAATGAGCCACACGAAATTATTATTATAATGAATCTTCATAAGGCGACGAAATACCTACCAAGAGAAGAAGTCCAACGCCTTTACGGTACAAGGACAGCAGATAAGCAGGTGAGCGTAACTTCCTGTCTGAGAGGAAAGGCGATAGGCAGTAACCCTTCTTGCTTAATCTTCTTCAGAAAACCTCCACCAGTTACAGACATTGGCGACCGTGACAGGGCGTTGCTCTGATTTATGGCACAGCCGTGCATTGTATGCCCTCAAAAGATCTGTGTGTTGCAAAGGCTCTGAGGTAAAAATGGTGTGAGTGGTATCTGAGCCGAAGAGGTGGCACTGAAGAGCGTGTTGGCTGCACCAAACCAGTGTACAGAATTTTGACCCCACACAATGACATGAGAAGGTTGTCGGCCTGACATACAGCAGACTCGCCAGCTGTCGGCGTGACGCGGTAAGGTGCGCGCGCAGCCGCACTGCAGCTGCAGCTTCCGGATGTTGGGCAACGCGTGACGTCACGCGGTGAGCTCCAGATGGCCTGCTGAGGGCGCCAGACGCCCGCCAGACGAGCGCCCAGCCGGAAGCCCCCCCCCACCCCCTCCCAGCACCTGCGCGGGAGAGGCGCGTCGTCACGGCCAGTGACGTCACGGCCTGGCCGCGCGCCACGCGCCTATTTCTGCGCGGCCGGCGGCGGCCCGCGTTACGTCATCGACAGACGGCGGGCGCCAGCGCGTGGGAGGCGGGAGCAGGCGTCTCGGCCGACCGCGCCCTGCCTCTGCACTTGTCTGCATCTCCAGAAATGAGAAGCGCTTAAAATACTGGCGTAATGTAGGCGCCGGCCGCGGTGGCCGAGGGGCCTAAGGCGTTCCAGTCACGGTCTGCACGGCCACTACGGTCGGGTGTTCGAATCCCCCCTCGGGCATGGATATTTGTGCCGTCCTAGTTCGTAAGTAGTTCATAAGTAGTTTGTAAGTTTAGGGACTGATGACCCCGTAGTTAAGTTCCATAGACTATACAAACATTTGAACATTTTTGTAAGGTAGGCGCCTATATCTCGGTGCGACGAGTGTTACGCTACGCAACCCTAAAGCCGTCCTCACACGGGACGTGTTGTCCCAACGTGGCACAGGCCAGACGTGCTGTCCACCTATACCCCATTCACCGAAAGGAGAGACGTACTGTAAACAGGGCAAGGCGCGTGACCGCAGCGCTGCCCTCTAGGGTGTATAAGGCAGGGGCGCTCAGTCAGCGTGACCGTCTGCGTCGCAGGTATGAGCTCGTTAGTGCGCGTTGTACAGCGGGATCTCTGAAGTTCATACCCGAAGTAACGTCTGGGAAGATGACACCATAGTCCTCAAATGTTCAAATGTTTGTACAGCTTGTGAGACTTAACTACGGCGTCATCAGCACCTAAACTTACAAACTACCTATGAACTAACTAAGACTAAGGACGGCGCAAATATCCATGCCCGAGGGGGCATTCGAACCCCCGACCGTAGTGGCCGTGCAGATCGTGTCTGGAGCGCCTCAGTCCCCTCGGCCACCGCGGCCGGCACCATAGTCGTCAAAACAAGCATTTCTGTTCGGATTATCCGCCGGAAGCAAGGGCCCATCAGGTAAAGGGAAACGCCTGGTTATCGCACACAATGGCAGCTAAAAAAAAAAAAATGTTTAAATGTTTGTATATAGTTTGTGGGACAACTACGGGGTCATCAGTCCCTAAACTTACAAACAACTTTACGAACTAGAACGGCACAATTATCCAAGCCCGATGGGGGATTCGAACCCCCGACCGTAGTGGCCGTGCAGACCGTGACTGGAGCGCCTCAGTCCCCTCGGCCACCGCACAATGGCAGCAAAACAGCGTTTGTTGAAGGATGTTTGTGGACTTTCGAATCCAAGAGAAGTGGAGGTTATCATGAGGAGATGTGCGCCGAAATCTTCGAGAAGTGGTTTCAAGATGTTCTTTTTCGGCTTCAGGAGAACGCAGTTACTGTTCTTGATAACGAGCCGTACCATTATTGTAGAAAAGAAAATGTTCTCAAAGCTAATTCCAATAAGCACGAAATATGAGAATGGCTAAAATCTAGAAATATCTATTTTGAACACAGTATGTTGAAGAAAGAACTTTTAGGTATAAATAACTATCACAGAACAGGACACAAAGTATACACGATAGATGAAATGGCGAAGAATGCAGGGAAAACAGTTCTTAAAATTCCCCCATACCACTGTGAATTACATGCCATCAGTTAGTGGGGGCTAGAATCAAGGGCTATGTTGCAGCGAAATACAAATCATACAAAATGCCGGAAGTTAAAGACCTGCTAGAAGAAGCAATAAGAACAGATACTGCAGAAGATTGGAACAAGTGCGTCCTCCACGTGGTAGAAAAAAGTTGAAATTCAAATGTGGAAATTAGACTGAATTATAGAGGAAAGAGAGGAGCGGTTTGTTATATACCTCAATGAAATCAGTTGAAGTTCGACAGAGTGAACCTTGTTTCGTTGTCCATTAACATTATTATTTCACATATTGTTATTAAAAGTTGAGTTTGTTTGAACGGAACATTTTGTTAACAACCTGAATGAAAATAAATCTACTTCCACAGAAAGAACTCAGTTTCATCGTACTTTTACAATTATTGTAACTGGCTTTGAATCTTCAATGTCGTCTGTGGGTTTTTTTTCGTTATATTGTTGCCAGGGTTTCTCAGGGTCCTCTGTGACGTCAGCTCAGCAGCCAGCCAACGCCGCCAGCTGCAAAGCGTGCGCCAAGGATTTTGCACACCCCTACGTATCACGTGAACAACGAATGCTTTCGCTGGAAACGAGCGTAGTCGAACACGTGACACTGTTTATGTTTCGTCCCAGCTGTCGGTGAATAGACTATAGCTACAGCACGCTCTAAAACGACCTGCTACATCCCACGGAAAGTGTTGCTCATCGTGATCTGCTTTGCGACCGCAGCGCTCTCCAGCGCCCGTTGCGGGCTGGCGCATTCATCATTATGTTTACAAAGATGGATGTGCGTAAAATTACACGGTATCTCCGTTAGCGATCGTAAAAAAAAAGGCAGTACTCTTACAGAAATTGTATTACTTTTTTCTTCAAGAAGCACAAAGACGGCACACTTATCTGAAAGCGGCTGAGAATAACAACTAAATTTACGATAAATTCACTTTTGGTAAAAATTCTTTAAAAAAATTGTCGATGGATAAATAAATCATTTGCACCAGCTCTAATTGTACTGCTCTTATATTCCCAATTTCCACGTTGTAGATATTATGCATTTTCGGAGATAATATGTTCTGACCAGTACATTTCAATTGTCATAGACGCGGAACAACGCCTCAGCTCAACCGTGTTCGTTGTGATAATGTTTGCTTTTAGTATTGTACGTAAACACAGTTCCTCCTACATTGCATCTGCTGCCGTAACCACGCGATAGCCATGTTCGCACTGTATGCACTGTGAAACTGAACTATTCTAACACTGTACTGAATTGCAACGCAATTCAAACACCGTGCGGAAGACCGAGTGGCCTAGAACGAAAAACTCAACAAATTCTCTCGTGAACAAAGTTCGTAATTGTTTCTAATAAATAACGTCGAATACCGAGTATAATAATTGCATTAAATAATCAAATAAGATACATAAACCGTAATTAAACCAAATCGTTAAAAATATCTGGAGAGTGTAGATGCAAACTTGTCAATGATATCTCTTTTCCTCCGTAGCTCGTGATGCTAGCCACCATGCTAATATGTCGGCTTAAAAAGAAATAACAACGAATATCGAATATTATACTTCTGTTTGCAAGAAAGAACCAGAAACGTTGAGAAAACAAAAAAGAAAAAAAGAAAAATATTTAGGCAGTGCACAGGAGCGAATTTGTGTAGTTTCCTCTGTTTCACAGTCCACGACGTTACCAACTACGCTATTCTTACTCTACACCAGGCGTTTCAGTATTTAGGTACACTACTGTTCTAAAACATGTTGTCATATGTTATTTCTGAATAACATAGCATCACAAAGACGCTTCTTTGATACAGTGCGTTACACCGTAGCAAAGGAACGATATTCTTTCACATTATACAAATTATAACAGTGACGCACGTTAAATACTAGAACCTTTAAAGCTATGAAAATGTTGTTTCCGATAATTTATTGCAACAACTCATGTCTAAAATGACGCCTTTTCAAAGGTTCTACAGTATTCTGACGCTTTCAAAGAAGACACGAAATACGAAACTCCGTTTGCAATATGGCGGTTCAAAAGCTCTGCTTGTCACGTGGAAACCACGTTCCACTCCAAGAAGAAAAAATCTAACATGCTGGATCCTTCATTCCACGCTTCGAAGGGTAGTGGAACATGGTATTCCACGCTGCAAGGGCACCACTTCATCCTTCACGTGCGTTTCCACGTCCCGTGAGAGGACGGCTTTAAGACAGGGTCCACACATTGGAACCAACGTTGGCGCCATCAGTCCATTGTATGGATCGCTGAAAAAAGCATTGGAACCAAGATTGGCACTCGAGTCCGAACGAACATGATCTGTGGCCGAAACTGAACCCGCAACAGAATATCGGCACCTTTTCCACTGTCAACCGATCCGTAACCGAAAACTACGGAATTAAGTTAAAATTTCTGTATATTTACATACTAGTTTTTCCAAAAAACGAAGTAAGTTAGACAATAAGTAAACTGAACTCGGTACAGTAGAGTTTTGATATTTCGAGTCTTGGAATTATGAGTTCCCCATAAATACGAGCGTCATAAAACAAAACAACTGCAGGTACATTCTTTCTTCACAGATAAAGGCAATGCACCATTATAACGCGAAGTAAATAGTGAAAAACTTTAAAACATTTAGGCTGCGAATGTAAATTTTTACACATGTATTCTTTTCAAGGTATGTTTTCTTCTTTTTCACAGATAACTGGCTATGTGTATGTTGTTGTTATGGTCTTCAGTCCGCAGACTGGTTTGATGCAACTCTCCACGCTACCCTGTCCTGTGCAAGTCTCTTCATCTGAAAATACGTTCGGCAACCTACATCCTTTTGAATATGCTTACTGAATTCCTCCCTCGGTCTCCCTCTACGATTTTTACCCCACACGCTTCCTTCTAATGCTAAGTTGACAATTCCTTGATGTCTCAGAATGTGTCCCACCAATCTAGTCCTTCTCTTAGTCAGGATATGCCAGAAACTCATTTTCTCCCCGATTCGGTTAAGCACCTCCTCATTAGTTTCGTGATCTACCCATCTGATTTTCATCATTGCTACCACAAATTCAACAGTCCTGCGTAAATTCTTATAGGAAGATAGTCTTTCTTCGTTAGGTACACAACAAACATGCCAAATAGATACTAAGAAATGTCAGAGCCTCGACATGACTTCCACAGTACAGAAAGTAATCATTTCTTTGCTTCCATGAGTAACCTTCAGAATTTTGTTCTTGAGAGCGCTAGCTACTAACGCTATGATTGTTTCCAGAATGTATTTACGCAAACTGCAAAAGAAAAAATGTGTACCACAAGACCAATGTTTCCTAAACTCGTATTAATTGTTAAAAAAGTTCCTTGCTTTCAAGGAAATTCATTAATAAATCCGTACAGCGTAACAATATGATAACCCGTTCCGGTACGTACAATATTGTACAAATAAAATTGTTAATTCGATTAATATGGAAATTCCCCACAGAGATGATAAATTATTATTCAAAAGATATAGATTGGCTTGCCAGTACTTACCTTTTTGCTGTACTGCCAATAGTTATACTCAGAAAAAAAGGAGGAAAATAACGAGCTTTTGAAACTGTGTTCCTTCATCGGGTGGAGAGAAGGGAGAAAAAAGGAAAAAAAAAAAAAAAAAAAAAGGAAAGGGAATGGAAGGGAAATGTAATTCACGACCTAGGTCATGAGGATGGTTTTAGCATTGTGGAAGTCAGAGATATATTGTCAGTAACCGTTGGCTCCTTTCCGTCAATCTGGACAAGTCCCAGGCAATCATTATAGATCGTACCACCCCTTCCTTCCGTCTCCCCGATATCTACCTTATCCCCCATAACCGTCCCATCCACCACATCCCCACCCTCAAATACCTCGGCCTAACCCTTGATCGCTCCCTATCCTTGACCCCACACCTCCGCACAAAAAGCTCTCTCCCGCCTCAAATTCCTTACTGGATGGACGTGGGGGTCTTAAACCCTCCACCATCCAGTACACCTACCTCTCTCTTATGCGTCCCGTCCTCTGCAGTTTCCATCCCGCCTTGATTTCCGCCCCTCCCTTCCTTTTACAAAACTCTCCAAATCCTTGGAAGCCACGCCCTTCTGTATGACCTTATCCCGTTTCCCTATCTCCTCCAATATCTCGAACAAATCCAGATCCTGTACACCAACCCCGTGTTGTACCCCATCCTCACCGTTCTCAGTACTCCGCCACGCCTCTACCACTGCATCCCTCCCTCCCTTCACCATCACACTCTCCACATCCTCTCCCAGGGTAACTTCCGCCACCTCCCCCTCCCAGATGACGCCCTCCGCCCTAAAATATACCCATCCTACCAACCCTGATCCCCTCTCGTGGATGAAGAGCCCCTCTCCCCTCCCCCTCACTGCTTAGTTCTCACTCTTCCTGCCCCAGAGCACAGGTTACTCTGTGCCCAGAGTCCCTCCCCTCTTCTCTGTCCTCTCTCCTTCACCCTCGCCTTCGCTTGCCACCCTCCCCCTCCCTACACTGTGGGGTCGTGCGCCATCAGTTTTAACAGTGCTTCGTCCAGTGTTGTGTACTAAGTGCGTCAGTGTGGTTTTCTATCTGCGTCCGCCACTCCCAGACAATTGTTGCAAACGTTATGTTTTACACACTGAGTGCTCTTCGTCTTTGTTTTGATGTTATCATGCATGTTTTTAACGTCACCATGCCTCATTGTTTTAACTGACTACCTATTTTTAGTCATATGTCAACACTGCAATTTCTTCAAGTTTTGTTGCCTTATCTATGTTTTAAATCTCCATTGTTTTAACCCCATTTCATGTTTTAAGTCCTCATGCTCATGTCTCATGTTCTTTCGACTGAATAGCAGCACTTAATGCTGTTGGCAGCGTACTGGCATGTATATGTTAATGTGAAATAACAATAAAGAAAAGAAAGTATATTGAAAATGATGCCAAAGATCGCTTTGTTGTAACACCTGCATACAAAGTTTTTCACAAAATGTCTTACTTGGCTAATTTATACACACAGCATTTTCATAGACTAATTTTATACAGTTTGTTACTAAGTGAATCAAGATAGTGTTTTCTGTTTGTTATGCTCAAATATTGGCCCGCTATTAAGCATAACAAACGTAAACACTATATTGACTCACTTAGTAAAAATTCTATCAAATTAGCCTACCTTATGTAAATGGTACGTATATAAATTAGTCAAATAAACCCATTTGTTAAAAAAAAGTATGCAGATGTTCTTTTCTTCTTCTTTGTATTTTTATAGAGGCATCTGAAAATAACAGCTAGCCTGCTGAAACTAGTTATATGCCAATAAAAAATAACAACAAAGCGATTTTTAGTATCGTTTTCAGTATCAAAGCACATCGCGCCCTGGAGATAGGCACACTATTATAAAAGTAACATGACAAACAATTTGCAATGTAAAATTAAAATACTGCCTTGCATAACACAAACATTATTGCAACATTCTCGCTTTTTAGTAAAGCTTAAAGGTCATTCTTCCTCAATCACTGTAACTATTCCGTATTAGAATCTATAGAACGTGTAAAATACGCGAAACAATAAAGTGCGTATTTAACTCTTAGGTGCGAACTGCCCTGTTTATAAAACGAATCCAACAAACTCAATCTTCAGAGAATGCGCACTTATATTTGAATAGCATCGTATGTTATGCAGTATACTTCTACCAAATTAAGAAGAAAAACTTTGAGCCTATTTGGAACCCCCAATATGGAAAAAATATTTACCTAGGGCAAGTCTCGAACCAGCACCATCCCACAGCAGTTCAACTATCCGCGACGTTACTGCCTTCGCTCCGCCAGGTCAGCCCCATTAAACACCTCCATTGTAGATACGGGATGTGTTGAATATAATACTCGTCGATATGTCGGTTACTCACCTTAATTACAACAAATCATATAAAGAAATATTCGTTTTGACGGAACTTAAGTGCGCCGTTGCGCTGAAACTGCAGAGTTCCGTAATACGAAGTCGTTTCTAGTCATTTATCCAATAAATAGTACCAATAATGCCCGGTTTTCGTGAGATCCTCAATTTACTTTCATTTGCTTTGAAATGGCATATATTGATAAGACCGAAGTTACATATATAAAACTTATCAAATACGAGTTTCTACTAACGGCCGGTAGGGCTTCGTCTCTCTACCGAAAAGAGCTACCCTCCTCCTCAAGATAGCTACGTGTACGTCGGTGGCGTACTCCCATCTTACTGGTGAATGTTTGCTTGATGAGAATTTCTGGCATGCTTCATACTGCCCCACATGTAGGGAAATCCTCGGAAACGTGCGGTTCGCACACTGTGATGTCAGAAATACGGCACGTTCGCCACACTCGTTCAGATACAGGCTCCGTGTGCCGACGACTTTTACCTATGGTTCTCAGAATCGCTGAAGGTGAGAGAATATCTTTTTCAGGAACACACAAAAATAAATAAATAAATCTCTGTCCCATTCTGCTCAACACTGGCTGCACCCGGCCTCTTGTTGCTGTGACTTGTTATACGTTAAATCTGCAAAGTGTGGACAGATCATCAAAAAGCCTTGTGGATTATATGTTTTAAAAATGCATTGAATTTATTCAACCAAATTTGTCACTGACGCACATTCTGGAATATAGGCCGTGTTTTACTGGGTAGCGGTAAGCGAGAAGCTCTATCTTAACGATGAAATGTTTTAAATAAGCTACAGAAAATTCAAGTCACTCTCTATTACAATTTCGGGCATGTGTAACGTCGAGCAGAAATGTCGCTAACAATTACTAGAGCCTCGTAAAATGTTTTTATTCAAATTCAAAGTTATAATTAGATTTTATTTTCTGAAATAACATTAAATTATTAACCACAGACATTTAAAATACTTTTCTAAACTCTTGATTCCCGTAAATAATTAATGATTCTTTCACGAAATGGCTGCTCAGGCATCATTATGTGAAATGAGAAACAGATGGTCATTTTTCAGCACTTAGTTTATGGTATCTTTATTATTTCATATAGAGGGAGAGAAATCAAGAGTACACAAAATTATGTTTCATACTGGTAATGTGAGATAAAATTACGTTCATCGTTAATCACAATAAAATAAGCTTAAGCTTGCAGAACAGGAGAAGGGCTAGCCAGAGAAAAAGATAATTCTTTTTTCTGTCATGCAAAACTGCCACAAAACTTACTTAACACACATTCTCTGACCTATTAGAAAACATCTATGAAATATCAAAACATTTGTCTTTCAATACGGAATAATATTCAAGTGTTTGTTAAGTTATGGCACCTAACTGTAGTGGTCATCGGTCCCTAAACTTACAACCTACTTAAATTAACTTATTATAAGAACCACACACACACACACACACACACACACACACACACACACACACACACACACACAGCCCGCCGCGGTGGCCGAGGGGACTGAGGCGCTCCAGTCACGGTCTACACGGCCACTACGGTCGGGGGTCCGAATCCCCCCTCGGGCATGGATATTTGTGCCGTCCTTAGGATTAGCTAGTTCATAAGTAGTTTGTATGTTTAGGGACTGATGACCCCGTAGTTAGCCCCATAAGCTATACAAACATTTGAACATTTTTTGAACACACACACACACACACACACACACACACACTCACCAATGCCCGAGAAAGGACTCGAACCTCCGATGTGGAATAATGGCGAGCACCGTATCAAAGCGCCTTAGAGCGCCCGGCTATTCCGCTGCGGCAATACAGAATATATCTACTTTTTCGTGTATCACGTACATTTACACTCAGGCATTTTATTCCATATGAAATACTGTTACTATATCAACGAATCATTAAAAAACTTTAATATGTTCAGTGGTGTTCTACTGTACCCTCACAAGCTCGCTTTTTGTGTTTGTTCTTGTATTTGACTAAAAATGTCATTGTAGGAAGTACGTATTGTTTGACCTCTTACTGTATGTCATGTAGTGGCTATTTTCAAAGTATACTAACAAAAATATTTCGGTATATAAAGTGACATTTAGACTTCTAAATGTTTTGTTATTGTGGCTGTTCACAGATTAATTGCAGAGCTGTGCTATGGAAAATAAAGTCACGGCACAGTGTTCTCAAAAGGTCAAATAATAATGTTACGTTCCAGGCTTTAATGTAGTATTTTCCCAGAATCGTGTTTCGTTGATATGTAATGAAGTAAACAGAGGCGGGGTATTTCTCCGCGAGGTGTTAATGCCTGAGGAAACAACGCGCCCGTTGCTGACCCCTGTGGAGGCGGCAACCGGGACAACAGCACTGTAAATTGGGCTGCAGGAACGTAGGCTTGCTTTCACATCAAAGACAGTCAACTAAATATTTTTGATCAGGTCCTATTTCAGGTTCTTGTTTATGTTTCTAATATTATTTGAACAAAATATATAACCGCTTTGGGAAATCATCTTTGCACACTTGCTGTTAACGGTTATATTTGTTATATTCTTCAGGGTCGCTAAAACGGCAACGGCTCTCGTTATTTATGCATTTAATAAGGTTAAAGTGGTTTCTCGGCGTTAATTTTGGTCACATTAAGTCTGGAGACGGATTTGTGTGTGTTTGTTTCTCTTTGTTGCTAATTAATGTTCTGGTAGTGGTAACAAATCGACGTAAGAAGTCTTTTTGCTGAGAACTATAACGTCATTTACAGTGATTATATGATTTTACTTCATTTGTTTGTACGCAGATAGAATCTAGTTCACATGAGGTCATGTGTTACTGCATATAGATTCCACTAGAGTTTTCGGTAGCCTATCTCAGCTTCAGGTGAATAACGTATGTCGGCGGATTTTTCTTACTGATAATCTCGGAGAACTAACTGCCTCCTTTCTCTGCGACCCACCATTATTCTCCTACCAGAGGCAATACGGTTATGAATCGTGTTTTGCATACGGGCTATTCCATTTCAAATAAGACAGCAGGAAACCTTGCATTTTTTGTGGGGTTTCACTTTTCTGTCATGGAAGACAAACTCGCAGCAGTGATATGCAAACGCTATTTTTTTTTAGTTCGGAAAATATTCAAAGAAAAATATTCAAATAAATTAGAAAATATAGGTGCTATTGTGTAGATAGTTGTATTTATATTTTATATTAGACTTGGAATTTCAGGTACTTTTCATCATTTGTCATCTTTTATCTATAAAATGAGTCATACTGTTCACCATTTGATTTAAAAACAGTATCGGTAAACAGTTTTATGGTGTCTTTAATAGAGAGCTGTAGGAAAAATAAAATCTATCCAGAAACTGCACCAAATTTGCCGGCTTCGCCACACCGTATCACGCCGGCTGCACTGCACCGTGTTGTATGCAACCAGTCAGTCATTACGCCCGTTGTTTTGTATCCAACTGTCAGGCGTCTTCTGTTGTTGAGTGGCGGACGTCAGTATTAACTTGTACGTGCAGCGCGATCTTACGTATTTATTATTTAATTATTTTTTCCAAGTTGAATATGCAATCCATAATACTTGAAACTGAAATGAACGTGTAATAAAAAGAAGTTCAAGCCTATGTAAGATTAATCTTTATGAAAAATGCATTTATTTTGTTTTTATGTAACGATGTAAAGAAAATAATTGAAATGATCGGTTTTTGGAACATGATGAAGTTTAGATGTAAGGAGGATCATAATTATATTATTGTACGTTTTGTGTACTTGTGATACATGTTTGTTGTTAAATTCAGTAAGAGTGTAATGCAGGAATTTGACCATACCCCTTGAAAGTCTAGAAAGTAACGATGGTTTTGTTTTAAAATTATGGTTTTAATGAAAAGATGTAATGCAGACTTGAAAGATATTGACAAAATTGTAAGATATTGTTTAACTTATGTTTTTCTTAAGTGATTATGGATTTCAGTTAAATAAAGGATGATACTTCAAACTTACTTCATATTTGTGTCGACTAGTCATTCACAATGAATGAATAGTTGCCATGTTATTGTTATATACCTACATGAACTTCAGATATTCGGATTCAAAGTGATTCGTAGTTCACTGAAATCCGTTATGAGGTTCTTGAGTTACACAGCACACAAAGTGACACTTTAGGCAAATATCGCAAACTTCACAGAATTTTATTTTGAAAAATAGTAATTGTTCAAGGAATAAATTCATTACAGTTGTTTTCTTTTTCATCAATTGCCACATGTAGAAGTGATTATTTAAAAAAAAATACGGTGTCAATTTTGTTTGTTTGTTGTAAATCAAAGGGACTAAGTTGGTCACCAGTCCCTACGCTAAGAAATTACTTAATACTGTATAGGACAAAACTTTTTTCTGAAAATTTCAAAGGTAATATTTTTATTGCATCCCATGCGACTTGTATATGCATGTAATATACTCAGAATTATTTTATGTTAATTTAACTTGAAAGTGAAAGGAAGAAATAGGTGGCTGATGTACGGACCACTATCTATTTTGGGTGAGGCTTAGACTAACATCCTTCACCACCGAGCTGTTATCAACAAACAAAAAAATCGCAGTGATGTGTTTTGCGGCCCACTTTAGATTTGTAGTTTTATAAGTTTTTGCAAATATTTTGGACCAAAATAATAATCTAAATAAAAAAATTAATTAATAAGAGTGTCTAAAACCCTTTTAGGAAAAAGAAGTTTAGGTAGTGGCGGGTTCCGAACCACCTACCTTTAGCGTCAGTCCAACGCCTTGCCCAGTATGCTACGGCTATCAATCAAAAGATGGGTCCTTTAATGTCATACTATTAATGGCCGTTATTAACTGATGCTAATATGGCATTTTAGACAGTAGATTATCATTTATCGTACGAAGAACGATGTGTTTTTGTTAGTTCTTCAGTGGGCCATTGCTTTGAAATGACAACGTGTAAGTTACAATAAGAATATCATCAAATACGCTACGCAAGATGGCCTTTGCCAGAGAGAGTTCTGGGCGAGGAATTTCACGTGACATCTCCGAACGGCTGGTATTCGTTAATTCAATTAAGGGTGTCAAATCTCCGCTATTTTAGCAAATATGTCTCAAACGATACGACATATGAAAAAAACACAAGGGAGATAAGTTGTAGAGAAATTTCTCCTTTACAAATTCGATTATTCAATTTTCGTGTCAGATGAATAGTTAAGCCGTCATTTTCATTTAAATTTAGAGCTGTCAAAAGAAGATCGCAAAGGCCCAGTTTTAGTGTTACTACCGTAACCTAAATTGGGCCAATATTTTATAGTCACCTGTTATACTCGAAGGCATATCATTTGCATAAAATAAGAAACAGCGTTGGTCCCAAAACAGACTCCTAGGGCACATAAGAAAGAGCAGTGGTCCCAAAACAGATCCCCGGGGCACCCCACACTTTACTGTGCCCCATTGTGATTGTACGTCATAGCCATTTTCAAAACTGCCGAGAATTACCTTCTCTGTCTCTTATTAAAATAACAGGTGAACGAGTTGTGAGCCACTCCTCGTATTTTTTTACTACATATAGATTCCACAACATATTCTGCCGCGTATCTTAACTGCAGGTAAAGAACTTACATCTACGGATTTTTCGCCCTAATAATGTCGGCGAACTAACTGCCTCCCTTCTGTGCGACCCACCATCGATATCGTAGGAGAGGCAATAAGGCTACGGTCCGTATTTTGTGCACAGCCGCAGGCAGCCGTGCTGCTTGGCCGCGTGTAGCGGCTGCCCGCCACCCATTCACTTACATTAGCCTCGTATAATTGGGCGGCGCGTTATGCCTACGATTTACGAGTGGAGCCACCGCGCTGCTGCGTCTGATTTAGAGCTGACGCGCAGGGGCGGGTGGGCGCCGTTTGGACGGTAGTGCGGTGCCGGCGTCATTACGGGGCAGAATAACCGTGGCCGCCCGCGTGGCACTGCCCTCGGACGCTGTTATTCTCAGCAGTCATATTTTACGTTCCTCTGGCAGCGGACGCGTTGACTTGCGCTCATTTCTGAGACGCCCCGCAGCAGCTGTTGATGCCATGTCTCAAACGTAACACCGACGAGGGCATCCCGAGATCTGGCTATCTGGTCTGAACACCACCGTCGCGACATCAGTCACTTAAAGCAATAAACACTTCAAAGCGCGCCCCCCCGACAACTGCCTCCCATTCTTAACTTCACAAAGATTTCTATCTTATTAACGCAGTCCCCGTTAGTTTATTATGATCTTTTTTCATTCTTTCTTTTATCTGTTCCTTCCCGAGTCATCAGTCTTGAGACTGGTCTGACGTGACTCCCACGAATCATTCTCCTACGCCATACAGAGCTTCCAACCATTACGATTTAATCGTAATCGTTACAAAAATTGTTTAAAATTACGAGTTTACGATTGAGTGGTTCGAATTCCGATTTACAGTTATAAGTAACAAATCCGTATCATTTGTTTTGCGTCGTGAAAACTCGGTTCCTTTAGAGTTCGTTCGTGTGATGGTATCGACAAGAATAAACTGGTTATGATCAACACCTTCTAGCACGTTCTTGTGGAAATCACCAGTACTGACAGTAACTTCTACTAACTCGAAAACAGAGTAATATATGTTACGGGATGAATCAATAAAAGCGCGCCATTGTGGAATCTAGCAGCAGCCAATGAAAATGCGGCATGTCACTTGACTCTCAGCTGGGCCCCTCCACTGGAAAAATCATGAAGTGTGTGGACAGTAATGAACAACGCTCATAATAAATGTTTAAATGTTTGTATAGCTTATGGGACTTAACTACGGGGTCATCAGTCCCTAAACTTACAAACTACTTATGAACTAGCTACGACCAAGGACGGCACAAATATCCATGCCTAGGGGGGATTCGAACCCCCGACCGTAGTGGCCGTGCACACCGTGACTGGAGCGCCTCAGTCCCCTCGGCCACCGCGGCCGGCACGCTCATAATATATCCAAGTTCGTAAATCTGCGTTCAGATTTTGTTTTCGTTTTGTTTCTTATTGCATCGTATCTATCGATACAGCGATTTCGCGTGTGTGGTGTGTTGTGTCGGAGACTGTGATGAACATTTCTTATTTGTAAAAGAGAATAAATTTTAAGAATTTCGACCAACTCCTTGCACTTCAACATACAGTTAGTGGAAAAAAAAAAAAAAAAAAAAAAAAAAAAAAACGATTTCTTTGTAAAGAGCCGTCTGTTAACATTTACTGTAAAACAGTCGAGTGATGCCAAGAAAGGGACTAGGTTGTACAATTCAAGTTTGAAGAGTTCCACTGCCACTTCACATTCTCTCTCCCCAGTGCTGGAACTTTCACGAACATTTAAAAAAAAAAAAAAGTATTTCATTAGGCCGAGTAACATACAGCAAGAGTAGGACCTAGATGGAGACATCAAAATTTGAACATTTTTATTTCTTAACCTGCACACTCGCCGAAATATTTTAACCTGCACTCTTACTGTAAGCTTTGATTTTGCGTTACGCTTGTGTTTATTTGCAACTATTATGAGTACATTCTTTCGTATTAATCTGGAAACCACAAAATCGAAGATGTTCGGTTGTGAGGAACAAACTAATTAGTTATTAAGTTTCCAAGGCCCCCCCCCCCGCCTTACCACCAATACAGTAACACACATTCATACTGTACACGTCAGAATGATGTAGTAATATGCAGACCCTATCTCATCGGCAGTTACAGAAACTGTTTTCACAGTTACTTATTCCCCTTGGACCCCTTCCTACACCCCCACCCACTTTTTTCTCCGTTTATACATGCTAGGTCGCAATATTATTTGCCATATTCAAAAGTTGGAACCATTGCATCCATTTCAGAGTGAAACGTACACATGATAGATGGAAAGTCTCTATCTCATTTCTTTGGCTACGCGATGGCAGTCATTGGTTCACGCTGTAACACGTTTCACCAGTAGTAGTCGTGACCTGGATTCAGACGAGTGAAGATATGCATATATTTACCAGCAGAGGCGAAATATTGTATTCCTGTGTTACACAATTTTTTGTTACAATTATTGATATCATGTCTGTTCTTTCAGACATGTCCGAAATAACAGACACCATATAAATCATTGTAAACTATGACACCAACAAACAATTGACAATTTCAATGCGGACGTATTCAAACGCTCGATCCCTTGCGGGGATACAGTACAGACTGCGAGCTAGAGGAATCAATGGGCAGGGGGTTGCAAGTTGAGAATTGGGGTTGGGATATAGTGTGCCTGGATAGCCTAATTGATTATGGCGACCGCTGGCCCGAAGTGGTAAATGCGGGTTCGAATCCCGGTCCAATTTTTTTTTTTTTTTTTTTTTTTTTTAATTTCGTCTTTGAATTTATTTCAACGCCCCGAAACGGTTGAAATGTTTCAATATTTCGTATTCGTACAATTTTTATTGTATATAGAGAGGCTCTACGAAGGAAATGAACTTAGAGGCAATATTGTAGGAAGAGGAGAAGTAGATGAGGATGCAATAGGAGATACTATACTGAGAGATGTATTGGTGACAGAGCACTGAAAGACCTTACTCGAAACAAGGCCCCTGGAGTAGATGACATTCCCTCAGAGTTACTGAAGTCTCCGGGTGAACCAGCCATGACATAACTGTTTCATGTGGTGTGTAAGATGTATGGGACAGACGAAGTACCCTCAGACTTTAAGAAAAATGTTATAATCCCCATTCCAACGAAAGCAGGTACAGACAGGTGTGAAAACAGCAGAACCATCAGTTTAATAAGTCATGGTTGCAGGATATTAACACTAACAATTTACAGAAGGATGGAAAAGGTGGTAGAAGCTGACCTCGGGGAGATCAGTTTGGGTTCAGGAGAAATCTAAGAACACGGGAGGCAATACTCACTTGACGGCTTATCCTAGAAGATAGATTATGAAAAGGCAAAACTACATATCTAACCTTAGTAGATTTGGAGTAGGCTTTGACAATGTTGATTGGAATCAACTTTTTCAAGTTCTGAAACAAGCAGGAGTAGGGGGTGTAAGGTTATTTAGAACTTGTACAAAAACCAGACAGCGGTTTTCAGAGTTGAAGGGCATGAAAGGGATGCAGTGGTTGGGACGGGAGTAAGACGAATTTGTAGCATTTCTCCAATGTTATTCAGTTTGTACATTGAGCAAGGTGACGAAACAATAAAGGAGGTAGATGAGTTTTCTTACTTGGGCAGTAAAATAACAAATGATGGTCGCAGTAAAGAGGATATAAAATGCAATGGGTAGAAAAGCGTTCTTGAAAAAGAGAAATTTGTTAACATTGAATATTGATTTAAGCCCAAGGAAGTCCTTTCTGAAGGTATTTGTGTGGAGTGTTGCCTTATATGGGAGTGAAACCTGCAAACAGAAATTTGCCCCCTTTCCCGAATTCATCGCTGTTTCCGAGGGAGTCGTTATTCGTTCGATACAGTTTTAACCAGAAAATTATCACAATATACAATTTAGAGAATAAACTTTTTAAATCATTTACACCGTTCGATTGAGAATTTTTTTCTGAGTCTATGTACTTAGCTCGACATTTTTGAAATACTATATACTTAAAGGTAAAGCAGTAAACAATCCGAAGATTGGTGTGAACACCACAGTGCTTTATTTGGTATGGTCCTCTTTGGAAGTGGTATGCCGTTGTTGTCTTCCGACCTTCCAACTAACTTACCCAGCCAGGTACTAACGAACTTACAGTTTAACGTGGATTCCGAATAACGGCTCTGCTCTACATTTTTCACGTCATTAAAGTTGCTAGAGGTGAAATAAGTCAACAGTTACAGATAAAAACGCTGGGACTTGGCGGGGATCTAACCCGCTCCATTTGGATTAATAATCTGGCATTCTACCACTGTGCTATCAAGTCAGTATACTCATCAGTACACAGTTATCCATTACGATTTAGAAAGTTCGTATGGAGCAGCTTTGCTGTTTCAGGCCTACTTCTGATCTGTTTGGCAGCTTGTGCACATTGACTTACAAATTAACATTAAATGAGTGTCTATACTAACACCTGTAATTTGCTTAAAAATTCGTTAGCAAAGACTATGCTTCGTAATTGCTTCCCCCTTAATCAGATTTCAACGCGTGCATCTGCTGTCATCAATGGTTTCAAGAGCAAAGTTTACATCACAGAGGTTGATTCATATTGATAAATTCCCCATCTTACTGTATTTTGCCGAAAAAATGCAATATGCGCTGGAGGCTAAAGGTTCGAAAATAACGAAGATTTGCAGGCACCTCTTCACCTAGATTTCTAAAAAATAGTTCCGTAATGCCGAAATTAGCATTCTCCATATTCAGTACTCCAGTCTTCTTCCTATTCCTTCGACTCCAACTTCCTTTGAAAGGAAAGGGATTTGACTATATTCCTGACTTCGAATGGAACGGACTACGGGTTTTAAAACCAACCCAAACGAATATTTCATGCAAAGTTTGCAGGAGATGAATGACAGAGTTCAGCGGCGCACGGTTACGGGAGGTGACTATTTCGATGGACAGTAAGGTCCCACTATAGTAGTTATGGGAGATACCAGCGATGTACTGAGAGATCCTATGAACAAAATGTTCAAATGGATGAACCAAGTTGCTATGGTCCCTAGACTTACAAGCTACTTAAACTTACTTACACTAAGGACAACTCAAACACCCATGCCCGAGGGTAGACTCGAGCCTACGACGGGAACGGAAGCCCAGTCCGTAGCAAGATGCCTTAGACCTTCGGCCATTCCGCTCGATTTCCATGAACAATTACTTATGTACTTGCATAAATACAGTGTAACAACTTTCAACTACTGTCAATTACTTCCGAATACTGTTCGTAGCAAATTAATAATAAACTCAGTTAGAATTTAGGCGGTAGCAGTTCTTTTCACACTGCAATTCCATATTTATTAAGAAATATTGAAACATAGTTTGTTGATTAAAATATTTTTTTTTCATGTTCTTATTTACCAGTGCTGTCAGAAATCAGTAGTCAGTTTTTAACACAGCATGGTCGTGGCGGAGGTGATATGCTGTTTGCTTTCCTCTCCGTAGAGAATGACATACTGCGTTCTGACAGCTAGAAACGCTCTAGTCCAGTACACAGTAATCTGGTATTGCGAACGCTGGTGTTTTGTTCAGCAGGTGGCATAACACAAGGGAACAATTCTAATACGCCACACTAATGTTGCAGCTGATTGCCTCTTTTACAAAGTAAATGGTGTGCTCATTGCAGTTACTTGGAATAAATGAAACAATCAAGTACGGCTGAGCAACAAAGCCTGATGGTAACAATGTCTGTTTCTGGGATTCATATAAACAGAGCAAGAAAATTACATTCTCTACTTTAAAGCTTTATTCGTTAATACTTCCATTTACTTGATGTTCTATCCCGTTTGCGCCATCCATTGTACTGCGGTTGGCTGTAAAATAATGAAGTTTCATCTTAATGGATTGATAAGTAAGTATTCATTGTCTTTATGCTGGTGAATTGAGAAAAACTGAACACAGAGCTTTTTTTAACTTTAAAAATTCAACATTCATGTAACTAAGCAATGAGAGTACATATCCAGGCATGAATGTCGTAGTTAAGTCCCATAGAAAAAAAAATGAATGTCGTTTCCGAATACACAGATAGATACATGAATGCAAACTAATATCCCTTACAGATTTATTTTCCTTAGGGTAGTTTCATATCTAACATTCTAATGCATGAAGTTATTTTCTGCTTGTTACAGGTACGTTCAAATTCAGCTGCTGAAGCTTCAGATTTGAAGACTACTGCCGTTAAGGTATTGTCTCATTTTTATTATTAATGATAATAACAGTCAACAAGTAGAAAGTTAGTTCGATTTGTTGCACAATATTGCAGTTTTTGAAATTGGATGCTCTCTGATTTCCTTATCGCTCAAACCTATGTTTCTTTATGTTATATTTGAAACGGCTGTGGCTGCACTACAAAGACACACCATACATTTCTATTCTTTCACCGATTCAGCGATTAGCTAGATGCTGTATACAAAAGTAATGTACTTGAAAAATATTGTGTAAATATTGCATCTGGATTTATGCATTAATACCATGCGGCATCTATTCATTGATATTCCATTTGTTAGTATAGTTCGCACCTAGAAAAGTGACTTATTAACTATGTAACAAGTCTCAATCGACTGTTGTCACAGACATTTCCTCATGTTTTACTTACCGTGTAATGCCCGATTTCATATATCAACCATGTCGGAGTACAGTAGGTAAACCATCCCGCGTTTGCCTTCGGTAATACGATGTATGTTCTCAAAGTTCCGTTTAGTTGTATAAAACAAACGTGTACAGATACAGAAAAAATATTTATTGTAGAAAAATCTACAACTGTTTCCTACTTCTCTACATAGCTTCCTAAATTTTATAGGCACTTGACAGGTCGGCTGCGGTGGCCGAGGGGACTGAGGCGCTCCAGTCACGGTCTGCACGGCCACTACGGTCGGGGGTTCGAATCTCCCCTCGGGCATGGATATTTGTGCCGTCCTTAGTGTAAGCTAGTTCATAAGTAGTTTGTAAGCTTAGGGACTGATGACCCCTTAGTTAAGTCCCATAAGTTCTACAAACATTGGAACATTTTTGAGCACTTGACATAGCGTGGCACGCGTTTTTGTGTGCCTTCTTCATAGAAGGTCGCCTGTGTAGTTAACTACGTGGTAACATATTCATTCAGCTCGTGTTTATTGTTGACGTGTTGACCACCAAGGACAGATTTTAGGTGTAAGAAGAGATTAAAGTCGCTAGGAGCGAGGCCCGTCTGTACGGAGGATGATCAAACACGTCCCAGTGAAATTCCTTTAAGAGTTGTTTGGTCACATTCGCCGCGTGAGGTCGGGCATTAGCGTGGAAAAAAAAGAAAAAAACAACAGCTTTTGACAGTAATTCTCGGCGCTTGTTCTGTATTGCGCTGTGCAATTTCTTAATGGTTTTGCAATCACCATGTGCATTGATTATTTGGTCTAATTGTAAGAAATCAGTCAAAATGCTTCATCTGTCCCAGAAAAGGGTGCACATGACTTTTCGAGGTGCCAAGATTTTCTTAGGCTTAACATTCGTTGGGATGAAGTTTCGTCTCCGGGGTGTCGTACGATACCCAAGTTTCATCCCCAGTGAATATCCGAGAAAGAAAGCCATCGCCTTCTTCATTCTAGAGTCTCAAAAACTGAAGTGCACTGACCATCTCTTGTCTTTTGTGTTGTTGAGTAAGAATTTTGGGTACCGAAGGTGAGCAAAGATTTCGAAATTTCAGTTTTTCGGTAACAATTTCATAAAGTAGTGATCGTGAGATTTGCGGAACTTCCATAGCAAGGACACAATCTTGTGGTTGTGCTTAATCTTCTCTTCAGTAGTGTGAACCAGACCGCGAGTAACCACAGACGGGCATCCATTTCGTTCTTCATTGTGCACTTGATCACGTCCTTCATTGGACAGTCTGATCAAACACGTCCCAGTGAAATTCCCGTAAGAGTTGTTTGGTCACATTCGCCATGCGAGATCGGGCATTACCGTGAAAAGAAACAACACCTTTTTACAGTAATCCTCGGCGGTAGTTCTGCATTGGAAAAAAAAATGGTGCACGTGACTTTTCGAGATGTCTTTCCCTTAATTATACTTCTGGGCGTAGGTGTCAGAAATGTTGTGCTTCCACCTCTCGAATAAATTTGCAATTAAATTTCTCAGTGTTCATTTTGAAGGAAATATACTACGTCATATACAGCCTAAGGCCTAAATACTTAGGGGTCACTCTGGACCGAACTGTTTCACATAAGGAACACCTTACCAATGTAACTGCCAAGCTGAAGACCAGGAACGACCTCTTAAATGAACTCTGTGGTACTGGCTGGAGATCTTCAGCAGACACACTAAGAACTGTAGCCCTTCCCTTGGTTTACTCATCTCCAGAGAATTGTGCGCCGGTATTTATAAACATCACCCATACACAGAAAGTTAACACGCAGTTGAGCGGAACCGTGCGAATTATTAGCGTTAGCGTATGAAGTACACCCACCCACTGGCTGTCCATCCTGAGCCACGTCCCATCTACTGACGCTGGACGGAAGAAGGCCAAGACCCTACTAGAAGAAAAGTTTGACGTCCATCTTTCCTGGAACCAAAACTGGCAACAACAATGCACCGAACCATATCAAAGCCTATCGTGTATCATTCAAAAACCACCAGGATTCGATCAACCATGTGCCGTGTGGACAGTCCTCAACCGTATCCACAATGAACACGTTGTGCGGATGCGCTCCATAAGTGGGGAGCAGTCCATTCACGGGAATAAGATTGTGGTGCTGACAAACAAATTAAACATTCAATTACCGAATGCCTAAACCACACACATCGTGGCGTTTTTAGTGATTTCTTGACGGCCACACTTGTTGTTGATGGGTGTTTAAAGGGGACTGGGTTATCAGTCGGGATGCCGTACAATACAGGGTGAATAACCTAACAATTGCACCACAAATACTGCAAAAATGGAAAGTTCGATTGATGTGCGGTTTTCACAGAATGGATTGGTAGTCAAGGACTCATATTGTTAGTCAATAACAGATTCTAAACTTACCTAGAAACTGTATTTTTATGCAAACAAACAATTTCTCAAATGGAACAATGGTTGTTTCTATCATGCACTGAAATTTTTGACACCAGCTGTGTACAAAGAATTTTTAATGACTTTTTTATCACGCTTAGTTTGGCAGCTACAATCATTCAAAGTTTTGGGGGTGGAGACTATGACAGCATAGCTGACTGGCTGGAGATCATGAGACAGACGCTATCGCAGCTTCCGCCGCCGAAACTTTGAATGGTTGTAGCTGACAAACTAAACGTGATAAAAATGTAATTCAAAATTCTTTCTACACAGCTGGTTTCAAAATTTCCAGTGCTTGTAAAAACAGTTATTGCGCCAATTTAAATACTCTGATTGCATAAAAAAATTCACTTTCTAAGTAATATTACAATCTGTTTGTTGCTAAATATACGAGACTCTGACTACAATTCATTCTGTGAAAACCGCACATCAATCGCACTTTCCGTTTCCGCAATATTTGTGGGGCAAGTGTTAGGTGATTCACCATGTATATTGAGAACTTAAATGTTTGTGTCTATTTAATGATTTGTTCTATATCAATGTCTGTAAGTGTTATATAATTTCATGTATGTGAACCCACAGAATTGTAATTTGTCATATCCTAAACAAATGAAATATCCTTAATTATATATACAGGGTGTCCCACTATACGTTTCCACCGAAAATATCTCAGGAAGTATAATAGGTATTGGAAAACTGCTTTCGCGGTCATGAACGTACTGCAAGAGCTTATGAAGCTAAGCACTATGAGGCAGCCTGAAAATCAAATAAATATTATTTTCAACACTTGTGATTTTTTAAATATTATTTATTACTCATTCAGTAGCATGTAAAATTGTAGCACGAAAATTGTGTTGGATGCATTGCAATAAATCAATTAGATCCGGAGAAAATGCAAAGCGTCTGATATACTCGAATCGAACTGCTAACGCATTTTCCGAGACTCAGCCGTGAGTCTCACTTGTCTCTGGACGCGCTACCTGCGCGTGTATATCAAACGTCAAATTCGCTTCTCATTTTCTCCTGATCTAATTGACTTATTGCGATACATCCAACACCATTCTCTTTTCTGATTTTACATGCTATTGATTGCGTAAGAAATAATATTTTTAAAAAATCACAACTGTTGAAAATAATATATATATTTACTTTTTAGGCTGTCTGGTAGATACGCTTTCCTTTACATCTATGTTACGACGTATCTCGTATTACATGAAAATAATTTATATTGAATAATGACAGTGACGAGCGATGTGTACACGCTACAGAGCCAATATCAGTTAAATTAAATAATTTAAATTACTATCAAACCCACCTTCATTAAAATATTACAAAATTAATTCATAATAAAAAATATTGTAACCAATCATAGTCTTAATTATAAGCTGCACCTTGACCTGAAATAAACTATAATAAATAAATAAATAAATAATAAAAAGAAAACAAGAAAATTATTACTCCAAAAAGATTTTCTGATAACGGAGATATACAAACAAATAAATTAAGCAAAGTAAATCGTGTACTATCAATTATGAGATAGGTTCTTCTGAATGGAATAAAATACTGCCAAATTCTTAGTGCTCACTTTCATAAGCCCTTGCCGTACGTTCATGACCACGAAAGTCGTTTTCCAATGTCTGTTGCAGTTCCGGAGATACTTTCGATGAAAAATTGAGTGAGACAACCTGTATATTAAGTAACTAGGCATATAAGCTTAGATAGTAGAAGGGATCGGTTGATAGGATACTCCCATCGGCAAATAGTCGGAGGCACGAGGCGAGAGTGAGATTTGTGTGAGAACTATACAGACACACCAAGCATTGACTACAGGAATCAGCTTCTGATATATGTAAGCTGCATTAGCGGTGGAGAGACTGAGAGGCGTACACAGCGTTGAGCGAAAAATTAGCACCCAGGTGCGATCTCCTTGTGGTGAAAAATCTGTTTCCGAGAACCAATAGGTAATATGTTTTGTAAGTAACAATGCCTCTCTGGGTTAATCGGTGAAGGTATTAATACAAAATGCTTAAAACTCAGAAAAATTATAGTGCAATCTTTCTAACCTCAGTGGCAGTATGAAGAAAAATATCATCATTACGTTTCATAGCAAAAAAAGCTGTGGGAACATTCGTTGCTTTCCGTGAATAAAATGACAATGAAATACATAATTAGTAGTTAACACGGTGTAATTCACGATGCAAAATCTGCATTTAATTACGAGAGAGAGAGAGAGAGAGAGAGAGAGAGAGAGAGAGAGAGAGAGAGAGAGAGCAAATCCTTTTTTTAGTGACTCTTGGAGTTGAACGTTCCAAAATGTATTTTTAAATCTATGAGACTTAACTACTCTGGTCATCACTTCCTAGGCTTACAAACTACTTAAACTAACTTAAGCTAAGGACAACAGATACACCCATGCCCGAGTGAGGACTCGAATGTCCGACGGCAAGCAGCGGCAAGCTCCGCACCTATGCGCCGCGGAACGCTCGGAGACTCCGCGCGGCGATGAACGTTCGTTAACGAAATAAAAGTGGAACTAATTCATTAACCCAGTTCCTCGGCACCGTGGGAGAAGTTACAACAGCGAGCAGAATACCGAAACAGGTCGTTAAGCTAATTGACGAGGTGGTGGAACGGCGCAGGGTGCGTACAAGTAACACCGGGAAACTCGGGGGTGTACACGCAGCTGGTCGCGGTGGCCGAGGGGACTTAGGCGCCCCAGTCGCGGTCTGCACAGCCACTACGGTCGGGGGTTCGAATCCCTCTCGGGTATGGATATTTGTGCCGTCCTTAGAATTAACTAGTTCATAAGTAGTTTGTAAGTGTAGGGACTGATGACCCCGTAGTTAAGTCCCATAAGCTATACAAACATTTGAACATTTTTTGGTGTGCATGCGGCGGACTGACAGTGAATGAAGGCACCGAACTAACATAGCGACTGGTTTGATCGTGAAGCTGTTCATTCGTAGAATCTATGTAAACCCACCTGATTTACTGTGTATTTGCTTGTAATTATCTCTCTTTTGGCCGGAGCATATCCAGAATCAATTAATGGCAGTTTCTGTGAGGAAAACTGCTGCACTGTTTAACATTTCACTTGCGACAGTATTACCCGTAATGACAACGTGCACAAAACGAGGTAAGATACCGTTGGCGGAGAGGAATAGAGACGACAACGACCGACGAGTATTAAGATCGAATGTGGCCACAAAAATAAAACTGCCACAGCAAAAGTGACAGCGGAACTCAACACCCACTTTTGTAAAACTGGTCATATAAGAACCGTACGGTTGGAGCAAAAAGTTGGTGAAAGCGATGAAGTTGCTAAACCCTTAACGCAAAGTTGTGAGGAAGTGGAGCTATGAACATAAAACATTGACACTTATTGACTGGAAATATGCCGTAAGGTCCGATGAATCAACTTTTATGTTGCTCCCTACAAAAAACCGGAGTTACGTATGGAAAAACCCCCAATAAGAAGTCATATTGAAAGGAAACCGATTCAGCTGTATGGTACTCTTTTATTCAACCAACTAGTTTCCTGACACTAGAACCACATCTTCAGGGTTATATGTATACAAAGAGGAGCTAATGGCACTAACAGTCACGTTATGGTAATTTACATTAGGGCTATAGGTAATAAAACTGTAGGTGAAAAGTACGCATAGATTATTTCATGTTTTCTCGGTGTCTCTAGACGACGCAACATTCTCTGATCCTGTTCCATAAATCGTTAAATAAATTGGATTGCTCAAATTGAAACGCCGTGGAAAGGGTAAATAAGAGAAAATTGAGCTTACATATTGGTGGCGTTGCGCTGGGGCCGCTCGTCGAAAATTATGTGGTGCTCGCGAGTGAGCTGGAGCGAAAATCAAAACGAGCGTGAGGCGGTTAGCGCTTTGAAACAAGTATTGTAGCAAAGAAGGTTGAGTTGCTTCTTTACATACCACAAAAATTGTTTTTATGGACAGAGTGAACTTACATCGCTATTTTACATCGTTAAATAAGGAGCCGCGTTTTAAATAATATTGTAATGAAAGATAGATTTTTTGAACATACGTTTTAGTCAGGTAATAAAATGATAGCATATGAATTACATCTTACATTACCATATCAAAATGGTTCTGAATTTAAATAGTGCTTAAGTAGGCTGTCTATGGCATCCTACGTGATGAATACATGCCTTATGTATTATTGTTTCAAAAATAAAAATTTGCTAAGATGTGGCGATGTTGTTGAGTGTGTAAATTGAGAGACGCTTCTAACATCTTACTATTTCAATCTCTTCTAGAATATTAAGGCCATATCCCTCTCTTTCTCTTTGGAGAATTTTTAAATTATTTTGTAAATTTGTAAAGGGGCGCCCTTTCTCCTGTAGATGTTTGCTTAATGCAGACTTGGAGTTAGCAAAATTCATGTGATCTTTAAATCTTGTGCGGAAACTTCTGCCTGTTTGTCCCATGTATCTCATGGGAAAGTTGCCCCATAACAAGCTTCTACTATCAACCACGCAGGACTCGGATGGCGAACCAGAGGCATGAGATGCATTAGTGCCAAGCGACCAAATAATTTGGGCGCGGCATCAATTTCAGGAATTTACCTGCTTAACTGAAACGCTGATTTGCTCTTCTACATTTAAAGATACAGTACCACAGTTCCCCGTCAAAGGGGCATCAGTGCCGCTTTAATGCGGCCAGTTGCACGTGATGGACAGATTTAGTTGGAATATTAAGCCCGTTTTACACGATCGACTCGTGAAAGTTTACCACTCCAAGTGCGTGCGCCTTTCGTGCCTGAGTGTAAATCAGCCGAGTGTGGAGTTCTAATTTTTCGAGTGGGCCGCATACTGCGCATGCTCAGAAACAAGTAACAGTTGTGCTCTCTGCTAAAATCGGAAGTTAACCTATTGTGTTCGAGCGCATTCTTATTACAGAAATGCTTTCGGATGTTTGATTTGTTTTTATAGATTTTAGGACCATCTTATGCAACTGCAAATTAGTCTACTTGAGACCAGATGCGTTTCGCTTTGTTCTAAAGGATATCCAGTAGTTAGCAATTTTTATGTTCTCCTTTTCATGTGTGATTTGTAGCACATTGCTACTGGCCATCACTGATTATATTTACACTATTTACACTTTATACAGTTACACGTCTTACGAAAGTTTTTGGAAAATAACCACTTCTGTGGCCTGACAGGTTATGTATGTATAGCAATTTCTGTGACCTGCCAGGCCACAGAAATGGCTATTTTTCAAAAACGTCTTACAAGTCTAAATACTGTAAATGTAATCAGTGACAGGAAGTGGCAATGTGCAACAAATCATACATGAAGAGGACAACATAAAAATTTTTGACCACTGAAAATGCTTCAGAATAAAGCGAAACGCGTCTGGTCTAAAGTTGACTAATTGTATAACGGCAACTGCGGTAAAGGAGGCCAAAAACACAAAGAAGAATTATGTCTTTGATTTGTGTTTTTATCACACCGAAAAAGTTGCACCAGAGCCTAATATTGTTTTTCTACAAATTTTCTCTATAAAAGAGTCGAAATATTTGCAAGCACGAAAAATTTTCGTTTTACGAGGAAAAAGCCTACACTATGCATTTACTCGAGCGTAAATATACAAACGTGTTTCACCAAAAATTATATCAACAAGAGAGTCAGAAATATTGGATGAGAAAATTATTTTCGATGTTATTTTGACCGTTAACAAGAAAACAAGATAAAAAATCTAAAGTGAATAGTCGTTTTTTTTACTGAATTTTCGATATTTTTTCATGTGTTCGCAGTATAAATTTACTTCAACAAACAAATGCGTGCATTTTCAAAAGTTTAAATGACACTTTCGTATTATTTACGTTCTAATTCAAATGTTTGTAATCCTATGGGACCAAACTACGTTGGTCATCAGTCCCTTGTCTTACAAACTAAATAATTTAAACTAACCTAAGGACAACACACACATCCATGCCCGAGAGAGAATTCGAACCTCCGACGCAGGAGGCCGCGCGATCCGTAACCTGGCGCTCCAGACCGATCGGCTACTCCCGCACGGCATTTATCTTCTCATATGTGTACTAAATTTGCAGCATGACATTTGAGGAGAAAATCAACTATGAATTAACCTTTCGTCATTAATAAACTCAATTATTCGTGTCCTGATCCTATGTGGAAAGTGCCCTCATAACCTCACTTCTGCATTGAGCCGAAACTACATAGTAGACGGCTCTACAGTTTTGGTGTTTACGTCTAAACGAAAACTACTACTCGAGATAGGTGAGAAGCATTATGAAAATATCACGCCAGGGGCGCTGCAGTAGACCCCCTCGTCTCGAGTAGTCAACTGAGACAAGGAAGTTCGTCGTATAAAAGGGGCTTCAGATCACTCAAGACTGGGCCGGTGCGGGAAGTGGAGTGGAGGAGTTACGAAACGAACTGCAGTTTGCGACGACTCCGACCCTTCACACGGACAATTCCAGAACGTATTTGACATTGGAATAACCACCACATTTCAACATGAAAATCTGGATAAAGCACGTTAAGCAAATTAATTGTCCGCATTTTGTTTTGCTAGTCGTACAAAAGATAGGGTGCAGGTCGAGTTGTTGGTTGAACCCGGCATTACGTGGCTCAAAATGAATTGGAAGACTGGACGTGCCCCAACGTTAGGCTTCTTCACATATACAGGGTCAGCAGGGCCATATGTTGGATATTTGTCTGGAGTAGTAAAGTAGTAAAAATATTCTATTGTAAAGTCAGTCGAATGAGAATTTTCTCGAGACAGTAACGGTATTTTCATAACCTTTGTTATTTTCTTGTGATGAGCGCTAAAGCTAAGTCTCATTTCTCTCTCTCCCCCTTATATATATATATATATATATATATATATATATATATATATATATATATATATATATATATATATTTTTACTTATTTTTTTTATTTTAGAAATCGGTCTCGGGGTAATGGTCAAATCTTCTCATTGTATTAGATTCTTCAATTTTGTACACTGCCCATCGGAGGTCCTCGGCCTTCCTCGGCCATGTGTGTGTGTGTGTATCATTAGTTTAAGTTAGATTAAGTAAAGGCAAAGGTCCCAGGTTCGAGTCCCGGTTCCGGCACAGAATTTTAATCTGCCAGGAAGTTTCATATCAGTGCACACTCCGCTGCAGAGTGAAAGTTTCATTCTAGATTAAGTAGTTTGTAAACCTAAGGACTGATAACCACAAATGGTAAGTCCCAAAGATTTACAAACATTTGAACCATTAGTTGTTAATTAATTCGTTAAGCCGACAAATTTCGGTCGTAAACCATCATCATGAATAAAAAGATTTTGAAACAGGAATATGCCACCATGGCGCTAGTTCTACGTTGAATGAAATCGGTCATGAAATAGAAAAGTAACAATTCTGCGATCTGGACTATTTTAACCATTGTTGTAAGATCGCTGTTTCTCCATCATGCTTTCTGAAATTATACATACAATAATGACTGATACTGTGTAGGGATGCGTCAAAAATCTGAATATGTAGTACATAAGAGCTGAAAGTAGGTCATAGAGGTACACAGCTGCAGGCTGGTGAGACTAGCATGGATGAAGTTCTTACATTGGGAAAGTATGCTGCATCAGTGGAGAGAGCGGAATCACCCTCTATCACGGCCGATAGCTTCTTTTTATTTTTTATCCCTGTTGCATTGTATTTCGATGTTTCATACAAGGTGTGTCACGACAAACGTATCATCCGTTTCTTACGTCTAACAGTCGGCGCGATGGCTGTGTTGTCATCTGCACTCCGGTGATTCACACGAAAAAGTTTCCTATGTAATTATTGTCGCACGATGGGAATTAGCAGACTTTGAACGCGGAATGGTGAGCTAGAAAATGTTCAAATGTCTGTAAATCTATCGGACCAAACTGCGTGGTCATCAGTTCGTAGCTTACAAACTACTTAAACCTAGGTAAACTAACCTACGGACAACACACACACCCATGCCTCATGGAGGATTCGAAACTCCACGGCGAGCAACCGCATGCTCCGCAGCGAGACGCTTTAGACCGCTCGGCTACTCCACCGCGGCGGTGAGCTAGACGCGTAGGACATTCCATTTCCGAAATTGTTTGGTAATTCAGTATAAAGAGAGGCACAGTGTCAAGAGAGAACATCAAATCTAAAGCATTCCCTCTCGCTACGGACGACGTAGTGGTCTACAGCCTGTACTTAATGACCGACAGCAACGGCTTTTTTAGTATCTGTTCGTATCATTGCATATTGTCTTTAGCTACCATATTTACTGAACTGTGGCAGTTCTTTCTATGTAACTCTTCATGAGAATGTTACTTCCAGCCTTAAACCTTTCTGCCTGACATTACTTAACCCAGATACTGTGGAATTAATTTTGGTTTTAATTTTATTTCAATAGGTAGAAAAACGTTATAAGTGAGTTTTTTTCACAAACACACGATTAGTTTTGGAATATTACCCATCTTTCTGGAAGGATGTCAAAATGAATGTTGTAGAACTTTCATCTGATGAATCATTGTTATTAAAACACTGTTTAGATGAAATATATGCATAAAATGTCGCAAAAATTAAAGAATATTCAAGAAATACCAACCTAACTAAGAGGAAATCTTCAATATCTTTTGCACAAACCTCAATTTTGCAGCCATATCCTACGACTTTGTAATCAACAAAACAAACCGACATTTATCTGATATGGAAGCAGGAGATTCAAAGAAATAAAATACGACACTGTGCGCGATTTCCTTCTGGAAGGACGTCAGCGCTATCTGGGTTAAAAGTACCAGTAGGTTTTCACTCTCATTATTTTCTTATAGTTCAGTGTCGTGATCTGAGAGTCTGTCGGGACATATCAGTACCTCTGCTATACGGTTTCACTTCTTTGGCAACCAGAGCTTGAATTGTTTTTCGCGCGCCGCTGTGAAAACAGAAGATTGTGTGTGTTTCTTTCCACGCTGTTGCGTGGCTTTGTGCGCCATTTATTGAAACTTCCGTTGGGTTTTCCAATGGTGGTACATACCCTCTTTGTTTTTTTGATAATAGTTTGAAGCATTACATTACAAGCAAGTGAGAATAAGTGGGAATTATAAAGTGAACTCATTAGTACCGTCAGGGTGTGCAAACACATTTGTGGCTATAACGCGTTACATCTCTAAAGTTGTTCAGTCCACTTTCTATCACGCAGATGGACGAAAACCGGAAAACTGGTGGCTATTTTCGACCTCTGACTGATGCATAGATGAGGCAATTTTGTATGAGGACTTTCCCTCTGATATTTCGGAAGATACTGACATGGAGGGACAATAAAGTACTGTATTTTTCATCAAACTTCTATGCCACTGAACAGAGCGTAGTGTCGAGAAAGCAGTAAGATGGGACTAGAATGACTGTACCATGTCCAGTTATCGTATGCGATTACAATAAAAACATAGGTGTAGTGGAAGATACAGACAGATTACGATGAATTTACGGTCTTGACAGGCAATCAAAGAAATGGTGGGGGGGGGGGGGGAAGAGGCAATTCAAATTGATTTTGTCAATGTTTTTGTCATTTTCAGTGATTCACATGGGGCACTACCAATGCTGAAATTCTGGCTTGCTGTGGCACTAGGGCTAATGAATGAGCAGCAAGGGCCAAATCTCACATTCACAGTGTAGTGCATGTAAAGTGTATTTGTGCTGCATTGACAAAAAGAACTGTTTCAAATGTTCAAATGTTTGTAGAGCCTATTGCAATTAATTACGGGGTCATCAATCCCTGAAGTTACAAACTAATTATGAACTAGCTAATACTAAGAATGGCACAAATATCCATGCTCGAGGGGGGATTCTAACCCCCGACCGTAGTGGTCGTGCAGAACGTGACTGGCGCGCCGTAGACCACTCGGCCACCGTGGCCGGCAAGAACTGTTTCTTACAATTTCATGAGATATCACTATATATATATATATATATATATATATATATATATATATATATATATATATATATATATCACTTACTGTCAAAAGGTTGCTCTAGAAGCAAAATTGAATGTGAAATTTACAGAAAAGAACACGAATATACTATTTTTTTGATAATTAATTTTCTGATGTATATGTGTTTAATTTTTATGTAGATAAGTTAAAAATTTTACAAATTGGATCATTTTTCTGTGCGTGTTGTGATTCTGTCCATGGAGTCTGAAAATGTTCAAATGTTTCTAAATCTGTCGGACCAAACTGCGTGGTCATCAGTCCGTAGCTTACAAACTACGTAAACCTAGGTAAACTAACCTAAGGACAACACACACACCCTTGCCCCAGGGAGGATTCGAACATCCACGGCGAGCAACCGCGCACTCCGCTCGGCTACTCCACCGCGGTCATGGAGTCTGACGGTACATCTGAGTACCGGCAGTGAAAACAGTTGAAAATAATAAAATAAAATTTTACAAAAAAAAAAAAAAAAAAAAAAAAAAAAAAAAAAAAAAAAAAAAAATCGTAGTGCCTTTTGAGGACACAACAGCATAAATTCTACAAAGAAAATGTAAGAAAGTAAATTTTTTATTATGTCAAGAAACAAAGGGTTAATTTGGGGTCACCATTGATACAAACAGCACAGCATTCTGCGTGAGAAGATTGTTCAGCAGAGCTGGTAGCTGCGTAGGCCGCCGCAGTGGCGCAGCTACATGTTCCAGACGGCCCATTCTGGCTGATGCGCGGGTGCTCTGTGCACCGATGTGCCACTCCAGCCCGCCCCGCCCCCTGCAGATGGATGTGTTGTGTATGCAACACGCCGATGGTGGCGAGCCCTCGTCTCGTTATTGAGCGCCGCCTAGCGAACCGCAGCAATTTGTCAGCGTCACCAGGGCCGCGAGGAAAGAATGCCCTGTCCGCCGGATAATGCATCGAAACGCGGCCGCCGGCCCCCGATAGAAGCGCGCAATCCATTCAGCGGAGCGCCCGGTAACCAGAGGGCCGGATTACTCGAGCGCTCACTAGATTCCGCCGCTCTCCTCTCCCTTTTTTTTTACAGCGATACTGCAACACAATGGAAGGTTACGCAACCAGATAGAGTGGTTGTAAGTGAATGAAACTACATATTATGCAAGGCCATGTGACTTTATTGAACTGATTACAGTACAGCATGAATGGGGTCTTTGTCAGTTACAGGTGGAACGTTGGCACTAGTTGTGTAGAATGTCGCACCCCGTCTGCCGGCAATGCATGTCTTCATGCGGTACGGAATGGTGTCAAATAGCGTTTAAATTTTCTCCTGAGGCTCGTTTGTCCACTGTCGTTGCAGGTGTCATTCCAGATTCTGCGGGATGTTACTGGGGCGGCTAGTGTCGTCCCATATGTGTTAGATGAGGAAGGCTCCTTCATAGTGCGTAAAACTTATGCGATTGTTTGGAATTTTTCAATCCATTCGTAGACACTGACACTCCGTTTTCCAAACAGTGTTCCCGTAATGTACCGGAAGTCTTCGACGAATTTCGGACCATGATACGCCTTCGGACACACACACACACACACACAACAGCGAATCTGATTGATGCGCTTTATTGGTGCAAAGCGGCTGCGGAAGTGTTAACGAAACCAACATAGCAGCTTGAAAATTGCCGAAATATAAAAACAAGTAAACGAAGCACGTGTCATCAACGTAAAACAACAGTGCTACCACAATAAACAAAAATATAACTAAATTACTGATAATATTTGACTTATACTCGTATTTATTTTGTTTACACTTCTGGAAAAAGGAATTTCGGCACCATGAATTCGTCAATGAGGCAGAGGGAAAATTTAATGGACATATTTATACAACACACGATCACGCTGATCACGCACGTGATAACAGTCACGAGATCGTACTGAAACGTCGGCACTAGTACTGTTTAAATGTTCAAATGTTTGTAAATCTATCGGACTCCGATGCTAGGATATTAGTCCGTAGCTTACAAACTACTTAAACTAAGGTAAACTAACCTAAGGACAACACACACACACACACACACACACACACACACACACACACACACACACACACACATGCCCAAAGGAGGATTCGAACCTCCGATGCGGGAGGCCTCTCAGTCCGCAACATGGCACTCCAGACCGCTCGGCTGCTCCCGCGTGGATACTAGTACTGTGTGTACCCTCCTTTTGCAGCTGTGCAAGCTGCAATTCTCCCATGGAGACGAGACGATCGTAGACGTGCCGAATGCGGTCGTGTGGAATGGCCTGCCTTGCAATTTTCACCTGGTGCTTCAGTTGGGAAGATTTCGTGCTGGTCGTGCAGACCACGTAAGATGACATTTCATCCGATCCCAAACATACTCAATTGGGGATAGATCTGGGGACTGCGCTGGCCAGAGTAGTTCACGTACGGCTTGAAGAGCACAATTAGTTGGCGCCTGATACATGTGGACGTGCACTGTCCTGTTGGAAAAACACATCTCCTTATTGGTGTGATAGTGTTCGATTAACCAGCGAACACCCAACACCTAACGCCTAGTGACTTTTATCTTTTTCGGCTGTTGAAACAAGGTATTGAAGGACAGCAGTTCGTTCCAATTTAGAACTTCAAAATGCTCTACAGACTTTGTCCGTATATTGTCGGCTACCTTTTATGAAGAGAGTATTGAGTAGCTCGGTTATGATGAATGCTTTAATCTTCATGGTGAAGTAAATGTATTCGTGGTTGATTTCTGGTAAAAATATAATTTAAAAACTGTTCAGATGCTTGTAAATGTAAGGGACTTAACTGTTGTGGTTATCAGTCCCTAAGCTTAAAACTACTTAAACTAACTTGTGCTAAGGACAACACCCCCCCCCATATATATATATATATATATATATATATATATATATATATATATATATATATATATTAACCGCGCGCTCGAAGGCGAGGCGCGTTAGAGGTCTTCGCCACTCCACTGCAGGTAATGTAATTTTTTCATTTATAGTTGTATTTCTGTTATGCTCCATCGGAGGTTGAAAAAAGTAGCCCTCATATTAGATGACATTATTCATGCATAAAGATCGATATAAACTATTTTAGTAATTACATTCCTAAATTACTGTATGGTGACGATTTACAGTGATGAAATATTTTATCAATATTTATTCCCAATTGCGTATTTCTCACATATTCACTGTATAAGGTCTATATGTCCTACCGAACGGTGACATACGAATATTTGTGCCAGACCGGGACTCGAGCTCGGCACAAATTTTCGTACGTCACCGTTTGATAGGACATAATTATGTACCTTATACAATGAAGCTGTGAAAATTTGCTACTGCGAATAAATATTGATAAAATTTAAATTTCTATTCGTAATCCATTTCCTCCGTATTATAAACCACCAGAGTGTAATAAAAATAAAAACCATCCCGTATATTTATGATTATTTATTTATTTATTTATTTTTGCGCACATCCGAGTTAGGTGTAATTTAATGATTCCAAAACAGAAGAAATAAACAAGGAGCAGTTACAAGATATTCCGGGTGAGCATTGCGATGTCTTACGATAGTGCTTATACGTTACAATTTCATGGTAACTAAATGCAGGAACGTCCATAAATCGGTGACGAGAATAATGTGTATGGTACAGATTCGAAACCCGAGGATTGGATTTTCCGGAAGAGAGGTGGTGTTAGCGGTAAAGCACTGACTGTTGACACGGTCGGCCCTCTGTCTGCCCCTGGCCTCGTTCCTTAAAGGGCTCCACCTGTTGCATAGCACTCGGCACCCGGAATCGGAGCGCTAGACAGATGCTGGTCCATTGGTCCATGCGCCTTTTCTTTATGTGCTTAACACTACCTTACAATGTTGCAGCTTTCACAGAGCTTGTGGGAGTGAGCGCATAGACAATATTTTCCTACCTTATTTTCTTGCGATATATAGCGAAAGTCTGCCAAAAGTAGGTCTTAAATGTGGTAGCGAATACTGTATAAGTTTAAATACATATGTTGGAAAACTAAGTCGATTACTGCTATTACAATTTGGCAATAAAATTCGCTACTGACTTTTATTGAAGAAAAAAAATCCAAGCTTGTAGGAGAAGTAAATTAGAAGAATATTAGAATTAGAAGAGACCAATTTACACGTTGTAAGCAGTGTGTAAATAGATCGGTGAAATAGTATCTTGCCAGGGCGCGCAGGATGCAGGATGACATAGATCGAAAGAAAATATTTTTATGTCACATCAGTTCCAGTAGCTACAAAGTTAATTTATTTGCACATTTATATATTTACTATTAATTATTTATTGTTTTGCACACAACCTATCTTCTCCGACTTACAGTGCAGTTTTCAAGTATACCTGATGGTCTTGTTGCCATCTTCCTATCGGTTCTCACCAATAAGACTTGGGCAATACATAACTCGGCTATTAAAAGTTTATGGCTCGTTGTCTCTGTTCATAGGGGTGAGTTATGTATGTCAGCTTCTACGCCCTAAACAGATACCCAATCTGCTTACACAAGATCAATAATTAATCTGTAGTTCAGCCAGTCTATCAATCTGCATATTATGATGTGAAAATATATTTAACAAACATAAATTAAACTTCTGAATGACCAACAAAATAGATTCTAAGATAAAGAAGTAATTCACTGATGAAGTAATTCTTTACAAATGGAGTTTATTACTCTTTTTGGACATGAAATGCGGAGGTGGTCCTACTTTATACATCGTTATATAACCGAATATGTCTCCTACTATTGTTCATGAGAGGCACAATAAGTATCACACGTACTCGAGAGTAATAGTTCCAAATTGTCACTCGTAAATTAGTGTAGTCCATCGAACATTTCAGCTCCTAATTTATCCGCGATTAAATTATTTGTTATAAAGCACAGTTTGTAATCACACGAGTACACGATTGCTGAATTATCACAGTTCCACAGCCCTACTGCCGTCCATAGTTTATCACTTTTCAAGAAGAGACTAAGTTCTGAGGTCACAGTGTTGTAAATTTTACAAGTCCACATATGCCTATCTCTCCAAATCACAAGTTCATAACGCGGCTTCAGACCGCCCAGCGTCACAACCTTTCGCCACCTCGTCCAAGTTGCGAGTCCCTTCCCAAGCGTTTGAAGAGCGTGCTCTCCCTGCTCCCAAAATTGTATCCTTCCGCGCATCCTAACGCCACATCTTTAAAATACAATACTATAAACGGTTGAGTCTGAAGTTCTTTGCTGAGATAGCCATTAAGCATGGCATCTCACTGCTCAAATATAGTTACACAATTAATATTTAATTTATCAGGTCTTTTTATGCAAGTAAATTCAGTTATTGTCCAAAAACACTTATAATTGTTTAAATATAAATTATCTGCTGCATATCTATTATTTTTAGTCGGCCATGAAATATTTAAGAGGCAGTCTACAACATAAAAGAAACGTTACTAACAATAGTATTAAATATAATAAAATACATATATAAATGTATTGCGCTTTGCTGGGTTCATGTTCTGTGTTTCTGTGGTGGAATCTATGTTCTGACACAAGAATATTACTACCTCAACCAAAAGCAGAACATGAGAGTAAAATAAAGTTTATTGAAAGACTACGGAAATAACGTGGCCCGTCTGTTAAGATAGGTAGCGTGGTGCAGTGCTATCAATTTGCTAAACACTACGTATCAATAATTGTAAATATAAGTCTTATAATATTATCATTATTATTATTATAGTACTGAAATTTGTCGGCTTTTTATCTGTAAGGGATATTGAAATTGTAATTACGCCGTTTGATTCTCCCAAGTCTTCTGAATCCATTATATTTGCCGTATGATCATTCCCTGATTTTATATGGATTTTTAGAATAATGTTAGTGACTATAATGTATTTAAGTTGCAATCTGGAATAGCCGCCCTCGCTCACCCAAGCGTTTCCGGTTTCCGAGCACATTAGAGAAACTGGTATCCGATCGGCTGCGGAACCCACAATACTGGCAAAACCCGCCTTTCACATTGAAACAATCAGCTTTCCCCTGCATCTATAATATCACATTGTGAATAATGCAGCTTATTTAATTTACTATTAATAATTTCATATTTCTAAATTACATTTACATATACGTGTATTTGGAGTTGACGACGATATGGTGTCCATGTGCAAGCTACTGTCATATTTTAATTTTTAGTAACACTACTACTACCATTATTATTATTATTATTACTTTTTGTGTTATACGAAATAGTTGTGATAATTGACACCCTTTTAACAGTTGGATTTTAATCTTTAGGAATCACAGGTAGTGTATGTATTTGCATAAATATTATATAGCAAAAATATTTTTGTTTGGTATTTCTGTGATTCCATCCATTTATCTTCTTTCTTAATTGAAAAATAAATAAAATTACTTATTAGGGATCGTGTTGTAGATTTTATTTCATGTAGTATGTCGTTCGGGCAATTTTACATATTTTTGTGTTTCGTATTTCATTCATAACACTCATATTATAAAAAGTTCTTGAGATATTTGATATAAGATTAGTATCGCCTTTACGATGTAATCTGCGTTGTGTCTAGTATTTTAAGATGTATGGGTACAAACTTAATAGACTGCTTTCGTCTTCTCTCGTATTTTCTTCGAATATAACGACTTCTTCTTCTGTTTTTGCGACGTCAAATATCGAAGTAAAGGTTTGTTCATTGTATACTTAATGTGGCGTACAAAATATGTCAACAAATTATTAAGGCTATACAACGAATAAAACGAACGATCTTAGACGTAAGACAACTGTGAAAGTAGCATTTCGCACGAAAAATAATCTGAAAACACGAATACGATCAGTAAAAACAAAAGTTTTCAAACCCGGAGGTTTACAGAATTTCTTGCGACAACTGTACGAAAATTTACATCGGACAAACAGGAAGAAACAGGAACATTAATTCAAAGAACACACGAGAGCATGTAAAAGCAATCAAGTTTGTACCCCTACAACTTAAAAATGAAGGCAACAAAGCAAAGCAAATGGAAAACGCAGTACTGATTTTTTTTACAGAATATCTAAAGCACTTTGAATAAATTGGAATATAGACACATATGAACAATTTCCTAAATGGCATACCTATTGAAGGAACTGATCTAATGAACTAAAATACAAACCCAGCTTAGAAAATTACACTAACGAAAAATAACAAGTAACTCATACAAAATGTTTTCGCTCAATAAAATCCTTGAGAAACATTAAATGTATACAAATGCAAGTGTCGCGACGAATTCCTTCCATCATAAAAAGTTGTGAGATCTAATGAGAAACTAAGTGGGTTATTTTAGTTAGTGTTCACGAAACCACCTATTCAACACTTCGTCATAATTTGCTACCTAATTAATTGTCTACCAAAATTTATAGATACTATTTCAAAAATATACATCTTTGATTTTATAATAAATACATTGAATTTGCAATCGCACCGTAATACAAAGACGTAAGAATAAATATAGTAATCTGGCAAATCCACATCGATATGATGACATAACGATAATTTATATTCCGTTATGTAACTAAACATAATTACATAAGAATGAAGTACACTCACATTCGTGTAAAGTATTGTCAATGTTATTTTATGTTACCATGGAATGCCAGTTCATTATACAGGGTGTTACAAAAAGGTACGGCCAGACTTTCAGGAAACATTCCTCACACACAAAGAAAGAAAATATGTTATGTGGACATGTGTCTGGAAACGCTTAATTTCCAAGTTAGAGCTCATTTTAGTATTTCTTTTTAAATGTAAACTGAAATAATTCGTGCAGACAATTGTCAAAATACCCAATAGTTTCGTTAGTATTACTGTACTATTACAGTACTGTACTGTTACTATTACTGTTGGCCCAATTGAAGGAAGGTAATGTCGACTTTAGTGCTTGTGTTGACATGCAACTCATTGCTCTACAGTACTAGCATCAAGCACATCAGTACGTAGCATCGATTGGTTAGTGTTCATCACGAACGTGGTTTTGCAGTCAGTGCAATGCTTACAAATTCGGAGTTGGTAGATGCGCATTTGATGTATGAATTAGCACGGGACAATAGCCGTGGCGCGGTACGTTTTTATCGAGACAGATTTCCAGAACGAAGGTGTCCCGACAGGAAGACGTTCGAAGCAAATCAAATTCAAATGTTTGTAAATCTATCGGACCAAACTGCGTGGTCATCAGTCCGTAGCTCACAAGCCACTTAAACCTAGGTAAACTAACCTAAGGACAACACACACACCCATGCCCCAGGGAGGACTCGAACCTCCACGGCGAGCAACTGCGCGCTCCGAAGCGAGACGCTTTAGACCGCTCGGCTACTCCACCGCGGCTCGTTCGAAGCAATTGATCGGCGTATTAGGAAGCACGGAACATTCCGGCCTATGACTCGCGACTGGGGAAGACCTAGAACGACGAGGAGACCTGCAATGGACGAGGCAGTTCGTCGTGCGGTTGATGATAATCCTAATGCCAGCGTCAGAGAAGTTGCTGCTGTACAAGGTAACGTTGACCATGTCACTGTATGGAGAGTGCTACGGGAGAACCAGTTGGTACCGTACCGTACCATGTACAGCGTGTGCAGGCACTATCAGCAGCTGATTGGCCTCCACGTGTACACTTATGCGAATGGTTCATCCAATAATTTTTCACTCCTCATTTCAGCAAATGTTCTATTTACGGATGAGGCATCATTCCAACGTGGTCAATTTGTAAATTATCACAATCAACGTGTGTGGGCTGACGAGAATCCGCACGCAAATGTGCAATCACATCATCGACACAGATTTTCTGTGAACGTTTGGGCAGGAATTGTTGGAGATGTCTTGATTGGGACTCATGTTCTTCCACCTACGCTCACTGGAGCACCTTATCATGGTTTCATACGGGAAACCTGTGCTGCTAGAACATGTGCCTTTACAAGTACGACACAACGTGTGGTTCATGCACGATGGAGCTCCTGCACATTTCAGTCGATGTGTTCGTACGCTTCTCAACAACAGATTCGGTGACCGATGGTTTGGTAGAGGTGGACCAATTCCATGGCCTCCACGCTCTCCTGACCTCAACCCTCTTGACTTTCATTTATGGGGGCATTTGAAAGCTCTTGTCGACGCAACCCCGGAACCAAATATAGAGACTCTTCGTGCTCGTATTGTGGACGGCTGTGATACAATACGCCATTCTCCAGGGCTGCATCAGCGCATCAAGGATTCCATGCGACGGAGGGTGGATGCATGTATCCTCGCTAACGGAGGACATTTTGAACATTTCCTGTAACAAAGTGTTTGAAGTCACGCTGGTACGTTCTGTTGCTGTGTGTTTCCATTCCATGATTAATGTGATTTGAAAAGAAGTAATAAAATGAGCTCTAACATGGAAATTAAGCGTTTCCGGACACATGTCCACATAACATATTTTCTTTCTTTGTGTGTGATGAATGTTTCCTGAAAGTTTGTCCGTATCTTTTTGTAACACCCAGTATTTATTATAGAAATTTACATGTGTAGTACTATTATAGTCGCTATAAATGTTAGATGATAACTAATTCGGTAACAAATTATGAAAACCTGTTGAATAGGTGGTTCCATGAACATTAACTTTTTACCATCGAAGGAATTCGCCGCGAGACTTGCATTTTTGTGCATTTAATGTTTTTGATGGGAATTCATTTCTTATCACCAACATATTACAACAGTTGCCCTAAGAAGAGAAATAATAAGAGAGAAGTCTGACTTTTTCAGCAAATTACCAAACATGTACCCTGAACTGCAAAATCAGCTGTTCTCAAAGCCAGTTGTGTTCATATTGTGTATCTTAGGTGTTCACATTATTCTGTCCACTTTCTGTACTGCATGGCGCCGCGCGGAAGCGGAAATGGTTGGCACTTTGGGGTGCGACGTCTTGGGTTGGACGTTCCCTCCCACCGGAGGTTCAAATCAAATGTTCAAATGTTTGTAAATCTATCGGACCAAATTGCGTGATCATCAGTCCATAGCTTACAAACTACTTAAACCTAGGAAAACTAACCTAAGGACAAAGAGACACACACCCATGCCCCAGGGAGGACTCGAACCTCTACGGCGAGCAACCGCGCGCTCCGCAGCGAGACGCTTTAGACCGCCCGACTATTCCACCACGGCACCGGAGGTTCGACTCACTCCCTTGGGCACACACACAAACACACACACACACACACACACACACACACACACACACACATATATATATATATATATATATATATATATATATATATATATATATATATATATATATATATATATATTGTGTGTGTTGTCGTGTTGTCCTTAGCGTAAGTCAGTTTAAGTTGTTTGTAAGTCTAGGGACCGATCGTCTTGCAGTTTGGTCCCTTAGGATTACAAACATTTGAACATGTTTACTGCATGCCATCACGATATAGAAAACAACGCCAAAACGTGACCCATATCAAGATTTCCTCAGACCCATTTTTAAAAGGTAGTGAAAGTCGCTGTATTGTAAAACGAAATTTGTGTCGGGATTGAAGATCTCTTGGTGTAGGGAATGTACCGTGTTTTATTGCACGGAGTATCGTTGACAGCTGTAGTAGTAACTTCAGACCTTCGACCATAGGTATTGGTGGACTGAGCATGATATCATTTTCGTGACACTAACAACTCAACAGGGATGCCACCTGACTGTTGGCAAAACAGTGATTGTTTCCAGATGTGATTATGAGTATACAGGTTTTATTTTTTATTTTTATTTTAGAAGGTAGTAATGCGCGGTGGAGTGGCCCAGCGATCTAAGGCGGCTTGCAGAGGAGTGCGCTGTTGCTCGCCATCGGAGGTTCGAGTCCTCCCTCCGACTTATATATATATATATATATATATATATATATATATATATATATATATATATATATGTGTGTGTGTGTGTGTGTGTGTGTGTGTGTGTGTGTGTGTGTTGTCCTTAGTCTGGGGACTAATGAACCGAGAAGTTAAGTCCCTTAGATTAACAAATATTTGAATTTTAGAGGGTACTAACATTTAATTTCACGTGTAAATATTACTAGTTTAAAATAGTGTCATTTCTTGAAAACTGCTAAGTTGTTTGGCAAAAATCACGTGTTTCTATGTTGCTACCGCGTCATGTGTATAGCCTGTCTATTGTTTTCCCGGTATACTAGTATCTGTGATCGAAGCTTCGGACATACCCCAGGGAGGTGTTTCTTGCTGTTCTTAGTCATTATTAATATCATATCAGACAATATCAATCTCTAACACATTTGTAATGAAATACTGTCGAAAACCTGAGCTCATCCAGGAAGATTTATATAATATTTATAAGTTGAGCAATGACTAGCAAATTAATTAACCTCTTCAGAAATGTAGAATAACACATTTCACACATGTAAGAAAAACGGCAAAAATCATAAATCACAACTGGAATCATAGACGTATCTAATGTTATCGGTATGGAGGGATACTAAATGGAACCATCTCAGGGCGACAGCCATAGATGAATCACGTGACACGCGTCGTTCAATCTTGTTATTTTGAGAAAATGCAATCAGTGTACGAAAGACAGTGTACAGGAAGCAACCCTTTGTACCACCCCATAAAATTACTGGGTGGGACTCGACACCAATTACGGCTAACAGAGGACGCAGAACTCATACTAACGAAGGATTCACAACCGATCACAGGTTGATGTAATTTCCAGGTCCAAATCAGATGATCGTCTTACACCGAAACTAGTTTTGAAAAAATTCATTCCAAGACGATTTTCCTAATAATAATAATAATTATATTTCAACTAATTCACGACACATTCCCTGTACTTAGTCTTAAATGTACAGGAGTTGCACCCAGAACGCAATTATTTTTTTTTCTTTATTGTTTCCACTGCCGATGTTCGCTTGCACCGTAATAAATCTGTGGAACCCAGTTAAATTTTTCTTCGGCGATCGATGTGTGTTTGTTAATCGCAGATCAAAATGTGCGCAATTATTTAATGAACTGGCACTGGAATAAACAAGTCTGTGAGTCGCTGCTGGTTTAGTTTGCCTTTGCGAGTAAACACGGCCAGAAAACGGATACCCAGTCGGCACGTTTGTGGACCGAATTTCCAGGGATCGGCAGCCGGATTTTCGTGCCCAGCAGTCCAGTAACTGACGGCAACGCTTGCGGAAGACAGATACAGTGCGTTTCAGGCAAATTAAGCAGTGGTGCGGAAGGCCCCAAGTGAAACAGCATTTCTAACTTTCGAATTCGTCGCTGCTGGTGCTTGTGGCGCGGGTGGCTTTGCGCATGACACAGAGTTACCACTGGGCATTAAACTTCCTATATCAGCTGTTCTAAAGAGATGAGACATTTAAAACAAAGTGTGTTCTTGTCGTTTACTCATATTACCAGCAACGTGTTATTACACCCCCATCGTCCCCACTCACAGAAAAGACGCGAATATGCCTGCTTCCTGAAGTTGATCATCGTACACTATTTTCTTGTATTAAATTGAATTCACCCAGGACCACCAGCTTATTATAACCACTTTTTTTTATTAAACCTAAACGTTTATTTAATAAAATATCATATCTACAATTTCTGTCTATGACGTATTTCAGTATGTACACAAATTGTAACGAAACATGGTGGGATATATTCCCATCTGCTTGCATTACTGAAGCTCCCGATACCAGAGTTGCATAATAATACGAATGTAATTAGTCTACTATCGTTTTCTTTTCCAAAACTTTTGTTATTATTTTTCCGACGTCGCTATATCTGAAGTATATTATTTGACGTCGCAGAAGTTTGTTTAAGTAGAACATAGTAATTAGTTCGTGTACGAGGCGTATTGTTGTAATCCCGATAGTATGCTAATTAGTATTTCCGTTAAGACTATGTAAATGCTTTTCTCATTAATATAAGTATTATTATATTTCACAATTAATGTTAGGAAAGTTTTACCCTCATTACTTTTGGTATATTACCGTTTATTAAGAAATTATTGTTTACAAATCTATTTAATTAAATATGTAAATGAAACACTATTAATATAACTGAGATTTATATATCAATTTACTCAGTATTATTTACGCTACCTTTTACTATAGCCAGTTGCAGGTAATTGTTTACTTTTCCATTAAATTTGTTAACATCGAATATTGATTTAAGCGTAAGGAAGACCTTTTTGAAGGCATTTGTGTGGAGTGAAGTATGGATGATAAACAGTGCGGACAGGAAGAGGATAGCGGCTTTTGAAATTTGGTGCTACAGAAGAATGCTGAAGATTAGGTGGGTGGATCGCGTAACTAATGAGGAGGTACTGAACAGCATTGGGGAGAAAAGGAATTTCTGGCATACCTTGACTAAAAGAAGGGATCGATTGGTAGGACACATTCTTAGACATCAATGAATCGTAAATTTAGCATTGGAGGGAAGTGTGTGGGGTAAAAACCGCAGAGGAAGACCAAGAGATGGATACAGTAAGCAGATTCAGACAGATGTAGGTTGCCGTTTGTATGTGGACTTGAAAAGGTTTGCTCAGGATAGGGTATTGTGAATAGTTGCATCAAACCAGTCTCCGGACTGAAGACCACAATAACAACATTCCATTATATTTAATTTAATGTACATAATTAACAATACGTAATTTTCAGTGACATTGTTTGAATGATATAAATAGGATGATATCGCACCATGTAAATGGGTATTGTTTCGAGTCCGATCGAGGGCACAATCCACGTCACTCTGAACTCTAATTTGAACAATTATGTAAAAGTTCTTCAGTGTTTGTCGTGTAGAAAGTGTATCTAAAGTTATTATCGTTTCTTCATATTCGTGACTCACTAAATTGCACACCTCGGACTTTTGTATTCCACAAACGACATACGAACTGTGAAAATTTGTTATTAATGTGAAGAATTTGCGTACTGGGTTGTAGTAACTTATCAATGAGACTTGTAAGCTGGACATACGTGTGGGGAACTGGGCACTAATAATAAATTAAAGTGTCAATGTATTGCAGTTCTAGGTGTCGCCTACGTTATTTGTAGTAGACTAGTTTTGCCCCATGATATTTCAACCAGCCGTTACCGAGAGAGCCGATCAAGAGAACTTCAAGGTGCAACGAACTACGACCCGGTAACGCCATAAGATGGAATTAAAACTCTTTAATCTTCTGGCCTCTTCTCCTCCAGTACTGTTTAGTATTGGGATCCATTTCCGCTAATGCAGGTGGCTTGCCTTTTCGTCTATTCCACAGCCATTCTGAGTTCTTGTTCAACTGGATAACTTCGTTTTCTGTGTACATGTTACTATCACAAACATAGGGCATCAGCTTCACCTAATCTCTTACTACAGGAAGAATCTTCTTTCATTACAGGGCCTAATTTAACTATTTTTTCTAAGTCTAGATATGGGGGTTTTCTGCTGTCTTTAGAAGAACTAAATAATCAATTTATTTATTAAACGTACAAGGAGACACCACAAGGGCATCTGATTTTAGAATTTTTTGATATTTATGGTACGCGATGTGTAAATCTCAAAGAACAACCAATCAAAGCCATTTGACGCAATCCTAAAAAATTCATGAGAATGCCGATATTTAAGTTTTGCAAGTACCTGTAAGTACTAATAATAAAAGCAGTTGCAGCATCTGTCATTGTAGACAAGGTAGTGGCGTTATTGCCTTACAATCATAGGGTCGGTGCTACGAAACCCGCCGTGACAGTCTTTATCATTGTGTTTGAATACTTACACAATTTTAATATCCAATGGTAATTTTTACGAAAAATGTACGAATTTTTGTTTATTCTTCAATTTCTATCTTTTATAAAATGTTGTTAATAATGATGGTTTCAATCAAAAAACACATAACAAGTAACATTTTTTTAATTATTGGCTTCACTATTAAATGACAACGGTAGTCTTTGATTGTTTAGTTTCTGAAGAGTTACGACGCTCTTTTTGGATAGCAATCTTCATAATAAAGTAAAAAAAAATCGATACAGCAGTAATGGAATCACCGACTGAAGGGTTGTGTGGACAAAACGCTCCCTGAAGACAGCGCTTTCTCTGAAAAGTGCATTTGTTCTGTTTCGAGATCATGCCATGAAATACATATCAACGAATTGAAAGCATACACTTCTTTATCACATGTACATAAACTGGAGAGATACTGTTGCAATGACTGCAGTAAATGACATAATGATAGTAGTAACTTTGTATATAGATAAGGACTAGATTTTTGTGGAACTCACTATTACCGCACTTATTTCCGTTTGTTACTTTAGGTGTAAAAGAAAACGTAATACGGTTTGAAACAGAATATTTGCTATTTATTTTAGCTCAGAAGAAAGTAACATGAACAAAGTTCTACCTGAACTACAGAAGCAAGGAAGGAAGTTTAGGATTTAACGTCCCGTCGACAGCGTGGTCATTAGAGACGGAGCTTACACTCGGAGGTATGGCTAAGGATGAGGAAGGAAATCGGCCGTGCCCTTAGAAAGGAACTATCCTGGCACTTACCTGGAGTGATTTACGGAAATTACGGAAAACCTAAATCTGGATGGCTGGAGGTGGATTTGAACCACCATCCTACCGATTGCGTTACCACTGCGCCACCTGAACTACAGAAAAGGTAATACAATCTACGTTAAAAGCGTCCGTAGCAACCATGTCAAAGACAATCATTAAAGTAGACACATTGATTTTAATTAATGACTTTCAATATATTCCATTAATAGTGAATAACTGGTTAGGTAAAAAAACAGGTAATTTGTTGCAATGTAGACACTTTCCATCCGTTTCATTAAGGAATGACAGTTGCCATAGAAATCTAAGACTCCATTATATATGAAACTACCGGTGTCTGCACGTTGTTTAGAATATTCATTATCACAGTGTCCTCCCCGTTGTTGTGCAAATGCTTTAGATCATCAGTGTTCAATGTGTTGTTACGTATTTCACGGCATGTTCACGAAATAGAACTAACGCACATTTCAGAAGGTGTACTCTTTACATCTGCACAACTCTAAATATTGCAGAAGATAGCTCTATTTAATTAATGAGAATGCCGGAAATCCTTTTAAGAGCTAAGGCGAAAAAGAAAAAAAAAAAAGAGGAATTGGCGGGTTTCGGAATAACGACCACAATGTAACGCACTATCCACTACACGACGGCGAACAACTACGGCATCGTCCCTTAATTCTGATACTATTGCTGGCAGTTGCTCAGCCGGCCGCGGTGGCCGAGGTGACTGAGGCGCTCCAGTCACGGTCAGCTCGGCCACTACGGTCGGGGGTTCGAATCCCCCCTCGGGCATGGATATTTGTGCCGTCCTAGTTCGTAAGTAGTTCATAAGTAGTTTGTAAGTTTAGGGACTGATGACCCCGTAGTTAAGTCCCATAAGCTTAACAAACATTTTTTGAGCAGTTGCTAACAGCAGCTAAAATGACATTTTTAGACACTCGATTATAATTTATAGTACTAAGAACGACGTGCTTCTCTTAATTCTACTGTGCGTCACTGCTTTGAAATGACAAAGAGTAATTTATAATAAGAAAATCATAAAATACGGGAAGCAAGATGGCGTAAGCCATGGAGAGTTTTGGATGAGGAGTGTCACGTGACATTTCCTAACGCCCAGTATACGTAAATTCAAGAGGCGGTGTCAAATCGACGTTATTGTTGCAAATATCTCTGTAAGGGTGTGAGTTACGAGAAAAACGTAATAGAGGAAAGTTGTAGAGAATTTTCTCCTCTACAAATTCGGTTATTCAGTTTTCGTGTCAGATGAACGGCTTCTTTGCAATTACAATTACATTACAAACGGCTTTTTTTTAGTATTATTGGCGTAACTTTTGTCCAAAAAATTTTAAAAACGGAGGTTCTGGTTTCTGTCGGTCAACTATTATGTCTTTGACTTGTTAACGCATTTACTTAGGAACACTTAACACAATGTTTTGTCTCTAAGACTGGAACAAGGGACTGATAACTGTCGCTGTTTAGTTCCTCCCAAAAACCAGCAACAACTGTTATGTCTGTAAAATTTGGTATCGATTGGCTGAACGGTTCGACCTAAAAAGCGGGGACACGTTGCGGACAGTCAGACAGACAGACAGACATAAAATCGCCGTTATTTTTGCAGATATCTCCGAAACAAAGAAAGATATGGAAAGAAACATAGAAGAAGAAAGTTGTAGAAAATTTTCTCCTCTAAAAATCTTTTCACCTCAGATGTACGATTAAGCCGTTATGTTCATTTTGAATTTCGAGCTGTCAAAAGGCAATCGCAAAGGCCCACGTTTAGTGTTACTACCGTAACCTAAAGTGGGCCAAAAAAGGGAGTGAAAAAGTGAGTGTGTGTGTGTGTGTGTGTGTGTGTGAGAGAGAGAGAGAGAGAGAGAGAGAGAGAGAGAGAGAGAGAGAGAGAGAGAGAGATAGAGAGAGTTTTTAGTGAACAGCAACAAAAGTAATAAAAGAGTAACTAGTTTATTCGAGTAAATCAAACGATGTTGATGTAATTAGGTGACGAAATAGAGCAATTAAAGTAGTAGATAAGTTTATGTAAGTAGTAAAATAACTGATCGTTTCCGAGCTAGAGGGACTGAAGACAGGCGGTAACAAGAAAAGTTTTTTTCCGAGAAATATGTTAACGTGCAGTACATATTTTTGTGAATATACTTGTTTTTATAGCGGAGGTCATAGCACATAAAGAAACAGTGACTTTGGTAACATAGAAAGTGGGGAAGGACTGGGGGAAACTGTGTGGGAGGCCAAGGTTTGTCTACAGTAAATAGGGTCAGGTCGATGTGGGCTTTAGCAGCAATGTAAAATTGAAGATGTCTGCACAGGACTGATTAATAGGGAGAGGCAGATCTGGATGAAAACAACAACAACGTTCTACATGGGCCACTGGGAACATAAACATCCAATTGCATTAACTGTTCAAGACGTAATCACTCTGTTACGGATACGTATTTTCACCCCAGACCCGTTTATCATGTATTTCTTATTATTTTATATTTTTAATTCACTGACATCTTATTCAGATTGTTTAGGAGGCGATATTTAATGTAATGGTTATCAATCCCTTTATGAGATCTTTATTACCATAGATCGATTATTGATTTTACATGATGTCTAGTTTCGACTCGTTAAAGATTCCGACTCGTTATCATTATCAAATCTTAATTGTCCAGCATGATAAGAAATATACTGCAGATGAACCAACATCAAAGTGGCAAGTTGTAATGGTATGCACATCGTCAGTCGAATTTGCCTTTGGGTATGTTGTTCAAGATCCTGTGCTATACTGTCCCACATGTACCGGTAGTGTGTTATCATATTGAAAACTCTAACTGGACTCACATCTACAGTTTTCACTGTGATACACTACCTGTACATGTGCAGTAGTATAGCCCAGGGTCTTGAACAACATGACCCAAAGGCAAATTCGATTGACGATGTGTATACTAAACTTGCCACTATGATGTTGGTTCATCTGTAGTATATTTCTTACCATGCTGGACAATTAAGATTTGATAATGATAACGAGTCGAAAATAGACATCATGGTAAATCAATAAGCGATCTGTGGCAATAAAGATCTCATTAAGGGATTTATAACCATTTTATTTTTCACTTTTTTAAAATATAGAATATCATAACGACTAACAAATAAGTGTAGAACAAATATTCGTTTCACACAATCTAATTCACCACATTCAATAAATTGGTTTAGGAAGAAATATACGTAACATCTTTCCTCGCAAGAGATTAAACAAAAGCGAGAATTATTTCCATTTAATAAAGAGCAATTTTAATACATCTGTGGCTGGACCCGATTTGTAAAATTATGCAGTAACTCTGGAGATAATTCTAGCTGAACGCGTTTGAATGTTGTGTGAAATACATCCATATTATCTAAAAGTAACACCGCGTAAATATCATGCAGTTAGCATTCCAACAATATACCGACGCTTATTTGGTGTAAAGCGCACCAGTTTCAGTAACTGCATTGCGGAATAATTAACTTTTCAGTTCATTGAGACATGCGCTGAAATTTGTTGATGAGGCAAAAAGGCTTTAATGAAAACGTTCTCATATCGTTTGCATCTCGTTTACAACGCGAAAGTTATAAATTAGAGAAGCGTCAGGACAGATGAATGTTACTCCACATTCGATGTGAAAACATATTTTGTGTGTGTGTGTAATACAGAACTAGAAATTTTAATGAAAGTCCAGCTCCAGTTGCATTTATTGGTGCTTTATTTAAGCCCACACTACCGGTTTCGGCCTCTATGTTAGGCCATTTTCAATTGTGACAAACCTGCATATAATGTGTAGCAACAAGTTTACAAAAATTACATGGTACAAGGCAGAATGTTACATATGTAGAAAGGTACTGTACAGAAGCAGAAGGAAACTTACGTTATGCCATAGAGAAAGCAACGTAAAGTAATTAAAACAATAGAACTCAGAGAATTTAAAACTTTTGGCGCCCAATGGCGACATGAGGAAAATAGGCGTGTCATATTTAACATTCCAAAACATTATAATCGGCATGTTCTGATATGTTCTGATATAAACATTACATCATTGCAAGCATAAAATTCTAAACATTAGTTGATAAAATGTAAAGGTCAATAGTAAAATATTATGTCAGTTAAGATACAAAACGGAACATATAGCGGCCAATGAGGCTATGTGAAAAGTGGGCGTGTCGTCAGAACATGCCGATTATAATGTTTTGGAATGTTAAATATGACACGCCTATTTTTCTCATGTCGCCATTGGGCGCCAAAAGTTTTAAATTCTCTGAGTTCTATTGTTTTAATTACTTGACGTTGCTTTCTCTATGGCATAACGTAAGTTTCCTTCTGCTTCTGTACAGTACCTTTTTACATATGTAACATTCTGCCTTGTACCATGTAAGTTTTGTAAACTTATTGCTACACATTATATGCAGGTCTGTCATACTTGAAAAAGGCCTAACATAGAAACCGAAACCGGTAGTGTGGGCTTTAATAAAGCACCAATAAATGCAACTGGAGCTGGACTTTCATTAAAATTTGAACAACAGTTGCGGCAACAGCAAGCATCCAGTGATGGAGAAACTAATAACAACTAGAAATTGTATCAAGAATATAGTTTAAATAGATCGTATATTTTGAACGTATGGGAGTTTTAATATCGGTATGTTTTATGAAAGAGTACAGGGTGAAACAGAAGAATGGGTACATTTCCACAATCCAATAAAACTGGAATCGGTGAAGGAAAGAAATTCAATTCATACTAATTGCAACTTACAACTTTGTCATTTACGAAACATTGATATACTTTATCATTTTTTTTTAAATAACATCCTTTAGATGGTGTCCTCCTGTACGAATACAGTCGTGAAATCTACTGTGGGGATTCCTCCTTGTCCGCTGCAACATCTCAGCTGAGATTGAATTTCATCTAGAATTCTCTATTTTAACTCATACAGGGTTCTTGGTCGAGTCGTATAGACTTTGTTCTTGAGATAGACCTACAAGAAAAACTCTTACTTCACACGTGGCAAGGGCCTGCTCTGCGAACCTCTTCTACAACTATCTGTGGAGCGCGCTGTGTGTCCAGTTGATGTCGCTGTTCATCCCGGCTGTGTCTTCTCGATTGTTATCTCGCCACCTGCTTCTGCATCTGCCTCTTCCTCTCGTTCCAGCTATTATTCTGCTGAATGCCACTCTCAGTAATGAATTGGGCTATGTGGCCTGCCCAGTTAAGCCTTCTCTTCTTCAGCACTTTGACGATAATACGATATCTCTACAGATCTCTTATTAATTAATTTCTTCTTATTCTCCATTCCATATTATTTTATCGTATACAGGTCTAAAAATTTTCCTTTGTACTTCTATTTCAAATGTTAACTGTTTCTTCATCTTTCTTTCTAAGTGTTAATGTTTCACATACATATAGCGTCACTGGTATAATGGTTAACTTATATACAGGGTGTTTCACTAAGTGTGTTTGCCTCTGTAACTTTTAAAATAATAGGTGACGGGAAATTTTAATGCGGTAGGTCAACACAAGAAATGTTACACTTTCTGCGGAGCTATGAACATAGTTTATTGTGTCATTTTCCAAGGAGTTACAGCACAAAGATATAATTTTTTAAATGGAACAATAGTTTTTTGTCTCGTGCATTGGATCCGTTGAAACCAGCTGTGTCCAAATCAATTTAAACTACATTCCTATCACTGTTAGTTTGGGAGCTACAACCCTTCAAAGTTTCAGGGGCAGGTACCACAAACGCTGCGCATAATGCAATGCGCTTTCTAAATGTGGTGCGGCCGAGTTGTAACGTCGCCGGTGTCACGGAGCGAGAAGCTTCCTCGATGCGCTGTTAGACTGCCGACTGTCACCTCACACGGCCGTATACCCGACAGTTGGAGCCACACAGAAAAACCGGGGATCAATATACCACAGTTACTGACATCGGATGACGATGGCATACACAAACAACAAGTACGTTGACATGTTGCTGATGCTCGGCGAGTGCCGACACGATGCCACTGAAGCAGCCACGGTGTATGCCGTGAAATATCCTAGGCGAAGAGCCCCGGCAGCCATTACTTTCTTAGGTGCCGAACAACGACATCGGGAAACAGGCAGCTTGGTAATGCGTCGCAGTAACAGACGAAGACCTGCAAGAAGTGAGGAGACGGAGGTGTCTGTTTTAGCTGAACTACACCACGATCCTCATGTCAGCTTACGAGCCGTTGCTGCAGTCGCTGGTGTCAGTCTGACATGTGTGTGGCGTATAGTACACGGCCACAGGTTTCACCCGTACCGCCTGTCACTGACCCAGGAGATGCATGGGAACGATTTCGGTGTAAGAGTGACATTCTGTGAGTGGGCCATGCGTAAATTCACGCTGGAGTCTTTACAAAATGTTATGTTCTCTGATGAATCCACGTTCACAAATTATGGTGCAGTGAATCGCCATAACATGCACTACTAGGCCGCAGACAATCCTCGGTCGGTACGACCTGTCGACCGTCAACGTAGGTGGTCTATTAACGTGTGGTGTGGAATCCTTGTGCATAAAATCATCGGTCCACATTACTTCCCAGATACACTGACAGGTGAGTTATATCGCGCTTTTATAGCCGACATTTTGGGCGGTCTCCTTGAACATGTGTGTCTACACATATGTGGATGCAGCACGATGGCCATCCAACCCATTCTGCGCGTGCTGTTGAGGAAGAACTAAACAACAGGTTTGCAGGAAGATGGTTGGGGCGCCATGGTCCTCATTCATGGCCTGCAAGGTCGCCCGATTTAACACCAGTAGATTTCTTTTTGTGGGGATATCTAAAGGATCGTGTTTATGTCACTGAGCCCGCGTCCCCTGATGATCTAAAACGGCTCATCGAGGAATCGAGGACGCATGTCGCTCCGTCACACCGGCGATGTTACATCTGGTCCGCATATCCTTTCGACGGCGCATTGCATTATGCATTGAGGAACATGGACACACATTTGAACATCTCATGTAAATCAACTTCCCACCGCCATAATATCCATCACCCACCACACAGCCATGTATTATGTACAGCGTGTGGTATCTGCCCCTGAAACTTTGAAGAGTTGTAGCTCCCAAACTAACAGTGATAGGAATGTACTTTAAATTGATTTGGACACAGCTGGTTTCAACGAATCCAATGCACGATACAAAAAACTATTGTTCCATTAAAAAAATTATATCTTTGTGCTGTAACTCTTTGGAAAATGATACAATAAACTATGTCCATAGCTCCGTAGAAAGTGTAACATTTCTTGTGTTTACCTATCGCATTAAAATTTCCCTTCACCTATTATTTTATACGTTACAGAGGCAAACACATTTAGTGAAACACCCTGTGTATGTTGTTTTTGAAGTTTCTGCTAAGTGATCTTTTCGTTTGAATTTTGCGGAAAGTAAAAAGCGTGTTGTTCGCCATTGGTTAACGGGCATCTATTTTGATAACTGTTCTATTGCTTTACCGAAAAGACTCCCAAAGTACTAGAAACGCTCAACAGTCTTGAAAGTGAATCCATCTACAGCCAAAAGGGCCTCTTCCCTCATTATGTTACTTATGACTAAGTATTCTGTTTCTTCTTCATTAACATGTAATCCTGCTTTCTCGGAAATTTTGTTATAAATTTGCACCATTCTCTTTAAGTCTCTTTTGGAATTGCTTATTAATGCTACATTATCTGCATAGGTAGGTCATGTCCTGTAGTTGAATCCCTTGCGGAACAGGTTTGGTAATTTCTCTATCGACCTTCTCTACGGCAAGTTTCTCCTACCGGTGTCTTTATGCGACATACAGTTTCTTCTATACACATTTTGACTAGACGGATTAATTTTGAGGGCATTTCAAATTCCTTCATTATATTTAGGATAAATCTGGCGATCTCAGGGGCTAAGGAATGTTAACGAATTTGTTCTTGTGGTGCTACCTCCAGAGGAAAGTATACACGACTTGACCAAGAACCTCGGAAGAGTTAAAAAACAGAATACAGGGTGAAATTCACAGTATCCCACTGAGATGTTGCAGCGGTCAGTGAGAAATCCCTACAGCAGATTTCAAGAATGTATTCGTACAGGAGGACGCCATCTAAAGTACGTATTTAAAAAAAAGGTAAATGACAACAATGTTTCGCAATTGGCAAAGTAAGATTTCAATTACTATAAATGAAAGTTTAACTATATAAATATCAGTCTGCTTCGCAAAAACGCTTTTACACTTTATTTTATAATTAGGTGAACGGTTTCGATCTTATGCTAAGATCATCCTCAGACCGATTTGTCTCAGCAGCAACGCGAGACAAATCGATCTGACATTTGCAGAATCAAGTACAGTTTCTCTGGACCAACATCCACTGCCAGATCATTAATGACTCTGACTGCCCGAAGGAATTTGACGAAGAGCATGAGAATCGTTTTTACGTCGTGTCCTTTTGACACATTAAACCGTTGCGTGAAAACGGATCCTTGTCGCCGTAGGACCTTGTATTAAGACTTTCACAATAAAAATTCTTTTTTAATTTTTCTATCGACGTTCGTCTTTCAGACATTGAATTTAGAAATCAGGAATTCCTTCCCTGAACACCCCGTAGCTTCTGCGTTGAATCATATATCATTTTATTTATTTATTTTTATTGTCTGCTTGGATGTCCCTTGCTCCCTACATCTCGTCCTTCCCGTGCTTCGGCTAAATCAAAGGTTGTTCTCCAACAAAAGCAAATAAAAAATGCTGTGTGAATAACAAATGGTAAAACGATACAACGTTGCCTGCGGTTGGCTTTCGCGATATGACGCAAATGAAAAATGTCTTCGACACTGGTCAAGCTTCAAAGCCATAACAGTGAGAAAAAAAAACAACAAAACCAGACGTCTTCTCCGTCAATGTTTTAGTCTTGCTGCTGCGGCCAGGGTGTCAGTGGGACAGAAAGAAATCAATTCAAAATAAAGTTCGGAACATGATGCTAAGGACAAAGTCCGTCGAACTTGATCCCTGATGCATTTGCCATATTATCTTGAACTAATTACAGAGTTAAACAATTACCTAAAACAACAACAGAACGTGATCTTAAAAGAATTTGGTAGTGGCTGGTTGCTGTATTCACAAGGTAAGAAGCTAGTTTTCAGTTATGCATATGTTGGCATATTTCACTTTCACAGTCGATTTTTAACATTATCTGTTTCAGGCAGCCCTGTTTGATTTTTTGATGCTATGAAATATCTAAATATTGGAGAATGCAGCACTAAAGCAAAGACGTAAAGTGTGGAACTCTTCCGAAATCAATGTTTGTACAAAGTTTCACAGTCGTAGTATTTACTGAGAAAGTGCCAAAAAATCGTGTCTGACGATAAATTCCGTTCATATGCTGCACTTAGAATGCTAAAAACTACATGTTATAGTTCGGTTTCGTTAGGAAGAGGAAACGCTGTTGACCAATTTCTACACCATATGTGTACTAATAAATTTACACACAACCGATAGTTGCTGTATATTCAAGGAGTCTGAAGCTGTTTTGTAGTTATATATTTCAAGTAGACACAGTTTGCGCGACTTAACTCAAATGAATACTCTCTATAATCAAAAGAATCTTACGCACATTTAAAGTTCGCGCGGAAGTTTGCCACCTAATGGCCGCCGAGGCGCTTATCAAGTTGTCCGCTGTTCGCAGTCGGCCGCTTACGCGATTGTGGGGGCTTGGTTCGAGTTGGCTTCGTGTCGGTGCAAACTGTCGAAAAGCGCGTATACTTCCAAATCGTCAGAAACTATAAGCGTTTGGGCCACTCGAACGAACCTATTGCATCCTCCTGCGACCACTACCCCCGAGCAAGACTTTTCGATTCCCCCCCCCCCCGGGGGGTCGCGACCTACAGGTTGAAAAACACTGCTCTGGACGTATAGCAGTACAGAGTAACTGTGCCGGTAGACAACTCTTTCTAAAGGATCGCAGTTCCGCTTGACAGGTGCTGTGCCCTCAACGTCAAAGCCTTGGACAGGCCGTGGAGCTGTTAACAGGGGTCCCTTTGGATCCGCCCTCTGCGGCAGCTGAGCAGCGTCACCTGTCCCTTTTACCCACCCCCCACCCCCACACCCTCTTGTCGGGCAGACAGCTGCTAATGAGGGCGCCCCGAGCTGCCTGACCGCCGCTCACGGCTAATCGCGCCGCCCATTATTCGGGCTACTAATTCAATTCTGGCCTCTCTCGCCTCATTTAGCTTTGCCTGTGGTCGCCCCCATCCGACGCCCGGCACAGTGCACGCGCCTCCCACTCCTATTTCAGCACCACCTTGTTGGGATTTAACAGTGTAGTGGCAATTGAGAAATCACTAGGGTTCAATTGAAACACTATGTAATGATGTATTTAATTATTTACTCGAAGGATCAAAGAAAATCAAAATTTTATTTATTTATTTGCTTACAAACGTAAAAAAATTACAGATATTCACAGTGATAATAATAATAATACCAGCAAAAGCAAGAAGGGTTCACAGAAAGAAGGGGCTCATCGACATTTTAGAAATTTTAAAAGAAGAATTTGAAATGTATACATCTAGAAGGGGCTCATCGACATCTCATAAAAAATCACACAGTTACCTGTGTTCAATGAGCCAGTTTATTTTATTTATTTTTTTTCCCTGGAAAATGTCGATGGGTACCTTCTTCCCTTATATGGAATTTTTTTTTCTTTTGTCATTTCCTATGCAAGGAACTTTCCTGATAATAAGAATAGTCCTTATCGAAGTACACAATGACGGCAACATGTGGTAGAGAGAAAAAACCGCAATGAGCCCCTTCTTTCCGTGAACCCTTACAAGGAATATAGAAAAGTTTAGCAAATCTGAAACCATGTTTAGTGTAATCTGATGCAACAAGATTACAGAAAGAGGATTGGAGTGACAGTGACAGTGATTGTTAGTAAGAAAGAACATATCAATAAAGAATAATGACGTCTTCAGACAATGGGAAAATAAATGTTATTGGAGAGGAAGAATTGATGATAATGGACTGGCACATGGAAGAGATGGCTACTGTAATAGAGGAACGCCGGCCGCGGTGGCCGAGGGGACTGAGGCGCTCCAGTGACGATCTGCACGGCCACTACTGTCGGGGATTCGAATCCCCCCTCGGGCATGGATATTTGTGCCGTCCTTAGTATTAGTTAGTTCATAAGTAGTTTATAAGTTTAGGGACTGATGAAATGTTTGTATAGTCTGTGGGACTTAACTACGGGGTCATCAGTCCCTAAACTTACAAACTACTTATGAACTACTTACGAAGTAGGACGGCACAAATATCCATGCCCGAGGGGGGATTCGACCCCCCGACCGTAGTGGCCGTGCAGATCTTGACTGGAGCGCCTTAGTCTCCTCGGCCACCGCGGCCGGCTAGGGACTGATGACCCCGTAGTTAAGTCCCATAAGTTATACAAACATTTGAACATTTTTTAAATAGAGGAACATTGTTCCAGAGCCGGGATCCTGGACCAGAAAAAATTTACAAACGAAGGGAGCGTTATCGGAAGCTTTAGATACGAAGCAGGCATGGCGTATCGTACGTTACTAGGGATTTTCCCTGCAGAAACCCGGTTATTTGTAGGAAACAAGGTAAACGTTGATTCATGGGACCACACGTTTATACTTCATATAAACCTTTGAAAGTAATAGAAAACATGGACTTCTAGTATCTATTTATCGAGTATTACATTACTGTCACAACGGTGATTTTTGTATCTGCAGGCATGCCTATATTTTGCCAATTCAGGTTGCTGTACTACAATATTGCTAAATGAATGCAGTTCTTGTGGGTGTGAGACACCATTGTCAACTTTTAAGAAAGGGACCGACGTTTCACCTACTGTTGCAATGGGCCTTCTTCTGGATACTTGTCTGACAAATGCGGTCTTTCATCATTTTGATATGTTAGTCGGCGAGAGACAGAATAATAAAGGTTTGAGGTTATGTTTAAAATTTGTTGCAAGCCGGTAAGTACTCTTTCTCCTACAATGTATGAATAAAGCCTCGTCGCATGATGTAGCAGTTTTTTTACAATTCCTATTGTTTATGACGTTACATCTCCTGAACCATGTGTTGTGTGGTTTTTAGCCGTACAGCAGTTGTTATCTCACGGTTAGCAGAGTATGTAAAAAATTTGGTTGAAATCGATCCAGAGTGGTTTATGAGGAAATGTGCAACATTGTTGCGTGACGCAACAGTTTTTCGCTCATGTCATTGTTTATGACGTCATATCTCGTAACCCATGTGTTGTACTTGATTCTTACACTTACGTCGACCGTACTCTTTGCTTGAAGGTCATGCGTGCACAATTTCATTAACATTGGAACAAAACTGTAGCTTTGTATGCACAAACAAACACACTGACACACTGCTTTACATATAAAGATATCCTTTTCAGTATTATAGTGAGAAACTATTGACTTTGAAGATCTATATTTGTCGAATTGTTACTGAACTGGTACTGAAATTACCTTTATTTGAAGAATATCTGTAGCTTACGAGTCTCATATGATGTAGAGATGCGCATATTAGTCTTGAGTTACGCAAGTCTGCCTCCTCTACCTTACACTGGTCGTTTGATCTGGAGCAGCCACATCTATCTTTGTCCCCTCCAGTTTGTCCTCTTCACTTTGGTGCTTTACTAATATCGTATGATATCTAAAACGGAGTTATTGCTCAAAGTTGTGCTGACCATTTTTTCTTTGTGTTGCAGTACATTGGGACCATGGACGTACCGCGTCCGAAGAGTAGGGTGGAGATCGTCGCTGCCATGCGCATGATACGGGTGAGTGATTCTTGCTACTGTTGCCATGCACTAACTCTAGTCTTAATGCGAGTTACACAGAACAACCAATAGTTGGCCCAAGAGGTAAGATTATTGGGACAAGATTAAATGCTTATTTTTAACTCTTTCTAAAATAAAAAGGATGAAATAGAGAGAGAGAGAGAGAGAGAGAGAGAGAGAGAGAGAGAGAGAGAGAGAGAGAGAGAGAGAGAAGCTTTCTTAAGCTACTGGTACACGAAATAAATATTCAATACTCCGTCAACATTTTTTTTTTTTTTTTTTTTTTTTTTTTTGCTTTTTAAAGGAATACAGTGCTGTCATAACCCACTCTGTTAGCCGTGTGGTCTAACGCACCGTTTTCCGAGACGGGGAGGCGTACCGGCCTCAGTGATTTTTAGGCGGCTTTCCACATCCCCCTAGGTGAATACCGGCCTGGTCCCCAAGTCCCGCCCCAGTTCCACGATTCGCGAACATTTCGTAACACTTTACACTGTCACACACATATCACACTATACGCAGACATTTGGGGTACATATTTCCTCCTGGGGGGCATGGGGTGAAGCCAGGAAGGGCATCCGGCCACCCTGTAAATAAAGGGTGTCTCACGAAAAACGCCTGCCAAGAGTCCGCAGATCGCGCGGTTCGGCTCCTGGCCGCCGCCACCGCATCCGCCGGCCACGGCAGCGCCCGATTCTCGGACACTATTATGCCGCGGGCGCTTACACTGAGTTAAAGTCTAAAAAACCATTGTCATCTGAGTAACGTAAGCTTACCTTTATTTACACTTGTCTTTTAACATTCCCCAAAGATAAAAGTCACAAAAATTTAGATCTGGAGAACGAGGAGGGCAGTCAACTATCCTATCATAAAAAACACTTCGTATTTCTGCCATAGAAGCATTGGCAATGTGTAGTCTAGCATTTTCCTGCATGAAATAACCGTACAGCTTTTCGTTGGGTGAAAGTTCCTGAAAAAAGGGATGCAGGATATTGTTCATTTTCTTGACAGAATTACTTGTTTCGTGAAAAAAGATTCGACTAGTCAATTCCCAGATTTCGGCACCCAAAATTCAAGTGTTCGCAAATGTGTTCAAATGTCAGGCCGCTCTTTCCATAAAGGGACATCATTTTGAACATCCACTTTTATCTTTGGAGAATGTTAAAAGACGAAGTGTAAATAAAGGTAAGCTTAGGTAACGCAGATGACAATGGTTTTTAGACTGTAACTCAGTGTATGCGCCCGCGGCACAATAGAGTCCGAGAAACGGGCGCTGCCGTGGCCGGAAGCCGTACCGCAAGGTCCGCAGACGCCTGGCAGGCGTCTTTCATGAGACACCCTGTATTAACACATGCCAAATCCGCGTTTGATACAGTGCCGACGCTGAATATAAGGAAAAGGGCCAAAGAGATACAGACAGTTCTGCTTTGATCCTGGCTTTGCTACTGGATCGAACTGATACAACATGTGTTATGTAGCAGTATGTACTATCGGCGAAGGAAGTTTGGAAAATTTCGGAAGATTCACACTAAATTTCAGGAAGATTTGTAAAATTTCAGTAGATTCTCTCGCAATTTAGTATTTTCTGAAATAATTAAAAAAATCTTCCGAATTTGTGGAGGATCTGGCAACACTGCACTGGTGACTGACTCTTCCGCTTGCCGCTGCTCATTGTTTAGATCACAGGTTCTTATTATCGAGAGACTTTCACATTGTCAAAGAATCTTATTATATAGGCGTACTCTTAAGAGTCGACGTAAAACGTACCCTTACAATCCTTTGAAGTTTCTGATAATAAGGAGGTCAGTGTGTAGGCGAACGTTAGTCAATTATAAGTGCCATTTTATCACAAAACACGTTTCCAGCGCTTTTCTGTTCTCTTCGGTCTTTTTCATGCCCCTACACGTAATGCAGGTGCCGAAGGATGGGAAAAGTCGAATGTGCGTATTCATTATGTCAAAATATAAGATATGCTTTTTTCATGTGGAGTACAGCTTTACTATTTTAAATCTTAATGCTATGTTTCTCCACTTCTTTTACGACCAATTGTAGAACCTTGTCATTCATGACACTTGGGACTAAAACTTTCTTCCTAATATTTTCTCCAAAACTGACATTTATGATACCATAGCTCTGTACAAAATACGAGTTCATGCGCACAAAAAAGGGATACAGCGAGCAACCGCTGTTGATAAAATTATTTTATTGTCATCTGTGACCTACCAGCAGGTTCAGCCTCAGGCATCCGTTCGTGTTTATGTTACATTTGTTCTGGTTTCTTTTGTGTCCCAACTTCGTCGCCGCTTTTGTGTCCCAGCCTCGTCGTAGGTGTCGGTGGCCGAGTGGAACGAGACCGACACGCTGGTGCAGGTACGGAGGGGAGCAGCCAGAAACTATAAACACTAGAGTAAATTAGAAAGATATATATATTGCACAGAATGTAACAATACTTAACTTTTACATAGTACTGCAGAATGTTGATACATAGTTGTTAGAGGCCTGCCTAGTGCCTGTACGATAGCAAAGTCTTCACTGGTGCCTATCTGAGTACGAAGGTCCTAACTCGTTGCTATCTCAGTCCGAAGTGACCGGTGTCTTTCCGTGGTGGCCACGAGCGGGGGTTGCAGCAGAGGGCGCTCGTGGCTGTCGTCGTGAGAACGCCGCGCCGTGCGTGCATGGCGGCGCGCGGCGAAAGTAGGTGGCGCGCACTTTGTACTTGTGCGACACCACACCCCTCCCCCCCAAACCGCCGCGCCGTCGTGGCGTAGGGCTGAGGGCCACGGCGACGGCACTGGGAGGAGGGCCTGGGCGGGGGCGTTAATGGTGGGACGGGCGTCGTAGCTGAGGCCGGGATCGAGACGCCGTCCGCGCCCCGGCATCCGCCTTGAGATCCTCCAGGGAACCCGCCGAAACCTGGGGAAGGGCGCCCGCCCCCGCCCAGAGGGAGCAGGTCATCTTCTTCTGAGGTGCGTGGCCCAGGCGGCGGCGGCACGCACGGTCCCGGAGTCCCTCTCGGTGACGCTGTCATCTGCGGCGGCGACAGCGGCGGCGTCTCGTCGATCTCCATCGGGACGATCTCGTAGTCCGGGGACGAACGATGTGGTTGTGCTCCCTGGCGGTGAACCGGAGACAGGATCGCGCGGCCTGTGCAGGCGCAATTGGTTTGCGTGGCGCCGCAGCTCCGACCCTGTGGAAGAACGTACAACATACATATTGCTACCAAGCACGCGTTGAATGGTGCCCGGCAACCATAGTTTCTTCTTGTTTCCAGCAAACACCCTGTACAGCACCGGCGTAGAAACCTGAAAACGCGTAGCGCCATACGAACCGACTCGGTGCGTGGGAGGCTGCAGCAGGTGAAGGAGAGTGCGGTGACGGCGGCCGTGTAGCAGCTCGGCAGGAGACGGGCCGTCACGTGGCATGCACCGATACGTAGACAGGAAAATTTGAAGAGCTTGCTGCCTGGAGTGCTGACCTTTCATCTTCTCCATGTGAGACTTGAATGTTCGAACGAAACGTTCTGCTTCACCATTGGACTGAGGGTGAAAAGGTGCGGTGGTGATATGCTGAATGCCATTCACACGACAAAACTGTTGAAATTCCGCACTAACAAACTGAGGTCCATTGTCACTGACGATAGTTTCAGGCAAGCCTTCGATGCAAAACACTGATGTTAAGGCACTGATTGTACTAGACGCCGTCGTTGAGTTCATGGCAATCACAAAAGGAAACTTGCTGAAAGCGTCTACAACAATTAACCAGCGCGTATTCCAGAATGGTCCGGCAAAGTCAATGTGTAAACGTTGCCATGGTCCCTTGGGGCGTGGCCAGTCTGAGAAACGTTGCGGAGGAGCCGCCTGATGCTCCGCACAAACTGTACACTGTGATGTCATGTCCTCTATCTGAGCGTCCATACCAACCCAGGTACAATGACGTCTGGCCAGTTGCTTTGTCCTAACAATGCCCCAATGTCCTTGATGCAGGAGGCGTAACACTTCTCGTTGCAGGGAACGAGGAACAATCACTCGTGCATGGTCGTTGTCGGTATGCAACAACAGAACACCCTGACTTAAAGATAATGCATGACGTTGTGCAAAATAACGTCGAACCAGAGGCCGATCAATGTCTTTGGCTCTGGCAGGCCAACCAAAGCGAACAAAACGTGCTACCACACTTAAGTCTGCATCCGCAGCTGTTTCCTGTGCAACCCGACGAGAGTTCAAAGGAAAGTCTGCGACAGCGGAAGCATCTCTGGAGTCTATCTGACAACATGCCATTTCTGAAGAATCAAATGATACATCCTGGCCAACCGGAAGTCGGGAAAGTGTGTCCGCGTTGGCATGTTTAGTGGTAGGTCGGTACAAAATCTCACACTGATAATTGGACAATATCAAGGACCATCTCTGAAGCTTTTGTGCCGTTCGTGGCGGAATTGGCTTTGTGGGTGAGAACAACGACGTGAGAGGCTTGTGGTCTGTCAACAAATAGAATTTTCTGCCATAGAGATAATGATGAAACTTTGTGACGCCGTAAATGATTGCTAAGGCCTCCTTTTCTATCTGACTGTAATTCTGTTGCGTCGGCGTCAGTAGCTTGGATGCAAAGGCAATAGGACGATCATGACATCCAATACGATGTGACAGAACTGCACCCACACCGTACGATGAGGCGTCAACTGCTAGCACTACAGGCTTCTGTGGGTCAAAGGGAATCAAACATGCATCACTGAGTAGTGCCGACTTTAGTTTGTCAAAGGCAACCTGACAATCTTTAGACCATACAAAAGGAACATTCTTCCTACGTAAGTGATGCAGTGGAGCTGCAATCTGAGAGGCATTGGGAATAAATCTGAAATAATAGTTAAGCTTTACCATTACTGCTTGCAATTCATGCACATTCTTAGGAGGAGGCAAGTCTTTGATTGCTCGAAGATGTGACTGTAAGGGATGAATTCCTTGGGCATTAATCACATGGCCTAGGTACTCTATTTCAGTTTGAAAAAACGAACACTTTGCTTTATTGCAACGTAGACCTGCTGCAGTCAAAACTTTGAAAAGGCACTCCAGGTTTGCTAAATGTTCTTCAACTGTACGTCCGGATACCACAATATCATCTAAATAGTTCGAACAACACGGTACAGAAACTGTCAGCTGTTCCAAAAAACGCTGAAAAATAGCGGGGGCGGAAGAACTGCCAAAGGGTAGGCGTTGAAATTGAAAAAGTCCCATGTGAGTATTAATGACGAAAAATTTTTTTGACTCGTCATCAAGTGGAATCTGTAAGTATGCCTCTGCTAAATCAATCTTGGAAAAGAAGCGAGACTGTCCTAATTTGTCCATCAGTTCCTCAGGTCTGGGCAGGGGATAAGTGTCGACAATTGTTTGACTGTTCACTGTTGATTTGAAGTCCGCACAGAGACGAAGTTTTCCTGACGGCTTGGGTATAATTACTATAGGCGAGGCCCACTGACTCGCAGAAACAGGAGAAATCACCCCACTATCTTGCCAACGTTTAAGTTCTTCGGCAACTTTATCACGCATTGCGATAGGCACTGGTCTAGCTTTACGAAATTTTGGAACTGCAGATTCTTTTAAAGTTACATGTGCCACGAAGTCTTTTGCACAACCTAGTTCCGGCGAAAACAAGTCACTATATTTGTCACACAATGCATTGATTTTATCCTGACGCACTATTGACGAAATTTGAAGCACATCTCTTTGAATTGATAAACCAAACAAGTCAAAAGCATCTAGTCCAAAAATGTTCTGCGTAGATTTGGCCTGAAGAACAACAAAAGCAACTGTTTTCGTAACACCTTGAAAAGAGGCAGGCAGGCTACACGTTCCTAGCACGGGAATATTTTGACCTGTATAAGCTGTTAACACTTGTTGACACAACGATAATTTTGGCGAACCCAGAAGTTCATAAGTATCTTTATTAATTAAGGTAACAGCGGAACCAGTGTCGAGCTGAAATTGCACAGTCTTATTGTCAATGGAAAGATTCACAAAAAGTTTTTGCTTTCGGCGCTCGACAGGTGCGCGAATGTGGGCAACGTCTGCTACGGTTTGTTTACTGCGCTTGCGCGGGCCGCGTAGTGAAGGACGCGGCGCAGACTCGGCACGCAGCGGATTAACAACACTGTCACTAGATGACACTACCGCCGGATCGGCGTCCGCGCAAGCCTGCGAAGCTACTCCAGATTTATTAACTACTGCACTACACTTTTGAGTAGCTACTTGATATCTACTGTCACCATCTACACAGTACTGGGCACTATTACAACCCTTTTCCGTTGCACCGTTTTACGCGCTCGTCGGCGCTTGCTACGTGGTGCACTATATAGATTTGCCATAGGCGCAGAACTACTTTCTTGCAATTGAGATCCAAGGAAAGCAGTGTTCAATTCCACAGCCCGTATAACATTTACAGAATGAACTGTTCTCGCACTCTGCGAAGCACTGTTTCTAACGTTACTGTTCTTTGAGTTTTTAATTTGCATACACACAGACTGCACATGTCCCAATTTGCCACATTGATAACAGGTTGCGTTGCGACTAGGGCAATGAGCACGCTTGTGGCGAGACACACACTGAGGGCAAGATTTACGTACATTTTTCTGAAATGAGCGTTGGCGCCCGTTATTCAAATTACTGTTTCTAACACGACGGGGCGACCTTTGCGTCGCACTTTTACACTGGCTACTGTTCACTGTCTGTTCAGCACGGCCGGTAGAAAAATAAGAATCACTAGTGCTATACTGAGAACTACGGCTAGGAAAGCGTCCGTTGCGGCGCACTGAATTTACACTATGGCTTTGCATTTCTACATCAGCTAAGTCAAAAGTATCATGCGCTTCTATAAGCTGCAGTACACTGTCTAATGAGGGGTCAGACTGTTTCAGAATTGCTGCTCTAATTCTGGGGTCCTGAATGTTCTGCGTAATCGCATCCCTCAACATCACGTCACTATACGAAAGTCCACAAGAGCAAGTAAATTTACATTGGCGGGTTAAGCCCTTCAATTCCGTAATCCACTCTTGGTGTGACTGCTGCGGTAATTTTTTAAGTCTGAAAAATCGGTACCGTGCAGCGGCTACAAGAACCTTTCTCTCATAATGAGCATTCAGTGCATCTACAATTTGTTCAAAGTCTACATCACGAGGAGATGCGTGCGGGAATAGTTTTTGCAGTAACACGAAAGTTTTGGGGCCCACCACAGACAATAAAAGGTGCTTAACAGTCTGACCTGTAAGTTGATGAGCCGCGACGAGTTCTTGAAACTGTGCGAAATAGTCGCTCCATTCTTCCTCACGTTCGTTGTATTGGCGAAACGTAGGAAGTGTTGCGGCGGCAGGTGTGGGCTGCTGAAGCGGCGGCTGTTGTTGTTGGTTAGCTGCCTGCGCTGTGAGCTGGGACATCGCCTGGAGTAGCTGGGTAATTTGCGCCGTCTGTAACTGAATAATTTCCATTAAGTTTGGGTTCGGGGTAGTGGCCATGCTCACCGATTAGGCGCCGCGCATACAAGTAAATTATAGCAAAACAGAAATGCAGTATGAAAGAGGACACTCTGCAACAAAAAAGTCCACAAAACACGCAACTGAATATATTCCCCCAAAATTCTTATAATAAGGGTGGGTGGGCGGGAGCAATTTTTGCGTGCTCCGACTGCTGCTGTCTGGCTGCTGTAAGCGGGCTGGTCCAAGGTTCTATCACTCCTCGTCGCCACTTTTGTGTCCCAACTTCGTCGCCGCTTTTGTGTCCCAGCCTCGTCGTAGGTGTCGGTGGCCGAGTGGAACGAGTCCGACACGCTGGTGCAGGTACGGAGGGGAGCAGCCAGAAACTATAAACACTAGAGTAAATTAGAAAGATATATATATTGCACAGAATGTAACAATACTTAACTTTTACATAGTACTGCAGAATGTTGATACATAGTTGTTAGAGGCCTGCCTAGTGCCTGTACGATAGCAAAGTCTTCACTGGTGCCTATCTGAGTACGAAGGTCCTAACTCGTTGCTATCTCAGTCCGAAGTGACCAGTGTCTTTCCGTGGTGGCCACGAGCGGGGGTTGCAGCAGAGGGCGCTCGTGGCTGTCGTCGTGAGAACGCCGCGCCGTGCGTGCATGGCGGCGCGCGGCGAAAGTAGGTGGCGCGCACTTTGTACTTGTGCGACACCACAGTTTCCATTAGTATTTGGGAAAACATAATATAAACAACACAGAACGCAGTGCAAACGTGAACTGAACATGAAATTGGCATTTCAAAACAGACGAGTCTTCATGAAGTTTCGTCTCGTGAAAACTTTATTGGCGCCGACTTATAACCAACTTATATTTTCCAGTCTGTCTCCTTAGTTTCTAGCAGTAATGCAAAGAGCAGAGCAACTTTGTTGTATTAGAATATGTTCTCAGTTTGTAGAAGAAGAAACATTTTTTTTTCTTTATTGTCATATGAAGGTAATAATCGTCATTTACGTTTCTTATTTCCATTCTAAAATTCATGAATGTGGCAGTTTCTCTTCTTTTTAATTCGCCTCAGTCCCCGAAAATACACTTGTGCCAACGCTTCTTCCAATCCTCGAAGAACTTCTCGTAATCGGTTTTGGTACAGCATTGAGTTCTTGCAGATATACAGTTTTTATGTTGTATAGGGGCTGCAGCGTTAAGAAGGTCAGCAAGTGGCATATTATTATAATTAAACCAATCACTGCTATTAAAACGCAGGTCACTTAACAATGGCCGAAACGGATCTGTAGTGGTGAAAATAAAAAAAAAAAATAAAAAAAAAATACTTAATCGCAGCGATTGGTTTAATTATAATAATATGTCGCTTCATACAGTCTTTATTTCCTCAGTAGTTACAAATATTCGTCCTTTTACAGGTCTATTTAGTTTTCGGAACAAGAAAAAGTCGCAGGGGTTAAATTCGGTAAATATGGTACTTAAAGCACGATTGTCGTGTTGTTCTGGGCCAAGAGCAGGTGAATTGTTTTTACACAATTTCGGACGATTTTACGTACTTCATCCCGTAAACGATGCCTAACATAAAAGTAATACTCCTTATTGACCGTATGAATTTGATGCATAAAATGACGGTGCACTACGCAAAGGTAATTGAAATAAAAAATAAAATGTCAAATGTTTGAATAGCTTATGGGACTTAACTACGGGGTCATCAGTCCCTAAACTCACACACTACTTATCAACTAGATTATCCTAAGGACGGCACAAATATCGATGCCCGAGGGGGGATTCGAACCCCAGACCGTAGTGGCCGTGCAGACCGTGACTGGAGCGCCTCAGTCCCCTCGGCCACCGCGGCCGGCGAAATAAAAAACCAACAAAACAAAACAAAAATCAAAACTAATACATTTGATCTAGCTTTGCGTGCTTTTATCGCTCTTGTCTGTCCAGGATGCTTCCATTGGGACGACTGGGCTGTGGTTTCGACGTTAGAAGCGTAACCCCATATTTCGTCACCAGTTATGACCCTTTTTGAGCAATTCAGGGTCATAATTGACGTCATTCAAGAGCTGTTGAGCGATGGTCATACTGCTGTACTTCTGATCAAAATTGAGACGTTTTGGAACAAACTACGCTGACACACGTCTCATGCCCAAAACATACGAAAAAAATGCAGGATACGAGTCGACCGATATGCTAACATCCTCTGTATCTTCTCTTACGGTTTTTCGACGATTTTTCAAACTAATTTTTCCCAGCTTCAACGTTATCATACCTGTTGTTCTGGAGCGTCCAGAGAGAGGTTCGTCATTGGCATATCTCGGCTATCTTGAAAGAGCTTGTACCATTTGCTAAAACATTTTGTTTGCTTAGAATAGAATCACACTTTGTCACTGTCAACATTTCAAGTGATTTAGAGTACTTGATTCTATTTTTCATGCAAAATTTGATGCAAAATTTTTTGTCAATTTTTATAACAATAGAAAATTGCGGAACACAATAAAACACGTCTAACCTTTCTATCAGTCGAAAATAAACTAAGTACGCTGTACACTTGAAACTGTGGACATGTGTTCACTAGATGTGTCCAGCATAACAAAAATAATCGAATGTACGTTGTACTGCAGTTTTAAAAGTTACCTTACTTTTTAAACAGCCCTTGGTTTCTAAAAATTTGTGAAACCTGTAACTGAGTCGGCATTTGGGTACGCGTCCGGCATTCATGTAGTTGGATGTGGAAATGGTTCAAATGTTTGTAAAGTTATGAGATCCAAATGCAGTGGTCATAGGTACCTAAGCTTACGAACTACTTTAACATAAGAACAACACACACATACACACATGCCCGAGGGGTGACTCGAATCTCCGATGGCAAACAACCGCGTGCCCCGTGGCAAGGCGCTTTAGCACGCACGGCTATTCCGCCGCGGCCGTGGGATGTGAAAACCGACTAAAAACCACATGTCTTGAATTCGCCGCGCGGATCTGAACTGGGGCCGCTATGCCTGCACGTTCCAGAAAGCGGACGAAAGCTGGTCGAAATTGGTATAGCTTTCTCAGCACTGTTACAGATATGGGCAAATTTTGCTGAAAGATGGAATTAAGACTGACAACTCGCAAGATCAAACAACTGCACTATATGGTCAAAAAGTAACAGCTTGGTAGAATGATGTCTACTGTAACTTGGCTCAGAATATTAACTTAACTGAGCTAGATGAAAGTTACTACTGGTCCACGTGAATCTCGTTTATGCGATCCACATTTAACTGGATTTCCGATTTATCCAGAACGTGTTTGTTTATTTATTTATTTTGCGAAAATATGTGGTACAATATTATGATATTATTTGGTGCATTGTATATACCGTTATTATATTGGCACAACTGGCAACAATAAGATCGCTGGTCCCAAGCTTTCAGTTACATTTACTATGGTCATTATTGATCTGATCTCTACCTGTATTGTATGTACTTCAGCGTACTGAGAGTTAAACCTAGGTTTGCATTGATAATATCGTTGAATATCTTTAAAATCATATCTTTGCCTCCGCGAGAGCACTCTTTGGTGTGCGCTGTCCCACGTTTGAGCTTACTGAGTGTGGTCGCCAGCCTCCGACGGCTGAGCAAAAGTAGTGTTGTGCAATCAGCCTTGGAATGAAGTCGCAATTTGTAGTGTGAGCTTGAATCATTTGAATCTTTTTATGTGTGATAATGTTGTGAAATATTTGAATATGAAAGTGTTCTGAGCTTATGAATAATAAAGGCATGGAAAGTCATCTTTTCATTATTAGACGCTTCGCGTAATTGTAGTCCATCTCTAACAGACATTCAACATGAAGGGTTTAATTTTCGTCTTTTACCTCCATCCATTAAAATAATTAAAAGTATAGTGCAGGAATTTAGTATGATTTTACTGCACAAAAGACAGATGAAGTGTGATGTGGACATTTTCGATTTTTTTTTTATTTACATCGTATAAAGTACTAGATGGTTTTTCTTTTGTTGAAAATGACAGTAGAATGCGTTTCTGAAAAGATTTGTGAAAGATATTCCTAAGTCGTAATCACCATTTTTGTGCAGCATTAAGTTCATGTTCTGTTTTATGGAAAAAAAAGTGCTTAAGTTTAAACTTCAACCTCAGGTTTGTTGGGTGTTAGTCATTCAATCCTAAACCCAATTAATTTTTTTTAAATATTACAGAAATGTACAAAATTAGTATTTGTGTAGTTAGTTGATTCGCATTGCACTCCTGCGAATTCTGTAGTTAAATCAGTGTAAATCCTTGAGTGAGATAATTAGTCACTTCTGCAGCAAGCTAATGTCCTATTGTTCAAACAATTAGTCTTTAATTAAATAGATTATTTTTTACCGCAGATCAAATTGCTCATTCTATTAATAAAATAACATGGTCAGAAATGGTTTTTATTACATATTTGTTTTTTGTTTAAAATCATGCTTAACTAATTGGATAAAGTATTCAGTCAGACTGAGTTTCAGTCAGTTGAGTTCAAGCGCAGATTCATTTACAGCTACCTGTACAGACACAACTACACACGACACAATTGTTTGAGAAATCACTATAGTCAAACAATTTTTATCGACAACCTGCGAGTACAATACTAAACAGTACTATTTTAATTACTATACCAATCATTATAGATTTATTTTGAGCAGTAATCACTACAATATTTTTATTATTAACAACTTTCAAGAGAAATAACTTCGAGGTTGTTTCGATGGACAAAATGTTGGAAGCAATAAACAGGACAGATAAGGTGGCATGGGGACATAAATTGTATGAGACTGGAAGGAGAACCGAAAAGAGATGAACTGCTTTAAAATGATGACTGAAGATAGTTTACAGAATCGCGGTACAATAATGATAGCGAGAAATGAAACACTTATAGAAACATTATTCATTTGGTTCAGAGGGGAAAAAACAGTATGGTGTTCTAAAATTCGGTCTAACTGCCCAGGAAAAGGCGATAAGATGATGATCTACGCTTCAGTACCGGTTGTGGTTGGTTGGACAGATTAAAATTTAGTCAGCTGTCAGTGACGGGTGAGTGTTTTTCGGGGGATACAGTGGCTTCAGAAAACTCCAGTAAGAAATGATTTTCTTCGAAAACGTAGAATGACGACGAATAGAACATTTTTTATATCGAAGGCAGTAAGATGCTGGATTTCAAAGTAGAATAACTTGGCAAGAGGTTACAACAGGTGTAAAGATTGAGTTACAATTATGGCTTGTTTTTCAATTTACTGTAAGGTTTCCGGATTAATTGCATATCTGATAATCTGCATTATATTTGGTCCCACCTAGTCCAGATAAGCGAGGTTCTTGTGTAATTCAAAACAGCACAGTGGCTTACTTACTATTGTGATTACCTTAGGTAAAGGTAAAATAGCGTGATTAAGGTAATTTTTACTGTTTTTGTCTCAATTTATGACATTCTATAAGGTTGATTTATTGTAATTATTTGACTTGAGGTACTTGATAATGGTGACATAATTCGCCGAAATTAGTTTTGTAGTGATACTATATACAAGAACTGTTGGCTTATGAGCATGTTATACACGTGTCTGAGTAACAAATAAGCGAAAATCAGTTGCTCTCCTGACCGGCAATAGGTCGGATAAAAAAACGTTACAGTCAGTGAAATAAAGTGTAGATGGTATCATATAAGGTACACAGCTTGTTAATCACGAGTGAAGGATTGTTCGTCCTTTAGTAATAAATAGTAATAGCAGCAAACCTTGGCGTTTCATAACTACAAAAGTTTATTTTGGAAACCTGATAAGGACGACGTTCATGAGAGAGGGGACGGGGAAATCACATCTTCCGACATCAAGTTCTCCGGAAAGAGTTCTGCATTGTGTTGGACATAGAAAAGCTGGAACGCAGGTTTCTCCACTTTCTTACGCAATATTCCTTAGGGAACGCTGACATAGCGAAGTAATTCCATTCCAGGAAATTAATGCTGCGAAACGCACGCAGTGTTTGATTCAGGTACGGAATCGTGTCAGCTCGGCTAAATTCGATCTTAACTGAACGTCAGATGGATGTGTGTACTGAGCCACGAAGTATTGTTTTGCTTTTTTTAAAAGTGATATTTCTGGTTTCCGCACGAGCGATATATCGGAAATTCACCTGGGAGAACCAAGCAAGGCAATATGGGGCGGCAGGGTAACCGAGTAATCAGTGGGAGTTCTGTTTTATGGATTTCCCTGAGACCACCAGTCAGAAGAGTAACAGAGCGAAAAGTGCGTTCGGAAGCATGGTCATGAGGGGGTTGGGGGGAGGGGAGGGGCAGGTGTAGGCTGTATCGCTTGTTGGACGGACGGAGTACGCTTGGAACAGATGGAAAGTATAAGGCGGCCAACTTTTTCAAAACTCAATGCGGGACATTTCGAGGAGATCACGCGACTCATTGCACCAGTTAATCTGAAAGCAGGAAAGAAATTTAGGCGTGCGGAGCAGGCCTATTTTAAAGCACCATATCTAACATGAGTGACATTTTAGTCTTAATTTTCAATCTCTATTTACACTTCATAAAATTTTTCTCTTGCTACTATTTTGAATTTTAGTCTCACAATTTTTACACAGTCTTTCTCCATTAGGGTTTTTCTATCACCTTCGTTGTCTGTACTATTATTTGTTCCAGCTCTTAGAGAATGGTACTTCACACATTTTGATAAGTAGCTTATTGCGCCCAAAGAATTGTTTCTCAATAACCTAGAATTAAATTTGATAAAAAAAACTACTTCTTAAAACCGTTTCAACAACTCTATAATAGAAGTTCTTTTGATGAACTGCAGAGTTTCATTGTGCTTTTTTACTACATTCAATGCTCACTCACTTTCGTTGCTGCATTTTCAGAATTTCACCACCTTTTTATTCCTGAAGGAAGTAAGATGAATGCTGCTATTGTATTTGCATAACAGATTTTAAATGCGTTTATTCGGACTGTGATAATATTACATCATGTTTTCCACATTGAGCACCGAAAATATTCCATTACATTTAATGAAACGCACACGAAATATGGCAAACAAACAAAAATTGTCATCCTATGACCAAATGCAATTCTAGCTTAAAACAAAAACAACTTCCACTGGTAGCGAATTTGTCAGTTTGAAATAGATGATTTTCATAGTTTTTTTTTTTAATTTATGTAAGCAGACTGTCATTTATTCGTAGATGATTCATTGTGAAATTGACTTGTAGGCAGTATGACATAGCGTGACGTACACAAATAGTTTCGGCATGTGCTTTTAGACCACCATCTTCAAAATTACTGGAATGTGGACATTTTCAGTAATTATCCAAATGCGGGACTGTCCCGCAGAATCCGGGACGGTTGGCCGCCTTGGGAAAGTAAGAAATACGTCGTTAGACGTTGTGAGCTGTACCTGGAGTAGCGCAAAGTGGAGACGGGCAGCGTGGTGATTATTCAAATTACGACGTAAACTTATATTGATTTCAGTTCGAGGTGTGGTGGCTGGGACTGAAAGCAACTGTACGTAAGGCATCTGTATGTCGAAATAAAGGGAAGCATAGCACACTATACTCCATATAGACTCTTGAATTTCCTGGTCTATGGGTAAAGTGTACCTTTATACTGTATTTACACTTAATTTTTAGAATTAAATATTTCACGGATAAAGTACAATTAACCATAGTTTCTGAAGGAGAAGAACCTCCTGTTGTATAGTGATGTACTAGATTAAGAAATGTTCAAAATTTTCACACGTCTACGTTATACAAAAATGTTCAAATGTTTGTATAGTCTATGGGACTTAACTACGGGGTCATCAGTCCCTAAACTTACAAACTACTTATGAACTACTTACAAACTAGGACGGCACAAATATCCATGCCCGAGGGGGATTCGAACCCCCGACCGTAGTGGCCTTGCAGACCGTGACTGAAGCGCCTCAGTCTCCTCGGCCACCGCGGCCGGCTGCGTTATACAGTTTACATCTAATACAAAGGGTTAGTTTCCAAAAAAGTTATCTGACGTAATTGTATGCAATTCAGTAAAATAAGTACAACAACAAGAAGGCTGTTGCTTCGACATGCACAAGATAGTTACATTAAAGATAACTAGTGTATTTTATACAAAATTTTGTCTATTTTATTTTACAAACAAGTAATCAGTAATAGTTTTCGAGATATAAATGGGCAGCAAGCTTAAAATTCAAATTTAGCAACTCATAAAATATAATTTCATCCTTGAGGATGTACGATGGTCAGATTAGTGAGTAGACGTCCAACAGCTATACTATAAAATTTATTGCCTCAGTAGCATCATCTTCATAGACCTACCGTCAATAGAAAACCACAATTTTCTACAACAATGGTTGGACTAAATGAAACGTCAAAAGTTATATGTATGCGAAAAAATGCAAAAAATAATTTATAAAAATGTATAACACGCAGCTTAGAATAAGAAATAATAAAAAAAAACAACTGAAAAAGGTATGTCTTTCGCAAAATGTAAAATAGAAGCAGCAGACACAATCAAGACAAACTATACAAATGTGTATGCTTAACAAAATATTATATTTAATAATACAATAAGCTAACATCAATATAAAGATCACTGACATAACGCTAAAAATTTATTCAATTTCTTGATTGTGTTTTCTGTTTTTATTTTCTATTTTGTAGAATATAAATTTTTTATTCTTCCGGGTTATGTGGTCGTGGTCGAAGAAACGTAACTGCTCCTGACGTTTCGTCCAGAGCTGTGCTGGACATCCTCAGAGGTGCTACTGGTAGCGGTGAGTCTTGCCGACTGACGAGGCTTATCTCTGCTGCGCACGTGAACACTTGACCACCCCCCCCCCCCCTTTTAGACAGTATTTATACCGCTCTCCGACGCCCGTACCTCAACTGGCCCGATTACATTCGTGTCACTATATAGACAACCCGGGAGACGAATCGTTCCTGCAGACTACGACGAGTTGCTCTCTCTCCGCGGCAAACTCTTTGTCGCGGGGGATTTCAACGCGAAGCACGCGGAGTGGAACTCGCGGGTGACAAATGTCAGTGGTCGTCGCCTATTGCAAGTAATTAGGCGACACAATGCGGTAGCACTGGGGCCTTATGACCCCACGCACTACCCTGACAATGGTGGACGCCCTGACGTCCTGGATATAGCAGTGGTGAAGGGTGTCGGACACTTCACTACCGCTACTAGGAGAATCGCACTCTCTTCCGATCACCTACCAGTGATCTTCGATGTAGGGGTCGATAGGGAAGTGCTACCGAGAAGCCGCAGGCAGCTAAGCAGGGTGAACTGGGAGCAGTTTAGAGGGAACATAACAGATTCCCCCGACACTATCCCAGACCCGGAACAAGTCGGTGCTGAAGAGGCAATTAGACAGCTCACAAGTGTCACACTACAAGCTGTCGATGATGCCTCACCTAGGGGACAGCAAGCACGATGTGACTACTCGCGCCAGCTTCCCCCGCAGATCTTAGATGCCATTACTCAGAAAAACCGAGTATTTAGAGAGTGGCAAATGACAAGAAATGCGGCCACCAAACGCCATCTAAATAGGCTGCGGAGAGAGATAAAGGTGGCGGTGGAAAACCATCGAAATAGGGAATGGGGGGGACTCGTGGCAACACTCCGCATAGACGACAACTCAGCCTGGAGGATGACTAAATGTCTCCTACGCAGAAGGCAGCGCGTCCCACCACTGCAGATAGGCAGGGAAGTGGTCTGCGAACCTGATGCCAAGGCTAATGCTTTGGCAGACGCTTTTGCGGGCAACTTTACCCCTATTGAGGACAACGTTGGTGCGGAGCACACGAGACTTGTTCTCGACCGACTACCCGTTTTCCTCGCTGCTAATGAAGACGAAAACGAGATACCGCCAATCGAGGCAGACGAGGTTGCAGAACAGCTTCTCGTACTAAACACAAGAAAGGCAGGGGGCTGCAACCAGATTGAGGCAGCCATGTTAAAACAGCTGCCCCCTGGTGCCATACAAGTGATCACACGAGTGTTCAACGACATTCTGCGTAGTGGGACCTATCCTGCTGCGTGGAAACACGCAGAGGTCGTTGCAATACCCAAACAGGGCAAGGATCCTAGGCTAGCTCAGAACTATCGGCCTATAAGCCTGCTTCCAGTTCTATCTAAAGTTTTCGAACGAATATACTTGAAGCGGCTTATGGACCATGTCGATAGGGAAGAGCTATTACCAGGAGAGCAGTTCGGCTTTCGTCGCGGACATAGCACGCAACAACAGCTACTGCGTGTTGTAGAAGACGCGATGAGTGCTCTGGAGCGTCGCGAGTACGCAGGGGCAGTGCTGCTGGACGTTTCCAGGGCTTTTGACTGCGTGTGGCACGAGGGCCTCCTGTACAAACTATCTGTACTGGGGGGTACCGACGCCGCACGTCAGCCTCATCGCGTCATACCTCCGCGAACGAAGTTTTCACGTCCGCACCGACTATGGCAGGTCGACAGCGAGGCCCATACGTGCGGGAGTGCCGCAGGGGTCGGTCCTCGGTCCCTTGCTGTACTCACTGTACACGTCAGACGTACCAAGAACTCCGAGGGTATCGTTTGCGTTATACGCGGACGATACGGCACTCTACGCGCACAGCATAAATGTCCGTGCTCTCAGGCGTCATCTGCAAACAGCATGCGATGCCCTGGGAGCATGGGCCACGAAGTGGCGCCTAAAAGTTCAACGCTGCGAAGAGCCAAGCCGTTGTAATAACGCGCCGTAGAGTCCCGAGAGATCTTCAGCCTGTGGAGATCATGGGAGGCCCCATTCCATGGTCCACCACGACGAAGTACCTAGGGGTTACCCTCGATAGGCACCTGACGTGGGGCCCACACATTCGAGAGGTCAGAGGTAAAGTGCTTGGTCGCCTAAGAACACTTTACCCCCTGCTGAACCCTGAGTCAACACTGCCCCCAGAATGCGGCGTCACGCTCTACCTATCGCTGATCCGACCAGTGATAGAGTATGCGGCCGTCGTATGGGGCAATGCTGCAGAATGCCATATTAAAAGGCTTCAAGGGTTGCAGAGCAAGACGCTTAGACTTGCGCTGCATCTCCCACGTGACTTTCCAACGAGAGAAGTCCACGAAATGGCAGGAATCCCTCTCCTAAGAGAGAGATCCAGACAGACTGCTCGGCAGTTCTATGAACGGTCGCAGCAGTCCACAAATAGGCTAATCTCACAGCTGGGAAACCAGCCGCAGAGAAGGCCTACGACACGATGGCCTGACCTTCTCAGGTAAAGCATCGACGAAATAAAGCATGTAACAAGCCCAGTTACACAGACGACAAATAAACACCAGAGGAAAGTATACCAATCTGAGGAAGAGCAGAAACAAGCTGAAAAGCTTAAAACTGCTAAAAAGTAGACCAAAAGTACGGTCAATGAAGCAAAGGGCCGGGCCGACTCGTCAGTCGGCAAGACTCACCGCTACCAGTAGCACCTCTGAGGATGTCCAGCGCAGCTCTGGACGAAACGTCAGGAGCAGATACGTTTCTTCGACCACGACCACATAACCCGGAAGATTCAACAGCAATTATTTCAGCCGGTGGTGAAAGCCTTCACTGTGTGATAATTTTTTTAATTTTATATTATTGTCTTTTATCATAGACTGCTTGTTAAACATTTTCTTAAATTATTATTTGTAACTATTCTGTTAAGTACGACTTTTTATGTTACATTGCGTCCTCACATTGATGTATAATGTGGTTTTTCTGCTGTTGCACGGCTATGAAGACGGTGCCATTGGAGCACAGAAACCGGTAGGTTAATGGAATAAATTTTAAAATACAGGTACTAGATGTTATAACTCACTCAAAAAAAGTGTTACGAAAACTGTTCTTCTTATGACAAACTGACTGCATAGGTTGACCTTATTCTGCTGCTTTTAACTAAAGTGTAAACATCAGCAAACAAACTACATCAACTAATGAAGATACGACAGGTTTTATTTCATTTCATATAGATGTACTTTAACAAAAAGTTGAGCATTATAAGCAGTCAGATGATTGATGAAAATAAGAAATATGTAGTGCTATGCCTTTATGATCATCCACAGCATATTTGCAATTGGGTTTGACTATAAACGTGTAATATTAAACTGTATAATTTTTTACATATGAACACACTTTGGTTGTCCATTGTGTTTGACCGCGTTTAGGTATCCCACCATTCATGCTTCATTTTCTTGGTTGAAAGAGACAACAAAAACTGTTTTCGGTTTTAGTTGTCATGTGAATACCGATGATTTTTACGTACAGTAGTTACTGTACAAATACTGCACTATATGACTACTATATTCGTTTACACAAGTTCTACCGTTACAGTACGTTCCAGCGTATTCCACAAAATAATATTTGATACAAGATGTACCATTTAGGGTACAATGGAAACCTGTGGAACCACCTCGACATCTCGGGAGACTTTTAAGCCAATCTACGTATGCATCTTCCGACAGTAAAAGTCAAGGATTCCAGCATATTGGCAAAATCACATAATATGTGCAGCCCGTCTTGTAAAACCTTCCGTTTCTTGTAGCATTTTCCTTTTTCGAACTTGTTCTGGGATTCAAAGAAATAATACATCTCAATCAGAAAGTAGATTTCCATATCCGAAAACTACGTGACGCCTATCACTCTTAGCATGAGTGCTGATTCATGACTCTGTTTTCTTTGTAATATGGGACTAGACCGATTCCGGATGTATCTTGCTGCAAAATATTGTTCACTCGGCCACAGATATGTCTCTAGATTGTAATGAGAATTTAGGAACACATTGCACAAATACTCTGTCTCCTGGCATAGTTGATAACGGATTTTATGGAAAAACATTATTAAGCCACTAATGCGTACTGAGTATAACTTCGTAGTACTAAGAACAAGTAATTACTACGAGGTTCATTACTTCAGTTTATGGAGCAAGACTTGGTGTTTGATCACCTCTCCTGAATCTAGGGCAGTGGTTCCAAACTTTGTGAAAGCATTACTCCTGAGTGTAATCAGATATGAGATAATTAACCTCCCCCCTAACCAGACGACCATCAGCATTAGCAGCTAACTAAACTTTAGAATGGAAAAGAACTATCATGAACACTCATTTTTAAATTGTCTGAAGGTCAATGGTATTTAATTTTTTAAATTGAGTCAATTAAACAACCAGTATTATTTATTTCGACCATAATTATTAAGCAATTACCACTGCAGCAGTGTTACCAAGAATCCTTCTCATAAAATCAGGTTGTATAAGCAGCACCTTCTCCAAAGCGTTATTTGTGTCCGTACTGTTTGTAAATCATTTGATTGCTGTGCTATTTGCATCTGAACTAGCAGACATTGGAAGAGATTAGGCTCTCAATGATTTGTGCCTGACCGTTGTCACTAATAATAATAATAATTATTATTATTATTATAAATGATTATGCATGATGATTATTGTAGTACTTGTAGAGTTCTGCAGGCACACAGGATTGAAGTAGACGGTACTATGTTGTGCTTTGAATAATAATAATAATAATAATAATAACGAAACCAGAAGTAAGGCCAAAAATGAGTCAATGAAATGGATTGCTGCGATTAAGGAAGATCTTAAAGCAGCCGGTATAAGTCAGACGTTACAAATACAAAAAGGGGGGAAGGGAGGCACGGAGGGGCAGGAAGGAAAGCGGTGTGGGGAGTGAGGAAGGAAACGTAAGAACTCCGAGGGAGGGGAATATATCAACACCTTGTCAACAAGTCTTTATCATAAAAATCTGACATTAGACCCAACAAGCACAATTGTGCTTGTGCTAGTGTTTCGGATTACACCTCCAATAATTAAAAAATAGAATCATTTAAGAGATTTTTACGTAGATCTATTTACAGTAGATATATGTCATTAAAATGAACGACACCAAATTTATATAACAATAATACTGAGAAACCTTCGAACGTGCGCTTTGTTGCCGCCATTGTCAGTGTACTGGAAATTTGTCTCCAGATTGAATGTTCGAATTTTCCCCATACCAGACAAAAAAAATTCCCCCAAAATGACACTATTTTGGCAACTTTTCCCCAAATAGATTAAAACTACTTTTTTCTTCAAATTAAGACTTATTGTCAGTAATGGTAACTTGAAGGGGTTTAAATACGTGTTCAGGGCCATAACATTATCGTATGTATCAGAAATTATAGTACATAAAACAAAATTATTAATTTATCGATAAAAACATACAGCCTGGCTTCAAGGGTGCCACACTTGCTTTCTTCATTGTTCTATTGATTTACCATTAGATGGTATAACAACTTCAGATAAAGATAAGAGAGCTATTAGTGAGTGATAAAAGTATAATTATGGCACCAAGTTTAATTTTTTATTACTTAATTTTCTAAGAATACAAAATATAAATTGTCATAACAATCACAATAGACTGATATAGTATCACAAAAATATTTAGTTACTTGCAACAATGAATGAAATTGTGTCATCTGAATTACTGTACAAAAGCCAACACTGTTTCTTGTCATTTATATTGAAATGAAATATAACCTATTTATTATGCCAGAAACGATTTGTTATCAACATCGTTTTGATTTTTATACACATCCTCTGATTTAAATTTCATGAGTACTTTAGTGCTTGGCTCGAATTTATTACACCCTTCGTTTTCCAAACTGTATCGCACTGTGGATGTGTCATTCTATTTCTCAGTTTGTTTTTTATTACATTCATTATGCAGAATGCTCTCTCCACACTACCATTCGAGAATTGCTCTGTGGTTGACAGGTTCTTGTATTTACCCTTTTTTGCTCAGTAAATTAATTACTCTCGTAAATGGAACATTTCGTTGCCAACATGACCACACAACACTGCCACTGCCGAAAATAAAAATTTAACCCCAAATTTCCCAATTACAGAATTTTTTTCCCCCAACAATTTCTCCAGGTTTTTTGTTTATCAAAAGTTCCAAAAAATGTTCAAATGTTTGTTAAGCTTATGGGACTTACCTACGGGGTCATCAGTATCTAAACTTACAAACTACTTATGAACTAGCTTATACTAAAGACGGCACAATTATCCATGCCCGAGGGGGGATTCGAACCCCCGACCGTAGTGGCCGTGCAGACCGTGACTGAAGCTCCTCAGTCTCCTCGGCCACCGCGGCCGGCTCTCAAATGTTCCCCACAAAACTTTTTCCCCCCAAAATGGGGGCATATAGGCATTCTTTTTTTCCTCGTTCAATTTGGGAGAGGAATAGGAAAGGAAATGTCTTGTAGTGGTACAGTGTACCCTCCGCCTCGCACCTTACGGTGAATTGCGGAGTATGTATGTAGATGTAGATGTAGAAAAAAATCCCCAATCTGGAGACACTGGACTGCTGGAGCCACCCAGTGTAGAAACACGGAACTAAAACACTTTGCGCACGTTGCCAAAGTCCACCCACGATTGTGCGACGCAGGCCCGAACTTCCCGGCGTGAATCACGGAGGAATAAAGCGAGCAAAACCAGGGGCCTGATTCCTCAAAGCGTCTCTGAACGCCGAACCCCGTCGAGGGAAATCTACTGGCGGAAAGGAATTCCCACGGCTATGCTTCCTCCTCTCGAGCTACCGTCCACCGACTCAGAAAGGGACGCTCCGACCGAGGTTAAGAGCTGCCCCGGACGCAATATTGTAATATCTGCGCGCAGCCGCTAGACGCCGGCGTGTTCTAAGGAGGCGCCTTCTTTGATGTGGGCCGCCGCCCGCTATGCGCCCCTCTCCTTCCCTCCCCTGACAATTACGCCGCCTGCACAAGAGGTGGGTGGGGCTACCGCTTATTACCCCTTTGATGTCTCGTTACGAGCCGCCGGAAACCCGCTGCAAAACTCTGTGTTTTAATTACAGAAACGGATAAGCTCCGGTTATTGTACGCTTTCGGGGCCACTTACCGTGTTATTTACACTGTGTTGAAACTTCCCGACGGTAGCTGCTCCGACTTTGTGTACTGGAAACATCTGTTCCTTTTAATAGGCTAAAGGAAGGCTTCAAAGGACAACTGTTACACGGTTAGAGAGAGAGAGAGAGAGGCAGTAAAGCTTCAAGCACTTCAGGGCACTGGTAGTACCAGTTACGCCGTGATTACATACTTCTAGGTTTCCAGAGGACTCCTGAACTGATTCGTAAAAAATGGCTTATAGTCTATGGCGTCCCCTGGTGAAGCGATATTAATAGTAAGTGACACCGTAGTGAATTCTAATCAAAAACATAAGTGCAGTGTTTTAGGGTTGCCAGATCTCCGGGCGCCGCCCGGAGTGCCCGGGTTTGGAATGAATTCTCCGGGTCTACGGGCCAATGACTCTCATCTCCGGGCTTGAATGTAACCTTCATCTTCACTTTTTTTTTTTACGACGCTTTTAAGTACTATGCTCATTTAGCGACGATCTACATCGAACTTTACGTAACTTAGGACGAACACAACATCCATGCCCTAGGGGGGGGGGATTCGAACCTCTGGTGGGAGCAGCCTCGCGCACCGTGGTAAGACGCCTCAGTGCGCTCGGCCATTACCGGACGGCTCCTCTCAAGTAATTATGAATAACTTTATATAAATGTCAATTTCTTATTGCAACAAAACGCTACTTTTCTATTCTTCCTCTGAAAACTTTTCATTGTTGCGTCGGTAGTAATCGGCTAGCACATTATTAAGCAAACACTGTTGCGGCAACGTGTCAACTGGTGACGTCTATTAATTGTGTTCGTTCGTTCATTGTTTGATATTAGTTTACCGGCATTTTTGGAATACTCGGATGGTGTGTAAACAGACAAGCTTACATTAACTCAGATTAGTGAGTAATAACAGTGAAATGAAGAGACGATATCTAAGTTCGTTCCGTGAAGAATGGTTGCAGGAAGAAAATTATAAAGAGTGACTACAAAAATTCGATACTGATGAGTATATGTGTAAGTGCAGAATATGCAATTTCTTAATTACTGTTAAGTACGACGGAGTTGGGGGGGGGAGGTGTCATTTGCCAAGGGGGAGGGGGGCACGTCTGTTCTCCGGGCCTGCCTCGAGTTCAATCTGGCAACCCTAAGTGTTTAAAGTGTTACCAAGGACGTCAATGAACTGTTTTTTACATTAAAGAAATTTCAATATCGTCGTGCATGTCATTGTAAAATGTCAGATATGTTCATCAATAGAAATGTTAAACAGTATATTGTTTTCTTCATAGTAACAGCACCCATCAAATATTTTAAGCATTTTTAGGATTTTACTTCCAGTTGCAGCATCTTCAACAACGGCCGATGAACTGCAGCCATCGGTCCCCATTTCGTAGTTAATTCTAGTTAAAAAATGTTGACCTCGGGGGTAAAAAATGATAACGCTCAATTTTGTTTTTTAATTATTTTTGGTGCTAACAATCGCACCTGACAGAAGGTTTCATTTTTTCAAGTAGTACATGAATCTGCAGAGAGATGGCAAATATAAATATTAAAACAATTATTAAAACATGTAATAGAAACTATTTTTCAAACATACAAGTCGCCATATCTCAGAACTTTATAAATGAGGGTTATCATTATTTTCCCCGTCGAGGACGGCGGTGGAATAAATTGTAATAATTAAGATTTCAGTGAAATTTACATTAGTAGTTCTACAGACCAAACTGAAGGGATTCATAGAAGTGCTTTTTCTGTGTTGTGGTATGGTCAGATCTTGAGTTAACAACGATTATAATACCTATAGGCCATTCTCATGTTTAAAATTATTACAGACTGAATCTAGCCAGTGATTACTGAAATCTTTCATTTTTTTAATATTTTTTTTCAGTATACTGTTCCAACAACTGTTTACGTAATACTTACGTAAACAAAAAGCCTTAAATATTTTATTTAAATCAGTTCTTTAGCTAATGCACTGTATTATCATTAAGAAGGATATAACAATCAGTATTTAATAGTTCATGAAATTTTAGTTCAAGTAACAGTGCATCACAGTTAGTATATTTATTTGATTTTATTAGCTAGGACGCCACAAGTTAAATAACGTGCTACATGAAACTTCCTGGCAGATTAAAATCGTGGGCCTGAACCGGGACTCGAACTTGGGACCTTTGCCTTTCGCGGGCAAGCGCTCTACCACTGAGCTATCCCAACATGAGTCACGGTGCCGCCCTACAACTCCAATTCCGTCAGTACCTCGCCTCCTACTTTCCAAACTTCACAGAAGCTCTCCTGCGAAACTTTCAAGACTAACACTGCTGGAAGAAAGGATATGGTGGAGACATGACTTAGTCACAGCCTAAGGGATGTTTCCAGAATGAAACTTTCACTCTGCAGCGGAGTGTGCGCTGATACGAAACTTCCTGGCAGATTGAAATTGAAGTTTGGAAAGTAGGAGGCGAGATACTGGCAGAATTGGAGTTGTGGGGTGGCACCGTGAGTCGTTTCGGGATAGCTCAGTGGTAGAGCGCTTGCCTGCGAAAGGCAAAGGTCCCAGGTTCGAGTCCCGGTCCCGGCACATAATTTTAATCTACCAGGAAGTTTCATATCAGCGCTTCATTCTGGAAAGTACTACATATTATCAGAAATATAAATTATTATATCCTCCTGAAGAACTGCTGATTAATACCTTCACTCTAGATTGATTGTTCAAAAGCCTACTCGACCCGTTGAGGTAGTTCTGTATCAGTACTAGGTTTAAGTGCCGCGCGTGTCAGTTTCGGACCCGTAACGTGCTCGATTGGAGAAAAATCTGGAGATAGCGCTCGCAAGGGAAGCCGCCGCACATAATGCAGAGCACGCTCATTTTGACGAGCATGATCCTGCATTGGCGTCAGTCGGTCTGCTGTGCTTCTTCACCTTACATGTGGACATCAACAATCGAATGCAATCGGCATGGCAACATATACAGTCTACCAAGTACATCTCTGACTGCAATCAGCCATGTCACCATGGTAACGGCGTCCCGGACTTTGTCAACCGACAACGGCAGACGGCGATAACATCGACTCTTGTTAAAAAAATAACTGTTTGAAAGCACTGCTATAACGTTTTACAAGTTTACGTTTCACATCATTGATGTAAAAATGATTGTACATATCTCTTTCAATTTTTATTCGTTAATTTCAACATGAATGCCATTTGGCATTGGCTGGCGCTGACGTCATGAAGCTAAGGGCTTTTATGTAGCCTTGATTATTATCGACTGCATTCCATTTTCGTAAACCCCAGAATGGCTATATCATTTTGTTTGTTTTTTGAACGATTTTGGCTCCTAAATTGTTGTTGGTATAGAAGCATATTTTCATATTTGCTTTCTTTGGTGTACATCTTATCTGGCACATGTTTCCAGCATGGAAGGACTGCAAATTAGTGTTTCTCTTTTTTTCCGCTGTTTGTCAACGTGATTTCATATTTAATACCGGGTGTCTAAAAATAAACCAGCGTGACATACACTGTTACTAAATGTGAACAAACTGTACCTATGTAAGTGGTTGTATGACGAGCATTATTGATACCTTTATTACCCCGATTCCATGTATCCAACATTAAAACACAATGTTCTTTGTTACAATTGAAAATAGGGCAAAGCTCGAATCTACTAGGAACTACCAGACATTCTGATGCTTCCCCATCAACAAGCACTACGGTAGCCCATAGCGATTAGGAACAATTATTATTAATAACCTTTCATCAACCTGACAGTATTTGCCTAGCATGTAATCGTATATATTATTTCTCATTGGTGTTTTTTGTGGGTACGCCATATTTCGCGTATTACTTACCCAAAATTAATTATTGAGGTATCATTTTCTAGCTTTTGTTCTCCACTAATGACGAAAAATACACAGATAGTTCAAAGTAATTCTCTTCAAAATCCCCGGCGAACGATCGTAAATGGGACATGTATTTACGGTTGCTCCCGTCATCTCCCGCACCGAGTATCAACTTACTTTGCACAGCTAATATAAAAACAATGTAGAAGGTGCCATCCATTGACAATCTGTTTAACTAACATGAATGACAGCTCTTGCAGTTGTTTAGATTTCCTTTTCTTTATGCGAGCCAAAGACCTTCTTTGATGGAAGCATAATTTTATCACCCTATTTCGGTTATACACGTAGATGTAACGACGAAAGATACACAAATAATTTAATTTAACTAAAAGGCACGACAGCTCTTGCAGTTGTTTAGATTCTTTATGGAAGGGTAATTCATTACGAGATATCTGTTTCACACATCTAGCACAACAGCTGTTCACTTTGTTCAAGGAAACATTGCGTACTGCGCGAATTAACTGAATTCTGTATAATAACAAGTTTTCAAAAAATAAAATAAACACGAACCAGTCAATATCTGATTTTTTATATGTTCTACAATGAATCATATTGTATTTGATTATATAAATTTTCTTACAATGACACTCATATTTGTTACACTATTCAAAATTTATTATCTTTTATACATATGCAATTGCATTTGCCTTTTTTCCATTGCGATCTTAGCTCGCTGTGACTGATCAGAATTAGAGTGCAAATTAATCGCACGGGTCAACTTGTATTTTATTAATGAAAAATCTGATGTTATTTCATGGGACTTGAGCACAGCATGTTCTAATTTCATACGTCTGTAATGATTTATTGATACTGCTGATAAAGACAGCCTTAGCAGGTATCGAAATAAAGTGTATTTAATTACAAAATAACTTGTTGGGTTGCTTATTGACAAGTCAACAACGAAGGTATGTTTCTTTAGCAAAAATAAATATTTTAATGATTACTAATTTTCTCATTTCAGCTCAACCTTGTCCCTCATTTTCCTCAATTTGGCATTTTTCTATTTTTGTTGCATGGTATGTGTCGAGATTGAGATTTTCTTTAAATATAAATGTCCACGTGCTAGTAATGACTTCTTGCCACTGAAACCTAATTTCCAAAAGTAATGCTCACAGAAGCACATATTATTTTATAAGTATAAAATCAGAGGTGGACTGGCGCAGAGTCGCAGCTCCCATTGTTTCATTTTTGTGTGTGGGTAGAAAATAGTATTATAGGGCCTAATTAACTTAGTACGTTGCGCATATGTGTTTAGAAAGTCTGGTGATTTTATAGAGAGTTTACAGAATAAATGTTTAATATTTGTCGGCAAACGGGAAGCAAAGAAACAATGCCGTTCCAGCCCTGTGCTAGATTTTTTTATAAGTTCAGTTTGGGACAGTCTGTCAGCAGATTCTTTCAGGCAGATTTAATTAGAGGTTTTAAATAGCAAGCTTCAAAAGAGAACTTTTCACCAGTGTTAGATTCATTCCAACTTCCGTGATTAAGAAACTTTCGGTTAGTCACTTTAAATTAGAAACTTTCACCTTTCAAAATAAATAAGAAACTTTCAACATGTTATAATACATTTATAGCTTCTGTTTTCGTAATCTCATGTTACGTCAGAAGAGCTTCAGCCAATAACAGAGCATTTTCGACCACGTGATCTAATCTTGAACTTACATGATTTTAAGCTCTAATTACATAAAAGTAACAGACATTTGGTAAAAATAATGACTCAACATACTATTTGTATGCTATAATCATTCATGATAACAACAGTTCGACCGACATCATTGACACAGGATGGAAACAGCCTGCTGCTGGAAACACGCTCATTACCTTACTTTGTAACACCTATATAGGGGGCTGCAGCCGCCGCCTCGTGCAATGGCTGCTCCCTCAGCCTTGCCACCCAAGCAGTCCTCTGATTGTGAGTGCACGCTACCTGCAATCCACAATGGCGCATCTCTGCCGCGCACTGCCAGCAAATGAAAAGCACCGCAGCGCTACACTGCAAGCTCTTAGCCTGTGTATTGTTTTTATTAAAGTAGTCACTATACCCCGAGACTGCAGCAGCTGCGGTTTTCATTAACTTAATGGTCAAATTATTTTTTTCCTGTTTAGTTGTTGTGTGTCCAATTTCGGAATCTATACATATTATAAAATTTGTGTGTGTTCAACATCTCTTCCTAACCTACTGGCCCGATATCAATCAAATTTGTTACATAATACGAGGGTGCGGCCACAAATATTCTGAAAAACGAAGTACTAACCAAATGTCAGTTTGGTTTTCAGAATGGCTTGTACCCATTGGTACTTTCTCTCATCTTTCAAACACCTGTGATTGTGTAAATTATTAAATTCTTCTAGATAAGCTTAATCATTGTCTGGGCCAGTGCAAAAATGGATTAATTCATACTTAACTGGAAGAATGCAGAAAGTTGAAATAAGTGGTTCATGAAATGTCAAAACATCAGCAGATTTCAAAAACTGGGGGACTATCAAGAATGGGGTGCCACAGGGTTCAATCTTAGGTCGTTTGCTGTTTTTGATATTTCCGACTGATAAAAAAGTCAGTATAAGTTTGAAAATTTAATAAAACACGTGATAATGTAGATGGAGAGGTAAAAATTGATACACTTGTTTGGAATAACATGGGTTTTTGTTAGAATAAAAAGAAAGAAAGAAAGAAAGAAAAAGAATATTGCGCGCGTCGATTGGTGATGATCGTGAGCTCAGCCGCCAGTTTCGTCTTGCTTGGCTTCCCAGGTCCCCAGACCTCTGTCCGTGCGATTATTGGCTTTGGGGTTACCTGAACTTGCAAGTGAATCGTGAATGACTGACATCTCTAGGGATGCTGAAAGACAACATCCGACGCCAATGCCTCACTATAAGTCCGGACATACTTTACAGTGTTGTTCACAACATTATTCCTCAAATACATGTATTGTCGAGAAATGATGGTGAACATATTGAGCATTAGCTGTAAAGAATATCATCTTTGTCTTGTCTTAATTTGCGATGCCAATTATTGCTTTTCTGATCAGATGTAGCGCTGTCTATCAGACATTTTTTGAACTTTTTTTCTAATCAAACCCTATGTCATTCCAAGCATGTGTGTCAATTTTTACCTCTCTATCTACATTATTCCCTGATTTATTAAGCTTTCAAATTTATACTGACTTTTTGATCACCCGGTACATAAATCACTAGCCATTCTACGTTGATGAAGATCCAAAGTTAGTTCTTTTTGCTGAAGATACAAATATAGTAATCACATCGAGAAAATGAGAACTAAGTGATGTAATCGTAAATAATGTTTTTCACCAAATTATTAAGTGGTTCTCTGCAAACGGACTCTCATTAAATTTTGATAAACACAGTATATGCAGTTCTTTACAGTAAATGGTACAGCTCCAAGATTAAATGTAGACTTTGAACAGAAGTCCGTAACTAAGGTAGAATTTTCAAAATTTTTAGGTGTGTGCATTGATGAGAAGTTAAACTGGAATCATCACACAGACGGTCTGCTGAAAAGTTTAAGTTCAACTACGTATGCTATTGCAAAATTTGGCGATAAGAATCTCAGTAAATTAGCTTACTTTGCCTATTTGCATCATATTCTGGGGTAATTCATCTTTGAGTAAAAATATATTCATTGCACAAAAACGTGTAATCAGAATAATTGCTGGAGCCCACCCAAGATTATCCTGCAGACATCTAATTAAGGATTTATGTATCCTCACAGTAACTTCACAGTATATATATTCACCTATGAAACTTGTTGTTAATAATACAACCCAGTTCAAAAGTAATAGGAGTGTACACAGCTATAACACCAGGCTAACGGATGATGTTCACTACGTAGGTCTAAATATGAGTTTGGCACAGAAAGGGGTAAATTATGCTTCCACAAAAGTCTTTGGTTTCCTACAAAGCAGGATTACAAGCGTAACAGATAGCCAAGTAGAATTTCTACTCATTGGATGTGTTTTTAGATATAAATTAGTAAATCTATAGAAAAAAAAGTGACATGTAATATTTTGTGTAATTTAACGTACAGACACCCTTAATTAGCCGCGGCTGAGCGGCCGAGCGCATTGAGGCGCTATGCTACGATGCCTAAGGGCGTTCCCCGTCGGGGGTTCGAATCCCTCCTCGGGCATGGATGTTTGTGCCGTCTTCAGTATAAGCTAGTTCCTGAGTAGTTTTTAAGTTTAGGAACTGATGACCGCGCAGTTAAGTCCCATAAGCTTTACAAACACTTTAACCCTTCATTAACCTGACACGTTCAACATCATTACGAAGTATCGTATTCATGATCTATGGATCAAGTATTAATCTAATCTAATCTAGTAAGTTCCGTCTCTATTTTTATCCGCGGCAGCACTACGATTGCAGTTCCGAGCATGCGCGACAGTTACTCTGACTCAAGGAGAAGACATGTACGCCATTAAAGATTGCTGCTCGCGACGTTTGCTTTGTACTGCTTCTTTATAATGTTAGCCGTAGTTGCAAATGCCGCCGCGTGTAATATCAGATCTGTGATTCGTTTTCTAAATGCAAAGAAAGTGAAACCACACGATATTCATCGGCAAATCGGGGAGATTTACGGACGAAATGCTGTAAGTGATTCAGTGGTCAGAAAATGGGTCAACTTTTTAATAAAAGACATGATCAGGTGCACGATGAAGGACGAAGTGGACACCCGTCTGTGCTTACTGATGAATTGGTTCACACAATTGAAAGGAAGATTAAGCACAACCATAAGTTGCCATAATGTGCCCTTGCATTGGAAGTTCCGCAAATCTCACGATCAGTAATTCATGAAACTGTTACTGAAAAACTGAAATTTCGAAAAATGTGCTCACTTGGGTACCCAAAACTCTTACTGAACACCACACACACACACACAAAAGAAAAAAAAAAAAAAAGAAACAACAGCGGAGGGGCAGTTCACTTCAGTTATTGACACTCTACAATGAAGAAGGCGATGGTTTTCTTTCTCTGATAGTCACGGGTGATGAATCTTGGGTATCGTACGACACCTCTAAAACTAAACGGCAATTTAATCCCCAACGAAGGTTAAGCCTAAAGAAATCTTGACACCTCAAAAGCTCATGTGCAGCGTTTGTACTGGTTTTTTGGGATAGAAAAGGCATTTTGCTGATTGATTTCTTACAACGACGCCAAACAATCAATGGACATGGTGACTGCGAGACCATTAAGAATTTGCGCTGCGTAATACAGACCAAGCGCCGAGGATTCTTGTATAACTTTTTATTTTATTTATTTATTTATTCACGATAATGCCCAACCTCAGTCGATGAATGTGACTTAACAACTCTTTCGGGAATGTTTGATCATCCTCCGCACAACCCGGATCTCGCTCCTAGCGACTTTCATCTCTTCTTACACCTGAAATGTGTCCTTGGTGGTCAACACTTCAACGATGACGACGAGCTGAAAGAACATGTTATCACATGGTTGATTACACAAGCTGCAATCGTCTATGAGGAAGGCGTTTTGACAATTGCCTACAAAATTTCGGTAGCTATGTAGAAATGTAGTTTAACAGTTTTAGATATTTCTACAATAAATATTTTTTCTGTATCTGCACACGTGTGTTTTATATAACCTGTGGACATATCTCGTATTTGTGTCTACAAGCTACCCCAAACATGGATTATTGCCAGTGCTTATGGATATGAGACAGCATTGTCAATCTCTACAACTGCTGACGTTTCGGTCACTGTTGCAAATAGCCTTCTTCTCTGTATATATCTGACTGAAGAATTTTATTAACAGTGACAACGGCCGCGGAAGTCTGATATACATATTCTTGTCAGCACCAATCATGATCTAATTGCGTGTAACGTGGATGTTAACGATTTTTTCTGAAAAGCAGCTTATGATATTTCATTAAAGATATGACGTGAGGTCTTTAGTGCAAATCATTACGATATAGTCGTACTGTCTCTTTCAATGTTAATGAAAAGTAGGAACATTGTGTGGCATGGACATGTTATAAGGAGGAATGCAGTTACGAAGTAGTAAAACTCTTCTTTATTTGCATCCCGGTTATAAAGTGTGGTATTTGCCCTACTTTTTAAGGATTTCGTGTAGCCGGCCGCGGTGGCCGAGGGGACTGAGGCGCTCCAGTCATGGTCTGCGCGGCCTCTGCGGTCGGGGGTTCGAATCCCCCTTCGGGCATGGATATTTGTGCCGTCCTTAGTCTCAGCTAGTTCATAAGTAGTTTGTAAGCTTAGGGACTGATGACCCTGTAGTTAACTCCCACAAGAAAAAGAAAAAAAAAAGAAGGAAAAAAAAAAGATTTCGTGTAATTTGTAAGGTTTTTATACCTGCTTGTACTTGAACAGTTTGACTCAAATCGATAGATAGTGCACCACTTGAAGCGTATATTGCCCTTCTAACGGCTTCATCAATATCATTATCAGATGTTTGATGAGCATTATTACGACCGGATGTAAAAGATCATGGTGAATCTATTTCAGCTGTTCACAGAGAGCAGAGTCAGAAGACCACTGAGACAACGCAAATGAATCCCTGATACTTCAGTATTATGCAGCCCGTCGGTCGTTGTCATGTCTGTTTTTCTACTCTTTACGTGCGATCTATCATACGAAGCTTCTCCTTGTGTCTTTTGTCGTAAGCATAAGTTAAAGTTAGTTTAACCTTCAATGCATGACTTACTTGAAGCTATAAAAACTACCACGTTCAATGTATAGTGCACATATACATAGAAAAATATCGGATAAAAATTCCTTAAAATTATTCAGATAAAAAGTAACATTTTTAAGTAACAAATCACGGATTTTTTCTGTCGCTCGTATAAACACACGCCACATTATTATTGAAGCTAGAGAAAAAGCCCAGCACTTTTTGATTTCACCAAAACATTTAAACATGTCAAGAATTACTTGAAATCAAAATTCTTTCATAATATTAAATTTATCATGGTTACCTGACAATGTAGTTCGTACAGAAGACGATCTAAAAGTCATTTTATTTTTAGCCTACGTATGCAGACAATTTCCTGGCAAAAACGTTGTATCATAAAATGGGTTACTAATTTTTTCAAAATAAATTGTCGTATTCATACCCATACATTCTGTCAGTAGTAATATTACATTTTACAATTACCTATGGTAGATTTGTGACAGGAAATTCCAGTACATGTAGAAGTAAAGCTATCATATACATTCTTCGGATGTACGGCCACATGGACAATATGGCCGCATTGACGATATCTACAGATTGTCAAAAGTGTGTCGTATTTAGTTGCAAGATGTAATTAGATCTATGTGAGTGAGTGGCTCTGAACGCTGAATTTGTGATAAAACTTCAAGCTCTCGGTAACTGCACCCATCGTCTTCGTCAGGAGCAACTGACTGTCAATATTGGTGGCCTTAAGTAGCTCATGAAGTTGTTCTGATTGTTCGGCACCTACGTAATGTCAGTTTATATATATCTGAATTTTGTAATGCGTTTGTATGGTAGAGATATCTTGTCAAAATAGTGAAGCTTTAAAAGCAATCCAAAACATACATATTTGCGTTTGAATTATGTGGGAATCATTGCTCCATGGGAAGGGTTGGTTTGATTAACACTCTTTACGCCACCTTATAAGTCCTTTTCGTATCGATTCTCCGTTGCGGAGAATCTTTGGTCGCCGATAAAATTTAATAATAATAATAATAGTAAACCGCGTGATTTCAAAGCTGTTCTTTTCTCCATTACAAAGCCGAATAAAGAGAGAACTAAGCGGGAGTAAGGTAAGGGAAGTGATGACATTCCAACCTTCTAGCTTGTTCACGGTGGCTTTTGGCCGAACTTTCGTGATTTCTGTTGCCTTACACGCCACATGAACTTGTGAGATTAGGTCTTCTTCTCGCATATATGGACCCCTTGTTGCATGTAGCGCCGCAGGGTCCAACGTTGCAGGGTGCCATGTTTTGGCAGCATTACTAAAGGGGGCTCTGCACTGTTATGGAAAACAGTTACGGTTATCGAAAACTGGATCCCTTGTCCGCGTTGCTAAGTGTAGTACTATGCTGTTCTTATGCGTAAACACAGAGATCGTACCGAGGTAGCGCCCGACAGGTATGCAACACTCTCGGCCTACCGGTACCGCGGGAGGTTCTTCAAATGTTCAAATGTTTGTAGAACTTACGGGACGTAACTACGGGGCCATCAGTCCCTAAGCTTACAAACTACTTATGAACTAGCTAAGACTAAGGACGGCACAAATATCCATGCCCGAGGGGGGATTCGAACCCCCGACCGTAGTGGCCGTGCAGACCGTGACTGGAGCGCCTCAGTCCCCTCGGCCACCGCGGCCGGTGAAGGCTCTTCAACAATAAAATACTACCTAGCAAACCATCCGTAGTCTACACTTGCTTACGATATTCTACGCTAGCTTACTGTAATTTTACAACTCTACTTTGCCTAAGGCCGCCTACGGTAGTTTTGCAGATCCTTTCGTGCTAATGATTCCTACTGGCTCTTGTGCATTCTAATAGCAGTTCCGCACTGCTAGAGCAAGAGGATGCCGTCTCTGTCTATGCAGTTCAGCACTTTCCGCCAATCTATATCTTCATAAATACTCTGCAAGGCACATTGAAGTGCATGGCAGAGGGTTCACCGTACCGATTTTATGTTTTTCTCTACAGTTCCATTCTATAATAGCTCGTGGAAATAAGGAACACGTAAATCTTTTCATTTTAGATATGATTTCCCTCTCTTTTATGAACATGTCTTCCTATGTAGTTGGGTGCTAAAAAATATGTTCGCTTTCGGAAGAGAAAGTTGGTGAAAGACATTTCTCAAATAGATCTTGTCGCAACGAATAACGCCTTAGTTTTAATGATTTCCACCTCAACTCGTGCATGATTACCGTGACACCCTCTGCCCTATATCGCGATAATACAAAGCGAGCTGCCCTTCTCTGAACTTTCTCTATATCGTATGTCAGTCAGAACTGCTGGGGATCCCATAATGCGCAAAAAAAGCACCAAAATAGTACGTACTAGTGTGGTGTAGACAGTTTCTTTAGTAGAACTGTTGCATCTTCCAAGTGTTCTGCCAACGAAACGTAGTCTTTGGTTCGCTTTTCCTACAATATTTTCTATGTGTTCTTTCTAATTGAAGTTGTTTGTAAATTTTACTCCTAGGTATTTAGTTGAATTTACGGCCTGTAGTTTTGACTAATTTATCGTGCAAATGAAGTTTAAAGGATTTCTTTAAATGGTAATATGGATGATTTCATATTCTCAATATTAAGCCTCAATTTTTTTTGCACCATGCAGATTTCTTAACTAAATCATTTTGCAGCTGCATTTGAACTTCTTGTCACTTTACTAACCGATAAGTGACAGTTTCATCCACGAACAGTCTAAGGGAGCTACTCATATTGTCTCCTAAATGGTTTATAAAGATAAGGAAAAGTAGGGTCACTATAACACTTCCCTGTGGAACGCCAGATATCACTTCGGTTCTACTCGATAACTTTCCGTCAATTACAACGCACTGTGTCCTGTCTGACAGGAAATCATGAATCCAATCTCACAATCGTGACCGTATACCATAAGCAAGCAGTTTGATTAGAAGACACTTGAAAGCCTTCCGGAAATCTAGAAATACGGAATCTATTTGACATCTCTTGTCTGTAGCACTAATTACATCATGTGAGTAAAGAGCTAGCTGTGTTTTACAAGAATGATACTTTCTGAATCCGTGTTGACTATGGGTCAGTAGATCGTTCTCTTCGAGGTAGACCATGATATTTGACGAAAGTATATGTTCTAAAATCCTGTTGCAAACCGACTTCAGTGCTGTAGGCCTTAAATTTTGTGTATTCCTCCTATTGAATTTCTTTAATAGTGGCGTAACCTGTGCACCTTTCTAGTCTTTGTGTACGAAACGTTTGCTGAGCGAGCGGTTGTAAATGATAACTAGGTGGGGGACTATTGCATCATCTTACTCTGAAAGTAAAGTTATTGGTACTATCCGGACCGGGAGACGTACGTTTGCTAAGTAATTTCAGTTGCTTTTATACACTAAGGGTATCATCTTCTAAATTACGCATGCTGATAGCTGTTCTATATAAGAATGCCAAAGTATTGCCGGCCGCGGTGGCCGAGGGGACTAAGGCGCTCCAGTCACGATCTGCACGGCCACTACGGTCGGGGGTTCGAATCCCCCCTCGGGCATGGATATTTGTGCCGTCCTAGTTCGTAAGTAGTTCATAAGTAGTTTGTAAGTTTAGGGACTGATGAGCCCGTAGTTAAGTCCCATAGACTATACAAACATTTGAACATTTTTTTCCGAAGTATTTGCTTCGTCGTCATTCGTAAAGGAATTTCGGAAGGCTGTGTTAAGCAATTCTGCTTTAGCAGAACTGTCTTCAGTAGCATCACCGTTACTATCACATAGTGAAGGTATTGATTGTTGTTGTTGTTTTTTTTTTCCGCTGGTATACTTTAGGCACGACTAGATCTTCTTAGGATTCTCTGCCAAATTACGTGACAGGGTTTCATTGTGGAATTTATTATAAGCTTCTCGCAGCTAAATTTCGAGTTTCTGTAAACAACTGCTAGTGTTAAGAATTTTGTTTTCGTTTAAATTTGGCATGCATTTTTCTTTGCTTTTGCAAGAGTGATCTTATTTAGAGAGTGACCTTCCTATTGCTTCGTAGGTCAGTCGTGCAAAATTTCATCAAGAGCGGAATAAAGCTCTAGACTGATATGCAATTGAAACACACGGACACTTTGGAAAAAGCAGTCTGATATCTGTTATCGCGACACAGGGGTGAGTGTGTCCCGGAAATTATGCGTGAGTTGGAATGGAATCATTCAAAGAAAGCTCTGTTTATTCCAGCGAAATCTAGTTGTGAAATTACTTTTACCAACTTATGAACCTATTTTGATAGCCCGGACTGCATAGGGAGAATGATCATCATAATAAAATAAGACAAATCATTCAGAAAACGGAAAGATTCAGGTGAGGTGTTCATTTTTCCGCGCGCTTTTAGAGAATGTAAAGGTAGAGAAATAGTGTGAATGCGGTTCGATAAACTCTCTGATAGGGCTTATATCCTAGTTGCAGAGTGAATATGTAGATGTAACAGACCGTCTCCACCATTCCAAATTAGAAATCAGTGGCTTACAGGTGAGGGAAAGTATTGGAGAGACCCGATGACTCATCTCTCCACCCGCAGTCGAGATCAGGACCACAAGTCATCTGGAGACGTGTGTAAACAGCAGTGGCGGTCCTTGGTACCTGAAGCTGCGTGTTGCACCCAAGTTCGTACTTTAGTTGAAATTTTTATATAAGACGCTTACAAGGGAGAAAATTCTGTATCTTAGCGCCTGGCCTCTTGACATTCGTCATTGACATAAATATCCCTATCATTCGTGGTCTATGAAGGTCACAAAATTAAACTTTGCAAATCCTATTTATGATTAAGCAACAGAAAAATATCTGTGACAGAGTGAATGCTATTATTTATTAATAATCGTTTCGTAATGGGCTACGTTACTAGTCGAAATTAAATTCATTCGTCATTTAAAAGAGTGGAAATAAACGTATTATACATTATAACTTATAAGCACACTTATTTTTACCAAATATGTACTCAAATTTCGTCCTCCTATTTTTATCGATGCAAATTTATGAATCAGCTTCTGGGTAATGTCTGCGATCTCAATCACAATATCTCTTTCAATGGAAAGCAACGTACAGGCCAGGAGCATAAAGTTGGGTAAGAATGATTTTATTCTTTCCAAAGTTGAGAAACACTTTTATGCTTTGACTGACGGCAAGTGAAACATGAAAATCAGCGTCAGCAGTTTCGAGCACTCGGTAAACATCTTCAAAATGTCAAAATGTTTGTAAATGTAAGGGACTAAACTACTACCGTTTTCTGTCCTTAAGCTTACAAACTACTTTAACTTATAGTACGGACAACACACACACCCATACCGGAGAGAAGACTCGAACCTCCGACGGCGAGTAGCCGCGCTCTCCGCAGCAAGGCGCCTTACAGCGTTCGCCGCTCCACCGCGGCGCCTTCCTTAGGTTATTGATTATTATAAATTCTGCAAAGGTAATAGCACATGATAATGATTTAAATCGGTACATAATTCTTGAATTAAACAAAATTATTGCCACTGTTGTTGAAATGTCAGTGTTGGGTGGCAGAATGAAATATTCGATAAGAAAGAATGCTGGGAGATGTACGTGTAGAGCGGTGTTTCCTAGCGGAACTGCTTATGACCTGGGGGTCTCCAGGAAGTATGCAATTTCATGTGATGTCACTGTCACACATAAAAAAATGTTCAAATGTTTGTATAGTTTATGGGACTTAACTTCGGGGTCATCAGTCCCTAAACTTACAAACTACTTACGAACTAGGACGGCACAAATATTCATGCCCGAGTGGGGGGGGGGGGGGGGGATTCGAACCCCCGACCGTAGTGACCGTGCAGACCGTGACTGGAGCGCCTCAGTCCCCTCGGCCACCGCGGCCGGCTGTCACGCATGGGGCACCTGTATAAAGACGGGAAAGTGCAACAACGTTTGCTTTTTATGGATTATTTTTCAAAATTCATGTAAAATGCATTTCCATTGCACAAGCTATGAAAGTACATCTCCATGATAAACTAGAATGTAATAAAAGATTTATGAGTAAGGGAGGAATATTCACTGAAAATAGTTGGTATTGGTGTAACATTGAATCGTTTCCAACCATTCACTCTATTTTTTCAAATTAGTTGTCTTCAAAATGAAACTAAAAGTTAGTTTTTTTTTTGATGAGTTAATACGAAACAACATAGATGTTTAAAAGGGTTTTCAGTTACGACTTATGGCAAATAGCAGCTAATGAAGTCGATCGATTAAAAATCGATTGCCTCTAATAGACGAATAATAAGGGTCCAATTTGGAGGTAAGACTCTTTGCCAGTAAACTACAACATAACTATGACTTAGGCTCACAGAAGTTCGTGCATTTTAACATCTCAGTGGTTTCGAACATGGTTTACAAGTACGAGCCGTATGAGCCGTTTTAATTATTAGAAACATTATGCATCTTTAAAAATAAATAATATTGTTTTAGTCTATATGTACATACTGTTTGTTATCGCCAATATATGTAAAGTTTAGCGTCGGACCCTTCGCTAAAAGCAACTGTTGAACCTGCCGTTTACAATGTGTTGAAATCGTGCGTCATTAGGAATGATTTAATTTACTTTGCAAAATTTTAAAATCCTTCATGGTGTCTATTTCTCACGATGACAGGTTACTATCAAACTTTACGGCTTTCAGGGTCGACGGAGAAACAGAACAATTTTCTGAACAATTATAACAATTCGGAACTGCACAGTCACCATGATGAAAGCATACTGAATGCTCTGTTGCCCTTCGCGTTGACACAAGAGAACAAAAATGGCGGATGAGCATGCCGGTCTCCATCCCTAGTCCGAGACCTTGTACAAAATAACTAGACTCCCTAACGGCGCTGATGTCGTGGAATAATATGAAACTTCGGCAAGTGTCAGATAAATAGTGGCAAGCGTCAGATAAATACGAGTTTTGTTAGGAGATAAATCACGTATTATATAGCTACTGCGGAATATATACTCAGTTGGTAATCATCTCTGTACTGTTTGAATGTTGCAGTATACATCAAACACGATGGTAAAGAGTTGATCAGAGTTTTACTGCATAAATCGATTTAAGAAAGGAATAAAAAGAACGAATACTGTCATCTCATTTATATGTCTCAGGAAGACAAGTACCCCTACTACTTGCGTCCAGAGATAGTTACTCTTGCCTAACAGGCTTTTAGTCAAGGCATTATGGGACTGAATGTAGTAACAGACTTTCAATACTGGTAGCTCTTAAAAAAGAGCTACTTTAGGCAGTTCTGGTGGACAGGAAGTTCAAAAAGTTTTATTTTATGATCGTGTAAAATAAAAGATCAATTACCTCACAGCAGTTCGAAGTTTTGATTATGAAATATAATATTAGCAACTTGTAATTCAGAATTTAAAGGTCATCTGCTTTACATATAGATATAACAACTGAAAGGGGTTTGCAGAACTGTGTATAGTTCCACATATAAATGACGCATAGCCACATAAGATGCACGTTGTGAAGTTGAACCCTGGGGCGATAGTTCCTGACTTTTGAGCAGTTCACGCTACTGAAAGGTATTTGGTTTACAGTATTAATATTTCAATATTCATGCTAGATACCCTAATGCTAATGTTAGATGCACTTTGTTAAGAAAATGGTATGACATACTTCGTGCTCCTGAAAGAATTTGTTAGTCTATGGTTGCTGTATTCACATGGTAAGACGCTGTTTTACAATTATGTATCTCATGGGACATATGATTTTCACTCTCGATTTTTAAGATTAGCTGTTTCAGGCAGCCCTGTTTCATGTTTCTGATGCTATAAAATATCTAAATATTGGAGAATACATCAGGCACTCAAAAGAAGACGTAAAATGTTGTGAAACTGTTCCGAAATTAATGTTTGCATATAAGTTTCACCATCGTAGAATAAACTGAAAAAGTGTCAAAAAACCGTGCCTGACGATAAATTCCGTTCATATGCTGCACACAGAAAGCTAAAAAAATAAAATGCTATAATTCGGTTTAGTTAAGAAAAAGAAACGCTCTTGGCGGTTTTCTACGCCGTATGTGTAATAAATTTACACACAACCGATAGTTTCTGTATAATCAAATAAGTCTGGAGTTGTATACCGGGTGATTAAAAAGACAGTATAAATTTGAAAACTTAATAAATCACGGAATAATGTAGATGGAGAGGTAAAAATTGACACACATGCTTGGAACGACATGGGGTTTTATTAGAATATATATGTAAAAGAAAGTATTGCTAGACGCGTGAAAGATCTCTTGCGCGCGTCGTTTGGTGATGATCGTGTGCTCAGCCGCCACTTTCGTCTTGCTTGGCCTTCCAGGTCCCCAGGTCTCAGTCCGTGCGATTATTGGCTTTGGGGTTACCTGAAGTCGCAAGTGTATCGTGATCGACCGACATCTCTAGGGATGCTGAAAGACAACATACGACGCCAATGCCTCATCATAACTCCGGCGTTGCTTTACAGTGCTGTTCACAACATTATTCCTCGACTACAGCTATTGTTAAGGAATGATGGTGAACATATTGAACATCTCCTGTAAAGAACATCATCTTTGCTTTGTCTTAATTTGTTATGCTAAATATTGCTTTTCTGATCAGATGAAGCGCCATCTGTCAGACTTTACTGACTTTTTGATCACCCGGTATATTTAAACGAGACAGTTTTCGTGACTTAAATCGAATGAATACTCTAATCTAAAGCGTCATACACACATTTAGATGTCACGCGGAAGTTTGCTCTTCAATTTGCCGGCTGTTCGCAGTCGGCCGCTTACGGAATCGTGGGGCTTGGCCCTAGTCGCGCATGTTACTCGGTGCCTCGGTCAGACGTGGACTCGCCACTGCCGCAGGTATCAGGGGCCGAATGTCTCCACGAGGGAGCAGCAGAAGGGGTGCAAACACCCTGAACTTGTCACGAGGCCGGCGGCGTTTTCCGGCGCATTATGGAGCAACGGGAAGTTGTACGACCAAACGTAGGTGATTACAGCATTTTTAGCATTTTTCACGGTACGATTTAGGCTTCCTAAACCATGAAAAACACAAGAAAAAGGGATCATACATTGCTTTAACAAATAATGAGTTGTGCAACAATGCAACAGCAGCACGCATCGCCACAGATAGACAGTGGGCAGTGCGGAGGCTCTGCCGGGCAGGTGGTCGTTCCGGAGTTTGGGCAGTCGGCGCGCATCCATCGATCAGCTGTCGATGGCGGCGGCTGAGTGTTTGCAGTTTGCTGCGCTGTTTAAAGGCGAGGCGGCCACCATGCGCGCCGAATCCTGTGAGCTGTCGCACACGGTAACCGGTCCCCAGAAATCTCAGACTCCGCGAGAGATACGCTTCCCATCTGACCAGTAATTGGGTCCCTACCTCGCCGCAAGAGTAGTTACAGTAACACCCTTCTGCTTCAGAGTTGATTATAAATAGTTTCCCTTGGATATACGAGGGCCGTTTCAAAAGTCCGTGCAATGTCCGAGAGAAGGCACCACCTGTTCGTATCGAGGTCATGTTTAGTTAGTAGCATCTTTGAAAAGAACGCACACCAAGTTTCAGCCATATTAGTCCGTTTCTTTGTGTTTGGCATTCGTGTGAATCAAGGAAGTGCAGTGAATTTCGTGTGGTGATTAAACATTGCTTTATGAAAGGCAAAATGCCTCAGGAGACTAAAGTCAAGCTTTATAAATATTATGATGACTCTGCACTATTTATTAGAACAGTTTATAAGTGGTTTGAAAATTTTCGGAGTGGCCATATGGGCTGAACCTTCTGGACGCCCTTTGGACGTTACCACTCCAGAAATCATTGATAAAATCCATCATATGGTGACGGATAACAGAAAAGGTGCGCCGGCCGCGGTGGCCGAGGAGACTGAGGCGCTCCAGTCACGGTCTGCACGGCCACTACGGTCGGGGGGTTCGAATCCCCCCTCGGGCATGGATATTTGTGCCGTCCTAGTTCGTAAGTAGTTCATAAGTAGTTTGTAAGTTTAGGGACTGATGACCCCGTAGTTAAGTCCCATAAGCTTTACAAACATTTGAACATTTTTGAAGAAAAGGTGTGTCAGATTGCTAGTGCTCTGAGCATCTTCAATGAACAGGTACATAACATTTTCCATAAACATTTGGACATGAGAAAGCTATCCGCAAGATGGGCACCGCGATTGCTCACGCTTGATCAAATACGGAAGCGAGTGTTGCAAGGAACGTTTGCGGCTGTTCAGGAAAAATCCACAGGAGTTTGTCGTTTCGTCACTGTGGATGAAACATGAACACATTATTGTACTCCTGAGACCAAAGAACTATCTTAACAATGGGTTATCAAGGGAGAATCTGCACCAAAAAAGGCGAAGACCAGTACTTCGGCAGGAAAGGTTATGGCGACGGTCTTTTGGGATTCGCAAGGGATAATTCTGATCGACTATCTGGAACAGGGTAAAAGTATTACAGGTGCATGTTATTCATCGTTACTGGACCGTTTGAAAACCGAGCTGCAAGAAAAACGACGGCGATTGGCCCACAAAAGGGTCCTGTTCCATCAATACAATGCGCCAGTACACACCTCAGCAGTTGTGATCGTAAAATTGTTGGAAATAGGATTCCAAATCGTTTCACAGACTCCCTATTCTCCAGACTTGCCTCCCTCAGACTATTATTTGTTCCCCAATTTGAATAAATGCCTGTCGGGACGAAGATTTCATTCAAACGAGGAGGTGATTGCAGAAACTAATAGCTATTTTGCACGCTTGGGCAATTCCTATTATTCGGAAGAGATCAACAAATTAGAATAGCGTTGGACGATGTGTATAAGTCTAGAAAGAGACCATGTCGAAGGATAAGAATGGTTTCCCTTAAACACGTTAGTAGTTTTTATTTTTGCACGTACTTTTCAAACCTCTCTCGTAAACGTGAGTTACGTTGCGCTTATTATAATAGGCGGCAGCAGGTCGGAGATGGGTCGAGAAAAAACTGAAAATACAGAATTTTATTGTTGTTGATTTAGCTTACCAACATACTTTTTTTTTTTTATATAGAGGCACTGGTAAGCGTCTAAGGTCTCCAATCTGAAAATATATCTCTGCGAACACACAGCAACAGCATCCCAATCCCAATAACTAGGGAGTGCATTAAAGCCATCACAATAATTATTCAATTATATGGTTCGGCGTAGTCTAAGAAAATAAGGCAACACTGAAGGAATTAGAGTAGGTAAGGAGACAATAAAGGTGGTACAATGGTACTATGGCAGTAGAATAACGTAGATGGTCGTAGTACAGATGAAATAAAGTGCAGGATGGTAATAGGAAGATAAGTGTTTCTAAAGAAGAGAAATTTACTAACGTCAAATATTAATTTAAGTGTTATGGATTTTTTCTGAAGACATTTTGTCGAGTGTAGCGTTGAACGGGTATGAAACGTGAGTAATAAATAGTTAAGTCAAGAAGTGGATACAACTTTTGAAATGCGATACTACAGACGAATGCTGAAGATGTCGCATACCTCGATGAAAAGAAAAGACAGATTCGTAGGACACATTCTGAGACATCAAGGAATTGTGAGTTTAGTACTGCAGCTAAGTGGTGGGGGTAAACATTCTCAGAGGGAGACCAAGAAACCAGTACAGTGAGCAGGTTGTACAACTACATCTACAAAAATATCCTGAAATTCATATTTAAGTCATTGTGAGGAATCGCTTTTATGATATTTCTCTTCCTTCCATTCCCTAATAGCGCGCTGGAGAAAGAAACACCAAAATCTTTCCATTTTGGATCTGATTTCTCTTTACTTTATTATGATGAGCATGTCTCCCTGTATAGGTGGTTACTCTCAAAATATCTTCGCATTCTGAAGAGAAAGTTGGTGTAACGAATCTCCGAAATAAATCTCGCCGCAAAGAATAAAGCCTGTATTTTTTTTTTATTAGCCCTAGATCATGCATTATCCCCTACACGCGATAATACAAAATTAGCTGCCATTCTCTAAACTTCTTTATACATCCGTGGGTCCAACTTGTGGGGGATCTCGCAATGGGTAGCAGGCTCATTCCACATGAAATGAGCCAAATTGTGATTTTTTTTTTAAATCACAAAAGTAAAGGTTTAGGCATGTGAATGCACTAACAAAATATGAAATTTAATGATTTGATACTCATTTTTATTGTATTCAAGCTATTTAACTATGAAGTGCCATCCCAAAGATTATAGTTGAGCAAACACTATGAAGACCATAAAACTTAGTTATATTGGCTGTATTGATTTGCTGTCTGTAAGTCAGTTGCTGCAACAATGAGTAACTTGTTATGTAACAATAGGCTTCCTTGATATCCTACACTGACTAATTTTTTCAGGTAAACTTTCTTTTGATTTTATTTCTCTTTTTGAAATTGACAGGGATCTCTGTCACACCCGTGACAAAAAAAAAAGAAGATAAAGTTTGCTTCTTGCCTGAACAAGTAATTCATAATTATTTATATTCTGGGAAAGTAAGGTTAAGGTAATATATTAACTCCCAAACCTATTAATTTTTGGGAATAAGTGTGTTTCATCCAGGAATGGCGTCACGGGTGTGACATAACATTTGTCACGGGTGTGACAAAATGCCGACATTTTTGAAAGCTTAATGAAATGCCAGTGTTTAATATTTTTAACAATCACTTCCTGTTCATGTGACATATTAAACTGGTGAGATACAAAGTAAATACAGATCTGCTGACATTTATTTTTAATGTCCAATTTATCTTGCATTCCCAGATAATGAGTTCTTCAACGGAAAGAATGAGAAAGATGAGGAGTAAAATGCTGTGTATGGGATACTTTAAAGGTTGCTTCTTATTTAATTGCAAGTGATTACCTTTCACATGACAAATTTGCAGTTTGGTGCTTTCTTGAAAAAATAATAGCAATTTTGAAACAGCAGAATGCAAATTTAGAAAAAATTCACATGTTTTCTGACAACTGCACTGCACAGTTTAAAAATAAATTTACGTTGTCATATCTCTGCCATACCAACTCGTATTTGGGAGTTGAATTTGAGTGGAACTTCTTTGTTGCTTCACACGGCAAAGGTGCTGTTGATGGTATAGGGGGGACTGTGAAGAGAAGTGTATGGAGAGGTATCAAAAGCCGTCAAGTGGTGATGAATAATGCAAAGGAATTTTGTGATTACGTTTGTGATAAATTGAATGAAGTTCATGCTCTCTTTGTTTCAAGCAGTGATGTGGAAAAGGCAAAGGAAAGAAAGTCAAGGTTTTGGGAGAATGTCATTCCAATTCCTAAAGTACATTAGTACCATTACTTTAAAAACTATGACAGTCACCACATTTTAGCAGCAGAAACATCTGGCAGTGATATGACGAGATATCAAGTCTTTTGGGAGATCCCTAAATCCAGAAAACAGCTGAAATTTTCTGATGTTTACTCAGATTCTGAAGAGTCTAATGCTGAAGACATACAAACAACACCAGGAAATAAAATAAATTCAACCATATATCCTACGGAAATTAAAGCAGGAACGTTCTAAACATAGAGCTTCAACATGAGAGGGGGAAATGGACAGAATTTTGTTGTTATTTGTCAATAAGACTGTGTGGCCGATGAAATGAAGGTCATGTTTTTAAAGCCATGCGAGAAAGGAAAGAAACTCTTTTGTGCCAATGAAAATGACATTTCAGTTGTATCTTTACAAAAGAATGTTGTTAAAGTCCTGAATCCTCCTGCAATTCAAATGAAAGAAAATAGAGTTTATTATTATTTTTGTGAGAAAGTTATTTAAATGTGTATGTCAGTGTATATTTCTTTATATTGTTAAATATTCAATCCTGTATTTGTTTCAACTTACATTACTTTAAATTCTCCATATTGTGCAGTATGCTGAAGTTTAGGTTATTTCATTGAAAAATGAGTTGTTTATAAAATTGATATTAAAGATTTGAGTTTTTGTTAATTTAACGCAAACACCAGTTTAATTAAGCATTGTGCTTTTTTTGTACTGCCAAAAACTTGGTTTTAATCAATTATTACCTTTAATTCTCTGAAATGTTGAGAGATATTTGTACATGTCACACCCGTGACAAAATTATGTCACACCCGTGACAGCAAAAATTATGCTGGTATTATGAAAATAATTTAATGTTCTTTCTGATACTTTCATGGCTAATAAAGTGAGTTTTCAGCATTAGACAGTTATTAATTGGTTTACATACAATCATATAATTCACAGATTTTTCCTTGTAAAGGTCAAAGTGTAAGGTTGTACTTCTGAATTTTGTCACACCCGTGACGTATGGATTCTGGTTAATAATATAGGTTTTAATCTTTTTACAAATATATATATATATATATATATATATATATATATATATATATATATATATATATATTCAGATTGAATAATACAATCAATTTCCTTCTGAATGATATGTACTGAAAGAGGAATTTTTGATATGGGATATTTTAAAATTATTTTACTGTTGATCACAACGTGTCTATTTGTCACACCCGTGACTATGGAATCAGCCAGCAATACTCCAAAATAGGAAGCACAAGTAACAGTTTCTTTAGTACAACTGTTGCATCTTTAAGTGTTCTGCCAACGAACAGTAGCCTTTGGTTAGTCTTCCGTAAAATATTTTCTATGTGTTCTTTCCCATTTAAGTTGTTCATAATTGTTACTACTAGGTATTTAGTTGAATTTACGACTTTTAGATTCGACTCATTTATCGAGTAGTGAATTCTTGCATTCGGGAGGATGGTGATTCAAATCCACCTCCGGCCATCCAGATTTAGTTTTCCGTGATTTCCCTAAATCACTCCAGGTAAATGCCGGGATGGTTCATTTGAAAAGGCACGGCCGCGTTCCTTCCCCATTCTTACCCAAAACTGCCAGTGTAAGCTCCGTCTCTAATGACCACGCTGTCGACGGGGCGTTAAACCCTAAGCTTCCTGCCCTCCTTCCTAAAGTGAATTCACACATCTTGATTTAGGATCAATTGTGGATATTTGCACCATGCAGTTATCTTATATGAATCATTTTGCAGTTGCTTTTGATGTTTCGATTTCTTTACTAACCGATAACTGAGAACGTGTCAGTCTGAGAGAGGTTCATACATTGTATCCTAAATTGTTTATGAAGATAAGAAAAAGTAGGGTCCCTGTAATAGTTCACTGGAGAACGCCATGTATCACTTCTGTTTTACTCGATGACTTTCCATCAACTAGTGAAGACTGTGTCATTTCTGACGTGATATCACGTTCCAATTGCACATCTGCGGCGATATTTCATAAGCACGCAATTTTATTAGAAGATGCTTGTGAGGTTCAGTGTCAAAATCCTTTCAGAAATCTAGAAATATGGAATTGATTTGCAATCAAATCAAACGTTCAAATGTTTGTAAATTCAGGGACTTATCTACTACGGTTTTCATTCCTTACAAAATACTTTAACTTATGCTAAGGACAAACACATAACCGCGGCGGATTAGCCGCGCGCATAGGGGCGCCGTGCTGCAGTGCGCGCGACCGTTCGCCGTCGGAGGTTCGAGTCCCCCCCACCTCGGGCATAGGTGTTTTTGTCCTTGGGTTAGTTTACCTTAATTTAAGTAGTCTGTACGCTACGGACTGATAAACCAGCAGTTGAGTCCGATAGATTTACAAACATTTGAAATGTTTAACAAACGCATATCTATGCCAAAGAGGGGTCTCAAACTGCGACGGCCAGCAACCGCGCGTTCCGCAGGAAGTCGTCTTATAGCGCTGCTGCTCCACCGCGGCGATTTGAAATCCATTGTTGGTAGCACCCATCACTTCTGTGTTTCACAAGATCGATGTTTTCTGCAACCGTGTTGACAATGGTTCAATAGAAAGTTCTGTTAGAGGTAAGTGGATTGCCGTTCTTAAGCGGATCTGAAAAAAAAGCTTACATAGAACAGCCTGGAGTGCTGCATCAAACCAGAATGTGGACTGAAATCCACAACAACATATGTTTCGGTGACTTTTACGTCTCAGACGAGTTTGTGCTGACCCAAGCACCGAATAAAAGTGTGTACTGGTTTCGAATACCGATCTTTGTACGTCTCTTACAAACTGTTGATGTTTCAACTTATGTATTTTTATATTCAGACTAAGTACTATGTCGCACGTACTATTTTAATCTCCATTTTTTGAAGATGACCAACTAGTAAAATCTATGACCAGATGATGGTGGCATAGCCCACTGAAACCGATCATCATAAAATAAATATTTTTCGATCTTCGTGCTTCACTTTTAAAGATTATTAATCTATCAGATCGCACCCAGAACCTACGATGTCAGGTAATGTCAACTTATACTGTATTGAGATTTTTTTATGTAATTCTGTCCCAGAAATACCTGGTAATGGGTAAGTGATAATTGTCTCCATGTTCAACTATTCGTATACATATTGTCCCAAACTGCTACGGTCATCAGTTCCTATACTTACAGACTACTTAAACTACATTACACTTAGGACAATATACTCACTCATGCCCGAGGGAGGACTGGAACCTCTGGCGGGAACGGTCTCTCACCCTGTAGCATGATGCTTAAGAGCACGCATCCATTCCGCACGGCTTCTCTCCATGTAGTTCCTCTAATATTCTCTTTACATCACAGCACGCATGCTAATTACCATAAGGAATTACCTTCCAAGGAACTCCAGAAACGAAGTTTATGCGAACTCCAGGCTGTTTAATAAATGAACACTGTTAGACTCGTTCGTCCATTCATTTACTCATTTATTTATTTATTCGTGCTGGGCTGCAGTTACAGGTTTAAAGATACATGTAGCTACACACACTGCCAGTTTGCAGAGATAAGAAAGAATAGCAGGTAAAAATATAAAGGCGCTCTCAATCACCCATACCAATTTATTAATAAGGTTTTCTTTCTTTTTTATACATAAAGGTAATGAATTTTCTATTTGAGTTCGCAATATTTATTTTTTCAATAAGAACTGATTCGGCCAGATCGCTGAAATTGTCTTTATTTATACTGTCGTTTCTGCACTACCATCATCCGATCTATAAAGTGTAAACCTGCGAAGCAAAGTTCATTGTCAGTCATAAAATCTGTACCTAGCAGAGGTATCAACTAAAACCTAAAATTAATTGCTAGAGTTACTGCCAACTCTTTCTGCATAGGTACCATGAATTCCAGGCAACAGAACAGTTGCCATCAGCACCCTTTACCATACTCTACTTATTCTAACTTCTGGCAATCTCTGTATACGAAGAGGCAGACGTAATGTATGAGGACAAATGAATCAGCTATCGGAGCTGATTATCTAGTATGTACACGTGTATCGTGTCCAATTCATTACCTTGTGTGTCTCAATATTAGTTTTCAATATTTGAGTATCTCGTGGCATAGATCTGGAAATGACATCTTAGGTTTTGATATTGGGCTATAGTAGTGCCAATGAATCGAGAATTATGTTGCATGTCCTTATACTGTCTTCGTCAAGTATATATACAGCTTCATTCCGCTATGATTTAATCACTTCATTGAAATTGTACATTTGGAATTCGCTAACAAGCAAGGGAAGGGCGTATGACAACACAGTGACCTTCATTTTCGGAAATGACTTTCAGACTATTGGATGTGTGAACCACATATTCTTTTGTAGCAAACATTTAACTTTATTCTCATATTGTACACAAATGAATCTTATTGATACCTGGAATAAGAGACACGCCACCCTATTTAAAAACAATATGTATCCGGTTTAATAATTCGAGCAGGGATATTGATGATGTCATTATTCAGTTATCGGTTTCAGTATGTACAGATTGAGGCTTAAGAGTTTAAGCCAACATCAAAGATTCGTTTTTATTCCTAACGAGGGTGTGTTACGTCTCTTCTCATCACCTGATGGGATAATATAATGTCGATTCAGCATCACAACAGATGGTGGTTAAGCGGCTACGAATGTCCGTACTGGACATGAAACTAATAATGATAACCCGAGACACATTCGAGATTCACCGAGACAGCCATATTCGCAGATATCTGTACCTTGCCAGGCTTTTCCTCATCGACACTCACTCACCAATGAAGAAATGGAAGAGGAAAAAAAGTTATTGCTCAGTCCAGTTTCACTCCTTATGCAGAGGCGAAGAATTAGTTATGTGCTGTGTCTTGGGTCGCGGCGACTAATAATGTCTCTTTCATAGTTAACATTTTAAATAACAGTACCACTTTCATTGCGGGAAACTCAATCAATCTTTCTAAAATATACATTTGAGAGTTCGTGAGAGCTTTTATGTTGGCTAGCGATCTATCCCAAAGAGTTTAGTATCTATAGTGTGTCACCTTTCAAATGACCTTAATCGAACTTCATCCTGCAAAGCCCGCATCACACACAAACACTATTAAATTCAATTCTTCCGAATAATAGTTAGAGGCCCTTGTACGAAGTATTAGTTCCCACCATTAAACCTAATAATTAATTTTAAGTTCAGTAATTTTTACAATAGTCTTCACATAAACGTCGTAAAATTTTTCGTTGGCTATTTTATAGGTTCTCGAAGATATAATCGATAATTTTGCTCTCTATGCACCAGATAAAATTCAGGTAATACATGAGCAGAAGTTTGTTAGACATATAAAAGTTTGTTTTATTTTCTTCGGAGAGATTTGATTTAAAATAATCTTCTTTTCTTCACAATTGTAAATAAAGTTTCATATCATATACAGACACACAAAATAAGTTCTTTAGGCTTCTCCTGCGAAGACGCTGCTCCACCGAATTGCAGCGCCTCGATCGTACGCGAAACAAACAAACACAAACAACACAATTATATCGTAATAAAATATTTAGACATAAAAATTAATATCCTAGTTAAATGTGTCCTGAAAATCAGCTAATGTAGGGCAGTAGCGCCTCTTCAGTCCTCTGTCCCACTATAGCTTCTGCAAAAGAATAATTATATGATAACGAATGATGATATTTTCCACGGAACAGGCGAACAAAGGAACGTATGGAAAACTCTGAAAAGAAGAAGGAACAAGAAGATACATGTGCTAAGACAACATGTAAATCTATGGGGATTTTTGTAGAGGATAAAATCTTTAGGTGAAGAAAGATATTGAAATACAGCCAGAAAGTAATTGAGGACATGGATACATAACAACGTTAGTCCACTTACGCTATTACTGCATAAACATCCTACTGTTATTAAACAAGATGGCTCTTAGTTCCATATCTTGTTCCTGAAGCCTCTGGGAGCATCATATGGAACTAAGAACCGGCTAGTTTAATAGAAAAGGGTTGAAGGACTTGTGTATGCAATTACATCATAAATACACTAACACTGTTACTGCATCCAAGTCCTCAAGTGAACATGCACAGTGGAGGTGCTACTCAAAATCAAAGAGATTGATTGGTGCGAGAGGAAAATTCGGTAGTGCCGTATCAAACCAAGATTCGGTTTTACTAATGATGGGAAAGGAAATCGATCTTGTTCTCCTTTGAAGTGCATCATCCTGGCTTTTGCCTGGAATGATTAGGAAAATCACGGAAAACCTAAATCAGAATACCTGGAGGCTGTTTTGAACCACCATCCTCCCGAATGAGAGCCCAACTCGTTCGGTAAACAAATGATAAGACCGATGACACAGAAAAAATCGCAGAAAGACTGAAATGCAATCCCTTGCGGGATTGTTCGGCCGCCTTAGTGTAAGTCTTTTTATTTGACACCGCGTGGGCGACTTACGTGCCAATGGTGATGAGATGATGATGATGATTATTATTATTAGGACAACACACAGTCCCCTGCTGGGACTCGAACCCGGGCCTCCTGCGTGGTAGTCAGCGACGGTACCATTGAGCTACGGAGGCGGACGGAAAGGCTGAAGCATTAGTTCGAGACTTCGATGCTTTAAAGAATAATTGCTGTCATTTTAACGGTTAAGAATTAAGATTTACATACCAGCAAGAAATTGGTTTACAGTTCTAAAATATTCGAAACGAATTCGATTGCTGTGTAGTGTTAAAACGTACCAATACTTTATCAATCCATTCGCAATAGGGATTTTGATTCAATTACAACCGTTATGGAATTCATTAAGTTCATGTAAAACAGAGCAAGTTGGGCAGAGAGTGATCTATACAGGCTGGAGATAAAATAAATAAATAAAAACAGAACTTGAAAAAATGATGATATTTACAATATACACCAGGAAACTACTAACCTGGATCAAAACATAAATATATACAGGGTGCATTCAGTTGGTTACAGACGAAATCAGATTTTCAGCATCGAAACAGTTCACCTCCGGTATAAATCCGCTCTTTGTTTCGTTTCTCTAAATCTCTTACAGCGGCAGTAAGATATACGGTTTATAATCTTGGCTGTGAGTTGGTTATTTATTTTCGCGTTATCTCCCATGTAGCACGTACGCGAGGAACTGCGTCGCGTATAAAATAGTTGTTAAATTTCCCCCGAGAAACTCGTTAATCCTGCGTGCTATGGAACCCTCTCTTTGTTTTGACACGGAGTGTTTCTCCGTAGTTGCTTCCCATAAATTGTCTCGTTCTGCAAGGGAGGCTTTGTTGGATACTTTACGGAACTGGCCTATCTCGAGAGGCATTCTGGTGGTCTAAAAGGCTAATTACAAGCAACAAGTAGCTGTCAGAAATTGAGCAAGATAAAAAACGACATTAATATGTAAATGTAATCTGTTATTTGTTTCCTTCCCAAATTCTCGTTAAAAATACATATCTTAAAGAGCTGTGGGTATGTGACCGGTAAAAGAAGCGTGTTACAGCGTCGAAGATGAAGATGTACTCATAGCTCTTCAAGAATGCATTTTAAAACCCATGTTTATTAGACATTATATATATATATATACTCATTTACTAATTAGTAGCAGATGTCATTCAATAATTATTTTAATTCGCTTAGAAATGGTTTTTGGCTATCTGTTAGAAATTTGATGCTCTTTGCGAAGCGACCAAAGACTTTGGTGTCAGCGTAATTCACCTTTTCCTGTGCCAAAGATTAAAGCTCGAATAGTGATGATAATCCTTTCTTCTAGTTTTGTAGTTATGCACAATGCTGTTACTTTTGAATTGGGTGGGTTACTACCAACAAATTTCATAAAGGAACACGTATATTGAAGCTTCTGCAAAGGTTCCTGGATCCTTAGGTAAATGTGTGCAAAAATTATCTCGGGTGGGCTGCTGAAATTGTTTTTATTACGCGGTTTTGTGCAATCAATACTTTTTTACTTCAAAATATGATGCCATTTGAATGAAAATAGACATAGTAAGCTAACATACTAAGAAGTTTATCACCAAAATTTGCAATAACCCTAACAGCATCAGAATCTGAAAGCAAACGTTTCAGTAGATCATCAATGTGTTTCTTCTTATTCAGTCTCTCATTAATGCACCCTTTCAGACCTGATTTTTTTCTCTGTCAAGGAAATTATTTTTAATGCTGTAATACTCTTAAGTTAAATTTTCAATGATTTTAGAAGCAAGATTTATGCAATTATATGCGCCCATTTTCATTCTACAACACTGCGTATACTGAAAAAGAAGGCTTTTTTAAGGACTAAATTAATTAACTTTGTAGTGCCAACTGTAGTACTAAATAAACTGATCGTTCACTAACTACATCGTAAAATAACAGCTTCTACTTTAAGTTATACAGTGGAATACAAGTAACCTACAATTTCCGTGTTCACTGAAGTTTGCAAACGGCTGCGCAGTACAACACTCGCCTCTTAATATTTTTTTAGTGATCATCCGCAGGTGGCAGTAATTGTGTATGATGATATGATTGAACACTCAGGTGTCGTATACATGTTCTTTCCATTGAGAAAAAACGCTTCTGAACCATCTTCGACAGCGTAGAAGTTATGTACACATTTGTAGGGTTAAAACATTCTATCACTGTCATTACAGATTTCTGTTCGAATTTTATATTTATTAATAGTGTCATGTCATTTACTCTACATAACTGTACATAATATCTGACTGTCCGTCACAGTTGCCAAATATGCTTTTCTTGTGACTGGTTACGAATTTCAGATTGTATGTCCATCATAAGACTAGTGCCTTAAGAGTCGCATACATTCTTAGTGAGACACAAATACAACACGTTGAGCCATAAATTAAAATGCTCAACACTATGAAGCAACAGGGAAACTTGATGATGACTATAATATCCGAAACCGGTACGGCAATCAATAATAAAAGCGTAATTTGCAACTGTGATGGAAAGCAAATACCCAAATTAAATAAAGTCTCAGATCCTGCTCCATACAGTGTAAGTATTCAAAGAAGGTATATATCGAATTTTATCCTAATTTAATGAGAGTCCATTTGCAGAGAACCACTTAATATTTATCTGAAAGACATTATTCGCAATTTCATTAGTTAAATCTTGTTTGTCGGGTCTGATGACAACACTTGCATCGTCAAGAAAAATACTATCTTTGCATACTTGTGAATGTAGATTAGCAGGTCATTACTATGAGTCAAGAATAGAAAAGGACCCAACATCGAACCCTGTGGAATGCCGGTCTTGATAACTCCTAGTTTGAAGTAACATCTTATTTCGTACCATTATAAGACATGCCAGGTATTACGATTCTTCCGTAATTATTTCGATTTCTAAACTGCAATTACGGTCTTACGGAAGCCCCACCTGAAATTACGGTGGTTCAGCGTCATACCTTGTTGTCGTCTGCCTAGCGCAGATAGTACTTCGCTAACTTCACTACTGAGGGTAAAATTTTAGTTGCGCTACGGTATGAAGTACTGATGTTCATCCTGTTACGTTACTATCAAGCGTAAGTGAATTATTGAGCACCGTTCAATCAACTATCGCACTTGTTTTCACTATAGGGAGAAGGCAAAACGAGTGTTAAGTTCGATACAATGGTTTGTCGCGAATACTCTACCAGTGATTTTTTTTTTAATTATTCGCTGTATTTCTCGCGGCTTTATAGCTTTTATTTATTTACGTATTTATTCATTTTTTTCTAAGAATCACATGTACGCATCAAACGGACATTTTATTGTCAATAAAAAATTTGCGATACGGTCCTAGTTCCCACAATTCCTCCTCCTCAGTTTTCTTATCTCCATTACGATTATATTTTTACGAAACGTGGCATCTCTGCATTATGTGAATCGGTTATTCAAACATTCTGCACTCTTCCATTTAAGTAAGAATTAAACCCTTTGTGCACTGCCCCAACATACCATAATATTTCAGATTATTTAGAAGAATTGCATGATTTACTCAATCAAAGAGCTTGCTGTAAACATTTCTTTCACAGTGTCAAACATCAAAAAATATAGCGTCAGTGGATGACATTTCCGGACATGAGGTTCTTTGCAAAATATTATGCTCTTATTCCCCTCCACAAGTAGACGAAGTTCGTAACCCCCTGTGTGATTTGCCACACGTGTTGCAGGAAGTCCAGTAATGGCAGTCAGTTCTAAATGTTGAATCTTGTCTTTACTGTTGAACAGAATATGGGGAATAGTAGTACTCGTATAAAATACTGGATTGTCAATGTGGCTTAGCGCATTCTGATGATGAATATTGTGATAAATGAACATTTTGAAAAATGTCTATCAGTGGTCGAAATGTGAGGTTTCTTTTCTTTTCGTTTTTCTTTTTTTAATTTAATTTAATTTTATTCTATTCGACCTTAAACAGCCGAATTTAAATTTAAGAATTTGTAACGGTAGACAAAAAAAAGGTAATACGATAATGAGAATAATTGCTTAGCACCTGAAGTCAATTTCAATAATGTAATTTTCTTCATGAAGAACATATAATTTCCGATAATATTAAAATAAAACATTTACAGAAAAACTGTGAACAAATTCAATATCGGCGGAATATTTCCGCCTGAATGGAGGTGTTACATGAAATTTTTCATAGGTATGTTAAGTACAGGGACTGATAACCTAGATGTTTACTCCCATCAAAACAACATTGAGAACAAAAATCTAAATAAACTTTATTTGACTTCAGAGTAGCAGTGCCGAAGTTATTTAAGGGCGACTATTTTCTGTCGGTAAGGGGCACTGGTTTTGGTATTGAAAAGTGGGCGACGAAGCAGTTGCGTGGAATGTTTCTCTCTCTCTCTCTCTCTCTCTCTTTCTCAAATTTTAGAATTAGACTTGAATTTTCCTGCACTGTGAAGTCGCGCGCACTTTAACTTTGTACAGTTGCTGTGGGACTTAAGATTCATTCTTTCCGCGAAGTTATTTTGGTTCGGAACTTGGTTTTTATTTCTACCAGTTTGAAAGATCATTAAGCGAGGGACGAATGACATTGCTTCATTTCCTTGGCATGGCTGTTTTAAGTTAACCCGATCACTCAGTGAAGTCAAGTATATATCAGTGTGATGTAAGAATTGTTTATATTGAACAGTGATCTATTATTAAGTCCAGTTAGTTAATAACTTTGTTGCGTTCACATATTGCTGCCTGCACAAGTTATTTGCCATTAAATAAAAGTAATTGGGGATATTGGAGCAGCTGTGGCTGGCGCCCCTCAGACCTAACGAAGCCAACTTGTTTTCCAAGTCCGGATACATTTCACGAAGCCCCAAGGGAATACATGCTATGTTTGTGTGGGTGATAAACCGTTGTTGTTTCGTGCAGTAGCATGTGGGGACTCGGGCCATTAGTTGGAAAAGTATGTTCTACTAGGTGGTTTATCGAAGTATTTTTGATCTGATCATCCAGCGCAAGAGCAGTGTGTTTCCTAATCTCGTTAAAGAGATATCTGTGTGTAAGCTCGCAAGAATGAGTGACATAACATACTTTCTATCGCACTACAGTTTCAGTTCCATTTGTCACAATGTAAAAATGTCCGAACGACATGTTTCGGGCCTACATTAGCCCATTCTCGATTTCTAAAAAGAAGAAAGCCAAGGAAAACGTAAATAAAACGAAAACACTAAAACTTTCAATACGATCCATGTCAGTATAACAAAGTATGTTCATCCTAGACTGGCTGACCTTGAATTATAAAACATATCTGCCCTAAGGCAACGGCAAGCGTAAAATATTTGCGGCATATGCGCAATATCAACAGATAAACAACGGCATATACGCAATATCAACAGATAACAACGTTGAGAATGGCTCTTCGGCGGTGGCGAAGCATCTAAAAAATGAACGGATTTCATTGGGCAATATTAATAACACTATGAGGGCAATACATTATGAGGATAAGGGATGGTTGCTGTCTAACCTGGAGGAGGTTGAAATTTTTTGTGCTTTAAGAAAAGAACCGAATAGCATATTAAATGATCAGACAAAATGGTCTAAAGGACATTTGTGGTCTCATTTTGGTAATGTCCTTCTCGATAAACAATGAAACTTCCCCTCGCATTTGGTTCCTTTGGGTTGGTGTTGGGTGATTTACTGTTGGAAGTTTTTTGGATACATTTTATAGTGTGTTTTTAGACGGGTTTACTTTAGATAGTAGCAATATGGTAGATTTATCTTTGGTAGTGGGTAGCGTTTGGACTATCTCTGATATAGCAGAGCGGATAGTTAGCAGTCCACTACTGTGCCTCCAACTAGCAACATTTTATACTGTGAGGAATGTTTATCTGTTGATATTGCGCAAGAAATCAAGTCAAATCAAGAGACCTCGCCGACCATTTTATAATAAAATTTCGTCGTATTCAACGCCCAGGAAAGTTTTTATTTAGAATTGCATTCTAATATAGAACGAGTGAGATTGACATCGTGTTTCAGTCACATAGTCGAATATCCAGTAGAAGCTCTTCTAGAATAACTGACAGAGTGTCCGTAAGAGAGTGTGCTTACGAATTTCAAATTAGCACGCCTGCGATGAGGCAAGTTCCCACAACGTAATTGCTTATTATGCGGCACCGTACATTTACACTCCATGGCCGTTGATGTTGCATCAGAAGAAACCAGTGTAGATTTTCGGCTGCCCAGTAATGCATGATATGCAAATTTACATTAGCGTAATTAGTAAAAGTTACTTCATCGGTAGAGAGCACACGTTGGAAAAATGTAGGGTCGCCTCTCAGCTGCTGAAGTGCAAACCTCCAAAATCTGTACGATCTACGAAACCATGGTCGTTGAGTGGCTGATGTAGTTACAGATGATAGTGGTGGAATTTCTGCCAATGTAAGATGTGAATGACACTCATATGGCTGATTCAACAGTCTTTGGCAATGTGTTTAAAATCCCGATTGCGAACACCTTTTATTTCTGCAATCCATAATTGTACCCTGTAATACGTAGTGTTATTACAGTTATCCCCGAAGAGTTTAACTGTTAATAATCTATACCAACCCATGCAGGGAGCTGTTGCTAGTCAGTCTTTTAAGTTAGTCTTTGAAGAATTGTTATAAGGAAGACAAGGCAACCAAGAGCACAGGAAGACGACATTACCATGTAATGTTGCAAGTCTGACCTTATCAGTTAAACTACGTTTTTAAATGTCTACGAAATGCATTTTATAATAAACACCGAAGAGATCAGAAATGACGTGTATTAATTTGAAAATTGTTTCCCCAAGAAAATAGTTAAATGTGATTGTAGTAAAAGATGCAAAGAAAACCTGGCTTACTAAAGGAATAAAAATATCTTGTGACCTCAAAAGGGAACTGTATCTAACACGAGTAATGACACAGAAACAGTCAGATATTATAAAAACCTCTGTGCTACATTAAGAAAAGTTATTAAGAAGTCAAGACACATGTGCATTATCTCTGAGATCAGTACCTCTGATAACAAAATTAAAACAATTTAGAATGTTATTGTAAGGGAGAAAGGGCAACCAACAGCACAGGAAGACGGCATTACCATCCACGTGAATGAAGAGTATACAAATAACAAGTCAGAATTTGAAAACCTTCTTTATAAATATTTTTTAAATGTTGTGGAGAAAATAGCATCTAAATGTTCATTAGAAGAAGTAAGGCAGTTAACGGAACAGACCAGGCCAACGCAGTTTAATAAAGTTGAAATTCCACCCACCTCTCCTTCGGAAAGTAAGAAAATATGCTATTAGGGTCACTGCAAATGTTGGTAATATAACTCTCAGTAAATTAGCTTAATACACCTATTTTCATTCTCTGCTTTCGTATGACAATCATTACAGATGAATTTTTAGATTTAAATTAGTAAATTTGAAAAAAAAAAATTATATACAAATGTGTCATGTAATTATTTGTATAATTTAATGTCTTGTAAACACGCCTTTTATTAACCTGACACTTTCCACATCATTACGAAGTGCCGTATTCATGATCTACGAAAAAAGTGCCAAACTAATCTAATCTACCAGATGCTTATTGAAAAACCTAGAATCTGACACCTGTAGAAGCATGCGGACACGAGCGAACCCTGTTAATGGAAGGAAACATAAGTACTAATGCCTACCAACTACGACATAAACTCGTAATGATAACAGATCTGTCACTGATATTTTCGTAAATTTTCACACGAATAGTAGTTGGACCAGTAGAGTGTACGTGTCTGCACGTAACGAGTTCTGAAGCAGAAATGAGCAGTCTGCAACGCAGACAAGTAAACAGTCAAGTCTGTTGACATTCTGACAGCGCAGCACGAGAGCTCTGCCTGGCAGTGTTTTCACAACTATTCCCGTTTCCAGCCACCGTGCTCTCAAATACCAACTCATTTTTCTTTTTTTTTTACGACAGGTTTTAATGTCAACATTAACAAACGCTTTATCACTGTAATTGGTTTCTGAAGAGCTATCGAATATAGGAAACGTATACGAGTCCATAAACAACAGAAAAAAAATCTTGTTCAGTATCTCAGTTCATGTCAGCGCCAAAAACATTAAACAGACAAAAACACGTGTCATTCAATGAAAACCGCCTTTCGATATGTGTATCAGTTCACGAATTAAAAGGAGTCTGACGTGTCATCCTGTTCAGTAGGTAGTGCACATTGTGTGATGTGAGGTGCTTGTACTGGCAGGTTATCATTGACTATGTAATAGTCTTCTGTATAGGTTAAAAATTATATAGCGAATTATGTCAATGGAGAGGTCTAAATAACTGATAATGTCATCTCCCAACGCCATTGTAAACTATATATAGAGTAGTGTGAATTTCAATATTTTATTGTTTGGAGGTACCAGTCCATAAGCACAATTCATCATCTACATACCTAATCCAGAAAAAACGTTTGTTCAAAATATTCCGTGTGACTGGATTGAAGAGTTCTTAGCTAACAGAACTCAGCACGGCACTCTCAACGGGAAAAAGTCTTCAGACGCGAAATTTTTTGGTGCACCCCAGGGGAGCGTATTAGGACTATTGATTTTCATTATATATATATATAAGTGACCTTATACATACCACAGGAACTGCACTGAGGTTATTTGGGGATAAGCTGCAGTTTATCGAGAACTCGCAACACTGGAAAAGTGTAGCGAAGTGCAGGAGGTTCTGCAGCGTATTGACGCATGGTAAAGGATAAAGAAATGTAAAAGCTGCATTTACAAGGAAAGAAAGTTTATATAATTACGCAATAGCAGAACAAACATTGAAAGCAGTTACTTCCGTAAAATATCTAGGAGTAAACATTAGAAGGGACAAGAAATCTCAAAGAGGAAACCTTATTTTTCATTGCAGATTTGGATTCTTCGTTCGAAAATATATAACTTTCATATGATACATTATCTCGTTTAGCGACAGATGCCTCTGGAAACGTCAAAAGTAAAAATGATTTGAACATTGTTGAAGAACGGTAATATCTCTGTATAAGGTGGTGACTTAATGACGTGCAAGGGGTTCGAGGTTTATGTCAACGGATGTCCTTGCTGGAAGTAAACAATTTTTATTGCATCTTTTCTTTTGTGTTTTTCCAAATATTCCAAAAAAAGAATTCTGAGTGCTTTACTTGTGTGATGACACTTTATCATGTATTTATCAAGCACATAATTTAACAAAAAATGTGATAATTTTACATGAATTACATACTATTATTACTGGAATCCATTACTTAACACTTGCAGATTAGATTTTTTATTACCGTTACTAGGCATTTCGTTTCTTATCCTTCACAAATTAGATATTTCTTTGTGTAGTTTCTTCATCCTCTACTTCCCATAGAGCTAATGTATTCTTATTCCGTTGTGAGTGTTTACCCAACTGCATTCCGTTATGTGTGTTTACCCAACTGTATTCCGTTGTGGGTGAATAGGGTTCAAATCACTTCGTAGTTAAATGTTAAATTCGCTGAAAAAGATAGGAAGGATTCAACATCTCGCCGACAACGAGGTCACTGCAGACTGCAAACTGAAGAAAAGAAAGATTCAAGTTCGATCCGTCGACAGTAATGAAATTAGAAACACAGCACACGCTGTAATCGGGAAAGAATAAGGAAATACATCAGCCGATCCCTTTTTAAAAAAAAATTAGGAAAGTTGCGATAAATCTGGACGTCCTGACACAGATTTGTGCTAACCACAGCGAAACCACCACTCACTCATTTTCGGTTCGCTATCTTCAAGTCGCATTTTCGGCTCGAACGCTGGCAACGGCGTTCCGCTATGTCCCAGAGTTTTTCAATTTTTGAGTTCACTGGAACATGTCGACACCGGAGATTAAAACGGTACACGTGTATTAAATCGCAAGAACATTGGAGAGCGAAGTGATTACATGGGCAGTGTTGTACGGCGAGGTTGTGAGTGTATGTGTGTGTGTGTGTGTGTGTGTGTGTGTGTGCGCGCGCGCGCGCTCGTGTGTGCGCCTTTAAATATATTTTTATATGCAGCAATCAATATGAACGTAAACCAACCCAATTTTAAGACAATTAGGAAAAGAAAAATTATATTGCAAGCATACCATGAACATTTAATTTGCTGTGTCATGTCGCAACGTGTTTCGTGTTCATAATTATCCGCAGACTTTGAAATGTACGTGACTCCTTTGGGCCAAGAAAGCCTTTATCGCCATTCATCACTAAACGTTAACCGAACAGGAACAAAGCAACTGTCCGAAAACTGCAACTGGAAATATGACTGGTTAATCACGACGACATGTGACTGAGCAGCACAGAGACTAAGTCCGACGCTGCAGTGTTATCCCGGACGCGTGCTATAGTCTCTCTAGTAGCACGCGTCCCCGCTGGCGTGTTTATATAGCGACCAGAGAGGCGATAACAGATAGTAAACAGCAGAGTCAATACTTACGTAATCACGCCACTTGGCGCATGTTGTCTATGCGGGCAACATACACTGCCAGGCGCATTCAATATACATGGAAATACATCATCATCATTGAAAACTAAGAACCCCCCCTTCGAACCCCCCCCCCCCCCCACAAATAATAACAATTTATATCAAACTGACCAATGGAATGATTATAGATATAGTGGTCAATAGCGTCAGCCTAGAATCGCTGTCCTGTACATTTAGAACCATTGGCTCAAGAATGCAACAGTTTGATATAAATTATTATTATTTGTGGGGGGTTTCGAAGGGGGGTTCTTAGTTTTCAATGATGATGATGTATTTCCAAGTATATTGAATGCGCCTGGCAGTGTATGCTGCCCGGATAGACAACATGCGCCAAGTGGCGTGATTACGTAAGTATTGACTCTGCTGTTTACTATCTGTTACCGCCTCTCTGGTCGCTATATAAACACGCCAGCGGGGACGCGTGCTACTAGAGAGACTATAGCACGCGTCCGGGATAACACTGCAGCGTCGGACTTAGTCTCTGCGCTGCAGAATCGAAAAATTATTTTTATTTCCGTGTACTTTGCGACACCTTACTATTTAGAAATTAAGTATTCGATATATCGCAGTTTGTACACGTTTCTGAAGATGTCAGTGTGAATAATTCTATTGTATATCAACTTAGTGTTCCGTCTAAAGATCTTTATGCTTGCTGTGCAGTAAATCCTAATTAGTTGGTAAGATTAAAATAGAGCACTGATTATACTGGTAAAAGCGACACATCCACCTAAAAAAAGGGAAATTGGTTCTGATTTCACATCGATACCAGCAACATCTGATTTCTGTGGTGGTACACGTTAAGAAATAATATGTTTAATAGGTGTCCGAGATTTTATATATATATTCTTTGTGATAAAAATGGTTGATTTTGAACAAGTTCTTCTTAACCTGTATCAAAAGCTTGATCCACAATGGGATGCCAGCTAAAAGTTGGGACTGTATATAACAAACAACGAGAGTATGAATTTCCTGCGTAACTCACTCCGTTCTAACCCTTTCCAGTCCAGTGATGCTATATGGCATCGCCTTCTTTATCTGTTCCTCTAGGCCCAACACTTTGTCAAAGATTATAAACAACACTGCAGAACTTTTTCAAAATTAATTTTTGTTAGGTTAGCAACAGAGCGTTAGGTTAACATGCAGTAACAAAAATGTGTAATGTCGCTTTATGTCTAAGTTAGAGTACATACAGCAAGATTTTAAATTTAATCAATAAATTGTCAAATGTCAAAATTAGTAGTAAAAAGTGAAAACTAAGTTACCTAAAGGAAACATATCCTGCATAAGGATGCCATATGGAGTACATTTCCCCCTGAAAACTATTAAAAATGCCTGACAAACATACTTCCGATCATCTAGTATCGAAATATGAAAAAAAAGAAGAGGAACACTTCTTTCACAAATTAACAAAATTTTGGCTGGCAGGGGTTACATTATTTCTGTCTCCATGGTCAAGCCTCCATCATTGTGTAGATAAAGATGTTCTTACATAGTGGCATTATCTTGTGACACGAATATGTATTGCCTATTCAACACAAAACCAATATGGGAGTTGAGTTGTTCAATTTTTCGTACTGCTCGATAAGCCTTAATATTATTTGTTGAAATGTAAGATACTACAGACGTTAAAATATGTTTACAGGAATATACTGCGTATCTGATGAACCCACTTATTGTATGCTGTCATAGCTTACCACATGTGACTGTTACCACACATTTCGAAATCATAGTATTGTAAGTCAACGGTTCACGTAGCAAACGAGGTGAAAAAAGCTGGTAGTAAAATCAATATGGACTTAATATTTTATCCAATACAAACAACAGATTCCACGTATCTTCACAGTAGCAGCGAGTTACGTATTAGTGAAAACCAACTGTACTCTCTGTATACAACTAGAACAACCCGTTTGTTGTGTTACAAAGGTATGCCTACAGACTACCGATACATACAATAATTGCACTTTCTGGTATATTCCGCAGTTGCAGGTACGTAAACAGCATATGCATGAGCTACCCATACACGTAAATGGAAGTAGTCGGAGTGGACAGAAATAATAGAGAATCAGGTCATATGTCCTGCCATGAAATTAAATTTTTTTGTCATACCAGACTCAGTGACATTTTAGATACATTTTTACTTAGATACTTGCTGTGTTCGTTTTCATCATATTTTAAAACATTATTTTTACTATACCTGCTTTGTTCTGTCCTAAATCAATCGTAAACATTTTGCAACAATAATTTACGTTTGAAATACCTGTCAATCCCTTCCGATAAGTAAGTACGACTGTGCCGTTGATGCAGTATGATTTAGCCCTGCAAAGTCCTCCCCCGTTCCCTTACAACGGGCCGCCGCCCGCCAACTGGAATAAAAGCCATTTCAAAGGCTGGCTGTGGCGTGAAAGCGGTGTTTTTCCTCGCGTCAAGCCGAACAATAGTCAGACATATTGGCAATCGACTGCGCCCGACAGGGGGTATACAGCCCAAGTTTGAAGCTCTATCGCGATCGTCGAGGGCATAAATTAACGGTCACGCTTTATTTTTAGAGTCGCTTATCAAAAATGTGGAGAACTGTGGAAGATCGGCCTTCATTTTGTTACGTTGTTATTGTAGTCTTATCCAGTGGCGGCGATTAGGGTGGGCCAGGGGGGGAAGTTGCCCCCCCCCCCCACTTTCTGGGAAAAATATGATTAAATTATTCACTTTTTAGCGTAGTAACATTTGTATACTTTTAAAACTGATTTGCACAATTGTAACAAAGCTATAAGTGGGAATTATGGTGGTACACATGCTCGGCGCGACATTGTAGTAGAGGAGGAGGCTCCGCCTTCGCACAGGACACAGTTGACGATCGTAGCCAAACCCAGTGACATGTGCACTGCCTGATCATAAATATCTCTCTGCGCGCCAGTACTGTACGCAAACTGTAACTTGGCTTCTGGTGAGCGGCTGGTCGGCTTACTTCACATCAACCCGGCAGCTGACAAGCCGGCATTCTTGCCGGGCCGACACGAGATCCACGCCTCTTCACAGCCACCCCAGAGCTACACGACATGCCGTGCTGTGTCGTAACAGCCTTCCGTCTGCAGTTGCCTTCCCAGACTGCAAATGGAGCACCATCAGTTATTAGCGTGGCTTGTCTTGTGCAGACGTTTGAAGAGAAGAAGAAGAAGAAGAAGAAGAAGAAGAAGAAGGTTGCATTGGGTTCATCCACTCAATACGAGAATAGACGAAGTGGATGCATTCTCTGTCCTTTTTTAGGAATTAAGGGGAGATAAGTTTTAATTATTTTCTGATGAGTTTATGGACTTTTGATGACTACGTGCACGAATGAAGAGTTCCATTCAGCACAGCAACACATCCTTCTGGGAATGTTTCCAGCCTACACAGATGTTGGCAATTACAATCCGATGAGTGGAAAAACCAATAGTTAAAATTTTTAAAAAGATCTGTTATTCTAAAGAATGTACATTTTTTCAAATCATATTAAAAAAAAAAATAAAACATAGGTTAAAAATCGAACGACCCAATACATGAATTTTCAGAGATTTGTGATGGCGTGGAGGATCTGGAACATGTCCCTGAAAATTGCTCCACTGCTTGTTCGTAACGCTTTGTGTCGATAGCGGGTGAGAGATTATTTTTCTTTTGCATTTGTTAAGTGCTTGTTAGTGATAAAGGGTTAAACATGACGCATATGCACGTGATGTACTAGGGTGAGCGGCAGTATTAATTTTATCCCATGACATTTTACATTTCTCAATTTCAGAAACAATTTGCATAACCTTAATTGAAATTCCACTACCTCATCGTCGTCAAATGATTCCAGAGTTGGAACTATCCCGCTAAAAAAAAGGCATATACCGACTGGATTTTCTGTGCGGTGCATTAATGAGCTATACCTCTACAGGTACGATTGTCGAAACAGGGAGGATAGAAAATGTAGACACGGAATGGCAAGAAATGCATTTCCGAAGAAGAGAAATTTGTTCGCAACAAATATAGATTTAAGTGTTGGAAAATCTTTTTTGAAGGTATCTGTCTGGAGTGTAGCCTTGTATGGAAGCGAAACGTGGACGATAAATAGTAAAGACAAGAACCGAATAGAATCTTTTGAAATGTGGTGTTACAGAAGAATGCTGAAATTTAGATAGGAGTTTCTGAATAGAATTGGGGATAAAAGAACATTGTGGCATAACTTGACTAAAAGGAGGGAGCAATTGATAGGACACATTCTGAGACATAACCAATTTATTACTGGAAGGAAGTGTGGGGGTAAAAACTGTAAGAGGGAGACCATGCGATCAGTACAGTAAGCAGGTCCAAAAGGATGTAGGTTGCAATACTTATTCTGAAATGAAAAGGCTTGCATAGGATAGAGTAGCATGGAGAGCTGCATCAAATCAGTCTTCGGACTGAAGATCACAACAACAACCTCTACAGGATCAAGCTTCCTTTTCTTGTAAACGCAGCAACTAAACACTGACAGCAACAGCACGGCTAAGCAACTAAGGAAACGACAAATGTAGTCTACGCTCCACAGTTGGCAACGAACATCTGCAACTCGCTACGCCACGAAATCTACCGACTGCTGCCGAGAGTTTCCGAGAGGTGGCCCACAAGCCAGGTTACAGTTTGCGGATAGTACTGTTCCAGCACAAAGGTTGTCCTCTGTGTGTGTCGTAGTTCTGGTCAAATCGAATGCAGTTGTGTTTGTGTACGCACTTTTGTGTCTTTTAGTTAACAATGCAGTGTTCTTCAGGAAAAACGTTATTCGATTTCTTCAGCAAGAGGCAGAAATCCCAAGAAGAATTACAGTCCCACACAGCTGTTGCTCCGGTTCCAGATAGTGACTTGGCGCCGGCCGTGGTGGCCGAGGTGACTGAGGCGCTCCAGTCACGGTCAGCACGGCCACTACGGTCGGGGGTTCGTTTCCCCCCTCGGGCATGGATATTTGTGCCGTCCTAGTTCGTAAGTAGTTCATAAGTAGTTTGTAAGTTTAGGGACTGATGACCCCGTAGTTAAGTCCCATAAGCTTAACAAACATTTGAACATTTGAAGTGGCTTGGCTGAAGTGTCAGTGTCTGCTACACCAGCAATAGATGAACCACAGAGAATTTCGTCAGTGACAGAATCAACAATTGAAATAGTTACCGGTAGACCTACACCTACACCTTCAAGTGCTGAGAGTGTATTGCCTGTAAGTAAGACTAATCACTCTAGTAGTCCTTCTCAGCTTCAATTTGAACCAAGAGATCCAATTCATGGTAGACAAGCAGCATCACAGTTTTTAATGGTCCTTTTCAACCTATTATTGATAAGTACCCAGAAACAAAGGGTAGAAAGTTTAGAAATATGTGGTACACAAATTACAATTGCTTATAATACAGTGTTGCTGCTGATAAAACTTTTTGCTTCCCATGTCGTTTGTTCGGTTCCACAGGTTGTTATGGTGAAACATTCATATCTAATGGGTTTAAAAACTGGAAAAAAGCAGTCCAACGCTTTAAAGAGCACGAAAAAACTTCTTCTCACCTCAGTGCTGTTCACCGTTTTAAAAGTAAAGAAAGTGTGGTAAGCAAAATATCAACACATCATCAAGAAGTTAAAAAATCGTGATTATCTGAAGATTTTATTCCAGTCCCTACTTTTCATGGCCAAGCAGGGAATAGCACTTCGAGGTCATAGAGAAAATGAGGGCTCTGATAACAGGGGTAATTATGTCGAGTTATTGAAGCTGAGATCAACAGAAAACACTTTATTAAAACAAAATTTTTTTGACAGAGATAAGTTTTTCAATTATGTTCATCACGTTGTTCAAAATGAAATGATTGAAATCATGGCAAATTTGGCCAGGCAGTACATATTTGATGATGCTAAAAAATCGAAAAAATTCTCCGTGATTGTTGATGAAACTCCAGATGTGTCACATAAAGAACAATTGACTCTTGTTATAAGATATGTAACAGAAAAGCTCGAAATCAAAGAAAGCTTTCTTGGTTTTTACAAAACTGATTTGACTGACGGTGAAACGTTATACAAGCTGCTTGTTTCAACTTTCGGTGAACTTGGCATTGACCTTAAAAATATAATTGCTCAGTGCTATAACGGAGCGGGAAACATGAGTGGTTCTTACAAGGGTGTCGCTGTGAGGATGAAAGAACAAAACTCGTATTTATGTTTGTACATTGCTATATGCATTCTCTAAATCTTGCACCTGCCGATGCATCTAAAACATTCCTTCTGTTCTCAACGTTTTTAGCACTGTCCAACAACTATACTGTTTTATTGAGGCTTCGCCTAAAAGACATGCAGTATTTGCCACAGTAAAAAGTGCAGCATGTGCAGTCAAAGAATGAATAAATAAGGATTTGTCCTTGAAAGCACTAAGTGACACAAGATTTAGCAGCAGATATGAAAGCTTGCGAGCAGTTCAACAACACTTAATAGATATACTGCACACTCTGGAAAATATTGAAGTACTGACTCCAAAACTGGTGGAGATGCTCACGGATTGATCACATGTATTACCAAGTTTGAGTTTATTTTTGTATTGAATACTATGAAGTACTTTTTTGAAAAAACTAACATTCTTTCAAAGTACATACAGAATCATGATGTATCCATTCATGAAGTAGTCCAGGTGGCTGACAGCGTAGTTATGTCCATAAATTGTTTGAGAAATGAAGAAGAGTTCCAAAAGTTTTTTACTGAAGCAATTGATTTTTGTGAAAGACATGGCTTTGAGGGGCCAACAGTTCGACGTAAAAGAAAACTTCCACAAAAAATAGGAGGAGATGTTAATCCTGAATATGATTCATCTGAAGCCTGCTTTTTAAAAACATTTTACTACCCTCTGTTAGATACACTCAGTGAGAACATTAGGTCACGATTTGAAAAAAAAAAAAAAAAAAAAAAAAAAAAAACAGCTGGCTCTACTCTGCAACATGGAACTACTGCTGACGGTTTCGATGAAGAACAACTCAATTTGTAACGACCATGTCAAAAATGCATGTTTTGCTGTGAGTTTGAAAAATGATAATTTAGTCTCAGATATCGTTGTATTTTCAAGGAAGGAGCATGATTCAGACCAAATAAATCGTCATCTTGTGCCAAATTTGATTTCACAATTTAATGTCCACAACCAGTATGTATTCCCTAATTTGTTCAAGCTACTGCAACTGTTTTTGACTATCCCGGTGTCCACTGCAACGGCAGAACGATCTTTCAATGTCCTTAAACGGATCAAAAACTACTTGAGGAATTCTATGCTTCAAGAACGTTTAGCTATACTAGCCATTGAAAAAGATGCGGCTAAAAACATCAAATCAGAAGAATGTGTAGAAATTTATGCCAAGCGGAAACCGAGGCTCATAGCTTTGTTTTAAAGCAATTATGCTTTGGCAAGACGTATCATGTTAAATTACGCTATTGTCTGTTACTTTTGTTTATAATTAAACTAATGTTCTTTTGTTTGTAACAGTTGTATTTTACTAGACAACTTAATTAAACAACTTATGGGAATTACAATTGTATATTGTCTTTTGTTTTTCCTCGCATTTGGTATTATAGGCCTGTAGGTGCAAAAATCAAACTATAAGATGAAACAATTTCTTACAGTGCCATTTTTAGTTTTAGATTTTATTTTGCCCCCCCCCCCCCCACTTTTAACGTCCAATCGCCGCCACTGGTCTTATCCAACAGCAGCTAGTCTGAAATTAACGACCATGTGCGAAGCTCTCTTCTGTAAGGATTTACAGAAACATGTCTGATTCCGCTAATAAGATCCTTTATGTATGAAAAGATACATACGAATCACACATTACAGAACAAGTGCTGTAAGATTTGCGCTCTGAGCGTTCTGTACACAGCATCCAGATAGTCCCACCTCCCAAAAAAATAGTTATATGAGAAATTTATTGCCAACAATTTCAATAGTTTTTGAGCTTTTATAGATATAGTCACCAACAGAATGGAAACACTTGTTATATCCAGGGATAAACTTTTGTATTCGTTGTGTGTGTGTATGTGTGTGTGTGTAAAAGTCTGCCGCCTGTCACGACCAACGTATGACAGACGTCGTCACTGTTGGTCGTCGTGAAAATGCTGGCGCCGGCCGCGGTGGCCGAGGTGACTGAGGCGCTCCAGTCACGGTCTGCACGGCCACTACGGTCGGGGGTTCGAATCCCCCCCTCGGGCATGGATATTGTTCCGTCCTAGTTCGTAAGTAGTTTGTAAGTTTAGGGACTGATGACCCCGTAGTTAAGTCCCATAGACTATACAAACATTTGAACATTTTTTTTTTTTTTGAAAATGCTGGCCGCAGGACAAAAATTTCGTGAGGTGCAAGAAAATATGGAAATGGCTGGGATCAAGATCAGGACTGAATGCTGGATGATCGAACAGCTCCCACGCGAACTTCTACAAAACAGCTGCTGAGCACTCAGTTGCATTGAGACGAACATTGTTGTGGAACTGCACAGTGTTTTCAGTAAGCAACACACGCCTCTAGTTCCGAATGGCACATCAAAGTTTTCGGTTTGCTTCACGAAAACTATGGTGTCTTTGTTAAAAAAAAAAAAAAAAAAAAAAAAACAAAAAAAAAAAAAAAAAAAAAAAAAAGGAAAGAAATCATGAACTACAAGGGAAACTAAGGTTTTGGATGCGCCTCGTATGTTTACCATAATCAAATGTTCAAATCTTTGTAAATCTAGTGGGCTCAGCTGCTTGGTCATCAGTCCGCAGCTTACAAACTACTTAAACCAAGGTAAACTAACCTAAGGACAACACAGACACCCATGCCGACGGCGAACGGCTGCGCGCATGGTATCACGACGCCCCTGTGCGCACAGCTAATCCGCCGCGGCTTACGGAATTCATTACATTTAGAGTACACAATGTAATCTTTTTGGTATATTCTGTTTCTTTTTGAGAAGACACTTTTGAAAGTGTTTAAATCTACGGCTAGGTTGCTTTAGTAAAACTAAAATAAATTTAAAGTAGTCTATTCCGAATTTATTTGCTGGTGACCAGTTTCAGTCTTTCATAAGATCATCCTCAACGGTGCGGCTGGAGCAGGCAACGCTCAAAATGCTATGGTCAACTGCAGTAGCCTGCCCGAGCCATAATTCTGAGGGTGACCTTCTAAAGAATAGTAGTGTGCCCGCAAAGTCTCTTCGCAGCGGCGAGCTCCACGTGTCTGGCCTTGCGGGGCACGTTCATGTTGATGTATAAGCTAAAGACCAGGTTACAATGCTACTGGCTACAGTTATGTTGCGAGATGGGATTCAACACTATTACAATTAAAACAATGAAATTAATTAGTTAAATTAATTACAAGAAAATACACTGTACTCACCATTATCACAATAGATGCTGGAAATGATTTTTTTCTTTCTCGCAAGGATAGTTTTCAACACGTTTACATTTATTTTCGAATACCTTTACCAATGTTTCACGGGTAATCGAATGCAGATATTCAGTTATCGTTGTCTTAAGATCATGTATTGTCTTTGGGTTATTTTGGTGAACAAATGTTTTAGGCGCAACCGAAGGGAAATAATCGGGAGAAGACAAATCCGGTGACCGAGGGGACCAGAGACCTTTTGTAATTATTATGTCTATAAAGATTTCTTCTAAAAGTCGTAGGGATTGTGAGACGTAACTACTCTGATGTATAGCTTGCAACTGAGTATTGAAGCTTTAAATGTGGCCGTGTCAGACCCCGTAATCCTCGAGTCGTCCTATCGTCACCATAAAAATTATTTAGTTGAAAAAAATCTTTCCAAGTTCAGAATATTCTATATCAGGTCCTTGCGCATTCAAAGAAGCAGTCAGAAGAATTTTCTTTTATTTTGACTCTCGCTATTAATCGGATATACTTTTAAAATTATTTTTAAGTTTTAACTGTCAAACGGAAGTTTATACTAGTAAACGTCGTGTTTACGTTCTATATATCTTGTTGACAGTAAATCGATCGATGTAGGCGATCGATTAAGAAAGCACTGAAAAATTATCAAAGTCTTCCTTTGACTTAACTGTCAAACATCAATTAAATTCAAATAAAATACCTTCTTAAAAATCGTAGATACTTTAACAGGAAATAATTTCAATTCCTGTTAATGTAACATTTCTAGTAGATCTCTTCAAATAAATAAATGATGTTGGCGAACACGTTGTTAAAGTTTAAACACGACTTTTATTACACTTGACATTTACAAGTCGGAAGTCAAGTCTGAACTGACATAATGTATTTGCTCAACATTTAGAAAGATTTCATTGACAATGTAAATAAGGGCGACGATAACCGCAGAGACCATCATCTTCTTGCACTGTGGCCGTCGAGCCGCGACTTGAAGTGGCCAGATGTTTTATTTCTTGAGGTTGGCGTCGAAGATGTTGCTCTCATAGGATGGATTACCATTATAGCACATGAAACATAAAAAACATACAAACTCTTTTAAGAATCATATAACAAAATCATTTACATAGAAAAATCATTTAAACATAAGTACAAACAAAGTCTGCTGCAAAACTGAGCTGATATAAGGTAGTAGGGGGGACAATATTTCGTCCCACTACAATTGGTGTGCTGTATGAGCAGTAGCGTTGTTTTGCTGGAAAAATGAATGATTCATCTTACCTTCATTCAGCAGCGCAACAAATCGATAAAATATCTGGAAAAAATAGATTTCAGAGGTGACGGTAGTTTCGAAAAATATCGGCCCTATAATTCGCGCTCGTGTTATGGGAATCCACACCCCGATCTTCTCTGCGTGCAATGGCGTTTCTCTTAAGGCATTTGGATTTTCTGATGACCAAATACGTGAATTTCTAGAATTATTGTAGCCATGAAACCAAGCGCCCTCAGTGAAAAATGTTTGATCTAACATACCTACTCCATGTCTGTTAATAAATCGCTGAAACCATGAAGAATATGTCATTCTTTTCGTTTGGTCCATACAGTGTAACTGCTGCATAATACAGTAATTTTATACGGATACAGCCCCATTTCTTTGGTAAGGGCCTTATGTACTGTCGAACGAGTGATAATTTCCTTAATGATTTTGTTGTACTCCGCAACTTGATGTCCGAAATGCCGTCGAAGTTCTGTTCTGTTCTGTTAAAACCTTGGGCCTACCAGTTCGTCGTGCATCATGAACTGAACCTTTTGTTCCGGAATTTCCGAATTAAATCACGTACAGTGTTGCGACGTGAAGACCTCGACGTAGGAAAACGCAATTGAAATCGTCGTCTCATTTGCTCCGCGAAGTTTCTTCCTTCCCGGAAAACCTCTTCTACTGAAAAGACTCTATCCGAAAGAGTAAGCATTCTCACTACACTCAGCGTGTACAAGAACGAGACAATAGCACAAGTAACAGCTGTGACACACACGCAACACTACCCCCTTCTTACTAGCACTACAGGTCCACGGAACACATGCAGGTGCGCTTCGTCTGTGCTGCCAACCTTACACGCCCCGCAACGCGAGACACACGGAGATCGCCACTGTGAAGAGACTTTGCGAACACACCGTATCTGCTCACCAGGGAATCAGTAAAAGATGTAGACTGTTTTAAATTAATTTTAATTAACTAACAAAGGTCACTTACATTCTCCAGAAATGTTTTCAAAAATAATTTAAGAAGAGTTTCTACCATTAGCAACTGATTAGTTGTTGAATTTCTTCACAAAAAAAAAAAAAAAAAAAAAAAAAAAAAAAAAAAAAAAGAAAAAAAAAGACACTATTTGCAGTGAAATGTGCCAGTGCATTGCTTTGTCAAAACGTTTGCAAACACTGGTGTTTTGCCCGATCAGATCTCGTGCGCGAAGATTTATTGCTGCCCTTTCAGTAGCCACAAGAAGCACGGCCGAGAACAGTGCCTCGTTGATTACTGAAGAGTTCCATTTCATTTATTGTCATTAGACAACGAGCAGCATATATATATCAGATGGCATTGTGCCTTACTGGTAGTACTTAGTACATAGTTCCTTCAAAGAATATATTGACAGTTACATCACACAGCAAGCTCAAAAATATTCAAATGTTTGTAAAGCTTATGGGACTTAGCTGCTGGATCATCAAACTTACAAACTACTTATGAAGTAAATTATACTAAAGACTATGTAATGGATGTTTATGTAATACATGCTCGATGGGGGATTCGAACCTCCGACGCGGGAGGCCGCGCGATCCGCAACGTGGCGATCCAGACCGCTCGGGTACTTGCCTAATAGTACACTGCACAAATATGGAAAATTATATTATTGTAGGACACATAGCCAAGGATATATGATGTCATAAATACTGAACTTCATCAAAACGAAACTTAAATGGACTGATAGTAAGGTAGAAGCCGATGGATAGAAATGGGAGTACGATGTGTACTAAATATTGTTTATAGTCAAATTTTGAATCAAATTACTGTTACATCATTTGTATTTTATTACTAAAAAATGTTCAAATGGTTGTATAGCTTATGGGACTTTACTACGGGGTCATCAGTCCCTAAACTTACAAACTACTTATGAACTAGCTAATACTAAGGACGGCACAAATATCCATGCCTCAGGGGGGATTCGAACCCCCGACCGTAGTGGCCGTGCAGACCGTGACTGTAGCGTCTCAGTCCCCTCGGTCACATTTTATTACTATTTTTCTTTCTTTGTATACTACATTTATAATTTTGTACATTTACTGTTTCATATTTTACAAGCAGCTTTCATGATTACATGAAGAAGAAATGTTTCCAGAATTTTTATTTCCGTTTCTAAGACTGGAAAATGCATGTATGCACGGGAAATATCGGATTTAGCAGTTAATGCAACAATGAACTGCTTTGTCTTTTTGCGGGTGCTTGCTCCGTGGTGGAGAACCGACGCATCGAATCAGCGTATCGCGGAAGGGAGAACTCGTCTCCCGTTCTCTTTCAGCACCTAATATTAAGAATTTACCCAAATTTAAGATAAATTTCATATCTTTAGTAACCTTCGTAAAAGCATTTATAGAACTTACATTTCGTGAAAGGTCACAAATGTAAGATACGAGAAATTAAGTCTCGCATTCGGCTTTCTTTAGCTCTATTTAGTAAGGTAGAAGAAATGGAAATGACCGATAGTGGTATGAGTAACCGTCCGTGAAGCATCTATGGTGGTTTTCGGAGCGTAGATGTGGAAGAGGTTGTTACACCTACAACATAGTAGAGCGTGACAACTGCTTTGGGCGCATCTCAAGACGGACACAAGAAAATCGTTGCATTTATTCATGTTGGCGCCGGTAACAAATGAACAGTGACGTACCCAGATAGTGGAGTCGTCTGTTCCCCCTTTGCAATCCGAGCTCCGAAGAAGTGCCGCGTGTGCTGACTGCCCTGGCTGAGAATACGGCGTCAGTGGAGTGCCTTGCATATTCACGATCGTGGGAGCCGTGCTTGAGGCTGGAGTGTTGCATGGAGAGGTGTCACCTGGTAGCGTTGGTACCGGCAAATCACATCGACGTACGAACATGCTGACTGTTAAACAGAACATCTCAATACCGACCTGCAGTGTCCCGCTTTCAGAAGCAGATCGCCGTAGCTTACATTATCTCATAGAAACATTTAGTGAATCGTTAATACAAGGTGCGACTGAAAAGTTTCCAGACTGGTCTCATTCAGTACAAACGGTGCTAGCGAGGATGAGGTGCTCACGCATACATATTGAGTGACATGTTAATAAGCATCCCCTATAGTGCAAGCGATGGTACACCTTGCGGCCAAACTAACAGGGTCAGTGTGAGAACTGGTGTTATTGCAACATGTAGAGGAAATGTAGGAATGGAGCAACGCGTTAACAACAAGTTTCAAATTAGGCAAAACTTCGACGGAGGTCCATGTGATGTTCGTGCAAGTGTGTGGTGTTGAAGCAGTCAGTAAAAATCGTGTGTTTGAATGGCTGCGGAGATCCAACAATGCGTGACCTCAGTGCTTCGAGTGATTCCACAAGAAGCGTTTGCTGACAGTTTCCAACAGCTGTACAACTGAATGTAACCAGTTTCAATATTTACTTGATAAAACTCCCAAGAGGACGCGAGAGCCAAGATTACAATTTATTTAAAAGTCCTTTATATAAAGGACATTTGCGGTTTCAATAACCAGGTCTTCATCTCGAGATCAGTGTACAATATTCAGAAAAGGATCTACATATGTAGTTAAACACGTGTATATCGCTGTAAATAAGTTAAAAATGTCACGTTCAGACGTTTGAATAAATGCGATCCTGGCTGTGGCTTTCTATTAGGAGTTTTTATCAAACCATTCAGATAACTCTCTTTATCCTGTAACTCCAGGTAATTTAACATTTATTTTAATTGTGAAATTCTAGTATACTAGTATTTTACCCCGCCTTTCTCTCTCTCTCTCTCTCTCTCTCTCTCTCTCTCTCTCTCTCTCTCTCTCTCTGTGTGTGTGTGTGTGTGTGTGTGTGTGTGTGTGTGTATGGTGCTACTCTATATTATAGTAGTACATACACGAAAGAAATACGAACAGGTAGTCATCGAACCTTTTTAATGCCAGCGTTACTCATCCTTACATCTGTAACGGTAACATAACACTACAGTAGTTTTGTATAAATAATGACTGAAGATATACGCTAAATGTGTTCGAAATACATTCCTGAGTTACGCCTTTGTCACCAACTTTTACCTCGACTCTCATCGTAGGGTTGTTACAGATATCTTACTTGCACAGTTAATTTTTCACGCAGTCCTTTCAGAGATGTGATAATATCCAAATAGGATAGGCGGCAGAAATCAGTCGTCCTTCTGATTGGAAACTTTATTAAAGGCAATCCATATTTTCGGCAAGTAACTAGCCATTCTCGTGGCATACATTTCAAAAACGTACATGCTTTAGGCATGTCCATAATAACTTCTCACAGTTCATTCAAACACTCAATATCTATTCCAGCTTCCGTTCGTACAGACGAATAATTATATCAACACAAAAATAACAAAATATTTTCAAGTTACAATCTACTTACAGTATCATGAGCAGTATCTGTAATTGTTGATCAGCCAGTGAAATAATCTGCATAATTGCGCAAAATCATGCTTTTTACCCGGACGTATTTAATCATTAAACCAAAATGTAACAGTATAATTATGAACAATGAGCTTATCGACTAGTGGTGTCATGGGGACACTCATCCAACAGTAGTTTTATACAAATTTATATCGGTTTTTTAAAATAAATAACGGTCTAGAGCGTAAACTTATTATTTTTTTCTACTAATTTCGATCCATGGGTGGAGCTGTTGGTCCAAAGATAGTTCGAAGTGAAGGAGCTATGGGTTCCTCTAGGCGCTATCACTGCTACACCTGGAGGAAGCCACAACTTCTGATCTGCTCTGCACCATTTCTGGAGACACAAGACTTGAAGATAGGTCACCTTTGGATCGAAACTAGTAGAAAATAAAAAGTTTTAGCTGTGTCTGTTCCTTATAAACAAAAATTGACAAATATACGTCTGCTTTCCCCAATGGTAACAAAATGTTTACAACAAAATGAAGTTAATATCTAATTAATTTCTCCAAAGGTTGGTGACAAGCTGCTGTGGTCAACCCCCCACCCCATTTTTCAGCCATGGCTGCAGTACGCGGGTATCCATTGTATACTGGCATAGATGCGTTCTACCTGCGTGCATAACGGCAAGGGGTTGCGCTCAGGAGATTGCCGAATGAAATAGTACAAGCTTCCTACTAGAATAACTGGTAGTAGCGTCACTGCAAAATGATTCAGACAGGATATCTTCGTGTTTCGGAAAGTAGCAATTGACCTGAATGAGAAGTTTGAAGTGCTCACATGATAAATCATATAAACTTCACGGCTGTCTCTTTAACTAAATACCTGAGGATTGCAACTGCGAACAACTGTAGCTGAAGCGATCACATTGATAATGCTATAGAGATGGTGAAACAAGCTTTGCGTTATGGAGGAACAATGAGACGGTACAACAAATCCACTAAAGAGGCTGCCCATACTGCGTTTGTCCGTCCACGGCTTGAGTATTGCTACGGGATATTATTGTACACAAGATGGGATTGACGGAGATTACCGAAAATGTTGAAAGAAGGACAGCTAGTTTTGTATTATCGCAATATAAGAAAGAGAAAAATGATACACAAATTGGGGTGGAAATATTTTTAAAAAGGCTTACTTTGTTGTGATAAGACATTTATACGAAATTTCAGCCTTCTTCGAATACGGAAATAATTGTTACCAGCCGTCAGAATTGGGAGAAATGATCGTTGAAAAAATATTAAGAGAAATCAGAGCTCGTGATGAAGGATTTAATTGTTCGTCTTTCCCACGAGTTGTTAAACAGTGGAAGGGTATAAAAATAGTCAAAGTGGTTCTGTGGACCCTGTGTCAGGCATTCAAGTAAGTACTGCAATGTAATCACGTAGATGTAGATCATGTAAAGGTGGGTGGAATACAGTGTTACAATATCGTTGACGTCTGAGTGGACCCTGATTGAAGAGGTCGGCACGTCCATGTAACTATCAGCCCTTTCGCACGGTAGTACCTGCATTACGTAAACGTGTTCCAAATTTTCGTGATGTGAGGGCATGTCCAGTATTGTCCACTAACCTTGCAGTTCACCAAGTTATCCACATACGACCTCTATGATGCACAATAATCTTACATTTTCGCTGTATTCTTAGCACGATATTTAATTACGCTCATTGTATTTGTTCGGTTCACTGTATTACGCGTGAACTATGGTCGATGTAGTTCAGGATTTACAAACGCCCTGCTTTACTCTTTGATTAAATTACCCTTTTCCAAATTATTACTTATTTCAATTAGTCACAAGCGTAAGGAGATAATTCCGAAAGTAAATTCGTCAGTAGAAAAGATAGTACTAATGAGAAAAGGACCTATAATTAATCGCTCGGACCCTGTTGTGTAAGTTATATAAACGACCAGCAAGAGGAAGTCATCTATATTCACAAAATTAAATCATCACATCACTGCATTTAAAAAATGATTTCGGAAGTAACGCCATCACCGACCGCCCGAGTTCAGCTTTACACAACAGTTTACAACAGAACGGATTGATATTTCCAAACCACCCACAACGTGAAACATTTTCTACACATTAAGTATTTCTACAAACCAATTGCTTTAAAATAAAACGCGTATTATAAGAGAAAAATTACTTGATGTCGGTCTTGTATTTGACTTTTAGCCAACTAATGGACAAATAATTAACATCACATAGTCAGGCTAAATGCGCAGAGATTACCACGAGTTTTAAAATTTGTATAAAAAAAAGGAAACGAAATTTTTAAACCAAACCGATGAGTACAGCAATTAAAATTAATGGCCGAGATTTAAAATTTTAAATAGCTACTCTGTTTACTGCTTAGTTCGAAAATAAACAAATTACGGTTAGGTGCGGTTGTGAACTAAAACAGCCAGAATGTAAATGACGTACAAATAAAACAGCACAGAACTGGCACACCAACAAAGTATTGCAAAACAAGTGTGGTTTTGAAAACAACGCAACAAGATACCATTTAAAATGTCCCTAAAACTGATAATCATAACAGCCCAAGCATATAAAATTAATCATTGCTGAGAAATTTACACCATAGTGATATCTTATTATGTCGTTCTGCAGTTGGTTTTGATCTTCAGATGATTTTACTCGATAGTAAATGACGGCGTCATCTGCCGAAGGAAACGGCCTGAAATGTGGCGAGACAATTAATGGCTCTTCCATCACGATAACGCACCCCTGTTGGTGCGTGATCATTGCATAAAAGACGAAATCATAGTGCTGCCCCATACACTGTACTCTCCAGATCCGACCTTTGAAGCCTTGTTTTTATTTTTTCCTTTGTGTGTTTCCCTTTTAATGGACCAAGTTTTGCGACGAAAAATGAGATATCAGAAAATTCGCAGTCGTCGCCTGCGCGATACAACGAGAGGCGTACCAAGACTGCTTTCGGAAGTGAAAAAGGCGCCGGGAGCGGCGCATCAGTTGTGGAGGGGACTATTTCAATACATAAAAGGTAAGCGTAGAAAAAAGTTGTGGACAGAGTTCCAGAAGTTTCTGGATTCGCCTTTTTTGACTCCTTGGCTGGGAAAAACTAATTTATTCAGTAAGGGTTCTTTTTCACCGATTGAGGTACTGAACCCTAAAAAGCGACAGTATTCGAAACCTCTTCAGAAATTTATTTGCGAATTACGGACGTATATCATTTATCGCTAGAGACCGCATCAATGATTGTTTTCTTGCTGTTGCATAGCACGAATCATGGCAGACGTATATTTTTGTTGAAATGTTAGGTGAGGAATTAATTGGCTACATCCGAACTGTCTGATGCAAGATATTTTCAGAAAAAAATTAATATACGTAACGGATATTACGAAAAGCTTATTGTCGTATAATGTACAAGAGATGGAACTTAAACAGTGGCAACTATTTATTCACAACTGATACAAAAACGTTACATGTTTTCACCTGTTACTATCCTTAAAAGTAGTAAGCCGCGTTGTGTAGAACTGGTAGACAGCCACGTTGAAGGATTTAGGAGAGCTTGTTCTGTTAATGGTACGAATGGAGCTGTCTACTACCTGTCGAATCTGTGGAACAGTTCTGAAGCGAATGCCACGAAGTGGTCCCTTCCTCTTCAGAATCAAATCAAAGTCACAAGGCCTGATGTCTGGGGAGTGCAGTGGATGGTACAGTGCTTTTCAGTCCCATTGACCGAACAGAGCAGATACAGATTGCGCTGTATGCACCCGTGCATTGTCGTGCAAAATGATGGGTGGCTTGGGCAGAAAGTGTTCCTCATCTATCGCAAAGGTGGTCGCAGTGATGCTCCAATAACGAACAGTAATACTGTCCATTGACTGTCTTCCGTGTTGGATTGTAATGCGTTAGAATAACACCATCACAGTCGTACACGAGAAACACCATAACTTTCACCATACTGGGGTTCTGATGCACTCTCGACATTCGCGGCGGGCCATTCGTTGGATTGGCGTTTCAGTTTTGTCTCGTACGATGTGGCCCATGTCTCTTCCAGTGTTACGATATGGCGTAAGGAATCCTCTCCTTCGGGCTATAGCACTCCAAATGCGTCTGAGCAGTGTCGCAACGCATTCATTTCTGCATTACCGTCAATTCATGCGGAGTCCACCGTTATGCTATTTTTCGCATGCCCAGGCACATTCAATCTTGAAACAACTCCGTTGTTTCAGTGGCGAAAACATAGTGACACCGTTACGTTAGACCGCTCGCTCACAAGTGACTGCTTTTCCCTCGAATGTTCGCACGCCGGTGACTTGGGACGGACGAATCTATTTGCTCGGAAGTAAGTTAGGTGTGTCAACAACGTGTGCAATCATCGACAAATGTAGATTCCATTGTACAGTGTCTCCACATGTGTTGTCACTATTAAAGTTCAAAATCTCGTATCAAATATTTGTTACAGATAACGTAATTGTCATTGAACATGCCATAAAATGTTTTAAAAAAGTGTGCTACGAATATCGTAATTGTCAATAAGAGGAGGTAAAACAGTATGTTACGAAATCGTGATGTAATTAGAAAGTGAGATAAAGCAAACGTTACCCTTGATTGTGTTTCTAAGTGTTTATATCTAAATTATTAAGTCACGTGATTGCTGCAGTAAATACTGAATTCAGTTCTTGTGCTCCACCTGGAAAACAGCGTTTCGGAGATTCACTACGCATGTGGTCCATAGTCTGCCTTTCCACTCTGCAGTCAAAAGATTGAGAGTCCAACATACCCTATTTGTACAGCATATCCCCGCAGCATCAGTGACCAACCTGAAATCTGTTTAAGCGTCTCCACATTCGTCCTGGAAGACCCTTACCTTAGAGGTCCTCTATTAAATCTAATAATGAGTAGATTTTATGACGACTCTAAGACAACCTCCTTTCAGTTTTCTTTGACATTCTGCTATTTGCTCAGTTCATCATCTATCCAAATAAGCCAGCGTGATGTATACCGTCCAAAGGCAAGGGAGTTAATAACCTCATGAATTGGGAGACAGTGCGTATAAAACGCTTTTCACGTTCCCTTTTCGCTATCACAGTCCTTCTAATTAGATGAGGGGTAATGTTTGCTAGAGCCGATAGCCAGACAGTGGGAGTGTGTTTTATATTTCCACTTTCTTTCTTTATTACTCTTAGGCCCTTTTCCCGCACATGCGTTGTCGGCACAGTGTTAAACGCAGTTTTGGCATGTGTTAATACTTACATTAGACTTGCGCATAATAGTTCGCAATCGGGAGCGCTCACTTTAGTTCGCGGCCGCGAACTAGTTCGTTCTTTTAGTTCGTCCGCTCCCAGTGACGGCTGAGCGGCGTGATCTGGTGGTCTGCGCATGCAGGTGGAGGAAGAAGTTCCCCCACCTAGCTGCTTCATGCGCTTGCTGCTTGAGCCGCTAACGATATCACGCAAACCAAAAGAAACAGTTTGTGGATAATTCCTCGCATTTAAGTTTAGAGTTATCTCTGTATCTTGGCATTATGGAATTTATTAGTCAGATATTGCAGAGTGCAGAATACTTCAAAGCAGAAATTTTGTAGCACTGAACTATGTAATCTAGCAGGCAGACACTAACCTCGAAATGGCTCTCATAAGCAGATGGCAAACACGTGATTTTTAATTCTGTTCGCGACGACCTGTTGCGCATATTTTAGTTCGCGATCTACGCGCATGTTATAGTTCGCGACCTATGCGCATATTTTAGTTCGCGACCTATCACGTATATTTTAGGTCGCGACCGATAGCTCTCCTTTTAGTTCGCAGCTCGGCCGCGAAGTTGGACGCTTTTTGTAGTTCGTCCGCTCGTTTTGGCTTTTGATACCGCTACTAAAACTACAGCTGTGCTGCATCCTCAGCTCGAAATGACGGCAACTGGCAGAAGGGTTTCACGCGATTCTGCGCGCTCTCGCGTCCTCTCGCTGTTCCCCGCCATTCTTCGGAAAATGAGCGGACGAACTAAGAGGCGAGAGATCTGCGAACTAGTTCGCGTAGTTCGCCTGTGGGAGCGCTCTTCCGAACTAGTTCGTTCGCGAACTATACTAGACTAATTTACAGGGTGGCCGGATGCCCTTCCTGCCGCCACCCCATGCTCCCCAGGAGGAAATGCGTACCCCAATTGTCTGCGTGTAGTGTTATATGTGCGTGGAAGGGCAAAGTGTTACGAAATGTTTGCGAATCGTGTAACTGAGGCGGGACTTGGGGACCAGTCCGGTATTCACCTAGGTGGATGTGGAAAACCGCCTAAAAACCACATCCAGGCTGGCCGGCACTCCGACCTCTTTCATTAATCCGCCGGGCGGATTCGAACCGGGGCCCCGTCTCGGAAAGTTAACCGAGCGGGTATTTTATATTTTTACTTACTTCTCATTATTTCATTGACGGTAACGTATTGTTTGTGAGTACTACGGCTTTCTTACCAGACTGGTTCACAGTATTTCATACTCCTTGCATAGATGACCCGTTCGAGATTTTCCACGCTGGACTGTTCCGTATATTACCGCGGTGCTTGGTACTAATGTATACAGCCGTATACTTCTAACTGTGAGGTCAAATAGAAACTCGGCGTGTACCTTACGTGCGGAGCGCTTTAATGCACAAATCGGGCATTAAATACATCAGATGGAATCGCTAATGCCGTCCGCCGCTGCGGTCGCGCCGGGACAAAGCGGCAGTTAACTGGCGGAAGCTCATTATGCGACTGTTTGCGGTCGCCGCTGCAAACACCGAGACAGGCTGTGCAACTCGTCTGTTTGCTGACCCAATGGTGCCCACCATTCACAAACCACGTCCACAGTCTGGTACAGTGGTGGCTGGTGCTTCAGATGACTCGGGATTCAATTTTTGGAGTGCCGGAACTTGATAGTGGAGCCACCCCCCCCCCCTCCCTGCTCCGCATGTCGATGTTTCGACGCCCCCCGTCCCCTCCCCCTCTAAGCGTCCAAAGAGACAATTCGGGCACCTCTGCGAGTGGCGACGATGGAAAGCGCCCCGGTTTGCCCCCCCCCCCCTCCTCCCTTTAGATACATTTTAATTAAATGATCTGCTTAAAACTCAGTTATTTGTTTCCAAAATGTACTGAACATTGTTCATTTTTCTTGTCTTGCACGTGATTGTTACACTTACGGCGACCGTCCTCATGGATTGAAGCTTATGTGTACAAAATGTCAAGAAGATTGGAACAAAACTGTAGATTTGTATGCAATACGTACACACAAACAAATACACAGACATGCAGACACTCTGCTTTATACCGAGCGAGGTGGCGCAGTGGTAACCCACTGGACTCGTATTCGGGAGGGCGGTGGTTCATACCCACCCCCGGCCATCCAGATTAAGGTTTTCCGTGATTTCCCTAAATCACTTTAGGCAATTGCCGGGATGGTTCCTTTCAGAGGGCACGACCGATTTCCTTCCCCTTTCTTACCCAACCACTTCGAGCGTGAGCTTCGTCTCTAATGAGCAAGCTGTCGATGGAACGTTAAACCCAAAGCTTCCTTCCTTCCTTCCTTCCTACTCTGCTTTATATCCTCTTCAATCCCAAGCACATATTGGAAATGTAAATGAACTACTTTTGTGCTATTTGGTTTATTTTAAAGCTAATTAACGATAATTACACTCCAAACAATTTTGCAAGCATACTGATTTCATTGTAGTTGATTTCACGTACGATACCTCGGGACTTGACCAGGACAGTTATACACACAAATATTTAGTTTCTTGTTGCTTTATTACAAAAATAAATCGCTACAAACATTACTCTTACAGTTCTTATTTGCTGCTGCATTTAATAATATTTCAAAATACAAACCTTTCATAATGGTAAGTAAACAATTCAGAATTTTAAAACAAAATTACCTTTACAAAATTTCAAATTTTTGTTGCTTTCTCATTTTACCTCAAGTATCAGAAAAGAGTTTGTGTTACAAGTCCTAATTAATTTTATGTTTTGCGGAATTTGTTGAAACAACTCCTGTCAGTAGTGAAGGAAAGGAAGACATTTTACTTCTCACACTGTACAAACGTGAGGCCTTTGCAGCCTTCTGCCCTGCATTTTGACCTGTTCTTCTGAACATGGTTCATCATTTCAGACGAATGATGCATACTTGCTTGCCTTTTCTCCATTGGTAGTAGTGGAACAGGACACCTTGGCCCCTTTCTTTCTTGGGAGCAATCTTCATCGGAGATTCTGGTCCTTGTTCCGCAGGTTCCATCTGCAAACTTGACCTTTTGTTGAAATATATTAAGTTTTCAGCAATATCAAGATTGAACTGTTAGTATTGCATTTTATGTTTCTTTGCAATACCATTTTACCTTGCACTCTCCATGTATTGCAACCATGCAGCAGCAGTTGCAAAATCCATGAAGTGATGAATCACTCTGACAGTCCACTTGTGGGTTCTGGCCCTCATGGCATAATTCCCCAACATCTTGTCGAACGGGTATACACCTCCCATGTTAGAATTGTATGCATTAACACAAATGAAAGATGAACTTTGACATGAACTTTCTCCAGATTCATTTCATTGTATTAAACCATAATCTTCATCATCCGATTCATCAATTTCTATGTCAGAATCATCTGGATTAATTCTGTTCACCGACTCAAAAATATCCTCGTCAGTGAAACCTGGGAATCAAGCGAGAAAAAAATATAACCTCACTTCCATTGACATAAACAAAGTCGGCATTGAATCCCGAGGTATCATATATGATACCCAAAAGTTTAAAGCTTTTTTAATCTCTTATTACATCTATTGACAGTTATATATTAACTGAGGGACGCCTGTACGCTTTCGAAAAGATATTTAGGCATGTAAAAACACAATTAGGACAAAACATCTCTTTACCTTTATTTCGTCGAGACATGTTGTGGAGCTGTTGGATCCGAAGATTTTAGGCGCTGCTGCCAACTATTAGCATTCAGGAGAAGGACGAACATATGAGCTGCATCAAGCGCGAAGTTTATAGTACATGAGACCACTGACCAGAAAACGTTAAACTGAGTGGGCGCCCAAGAAAATAATAAAACCTAGAGGTATCATATATGATACCTGGGGACTGAAGAGGATATATAAGGATATAAAGATTCATTACATTTTTAGTTGTACTACCAGAGTCAAAGATGACATTTAACTATGTGATTAATTTTTAGTTTAGATCTATAACATTGCTTCCAAGACTGTAACAAGGTAACCTCTACGGCAAGAAAAAATTGAAGTCTGAAGATGACCATGTAAGTCTCTAAAATATATTAATTAATGAAAATAAACTTTTCGATCATCCACAGAATTGTGCTTTTAATTGGATAAAGGAAAAAATATTGTAGTTACGGCACATTTTTTTTTTCAATGAAATATTCATGTATTTTCTGATATAGCCCATCCACGCGGATGAGTAGGATTGGGTAATTTTTGTGCAGTTATTGCGCAAACGTTAATGTTGTTAAGAGTATTATCTTAAAACAAGGAGAAAACATTAATGAATCAATAGTTTAAACTAATGACTGTTGAATCCGAAAAATAAACCTAATAATGAATGAGACATATTAATTTTAATGTAATTTTGAAAATGTACAATATTTTTAATGTTTGATAACCATCGAACTAATAACATCTTTTTGTTTTGTGTGTGTTTGTGTACAGTTATATTTCTGATCTTCAGTGTACTCAGAGGGAAAGAGGTTTTCTTTTCTCTTTTTTCCGCTTTGTAATCTTCCTGTCTCTTCTTCGACGGCGACGCTATCTTTTAGGAAAGATTCCTTCACTACAATTTCTTTTTCCTTGAAGTCTTGAACCCTTTTTGTATTTGGCTTGTATGAAACCTCAGGAGTGAATATCGATGTCGCTTGGACAAGGACAACTGAAGAAGCCATTCTTCAGTTTCTCCCGTTGCTAGGCTTGTCTTATTTATGGGTAGTAGCGACCTGTCCTTTTCGTAATATTGTTCACTGTCTTCTTTTTCAATGACAGTTTATCTCCCTGCTTTTGGTGATGTACAAAAATTTACAAGTCCTCCGATACAGCCATTGTGTATGATTCCTGGATGTAATGGAGTATCTTAAGATCCCCTTCCTTGTTTGTGAAAAGATGATCAGTATTTGTTGTGCTGTGAATTACATAAAGTCTTAGATAAATTGTGTTATGTTCCTGATTAAAGAAAGTATGCTGGACACCATTTGTAATATAAACAACGAAAATAATAATTGTACAATAATTCTGAGATTCCTGTTTTTGAGGATACAGATTGATATACATTGATTAAGATCGTTTATGAAATTTTAGGGAAAAGACTGTTTACGAGTATTTAAAATAATTCCATTGCTCAATTTTAGCTGTGCATTCTACCGTAAATATACTGGTTATAAAATCACTGGAAGCGATTTATTCCCAAAGAGATAACATTTTTAATTAACCTCTTTTGTTCTCCATTAAATTTGCTGAAATAAAATATATTGTGACTACATTACAGAGGAATAATAAACCTGTGTTTCATCTCCGAAATAATGAATTTTTTTCTGTTTATTACTGTGTTTCTATCAACAATTGCATTGTTTTGTCTCTTCACTCACGTACCTACATTTAGCAGTATACTTTGTGAGAAACACACTAACATGACCGCGGTTCTGGTGGTAAATTTAATTAACTTCCTGTCTTTCTTTTATGTTTCAGTACGAGTTCAAGGCTAAAGGTGTGAAGAAAAAGAAAGTGACTCTTGAAATATCGGTGGATGGAGTACGTGTGACACTTCGGAAAAAGAAAAAGGTATGTTTACTTATGAGTACTGTAATCTTAAAATAATCATAGTAGTGTTAAAGATGTGTAAAACCAGGAATCATTGTGGCGATTCGATTTATGTGGCATATTACTCTTCTGCTGTAATTGAATAGCATTGTAGTACCTATAGTAGTAGTAGCAGTAGTGTGTACGTGTGTCTGTTTGTGTGTGTGTGTGTGTGTAAAAATTTTACTGGGTGGTTAGAGGACAGGAAATGCATCACTGTACGAATATATAACAACAAATTCAGACCGGATGTAACCCATGTCACAGTGTTGGGTGTCCCAATAATCGTACCAGTACAAAGTGTACATCCCTCTGACGGCACTATACGCTAGTATTCTCGCATACAAACGTTAATTATGGTGCTGAATAACATCTAGCGACAGATTTTCTGAATCATGTAACATTTTTCTTGTAATTCATAGTAATTGGTAGTTGTAGACTCTGGGGAATTTCACCATGTCCTACTCACTTCCATCGACGAACGGTTTAGTGATCTTCCTGGCCAGAGCACCTGCTCTACATTGTGATGAGCAAGTTGCGTCGGAAAAGTCATATGTGGGTATGGATTGTTGAGCTGAAATAGCACAAAACTGATTCTTCCGTCGGTTCTTCATACTGAATTAAAAAAATCGCAATATCGGCTTATAAGGTCATATTCAGCCTTTACGGTTCATCTCAAAGAAGTTGAATGATATTCTACTCGTTACACTTATGTTAAAGCACATATCAATTACCATCATTGGCTCTAATGTGGTACTATAATTAAAATCATTAATATATATATAGGGTGTGTAACCATGAATATACTTAATTGTAATCTCAAAAATCTACGTGTAAAACATTTTTTAACAATTAACTATTCCAATGAACAAAATTACTTGAGCGACCGTCTAAAAAAATATTTTAAATAACTTACATTGATTCAGCTAATGAATATCATGGAATAAAACTATAGCTAGAGGTCTGCGCGGATAAGAAAAGTGTTATCCGCATCCGCACCACATCCGCAAGACCCATATCCGCAACCGCATTAGTATCCGCGCCACTTTATCCGCATCCTCAAGTTCGTTATCCTCATCCGCAGACATTAAAGTTTTAATTGGCAATAGTAATAGATAGCAGTATTTAAAACCATGATAAGTAATGATATAATTATTGTTAGAGTGTCATTTCTGCGACCACTTAACTACTTTTGACTTATCTAATCACGGTAACTGTTCTATACTTACTCCAAAACAGGATATTCCAAACAGGGAATCGTTGGTGCTTGGGACACACACAGTAGCGCTTCGGAGCCCGTGTGGTCGGAGTTCTATGTCAGATGTTTAATACAAGCATCTTCTTAAATTTCAGTTGTTAAAACTTATCGGCATAGAGGAGATTTTACTGTGTTAATATAAAAAAAAAAGAACTGTTCTTTGGAGTTTTACAAAAGGGACAATTTATTTTCCCCATATTAACGCAAAAGAGGTTATATGATACAAAGCAAAGCATAAAACTGCTGTCTACATCTAGATGTCTTCCGCAGCCGAAGATGAAACGTTGGGGGAAAGTTTTACAAATCGACCACGGCTTATGAGCCTGGGAATTTTAAATAAAGTAGACGCCGGCCGTGAAAGCTTACATTGTATGAATAAACATGAATGTTAGTTTGTATTTTATGTGCAGCTCACCCGTTCATTCGGTTGCGATGAAACTTTGACAACATATTGATTTCACTTCCGCGAAGGATATTATCGTAATTAAATGACTGTAGTTCAGGAGATATGACATAATAAACAATGAAATGCGCGGTAAATCGCTGCATCACGCGACGATGTTGCACATTTTTTGCTAAACCACTTGACCGATTTTAACAAAATTTGGTTCTCGTATTCCTTCCTTGAGGTAACAATCAATGTAGGGGTAAAAACTGCGACACATATCTCAGGCCGGCAGCGGTGGCCGAGGTGACTGAGGCGCTCCAGTCACGGTCAGCACGGCCACTACGGTCGGGGGTTCGAATCCCCCCTCGGGCATGGATATTTGTGCCGTCCTAGTTCGTAAGTAGTTCATAAGTAGTTTGTAAGTTTAGGGACTGATGACCCCGTAGTTAAGTCCCATAAGCTTAACAAACATTTGAACATTTTCAACACATATCTCAGGAGATATGACGTCAAAAAATTTGATGTCGTGTTCATTTTAAGAAAGAACTGTCAGTGTATTCATTACGATGTACGTTGTAACTCGGTCACTATAAAGCGCTAACCGAAGGCAGCGGAAATTTGAGCATGGCACCTCTATTGGGCAGACCGCAGATAAAGACATGGATTAGGTGCATGTCTCTCAGGTACAGCTATGTCCGCTGTGGCCAGGGGATGAGGACAACACACTACCTGGTCCCTGCAAGCATTCCAAGAATATATATATATATATATATATATATATATATATATATATATATATATATGTGTAAAACTGAACCAAATACACTTTACACGGAAAACGTACGGTAAAATTCGATCCGGACCTAATCCCGGACGCGTGCTAAAGGAACTCTAGACGCACACGTAAGCGCGGCGGGTGGCCTCGCCGCGGCTAAGTCCGTTATCGCTGACGTCACATCGGCGCGGGTTGCATACCGCTTAGGGGAGTCGCTACTCCCCCCATTGCTGGTACCCCCCACGATTTCTCCATTTGTTGTTGCTGTTGCACCCTTATGAACGTTCCTGTTCGTTAACTCTACGATGATTACGAGTTCTAACAACAAATGGCATGTTACAAGAGTAATACGATTTACCCATATCCTTATTATACACTTCAAACACTTGAAATGTCCGATAAGCAATCACATCTCTATTATTAAAACTCTCAAGTCCACCTTGATAATATAGACATTAGGAATGCGACTAATAATGTAGGCGCACAGGTGTTTCTGCAAGGACCTAGTGTGTTTTGCGGTGGTGTTCTCCAGTTTACAGTTACTAGAGCTGACAATGCTCCGAGCCATGGTAATGGTTGGATTACAGCTGCAATTGTTCGTGGTAACGGTGATACTTTAAAGGCGCAAGGTGGACTTGAGAGTTTTAATAATAGAGATGTGATTGCGTATCGGACATTTCAAGTGTTTGAAGTGTATAATAAGGATATGGGTAAATCATATTACTCTTGTAACATGCCATTTGTTGTTAGAACTCGTAATCATCGTAGAGTTAACGAACAGGAAGGCGTCGCTATTTGGATTAAAGGAATGTTGAATTGTAGTAAGATTAGAGTTATTGGAGATGTGTTGTATTATTATCGTCATATACATGTTCCGAGAGAACAGACGTCACTTCTGATCCTGCAGTTGTTGATCCTGACGGGAGGCGTGCTTAGGTAGTCGTTGCAGGTGCGGTGATCACTGTGTCCCCCGTGGTGTAGGGGTCAGCGCAACTGCCTAGAAAGCAGGAGACCCGGGTTTGAATCCCGGCTGGGTACACATTTTCAGCTTTGCCCAATCGCAGTTGATGTCATATATTCTGTGAATATTAAATAATAACAACTGCAGGATCAGAAGTGACGTCTGTTCTCTGGTAACAGACGCCACATGTATATATATAAATATATAATATGCCGGTGACGGGCAATGATCCTATCGTTAGTGGGGAGGGATGGGCAAAGTTTGAAGCCCTTACTCTTACGGGAATTAGTTCATAACTACGAGTTTGAGTACTGTGGGCAGGGCGAAGCTGGGAATTTGTATCTGACGGGAGGCGTGCTTAGGTAGTCCTTGCAGGTGCGGTGATCACTGTGTCCCCAGTGGTGTAGGGGTCAGCGCAACTGCCTAGAAAGCAGGAGACCCGGGTTTGAATCCCGGCTGGGTACACATTTTCAGCTTTGCCCAATCGCAGTTGATGTCATATATTCTGTGAATATTAAATAATAACAACTGCAGGATCAGAAGTGACGTCTGTTCTCTGGTAACAGACGCCACATGTATATATATAAATATATAATATGCCGGTGACGGGCAATGATCCTATCGTTAGTGGGGAGGGATGGGCAAAGTTTGAAGCCCTTACTCTTACGGGAATTAGTTCATAACTACGAGTTTGAGTACTGTGGGCAGGGCGAAGCTGGGAATTTGTATCTGACGGGAGGCGTGCTTAGGTAGTCCTTGCAGGTGCGGTGATCACTGTGTCCCCAGTGGTGTAGGGGTCAGCGCAACTGCCTAGAAAGCAGGAGACCCGGGTTCGAATACCGGCTGACTACACTTTTTCAGCTTTGCCCAATCGCAGTTGATGTCATGTATTCTTTGAATGTTGCATTCCAAGAATTTCCACTGGCTTCTAGTTTTCAGCTAACATTTCGACTGACGAACTGGGCAGATACCTCGCTTTTTATCCGTATATAAGACGCGGATATCCGCGTCACTCACAATTTTATCCGCAAAGTAAGAAATACTGCGGATATCCGCGCAGAGCTTTAACTATAGCTGTAAACTGAACTTCTTTCCATATTCATTAACAATTTCAATTTATAAATTACTGACTGAATTGTCGACGGATATTTTGTAAATTTGAGGAGCAAACCAGAAACGGACTTAAAAAACTTTAAACTTGTAAGTGAACAAGTATATCAAATTCATCAATTAATACTTGCATACAATAAATTTTTAATTCAGCATAGCACCATCCTTTGTACGAAACGGCAGAACCGTTGAGCACAAAACCTGTGAAATGTAGCGGACAGTGGTTACTTGCCTTTCGGATTCATAATATTTTCGGATTTGCTGCCGGATAGTAAAATCAAAATGATTCAATATTTTGGCGATACAACTGTCAGCCACCTTTAGAGCAACACTACTGCTGCTGCTGCTGAGTCCAGCTGAACCTGATGCCGAAGCTGTGTTTCGTCGCGCTATATATGGCTATGAAGTGTACATTGCGCATCATTGGTGTACATAAAAGTGGGGGCAGAAGGCCTGTCGCCACCACCCTTCCCCCGAAATAATGAATAGAAACAAAAAATTAGAACCTGAATTACTTTAATGAATGATACGTCAAGGCATCGCTGCGGTTGACTGTCATCACAGTGTAACACATACAGTCACGACACCCCCGCAGATTTTTGTTATACACTACGACTGCAGCACTTCAAGCAGCCGGGAAGCGACATTTTTGAATACGGTATTGGATGAGTGCGAATAGTGTCGTTTATATTGATTTTTACAGACTTTTGCACTAGGGAACGTATGTAGTGTCATAAAGATAGGTAATAATTTAAAATTGGCTCCACCTTTGTCTTTATTAGGCTTACTGAGATCCCTGATGAGGTACGAAAAGGTACATTTCATGACAGTTTATTTACAATTATCTTGTAACCTACATGCTTTTGCTAAATAATATCATGTTCTATTAAAAATAAGAAATGGCTAAGAAACACCAGAAGACCTGCCTTTGGCAAAAAGTCGTTCGCTTTTCTACTCGAGAACATTAAGGCTTCTTCACTACAATTCCAGTAAAATCGGTGAGCGTGGAACGTAGGAAACGCATATAGAACGCAATAACTACAGTATTTAACGTACCAAAGCAGCCACCACAGCTGTAGCTGATGATAAACCGTCACAGATCCGGCAAGAAAACGGAAAAAGCAATCAAACTGTTTCCAACAAAGAATAACCCAATTACACAATTTTTGCTCCAACTGCACCACAAACGGCCGGAATCCTCAAGACATTGTCTTCTTAAGCTAAAGTAATGACACTCAAACGAATATGCGCATACCAGAAAGATGAGTGAAGCTTAAAATGTGCGAATCATTAGACTACACACCGAATTGATACGCGGCAAAAAAATCTAGTCATAGTAAGAACACGCCATAATAGAAATTTACGTTTCTCTTATGTTTATATTGTACTTACTTTCAGCGGAATAAGCTGCAAAATAATGCATATTCTTAAGTATTTGTTCATAGCGAAGTTGATCATTACACCTCTGAATCAGTTAAATTCGGCTGTTTTTACATAAATGTCCATGTTATGTCTATCTCTTAATATTTTCCTAATGCTTGTAACGCGAAAACTATGCCAACTATTTCGTTAATTACGCACAAAAATAATTATAAACGAACATCACTCCTACGGCGGCTTGCCCACCACTAGGAGCGCTAGTGTCGTTGCAGCTGTCAGTTGGTAACAACTTTCACAGGTGTGAGTGTCGCGACTGTATATGTTAGACTGTGCTGTCAAACTTCCCTGTATCGGTGAGGAGAGTGGGGTGTTAGTGGTGTGAAGATTAAAAAAAAAAAGTTTAAATGTTTCTATAGCTTATGGGGCTTAACTACGGGGTCATCAGTCCCTAAACTTACAAACTACTTATGAACTAGCTCATAATAAGGACGGCACAAATATGCATACCCGAGGAGGGATTCGAACCCCCGACCGTAGTGGCCGTGCAGACAGTGACTGACGCGCCGCAGTCCCTCGGCCACCGCGGCCGGCGTGAAGATTAAAAAAAATGCAATATTATGATTATTAAGATTTAATGTCAATATTAAAAGAAAAAGCATGATCACAGTAAAGTAAAAAGGGCTTTGGGGCAAATTATACTCCGAATACGACCAGCGAAACTGATACAAAATATCATGGAGTCACTACTTAAAATTACTTATCTTTACATTAGTCTTGAAACCCTCCCCTCTCCAAATATACGATTTGCCACTACCGCGCATGTGCGGCGGAGCAAACTTGCTGTCTACCAGGACTTGTATGGTGTTGGTATTCGATGCGAGATACTAACGGGTTCCCTGTCCTGTTCAGAGGAAACCCATGTCTGTCTCTAATCATCAAATTGAGTGCCTACCTAATTTCATTTCCATCCCTGTAAACACTGTTCCCAAACTGGAAGTGTGGAGTCTCGTCAAATATCGTTCTGCATCCATAGTTGAACAGTGTTCTGTTGTCGCCGATGTTTCATGCTGTACTAGCCTCGTGTCGGAGCCCACGCTTCTCTCTTAAACGGTTCGAGTCGAGCAGATGATATACGCCTTGCCACACTGACACAAAATTTAACCAATTAATTTCAAATATTTTAACATTTAGACCGTTTCAGGGCATTGAAATAAATCCAACTCAAAGTTGAAAATTTGTGCTGGGCCGGGATTCGAACCCAGATTTACTGTTTCGGGACAGCAGTCAGTTTAACCAAGTAGGCTATCCAGGCTCGCTTCCCTTCCATTCAAAATTCTCACCTTATAGCGTAGTACGATGAAAGTACCCCCTGCCCATTACTTCCACCTGCTTTGTCTATACTGGATTTCCACAATGGAGCGACCTATTAATGCGTCCCCATTGAAATTGTAAATTGCCTATTGGAGACATATATATAATTATTCATATGGTCCGAAAAGAACAGGCACCTTATCAATAATTATATATATATCTCCAATAGGCAATTGACAATTTCAATGAGGACGCATTAATACGTCGCTCCCTTGTGGAAATTCAGTATAGATTGAAACCAAGTACAACTATTTGGTAGGGGGTACTACGATCGTACTACGCTATAAGGTGAGAATTTTGAATGGAAGAGAAGCGTACCTGGATAGCCTACTTGGTTAAACTGGCCGCTGTCCCGAAGTGAAAAATACGTGTTTGAATTCCTGTCCAGCACAAATTTTCAACCTTGCCGTTGGATCTAATTCAATGCCCTGAAACGGCCGAAATGTTTAAATATTTCGAATTCAAAAATTACGGCCGTTAATGTCAAACATGGTGTCTGTTCTTTCGGACATGCCAAAAAATAATTTTATAAACGCGTGGCTCCGAAGTCCCAGATCACCTTTCACAGAACTAAGCTGTGCCACGATGTTGGAATGTGAACGAAAGATACTCTTCAACTTAAGACTATTCAAAATTCAGTTCAAAGTGTTCAATTGTTTGTTATGCTCAACATTCTTAGCTGCGGGGTCATCAGTCCCTAAACTTACAAACTACTTATGAACTACCTTACACTAAAGACGACACAAAGATCCATGCCCGAGGGAGCATTCGAGCCCCCGACCGTAGCGGCCGTGCAGACTGGGGCGCCGCAGACAGCTCGGCCACTGCGGCCGGCGCAAAATTCAGTTCTGATCGATATACCACCAACATAAGAGATGAAGATCACTGCTCTACAATCCGCAACACACACGTCTGCTGATGGTCGAATCTCCATAGCACGACGAATCTGTTTATTAGAGCAATCAATTTCCTTAATAACAGTTACTGCTGCTGTACTGGCTTTTCTATTGTATTACTGTGCCTGTCAACAAGTATCGCATTGGATTAATTTTGGACAGCTCTGTTGCGTGGTCACATAACATTCCGTACTAATCTTTACTGAATCGGCAAACAAACTGACACTTTCCGTCAACACTGGAACCACATTCTTTTATTACGTGAATTTAGGGCTTGATGAAGAAAGAGCCAAACGGTATTGAAACAGTCGATTTTACGCAAAGTGATGAAGTGTTTGTAATGGGTCTTCTATTTATATAAACAAGGGAGATTTCAGTAAAATTGCATTAGAATAGAAATGATATGTCTATTTTTACTGAAATATTTTCTTTTGTTTTACAGAAAAAACAGTGGATGGATGAAAATAACGCCTTTCTCATGCACCACCCTATATATAGGTAAGACTGTTTGCAACTCTAGTTTCCTTAACTCAAACTTTAGATGAATAGTGGCACTGTAGCTGGCCAGTTATTTGTAGGAAAACTCCAACAGAGCTAATTACAATTTTTTATTTGCTTATGGAACAAGTTTCGATGGTTTAACTGTCCTCAGGCCCTTACATACTTAACGATACAATCATATGATCAGTGATGCCTATAAATGGGAAGCACATATTACCTTTGCAAAGGATGGGGCCCCTCCACGCCCACACCAACGTGGTGACCATCACAAAAGTTCTACTGTCACCTCCGTAATTAGGTTAGTTTGCTGAGGTGGATCACGTGATGTGGGAACCGCGATGTTATCCGTACGTGTGGGCACGATCACCCATTAATACGGTGTATCTGGAGATAGGGTCGAAAGGTATGCGAAGGGTAAAGATATGTAAGGGCAGAGGAAAAAAAGTGCCAAGGCAAGAGCCAAGGGAAAAAAAACCTCTGCGACAGTGGGGTAGGTATGAAGGGCAGTAGCGGTATGCTATCTGCGGCAGATCATGCAAGGTTTGGTAATGTTAGTAATGGGTATTTTCTCAGTACCGTTAACTTTGCTAGGTTCGTCATAAAGAATCAGTCCGTTTGATGCGAGGTTCTGCTGCTGCTGAGTTCCAGTGAAGTCTCCTGGGTCGACTGCGGCAGTTTACCCGTTAACATCGGCTGTGGCAGAATCCCTGTAACATAGCCAAGTTTGTCATGGTAGTTAGGCAGTTCGGTCATAGAACTGGGTAAGTGTGCGGGACTGTTTAGGTTTGTTTGTGTTTAGTGCGATGAGTATGGTTTCCCTGCTTTGCCTGTACGTCGGCTGTGGGCTCAGCTGGCATTGCCAGTCAGATTGCTGTTCTGCAGGGGTTTGCCATGTTCGTCGTGTTTGTGAGTTGGTGTTCCCTACGACCGTAGGTGGTTAGTCTGTGAGTAGAAGTGTTTTTGGGCGATTATGTTTCCACCTATGGTTGTGAACGTAGTTCCCCAAGCGTAGGATGAAGGGGTTGTTCGAGTGTCTCGAGTTTCTGTACAGTCGTGTGGCGAGTTTCTTGAATACCACCGAGAGGCGCTCTAGGCGGTATTCATTGTGAAGGTCCACGGTGCGTGTGTAACGTGGAGCGTTGCTAATGATGCGTAGTAGCTTGTTCTGTATGAGCTGCAGGCGGCGTAGCCGTGTTGGCGCCGCGTATGCCCAACACGGAGCACCGTACGTCATCAGAGGTATATTACCTTGTTTCCGTAGGTTTATTTAAAGTAGGTGAGGACCCTCCACACGTCAGCCGACAACTTAGTAGAGGGGCCACATGTACATCAAAGAAACCTTAAGAAACAAAGTACCAAATATAAACGTAAATGATCAGGTGGTTTCATCAGTTCTTGCTTAGTGGTTCTGAAGATGGTGGCAGTGAGGCAGCGAAACTGATTCCATGCGTAAATAAAAACTTGAAATTACGATTGTTGGAGTTTCCCTACAAGTAACTTAATATTCTAAAATTGTTTCTGATTTGTTCCTTATTATTAGTGAACGACCCTGCAATGGGTAAACATTAAACTGTAATGAAAGTCAGCATTCGCTTCTTTTCATTGGAAGTTTTGTAATTCTTCTGGCAGCCATTTCGTTTTTTAAAGTATGTGAGACCAGACGAGCTGACATCAGTAGTGTGAGCTCCGAGACAAACGGTGTGTACCACAAATATTGAAAAACATGTTGGAAACGATATCTCCATAGAAGAATCTATTAGAAATGTATTGTTAATGCGATATTAAATTTGTAATTTAGGATAATAATTTTTATATACGGGGATAGCCTTTTATGTGATAAGCTAGGCTACTTTTCAATTTGTAAATGAAACGAATTTTTGCAAAATAGTGAGATCCCCATAATGTGCCTGCGTATGGTGTCGATACCAAACAGATTGTTTTTGTGGTGGCTGACGATATCGTACATGTTTGCTTACATGATTTTACATTTGTTTAAATGCTTTTAAAGGATGAGGTGCAAACTGTTTATCCTGCAGACTTTTATATGGGATATAGCATACTGGAATATACAGTATCAGTATTTCATTCATAAATATTATTTCAATATCGACTAATAAAGATTTCGCAAAAAATCTTTTTATTCACAATTTAAACCAGATCGCTCGTCTCCAATCTAACCACACAGGAAGCAAATTTTTCAATAGTTTTTTTCTGTGTCTTCCATTATATTTTGGAAGGTTTTGCCTTTTATTGGAGTACTAAAAGTGAAAAAGGAGGAGCAGATTTGGATATTAATGTCCAGCCGTCGTCGTGAAAGATTATATGGGTATTAAATCTGTTGACAATTTATTAAGGCCATTATGCGCGACTAGACGTGATTTTTCTTTGTACAGTTATAATTTTAAACAGGCAAAACTTACAGCTGGAGAAACGGTTGAGATAGGCTAGTGCTATAAGTTGCGTTAGAAGTGTCCTTTATTAACTGATGACTATTGCAGACGGTAGTCATCGATTAGTAAAGAATAAATTCGATACGGTTTGTGGTAATATCCCGAAAATTTCTCCAATATATTTCAGGAGGAACATAGGAACCCGGGAGGCAATACTCACTTTACGTCTTATCTTAGAAGATAGATTAAGGAAAGGCAAACCTACATTTTTAGCTTTTGCAGATTTGGAGAAAGCATTTGACAATGTTGACTGGAATACATTCTTTTAAATTCTGAAGTCAGCAGGGGTAAAATATAGGGAAAGGAGATTTATTTATAACTTGTGCAAAAGCCAGACCGCAGTTATTAGACTAGAAGGGCATGAAAGGGAAGCATCAGTTGGGAAGGGAGTAAGACAGGGTTGTAGCCTTTCTCCGATGTTATTGAATTTGTACATCGAGCAGGCGGTGAAGGAAAGCAAGGAAAAATTTGGAATAGGGATTAAAGTACAGGGGGAAGAAATAAAAACATTGCGTTTTGCTGATGACATTGTAATACTGTTAGAGACAGCAAAGGACCTGGAAGAGCAGTTGAATGGAATGGACAGTGTGTTGAAGAGAGCATATAAAATGAACATTAACAAGAGCAAAACAAAAATAATGGAATGCGGTCTTAGAAAATCAGGCGATACTGAAGGAATTAGATTAGGTAACGAAACAATGAAGGTGGTAGATGAGTTTTGTTACTTGGGTAGTAAAATAACATGTGATGGTCGCAGTACAGACGATATAAAATGCAGAATGGCAATGGGAAGAAAAGCATTTTTGAAAAAGAGAAATTTGCTAACATCGAATATTAATTTAAGTGTAAGGAAGTCTTTTCTGAAGGCATTTGTGTGGAGTGTTGCTTTGTACGGGAGTGAAACATGGACGATAAGCAGTTCAGGCAGGAAGAGAATAGAGGCTTTTTAAATGTGGTGCTACAGAAGAATGCTGAAGATTAGGTGGGTAGATCGCATAACTAATGAAGAGGTACTGAATAGAATTTGTGAGAAAAGGAATCTTTGGCATATCCTGGCTAAAAGAAGGGATCGCTTGGTAGGACACATTCTTAGACATCGGGGAATCGTAAAGTTAGCATTGGAGGGAAGTGTGTGGGGTAAAAATCGCAGAGGGAGACCAAGAGACGCGTATAGTAAGCAGATTAAAGTGGATGTGGGTTGCCGTTCTTATGAGGAGATGAAAAGGCTTGCTCAGGATAGAGTAGGGTGGAGAGCTGCATCAAACCAGTCTCCGGACTGAAGACCATAACAACAACAGTTCAAACAAAGATTTGTCCGCCAAGTTCTATCTGAAGTATGTTTATTCACTGTAATGACGGAACCTACATAGACTTTTAATTGTATTTTACAACGTTGTACATTATGTTTGTTCCGTAAAATGAAAAGAACTTGCCTTCAGATGCAATTGTGATTTATTAACAACACGACGCATTTCGAGCAAGTTTTCAGAATATAGCAAACTGAAAATTAACTAACTGATTTACAGCGCTGAATACAGTCCTATGGTACAGGAGTTGACACATATATGCACTGTCTGCTGTGTAGCACATTTGAAGGCGCATGTAAACATCCATACAGACACTTTCAATTTTTCAGCACATTGTGTTTCTACAATAAGTCAAAGATCTGCAGCCATAAAGATGTTCTACTTTTATATACAGGCAGATATTTTGTGTATACAAAGCTGTTTTATTTGCAATACACAAAGATGTTCTGTTGCCAACTTTCTCCTCCGAATGCGAAAATATATTGTTGACTCCATCTTACTTGGGTTTAAACGATCATCAAAATAAAATACGAGAAATCAGAGCTCGAAGGGAGAGATTCAGTTGTTCTTTCTTCCCGCGCGCTATTCGGGAATGGAATGGTAGATGAATAGTATAAATGTGGTTCGACGAACCCTCTGCCAGGCATTTGAATGTGATTTGCAGAGTATCCCATGTAGATGTAAATGTAGATACAAAGTAGTTCTACTTATATACACAAAGATGTTATGTTATTCGTTATATGTACGTACAGTATTACTTCTTAAAAGATTCGTACATAATTTTTTAAAAAAATGCATATTGCCAACTATCAGCTGTTTATTATATTTATAACTTTACCGGTTTCGGTCATGAACCAACATCGGAAAAATTAAATTAAACAGTCTCATTACATTGGTATATTTTCTGTCACCATATACATGTCAAACGACAGAAAATGTACAAAAAAATGTACCATTGTAATAATTCTGTATAATTTACTTTTCTGTTGATGGTACTTAACCGAAACTGGTAAAGTTGTAAATATAATAAACGGCTTATGGTTGGCAATAAGCATTTTTAAAGTATATTTCGGCTGTTACTACACATCTCAGTAAAAAAATTTGATTTATACACAAGTTTACTACGGCTGTATGTTGTTAACTGTTGAAATTGCTGGAAAAACTTTCGCCTCTAAATTCTGTTTATTCATTTAACACGGAATCGCCGTATGTTTACATGTGACCACATATGTCCTCTGGGAATATGCGAGTGTATTTAGCTTTAACTCCATAAACTTTGCAACGTACCGCTTTGTTATCTTTCGTATTTGGTCTTGACAAGTCTGTTTATGAACAAATATAATTTTTTCGAGAGGCATGTGAAGATTGGCCCTCCGGGCTGGAATTAGATTTTATCAATAATCGGGCGAGCTCTTTTTATTTTACGAAAGTAAACACTATTAACAAGGCATAAAATTAAACTTTTTGTTTCAATCACTGTCACAGCGTGCCTTACTTAACGGATTCCGCCTGAAGATTTTAAAATAGTGGTCTGGACGATGCAACGTATTGTATACTGATAGTTGGATTTACAATAGTCTATGTGATCTGAAAATGGTAGGAGAACTACCGAAACAGATCGTTTCTGTGTAAAAATATTTCTTAAATGCAATTGAGATAATATACAAAATAAAAGATTTATAGAGAGGTTTTATATTTTTAACTAGATGACCCGGTTAACTTCGTATCACTTACCTATTAATATAAACCATATTAATTTAAATTACATGTATTTTAGACCTAGCAGTTTAGATAGTCTATGTATCGGCTCGAAAGTGGGCGGGAAGAGTGGGCAAATCACGCACACATGTCCAGGATGATGTTCATGTCACATTCGTGAACGTTGAAACGGTGAAAAAATATGAAAAAATTGCGAGGAAAATTTATAATTAAAACAAGTAAAATAATGACTTGGTTATTGTGTTGGGCGCGTTCAGAAATATAGTACTTTGGGAGAGTAAAGATCGCTTTGCTCGATCTCAACCCGTACATGAACTGCGAGAGATAAAAATGAATTGCTGTTCTTTGGTGTCGCTAAAACTCAAAAACGGCTGAACCGATTTGGCTACATATGATTACTGTACATAAACCACTGGATCTATTGTGATGAAATCTGGTGTGGAGATAGCTTGAGCGCCGAAGTTCCGGATAGGATACTTCAGAAAGTGTGTAATTTCCAAATTTGTATTTCATAAGAACGTCACTCTTGCGTTGAACGTCAAATATGCAATCAGACGAATGAATTGGAATGTTATTGCAAAAACCTCTTTAGGTTTCTCGCAAATTTAAAATTTTCCGGAAAACTTTCTCAAATTTTTATTTAATAACAACGTTCATCTTTCGTTGAACGTCATGTGATCAAAATTTTATCGCAATCGGATGAACGGTTCTCAACTTATAGTCTTGAATACATTTAGAAACACATTGAAAAAGGAACTTGGTTCGAATTTTGCGACTTTCTTTTTTAACTGCCCTTTCTTTATTTCTTTCTTTCTTATTCTTCATCTTTTCCAAGACCATAATAAACAAAAAAAAAAAAAAAAAAAAAGGAGCACCCCTCTCCTTCGCGCGAATAGTCTTTTTTTTTATGGGACTTAACTGCGGGGTCATCAGTCCCTAAACCTTACAAACTACTTATGAACTACTTACAACTAAGGACGGTACAAATATCCATACCCGAGGGGGCATTCGAACCCCCGACCGTAGTGGCCGTGCATGCAGACCGTGACTGGAGCGGTCACCGCGAATAGTCTAGTCAGTTATAGTGCTGAATTCAATGACAAACACATTGAAAAACGCACTTTCAGTTTTTCTCAAATTTTCCGGTAGATTTCCCAGAAACTTTATTTCGTACAAACCTCGTCCTGTCAAGCCGTACTCAAGTGATGCTCTTACTACCATGTGCCAATTGATTTTTATTCATAGAAAAAAATCACTTCCGGTTTTCCTAAATTTTCCTTCTTTCCGGGGGACTTTTCCAAATTTTTATTTGATGCGAACCTTTGTCTTGCTTTCAACAAAAAATGCACAAACTTTTATCGCAATTGGACGAACGGTATTGATAGCTTACTGGAAAAAGCTGTTTTCCGGTTCTCCTCTGTTTCCGGACTACTTTTCCAAATTTTATTCCCTGGAATATTTCAAGACTAAAATAAGCCACATTGGTTCTGCCGTTCTCGAGTTTTAGCGAGACTAACGAACAGCAATATATATATATATATATATATATATATATATATATATATATATATATATATATATATATATATATATTGCTGTTCGTTAGTCTCGCTATATATATATATATATATATATATATATACAGCCGGCCGCGGTGGCCGAGGGCACTAAGGCGCTCCAGTCACTGTCTGCACGGCCACTACGGTCGGGAGTTAGAATCCCCCCTCGGGCATGGATATTTGTGCCGTCCTAGTTCGTAAGACGTTCATAAGTAGTTTGTAAGTTTAGGGACTGATGACCCCGTAGTTAAGTCCCATAGACTATACAAACATTTCAACATTTGATTTATAGAGAGAGAGAGAGATTTTTGTATTTATCTCATAAGTATAACTTCTACCTTTTAAATTACATTCACACAGAAATTAAACGAGTTGACGACGGAAATCATTTGCGAAATCGTACTTCTAGGGTCGTTATCGAGCCATAATATTACCCTCAACTTCAGGTGTAGAGAGAGAGAGAGTCACAGTACTGCACAGCGCTTCTGGTTCAAGCCGTTTACTCCCGTCGTTACGACTCGCACACGTAACGAAGTATTGGCGCCAGTGCTTTGACCCGTTAGGCGGCAGCAAATGAGCCCGCCAGCGACTTGGCGAGTGCTTTTGATCCCGGCTTACAGCCTCCCGCCAGACAGCCAGTATCACATGAAAGGCGCTCGACCAGAGGAAGGGAGAGCGGGCAGTCGACTTCACGCAGTTTGAACTCCCGCTGCCAGAGTACAGGCTATGGTTACAGCAGTCAGTGAAGACGTCACGTGCCGGATTATGTCTCGCCCGGAGGATTTTGCTGAAGTCCTACATATTACTCTACAGCGAAAAACCTGAGGGCAGCAATATAACACCGCAATGCTTCACTTGACCGTTGTTACTTTTTCTACCACACTACTTGTGAGAATGCAAAGTGCGTGGTCTTCACTGAAAACCTAGACAGAACCGTATTTCTTGATTTCCAGAAGGCTTTTGACACCATACCTCACAAACTGCTTTTAATCAAATTGCGTGTTTATGGTATTTCGCCCCAAATTTGCGATTCCTGTCAGAGGGGACACAGTTCGTAGTAATCGATGGTAAGGCATACTCTAACGCAGAGGTGATAACGGGTGTTCCACAGGATAGTGTTATTGGTCCTCTGCTGTTCCTTATTTACATAAACGATTTAGGGGAAAATCTAAGTAGCTCTCTTAGGATTTTTGCAGATGACGCCGTCATTTACGGTGTAGTAAAATAATCTGAAGATCAAAACCAACTGCAGTACGATCTGAATTAGATATCACTACGGTGTAAAAAATGGCAATTGACTCTAAAGAATGAGATGTGTGAAGTCGTACACATGACTACGAAAGGAAATCCGTTAAAATTTGTTTGCAAGATAAAGCAATCAAAAGTGAAGGCCGTAAACTCCACAAAATACCTAGGAATTACTATTACTTCAGACATAAACTGGGAAGAACACGTCGTGTGAAAGGCGAACCAGATACTGCGTTTTATTGGCAGAAGCCTTAAAAGATGCAACAGAACTACAAAAGAAACTGCATACACAACGCTTGTCCGTCTATTTTTGGAGTATTGCTGCCCACTGTGGGATCCTTATCAGGTGGGTTTGACGGAGGACATCGAAAGAGTCCAAAGAAGGGCAGCTCGTTTCGTATTGTCACGATACAGGGGAGATAGCGTTACGGAAATGATATAGGATCTGCGATGGGAATCATTACAACAACGGCGATTATCGCTGCGGCGTGGGCTACTTACGAAACTCCAATCGCCAACATTCTCCTCCGAAAGCGAAAATATATTGTTGACTCCAACTTACATAGGTAGAAATGACCATCAGAGTAAAATACGATAAATCAGAGCTCGAACGGAGAGATTCAGGTATTCTTTCTTCCCGCGTGCTGTTCGAGAATGTAATGGGAGATAAATTGTGTAAAGGTGGTTCGATGAACCCTCTGCCGGGCACTTAAATGTGATTTACAGAGTATCTCATGTAGATGTAGAACCGCCTTCCTTCATTAACTAGAAACAGGACTTTCTATGAAGGGCAGTCAACTGACAAACGGAACATTATCCACAACGAAACCATGGAATGGTTTGTTTCAAACCACCACACGCGTTAAATTTAGCCCTTTGACATAATGCGACCGCATCTACTCTTGCAAGTCCTCTTGCGACAGCAACCTACGTCCACCCACGTCTTTCTTTAGATCACCAAACATGTGAAAGTCACACGATAAAATTTCAGGGCTCTTACCAGAAATGCCTTCGCCCGAATGCCAGTGTGGGAGCGGGCTTTATCGTGATAAGGCGGTGGCGGGTTGTTTTTGTCTTTTGCCTTTCGTCTCTGTAAATAATTTTGGCTCTTTTACATGTGACTTTTAACCTAACGCTGCCTTTTATAGAGTTTGAAAATTAATTTTATGAGCAGCCAGAAAGCGATGGAGTCTGCAGTCAGCTAATCCACACTTCAATTCGTCGAAAGTGAAATAGAATTCTCCGAAAATCTAGAAAATTCTGTGGAATCGGAAACTAAGATGGAAAGCAATCTCTACATTTCGTAAAAGATGTATATTCTTTCAAAACGAGACGCGCCGTTTTAAGCCAATTGTTTCTACCTAAATAGCACTCGAAATAGTTCAGGTACGTTTACCACGCAAACTTCCCAGGAATTAGCTTCACCTTTTGGATTATCCAGCATCTGCAGTCAGTAATGCTCGTCGCAAAAGTGGAGAAGACTTTTGACACTTGCCATGCGTCATTTTGAATTGACTACGGTCGGGAGTGAAGTAAAACATCGAAACGAAATTAAGGCAATCTTTCACTTCTTCAAAGTTTATCAGATTTTTGCACCGATCGAAAATAACTAAAGGCAGCAGTCGTTAACGGACATCTGCAACACCCTACGTCCCCCTACTTCTCTCGGCTGATGCTTCCAGTATTCTATCTTGGCTCGAGGTGAACTCTCGTCTACATACGAAATTTCTAGCGTGCTGCACCAGTGTCCCGTTAGGCCTGTTTTTTGGTACAAAAGTACGAAATCACTGGGTGTTTTGAAAACACAGTTGATAATTTTTCTCCTCATAGTACGCATGGAAACAAAAATTAAATATTTTTTTCAAATGAATCGGGAATAACGACTTGATACGTCTGGGAATTTAGTCAAACAGAGCTTGCAGCTTCAACACGATACCATAGTTCATCAACAGTAGTGACTGGCGTATTGTGACGAGCCAGTTGCTCGACCATCATTGACCAGACGTGAGAGATCATGGTGAGAGATCTGGAGTGTGTGCTGGCCAGGGCAGCAGTCGAACATTTTCCGTCTCCAGAACGGCCCCTACAAGGCTTGCAACATGCGGTCGTGCATTATCCTGCTGAAATGTAGGGTTTCGCAAGGATTGAATGAAGGGAAAAGCCACGAACTGTAACACATTTGAAATATAACGGCCATCATGATGCGGTTAACAGAATCTGGATTCATCCGAAAATATGACGTTTTGCCATTCGTGCACCCAGGTTCGACGTTGAGTACACCATCCCCGGCGCTCATGTCTGTGATGCAGCGTCAAAAGAAATGCTATGGTCTCCGATCTGATTGTACATGCTGCTGCCAAAGTCGTCGAACTGTTCGTGCAGATGGTTGTTGTGTTTCAAACGTCCCCATCTGTTGACTCAGGGATCGAGACGTTACAATCATGCGGATAAGATGCCTGTCGTCTCGACTGATAGTGATACGAGGCCGTTGGGATCCAGCACGGTGTTCCGTATGGCCCTTCTGAACCCACCGATTCCATATTCTGCTAACAGTCATTGGATCGCAACCAACGCGAGTAGCATTGTCGCGATACGATAAACCGCATCGCGATAGGCTACACTCCGACCTTTATCAAAGTCGGAAACGTGATGGTACGCATTTTTCCTCCTTACACGAGGCATCACAACAGCGTTCCACCAGGCGACGCCGGTCAACTGCTGCTTGTGTATGAGAAATCGGTTGGAAACTTTCCTCATGTCAGCACGTTGTAGGTGTCGCCACTGAAGTCAACCTTGTGTGAATGCTCTGAAAAGCTAATCATTTGCATATCACAGCATCTTCTTCCTGTCGGTTAAATTTCGCGTCTGTTGCACGTCATCTTCGTGGTGTAGGAATTTTAATGGCCAGGAATTTAATATCACAGATGACAGCCAGGCCCCTGTCGGTGATCAAGTACGGACCGTTGTATGGCAGTCAAAGGAGTAGGGAGTGCAATATCAAAATTCCGTCTGACAGTATTCCTGGGCGTTTTGACTTTATATCGCTTCGCAGTTTCTGCCACGTGCAGTGATTGTGGAAAACGTTGGAGGGGTTCCACGACTAGGATTGCCTCTTCAGTGAAAGATGACTGTGATAATGGCCTAGTAAAACTTGTGTCTGTAGCTTTCGATTTCGTTGGTGGTGGGATGTTTCCACTTTTGGCTTTGCTTTTTTCCCCGGGGCTCGAAACTGTGCAATGACGTTTGCTTCGTTGTAATAACGAAGTGTTTGCTCTGATCTTTAGATGCAGCTCTCCACCCGACTGAGCAAGTCTCTTCAGCTCCTAATAATAACGGCAACCGATATGCATTGAACCTGGCCGGCCGCGGTGGCCGAGGAGACTGAGGCGCTCCAGTCACGGTCAGCACGCCCACTACGGTCGGGGGTTCGAATCCTCCCTCGGGCATGGATATTTGTGGCGTCCTTAGTCTTAGCTAGTTCATAAGTAGTTTGTAAGTTTAGGGACTGATGACCCCTTAGTTAAGTCCCATAAGCTATACAAACATTTGAATATTGAACCTGCTTACTGCATTATTCTATTGGTTCCCCTCTGAGATTTTTACCCCAACACTTTCATCTAAAGATAAATTGATGGTTCCTTGATGTTTATGAATGTATTCTACCAATGTATATTCTTGTTCATTGTTCTAATTAGGTTTGTATATGCAATGCTGACTTTGAATGGAACAATTTTGTTGAGATACTCCATAAACGAATGAAAATAAGGAAAGTAGAGTACTTTTCGTATTCAACTATCACTTATTTCAGAAACGGTTGTAATAGTAAACTACGCAGCGTTTAGTTTTTGAACAAGATCTTTAACTTGGACTTTCCATGACAGCTTGCTATCTACCTGAACGCCTACAAATTTTAACTGTTCAGTCTCACTTATGTGCCGATTCTGTGTCTCTGAAATTTCAATTTTTGTTGAACTGTGTGTCAGAAACTGTAAGAACTAACTGAGATTTAGCATCAATTTGTTTTATACAAGCCATGAACGTATTTCTCTTACGGTATTATTTGATACTATACCAATGTTGCCAACAACATCCGGCCAACCAGCTGAAATTAGCGAACACCCTTTACAGCCACGTCCAGAGCTCCAGATCCACCAAAACGTCTCTCCTTTTTACCATACATACCTCGTAAGCACAGTGGTAGAGTGCCAGAGTACAAGTACAAAGGTTACGGGTTAGATCCACGCCACATCCTAGGAATTTTTCTTTCATTTTCCACTTCTTTCACCTCTGGCAGTGTTGCTAACGTGAAAAAAAATCGAGTAGGTCCGTGGTTCTGAACCCACGTAAAACTGTAGGTCCCCCTATAACTGGCTGGGTAAGTCAGTTCGAAGGTCGGAGGAAGGCAACGGCATACCACCTCCAAACAGGACCATGCCTAGTAAAACACTGTGGTGTTCAAAGCAATCTTCGGATTGTTGACTGCTTTACCTTTTTTGTTACAGGCCTTTTGTTTTCTACATCTACATACATACTCCGCAATCCACCGTAAGGTGCGTGGCGGAGGGTACACTGTACCACTACAAGGTATTTCTTTTCCTATTCCACTCCCATATGGAACGAGGAAAAAAAGAATGCCTATATGCCTCCGTCCGAGCCCTAATTTCTCTTATCTTGTCTTTGTGATCTTTACGCAAAATGTAAGTAAGCGGCAGCAAATTCGTACTACACTCAGCTTCAAATCCAGGCCCTCTAAATTTACTTAACAGAAATTCACGAAAAGAACGTCGTCTTTCTACCAGCGATCCCCAGTTGAGTTGCCGGAGCATTTCCGTGACACTCGCGCATTGGTCGAACCTAACGGTAACAAATCTAGCTGCTCTCCTCTGAACCGCCTCTATGTCTTCCTTTAAACTGATCTGCTGCGGGTCCCAAACACTTGAGCAATACTCAACACGTGGTCGTGCAAGCGTTTTATAAGCGGTCGCCTTTACATGTGAAGTACATCTTCCCAAAATTCTCCCAATAAACAGAAGTCGGCTGTCCGCCTTAATCACAACTGTCCTTACATGTTCGTTCCATTTCATATCAGTCTACAATGTTACGCCTAGATATTTGAACGACGCGACAGCATCAAGAAGCTCACTACTGCCGGCCGCGGTGGCCGAGGTGACTGAGGCGCTCCAGTCACGGTCTGCACGGCCACTACGGTCGGGGGTTCGAATCCCCCCTCGGGCATGGATATTTGTGCCGTCTTTAGGATTAGCTAGTTCATAAGTAGTTTGTAAGTTTAGGGACTGGTGACCCCGTAGTTAAGTCCCATAAGCTGTACAAACATTTGAACATTTGATTTAGCTCACTACTAATGCTGTATTCGAACATTATAGGATTGTTTTTTTCTACTCATGCGCATCACCTTACAGTTTTCTACATTGAGAGCTAGCTGCCATTCTTCGCACCAACTAGAAATTTTGTCTAAGTCATCCTGTATGCTATTACAGTCAGTTAGAGACGACACCCTCCCATACACCACAGCATCATCAGCAAACAGTTTTACAGAGTAGATATGGAATGTTGGCAGTCCTACGATTGACGTTCGTGTGAATCAATATCCACTGAAATAATGAATTTGTAGACTCGTATTCGAGACCCGCGTACGTCAAACGAGTGAGTTTTGGAACCTCCAAAATTTCCTTCATAATAAAGCTGCGTTGGGGGAAATCATTTTCTGCAGAAGAGGGCGCAGAGTCCTCGAGATATTCTCCAGCCAACGGAAGATCGTCTCCCCTGGGGAGCGTCCCATCTATTGCCGTGAGCTCCTACGACCTTATTAAACGACATTCGACGTGGCCGCTGCTTCTGCCTGCAGTTATCTCATGCTGGCACTCGTAAAACTCTGCTCGCTCTCATAAGCCGGCCTTCTCAAAACTTTTACAACCCCAGACGCACGAGCCTTAAACTTCCAACAGCGAACACATTAAGGTTTCGGTCTCTTATTTTCTTACGTGGTACTATAATAAAAGCTTAGACTTCAGTAATATATTGTTTTTGGTATCTGTTCGTCAAATAACATTTCCGTTGACGAGCTATCATAGCAAAACCATCAAAAACAGGCAATTTCTTGATTATCTTCAGCTGAAAATCGGGTACAGTAGTTCGCTCCCGTCTCATTACTTTCCGTCGGTATCGTAAACTTCTTGCATCAGGTCCGTTTCAATAAAACAGTCACTTCAGGATGCTGAACAAAATCAAACCGTACCTTATTAAACCGTAATCCTGCCGTACTGTTTCAAATTGCTCTATTCATTTTGATAAATGGAAAATGAGATAGAATAAGATGCTGAGTTTGTTAATGAAGAACATGAAATAGTTAACTATGACGCAGACGTTTACGATTGAAAGCCTCATTTTTAAAGGGGTTCACATTAGTATAAAAAGTCTACTAAATTGCTAACTGTGAGGCAAAGAAATTTAAGAGCCAACCTGCTAAGGCTGTCGTTTATTCAAAATATCATCCACAATGAGAGTCAAATAGCGGACAGTGAATAGCGGATTGCTTTCAAAAACACCAAAAAAACCGGCACATATGATGCTGTTTTTTGTTTTTTATTTTCCAGCAGAATATGCTTCAGTGGATTTCAGTAAAATAGCTTTACATTACCTCTACCTCGTTAGACTATATTTCAAATTGTGCAAGATGTTACGGATAAGCCGCGGCGGAGCGGTCTAGCGCATTGAAGCGCTATGCTACGATGTGTGAGATCGTTCCCCGTCGGGGGTTCCAATCGCCCCTCGGGCATGGATGTTTGTGAAGTCTTTAGTATAAGCTAGTTCATAAGTCGTTTGTAAGTTTAGGGGCTGGTGACCCCGTAGTTAAGTCCCATAAGATCTACCAACATTTGAACATTTGATTTGTTACGAGTAAACAGTCTCAGACTGTTTCCTGTTCCTCGTTTATGAATGGGTAGCAAACAAGCATGAAAAATCAACACTACTTGGAATTTCTTATGGCCCAGTTATTTTTCATGTATTACTAGTCTGTTGTCCTCCTTTCTCAGCCATATCTGTCTGTCTTTAATGACTGCTTTCATCCCTTCAGATTTCTTAATTCTAATTCATTGCCGTTTTTATTTTTAGTACCAGAACGGTGCAGTACAGTAATTTTTCAACACTATGTGAATAAGACTGGTTAGACTGTTTAAGTGGATCTGTGAGCACAGTTTCATCAAAGTGGTTCTCCGGGAGCCGCGTGAAATGCCCGCGTGGTTAAAACAAAAAAGGTACATATTAAATAACTGGGTTACACTATACTTTTGTTCCACAATAATATTTATTTTGTTATAAACTAGTTTTCGGCTTTTTGGTCCATCTTCAGACAACTTAATACTGCATATTATCCACATCACACCAGCTACTGTGTTTGGAGTACAAATATTTTACGAAGATGTGTGTCCAGTCATGGGCTATGTAACCTTTAAATATTTTATAAGCAACAGAGACACTCAACCAATTAAAGAAAACTAAAAAATAGCTATACAGTAATTTTCAATAAATTAGCTGAAATAAACATATGGCCGAGTGAGTACAATTGCATAATAGGCGAGTCAGGATGACATAAACAATGAAATGTGTGCGGGGGACCATTACATATGTTTGGAATATGTGAATATGAAACAAAGGAGCTTATTAAAGTATATAACGTACATTAAAATGCACTGTTTATCACAAGACTGGTGAGAGTAACACAAGTTGAAAACTTTGTCTTTTCGCATTTTCGTTCGTGTCACTAATGACAGTAAATCTCGGCCTTGGTCACTCCTACTAGTGTCGGATTTATAATAAGTTCTTTTCTCTTCACTATCGGTTGCAGTATGTCTTGTTTATGCAACGAGACATGTGAACGACAATACACTTTTGCACAGTGAAGAACCCATTTCATTATAGACATGGCGGACGCTTTGTGCAACTTTCATAGCTCTAAGACTGCTTACGTACTGTAGTTCGTTAAGCCATCTACTGACATTGTTTTTATGTTGTAAATGGCGTATAATCAGCAATTCGTTGTATTTACTCTACTCTCTCTTAGCTAAATATATTACGAACGTAATGAAAATCCCACTTCTTTCGATGACTAAATTGCAAACTGCTATTTTGCAAATAACTTTCGCGAAAGAAACTGACGCTACGGAAACTGATATTTTGACAGGCACTGAAGTTTTCAAAAATGTATTTTTACAGATATTGTCGAGTGCAGATACATTCACAGACTGAATTTCCTAATACTTGTACCACAAATATCGTGGAAATGGAAACTGCTGTTGTTGTGCGGTTTCCACACGATGGTTTGGTAGTCAGAAGCTCGTATTGTTAGCAAATAAACAGATTCTAATAACACACATAAAGTATATTTCTGGAAACATTTTCTTTCTTTGGGATAACAGTGCCCTTCAGCATTTTCTCCAAGATGGTGCGAAGCGGCGCAGGAGCCGCTAGTCCTCAGGTACTGTCACTGCACTGAAGACGGCCAAACACTGGGTTGCAACCGTTTGGTAATAAATAATCGATATTTTGCCCCAGACTTTTTTAAATATATTAAATAGAAATGTACCGGGTGATCAAAAAGTCAGTATCAATTTGAAAACTTAATAAATCACGGAATAATGTAGATAGAGAGGTAAAAATTGACACACACATGCTTGGAATAACAGGACGATAAGAAATTCCAAATCGTGTTGACTTTTCCTGATTCCCTGCGACCCATTCACGAAAGACGAACACGAAAAAGTATAAAACTGTTTATTTGTTGCTTATTGCACAACTTGAGATATAGTCCAACTACATGATGCTCTGATAGAGATCATGAAAAGCTATTTGACCCAATATTGCCTGAAGCTTATTCTGCAGGGGAGAAAAATCTGCAAAATATATGCAGGTGTTTAGGCAATTTGAAAGGCAATCCGCTATTCACTGTCCACTATTGGACTCTCATCGTGGCAGGTACCTTTATATTTATTATCTATGAAGCATTGTCCATGTGTTCCATGTACTGTTGAAAATCTAGTTTAATCTTTACTGCTGTCAGCAAAAATTCGATACTAGAAATGGAATATCTACTTTAGGTAATTTCAGTGTAAGTTTCCTCATCGTCGCAATTTGTTACAGTGTACATTCTTGTGATGCTCTTGTTTATTCAAAGATCGCTACCAGTCAATAAAAGAATGTAAGTGTGACTTTTAGCTGTATTCAAAATATAAAAGTATTTCTGGTGTAATGTGTTAAAAAGACACCTGAAGAAATGTTTCCTAAATGATGTTTTGTGTCTTTAGCAAGTTGTCATATATAAACGTTACGAATTAAAAACAAGACAGTCACCATTAGTCAATTGCAGTGATTTCCAGTATGTCCTTTATATGCCGCGGTGGAGTAGCCGAGCGGTCTGATGCGTCTCGCTGCGGAGCGCGCGGTTGCTCGCCGTGGAGGTTCGAGTCCTCCCTGGGGCATGGGTGTGTTTGTTGTCCGTAGTTAGTTTACCTAGGTTTAAGTAGTTTGTAAGCTACGGACTGATGACCACGCAGTTTGGTCCGATAGATTTACAAACACTTTGTCCCTTATAACTCTACCTACCTCTATGTTAGGGACTGCATAACTTCATTACATAAAAGAAAAATTTTGAATAAAATTCCAAGTCTAAAAAAATGGAAAAAATTCTGAAAATTACAGGAAAAATGCTTGGTACGGATACGAATAAGGATCGTGTGTGGGAACTGAGATGCAATGGTCGCAAAAAAAGAAGAAAGGGAAAGCAAGTTAATGAGCAGATGAACGACAAAAATACAGAAAAAATGAGGAAAAACTCATAAAAATGTGTAGAATGCGCACATGAAACGGCACTATAGAAAAAATAAACATTAAAAAAGTTGCTAAAATACATTATTTCCGGTGTATTAATACATATTCGCTTAATATAATTTCACTATCCATATTTTGGTCTTTGGGGGACTTTTTTTGTGAAACTGCATTTACAATAAATTACATAATTGTTTGCTATGAAAACAAAATACATTTTTGAAAACATTTTTGCTTCAGTAGGAAACACAGCGCACTTATTACTTTCTTTGTATTATAAAAACAGTCTACAGTGCCAATTTGTTGTTTTATTTCCGACTACTTTCGACGGAACTGTGGTCCATCTCCTGGATGTTGGTCCGAGATGGTGTGGAACGGTGCAGCAGCTGTGAATTCCTCAGGTGTGTCAGTGAGCAGTGAGAACATCAAAGAACTAACAGAAAACGCACCACTCTATACCACGTCGGAGCAACAGCATGAAGATGGTCCACCATTGGGTTGAAACTAGTCGGAAATCAAGCAACAAATTTGCGCTGAAGGCTATTCCTATGCAGAATAAAAGAATACAAAATAATTTCCGTACTGTTGTAGGTAGCAGGCTAGTCAGACTATTGCCAAAATACCATTATGTTATTAATTGATTTGTACGCAGAGTTAACTTTAAAAAATACACCTAGTCAGATATTTAACACACTCATACGTTAATGCCGGGTGATCAAAAAGTATAAATTTGAATACTTAATAAATCACGTAATAATGTATATAGAGAGATAAACGTTTACACACATGTTTGGAATGACATGGGGTTTTATTAAAACAAAACAAAAAAGGAAGAAAGAAAAAGAAGTATTGCTAGACACGTGAAAGATCTTTTGCGCGCTTCGTTTGGTAATGATCGTGTGCTCAGCCGCCAGTTTCGTCATGCTTGGTCTCCTGGGTCCCCATACCTCAGTCCGTGCGATTATTGGCTTTGGGGTTACCTGAAGTCGCAAGTGTATCGTAATCGGCCGACATGTCTAGGGATGCAGAAAGACAACATCCGACGCCAATGTCTCACCATAACTCAGGACATTCTTTACAATGCTGTTCACAACATTATTCCTCGACTACAGCTATTGTTGAGGAATGATGGTGAACATATTGAGCATTTCCTGTAAAGAACATCATCTTTCCAGAATGAAACTTTCACTCTGCAGCGGAGTGTGCGCCGATATGAAACTTCCTGGCAGATTAAAATTGTGTGCCGGAACCGGGACTCGAACCTGGGACCTTTGCCTTCCGCGGGCACACAATTTTAATCTGCCAGGAAGTTTCATATCAGCGCACACTCCGCTGCAGAGTGAAAGTTTCATTCTGGAAACAACCCTTAGGCTGTGGCTAAGAGTCCTGTGAAGTTGGCACCCATTTTTTGGAAAATGTACGTTTTTTTCGGAGTTCTAGACAGATATACAATAGTTCTGGAGTTCTCTGTACAAAATTTAAATAGTTCTGCATAATTTCGCCGAAAAAATAGGAAAAATTACCACAAAATTTAGTTTTTTCAAAATAATTTTCTGCCTAATTGTTCAAACATAGTTCTGATCACAGTTCTAAATAGCTCTCAAAGAGTTCTACAGGAAATCCTAATGACATTTTTCTGTGCAGATTATACTTCATGAGATAATTGCAATAATGGGGAATCCATTTACACGCTACTGTGAAGTTGGCACCCCTTTTCTCAAAAATGTGCATTTTTTTTCAGAGTTCTAGGCAGATATGCAATAGTTCTGGAGTTCTCTGTACAAAATTTAAATAGTTATGCACTAATTCGAGAAAAAATTACAAAAAATTGTAACAAATTTTTGTTTTTTCCAAATAATTTTTTGCCTAATTGTTCAAAGATAGTTCTGATAACAGTTCTAAATAGCTCTCAAAGAGTTCTGCAGAAAATCCTAATGATATTTTTTGTCCAGATAATAGTTCACGAGCTAATTGCGTAAATAGGGAGAAAAACTACACAAAATTGCGCCTGAGTCGTGTGAAGTTGGCACCCCTTTTTTCAAAAATGTAATTTTTTTTCAGAGTTCTAGACTGATATGCAATAGTTCTAGAGTTCTCTGTACAAAATTGAAATAGTTCTGCAGAATTTCGTGAAATATCGCAATTCTGAATAGTGGGAGAGCTGTGAAGTTGGCACCCCTTTTTTCAAAAATGTAAATTTTTTTCACAGTTCTAGACAGATATGCAATAGTTCTGGAGTTCTCTGTACAAAATTTGAATAGTTCTGCAGAATTTCGCCGAAAAAATAGTAAAAATTACCACAAACTTGAGTTTTTTGAGTTTTTTTTAAAATAATTATTTGCCTATTAGCACAAACATAGTTCTGATCACAGTTCTAAATAGCTGTCAAAGAGTTCTACAGGAAATCCTAATAGCATTTTTCTGTGAAGATTATACTTTATGAGATAATTACAATAATGGAGTATTCATTTACATGCTACTGTGGAATTTGCACCCTTTTCTCTAAAAATTAGACTTTTTTTCCAGAGTTCTAGGGACATGTGCAATAGTTCTTGTTTACGATAAGCAGTAATCACTCATACGTACAAACAACAAATTGAATGTGCAGCGGATAGAATATCTGTCAAGACCTAAGAAAAATGTATGTTTCTCGAATAACGGGCACAAATAAGACAGCTTATCAGATATTCCAATTTTTTTTTCGGGCAATTACATAGAAATATTCACATGAACTCTAGAACTATAGTATATGTACACAGAACCCCAAAAACAATGTGTATTTCTAAAAAAAAAAAAAAAAAAAAAAAAAAAAAAAAAAAAAAAAAAAAAAAAAAAAATGATGCCAATTTACAGTAACGCGACAATGGATTCCACATTAATGCATTTATCTGATAAAGTATAATCTGCACAGAAAAATATCATTAGGATTTCCTGTAGAACTCTTTGACAGCTATTTAGAACTGTGATCAGAACTATGTTTGTGCTAATAGGCAAATAATTATTTTAAAAAAACTCAAAAAACTCAAGTTTGTGGTAATTTTTACTATTTTTTCGGCGAAATTCTGCAGAACTATTCAAATTTTGTACAGAGAACTCCAGAACTATTGCATATCTGTCTAGAACACTGAAAAAAATTTACATTTTTGAAAAAAGGGGTGCCAACTTCACAGCTCTCCCACTATTCGGAATTGCGATATTTCACGAAATTCTGCAGAACTATTTAAATTTTGTACAGAGAACGCTAGAACTATTGCATATCAGTCTAGAACTCTGAAAAAAAATTACATTTTTGAAAAAAGGAGTGCCAACTTCACACGACTCAGGCGCAATTTTGTGTAGTTTTTCTCCCTATTTACGCAATTAGCTCGTGAACTATTATCTGGGCAAAAAAATATCATTACGATTTTCTGCAGAACTCTTTGAGAGCTATTTAGAATGTTATCAGAACTATCTTTGAACAATTAAGCAAAAAATTATTTGGAAAAAACTAAAATTTGTTACAATTTTTTGTAATTTTTTCTCGAATTAGTGCAGAACTATTTAAATTTTGTACAGAGAACTCCAGAACTATTGCATATCTGCCTAGAACTCTGAAAAAATGCACATTTTTGAGAAAAGAGGTGCCAACTTCACAGTAGCGTGTAAATGGATTCCCCCTTATTGCAATTATCTCATGAAGTATAATCTGCACAGAAAAATGTCATTAGGATTTCCTGTAGAACTCTTTGAGAGCTATTTATAACTGTGATCAGAACTATGTTTGAACAATTAGGCAGAAAATTATTTTAAAAAAACTGAATTTTGTGATAATTTTTCCTATTTTTTCGGCGAAATTATGCAGAAATATTTAAATTTTGTACAGACAACTCCAGAACTATTGTATATTTGACTAGAACTCCGAAAAAAATGTACATTTTCCAAAAAAGGGGTGCCAACTTCACAGGACTGTGGCTAAGCCATGTCTCCACCATATCCTTTCTTCCAGGAGTGCTAGTCTTGCATGGTTCGCAGGAGAGCTTCTGTGAAGTTTGCAAAGTAGGAGGCGAGGTACTGGCGGAAGTAACGTTGTGAGGCGGCATCGTGAGTCGTATCGGAATAGCACAGTCGGTAGTGCGCTTGCCCGCGGAAGGCAAAGGTCCCAGGTTCGAGTCCCGGTTCCGGCACACAATTTTAATCTGCCAGGAAGTTTTTATCATCATCTTTGCTTTGCCTTAATTTGTTATGCTAATTATTGCTTTCCTGATCAGATGAAACGCCATCTGTCGGCCGTTTTTTAACTTCCTTTTTTTCCTAATAAAATCCCATGTCATTCCAAGCATGTGTGTCGACTTTTACCTCTCTATCTACGTTATTCCGTGATTTATTAAGTTTTCAAATGAAACATATGATAACATCCGTAATGAATTTTACAGCCACCCGCCAGTGCTGCGATACGGGTTAAACTGATACTCCCTGCGCTGCTGCAGCCGCGAGGTGTGTCGTCGATTTGGTCAGAGCGTCCAGCATGTTTCGGAGGGCAAATGGAGAACCGAGCGGCCGGAATCCAATTCTGCGGCTCGCGGTCCCCTTTCTAATCTCGTTTTCTTCTCGTTTTACAAATTACGTGATGGGACTTCCGATGTCGCCGAACCCGGTCTCGGTGGGGAGTGGAAGTAAGTGGTATCCGCGAGCAACTATCCAACAGCAATACGGGCAACCGGAAACTTGCTCGGCGACGTAACCAGGTTTCATATCGCCCCGACTGAGTGCAGGCAGTAGTCTGGCGACCGCGAAAGGAGGCGTTCCAACGAAAGGAGGCGTTCCAACGAAAGGAGGCGTTCCAACGAAAGGAGGCGTTCAGTGCACGATAGATCTCGTCAGTCTCGTAAATTCTTCAAAAATACTGTTATCTATGTTTAAGGATTACTAGTTAATTTATTTGGCCTTTGGCACCTAACAGCTATTTCACAAGGTGAAACATAAGCAATTGGGATTCAGTTCAAAAAGTAAAGTAATAGCAGCTGGAAAACGCCCACTGTCGGAGAACAGTAAAAAAATGTTCAAATGTTTGTATAGCTTAGAGCTTCGTACAACATCATGACGCGCTACGTTGCTTTGTGATAATCGTTGAATATTTATGACTTTATCATTTACACACATCCAGTAGCGCTGGAGCTCCGGTAAACAAATGAATTATTTTTAGAAAGTGCATGAAGGAAGGTTGTATTATTTTGTTATATTGTAAAATACCATCAAATTGATATGAAAATGAAGATTAATATTTTTCACATGTTATTACAGATATTGACATGGATAACAGCTTATCTACAAAGTCTTCACAATGATGGATGAACAGCATGGTTGTAAATGTTCAAACATAAATTAAACAGCAACTCTTTAGGATTACTGTCTAGTGGGTTACGGGTATTTTACCTAAGAATTTCTACCGTTGTTATAGAGTTCACAGTTAAAAATTAAGCGTTCAAAATGTTCAAATGTTTGTATAGCTTATGGGACTTAACTACGGGTTCATCAGTCCCTAAACTTACAAACAACGTATGAACTAATTAGACTAAGGACGGCACAAATATCCATGCCCGAGGAGGGATTCGAAACCCCGACCGTAGTGGCCGTGCGGACCGTGACTGGAGCGCCTCAGTACCCTCGGCCACCGCGGCCGGCGAGAACAGTAAAGGCAGATACGTCCCTGTGCAAAAGACCCTGGTATAAAAGTGGGGAACCATCTCTGACAGTGCTCATTTTGCTTTATCGCAAAAAATTGATTCCAAAGACCTTTCAAAGTCGTTCATGAAGTGAGAAACCAAAAGCTAATAGAATGTACTGAATCTGAAATCGTTATAGATACCGAAAGTTAGCTAAAACCGGACATAATTTCAGCTGAAATTTTTATTAAGGGGCAAATGGTGTTCCGAAAGGATAGATTGAATAAAACAAGTTGTTTCATATTTTCTTGTAGCCTAATCGAAGTAGATAGTTCCTGTGAATTGGTATGGGCAGAGGTTACACCTGACAACAAGAATAAATTAATAATTGGCTATATTTATCGACCCTTGACCCAGATGATTTGATGGCAGAAATGATCAAAGAAAGCTTGAACCAAATTTCAAAAAATTGCCCCAGCGTACAATTTTAATTTGTGGCGACTCACCCTCGCTATGTTGGCAAAAGTACATGTTTAAAAGCGAAGGCAAGCATAAAACATCGTCCAGAAACGTACTGAACCCATTTTCCGAAAATTATCGGGAGCAATCTTTTCGTGAACCCACTGGAATAGTAAATGGTTGTGAAAATATACTTTACCTCTTAGCAACTAATAATCCGGAGATAATAAAGGTTATCAACACAGGCACAGGTATTAGTAAACACAGAGTTGTTGTAGCGAAAATGAATATCGGATTCCCCAAACAAAAAAACAAAAACACCCAGATCTAAATTCGATTAACGTTTTTCTGAGTGAGAATCCCCCAGACTTTCGAAACTGACAATGTTAGTGTAGATCAAATGTGGTTTACCTTCAAAGAAATAATATCGATAATCATTGAAATATTTTTACCAAACAAATTAACAAAAGAGCGATCTTACCCGCCGTGGTACACAAAACATTTTAGATTACTCTTTCAAAAGAAAAGGAAAAACTATGCCAAATTTAAATGGACACAAAATACTCAAGACTGGCAGTCTTCCCCAAAGACTAGAAATTTAGCTCGAACTTCAGTACGAGAAGTTTGTTATAAACTCCACAACGAAACCCTGTCATGTTATTTGGTAGAGAATCCTAAGAAATTCTGGTCGTATGTAAGGTATACTAGCGACAAAACACAATCAATACCTTCACTACATGATAGTAAAGGTGATGCTGCTGATGACAGTTGCTTAACACAGCATTCCGAAATTCCTTCATCACAGAAGACGAAGCAATACACCAGAATTCGTATCAAGAACAGCTGCCAGCATGCGCAATTTAGAAGTTAATACGCCTGGTGTATTAAAGTAACTTAAATCAATTTACAAAAGTAAGTTTCCCGGTCCCGACTGTATACCAATTAGTTTTCTTTCAGAGAAATGCTGATGCAATAGCCCTATACCTAGTTATCATATAAAACCGCTCACTCAGCGAACGTTCCGTACCCAAAGACTGCAAAGTTGCTCAGGTTACGCCAGTATTCAAGAAAAGCAAATATAACAGACCTGTATGATTGATGTCGATTTGCAACAGGATTTTAGAAGATATACTTTCCTCAAATATTAGGAATTACCTCGAAGAGAACGACGTATTGACTCATAATCAACACGGATTCAGAAAGTATATCATTCTTGTGAAACACAGCTAGTCACTTACTCACGTGATGAGTGCTATCGACAAGGGATGTCAAATAGATTAAGTGTTCCTAGATTTCTGGAAGGCTTTAGACACTGTCCCTCACAAGCGTCTTCTATCAAACTGCGTGCTTATGGAATATCTCTACAATTGTGCGACTGGATTCGTGTTTTCCTGTCCGAAAGGACACAGTACGTTGTAGTTGACGGGAAATCATCGAGTAGAACTGAAGTGATATCTGGCGTTCCACAGAGAAGTGTTATATGGCCCCTACTGTACCTTATTTTTATGAACGATGTAGGAGACAATCTGAGTACCTCCGTTCGCGGAGAGTGTTTTCACTTACCGGTTAGTAAAGTCACTAGAAGATCAAAAGCAACTGCAAAATGATTTACATAAGATAACTGCATGGTGCAAAAAACGGCAATTGACCCTTAATAATGAGAAGTGTGGAGTCATATCCATATGGCCACTAAAGGAAGCCCGTTAAACATAATTTAAAAGATAAATCAGTAAAAACTACAGGTCGTAAATTCAACAAAATATTAGGTATAACAATAACGAACACTTAAAGTGGAAAGAACAGATAGAAAATAGAGTAGGGAAAGCGAACCAAAGACTATGTTACGTTGGCAGAACACTAAGAAGATGCGACAGTTCTACTAAAGAAACTGCCTACACCACTCTTGTACTTCCAATTTTGGAGTATTGTTGCGGATTGTGGGATCCCCACTAAGTGGGAACGACAGACGATTTACAGAAAGTAAAGAGAAGATCGGTTCGTTTTGTTTCATCGCGATGTGTCACGGAAATGATGTACGAGTTGGGGTGGAAATCATTAAAAGAAAGGCGTTACTCGTTGCGACGAGATATATTTGCGAAATTTCTTTCACCAACTTTCATCTTCCGAATGCGAAGAGATTTTGTTAGCACCCACCTACATAGGAAGACATGATCATCAAAATAAAATAAGACAAATCAGATCGAAAACGGGAAGTTTTAGGTGGCCCTTTTTTTCCGCGAGCGAGAGAGGTCGCGAAGACTTTCTCGGGGTCGCAGTCACAAGAGAAAGTACTTTCACCATTTTATTTTACTTGATAACTATGGATTCAGTAATACACAAAACATATACCCGAGAGAAACATATTTGTTGTAAACTCCACAAAATACCTAGGAATTACTATTTCTTCAGACTTAAATTGGAAAGAAGACGTAGATGATATCGTGGGAAAGGCGAACCAAAGACTGCGTTTTATTGGCAGAACCCTTAAAACATGCAACAGAACTACAAAAGAAACTGCATACACTAAGCTTGTTCGTCCATTTTTGGAGTATTGCAGCCCAGTGTGGGATCCTTATCAGGTGGGTTTGACGGCGGACATTGAAAGAGTCCAAAGAAGGGTAGCTCGTTTCGTATTGTCACGATACAGGGGAGACAGCGTTACGAAAATGATACAGGATCTGGGATGGGAATCATTACAACAACGGCGCTTATCGCTGTGGCGTGGGCTACTTGCGAAACTCCAATTGCCAACATTCTCCTCCGAATGCGAAAATATATTGTTGACTCCCACTTACATAAGTAGAAATGATCATCAGAATAAAAAGCTCGAACAGAGGGATTCAGGTGTTCTTTCTTCCCGCGATCTATTCGAGAATGTAATGGGAGATAAATAGTACAATTCTGGTTCGATGAACACTCTGCCAGGCACTTAAATGTGATTTGCAGAGCATCCCATGTAGATGTAGATGTAGAAAATCATGGAGTTCTTTGAGTAACATTCTTTGTGAGTTGAATAGATCATATATTTCGAAAAACTTACGGATATGCTGTCAGGTACCAAAATCGACGACGGCCCACTTACAGGAATATTGGAGTGTACTGTACATGTACGCCATACTGCCCTCCCCCCCCCCCCCGCCCCATCTCCGGCGTAAACACGACGGTGCTGCCATCGTCACGAGATTACCAGTTGGCTTTGCTGACTAACGGTTTCCTCGTGGGGGTACTACTAGGGATGGGAAAAACCGATACCGGTATTTTAGTTTTGAATAACCGGTTTTTTCGGTATTTATTTGGTGTCGGTTGTAAACGGTTTCTTTTAGTTATTGCCAAGAACCGGGTAAAAATACCGGTACGACTACTTCCTATAGTACTTGTTCAAAATGTGTTTTCTGTAAATAATTTGAATAAATTAAAACCACTAGACCCTAATATTTAGGGCTATACCTAAAATTTCCACTGCTGTGAAATATTAGATTATCGCAGAAACTTATAAAAGCGATCAATGTTAATTTAAGAACAATCCCGGCAGTCAGAGTCGCGCAACAAACGCGTGGCATAAGAACTTAAGGACTGGTGCAGCTGTTGAGGCATCGATGCACCTGTTGGCGTGTGGCGTGGCCTATTAGACGACGCGCGTGCACCGGCAGTGTACAAGACTTGCCTCCGTCTGGTCATGCGGGAGTTCCTTGCTGTCGTCGCCAGACATCGGTTGTGTCTTAAATGGCACCATCCCGACTGTGGAAGTACTTCACGAAGTACGGGAACAGTGAGGTACAATGCTCCATTTGCTTAAAAAAGCTGAAAACGGGTGGAGGTACTAGAAACATGCTGTGTCATTTAAGGAGGAAGCATCCAAAATTTTTCTTGGAAGAGAAGGTAAATTCGATTCATATATCTATTATGTAAGCTTGGAATACTAACTTTTAATGTATTATCATATTTTTATGCTAAAAAATTTATTAATGTGATTCCTTGAAAGCGAGGGGCGTTTTTAATAACCAATATGGGTTTAGGCAACATTGATCGTGCCGGCCGCGGTGACCGAGGGGATTGAGGCGCTCCAGTCACAGTCCGCACGGCCACTACGGTCGGGGGTTCGAATCCCCCCTCGGGCATGGATATTTGTACCGTCCTTAGTTGTAAGTAGTTCATAAGTAGTTTGTAAGTTTAGGGACTGATGACCCCGTAGTAAAGTCCCATAGACACTACAAACATTTGAACTTTTTGAACATTGATCATGTGGTGCCTCGCGAGGTAGCCGTGCGGTCTGAGGCTACATGTCACGGACTGCACGGCTGCTCCAGTCGGAGGTTCGAGTCCTCTCTGCTCCCTCGCTCATGGATGTATACGTTGTCCTTAGCGTAAGTTAGTTTAATTTAGATTAAGTAGTTTGTAAGTCTAGGGACCGATAACCTAAGCATTTAGATCTCATAAGAACTCACACCCATCTGAACATTCTTTGATCATGTGGTACAGAGCTTTCCTAGTTCAATTTGTGTAAATTTACACTGACAACAATCATACTGTTATTCGGAACTGTGACTTTATTTTTTTTTTTTTTTTTTTTGAGATACTTCTGCAGCACTGATTGATATTTGTTTACTGACTGTAACTTATATATATTGTGTGTATAGCGAGATATTCGTAGGCGCTGGCTCACAAGTCCAACTTAAGGAGTGGAAGGCTCATTATTCGTAACTGCCGGATGGAAATACTAGGCCAGTAAATCTGTATGCTTCGTATATCGTCTTCTACGGACTCCTGGCTGGGCTTACACACACTCAAGAAGGCGTAGTATTGGAAGGGGATCTTGCAAAACATGGAAGGACTAGTGATTTGTCGTATAAAGTAAATTACCTAAATATTAACTAAATTTCGTAACTAGAAGAACCGACGATTATGGTTTCTGTTTCGGCCGCAAAATATGTTTCGTTCGAACTCTACTGGAAATAAAAGCAATAAAAACCAAAAACCGGTTGTTTAAAAAACCGGTTATCTTGAGTAATTATTACGGTGCGGTTAAACTGGGCCGGCCGCGGTGGCCGAGGAGACTGAGGCGCTCCAGTCACGGTCTCCACAGCCACTACGGTCGGGGGTTCGAATCCCCCCTCGGGCATGGATATTTGTGCCGTCCTTAGTATAAGGTAGTTGATAAGTAGTTTGTAAGTTTAGGGACTGATGACCCCGTAGTTAAGTCCCATAAGCTTAACAAACATTGGAACTTTTTTTTTGAGATATATTTGCGAAATTTCTTTCACCAACTTTCTCTTCCGAATGCGAAGAGATTTTGTTAGCACCCACCTACATAGGAAGACATGATCATCGAAATAAAATAAGAGATATCAGACCGAAAACGGAAAGTTTTAGATGTCCCTTTTTTCCGCGAGCGAGAGAGGTCGGGAAGACTTTCTCGGGGTCGCAATTACAGGAGGAAGTACTTATTTCATTTTATAACTTTGGATTCAGTAATACACAAAACACCTACCCAAGTGAAACATATTTGATGTTAAAATCACAGAGTTCTTTGAGTAACATTCATTATGAGTTGTTGAATAGGTCATAGATTTCAAAATGTTCAAATGTTATTATAGCTTATGGGACTTAACTACGTGGTCATCAGCCCCTAAACTTACAAACTACTTATGAACTAATACTAAGGACGCCACAAATATCCATGCCCGAGGGGGATACGAACCCCCAACCATAGTGGCCGTGCAGACCGTGACTGGAGCGCCTCAGTCCCCTCACCAACCGCGGCCGACTCATAGATTTCGAAAAACTTACGGGTATGCTGTCAGGTATCTAAATCGACGACGGCGCACTTTCAGGAATACTGGAGTGTACATGTACGTCATACCGCTCCCCCCCCCCTCCTCTGTCTCTCCGGCGTAAACACGACGGTGCTGCCATCGTCGCGAGATTACCACTCGGCTTAGCCGACTAACGGTTCCCTCGTGCGGGTACTACTGGGGGTACAGAAAAATCCGGTACTTCCAGTGTCAAGGTGGACTGCGAAGTATGTGAAGTACGTGTGTAGACGTAAAAAGGGTGTTTAGATGTCGATGCTCTCTTCGGGGTGTTGACGTGCCGCCGTCGCCTGTTTTGCCGGCAGAGCGGTGCCGCCTCCGCCCCCGCCCCCGCACCCCTTGAGGGCGGTGGGCGGCGCCTCAGCTCGTTAACAGTTTAATTAAGGCGCCGTCCTAATGAGAGCCGCTGACGGCTGACAGCTCGCCACTTGACTTCTCCCCCCTCCCCCCCCCCCCAACAAGTAGCGGCGCCAGATGTCCGCCACCGCCGAGTGAGGTGAGGTGAGGCCTCCTCAGCAGCGCGGTCGCCACTCCTGCTCTGGCCGTGATAAATAGCCCGACACCTCTCAAGGCTCATTAAAAGCCACTTTTGTGTAAAGGACTGAGGAAAGATTGAGCGCAACAGGCCCGCAAAAGAATTATTGTGGTAAGGGCGAAAAGTTTTAGGAGCGCGACGTGGTGTCTCGAGGAAACAGACAAGATAACTGAGTGCTGCGAAAGTGGTTAGGCAGCTGCACTCGCTTTCTGGAGAAGTACACTTTCAACAGGGAATTTCTGGAATTCGTCTTAATTAGTTGCAAACGAAGGGAGGGATGGGGGGAATAAAACTCGAATAACTTGACGGCCCTCTAAAATGTTCTGTTTGAGTCATTTGATGCCTGTGACGTCACCTGACATGATGCTACGCCAGCAGCCGTAATATTCACTAAGAGTTCTTTTTTTTTTTTTTTTCTTTTTTAATTCTATCGGGCCAAACTGCGTGGTCATCAGTCCGTAGCTTACAAACTACTTAAACCTAGGTAAACTAACCTAAGGACAAACACACACACACCCATGCACCAGGGAGGACTCGAACCTCCACGGCGAGCAACCGCGCGCTCCGCAGCGAGGCGCTTTAGACCACTCGGCTTCACTAAGAGTGATATATTGTTTGCGCACTTATGTTTCTTAAAATGGTCTCAATTACGCTGATAAATACTTCCGTTTATTTGTTTTTGCATCTTCCATTTTATATCTCTGAGATGCGGCAGTAGAAGGAAAAATGTTCAAATGTTTGTTAAGCTTATGGGACTTAACTACGGGGCCATCAGTCCCTAAACTTACAAACTACTTATGAACTACTTAATACTAAGGACGGTACAAATATCCATGCCCGAGGGGGGATTCGAACCCCCGACCGTAGTGGCCGTGCAGACCGTGACTGGAGCGCCTCAGTCCCCTCGGCCACCGCGGCCGGCGTTGACTGTCACTTTCAATATTTACCTCAGTGATGCAGTATTCCATTATATGAGTGATAAATCAACAATTTTTGAACATAAAAAAATTGACGGACATCAACAGCTGAGATGATACATCATTAATAAAAGGGTCCGCTTCAGCTGTTTACCTTTTTCAAAAAAGACGACCGGTTTCGCGACTTAAAGTCGCATCTTCGGGCTCCAAAATACAACCGGGGTGGTTGTTGTTTGTATTTGGGAGCCCCTGGTTTTATGTTTTAACCGTATTTGACCCGAAGATGCTACTTTAAGTCGCGAAACTGGTCGTCTTTTTTTAAAAAAAGTAAACAGCTGAAGCGGACCATTTTATCAAAGATCAACAATTTTGGTTTCAAAAACGCATTATGAGCGGATCTGCTCAATGCGACGATTTTTGATAAAAGTTGAAATATAAGGAACTCATAGTTAAGTGGGGCGATCTATACTTGTTTAATAATGATTATGCAGCCAAGATCGCATTTTTCATTTATTATGTGACCGGTTTCGGCGTACTCGACGCCATCTTCTGACCTATTACACAAAGTTTAACAATTGATCTATATATATGCTTGCCAGGAGACTACTTAATAACAATTGCATGGTTACATACCTGTCGTAATTTACATAATTTCACGACATTTTTATACACTAAAAGAGTTCATCCAAGTTGAGGGATTGTTAAACATAAAATTAGTAGCCCCAAGTAAAAAATATATATCCATCTTCTAACGGTTTTGACGTGAGGCACTTCAAAGTCTAAGTACAATACTACTTGGAGTCTAGTATAACACTAACTGTCTGGCGGGAAACTATATACAAAGATTGTACATGTACATTTATATAATGGTCTCCGCCCTTTGTGATCGTCTTTGTTTATATATATATATATATATATATATATATATATATATATATATATATATATATATATATATATATTGACATATAAATGTTACATGTAGTACATTACATCCAACGTCATATATATACACAAGTTACTATGTAAAGAACCCTAGATTGTAAGGCATTGTAAGGCGCTCTGACAGTTAACTATTGTGATGATCAAAAAATTATAAATGAAAAATGCGATATTGGCTGCATAATCATTATTAAAAGTTGAAATGATTACTAATTTCATCAGTAATTAGATTCTTTTTCACGGTACACTGGATTCACCAGTTCCCGTTAGATCACCGAAGTTGACCACTGTCGGGCTTGGATGGCACTTGGATGGGTAACTGTCCGGTTGTGGCGAGCGCTTTTGGCAAGCGGGCTGCCTCTGCCCTCGTGAAGCCAATTGAGGAGCTACTGGAGTCAGAAGTAGCGGCTCCAGTCGCATTAACCGATACGAGAACCAGGAGAGCGGTTCGCTGGCCACGTCCCCCCCATACCGCATCCGTTGACGCTTTGGGGCGGAGGATGACACGGCGGCAGGTCGGTACCAGATAGGCCTGTCGAGGCCTATGTGCAACGAAGAGAGAGAATTTCATATTATGCTTCAGTGACAACTAAAAAAGAAAGAGAAAATGTAGAGGAGGATTTGTTTTGAACCCGGAACGCAAAATTGGGAACCTGGGACGTTACTCTACCAAACAACGGTCAAAGTTAAGTCAAAATAAATCTTTTCTGTTAAGAATTCTGTTACTTTTGGAGGGGATGGCGATCTATCAACGGGAGATTGCTAGGGCAGAAGACTGCTGTGGTCAAGTAAAGTAATGGATAGTGTGGGTGGAGAGCTCCTTCAGGTTAGGAGGAACACTATATGTCTCGTCTTTGAAAGATGAGGACATGCCTGATTAGCTGAAGTGCTTCTTTTGAAACAGTGACAGAATCTGCGCGGAAAACGGCCGGTTTCTCGGAACTCTACATTCGCCAAAGGCTAGTGTGTTCCACTGTAACAAATATAACTTTTTCTCATTCCTTTTCGAAAGTGTAGATGAGCAATGTATGTGATTCTACACGAGAGTTTAAGAGTTTTTCAGACTGACACTTGAACTATTTTGAGTTGATGATTATTTCATGTTGTATGACCGTAAAATGGACTTAGTATCTTAGCATTGTCAATGATTACTTAGTTGGGGATTTTGCTACCTTTATCATAACGTAGTTAAACAATCTGATCTGATAATTTTAAAAGGTTTAATCTAATACGTTACTTTTATTATTGTAGGACCACTTCTAGCAGATAAAACGTTATTTAACTGAGTTATAAAACCTCTTTTATTAATTAATAACAGTCTAAAATTTATATATCATTATCATTTCGCCAACGTTACCCAATGCATAAAGTGTTTGATTGCAGGATCAGAGGTACAATGTAATGTCTGCAGCTATATTAGTTGCTGGGCATGAAAGCAGACAACTACATTTCGTCCCTTAGACTTCACCGAGCCATAATTCATTTACTGAGCAGTACATAGACCGATACGTGTATGTCGTGTTTAGTCAGTACAATATAGTGTTGTGAATACGAGAAGTCACAGAGAGTCGCAAGTACAACTTTTATGTTTTCTGTTAAGCTCGACTACGAGGTAGAAAACATAACAGCACATTGTAGTTTATACAATTTTTATGTAAAATTATATACGGAGACGAATAATACAGATGAAACAAATAATTTGTTTAATGGTTTAAACGGCGTGTTATAGTAGTTAAAAATTATAGTTTGAAGAAAAACTAAACCGCACATTCTCATAGTACAGCATAGCAATTCCTTCTTTGAATTTGGTTTTCACTAAAAATTTGAACATTTCTTTATATGTTTTATCGTGTATATCTTTCTGCTTATTGATTGGACAATTGTGTAAAAATTTACAGCAAACAGATCGAGAACTTTTCGATACTTTTGGTAAAGTTAGTTGACAACTTTGACTTTGTGTGTTGATGATTGTTCGCTAAATACATTTTTAGTAACAGTACACATTTCGGTACAACACACAGACAATTCTGATTAAATAATATTTGTTGTGTTTGTTGCAGGATATTCTACGTTTCGCACGACTCGCAGGATCTCAAGATTTTTAGCTACATTGCCCGGGAGGGCTCTAGCAATGTATTTAAGTGCAACGTCTTCAAGTCCAACAAGAAAGTAAGTACTCGTCACCTTTTAACTGTTATAAGTCCGGTGGTATGGGCGTAGCTCTGATTACGAAGTAAAGACATCACTGTGAAATTGTTTGTGATCAGGTAACAGAAAATTGGCTAGACAGGAGTTACACAAATATAACAAAAATTCTGAAATATGGAAACACAATAAAAGGTATCGATTTACATCAGTGAGTTGAATTAGTAATATTTTGTAAGAAATCAACTTTAGAAATAAGAAATTTTTGATGGTGATCTCAGCGATCTAGCTAATTGATTAAACCGAATAAAAAGATCTGTTACAGGAAAAATTAACCTAGGGTTACCGGTTTCCGTCTATAGAAAGACCATTTTCAGACCTTAAGTGCGAAAATAGACTGCGGGGTTGGGTTACGGCGAATCTGTCGTAGATGACAGTAGTCACTGACTGTTTTCGTTCAGTTTTAATGTAAATAATAAAAAATCTCCGGGTGTTGATACAAAGATATAGCTGTATTCCAAAATGTCACACCGTGTCGTGATGGTTTCTATTTTGATAAATTTAGCAAATAGTCACAGTGTGTTATGTTTACTCGACACAGAACCTAACTGAAATTAAAACAGTTAAGAAAATATACAAGCGATCAAAAAATGTGTGTTGAAGGGCATTAAACCTCAGAACATCACTCCAATTAGGCATTAATCACCATGAAAATTTCTACAATCTTCCCACCGACGCACCAAGCTGAAGATACCAGTTTGGTTAAACACCGTATCCTGCTGAAAATAAGTACTGCCTGCTGTACGACATCATTCCTCTACGAACGAAGATGAGCGAGAGCATTTTTTGTGGGATCAAAAGAATGATGTGATAATGGCGTGGGGAGAAATCATGATTACAGGGCGGGTTATCGAATGATTACCTCTTGACGGAACTTGTGCGCTACAGTCTTGTAGTATTCTGACATAGGCGGATTAGTCTGCACTAGAGGTGGGCCAACTAGTTCCTTATTTTAGGAGCTATTTCACTGAGATCGTTCCTTTTTGAGAACCTTTCCTTTCTACTCCTTCGCCGTCGCTTTTTTTATCCAACTGAGTCGTTGGTTTATAAGAGTAGAACAGTAATTCATGAGATAAAAAGTGAATACGTTATTATTGTAGTGTACAACATCGAAAACACTTTCCCTACTCAGCCGATACCTCGCTCAACTAATTTTTCTCATTTTTTACGCAAAAACCCCGACAAGAAAGTAACACAAAAAACATAAAACTTGCAGCCCTTTAAGTGTCTACGTAGAACCAGTGATAATAAGCTACACACACTTTATTTTGTCCTAACATCCAAGAAAAAAATTAGCAAATATAATTCGTGAAACACTAACAGGTACAATATCTCAAGTGAAATTTATGGGGGAAGTATCTCAGTCATTTGAAATAAAAAAACTGTTGTCAGACTAGACGATGTTTATCAACTTCACTGTATAATTGCGTTCTAGAAAAATAGTAAGGATATGGAACTCGGAGCTAAGAATCACAAAAATTGATCCAATAACTCTGGGAAGGAAATCAAATGGAATTAAGGAAACATGCTTGGCTTTTGCGGATGATTTTGCAATACTTCCAGCAAACCTGAGAGAAACAGTTATTCAGGTACACCTTTTGGAAAAATAGCAAACAGAACTGGTCTAAACATTTCAGCTGAAAAAGCAAAATTGATGACAAATGTATAAAAAAAAAGCTCCAAAATTCACAGAAACACAACAAATACCTAAAGCGGAGCGAGTAAATAAGTTTAAATAACTTCGACAAACTATACGCCAGAATGGGCTACAAAAATCTGCAATACATGTGACAATTAACAAAATGGAAAGAGCATATGGTTTGATTAAAAATATTTAGAAATGTATACAAAAAATAACTAAAACACTACACCACAGTGGTGCGACCAGAATGTTTATATGGATCTAAATGCCTAGCGATGAACTAAAAGATGGATGAACTAGATATACTGGAAAGAAGTATTACTAGAAAAATAATGGATGCAATAAAAACTGCAGATGGGAGGAAAATAAGAAGTAACGAGGAAATATAGAGAAAACATCTTAAGTAATGGCCAAACGAAGATTAACCTTTTTCGGACACCTGTACTGAATGGATGAAATTAGACTGACAAAACAAATACTCCTATAGTTCTGGAAAAAGAAATCGACAATAGCATGGATTACAGAAGTAACGAAAGATCTAGAAATAAATAACGTCAAAGAAGAGGAAATAGAAGAAAGAATTTTAAAAAGAAAATACTAAATTTGGAAGGTTTTCAAAGAAAAATAAATAAAAAAAATCAGGAAAACACGGACAGAAGAAAGGAAGAGAGATCATGAGGAGAAAATGAGGGAATACTCGAAAAATAAGAAAAAACAACAAAGGAAGAAGAGGAACTGAAGTTGTTAACGTCATCTTAGTTTGTCAATATTCTGTGGGAAATAAAATGTCAGTAACGCATCGTGCATTGCTAGGACGAAAGTCATGTGATACCTCGTAATACTGTCGGGCCGCGGCGGAATAGCCCTGCTCCTTGCTGTGAATTGCGCATCTGCCTTCCGTAGAAGATTGAGATCCTTCCTCGGACGTGGACATGAGTGGTCTTGTTCTTTAACATCAGTTAGTTTAATTAGTTTGTTAGTCTAGAGACTGATGAACACTGCACTTTGGTCCCATAGCCTTACAAACATTTGAATATTTTGACACTGGAGGAAAGGAAAAAGTCTATTTATTTGAATACTCTTACACAACATTGTAAATGATTAAAAGTTATGTCAAAAACTAATAGCATAGCAAGGGGCCTTAGCGCGCAGGGCTATTCCGCCGCGGTCCGACAGGTATTATGAAGTTGTTGTTGTGGTCTTCAGTCCGCCGACTGGTTTGATGTAGCTCTCCACGCTACCCTTGCCTACGCAAGCCTCTTCTGCTATAATGAGGAAGTTGATGCATTGGCTAAACAAGCGGCATCCTTAGGCACTGTCTTGGACCTACAACTACCATACACGGACTTCTTATCTGCGGTCAAGGAATACGCCAAACAACAGTGGCAACAGATGTGGAACGTTTCCCAAGAAACGAAACGCGCTTCCTACGCTGTGCTGCAACCTCGGATTTCTACGCAGCCGTGGTTTATGAGGACTCATGTGGACCGATCCGCGATTGCTACCATTATTTGTCTTCGCTTCAATCACGCCTCTTATCCAAAACATCTACATCGGATCAACGTCTACGATTCGGCGGCATGTGAGTGTGTTCCTGAAACGGAAGCTGATGTCAACCACATCCTGTTCAGGTGCCCCAAATTTGACCGACAACGTTTGAACTTCCTGCAGACATTGGTGAAGATGGGATATCCCCTTCCCCAGTCAGCTTCTTCTCTTTTGTTTACAAAAGACATTCGTGTATATAAAATCATAGTTAAGTTAATTGAGATCACTGTACACAATCTATAAACATCAAGTGTGTTGGTAATATAAGGTTTTGCTTGTGAATATGTGAATATGTTAAATTGTAATGTAATGCAGATTTCGCTTTTTTTCCACTTTCCATTTTGACAAAATGTACTTCTGTTTTGTCTGTTTATTTAAATATATGTACATTTCCACTGTGTGTTGTAGATGGCCACATTGAGTTAACACTCAGAAGGCCAAATAAATAAATAAATATGCAAGCCTCTTCATCTTAGCATACGGACGGCAACCTACATACTTTTGATTCCGCTTACTGTATTCGTTCCTCGGTCTCCCTCTACGATTTTTAACCCACACACTTCTTTATAATGCTAAGATGATGATTCCTTGATGTCTCAGAATGTGTCGCACCACCTTCTCTTAGTCAGGATACGCCAGAAACTCCTCTTTTTCCCAATTCCGTTGAGCACCTCCTCATTAGGTAGGTGATCTAACCATCTAATTTTCAACATTACTCTGTAGCACCACATTTCGAAAGCTTCTATCATAATTTTGTCTGAACTCCTTACCGTCCACGTTTCTCTCGCGTACAATTCTATACTCCAGACAAATGCTTGCAGGAAGGATTTCCTAACATTTAAACTAATATTTGATGACAACAAATTTCCATTCTTCAGAAACGCTTTCCTTCCCCTGGAACTTCTGCATTTTATATCTTCTTTACTCCAACCAGCAGAAGTTATCTTGCTACCTAAATAACAAAACTCATCGACTACATTGATTGTCTCATTACCCAATCCAACTCCTTCAACATCGCCTGATTTTCTGACACTACTTTCCATTACCTTTGTTTTACTATTTTTAACGTTCATCTTATACCTTCCTTTCAAGACACTATCCATTCCGTGTAATTGGTCTTCTAATCTTGTCTCTGACAGAATTACTATATCGTCAGCAAACCGCAAGGTTTTTATTCTTTCTCCCTGGACTTTAATTCCCGCTCCAAATTTCTCCTTGCATTCCTTCATTGCTTGCTCAATGTACAGATTGAACAACATTGGGGAAAGGCTACAACCCTGTCTTACTCCCTTCACCACTACTGCAACCCTTTCATGCCCTTCGACTCTAATAATTGCTGTTTTTGTACAAGTTGAAAGTAACTCTTCGCTCTTTATATTGTACCCCTGCTACCCACATAATTTGAATGAGTGTATCCCAGTCAACACTGTTGAAAGCTTTTTCCATATCCACAAATGCTAAAAAGGTAGGTTTCCTTCCCTTAAACAATCTTCTAAGGTATGTCGTAATGTAAGTATTGACTCATGTGTTCCTACATTTCTCCTAAATCCATCACATGACTTTCTTCATAGCAACGCACGTTCCGTTTTTTGACACTTTTCGGATATTTATCTTGGAAGTTCGGACAAAATTAAGTGTCAGATCAGTGGTTCAATAGAAATTAATAGCAAACGTATATTGCAGACATAGATTTGAAGTAACATATCAGTACATCTCGATACTTGAAAATATTCCTAACTTTTCTCCTCAGTTGTTGTTTTTTATTTATATTTCAATCCATTAATTAGCACTTCACAATGTATAGTACTCAATAATAAATCTTGATACCCTATAAAATCTCGTCAGTTTGTCTGAAATGCGCAACCAATTAAATTAGTAGATAAACTAGTTAAATGAAACTTGTTTCAAAACCTTCGGACGTAATCACTCATAACGTCAGTGACAGTTCTACAAATTTCAGTTCCTCTGAATTTCGCTGAGTTAATCAGTACACGTCTTCAAGACCTTAACTACGCATATTCTTCACAAAGTTTGAGGGAAACAGCAGTGCTGGTATTAATTAGCCACCATGCCGTTTAAATTAGTTCCCGCCTCCGGAAAGCTCTAACCGGAGTTTGCGAAACTCACCGAGACATTATTTCCGAGAGGTAGCTTTCATTCAGTCTGTTACTTTATTGCCAAAGTTTAAGTGGAAATCAAGTTTCTTCAGCGGCAGAACAAAAGTTTGCTGGTTCTCGGTGTTTTTGACGGCACTTTATGGCATTTCATTTAAGTGTATCCGATTCAACAGCCTGTTTTGTAATAGCATGCGATGACAATCTGAATATTAAAAAAATTGTCTGAAAACCTGTTACTCTCAACAGTTGTTCATGAAAGATAGGTGTCGTGTGTTCTGCTTTTCTGGCCCTTGTAGTGAACCGGATGAAAACGAGATCCGTGGGAATCTAAGAGTTAGGCCATGTCCGACCTTCCAGAATTACATGTTCCACTTTTAATCATCATCATCATTAGAGACTGATTATGCCTTTCAGCGCTCAGTCTGGAGCATAGTACCTCTATTAAAATTCCTCCATGATCCCCTATTCAATGCTAACATTGATGCTTCGTCTGATGTTATGCCTTTTACTTCAAATCATTCTGCACCGAATCTAAGTACTTTCTTCTTGGTCTACCTCGACTCCTCTTACCCTCCGCTGCCGAGCTCATGAGTCTCTTAGGTATCCTTGCTTCTCCCATGCGTGTAATATGAACCCACCATCTAACTGCTTCATCTATGGTGTTCATTCCAAGTTTTTGTTTGATTTCCTCATTATGGACACCCTCCTGCCATTGTTCCCATTGATAGTACCTGCAATAATTCTTGCTACTTTCATATCTGAAACCTCTACCTTATGAATAAGGTAACCGGTATCCACCCAACTTTCACTCCCATACAACAAAGTTGGTCGAAAGATAGAGCGGTGCACTGCTAACTTAGTCTTGGTACTGGCTTCCTTCTTGCAGAAGAGAGTAGATCTTAGCTGAGCACTCACTGCATTAGCTTTGCTGCAACTCGATTCCAGTTCTTTCACTATGTTACCATCCTGTGAGAAAATACATCCCAGGTACTTGAAACTGTCTACCTGTTCTAAATTTGTTCTTCCTATTTGGCACTCAATCTGTTTGAATCTCTTTCCCACAGACATTAATCTCGTTTTGGAGATGCTGATCTTCATATCATAATTCTTGCACCTCTGATCGAGCTCTAAAATATTAGTTTGCAACCTTTCAATCGAATCTGCCATTACAACTAAGTCATCCGGATATGTGAGACTGCTTATTTTGTTTTCACCTTTTTTTAATCCTGCCCTGCCAGTCTACTGTTTTCAACATATGATCCATGTATAGTATGAACAACAGTGGTGACAGGTTAGAGTCTTGTCTTACCCCTGAAACTATCCTGAACCATGAGCTTCATTTGCCATCTACTCTAACTGCTGCCTGACAGTCTACGTAAAGCCCTTTAATTGTCTGCAAGAGTTTGCCTCCTATACCATAATCTTGTAGAACTGACAGTAGCTTCCTCCAAGGAACACGGTCATAAGCCTTTTCTAGATCTATGAAACATAGATACAATTCCCTGTTCCACTCATAGCACTTTTCCATTACCTGCTATAAAATAAAGATCTGGTACTGACTGCCTCTAAGAGGCCTAAACCCACACTGATTTTCATCTAACTTGTCCTCAATTAATACTCGCACTCTCCTTTCAACAATACCTGAGAATATTTTGCCTACAACGCTAATTAATTAATCTACTTTAAAAAATACAAAAATTCTTAAATAATTTCAAATGTACACATGTTTGTAAACATATTGGACGAAACTGCTATGGTTATCCGTACCTAAACTTAATAACTAAACACAGACACACACACACACACACATACACGCGATCGACTGGAACGGCCGCCCAGTCCGTAAATTTGACGCCTTAGACCACACGGCCATTTCGTGCGGCGTTAAACAATTTATCTCGGTTCCAAGCAAATTCATAACCCCATTCATATAGTTCGGAATATTTGTGATTAGGAGCTTTTAAGAGCTGTGAAAATGTGTGTCAGATGTTTAACGAAAATCGTGGAGACATTTAATTCACAATTTATGTATTGCCTTTTGCATGTAACTCATGTATTTCGTTATATTGTTACAGGTATTTCAGTAGAAATATTCGCTATCACAAAGTTTTAGAACTATATATAAAGGCTTAGGAGAAATTATTCCATAGTCTTAGGTGCTTTTTAGAAACTTATTGAAAGTTTTTACTTAAGTAACTGTTTTATGCTTTTCGCTCACTATTGTACTGAAGAAAAAGTACGAGGCATAGGCAAGTGGAAGAGAATGTTTCTGATAGTGCAGATAGGGTGTGACTGATACGTGGCTAAGTGCAGTTATACCGTTGCAAGGAAATTTAGCGTGTCGGGTGAGAATTGTACAGTGAATGTAGTTTACTGTACTTATTCCAAGACGAGGAAACTTGATGAAACCTTATCGGGATTCAATCCGGGTAGCTGCGATAAAATTCCGCGACGTTTCGATGAGAGTCATGATGAGAATGACTCTCATCGAAACGTCGAGAAATTTTATCGCAGCTACCCGGATGCAAGCCTGAGAAGATTTCATCAACTGTATACGCTAGGAGAGGCTACATTCACATAGCGAAAAACTTGCACAGGTAGACCGACATGGCGAAGTCATCACATCAGTCTCCGGAATGCACACCATAGTAGCAACATATCTTTAGACTAGCTGAAAAGCCGGCGTTCCCCTGGTATTTATTTATTTATTTATTACTGTCTTGACTTAGTACTACGATATCACTTCGCTCTCTCTGTCCATCTCCTTTTTCCTAAAATCGTGTTGTATTTATCGTAGAAGATATAAGAAATAACGCTCTATTGCATAATATAGAAAAATTATAAGTGCAGTATCCAAACCAAGAAAGATAGTAGTCAAAATACAAATGACATATAAAATTCGTACGAGCTAATATTTATTGAATTATACAATTGTACAACAGTACAATTGTATAATTTCTCAGGTATATATTCATTTCTATTAAGTGCTGTACGTCTGTAAAATCTTTTGGGAATGCAATTAGTAGTGCAGAAGTAATAGATTAAAACCTGGTGCTTGCTGAGGCGGTTTTCCATGAATGTTTCTGTTTATGTCCTTATATCTCATGAACTACGTGTCGTACTGTGATACAATTTAGAATCTACATTCAACTATATGTGTGTATACTGCTGGTATCATTTCCTGCGGCTACAATTTGTACTGTAGAAATTATAGATTGTAGCGTCATACCGAATGCCTTAGTTTTATTCCATGAATAGTGGAAAAGTAGTAAGCGAGAAACGTTTTTCCTTTCATAATTTTGCTATTGTTTTCAGCGAGAAAAAATATTAAAAAAAAATTGAAATTATCTTCAAAGTTTGTTGGAAGTCAATAAGTACTTAGTTTTATTCCATGAATAGCGGAAAAGTAGTAAGCGAGAAACGTTTTCCCTTTCATAACTTTGCTATTGTTGTCAGCAAGAAAAAATATAATTTTTTTTTAATTGTCTTTAAAGTTTGTTGGAAGTCAATAAGTACTCTCATTCTCATACAGTGCGTGGGTAAAGTCTCGTCGCATTATGAGATAGTTTTTTGCGATTCATATTGTTAATGAGTGATATCTCCTGAACCATGTGCCGTATGTGGTTCTTACCATTACAGAATTTGTACCTCATTGTAAGGAAGATGGGTACAAAATTTGGTTAAAGTCAATCTAGTGGTTTAGGAGGAAATGTTCAACATTGTTACGTTATGCAGTAGTTTTTCTCTCATCTCACTGAGTATGACGTCATGTCTCATTAATTATGAGTTGTCCGTGATTCTTACACTTACGGCGACCATCCTCATGGATTGAAGCTTACATGTGCAAAACTTCATGAAGATTGTAACAAATACACAAAAACTGTAGACGGACACTCTGCATTATATATAAATATGCCTTCAAACAGTTGAAAAAACTATCAATAGAAGAAAGGCAGTAGATAGAAATATTACTTACTTACGATTGTCGTAAAACTGATACAACTTAGGTCTTATTCAGCATTCCCAAGCGACAATTCATCGATTATAGTAATTTCAATAGCCGTTTGCTAGAAAACAAAATTATTAGCATCGAAATTGTAGCGATTACCATTCTTTAATTTACCACAAGAATAAAATACATTTTTCTTTCGTTACGAGCAAACAATGAAGCAAACTTAATTACTTTTCATAATTCTTCTGCTGTTGAATTTTCCCGCCAAAACAGTAAGAGGGAAATTTTAGATTAAAATCAGCATTCCTACAAACCTTCATTAAATTGTACCAGTGGTATGATAATAGCGCTAGCCTGCAATCTGAGCCTTAGTGGTACAGCTTGCCACCGCTGCGTGGCAGCACTTTCTGGATACAAGAGTCATGGACGGCGTGCGGAGGTGAGACCGTGTACACTGCAATGTTACCATCATCATTATACTTGTAGCGAACGTAGCTGATCTGTACATCTGTTTACAAATGATTTAGGTTATCGTGATTTCCGTAAATCAATCTACGCAAAAGCCGGGATTGTTCCTTTGAAAGGGCATGAACTATTTTCTTCCGCATCCCTGTCAAAAATAACCCTAACATTCCTTCTTCTTTTTAACCGACTTCAAAAGGAGAACGTTCTCAATTCGAATGTTTTTTTCTTTTAATGTTTGTTAGCTCAGAACTTTCGACCATGTGAATCGATTTCGATTCTTCTTCTTTTTATTTGAAACCTTTTGCTTCCTGTGTGGTCCCATTTCAGTTTAGTCTAGTTCTGAGACTGGCATCGATAAGAAAACCATGTAAGTCTTAAATTTGCATTAAGTATGTGTGCGACAATGAACGAATAACCTAATATCACGCCAACCGATTTCGATTATTCTTTTTTTTTTTTTAAGATTACCTGACATAGACTGGTCTGGAGGCGATCAATTCCTTTTATAGTTTTCAAAATGACAAGCCAAGATCGCACACTAAAAATTTATTAAGTAACGACCGGTTTCGGTGCACTGTGTCACCATCATATGGTCATATATATTTTATAATCTGGTCATCTTGTTAAAAAAAATTGGGTATAAAATAACAAGTGCAACATTGCACTTAGTCACTATATAAAAAATACATAAGTTAAAAACATGACAGCTTACAGATCGTATCGTATATATATGACCAGGTGATGGTGACACAGTGCACCGAAACCGGTCGTCACTTAATAAATTGTTAGTTTGCGATCTTGGCTTGTCAGATTCTTTTTTTATTGGAAAGGCTGTACTTCAGAGAGTTTGGTTAGTAAGTCTACCCATATTCAAAAAAGATGGTGCACTTCAGATTCACTAAAAATCAAAAAATAAACAAATTTTAACCAAAAACCGACTATTAAAACAAATTAATATGCACTAAAAGATAAAAAATAACTGCGCGGTCTTACAACTTAATAATCAACTTACTTTCTGTACTCATCAATATGTAGGTACAATCTGTGTGTTTACCACTTTAAATCTAACTCAGCACGTACCTTTGAATAACAAGCAATGATCAAAATATTTTTTAGAGTTCTAGTAAGTAAAATGGAAGAAGTCAATCAAGTTATTCCGATAATGTAATGTAATTACAATTATTGTTAATTTTGGAGTCGGGAAACCGTTCTCCGTCCGGGGTTCGAATGCCCCTCGGGCATGGATGTTTGTGCAGGCTTTTTTTTTTTTTTTAATGTATATTGTAGTGTTTCCTTGGTTGTCACGGACTCCAAAAATAACAACAATTGTAGCTACATTATATTATCGTAATAACTTGATTGACTTTTAAGTAGTCTAATATTTTTCCATTTCATTTTACTTAGGAGGACTCTAAAAATATTTTGATCATTTTTTTGTTATATCTAGGTATATGTTGCGTTAGATTTAAAGCGAGTAGGTACCTACCTATCTTCTTGCATGTTAAACACATAGGTCGTACGTACATATTGATGAGTAGAAAAAGTAAGTTGATTATTAAGTTGTAGGAGAATACACAATTATTTTTTTATTTTTTAGTACAAATTAATTTGTTTTGGAATAGTGATTTTTTAAAGTCGTTCTTTCCCCTCTTTTAGTTCTCTCTTTTTCTCTCTCTCTCTCTTTATTTTTTATGAAACGAGGAGATTTGTATGATGGGTATTTGTATGTATTTGTATGGGTATCAAGATGCACAATTTCATCCATCTATTTTACACACTGTAGTACTCTAAAACAAAAGGAGTAATACACGCGTTTTTAAGAATTTATTCTAAATATATACAATTTATTATATAATGCACCAAGTGGGTGTTGCAATTTTAAGTCGACATGTATAGTGTACGGATCAAAGTAGAATCACTTTTTTAAGCGCAAAAGTTTGATATTCATATGGAAAGGAGTAGTGGGTGGCCATTATTATACACTGTACAGAGAAGATAAATACCGACTCTGAACATTAGACCTCTTTATCAACCGTAACATATACTTACGCCACGGAAATCGTATGTACAGTTCAACAGCAGCTAACGGACAATAACGAATTTTTCGTCAGTCTTTAGTCATGAAAACCTAATTTTTTCCGATATTTCGATTTAAAATTTTCAATTCATTGCTAAGGCGACTTCAGAGTGTGTCGTGCATGAATGGCCGCTTGGTCTGAGCCGCCATGTCATGGATTGCGTGGCCGCACCCGTCGGAGTGTCGAGTACTGCGTCGGATATCGGTTTATTTCTTTGTCCTGAGCATAAGTTAAGGTTGCTTTAACCCTATAAGGTATGATTTTTTATTTAAAGCTATACAAACTACCGCGATTAATGTATAGTGCATATATACTGAGAAAAATATTGAAAAAAAATAATTACTTAAAATTATTATGCACTACCAGCAATAAAAAGTTCCTAGCTGGTCAGCTATATAGTACTCCCGTGATGTACCCGATGCAGTGAATGTCACTATTGTGACTCTACTCTTTCCATAAAGTAAGTCATAACGCAACAGTAGTATGTTATTGACTACTTTTACATGGCAAAGGACAAATACTCAAGTAAACAAAACGCACATGTTAGGAGTAAATGCAGCTAACTGTCGAACTGATTCAGTAGCACTCTGGAATTTATAATTTCTAGGACGAGCTACTAGCATATGTAACACTATGTATAGAAGCAACTACAACTGAATTTGTGTGAAAATTCAGCCGGCCGCGGTGGCCGAGGGGACTGAGGCGCTCCAGTCACGGTCTGCGCGGCCACTACGGTCGGGGGTTCGAATCCCCCCTCGGGCATGGATATTTGTGCCGTCCTTAGGATAAGCTAGTTGATAAGTAGTTTGTAAGTTTAGGGACCGATGACGCCGTAGTTAAGTCCCATAAGCTATTCAAACATTTGAAAATTTTGAACATCAAATGTTCAAATGCTTGCAAATCTAACGGACCAAACTGCGTAGTCATCAGTCCGTAGCTTACATACTATTTAAAACTAAGGTAAACTAACCTAAGGACAACACACACAACCACACACCAATGCCCCAGGGAGAACTCGAACCTCCGACGACGAGCAACCGCGCGCTCCGCAGCGAGGCGTCTTAGATCGCCCGGCTACTCCACCGCAGCAGGGAAAATTTTGATCAGTTTAAGAGATAATGGGAAAAATAACGTATGTAACTGGTGAGCTACACGATGCATTACGGGGTTAAGGAGTTTGTAAGTCGGAGAACAGATTACCTCAGTAGTCTGATCCTTTTAGGCATACAAATAAGAACGTTTCCAGAGTGTAAATACGATGGGTGTTCATATGAAAAAGTCCGAAACGTCTTAACAACAATTTGGATACGCCGCTTTATGATAACGTAGTGGGATATGTAGGGACCCGAAGCATGCCTCCTCACCTTCCCCCTAAGCAATTTAAGGCTGTGTCCTCAGCAGGCAAGTTGATGGTCAACGGCTTTTTCGAGTCCGAGGTCCGCTACTCATCGAATTCCTCGAACACGGAAGAACCATTAAAAGTGACGTGTACTGTGAGGCACTCCATAGCCTACGTAAGTCCATCAAGAGCAAACGGACTGGGCTGCCGAGGAAGTGATCATTCTCCTCTATGCTAACGCGCGTCCACACATCTCCAGGGTCACACTAAGTGTACTGGCTAAGTTCAAGTGGGGAGCAGCTTGAGAATTCGTCCTACGACACGGACATATCAGTCTGAGACTTCCATCTGTTTGGTCTGCCAAAAAAACATATCAAAGGGAAGCGCTTTGACTCGGATGACGGGCTGAAGGACACAGTAGAGGACTGGCTCTTCTCAAACCCACAGGAATACTGGGAACAGCGAAACTTCGCCTTGTTAAACAGAGAAATAGTTGTGCTCAGGCCTCTACTTTTGAATAAAAACTTCAGTTATACCCATTGTGTCGTTCCGTACCTTTTCATCTGAACCCCTCTCGTACATGCCCAAGTATTTTCTAACACGCGAAGAGTATGTGAGCAAAGACGAAATGTTTGGATAAAACGGAAATTTTCTAGTACCAAAATCTTTCTTCATTATTTAATATTGCAGCGCAGATAGAATTCTGCTTGAAACTTAATGTTTACAATTATTATTCTGAATCATAACTAATTTTTCATAATCACAACATCTGACGGTAAACGGCCGCGGTGGAGTAATCGAGCGGTCTAAGGGGCCTCGCTGCGGAGCGCGTGGTTGCTCGCCGTCGGAGGTTCGAGTCCTCCATGGGGTATGGGTGTGTTTGTGTGTGTGTGTGTGTGTGTGTGTGTTGTCCTTAGCTTAGTTTAAATTAGTTTAAGTTGTTTGTAAGCTACGGACTGATGACCACGTAGTTTGGTCCGATAGATTTGCAAACATTTGAACATTTTTTGACGGTAAACGTATCCACCCAGTCAGTGATGTTGTTGTTGTGGTCTTCAGGGGAGACGGTAGCTGATTTTTCGCACCCCGGCGCCCAATATCATAAAGAGTCTTAATTTAAGACGGCCCTGTCCGTGAGGATTAAGTACTGTAATTTGCCACACTTCATTTTGCTTTCATATGTTCAGTTACATAATATGTCATATTATGACAAAAGGAAGCATAACATCTTCTGTTTGTTTGTTGTCAAATAAATATTAAACTATTAGTTTTGCAGACATTTAAGATACTAACACGTTTATGGACCATTTAAGGCGAATAAAACAGGACGTAATTTACTGAACACCTTTCTGACCTGTAAAATGTTTAAATCAAACATGTATATTATAATGTAAAAACTCATAGAAGGTGAAATTAGTTTTCCGACGCCGGCCGCGGTGGCCGAGCATACTGCGGCGCGTCAGTCACAGTCTACACGGCCACTACGGTCGGGGGTTCGAATCCTCTCTCTGGCATGGATATTTGTGCCGTCCTTAGTAGTAGGTAGTTCATAAGTAGTTTGTAAGTTTAGGGACTGATAACCGCGTAGTTAAGTACCATAAGCTATACAAACATTTGAACATTTGGCGTTTTCCCACTTGCTCCGTCTCCCTCTGAAAAATAATCCTGTATGCGCCCTTGGTTGTGCCCGAATTTATGTCAGCTTGATTGTCTTTAGTATATGTCCGTCAGAGCCTCAGTGGTCAATACGATTAATATAAATACAAATATATAATTGACATAAATAATATAATTATGTAACTAAAATATTTTATGTAAATAATTGATACAGATAATGTTACTGACATGATTATTACAAATTATATAAGGTCACATTAGGTAAAATTAGATTTCCGATTAGCCCATCCCCCCACCTCCCTCCCCCCACCCCGAAAAAAATCTTGCTTGCGTCATTGTACGTGACGTAATGTAGGTCTAAATTGAAAGCATACGCGCCATGCATAATTTAATCAGCCGATCAAGACCACTGTCTTAGATAGAATTCACATCGTTTGACAAGAACCGCATCATAGAAGAAATTGCACAAGTGTCCAGAATACAAAAAGCACTTCCCAAACACTCAAGCAAAGATGTAGTATACCCAGAGTATTGTGCGTTCAACTCGCTACTTACTTCGTGCTATGTGGAGATGGGTTTACGAATGGACTTATTTTTTCTCAAACAGTGGAATCATCGATCATCTATCAGTGTGTTGAGTGGTTAAACGAAATGTGTATCTTTTCTGCACAGGTACATAGCGGCAGCAAATAAGTTACAATGTTTTATCTTCAGATGGAACCACTTAATGGTAACCGTCATTGCCACCTATCACAACGCCGATCGGAGAAACTACAACACAAATTATAAGATGAATCCAAGAAGTTTACCTTATTATGATCGATTGACAATTATCACCGATTATACCGTATATGGACATGGTCTGAAGATGACACACTAGCCACACGTGAATCTATCACAGCATTTACATATTATAGCATACGTAGCTTAAATTTCGATTTTAATACATTAGTTCTCTCGCAGTTAACACATCGGATAATCGACATATTACGAAACTTGATAATTTTTTCATTAAATATTACAAGAGTGAATTTTTTTGGGGATAAATTACAGTAATTTTGAAATTGTGTAAGATAGGTAAATGTATTTATTGCTAATTTCATAAATAATACACATTTAAACATATATCTGATAACTGTTTTAATTACTGCAGTTAATTTGGTATTCATATGGTTGAAAGGACTGTAACAAGAATTATGTATAGTAATAGAACAATATTGTATTTCATTATCTTTAAGTAATTACGTGATCAGTTAGGGCAACTACGTCACAGTGGGCATTTCGCAGTACTTCCAGTATTTTATTAACGAAATCTGGCCACTGATAAAATACATTGCTTATCAACATTGTTTTTGACCATGAAAATTTTTCCTTTTTTGGTGGTATTGATTCCTTTCAGCTTAAATGACAATTATCTGTAAATTTATTTATATTTCCAGTAAAAAAAAGTATGTTGAGTTTTTAATTATTTTATTCCAGTTGAGGCGCTATTCTATGATGCGTGAGGCCGTTCCCCGTCGGGGGTTCGAATCCCCCCTCGGGCATGGATGTTTGTGCTGTCTTTAGTATAAGTTAGTTTATAAGTAGTTTGTAAGTTTAGGGACTGATGACCCTGAAGTTAAGTCCTATAATCTTAACAAACATTTGAACACTTTATTCCACGATCTAAACAGAACTTGGTATTAACGAAGGCAGCGCGCAGGTATAACAGAATCGATCTGCAATGTAATTTGGGAATCTTCTGCGCCATAATTCCACAACGTTGATCCAGCGGTGGACTGGAATTGCTGTATAGCCTAATTTCAGAAGTTTAATGACTTCCGGGACTGCCAGACATTCGGCAAAGTTTACTAATAGTGCCATGTCCCGCTGCGTCAGAGACGCTTACTGCTCCTCAACGAGGTATCAACCAAATCCAGTTTATTGATTGAAAAAATCCGGCTTATTACTACGTTTCAGGGTAGTATGACACTTTGGAAATTACGGAGAGGTATAGTGAAGAGATGCAAACAGCTTACCTAGTATTATGTTTGGAAATATGGATTTTCTCACTTTAATATGTTGTGTGAGTGCCCTTATGTAATGTTAGCCAGATTCGTATACTGTGAACTAGTTTTAATGTCTTCCTGGGATATATTGAAACTTATGATTTTGAACATCGGTTGTCTAAAGCAGCAACCGTAACAGCGTAAATTACTGTATAAGGAAATATGGAGCCTCACAAGTTGCTTTAAAATAATTATACTTTTGTTTAGATCACGAGCCGCCTCTATGGATGCTTTTATCAGAATATACAATAATTACATGAGACGTTTACACTTGGGGCCTAATGTGCTCATGTCTCATTAGTTCAGTTTATAAAAATACTAGCTGTAAACCCGACGATGCCCGGGTGTTTATTTATCCTACACTCTCGTAGTCCACATCCCCTTCCCCGCTCTCTCTGTATCCACCTGTTTCTCTTCCATCTCTATGTTCGTTTCCACCTTTCCCTCTCTCGGCAAAGTTTTCTGCAAGGTTCCCTCTGCCATGTACTATACAAACATTTATGTGCCCAGTGATCTTCCTCTTGGTTTAAAGGTCATGAGTGCAAAAATTCATAAAGACTGGAGCAAAACTATGCCTATTGTAAAATTCCGTACGTTAAGTACCCTCCACCATGCACCGAATGAAATTTTATACAGACACCGGCATTCCTCTTGTTTTTGAGGTAGAGTGGATAAAATTTCATCAATATCGAAACAAAACTATAGATTTCTATACAATAGAAATGCACGGTCGCATCGAAAAACGCACTTTCTTGTTCTCAAATATTCCAGTTTTATTTGAAACAAACCTTGCTCTGAGAATAACGAAAACAACAAAATAGGATCTGTGAAATCGGTCGAGCCGTTCTCAAGCTATGGCGCGACCAAGGTATTTAGGGATCAATTTGTATGTTACAAAGTTCCCTTCCCCATGCACCGTATGAAACTTAAGATAGACGGCGACCTTCCTCTTGTTTTGAAGTTCAAGTGTGCTAAATTTCGTGAAGTTCGGAATGAAACTATAGACTTCGTGCGTCTGTAGGAGAAGTATGCTCCGCCATGCACCTATCACCAAGTACTTTCTTAACTGACCTTTTCTACCTATAAACTACATTCCTGCATTTCAGCTTCATAGGTGAAGTAGTTTTCCAGATTTCGTGTTTAGTCAGTGAGTGAGTGTCCTTTCGCTTTCATATAGATTAAGTAAACTGATTGCTTAATTTTGGATGCAAAAGAATTAACGGAGACTTGCAGGCAAATCTGTAATACTAACTTTAATTGACGCTACAGTTTTACGGCATCTACAGCGAGACTGTTGTGAGCGGTAGACTTCTTTTCGTTTCATCATTTTGTGTGTGTGTTTGGGGGGGTGGGGGCAGTTATAAAACGCTTCATAAACGTCCTAAATTACATGTACACTTAGTTGCTGATCCCTAACTACTCCCATTTTCCAATAATTGACGCATAAATCTGGGTATTCTCACGCGGTGGCCTCTAATTATTTATAACGTCGTTTCTCCTGAGCTATGTCGTGCTCTTTTGTTTTTGCGTCAGGAGCCTACGTGGGCGTACGGTGAACAGTTCACCGAAGTTTCATTGCAATTGAATGAATGGTTTATGAACATATAGAGTACATATAGACAAACATTCAGTTTGAAGAAATTAAAAAAATTAGTGACTGGGCACTGTGGACTACTGACGTGCCAGCTATCAGGAACAACATCAGTTCAGGAAAATGTGCCACACAGAAATGAGTATTGAGCTCTTTGCACAGCCAGGAGAAGTGTTCCAGTTCCTATAGTTTTCTAGTGAAAATGAAAAAAACCATGAACCGTGCTAATTCTGTCGAGTCTGATGCGCCTTTGAATTGCCTCTATGTCCTCCCATAAATCTATGAGGTGGGGATCCCAAACACGTGAGGAGGAATATTGAGCCAAGCTGCCTCTACGGACGCCCACAACAGTGATAGTGTTGTCTGTGCAGGATTTTGTGCAAAAATTGGTCTCTTATTAGGATTCGGTTGGCAGAACATCCACAACTACGGACAATAGCGGATGAAAGTATCGGTTTCAGTTACTATTTTTGTTGCGTTACATACAAGCGGTTTCGAGCAATTCAAAGCCCGTCTTTCGTATAACCGTAACGTTAGTAATAAACCCATATCTGTGATAGTGACCCGTAATGTTATTTGTATGTAAAAGTGTGAAAATATTTTAAGGACTCCTCGAGGCGAAGTGTAAAAATATACATTTGGGCAAGTCAAACAAAAAAGCCGAGTTTAGGAAGTTATGGCAAAAATTTACTTGCGGGTAGGAAGTTGTCGAATTACTTGCGTTTGTAAACGTGTCAGCAAGTCAACATGCGACTGTTGCAATTTATTGCAGAAATGACTTCCTCCGCGTTTCCGTCGCCTGCCGCGGTGGCCGAGGGGACTGAGGCGCTTCAGTCACGGTCTGCACGGCCACTACGGTCGGGGGTTCGAATCCCCCCTCGGGCATGGATATTTGTGCCGTCCTTAGTATTAGCTAGTTCATAAGTAGTTTGTAATCTTAGGGACTGATGACCCCGTAGTTAAATCCCATAAATTCTACAAACATTATAACGTTTGAACTTTCGCGTTTCCGTCTTTCAGTGTGCACAGTGTGCGAGAAACTTAATTTCTATTCTCTGCAAGTGGAAAACGCATGTTTTTGTAAGAACTGTATGTACTCCATATCAATACATACTTTAACTTTTAATGAATGTAACGATTCATTTCGTGCAACCTTCCCACGTACCGTATGATATCAAATAACAGGTAATTGGAATAAACGAAAACGAAGAAAGCAAGATACGAAAGACTGAATGAAGCTCTGGAAAACTTCCCTTAAAGACAGAATCGAATAGCTGGTGTACAGTTTTTGCAAATCTCACAACAAACTGAACTAAATTTCTTCTAAATTTGATCTCACGGTAAAGGACGACTTCAGGAAGTAGCATAACATAAAAAAGCAGTTTTCCCAAGAACTGAGAGAACAGTGGTAAACAATAAGAAGTGAATCGTCATAATGTAGCGTGACAAACGATTCTCGACTGAAATAACTGTGTGATATGTGTACTGTATTGATATCACGTGTCCATTTGATATTAATAAACAATACAGAGAGTTATATGGCCCAGATTTTAGACTGGCTGGTCATCCTGTACAAGATTCTCCTAGAATGCGCATCGAAAATACGTTTCCATTTCTAAGATGCTCCCAGTAGCCTCTCAACCTGTTTAGGAACTGCCCACGAAGAGGACACTTACCTTGGAGAATGGATAAGTCCCAATGCCAAAGAAAGCACGGCAATTGAGGCCAGAATCACAAAGATTGACCTTGCCTACGAGAAAACGAAAGGCATTACAATAAGAAATCAAATGCCAAAATTTGTCCTTTCATGCCGTTGTGCGACCTGGACCCATTTATGCCACAGAATGACTAACTTTCAAAAACTGCAAAGGCATAGAAAAATTAGAAACACGAAAGGGAAGACTCCTCAGAAAAATTTTCGCCCCAATTTTTTCAAACATTATAAGGAAACCCATCTCAAATAACGAGACATATGCCTCCACAGAAAGAAATTTGCATGCCTTCGTGAAAAGAGATTAGACTTCTATGTCCACGTCTCTAGATTCTCTCAAAACAGATCTTTAACTAATTCCAAGCTTCAAAGATCGAACCTTGTGATACAGAAACTGCGAAAAAGATCTTCAGCTTCTAAAAATTGATAAAAGAGAAATCTAAAACAAACATACTCTCAGGAAAAACTAGATTTGAGGTTTTAGGAGAGACCGCCCATATCTGGCACAAAATTGATTAAAGAATGAAAATGTGCGATAAGTGCCCGGATCAAAGGTATCTGGGAGAAGAGAAAAACCACGGCAAAAGGCCAGACAAAGACAGTTTAGAATCGTTTTCAAAGCTAAAGTTCTCAAATTGAAACACTTATCTTTTTCGCTTTCTTCTTAATAAATAAGAGCTACAGCATAAATGGCCCACTACGCGTCATTTCAATTGCTCTTACTAAAAGTTAATGTCAACAGTGTCTCCAAGTTATTGATGCAAGTTACTTGTCAGAGTACTTGCGGAAGTATCTTGCTTACTTCTTGTGTAAAGACAGTAGCAAGCGAATAACCGCAACTTGCATCAATAACTTCTGCAAGGGACTTGCTAGTGTAAACCCAGCTTAACTCTGAAGAACAAAGAGAACGCATGCGGAGCACGCTAACCAAATGAAGCGGCTGCAAGGAAGACAAAAAGGAGTGCTACGAAATGGGAAGCAACTTGTAAAGTAAATCACATCATAAATCGCGAGGTAACCTTGGACTGCTAGCGTGAGGTGATGTACGCTACGTTTGGACTGGGGGTCCTTAAGTAAACCTAGTGGTGATTAGAGGGCGTAAAGAATAACTGACTAATATGATAACAATAATAAATGTAGCGAAATATGAAGTAATGTTGGAGTACTAGTTAGCTATATCAAAAGTGATAAATATAAAACAGTTATCCAGGAATTCCACTCCCATGAACCACAGACATTGCCGAGGTGGGGTGGCTTGCGTGCCTCAACGATACAGATAGCCGTACCGTAGGTGCAACCACAGCGGAGGGGTATCTGTGGAGAGGCCAGACAAACGTGTGGTTCCTGAAGAGGGGCAGCAGCCTCTTCAGTAGTTACAGGGGCAACAGTCTGGATGATTGACTGAGCTGGCCTTGTAACATCAGCTAATGTGGCTTTGCCACACAGCTACTGCGAACGGCTGAAAGCAAGGGGAAACTACAGCCGTTACCTTTCCCGAGGACATGCAGCTCTACTGTATGAACATATGATGATGGCATCCTCTCGGGTAAAATATTCCGGAGGTAAAATAGTCCCCCATTCGTATCTCCGGGCGGGGACTACTCAAGATGATGTGATCATCAGGAAAGACAATACTGGCATTCTACGGGTCGGGGCGTGGAATGTTAGATCCCTTAATCGAGTAGGAAAATTAGAAAATTTAAAAAGGGAAATGGATAGGTTGAAGTTAGATATAGTGGGGATTAGTGAAGTTCGGTGGCAGGATGAACAGGATTTCTGGTCAGGTGAGTACAGGATTATAAATACAAAATCAGTTGGGGGTATCACAGGAGTAGGATTGATAATGAATAAGAAAATAGGAATGCGGGTAAACTACTATGACCAGCACAGTGATCGCATTATCATTGTCAAGATAGATACGAAGCCAACACCGACAACAGTAGTACAGGTTTATATGCCAACTAGCTCTGCCGATGATGAGGAAATCGAAGAAATATATGAGGAGCTAAAGGAAATTATTCAGACAATTAAGGGAGAGGAAAATTTAATTGTTATGGGAGACTGGAATTCGGTAGTAGGACAAGGAAGTGATGGGAAGATAGTAGGTGAATATGGTCTGGGCAAAAGGAATGAAAGAGGAAGCCGCCTGGTAGAATTTTGCACAGAACATAATTTAGTTATAACAAACACCTGGTTCAAGAATCACAAAAGAAGGTTGTATACGTGGAAGAGACCAGGAGACACCGGAAGATATCAGATAGATTTTATAATGGTAAGACATAGATTTCGGAATCAGGTTCTACAGTGTAAGACATACCCAGGGGCAGATATGGACTCTGACCATAACTTGTTGGTTATGAACTGTAGGCTGAAACTAAAGAAACTACAAAAAGGTAGGAAAATAAGGAGATGGGACCTGGATAAATTGAAGAAACCTGAGGTTCTTAAAAATTTCAGAGGGAGCTTTAGGCAACAATTGACAGAAATGGGGGGAAATAAAACAGTAGAGGAGGAATGGGTAAAATTGAGAGATGAAATAGTGAAGGTAGCAGAGGACAAAATAGGTAGGAAGGAAAGACCTACAAAAAATCCTTGGATATCACAGGAGATACTAAATTTAATCGATGAAAGGAGAAAATATAAAAATGCAGTAAATGAAACAGGCAAAATGGAGTACAGACGACTAAGAAATGAGATTGTCAGGAAGTGCAAAATGGCTAAGCAGGAGTGGCTAGAAGGCAAATGCAAGGATGTAGAAGAATGTATAAATAGGGGAAAAATAGATACAGCCTACAGGAAAATAAAAGAAACATTTGGAGATAAGAAAAACAGCTCTATGAATATCAAGGACACTGATGGAAAACCAGTTCTCAGCAAAGAAGGGAAAGCTGAAAGGTGGAAAGAATATATAGAGGGGCTCTACAAAGGAAATGAACTTCGAGACAATATTGTAGGAAGGGAAGAGGATGTAGATGAAGATGAAATAGGAGATACTGTACTGAGAGAAGAATTTGACAGAGCCCTGAAAGACCTAAGTCGAAACAAGGCCCCTGGAGTAGATGATATTCCCTCAGAGTTACTGAAGTCTATGGGAGAACCAGCCATGACAAAATTGTTTCACCTGGTGTGTAAGATGTATGAGACAGGCGAAGTACCCTCAGACTTTAAGAAAAATGTTATAATCCCCATCCCTAAGAAAGCAGGTGCAGACAGGTGTGAAAACTACAGAACCATCAGTTTAATAAGTCATGGCTGCAAAATATTAACGCGAATTATATACAGAAGGATGGAAAAGCTGGTAGAAGCCGACCTCGGGGAAGATCAGTTTGGGTTCAGGAGAAATGTAGGAACACGGGAGGCAATACTCACTTTACGGCTTATCCTAGAAGATAGATTAAGAAAAGGCAAATCTACATTTCTAGCTTTCGTAGATTTGGAGAAGGCTTTTGACAATGTTGACTGGAATAAACTCTTTAAAGTTCTGAAAAAAGCAGGAGTAAATTATAGGGCGCGTAAGGTTATTTACAACTTGTACAAAAACCAGACAGCGGTTGTCAGAGTTGAAGGGCATGAAAGGGATGCAGTGGTTGGGAAGGGAGTGAGACAGGGTTGTAGCCTTTCTCCAATGTTATTCAATTTGTACATTGAACAAGCTATAAAGGAAAGCAAGGAAAAATTTGGTGAAGGAATAAAAGTTCAGGGGGAAGAATTAAAAACATTGCGTTTTGCCGATGACATAGTAATTCTGTCAGATACAGCAAAGGACCTGGAAGAGCAATTGAATGGAATGGACAGTGTGCTGAAAGGTGCATATAAGATGAACATTAACAAGAGCAAAACTAGGGTTATGGAGTGCAGTGTAAGAAAATCAGGTGATGCTGAAGGAATTAGATTGGGAAACGAAGCAATAAAGGAGGTAGATGAGTTTTGTTACTTGGGCAGTAAAATAACAAATGATGGGCGCAGTACAGAGGATATAAAATGCAGAATGGCAATGGGTAGAAAAGCGTTTTTGAAAAAGAGAAATTTGTTAACATCGAATATTGATTTAGGCCTAAGGAAGTCCTTTCTGAGGGCATTTGTATGGAGTGTTGCCTTGTATGGAAGTGAGACATGGACGATAAACAGTGCGGACAGGAAGAGGATTGAGGCTTTTGAAATATGGTGCTACAGAAGAATGCTGAAGATTAGGTGGGTGGATCGCGTAACTAATGAGGAGGTACTGTACAGAATTGGGGAGAAAAGGAATTTCTGGCATACCTTGACTAAAAGAAGGGATAGATTGGTAGGACACATTCTTAGACATCAAGGAATTGTTAATTTAGCGTTGGAGGGAAGTGTGTGGGGAAAAAATCGCAGGGGAAGACCAAGAGATGGATACAGTAAGCAGATTCAGACAGATGTAGGTTGTCGTTCTTATGTGGAGATGAAGAGGCTTGCTCAGGATAGGGCATTGTGGAGAGCTGCATCAAACCAGTCTCCGGACTGAAGACCACAACAACAACATCCAGGAATTGGAAGTCACGCTGTGGGAACGTAAAAAAGATGAAATGCAAACGGCCTCCCAGTAACCGGACATAACTGTTTCCAATCAGTTATCGTCCAATTGCACCGACGAACCAGACCCTTTAATTTAATAACAGCCTACACCTGCTTGAGACCCGGGTTCGAATCCCGGCTGGGTACACATTTTCAGCTTTGCCCAATCGCAGTTGATGTCATATATTCTGTGAATATTAAATAATAACAACTGCAGGATCAGAAGTGACGTCTGTTCTTTCGGAATAGACGCCACATGTATATATATACACGAGTGTTTGTGTTGTCCTTAGTAAACGGTACTTCAGCTTAATTTAAGCAATTTTTAAGCCTGCGGAGTGATGACCAAAGACGTTAATACCCTGAGACTTACAAGCATTTGAACATTTGATATTACGCAGTCTAACTTTGTAGCATCGTGTATTATTTATTATTATTTTTTCCTGTAGACCTAAGTCGTCACCGAATCGTTGATTCCAGGTTCGTGAAATTCTTATCATCGCACCGACCTCACTGAAAAAAACCTGCAACTTTCTCGATAGAATTATTCGTAGAAATAAGGATTTATAATTGAGTCTAACCTAATAAATGTTTTTCGGTTAAAGCAGTTCAATTATTTTTAATAGAAATATATATTTCTTAATCCTACTTTGTTAGTGAATGTAAACTTATCTTTAATTCATACCACATCCAAATTTTAGCTTACTATCCTACCAAGCTTTGAAAAGAAGATAACCAATTCAACACGTTCTAATGCAGTTTTTGTAATGTGCTTATTGAAACAGTACCGTCGGTTAAATATTTAGGCTAAACGCTGTACAGCGATATGAAGAGCAAGGAGCATGTTAAGGGCAGTCGACTTCGGTTTATTGGCAGAATTTTGGAAAGATGTAGTTCATCTGTAAAGGAGATCCCGTATTAAAAGCTTGGGCAACCATGTCTTGAATATTGCTCAAGTGATTTGGATCCCCAGCATATCGCTTTAAAGGAAGACGCAGAAGCAATTTAGAGGCGAGCTGCTAGGTTTCTTACTGGTAGGTTCCATCGAGGCTAGTTACAGAAATGCTTCGGGAGTCAAATAGGAATTGCTGGATTTTGGCGTTTTCGCTCTTGAAGAATATGAAACTATCACATCGCCTCCAAAACCTGCAATATCAGGTAACGTCACTACAGTATTTAATGTGCTGCTAAATCAGCCATCACAGCTGTAGGAAAATCGTGACAGACGTGATAATAAAACGGCAAAAGCAACCAAACTGTTTCCAAATAAAGACGACGCCAATTCCATAATTGTTGATACGGCTGAACCACAATTGAAAGGATCTTCAAAACATTGGCTGTTTAAGCTAAAGTAATAACACTTAAAAGAATATGCTTGAATAAGAAAGAGGAGTTTAGTGAAAAAATGTGCTACTCATTACACTCCAAACTGAATTCATACCCGTCAAAAAGACTGTCTGTCATAGAAAGAACACACCACCTTAGAAATTTATGTTCCTCTTATGTTTATGTTATACTTACTTTCAGCAGAATAAGTTGCAAATATACATATATTGATAAGTATTTGTTCATGACGAATATTCCCTTTATACCACTGACTAAGTGAAATTTGGCTGCTTTTAAATTAATTTACTGATTATATATGTATCTTGTTATTTTACTAATGCTTTGAATACAAAATTTACAAAAACTATCTGGTTAATTTCCTTTAAGGCGGCTTACCCACCACTAGGGGCGCTAGTGTCGTTGCAACTGTCAGTTGGTAAGACCTTTCACAGCAGTGAGCGTCGTGACGAAATGTTAGACCGTGGTTGTTTACCACTGTTAGCGCAGCTACTCAATAATATCTTTGTTTGGCACTGCAACTACACAGATAACGTTACATACAATTACACGTTATTGAACTCGTATGCTCCATACTTGAACACTACCAATAGCACCTACCAACTGATATCAGGAATCAGCTGATAAAAACCTTGGTTTTCGAGTCGCCTTTGGTTCCAACCTATGTAGCCACGAGGCCAGGATGTGTTGCAGACGATGTCTTGCTTTTAACAAAGGCACTTGGGTCTCCCGCTATGACCCATTAACGCCATGTTTGCGCCACGCTCTCCTAACGGTCGTCCGACTCCGACATTTATTTCTGTGGTCATTTCACACACTGTTGCGCGTCTGTTAGCACTGACAATGCTGCTCTCGGTCTTTAAGTACAGGACGTCGCACACTGCGTTGCTCGTAGTAGGAGGCAATGCCTGTAATCTGGTATCTTCGCCACAGTCTTTATCGCGACGATTTTTGAAACGGAGTGTCGAAAGCATCTAGCTGAAACTACCATTCTGCTTTCAAAGGCCGTCAAAGTCCGCCACGTTGTCATAATCACGGAGAAACTCTTTCATTTGAATTATCAGAGTACAATTGACAGTTCTGCCAATATTATCACTCTTTTATTTTTTTAGTTTGAGTACGTGGCACAACCACCATCTGTATCCGTATATATCGCTCACCCATGGCTTTTGTCTCCTCAGTGTTTTAGTGTTGTAATTTATTCGTTTTCCCTCTCTTGATTTACGCGCTAATGTATTATTAAAATGCTGTCGTGACGGAACAGAAATAACATTCCTGTCATAAAAATAATGGGAAATACGCATGATACTTTTGAGTGGAAGAGAAATAGCATGATATATTGAATGATGTACCGCTTTAGGGCAGAACTACGTCGTGTCATTTCAAACTAACAAGGAGCTATCCGGAGTCCCGTATAGGTATATCAAGTTGGCTACATTACAAGCAGTTTAATTAGGTGACTGTTAACACGTGTTAAATACATAGAAAATTTCAAAAAGCAAAAGTGTTAGAGTGTGAACGTAATTACGACGTTTTACGGCCTGACAATAGCTCATTATCACGGTGGCTGTATAAACAATACACTGAAGCTGTAATAATGTATATCATCGAACTACGGAAAACACCGTCGTAGCTTGTTTCTCTCTGTACTGAAGATATATATTAGACAAGAAACTGAAAACAGGACTTACGAAGCAACAAAAAGAAATTTTGTTTATGTTCTAGCAGGCGATCCAATTATGATATTGTAGAAAGATATAAAAAAGCCAAGATCGCTGATCATCAATTTTTATTTAAGACGACCGGTTTCGCTGAAATATAGTGTATCTATGCACTGTAAATTATGTTATATAGCAACTGATTGACATTACAAGATTATGGCATTGTAAAATGATTTTATTGCACCAGATGATGCTGACATAGTTCAGGGAAACCGGTCGTCTTAAATAAAAATTGATGATCAGCGATCTTGGCTTTTTTATATCTTTCTACAACAAAAAGAAAACTGTTCATTTAATGAGTAGTACTGCAGAAAAGCTCGGTAGGTCACAGTAATAGGTCACACTTCAGACACCACATGACTTTAATACGATGCATTTCGGAAATATTTCCATCATTAGATATTGAACTGATTTGTGAGCGACAGCTACACATAGGAGTTCAAAAAAGGAGTTTGCAGAAATATGCAGATTAGTTCAAACGATCACATGTTTGTAAACATATTGGACCAAACTACTGTGGTCATCAGTCTTTAGACTTACAAACTACTTAAAGTCGTGTGGGGTTGAGGATCCATCCGCCTTGATGAAAACAATTATTACTTTTTCATACCCAAACTAGTTTCGGCGGAATTCCCGCTATCGTCAGTGTTTCCTTTATTATTTGTTTTAATAAAAAAATCTAAAAGAATACAGAAAAGGCATATTTGCAAAACTGTGAAACATAATGTAGTATAAGATATACACTTATTTTTCGTTGTATCACTGTATAAACATTCACTTCCGTACCTTCAACATTATGCTATTTTACACTTCCATACTGTTCTTTGCCTTTTTGCGGCGTACAGCATGTCATCTGCAACAGTATGAGCAGCTGTTATTAGTAACAGTGACTATTGTGAACAACCTTATTTCAGTGTCTTTACGCCTCGGTTTTGTTTTTAGCTGTTATTGCAGTTTGCGAGGGTAACGGTACAAGGCTGTGACAATATGAAATCGTATTCACGTTCGTTGGTCGGTCCTCATGGATGGTCTTGATAGCACGTCCTCGCGTCGCAAAGTTTGAAATTTACGCCATTTTTGCGTGTGTCGCGACTCGCGATATGTGTCGTATATTGCGAGATTATTCTGTATCTGTGGCGAGAGTTTTGATACTTTGTGTTGTGGTACTGTGCTTGTGTGTGTGTGTGTGTGTGTGTGTGTGTGTGTATGTGTGTGTGCGCGCGCGCGCTCAAACACGGACGAGTAAAAGAGATTCAAATCACAGTGATTGTTATTTAAGGTTATTTGTTACTTCAGCTTCCTTCAACTTTATATTTATTTCACCCTGGTTTAAATACTCTGTGATCACTGTCTCCAACGTCCACTTTTATTCTATCTGGAAAAGTCATACCACGTGCACCCAGAACCACTTGAAAGTGCATTGAGTGGATGGAGCGCAGTAAAAATGGACGGCGTACAGCTACGCCTCGAAAAGAATTGCCTGGCTATGACGCTGTTGATCGTCACTTCTTACGTCACAAACACGGACTTATTTTTATCTGACCCCCAGGAATTTAGGTTAACGGGAGGGCCAAGAATACACGGCCGTCTGTGTGTACAAGCTTTGTTCTCTCTCTATTTATAAATAACAATGCGCCGGGTTATGAAAGCAAACTTTCCGGTCTTAGTCTAAATGAAGCCAGCTCCACGTGAAGAAGTCCTTACTGCTAGGTTTGTGCTGGTGGGGAATAGGTTCTCTGATCGACACTCATAAAAGAAACTATGTATCACTATCACTGATTTCAGCCGATAGACGACAGATGGCACTGTACTACAGAATAAAAAAGCAATTTTAAACGAAGAGACATGCGATGATACTAAACGAAAAAGTTAAGATACATTTATTTCTCAGAAATTAAATACCAAACCTGATATACTGGCGTCTTTCATGCAAGATAGAAACACAAACAGTGCAATAGAATATAAAATATTACTACAGTAAAATCATTAACATGTGCAACACTCGTTCCTAATATCGCGCAGTCAGGGAAAAAATACATTTGTACAGACCAATTTTGTATCGCTACACCGAATTCCAATCTGACAGCTGTCATTGACCGACTTGATGTTGTTGTAGTATTAATGATAAAACAACGAGTAAATGGTTACTCGAAGAGCTGCAGAATATATTCATTAAATCTCTTAAATGTGACTACAGTATCCATCAGTTTAATCAGAGCAAAACGAAATGTATGTAAGCTCATCAACACATCATTATCATCATCATCTTCTTCTTCTTATTCTCCTTCTTCTTCTGCTATCTACATCCTCAGACGCACTATTGTAGACAATTTCGCGGATCTGTTAATCACTATACAAGAAGGTTCTTGGTGTAGTGAGACCCTGTGTACTGTCGTTATCGATGTCTTCGTGTTTGCAGGTTTGGCGTTATATTTCTCCAGAAATTTTGTCCTGTATGCGTACTACCTATTTCAAACAATAATAGCTTGTTATTTTCAGTCGTTTAGTAATGAAGAACAACAGTTAATTTTTTTCGGTAACCTACCTTAATCGTGCTTAAACTTAAAATAAAGTCTCGAAATATCTTCACAATTTGGAAATTGTGGTAACAACTACGTTCTCAAAAGACACGTCTTTGACTTCGAACAACCGGAAGCTCACGACACGTTGCTCAGAATAACACTGAATTATGAAAACAATAGTGACGCGCTGGAATGGCCGTTCGATCTGGAGCGTCACGTTAAGAATTGTGCGGCCGCTGATGTCGGAGATTAAAGTAAAAAAAAAAAAAAAAGTTCAAATGTTTGTAAATCTATGAAACTCAACTACGTGAACAAACTACTTAAAGTAAGGTAAACTAACCTAAGGACAACAGATACATCCATGCCCAAGGGAAGACTCGAACCTCCGACGGCGAACGGCCGCGTGCACCGCAGCATGCCGCCTCATTGCGCACGGCTAATCCGCCACGGCGGTTCGAGTCCTCCCTCGGTCATGGGTGTATGCGTTGTTCTTAGTTTAATTAGTTTGTACGTCAAGTGACCAATGACCAAAGCAATTTCACCCCGCAGAATTACAAACATTTGAATAATGAAAGCACGAGTAATTATAATAGCGCAAAACACACATATCCTACAAACCTCAAGCGCACATACGTGATTTCGATGAACTCGTGGAAACATAGGGGAGAAAAACAATGTACACAACTCACTAGTGCAACGATTTTATATTCTCCATTACTATACGCCTACGTTGGAAGGCAACTTGTGACATGAAGAACACCATTCCAAAATGTAATGAGTATGTTTTTTTTAATATTTGACACCTTGAATGCAAACGTGATTTTGACTATCAGAACATAGCTTTGTGTTAGAGTTGCGCACATCGTGTTTTTCCACTTAGATTTAACCTTGTGAATGGAACATACGTCTGAGATACCTAGTGGACACCAGCAATACAGGTGTACAAGTTTCTTAGGTGTAGATTACAACAGTGTGGAAGAGCGAAAGAGTCAAAAAAAGGAAAGAAAAATAAAGTTTAAAAGTCACTGCGGTCTAGGAGACCGGTGTTACTTCTTACTTCTATATAAAATATGCTCAGGTTGCAGGGTTAACCACTTCATCGAAATACCACTTCTACACTATGAGGACACACACAAACACATCAGGCATTTGTGTTTTGCACTATTATTATTAGTTTTAGAAGAGTTGACACAATCTTGTTGAGCCATTGATTAAGGACATATTGAACTGCTACCTCTATAATGACCCACAGGACTTGTCATTGTTTTAATACCTAGTATATATTAAAAGATTTATTAGAATGATTTTTTACATATTGAAGTTCTCAGTATATAACCGTAAGATTTTAAATGATTTATCACTTTTATTGGTTACTAAATGTAATTTTACTACGCCTCGAAATTTAGTTTTGTACTTCAAAGAAATTATACACTTCTCAACTACTGGGCTACAAATACAATAGGTAGCATTGTAGATACTTGTTGAAGCCATCACTGCGCTGAACACGTAGTTATACAGCATGACTCCAGTTGTGCAACCTTAAACTCTACGCAAGCTTTATACTATAAACAACACTTATTTATCACAAGTCTTGCAGTAATTTTAGTGACTTTACAATTTAGCATCTCACGTTAACTAAGCAACTTCTGTTAATAATTAACAAATAATTGCGACCTCACCTTCGCTTCCGAAATCATGATAATAAATTAAAAAAAAGATGAAAAACGTTAATTTCAGTTAGAAAACTCTACATGACTATTTTCCCCACTAAGGAATATTCGTTGAAGTACAGTATTTTCCATATAGTTGATTGAAAATGTAATGATACACTGACGTCATCGAATTACACGTAATTTCTCTCCTATGCTGTTAATATCTTGTTAGTTCTTAAAGACAATCTTACGTCAAAATTAACCTTCTTCTGTAAAGAAAGTGTAAAGTCATCTTTTCTTAAGGGAAAATGAGAAATTGACTAGCTTTAAATTCAATTAAGTTTATAACAATGTCATTTGAATTTATCCAGAACGATATTTTTTTAATGATTTCGAAGAACTCTTTGATAGTATAATGTTAAATTACACAACAACATAACCTTACTGATTGTATGGATTTGCAGTTTATGTCGTTCTTTTACCGTTGGTTGTGATGAAAGAGAACATACTTTCGAAGTTGGTATTATGGCATAGAACTGCCACCGATTCAATTAATTTGGGATAAAATTCATCATTATACACTTGTCTTAACATGGCTAGATGTAAGGCGAATTCGTGACTGGGATGGTTGGAATCAGCAGAGAAGTACCGGGTGATCAATTTGAAAACTTAACAAAACACGGATAATGTAGATAGAGAGGTAAAAATTGACACACATGCTGGGAATGACATGGGGTTATATTACGAAAAAAGACGCGTGAAATATCTCTTGTGCGCGTCGTTTGGGGGTGATCGTGTGCTCAGCCGCTACTTTCGTCATGCTTGGCCTTCCATGTACCCAGACCTCAGTCCCTGCTATTATTGGCTTTGGGGTTACCTGGTAGTCGCAAGCGTATCCTGATAGACCGACATCTCTGGGGATGCTGAAAGACAACATCCGACGCCAATGCCTCACTATAACTCCGGACATGCTTTACAGTGCTGTTCAAAACATTATTCCTGGACTACAGATATTGTTGAAGACTGATGGTGAACGTGTTGAGCATTTCCTGTAAAGAACATCATCTTTGCTTTGTCTCAATTTGTTATGCTAATTATTGTTTATCTGATCAGATGAAGCGCAATCTGTCGGACATTTTTGGACTTTTTTGGGGTTCTAATAAAACCCCATGTCATTCTCTATCTACATTATTTCGTGATTTATTAAGTTTTCAAATTTATACTGTGCCTCAGATAGTCATTTGCTTAGCGAAGCTCGCTCGGTCTACGACGGAAAACATAGGTCACAAACATAACAACAACACTGCTTGGTGCATCTACAATTTTATTTTTCTTCGCCTCCCTCGTCCTTTATGAGAGGGTTGGAGGGGGGGGGGGAGGCGATTGGGGGATGCTAGCGTGCTAGCAGCAGCAACATAACTGCCTCGCTCTTCAGGTGAAGGACAGTCGACATTATAATTCGAGAAACAAACAAGAGGACAGGGGAACTTATTTAACATGAATTTAAAAAGTTTGTAAGGTGATATGAATAGTGGAATATAGATTTGTGAAGGCTGTGTCCTTGTATGATTGTAATAGCAGTGGTAAAAGTAAAGACAGGTAGCATATTTAAAACAACTTGCCGAGACACTTTCTCATGGCTGTAATTTATTAAGGCCCAATACTTTCACTACTTACTGTCACTACAACTACAACTAGGCACCAGTACTGGGACGGATGATTGTTGGTGAAATATTCAAATGTTTGTAAAGCTTCTGGGACTTAATTGCGGGCTTATCAGTCCCTGAACTTACAAACTACTTATGAACTAACTTATACTAAAGAGAACACAAAAATCCATGCCAGAGGGAGGATTCGGACCTCCGACGCGGGAGGCCGCCAGATCTATGATGAAATGAAAAGGTTTGTGGAATGAACTAGAATTGTTGTCGCTGTTGATAGGCAGTGTGATCTAGAGTAACAGTGTTATGGGGAGAGGGCAATGGAGAGTTCAGGGAGGTGGGCATGATGTAAAATGTTTGTAAATCTGAGGTACTTAACTGCTACTGTTATCAGTCCCTAGGCTTACAAACTACTTCTTAATTCTCTCCATGATCAATGGACTGGGACTACAGCTGATAAATGTAAAGGTAGAAGAAAGTACCAGCAGCTGTGTAAAGGTTATTTATTCAATTATGCGACCTGTTTCGGTTTTATAATCACAGCATCTTCAGGCTTCCGTTCTGCAACTGTCAGTACTAGCACATTTAAATGGGGTGGCCGTTAACACCGACAGTTGCCGTTGGATTTCTGACCTGACAGGACAAAGTAATTTACGGCTACCCGTGTTAACGGCCACCCCTTTTAAATCTGCTAGTACTGACAGTTTCACAACGGGGGCCTGAAAATGGTGGAATTATAGCAGCGAAACCCGTCGGATAAGTGAATAAATAATCATAACACAGCTGCTGGTACTTTCTTCCACCGAAACGTATGCTATTGACAACAAATGCACCGATGTCCGAGGGAGGACTCGAACCTCCGGCGGCGAGCAATCGAGCGTTTGGTACTCCACCGCGGCAGGAGGGTGACAGAGTGGAGTGGATTCAGAACTGGTATTATAGATATTCGTCAAGGCGTTATTCAAGATCAGGCAGAGAATACGTTCAAATGTTTGTAAATCTATGAGACTTTACTACTCCGTTCATCAGTACCTAGCCTTATGAACTACTTAAACTAATGCTAAGGACAACAAATAAACCCATGCCCGAGGGAGGACTCGAACCTCCGACGGGGAGCAGCGGCGAAGGGGGAGGAGGGGGAAGGGGGCGAGCAGGTGGAGTATTAGTGGGATGTGCAGAAGTGCAACTAGACTTGAAAAGGAGAGGGGATTACTGGAGTCGAGTTTGTGGATGGTGTAGCTTATTCAGAAAAAAAAAAAAAAAAAAAAAAAAAAATCAAATGTTTGTAAAGTTTATGGGACTTAACTACGGGGTCATCAGTCCCTAAACTTACAAACTATTTACGAACTACTTACGAACTAGGACGGCACAAATATCCATGCCCGAGGAGGGATTCGAACCCCCGACCGTAGTGGCCGTGCAGACCGTGACTGGAGCGCCTCAGTCCCCTCGGCCACCGTGGCCGGCGGTTATTCAGAGATGCTCAATATGAATCAGGAGTTGCCCGTAGGGGTTGGCAATCGCACGCCTAAAGCGAAGCGAAATATATGGCGCTCGATGATCTGGAAGGATAATGGAAATTGCACCATCTGCATAACAAAGGATGGGGTGGATGAGCAAATTGTTTATGTGTGGGACAAAAAAATTCAAATGTTTGTTAACCTTAACTGCGGGGTCATCAGTCCCTAAACTTACAAGCTACTTATGAACTAGCGAATACTAAGGACGGCACAAATATCCATGCCCGAGGGGGGATTCGAACCCCCGAGCGTAGTGGCCGTGCAGACCGTGACTGGAGCGCCGCAGTCCCCTCGGCCACCGCGGCCGGCCCCTAAACTTAAAAACTACCTTATACTACCTTATACTAAAGACAACGTAAACATCCATGACCGAGGTGGGGGGTTTCGAACTTCCGACGGGGAACAGCCTCGCGCATCGTAGCATAGCGCCTCAATGCGCTCGGCCGCTCCGCCACGGCGTGTGCGGGACGGAGGAGGGGTGTAATCAAAGTTAAGCCAGCAGTTTTAGAAATTTTTGCAAATCTATAGGAAAACTTTATACTTCACTGTCTCATTAACTTGGAACGGGCATTACTTGTGGCCTCTCTGCTCCATCGCTGAAAAAGCTTAACAAAAGCCAGGCAGGATTTTACGACCGTGCAAGAGCCAGCCAGACATGTCCGGCTAAAGCAGGACGCTACACAACCCCAGCCTCAGCATCGTATTCTGAGCCGGGCGGCCATCCACGAGCTCGCACACTGCACCGCACTGCATTTGACTTTGGTGACGTGTGGAGGGGCGCTCTGTTTTTGCGCGGTCGTAAAGGCCGCTTCCCACTAGAGAGCGGCGGCGGCGTGCTTTTTCGCGGAGACTCGGAGCGGAGACGACCTCCTCTGAAAGCGCCTGACGTCAGCGCCAGCCGGCGACAGATCCCCACCGAGGTATGGAGCGAGGTGGCACGCAAGAAAACGCCCTGAACGTCTGACACCCAGGACACGAGTTTCCACCTGTCAACATTTAAAATTCGTTCATGTTGCCCAACGATCGTTAACGTTAATGACTGCTGCACTTCCATGTGATTTTATTTCATGAACTGAATCATGTAACAACACGAAGGACGAACTGGATTATGACAAACCAACATTTTATTTCCTGTATGATACATTATATTATATATTTTTATTCATATTTACTTCTTTCACCGTCATCATGTTTGATAAATTACCAATCAGCATTTTTTAGATCTATGTTTACGACAACTTTGAAACATGATCGCTCAAGAACAGCGTTGATAGTGACCGGGGCAAATAACTCACGAAATAAGCATAAAAAGAAAAAAACTACAAAGAACATAACTTTTCTAGCTGGAAAGGAGGAAAACAGATGGCCCGCTACATTTCGCTGCCATAGGTCAAACAGATATCTACTGCATTGTTTTTTTTTTTTTTTTTTTTTTTTTTTTTTTTTTTTTTTTTTTTTAACCCGCGATCACTCGCTTTGTTAGAAAAAAATGTAACATTTAGATTTTAGTTGAATATTCTATCACATTTCAAAGCTAAAGAACTGACCATCTAAAAATGAATTCTTTCATATGTCGTGATTCAATTAATCTGTGACTCGACAACCAAATTTCAACAGTAGCTTGTTAGTTGTGGCATTATTTGAAGTGGTGTGCAGTGTTTGATTTTTTTCTAACACGGGAGTCTTAACGTAACAATTACTTCTCCTTCCTTGGAAAACCGCCTTGCTTCACTATCAGTCAGTTTCTTGTACTTGTAACATGCGGCTGCGTTCCTTTGTTTTCTCCTGAAACTGTTCTGCACGTGTTACGTCTTTTATGAGCAAATTAAATCTCCTTATTGAGTTTAACGAATTGAATGAAGCGATTGTTTATACAGAGTACATGACATCCTCTGTCGGATATGGAAGTATATAAAACTGAAAAACACTGTAGGGTGCCAGCGGTTTCTTCTGGAAACATAATATTCTGATTTCGAACGATCGACAACATCTACATCTCTTTTTTTGAGATTGTAGAATGTAATTACTTTAAGTTTGTTCGCTTCGCCACTGTCAGCGTCTACAGAATCGTCACTGTGCGTGGTGTATAACATTAGAACGTTTTTTTATTTTATTTTTACTTATTTTTTTTTATTTTTTTTAGACGTATGAGAAACTGGAGCAGTTGTTGCTTGGTTTTTCTCCAAATGCTGCTGTTTAGTTGCCTATATTTCACGTCCAGAAATTCCGGTGGAATTTCTCTTTTATTCATCCGTAGAGTATCGTCCGTAGAGTATCTTCCTATCTACTAATGTGAATCTATGGTTGGCATACATTTTGTCACCCAGTGGTATAAATGTGAAATAATTGTCCATCGTCACGTTTCTGCCTGTTTTGTCAATCGATCTAATCGATCATAACACGACATTCTCTGCATCATTTGCTACTTGATAAGGCCCAGTAGGCTGTTTGCCTTCATATTTAGCGTATAAAAGGTTCTGGCATCAGAAAAAGCATGTACCTTGATACCATATTTTGCAGGCTTGTTTGCTTATACTGCCTGAATTTGAAACTTCCGCGGAATGGTTCTAACATCTCGTCTATCGTTGTCAGTGCTTTGGCACTATAGCATCCACAAATTCGTCAAATTACATGTTCCATACCATGTTTATACTAATTATAATGCTTTGGTAATAATAAAGAAATCATTTATTGTATAAACGCGTCTTTTTCTGGCACAAAGAGATGAAAAGGTGCAAGATCTCATTGTTAGAAAAAAAATATAACACGGGAGTTATCGCGTGACAACAATATACGCGAGCGACTGCGGGTTAAATAGGTACCCCCATTTTTTATTACATACTCGTCTAGTACGTAAATAAATATGAATGCTTTATTTGCAACACTTTTTTCGCTTTGTGATAGATGGCGCTGAAATACAAACGTATAAGTACGTGGTATCGCGTAACGTTTCAAATGTTCAAATGTTTGTAAAGCTTATGGGACTCAACTACGGGGTCATCAATCCCTAAACTTACAAACTACTTATGAACTACCTACAACTAAGGACGGCACAAATATCCATGCCCGAGGGGGGATTCGAACCCCCGACCGTAGTGGCCGTGCTGACCGTGACTGGAGCGCCTCAGTCACCTCGGCCACCGCGGCCGACGCGTAACGTTTCGCCAATGCGGACCGTATTTCCTTCGTAATACATTGTTGTTGTTGTTGTGGTCTTCAGTCCGGAGACTGGTTTGATGCAGCTCTCCAACCTACTCAATCCTGAGCAAGCCTCATCATCTCCTCATAAGAACGGCAACCTACATCCATTTGAATTTGCGTACATAGTTGGTCTCCCTCTGCGATTTTTACCGGACACACTTCCCTCCAACGCTAAATTCACAGTTCCTTGATGTCTAAGAATATGTTCTACCAATTGATCCCTTCTTTTAGTCAAGGTATGCCAGAAATTCCTTTTCTCCCCGATTCTGTTTAGTACCTCCTCATTAGTTTGCGATCCACCCACCTAATCTTCAGCATTCTTCTGTAATACCACATTTCAAAAGCCTCTATCCTCTTCCTATCCGCACTGTTTATCATCCATGTTTCACTCCCATACAAGACAACACTCGACACAAACGCCTTTTAGAAAGGACTACCTTATGCCGAAATTAATATTCGATGTTAACAAATATCTCTTTTTCAAAAACGCTTTTCTTCTCATTGCCATTCTGCATTTTATATCCTCTGTACTGAGACCATCATTTGTTATTTTACTGTCCAATTAACAAAACTAATTTACCACCTTTATTGATTCGTTACCTAATTTAATTCCTTCAGCATCGCCTGATTTTCTAAAACTGCATTCCATTACCCTTATTTAGCTCTTGTTAATGTTCATTTTATATGATCCTTTCAATACATTGTCCATTCCGTTCAATTGCTCCTCCAGGTCCTTTGCTGTCTCTGACAGAATTACAATGTCATCGGCAAAACGCAATGTTTTTATTTCTTCACCCTGAACTTTAATTCATTCTCAAAATTTCTCCTTGCTTTCCTTTATAGCTTGCTCAATGTACAAATTGAACAACTTTGGAGAAAGGCTACAACCCTGTCTTACACCCTTTCCAATATTTCCCGTAATACATTACTCGTGTTAAAATGGACCGTTTACCAATTGCAGAAAAGGTCGATATGGTATTTATGTATGGCTATTGTGATGAAAATGCCCAACGAGCCTGTGCTATGTATGTTGATCGTTATCCTCGAAGACCTTTCGTCGGTTAGTTACTTTATTAAAGAGACAGGAAGTGTTCAGCCACAAGTAAACGTCAACCACGACCTGCAGCAAATGGTGATGCCCAACTAAGTGTTGTAGCCACAGTTGCGGCTAATCTGCACATCAGTAGCAGACAAACAGAACGAGATCGGGAATCTCAAAAACGTCGGTGTTGAGAATTCTACATCAACGTAAGTTTCACCCGGACCATACTTCTATGCACCAAGTTTTGCATGGCGAAGACTTTGAACGTCATGTACAGTTTTGCCACTGGGCACAACATAAATTACGGGAGAATAACAGATTTTGTTCACGCGTACATTTTAGTGACGAAGCGTCATTCACAAACAGAGGTAACGTAAACCGGCATAATATGCAATTTGGGCAACGGAAAATCCACGACGGCTGCGACAAGTGGAACATCAGCGACCTTGGCGGGTTAATGTATGGTGCGGCATTGTGTGAGGAAGGATAGTTAGTCCCTATTTTATCGATGGCGATCTAAATGGTATGTATGCTGATTTCTTACGTAATGTTCTACCGATTTTACTACGATGTGTTTCACTGCATGACAGAATGGCTATGTACTTTCAACATGATGGATGTCCGGCTCATGGCTCGCGTGCAGTTGAAGCGGTCTTAGATGGAATATTTAATGACAGGTGGGTTGGTCGTAGAAGCACCATACTATGGCCCGCACGTTCACCGGATCTTACATCCCCGGATTTCTTTCTGAGAGGAAAATTGAAGGATATTTGTTATCGTGATTCACCGACAATGCCTGAAAACATGCATCAGCGCATTGTCAAACCATGTGAGAACATTACTGAAGGCGAACTACTCGCTGTTGAGAGGAATTTCGTTACGCGTATTGTCAAATGCATTGAAGATGAAGGACATCATTGTGAGCATTTTTTGAAGCCACGAGGTGATTACAGGTAATCACGCAGTAACAGCATGCGTTCTCATACTGTATGATAATTTCACACAAATACATGTATCACATTGGAACAACCGAAATAAAGTTCAAACGTACCTACGTTCTACGTTTTCAATTAAAAAACGTACGTGTTACCCACTGTCCGTCTAAAATTTCAAGCAACATTTTAGTGACTATTGCAGCGCCATCTATCACAAAGCTACAAAAGTATTCTAAATACAACATTCATATTTATTCACGTACTAGACAAATATGTATAAAAGTGGTTGTCCCTATTTAGAAAAATTCAGTTGATATACATTTGGCCTATGACAGCTCCATCTAGCGGGCCAACCATAGCACCATCTGTTTTCCCCCTTCAAGCTAGAAAAGTTTCGTTCTTTGTAGTTTTTTCGTTTGATGCTAATTTCGTGAGATATTTGGCCCGGTCACTATCAATGGACCACCCTGTATAAGACTGCCGTAACAGCTTTAATTATTGCACTTTCATGTAACTAAATGCAATTTATTTTATTGGTAATATATTACCTTTTGCGCACTAGGCATGTGCTTGTAATGATAAATGTCTGGCAGGTAAAAGTTGGTAAGACGGACATCTACAGCTGATTATTAGAAACAGTCAACTGCAGCACGACGTTTTCCGTAACTTGTAGTTTAATCATCAGGTTTACTGTGTTGAAATATTATTCAAGGGGTATCATAACCAATTAAAGTATACCTCGATTCCGAAAGCCGGTCGCGGTGGCCGAGGGGATTGAGGCGCTCCACTCACGGTCTGCACGGCCACTACGGTCGGGGGTTCGAATCCCCCATCGGGCATGGATATTTGTGCCGTCCTTAGTGTTAGCTAGTTCATAAGTAGTTTGTAAGTTTTGGGACTGATGACACCGTATGTAAGTCCCATAAGCTATACAAACATTTGAACATTTTTCGATTCCTAAAATTTCCTTATTTGAAAAATGACGTGGTAAAGACCACGTTTGTCAAAAATAAAAAGAGGTCAAGACAGAACCATGAACATAGGCTGAGTCACGGGCGATGGAGCAGCACCATGGTCATTGGAAAACAATCGTCCTTTTTCTTTTTCTTTTTTTATTTTTTTAATAAAGTTACGTGGTAGCTACAATGGACTCGAATATCTTCCAATTGCTACTCAATGTACAATTACGATGATGTATTTTAAGCACACTGCAAGTTATATTTAAGATCAATGAAGTAAGTAGATGATTCGCAAAGTAAGTCTCTACATCACGTGAATGAGTAGCGCCAGCACCGTCAACTTTGTTCCGTTTTGTAGCTTGGTTCAGTACACTCCCCTCACTATTAGTGTGTGTCTGTATTTAGCCTTTGCTCTCATAATAGTTTGTGATTAAAATGTGTGCATTAATAGAGCAACGCGCCAACTGTGAAGTACGTGGACAAAAACGGATGACATCACCAAAGAGACATCGTGAGGTTACTGCAGAGTACGGGGCCACTGTTAGTGACGCAATTCTCGCGCATTTCGAGACGGACGTACTTCGATGAAGAACGAAGTGGGCGGCTGTCTGTTGTGAAAGATGAACTTGTTCCAAAAGTGTATGGTGAAGCGGAATCGCTATTTCAGCATTTCTGAAATCTCAGAGCATTTTCCAAATATCGGAAAGCGTCGTTTGCTCACAGACCTGTAAGCAGTAGGAATTTCGTAGCTTTTAAAGCGGCATGACATGTTGGAATATGTAGGGAAAATATGCTGAAAAAAGTTGAAAGGGTGTACCGTTAAGTGGTATGTAATAAAAGTCGTGGTGATAAAATATTTTATGAAACAATAATCGGAACGTACTCCCCGAATGCTCTCGTATTTTGTTTTAAAAATATCTTTTTGCATATTGTTATTATTATTATTATTATTATTATTATTAGATAAGCGGTATGAAGGACAATAGTGAGAGGAAAGATTTGCAGTGGAGACTGGGTGTAGGGGAGGGGAAAGCAATTTTATTGGTTGACACTTATTGTAGAGCAGCATATGATGATGACATCAAAGACAACTACACCACTATGAATACGGCAACGCCCCCCCCCCCCCCCCATGGGGCTCAAGGATCTTTCGTGAGCACGGGGCTCCGAGCTAATGCAGTCTTCCTTCCTTCTGTACTTCCTGAGCAGCATTTCCTTTTCCCCTCCTCTCCTTTCCTATCCTCACTCCTTCTCCCCAACGGGGGACTGATAACCTTAGCAGTTTAGTCCCCCTATCCCAACCAAACAACGCAACCCAACCAATAAGGCAACGAGAACCCCGGGAGATGACAGTACCAGTTCATACATTCCCGCAAGATGCTGCGAGGTACGAACGCTAGCATGTGTGTGTGAAATCTTGTTCGTTGTCCATCGAGTCGTCAGTGTGCTTCAATCAAGCAGTGTTTAACGAATCAGGACAGTGTACTGCAGTGATCCCTCACTTTGATACAGAGCTTCGCAGTTCTCAAGACTTGTTTACATTGACAGAAATAATCACCGAAAGTCAAGGAACTATAAAGTATTCCTATCAACAATAATTCAATTTATAGAGACATATATCGTTTCTATGTATCAAAGATGGTGGACCGAAGAAGATGCATTGAATTGAAATTTGTACCATGGCTGTAATTAGAACCCAGTGGTCCTGCTTACTACACTTTCGATTTATCATCTCATAGAGGCAGATTCAAATGTTCAAATGTTTGTAAATCGAAGGGACTTAATTACATTGCTTACAAACTGCTTAAATTAAGTAACTTTTGATAAAGACAACACAAACACACGTGTCTGAGGGAGGATTCGAATCTCTTATGGCAAGCAATCGCGCCCTCCGCAGTAAGGCGCCTTAGAATGCTCGACCACTCTACCACAGCTCATAAACACAGAATTGAAGTTTGTGTTGTGGAGGAAGACATACTTTAGAACATTGAGCGCAGTCGTGTTATCCATAAGGTCATGGTGGATAAATGTGACTGCCTAGTAAACAGGAAGTCCTTGGTTCAGATCTCAGCTAAGGTACAAATTTTAACTCAATGCTTCTCCTTCTTTTCAATATGTTTTAATTATTCACTTACATGTTACGATTTTATCAGTTTGGTTGTACTTCTCTGGATGTATTTCTTTTACAGTTTACTTCTGTCACCTAATCCAGTAAGACTTCCTGTCCCACCTACATGCCCTGTACAACTGTTACACTCTCACAACTGTGTCACAATTGAACTCCTTGATTCAGGAAATCTCTCTTGCTGCATCTGGCACTGGAGTTTTCTGATCATCTATGTACGGCCTATATTTGCCTTATTAAATGAAGTGTGCTGCTCTCTTTCGATTGATCTCTAACTACTCTAACAACCATATCTGATAGGATCCCACACTGATGAGCAATTTTCCAGTCTTGGTCGAACGAGGGTTTCGTAACTCACTTCCTTTGTTAATGGACAAAACGTCCTGGGAACCCTTCCTGGGATGTTGTGGGGTTTCCGACTGTGGGGTTTCCGGCTGTGGGGTTTGCGTCCAGAAACTTTGCCTAGCCAACGGATAGGGAAGGGGAGACACTACAGTAAATTTTCTCGGACTGTGATACACTGAGGTTATTGAAATAGTTGTCAATTAGCCTGGAACTTGGTCTCTGCATGTACTACATTCAGAATTGATACACACCCAATTTGTATACTCTTCATTTTTCCCCTGTGGATATGATAGCGATTACTATCCTTCCCTTTCGTTTAACACTTCCATGACGTACAATGCAGGGGACAGAAGTAGCGTACGAATAATCACGGAACGAAAGCAACTTGGAGACAACACAGAGAAACGGTAAGAGCATATGCAATTGTGGTGCGGCAGGGGACTGGCCAAACGCATTGAGGCGCTATGCTCCGATGCGCGAGGCCTTTCCACGACGGGGGCTCGAATCATCCCTCGGTCATGAATGATTGTGTCATCTTTAGTACGAGAAACTTCATAGGTAATTTGTAAGTTTAGGGACTGATGACCTCGCAGTTAAGTCACTTAAGCTTAAAAAATATTTGAATATTTCCCATTGTGGTGACTTACAGAGTAGTGAGAAGGAAGGAAGGAAGTTTAGGGTTTAACGTCCCATCGACAGCTTGGTCATTAGAGATGGAGCTAACACTGGGAGTTTTGGGTGAGGATGGGGAAGTAAATCGGCCGTGCCCTTTTGAAAGAAACCATCCCAGCATTTGCCTGGAGTGATTTAGGGAAATCACGGAAAACCTAAATCTGGATGGCAGGAGGTGGATTTGAACCACCATCCATCCGAACGCGAGTTCAGTGCGTTACCACTGCGCCACCTCACTCGGTTAAGCAGTGAGAGAGAGGCTCTGGCCGGACGGAGTAACCGAGCGGTCTGGCGCGCGTCAGTCGCAATCTGCACAGCCCCTACGGTCGGAGGTTCGGATCCCCCGTCGGGCATGGATGTTTGTGTCGTCTTTAGTGTAAGGTAGTTCATAAGTAGTTTGTAAGTTTAGAGACTGATGACCCCAAAGTCCCTTAATCTTAACAAACATTTGGACATTTAGAGGCTCTGTTCGGAAATTCCACGTAACGGAAGCGGTCATTTCAAACGGCTAAGCTACCTTCGACACCCTGGGCGCAAACGCCACGACCGGAAACCCCGCGGAGCCCTGCTGGCGGGCAGCAGCGGTCGTAAAGTGCGGCTGGTTCCGTTTCCTTGAGTGACGGCCCCGCACACAAAGGGGCCGCAAATAGCCCGCCTCAGCCGCAGCCGCAGCGCGACAGCCGGCCGCCCCTACTGGGAGGCGGCGCGCAGCTGTGAGCCAGTGACGTCACACGCCACGTAGCCCAGGTGGCCGGCCGCGCATCCTCCCGCATCCGACGGCGCAGGCACCCACTGCGTTCACATGCAATACATCTTCCGGAAGACGAAAACCGAACTTCGTAAACCGTATTTCGTTGTCGTATTTATATTTTATAATATGAAGTGTCGGGCCGTGTAAAATGGAATATCATTTGGCGAAACATCCACAGTCCCTTTTTGCCATCACGTATTAGATCCATGTGGTATTTAATCACTAATGACAAGGTACCCACTAACGACAAGCTCAACAACATTCACCTGAGCCCAACACCTGCTTGTGCAATATGTGGTCTCGTGGACACGTTAATACACAGGTTCACTTGTGTTAATGCGAGGCTTATAGTGGGCCGGCCGCGGTGGCCGAGGAGACTGAGGCGCTTCAGTCACGGTCTGCACGGCCTCTACGGTCGGGGGTTCGAATCCCCCCTCGGGCATGGATATTTGTGCCGTCCTAGTTCGTAAGTAGTTCATAAGTAGTTTGTAAGTTTAGGGACTGATGACCCCGTAGTTAAGTCCCATAAGCTTAACAAACATTTGAACATTTTTTGCTTATAGTGGCACATATGCGGGAAAATTGGTCATAATAGACCGTACAGTGCTGCAGAACATCCAGATTACGGAACTCATAGCCGGCCGCGGTGGCCGTGGGGACTGAGGCGCTACAGTCACGGTCTGCACGGCCACTACGGTCGGGAGTTCGAATCCCCCCTCGGGCATGGATATTTGTGCCGTCCTTCTGATTAGCTAGTTCATAAGCAGTTTGTAAGTTTAGGGACTGATGACCCCGTAGTTAAGTCCCATAAGCTATACAAACGTTTGAACATTTGAACGGAACTCATACGGCCGGAGAAATTTCGGTACTCCCGGAAGAAGAACAACGCGGCTCTTTGGGTCTTAGGACACACCGCTGCCTACGTCATCCTCAACCGCCAGGCGACGCTTATAGATTGCTGCTCATACATGGAATATGAGCACGCAAAGATATGTGGACACAGTGACTACAAAGAAAGATATGGTAACATGGTGAGAATTATCGTCCAGACGTATATCAAAATTAGTTTACACAAGTTCATTCCCGAAAAGTTTTACCATAAGAACGCGAATCTTTCAGATTATGACGCTACCAGATTTATGAGAATATATATATATATATATATATATATATATATATATATATATATTAAAAAAAAGTGGTCTTGGGGTAAACAGCTCGACTAGAAAACGAAGGGTGGCGGGTTCGATACCCGCTCGGACCTCGGATTTTTTCAGTCTACGTTTTAACCCATCCTTCACCTCTCAACGATGTGAGGAGTCGCCAGAAACGACACTTGGTTCGGATTCCACGTTAAGCTGTAGGTCCCCTTTCCCCAGTTTGATAACTGGGATAGGCTAGGGACACGCAAGTCGCGGAAGTGGCGTCCAATTGAAAGACTTGCACCAGGCCAATGAGCCACACGAAATTTTTATTACTGTAATCTGAAGTGGATTTCCTAGCCCACTTAATATGGTGCCTTAGAAACAGCTGATTCTGTTTCTGATTTAAATCAGCACAACCGATAGATTTCTTTATTTAAATATACAATTTCATAGCTCACTCTAATATTTATACTTCTCTTTCACGGCATAAAATGTACTTTGTCCATATAAGCCGAAAATTATTAACGAAACAATGCAATCTCACAAGCCAAGAAAGTTTCAAAATCGATTGTGGAACTGGAAAACAATTTTACAGTAGTGACTTTGTTGTTGTTATTGTTTTTTTAGGGGACTAAACATCTAGGTCATCAGTCACGTGACTTTCCAGAATCGATTTTTAGTACGTAAGGGATAATTAGGCATAGTGTAATAATATTATTATTGGAATAATAAATGTAATTATCTCTTTGTAAGTAAGGTATGGATGAAAAGATTTGTCAATGTTTCTATGTAATCCAATAGGATTATTTGATCCTGTTTGGCGAAGAAAAAATAAGTGTAGCCGCGGTGGAGTAGCCGAGCGGTCAGCCGGGCGCCGTGGCTCAGCGCGCCCGGTCAGAGGGCTGAACGCCTTCTGTAATAAAAAAGCTGAGCCAAGAACAAATCAAACAAGAACGAACAAACATGATCAACGTCCACAACGAAAAAAATTTTAAAAAGGCAGTCTAAAGCGTCTCGCTGCGGAGCGCGCGGTTGCTCGCCGTGGAGGTTCGAGTCCTCTCTGGGGCATGGGTGTGTGTGTTGTCCTTAGGTTAGTTTATCTAGGTTTAAGTAGTTTGTAAACTACGGATTGATGACCACGTAGTTTGGTCCGATAGATCTACAAACATTTGAACATTTGAATAAGTGTATTATAACAATTTTGGGAGTGTTTACATCGTCAACCAAGCGGATTTGGGAAATTGGTTTACCGAATCTGGATTTGGGAGCATATGTAAAAGGTGCGACTGCGTCGCTGGCACTCTTATAACTGAATACGGCCCATTGGATAGACCAGTGTTTCTCAAACATTTCGAATATGCAGCTTCCTTCCAAGTAAAAATATTCTGGCAGACCCCCCCAATATCAATCCTCGTGAACCGTAAGAAAACTATATTATCTTAGAGAAAACAAATTTAATCTTATTAACATTCGAAATAGTCGCATATGGGGAGCGATTTTCAAGCGTAAAATTAAAATTATAAAACTGTATAAAAACATTCAAAGGCACATACATCTGGTGTACACAGTACATCAAATACTCCAAGCATGTTAGTGATACCACAGTAACAAGCACACAGGTGGAGTATTTTATGCACTGTGTACTCCAGATACATGTGGCTTTGAAAGTTTTTATAAAGATTTATAATATTAATTGTACGTTTGAAAATGACAATTTGTTGTCGAAACTAGTCACATAATAAAGTATTAAGTAAAATATGCGATCTAGACTTTCTTCTATGTGAAGTCTATATAAAATTTAATCTTCTTTATTTTCTAACATCTATATTTTAAATTGTGGTCTCGCCGTATAGACAATTTGTAAAGAAGTAGATCTTCATTTTAGAATTTTTCAGAATTAGCTATTGTATCATGTTGTTCTACCTGTTGACTGGTTCTTGAAAATAGTTTTCAGACTTTCCACGTATTCCTCGTCGACACATTATAGTATCAAACATTCTGTGCTCTATTCAACAGTTCATAATTAATATTACACAAGGAACTCCGTAATTTTAATATTAAATAATTTCATTTAGGCAAACGTTTTCGCATTACTGAGCCATAGTTATTTTATGATCCAAGTAGTTCCTGCTGTGATGGCAAGCCCCCGAGCAAGACCTTGCGACCCCCCAGCCCCCCTGTAGATCGGGATCCATGGAAACAGGAAGAATGTACACTAAGCTGTGAAAAAGAAGTGAACAGTGAACGGTCTGTGCACTGCTGGTCTACCTCAGTCACTCTGCACCAGTGCACGTGTTGTTTCTGTTTTCAGTATCGTCGCCGATACCTTTCGTTCTGTGTATTTTCGTACGCTAGTTTCTTTCTGTGTACTGTACATCATGAAAGTGATAACAAAACGAAAGGGGAAGCCGTATCTTGTCAAAGACTGTCCTTGCCATCGCATACACACACACACACACACACACACACACACACACACACACACACACACACACACGCACGCAGAAAAGAAAAAAAATGAAGAGCTTACAAATTGGGTGTTCATCAATTCCGAACGTAGTACGTGCAGAGGCTAAGAATGTAGCGAGTTGAAAACCGTTTTAAAAACACCAATGCAGCACAGCCGAACGAAAGGGTGTTCCAATCAGTGCGGCGTGGTTTTAAAACTGCCTGAACCGATTGTTTCCGGTACTATTGGATCTGTTAGTAGTTGTAATGAGACTGCTAGCTTACAGCTGAAGATACATTATATACTCGTTCTGTGTAGGTTTAAGGTAATAATCGCGGTGTAGAAGTAACTACAAATAAGGGCTTCCTTGAATACAAACAAATTGACAATATTAAAAATCCTATACATATCATAATAATGTACGTACATATATCTGTACATGTGTCTGTGTGTGTGCACCACATATCCTCCTTAAATACCACGCCGAGCTAAGAATAATCGGTATGCATATTCCTCACTGTGAGACAGCAATCCCTGGGTTGTTACGTAACAAATGTATAAGTTAATGGGACTTCACCGCGGGGATCATCAGCTCATAACCTACTTATTAACTAGCTTATACTAAAGACAGCACAAAGATCAGTGCCCGAAGTGGGGGGGGGGGGGATTCGAACCCCCGAAGGGGAATGGCCTCGTCCATCGGAGCATAGCGCCTCAATGCGCTCGCCCACTCAGCCGCGGCGGCTAAGTAACACCTACGACATGTAGACCAGGAGCTGCAACGTCATAAACTGAGAAATTCACCTAAAACTGCCACATCATGTGGCAAAGTTCAACATCTCCTCCGAAACTTATTACAAATTTTCTTTCTTTAGCATCAGTAAATAGTTGCTGCGATGGCAAGATTCACCTACAACATATAGTACAGAAGATATGACGTCATTAATAATGGAAACTGCTCGAACATGTGACGTATAAATAACGACAGGTACCGTGGAATGTACCTCGGAAATAATTTCATAGTCCGTTATATAGCTAAAGAGATATGACCGCAAAACAATGAAATGCACGTAAATCAGCCCGAATAACGTAATAATTTGTAACGTATTGACCGTCAACTCCATTCGCCGCACAATTCGCAGACAGTTTCTTGACAAATTCTATGTGCACTGACCGTGTTTATGAGATTCATATTCATGATTGCGAATAAGTTTCCTAATATTCCAGCTATGAACCTGGAAAACTGTGTGATTGTAGGGCACATAGGTCAGGAGAAATGACGTCATAAAGATTAATCTGTATGAAAACGGAACTGAAATGGATAGAAAAAAGCTATGGCCATGGAGGAAAGGAGGAGTTGGTTTAACAGCAGAAATCAATATATGCACACCGGGTAACTCCGGGAAATAACAACGCTCGTGAGCTTCAATTGTGCGATTATAGGAAACTATTTTTAGTATCAATTTTTTTATAACTATTTTTTTATAGCCGTGTAAAAGGGGGTAGAGCAATAAGTAATTATCAACATACATCACAATGTACCTAGTAAAGTTGTATATTATGCTTTCCATGTACCTTAAGGTAATGAAAGTAATATAATAAAACTAATAATGAACGAAATGATGCAATACACCGTTAAACTTCAGAAGTGTTTCTATGTGTTGGTCTATCAGTCTGTGTGGTGGTAAGAGTAGTAGTAGTAGTGGTAGTAGTAACAGCAGCAATAAATGGCCGTCTGGAATTCCAACATTCATTTTTATAAATTGCAAGCCTGACCTTCAATTTATTTATCGCAATAAGCAAACTGAAAGCCATCCTTGCATCAACAGAAGAATTTATTTGCGACTTCCATTCGTCATACGATTGCATGGGAAGTTAAGAAAGTGTAATATTAATTGCGACACTTCGCTTATGAGTTGTGAACTTAAACTCCCATGTTGTTGTGGTCTTCAGTCTTAAAGCTGGGTTGATGCATCTCTCCACGCTACGCTGTCCTATGGAAGTATCTTTATCTTTGAATAAGCACATCATCCCACATCTATTTGAACCTATTTACTGTATTGCCTGTTGGTTTCCTCAGCGATTTTTATCCCATACTAAATGCTAAATTCATGATTCCGTAATGTCTATGAAAGTGTCCTACTTATCGATCCCTTCTTTTTAGCTTAGGTATTCAACGTCACATATCATAACGTTACTAACAAATGAAAACGTTTGAAAGCAACGGTAACGGTAAATGACTAACGTCTGAGGAAGTTCCGTCTCCCAGCAACATGTTACAAGTAGATTATGTTTTATCGCCATTTCGTTGGCTTTGCTACTTGAAATAGCCGCAAGTGGTTCGCTTTGAGACTAGCTTGTGCAGTGTCTGTTCTCTCTCGAAAGTTGTAACTCAGCGCTCTTAGCTCCGCCGATCGTGACGTCACAACTGCAGTGCCACGGCCTGCTAGAGATAGTCGGCTTTTTGAAGCGCCAGTTGCGGCGGTGACGTCGAAGTCTCTTAGCCACAGAACAGAGCCAACATTTCAAACGTCATCACATGCCTACCACATGGCAGTCCCGCCTCTTACTGAATACATGCTCTGCGGGTAAAAATAGCGGAGAGTTGGTGACAATGTTATGTAAGAACGTAGGCTTTCGCGGTCATTGTTGTTAAAACTGAAATTCCTCTGAGCTATTTGCCGCGTCATGATGATACATTTCTCCAACTGGGCGTGGCAGCAACGTTACTACTTAGAAAAACTAGGCCCACCAGGAAACTTCGGTTATCGCCGTTGTTGACTAATTACATGGATACACTTGTTTTTCTCCAATAAGCGCATCTTCCTCACTTATTTCCAGCTATCAGAAACACCAATGCAAGCACCAATAAAGTATTCCTCCCCTTCCTGCTAGCTGTATAAGACAAACACAGGAGGAAACAAGTCAGTATTCCCTGAGGAAGGCATCTCTAACGGAGCCGAAATGTTGGAGAAATATATCATCATGACGCGGCAAACAGCGCAGAAGAATTTCACTGACAACAATGTTGGTGCAATCCCAAGCTTAACTGATTTACATGTCTCAGAGTTTGATAAATCGCATAATAATCTACATCACTCTCACTGACGACCACTTCATGTCTCTTTGAGTGAAGAAAAAAATGTCTACGTGCTTTTTAATTGTAGTTCCCCTTTACATGTCACATGTTCTTTTATTTATTTGGTCACACTGCACAAATTTTTTCATGTTAATGCTGCGTTGATACTTCAGACTTCATGCTCATGGTGTCTCCCTACAATTATTACCACTCACATACCCATTCATTATCAAACTGTTTTTTCTTTATGCTTCAAAGTATGTTGTATCAACCAGACAATCCTTTCCTTTGTCCTGCACTACTTTGCTCGCCGATTTTGTTTAGCATCTCTTTCTTTATTTATCAAATGCATCAAATTTATAAAAGAAAAAAAAACGGATTCCTAGCGCAATGAAAGGAACAAAAAGCCTTAATCTTGTCAAACGAAATAAAATTACCTAGGATACATAAGAATAGGTTTTTTTTTCTTTAGGACGAGACGTCGCACAAACCCATTTGAGAAATACGCTGAACCGCCATTGAAGACTGGGTCAATGTGGACAAACAGCAAAAAAAAAAAAAAAATAAAATAAAAAAAAAAAAAAAAATAAAAAAAATAAAAAAAAAAAAATCAAATGTTTGTATAGCTTATGGGACTTACGGGGTCATCAGTCCATAAACTTAGAAACTACTTATGAACTAACTAATAGTAAGGACGGCACAAATATCCATGCCCGAGGGGGGATTCGAACCCCCGACCGTAGTGGCCGTGTGGACCGTGACTGGAGCGCCTCAGTACCGTTGTGTGTGTGTGTGTCTGTATGTGTGTGTTCTATGGGTACTTCTCTTCGTCGCGGACGCTGATCGTTTTTGTTCATTCATGTTCGGTGTGTTGTTGGCGTGGACCAACAGCCCCTTATTTTCTACAGAACAGTACGCCACGACAAATACGCGGATGCTTCGGTCCAAGAGGACGTGATCAGTCTTTTAGAGGTACTGGCGTATGCTGCAATCTGGAACACACATTCAGATTGTCTATTATCGTACTACGTGTTAATATCTGTTTTCATTATCAATAACGAGATAGTGTGCTGGAACCGGGACTCGAACCTGGGACCTTTGCCTTTCTCGGGCAAGCGCACTACCGACTGTGCTGTCCCGACACGACTCAAGATGCCGCCTTCACAACTTTACTTCCGCCAGTACCTCGCCTCCTACTTTCCAAACTTCACAGAAGCTCTCCTTGGTTTGCAGGAGAGCTCAAATGTTCAAATGTTTGTATAGTCTATGGGACTTAACTACGGGGTCATCAGTCCCTAAACTTACAAACTACTTATGAACTAACTAAGACTAAGGAAGGCACAAATATCCATGCCCGAGGGGGGATTCGAACCCCCGACCGTAGTGGCCGTGCAGACTGTGACTGAAGCGCCTCAGTCCCCTGGGCCACTGCGGCCAGCCAAGCAGAGCTTCTGTGAAGTTTGGAAAGTAGGTGGAAGTCAAGTCTAGCTTACGATACAATTTTTAAATGTTACCAAATTACACTATTTCATGAGATATCTGTATCGCATTCTATACTCGATCAGGAAAGTTAATTAAAAATTTCAGCAATTAATCCAAAATATTGTAAAAATTTAATTAAAGACATCATGTCTTCACCAATCATTAATGAAAGTTGATGTTTATTAATTTTTTCATTATTATACATTCCTAAAAGATCGATAAAACAATTAAATACGGAAATAACTCAATAATGAATTATATAAATTCACATAAAATAAAAACGAACAATAAGCTATATTACTTACTGTCGAATAAACTATATTACTGGCGGAAGTAAAGTTGTGAGGCGGCATCGTGAGTCGTGTCGGGATAGCAAAGTCGGTAGTGCGCTTGCCCGCGAAAGGCAAAGGTCCCAGGTTCGAGTCCCGGTTCCGGCACACAATTTTAATCTGCCAGGAAGTTTCACTTCATCGCACACTCCGCTGCAGAGTAAATTCTGAATAACGAGATATGTTTCTGTGCACCTCTATTCCATTTGTATGTAAAGGGCCGCAATGCAAATACTTTTTTGGATGTGGGTTTGTGTAATTCGCAAATAGTCATTTGCAATGAGATATGAGCTGGACGACTGCTTTTTGTCGCCCATAGCTCACAGAAACATGGCTTCCTGCTATTATCTGTCCACTACGGCGGTTACAATAACTCAAGAGGTGCCGCGTTCGCAAGTCGGCCTTGCGTCCGAGGGCAGCTGTCGCCGAAAATTGATGGCACGCAGCGCAGCGCGGCGCGGCTGTGGAATATATTTGGCGCGGTGACGTAAATACTTGATAGGAGGCCGCTGCAGGAATCCGGCGGAGCACCTGAAGCCCGCGTGCCGCGAGGCGCCGCCCGCTGTCGCCGTCGCCGGTATTTCAGGAGCTGGCAGCCGCGCAGCCGCGACGACGCCCTACCAGCTGGGCCGCGACACCGGCGCAACGCACGCACTCACTGTCGAGCCCATTCTACGCGAGCAGCTTTGTGCTCAAAAGCTACTACTCGAAGTGCGGGTGCCTTTCGGGGAATAACTAGGTAGTACTGCTGTGAAGCTGGTTAGGTCGCAAGCTATTTATTATTGGTCACACTTGATGTACAGCGTGCCCTCAAAATGACGCGTTCCGGAATAACCATCATCAGATTAGAATCGTGCCATGTGCACACGTGAACAGATGGAAGATGTTCTTCAATATACATACAAACGCAGACTACTCAGGTAGTCTGCGTTTGTATGTATATTGAAGAACATCTTCCATCTGTTCACGTGTGCACATGGCACGATTCTAATCTGATGATGGTTATTCCGAAACGCGTCATTTTGAGGGCACGCTGTACATCAAGTGTGACCAATAATAAATAGCTTGCGACCTAACCAGCTTCACAGCAGTACTACCTAGTCATTTCATCATGGTCGCCTACCTCCTCAGTGACTTTATGTCGCATTTACAATATTTCGGGGAATAGTCAAGAATACTATACAACACATCGGCTTTGACCAATGACGTCATATACGAAGCAAAGATATGGAAGTAATAACATTTGAACATCTGGCATCTATCAAAATATATATCTCCGGCCGCGGTGGCCGAGGAGACTAAGGCGCTCCAGTCACGGTCTGCACGGCCACTACGGTCGGGGGTTCGAATCCCCCCTCGGGCATGGATATTTGTGCCGTCCTAGTTCGTAAGTAGTTTGTAAGTTTAGGGACTAATAACCGCGTAGTTAAGTCCCATAGACTATACAAACATTTGAATTTGAATAAATATATCGATTACTAGCTGAAGCGCCGCTGCTGCGCATGCGTAGGCTGGTTTGTCTGTACCAGTTGTTTCTTTTTAATCCTGATGAAGAATCCATATCCAAAGTTTCGTAGTTATAGCTCGAAATTTGAGTTAACAGCAACGTATTTTTGAAAATCAATTTTTGCATCCCGTATTTCCCCCCTTATAAGTCTAATTTCCAAAAATACCGAAACACGTGTCTTTTAAATTCGAACCCCGAATCCAAATCCGAAACTTTGCAGTTCTAACTTCAATATTGCCTAAATAGCAACAGATTTTTCGAAAAACATCCTTTCTCCAATTTAACCCCCTTGATGGTTGAATTTCCAAAATACCGAAACACCTATTTTTAAATCACAACGAACAATACAAATACCAATTTTTGCAGCTATAGCTTCAAAATTGTCTTGACAACAAAGTGTTTTCGAAAATAATTTTTGATCCCCTCTTTTAGTCCTTACTTTTTGAATTTCCAAAAAAAAAAAAAAAAAAAAAAAAAAAACGAATCTCCTGTCTTTTTTATCCTGATCTAGAGTTCATATACTAAGTTTTGTAGTTATAGCTTGAAATTTGAGCTAACAGCAACATTTTTCGAAAATCAATTTTTTGCGTCCTCTATTTTACCCCCTTATTGGTTGGATTTGAAAAAAACGCTGAAACACGTCTTTTAAAGTCGAAACCGAGCGAGGTGGCGCAGTGGTAACGCACTGGACTCGCATTCGGGAGGATGGTGGTTCAAATCCACCTCCGGCCATCCAGATTTAGGTTTTCCGTGATTTTCCTAAATCACTCCAGGCGAATGCCGGGATGGTTCCTTTCAAAGGGCACGGCCGATTTCCTACCCCATCCTTCCTCAAATTTCCGAGCGTTAGCTTTCTCTCTAATGACCAAGCTGTCGATGGGACGTTAAACCCTAAGCTTCCTCCTCCTTAAAGTCGAACCCCGAATCTAAATCCGACAATTTGTAGTTCTAACTTTAAAATTGCCTAAATAGTAACATATTTTCGAAAAACACCCCCTCTCCAATTTGATGGTTGAATTTCCAAAAATACCCAAACACGTATTTTTTAACGTCTAACCAACTATACAAATATCAACTTTTGTAGCTCTAACTTCAAAATTACATCAATAGCAACGTGTCTTCAAAAAGAATTTTTGATCCTCTATTTAACCCTCTTACTTGTTGAATTTCCAAAAATACTAAAAGTCATGGATTTTTAATCCTGACCAAGATTCCATATCCGAAGTTTCGTAGTTGTAGCTTAAAATTGCAGTTAACAGCAACATATTTTTGAAAATCAATTTTTGCGTCACCTATTTTACCCCCTTATTTGCCGAATTTCAAAAAATGCCGAAACACGTGTCTTTTAAATTCGTACCTTGAATTAAAATCCTAAGTTTTGTAGTTCTAGCTTCAAAATTCCCTAAATATCTACGTATTTTCAAGAAACGTTTCATCCCCTATTTCACCCCCTTACGAACGGAATATCGAAAAATCGCTTCTTAAATGACGCCTACAGAGTAAGATCAACACCCTCCACAAATTTCAAGTTTCTATGTTCAATGGTTTGGGCTGGGCGACGATGAGTCAGTCAGTCAGTCAGTTCATCGGGACACTTCCTTTTATATATAGAGATTAATACGCCAAAAGTGATATACGAGGTGTGTGAGAAAAGTAATGAGACTGATTTCATACTAACCAAAGTTTTTTGATTATTTTCAAACAACAATGTTATCCCCTTCAAAGTAGTTCTCTTGGGCAGCGACACATCGGCGGAGTCGTCGTTCCCACTCTTGGTAGCAGCGTTGGAAGTCTTAAATTGGTATGGCTTTTAACTGGTCGCTCACTGTCTTATGAATGTTCTTCAGAGTTCCAAAACGACATCCTTTTAGGACATGTTTCAATTTCGGGAAGAGGAAAAAGTTTATTATTTTCAAACAACAATGTTATCCCCTTCAAAGCAATTCCCTTTCGGGAAGAGGAAAAAGTCACAAGGACTCAAATGAGGTGAATAGGGGGGTTGAGGAACAACAGTAATGCGTTTTGAAGTCAAAAATTCACGGATTCAAATGGCCATGTGACACGGAGCATTGTCATGGTGAAGCATCCACTTGTCTGCAATTTCTGGTCTCACTCGGATCACTCTTTTCCTCAACTTTTCAAGGACATTTTTATAAAACACTTGGTTGACAGTTTGTCCTAGTGAATCCGGTGAATAGGGGGGTTGAGGAACAACAGTAATGCGTTTTGAGGTCAAAAATTCACGGATGCAAATGACCGTGTCATACGGAGCATTGTCATGGTGAAGCATCCACTTATCTGCAATTTCTGTTCTCACACGGATCACTCTTTTCCTCATCTTTTCAAGGACACTTTTATAAAACACTTGGTTGACAGTTTGTCCTGGTGAAACGAATTATTTGTGTACGATACCATTCCTGTAAAAAAAAAGTAAATCAGTATGGCCTTGAACATGGACTTGCTTATTCGACATTTCTTCGGCCGAGAAGATGACGGAGTGTGCCATTCTTTACTTTGCCGCTTTGTTTCAGGATCGTACTCAAATATCCAGGATTCATCACCAGTGATCACACAATCGAAGAATTCTTGGTCATTAGCAATCCTCTCAAGAAGATCAACGCACACGTTTTTTTCGAATGTCCTTCTGTTCAGTTGTGAGATTTTTCGGCACCAATTTGGCAGAAATCTTTCTCATGTTCAAATCATCTGTCACAATTTGATGCACGGTGAAAGTGTTTAAATTTAGCTGTTCACTTATAATCCTTAGTGTTAAACGACGGTCTGATCTCACAAGAGCCCTCATACGATCAATGTTTTCGTCAGTTTTTTAAATCGAAGGTCTCCCTGAGCGAGGTTCATCTTCAACGTGCTCTCGGCCTTCCAAAAATGATTTGTGCCAGCGGAAAACTTGTGCTCTCGATAAGCACTGTTCCCCATAGGCCTGTTTCAACTTTTCAAAAGTCACACTCGCGGATTCACCAAGTTTAATACAAAACTTTATTGAACAACGTTCCTCTAAATTCCGATGCTCCATTTCTGTGACGCACAATGAAAACACAACATTACTAATGGCGTTGTGAAAACTAATGTGTTAACGGTACGAAGTTGTAACTCGGACTCAGGAAGTGGAAGGGATCAACAATCAGATTTAGCATCGGCCGGTAGACACAACGTTGCCAGATCTGCCGCAGTGTTGCCAATCTCATTACTTTTCTAACACACCTCGTATAAACGACTTTACAGATAAATAATTATTAGCTAGTTTAAGAAATATGTATAATAATGAAACACATAATATATATTACATTATTGTATTTTGATTTATTAAAAAAACAGTGAAACATGTTTAAATAATTTAAAAATTATTAAGAAATGAAAAGTATTGATTTTTTTATAGGTGATACAGTTAGAAGTCTGGCGTCTGTAACAAAAAAAAAAAAAAAAAAAAAAAAAAAAAAAAAAAAAAAAAAAAAAAAAAAAAAAGAAGTTGCAACATTACGTACAAGAAATATACTTTTTTTATTATTATATTACCAAATACTACTATAAATATGTGTGATTTCGTTAAATGCTACATGTGCAATAATGTTCACGTAAAATAGTAGCTTAATATGTTTCTGTTCATAGATCGCTATTTGAAAATATATCTATATCGTATTCTTGATTTGACCAGGGAAGGTCAAGTCCCGTTAACGAAACAATTTTTAAATGGAACCTTAAGATGTCATTTCTTGAGATAACTGTATCGTGTTCTTGACTTGAGCAGGTGGAGGTCAAGTCTAGTTTACGATACACTTTTTAAATGATACCATTAGAAGTTATTTCATGAGATATCTGTATAGCACTCTATACTAGATCAGGAAAAGTTAATTAAAAATTTCAACAATTAATCCAAAATATTGTAAAAATTTAATTAGTGACATCATGTCATCACCAATCATCAATGAAAGTTGATCTTTATTAATTTTTTCATTATTATCCATTCCTAAAAAGATCGATAAAACAAATATGGATAAAACTCAGTAATGAATTATATAAATTCACATAAAATAAAAATGAACAATAAACTATATTACTTACTGTCGAATGTTAGCAATAAATTTCTCAATTAAAATATTTATATGTAGGCGACTCCATCCGGAATCTGGTGCTGAGCGAACACATTAAAATTACTGAAATTGGAAGAACTAGCTTTGGCCGCATTGAAATCTTTATTTTTTATATACAATACAGATCGATTTCGGTCAGTGTTTGACCATCCTCAGTGCTAGAATCCAAGACCGGCAGGCCCACAAAAACTTGCACTTTGCATATTAACGTCAAGTAGATAAAAATAAAGATTTCAATGCGCCAAAGCTGGTTCTTAAAATTTTAATAAAATATTTATCTTTAAATTGTAATAAAATCGCCGATTCACTCGATCAATACAGAATCGAGATATCAATTTTCTATCTTTAAAGTAATCAACGACAGTATGCAAATAATACCATATCTTTGATACAATACAATTAATATCGTCTTCATAAACATAAACATCTGTGACTAATGACGTCATTGGTCAAAGCCGACGGGTTGTATCATATACTAGACTTGACCCGCCTTTCGCGCCAGCGTGTAAGTCAGCAACCAAACTCCATCGTGAGTGTACGTGAGACGTCAATGATCTACAACTCTGGTTCCCAAAATTGTGAGTTGTGATCCAGCAGGCTTCTAATAAAACTGCGTGCTTATGGAATATCGCCCCAATTGTGCAATTGGATTCACGATTTCCTATTAGAAAGGACACAGTTCGTAGTAACTGACGGTAAATCATCGTGTAAAACAGAAGAGATATCTGGCGTTCCTCAAGGAAGTGTTATAGGTCCCCTACTCTTCCTTGTGTTTATAAACGATTTAGGAAACAATCTGAACAGATCCCTTAGACTGTTCGCGGATGATCCTGTCGTTTATTGGTTAGTTAACAGAGGATCGAAAGCAACTGCAAAGCGATTTAGACAAAATTTCTACATGGTGCGAAAATTGGCTATTAACACTAAATAATGAAAAGTGTGAAGTAATACACATGCCTACTAAAAGACATTCGCTGAACTTCAATTAAACGATAAATCAGTCGAAAGTACAGTCCGTCAATTCAACTAAATACCTAGGAGTAACAGTTTCAAACGACTTAAATTGGAAAGAACGTGTAGAAAATATTGTAGGGGACGTGAAACAAAGACTACGTTTCGTCGGCAGAACACTTAAAAGATGCAATAGTTCTACTAAAGAAACTGCCTACTCCACACTTGCGCGTCTAATTTTGGAGTATTATTGCGCATTGTGTGATCCCCACCAAGTGAGACTGACGATTTAGAGAAAGTACAGAGAAGGGCAGTTCGTTTTGTATTATCGGGATATAGGGGAGAGAGTGTCACGAAAATGATGTACACATTGTGGTGGAAATCATTAAAATAAAGGTGTGATTCTATGCGACGAGATCTATTTGCGACATATCTATCACCAATTTTCTCTGCCGAATGCGAACATACTTTGTTAACACCTGCTATATAGGAAGACATGGTCGTCAAAATAAAATAAAGATCTTATCGTTTATCGGTTAATTAAGTCAACAGAGGATCGAAAGCATCTACAAAGCGATTTAGGCAAAATTTTTACATGGTGCGAAAATTGGCAATTGACACTAAGTAATGAAAAGTGTGAAGTAATACACATGTCCACCAAAAGACATTCGCTGAATTTCAATTACACGATAAATCAGTCAAACCTTAAGGTCGTAAATTCTACCAAATACCTTGGCGTTACAATTACGAACAACTTAGATTGGAGAGAACACACAGAAAATATTGTGGCGAAGGCTAACCAAAGGTTACGTTTCATTAGCAAAACGCTTTCAAGATGCAACAGCTCCACCAAAGAGACTGCCTACATCACACTTGTGCGCCCTCTACTGGAGTACTGTTCCCCTTGGTGGACCCTCACCAGGTGGGACTGACGAAAGACATTGAGAAGGTCCAGAGAAAGGCAGCTCGTTTTGTTTTACCACGTTACCGGGGGGAAAGCGTCACGGAAATGTTGTACGAATTGGGGTGGAAATCATTAAAAGAAAAAAGTTATTCATTGTGGCGAGATCTGTTTACGAAATTTCAATCACCGACTTTTACTTCTGAATGTGAAAATATTTTGCTAACACCCACCTACATAGGGAGACATGACTATCCCAATGAAATAAATCAGATCGGAACGATTTAGGTGTTCTTTCTTTCGGCGCGCTGTTAGAGAATGGAACGGAAGATAAAGGTTATGAAAGTGGTTAATGAACCCTCTGCCAGGCACTTAAATGTGATTTGCAGAGTATCCATGTAGATGTAGCAGAGGGTCGTGGACTCGTGATATTTGTTCAGATGGGTCGCCAGACGACTTTATAATATCTAAGTGGAATATCTTACCGAATAAATAATAATAAAAAAGATAAAGTAGTGAACAATCCGAAGATTGGTTTGTTCAAATGTTCAAATGTTTGTATAGTCTATGGGACTTAACTACGGGGTCATCAGTCCCTAAACTTACAAACTACTTATGAACTACGTACGAACTAGGACGGCACAAATATCCATGTCCGAGGGGGAATTCGAACCCCCGACCGTAGTGGCCGTGCAGACCACGACTAAAGCGCCTCAGTCCCCGCGGCCACCGCGGCCGGGGAAGATTGGTTTGGACACCACTGTGCTTTAATAGGCATGGTTCTGTTTGGAGGTGGTATGCTGTTGCCTCCCCTCGACCTTCGAACTGACTTACCCAGAAAGTTATAGTGGGACCTACAGTTTACCGTGGGTTTCAAACCACGGTGCTACTCGATATTTTCCACGTCCACTACACTTCCAGAGTTGAAAGATGTGGAAAGTGACTGATAAAATTCTAGGAACTGGCGGGAACGATCCCTCAATCTTTGGATCTATAGTCTAGGCACTCTAGCCCTGTGCTACCGAACCCCACACAAATAATAATAATAACAATAATAATAATGCTGCTGCTGCTGATGATGATGATAAAATTCTCTCGGGCTTCCAGCCGCGTCAAGTGGTTAGGTATCCACAAGCTTTCTACATCGGACAGACAGTGCGCAAAACTGCTATTGCAACAATTTTTAGCATAGCAAATTCGTATACATCACATTGATGTGTCATCCAAATAAAATTTACAGGACAATAATTAAATGACTGAATCCATCTTTCTCAAGGTCTAAGTCAGAGGCACTTCAGAATCAAGTTCAGTACTGACTGAAGTGAAGCACAATATTGACTATTAGGCGGGAAATCATATACATGGCAGTGGCACTTACTTCTACATCTGATACTTGACAAAGCACCCCATGCCCTGTGGTGCATAGCACTGTACTTTATACAAATTATTTATGTATGACATGCAATGTATATGAAATGGTATTTTATGTAATCATGTAATTTGTGTACATACCATATTTAATTTAAAAAAAAAAAAAAAAAAAAAAAAAAAAACGATTGTCTCACAGGCAAAGACCATATGTACTATATAATCTATTGTACATGAAACATCTGCGTATATGATTTCCTGCCTAATAGTCAATATTGTGCTTCTCTTCAGTCAGTACAGAACTTGATTCTGAAGTGCCTCTGACTTAGACCTGGGGAAAGATGGATTCTGTCATTCTATTATTGACGTGAAATTTTTATTTGGATGACACATCAATGTGATGTATACCAAATTCCTATGTTAAAAATTATTGCAATAGTATCTGATGTAAAAAATATCGTCATGTATGTCACTATGTAACTGTAGATAATAAGATTTTTTGCTATATATAATGCAGCTTCTTTTGTAGGGAAAAAAAAAAAAAAAAAAAAAAAAAAAAAAAAAAAAAAAAAAAAAAAAAAAAAACCTTGATGTATTAGGTCTGAAGATGGCGTCTAGCACGACAAAACCGGTCATTTAATTAAAAGAAGAAAGCGATCTTGGCTGAAAACCTCTTATTAAACAATTCTAGGTCGGCCCAATAATGTTCCTTATACAAGTATTTAAAAAGTGCAACTTGTTGGGCAGTTTCTACCATTAATGGAAAGATAAAAAAAGGGTGTTTGTCAGAGTTAGTCTGAAATATTAAATAAGTTTGGCTGTGTTTAAAAAACGGTCGGAGTGACTATTACGTGTTGAGTGCATAGATATTCACATAATAGTATCGTCGTAACCAAAAGTGAGCCGTAAAATATGTGAGCGCGGATTTTTTTTATTTTATAGTTCGGTATTCCGAGGTGCGGCGGTTATAAAATATTGTCGTCACTGTCCGTTTAGCGCCACAAGTGGCCGCTTGTGTCCGCGCGCGCCTTAAAACCGCCCCCCGCACTAGATGCAACTTGTTGCCCGGTCGCGCGCCGCGTTCGTAAACTCGCGGGCTCTGTCCAGCACGCGGCCGGCACGCGTTTCGCGCGGCCGCCGCGGTGCGCGCCGGCGGCGCTGGCGTCGCAGGTGGCAGCAGCGTCGGCGTCCGCGACTGCGGCGGCGTCGGCGGCGTCGCGCGGCGCGCAGTGTGCGGCGGCGCGTCGCGGCGGCGCTGCACGGGCGTCGAGTCGCGCAGTGCGGGCGGCGGCGAGGGAGCGAGAGGGCCGAGCGGGGATAGGCGAGGCATGCTGAGGGGCCGCGCCGACGGGGACGCCAGCCAGCCGCGGCCGCGCAAGAAGCTGTCGTTCCGCGCGCAGCCCGAGATCATGGGCTGCTACCGGCGCACCGTCAGCGCCTCGGGCGCGCCGCGCGAGCCGCCGCGCCGGCCCGACGGCCAGGCGCAGCGCGCCGCCAGCGTCGAGGACCTGTCGCTGGAGGTAGGCAGGCGGGCAGCAAGGCAGCCCACGTGGCCGGCGCCGGCTGCGGTCGATCCCCGCCATTAGCGCACTTAGGCGCCGGCCGGCACTACCGTGGCCGCGGCAATTGCACTGGTCGATGCACCACCGGTCTAGTCCACTCGTCAGAACAGCAAAACCAACTGCAAGTAACAGTACACCTCAACTAGTTGTTAAGATTACCTGGCATAGTCTGGTCTGAAGGCGATTTAATTATTTTATAGTTTTCAAAATGACAAGCAAAATCTTCAAATGCTTGTATAGTCTATGGGACTTAACTACGGGGTCATCAGTCCCTAAACTTACAAACTACTTATGAACTAACTAAGACTAAGGACGGCACAAATATCCATGCCCGAGGGGGGATTCGAACCCCCGACCGTAGTGGCCGTGCAGACCGCAACTGAAGCGCCTCAGTCTCCGCGGCCATCGTGGCCGGCAAAATGACAAGCCAAGATCGCACACTAACAATTTATTAAATGACGACCGATTTCGGTGCACTGTGTCACCATCGTCTGGTCACGTATATGTTATAATTTGGTCGTCTTGTTAAAAAAATTGGGTATAAAATAACAAGTGCAACATTGCACTTGTTATAGATAAGTACTTATGTATTTTTATATAGTGACTAAGTGCAATGTTGCGCGGGCCGCGGTGGCCGAGGGGACTGAAGCGCTCCAATCACAGTCTGCACGGCCACTACGGTCGGAGGTTCGAATCCCCCCTCGGGCATGGATATTTGTGCCGTCATTAGTCTTAGTTAGTTCATAAGTAGTTCGTAAATTTAGGGACTGATGACCCCATAGTTAAGTCCCATAAACTTTACAAACATTTGTACATTTTGCAATGTTGCACTTGTTATATTATACCCATTTTTTTAACAAGATGACCACATTATGACATATATGTGATCAACTAGTTGTGGTCTAACCCAGAAGCAGGTCTTCACTATTGCCGCCAAAGGCTAGCAAGCCTCTTCAACTCCACATAAAAACGGCAACCCACATCTGTCTGAATCTGCTTACTGTATCCATCTCTTGGTCTCCCTCTGCGATATTTACCCCACATCTATCCTCCAATGCTAAATTCACGATTGCTTCATGTCTGAGAATATGTCAAGGTTTGCCAGAAATCCCTTTCGCCGGCCGCCGTGGATGAGGGGACCGAGGTGCTCCAGTCACTGTCTGCACGGCTACTACGGTCGGGGGTTCGAATCCCCCCCTCGGGCATGGATATTTGTGCCGTCATTAGGATTAGCTAGTTCATAAGTAGTTTGTAAGTTTGTGGACTGATGACCCCGTAAGTAAGTCCCATAAGCTTTACACACATTTGAACATTTGAGAAATCCCTTTCCTCCCCAATTCTGTTCAGTACCTCCTCATTAATTAAGTGAGCCACCCACCTAATTGTCAGCATTCTTCTGTAGCACCACATTTCAAAAGCATCTGTTCTCTTCCTGTCCGCACTGTTTATCGTCCATGTTTCACTCCCACACAAAGCAACACTCGACATAAATGCCTTCAGAAAGGACGTCCTTACGCTTAAATTAATTTTCTATGTTAACAAATTTCTCTTTTTCAAAAACGCTTTTCTTCCCATTGCTATTCTGCATTTTATATCATCTGTACTGCGACCACCATATGTTATTTTACTGCCCAAGTAACAAAACTAATTTACCACCTTCTTTGTTTCGTTACCTAATCTAATTCCTGCAGCATCAGCCTGATTTTCTAAGACTGCACTTCATTACCCTTCTTTTGCTCTTGTTAATGTTCATCTTGTATTCACCTTCCAACATAGTGTCCATCCCGTTCCATTGCTCTTCGTTGTCCTTTGCTGTCTCTGACAAAATTATAGTGTCACTGGCAAAATGCATTGTTTTTATTTCTTCACCCTGAACTTTAATTCCTTCTCCAATTTTTATATATTTTAAAGTCATACTAATTATAATCTTTTGCCAGTTAAATTGTAGTTTTATGTTTTGTGCGCAATCGTCCTAATCAGACCATCTTTTATCCGTAATTAATATGACTGTGAATTAGGGGACCGAAGTGTCACTGCTTAGATTATTAGATTATTCTTACATTCCAATTCTTCGCACACATGCAAGATATTAAGTTTTGTTCTTAATTATCACGATTTATAGACAAAAGTTACGGTGTTACGGAAGTCTTTGTTAAAATTGCGGAATTCTATATTTATTTTTAGTAGCTTGGCAACACTGTTGTTTGTAGGGTCATTTTATGAACCAGAATGGTTTCAGAAACAACGTAATTCCTAACCGTCTTATCGTCAGTTTGGTACAAATAACAGAATGTAAACTAGAAATTACAGCCTTAATAACATCAATACTGTGGGTGCATGAACTTGTAGTTATGTTGCGATTTGGCGTACTAATGTTCTTACTGTTATGTCATTACCGAGTGAAAAATCAGTTACTGAGTAACACCTAAGTCTTTCACTTTTATAGTTTGTTTCAGACCTATTGCAAACGAATGTAAAGTACAATGTAATTATTTCTTACAAAGTTACGTATACTCTGGCAGAGATGTGTTTATTTTCTAGTAGGAGCCTTCTCGTGGCTTAATAATTATTTTTAAACGCTACAGATGGGCATGAAATAGAGATTTTTAAGGTCAATTTTTGAAATAAATTTCGGGGTCGGGACCTGGTTCACCCCCATCTCCCCCCATTACGGATAGTTTCTTATCAAACTTGACATCTCTGTATTTGTTTCAAATTGTACTATAAATAGTTTTGCTGTATTTTTTGAGCTAATAAATGCAGAGTCACGTACTACTAATAATGTGAGGGTATTGTATGCCTTAAGACTTCTTACACAATAATGAAAATTCGGTAAACGTAATTAAGTTTCTTTCATTATACTTACTTACAGTTTAGAATTTTTGACGCGGAATTTGGCGTCCATAAAATATGCCGCTCTAGGCTCCAATCTCCTTAGTTTACTGGTAAATCCGCCTCTGGTCTAGCCCTTGACTGACATGCAGAAATTTCGTGGACTGGCACCATTTTCTTCCCTTTCTTGAAGTAATGGACTTACATCTACTACCCCTATCTACCTTTCAATATCAATGCGGAAACGTGCAGTGAACAGCTTCTGTTTCTACCACTTTTACTTCCCTCATTATGTGGAATGGTCTGCCAGGCAGCAACATAGCGATTACGTAACTTTTCTGGGGTACTTTGTTTTTTTGTATATGGGATATTTTTAAATTTTCTTAGCTTCAGATATGATGTAATAAGGAAACTTATATACAGGTTCATTCATTACAGAAACGGTGTCAGTAAGAACATGTTCATCGAGAATAGAAACGAAAAATTATCCTAATTGTGGGATCACTTTTCAGGCAGGTTTTGCCAGTGTTTTTCAACCTTTGGGTCGCGACCCCCAGAGGAGGGGGGGGGGGGGGGAAGAAAGTGTTGACCAGGTGGTGGTCGCCATTACAGGTGGAACTAGTAGCACCAAAGGACAACTAGCCAGGAGCATGCTTGATTACTGGCGGATCCGTAACACACATGGCTAAGAAAAGTGAGATCAATTTTATATTTAAAATATTCGATTGCTTATTGATAATCAATTCTCAGTTGAAAAGAACAGAGATTGTTCCATAATAAATACATAATTTTAGGAAGGAATAAACGGAAAAATTGAGAACTGTTTTCCAGATACCGGGTGATAGCTAAATTTACGTTACAATACGTAATTTTTTGAAATTGACTATACAATGGCACCTTCCTCAGCGAGCATAATTCCATTTTGAGCTTTACGGGCAATGCGAAACCTCATTATACAACATCTATTTTTCTGTCGGAATCCATGTAAGAATAGTATGCGTTCCATTCAGAAAAATTGACAAAACTTCTTTCTCTAACGTACAAACTGTAGTTTTTTTTTACAAAAAATCGTATCAACAGAAGAAAATTAATTGACTTTAAAATTGCATACACTGTTGTGTTACGTTATGGGGAGCGGTTGAGGAGGGGTCGCCAAATTATATTTAGGTGAAAGGGATCGCTTATTCAAAAAGGCTGGGAAACGATGGCTCTAGACAATAATACTGATGTGGAAAACGCTTATGAAGTCGAAAGCAATCATAGATCAGATTCAGAGTTAGGTACATAGGTACTGCATAATGCGGATACCAGATTGTGGACATCAAAAACTTCAGGTCCTTGAGGAGACTTCCAAGAGAAAAACCTGTCACTTTTGACCTCAGACGCTGAAGAAGGCGATATATCATTGACAAGAATGTGGACATGCAGTATGTTTGCAACGTATATGAAAATTGTTGGTGAATAACGCAACCGGCCACATATACTTTTTTTTTCTTTCAATGCCATTACCATTTTCTGGCTACCTTCCCCATCTTCAGATGGCTACACTCTTTTTATATATTTATGTCAGTACCATGTCGTCTGCTTCTTTATAGACTTTTGCTGGATGACGAACTTTTCTTTTGGTGTTTATCTGACATTTTTTCATGTTATAAACACTACTGTATTGCAGTAAGCTCAAGTACTGTACATATATTATCATGGCAGACCTCAGTATAGCTATTCAACACACAAGCCAGAGCAGCAAACATGCAGTATACATCAGATGTTTTTGAATAGCGTGGAAATAGTATGAATAGCATGAAAATTTTTTAAATATACTTTGAAACGAAAAAAATTAGAGTCTGCTGTTCAGACTTCAATCTAAAATTCATAGTGCCCATTTCTCCGCATATTTATTATTTTTAACTTAATAATAACTACGTTTGGCATTACTGTAGTTTTCTCAAAGATGGCTCACATTCATTTAAACAAAAACTTCCGAGATCTGGCAGACCGCAGCAAGTAAGTTACGTGAGAAAAGTGACAGGTAAGTTGAGAGCAAATATGGAGATAATGTCTTATAGTGAAGGTATTGCCACACTTCCCAGAGATATTCTTAGTATAATAAGCAGGAATTTTTTTATGTATACAACACAACAGACTAATAAAGTCTTGCAGTTTGGAAGACAGGGAAAACAGGTTAATGCTCAAACTTATCGTGCCGAAACTGGTACTCTCATTTAATTCCGCCAAGAATCGACGTGCGTATCTTACACTATACCTTTTCTTTCGGTATGACTCGCAAAACGTATGAAAGATACAAACTGTTCCAAACCGTTCCAACTGTTCCAAAAGTAGCTGAAAACTGGGCGTCGCGCGGGTACTAAATCAGTCCATTTCTCCTTAGAAGTTATAGTTGATGAGATCTGGAGAATGTGCTGGCCAGGACAGCAGTCGAACATTTTTCGTATCCAGAAAGACCCGTACAGGAACTGCAACATGCGGTCGTGCATTGTCCAGCTGAAATGTAGGGTTTCGCAAGGGATCGAATGAAGGGTAGAACCACGGGTCGTAACACATCTGAAATGTAACGGTCACTGTTCAAAGCGCCGTCGATGCCAACAAGAGGTGACCGAGACGTGTAACCAATGGCACCCCATACCATCACGCCGGGTGACACGCCAGTATGACAATGACGAATACATGCTTCCAATGTGCGTTCACCGCGATGTCGCCAAACACGGATGCGACCGTCATGATGCTGTAAACAGAACCTGGATTCATCCGAAAAAAATGACGTTTTGCCATTCGTGCACCCAGATTCGTCGTTGCGTACACCATCGCAGGCGCTCCTGTCTGTGATGCAGCGTCAAGGGTAACCGCGGCCATGGCATGTGGGTTGATAGTCCATGCTGCTGCAAACTTCGTCGAACTGTTAGTGGCCGGCCGCGGTGGCCGAGGGGACTGCGGCGCGCCAGTCACGGTCTGCACGGCCACTACGGTCGGGGGTTCGAATCCCCCCTCGGGCATGGATAATTGTGCCGTCCTTAGTAGTAGCTAATTCATAGTTAGTTTGTAAATACAGGGACTGATGACCCCGTAGTTAAGTCCCATAAGCTATACAAACATTTGAACATTTGTTAGTGCAGATGGTTGTTGTCTTGCAAACGTCTCCATCTGTTGACTCAGGGATCGACACGTGGCTGCGCGATCTGTTACAGTGATGCCTGTCATCTCGACTGCTAGTGATACGAGGACTTTGGGATCCAGTATGGCGTTCCGTATTGCCCTGATGAACCCACCGATTCCATTTTCTGCTAACAGTCATTAATGCGATCTTAATCAAAGTCGGAAATGTGATGGTACGCATTTCTCCTCTTTACACGAGGCATCACAACAACGTTTCACCAGGCAACGCCGGTCAACTGCTGTTTGTGTATGAGAAATCGGTTAGAAACTTTCTCATGTCAGCATGTTGTAGGTGTCGTTGTGTAAATGCTCTGAAAAGCTAATCATATTGCATATCCCAGCATCTTCTTCCTGTTGGCTAAATTTCGCGTCTGTAGCACGTCATGTTGGATTGGAGCTTAAGTGTACAAAATTTCATAAAGATTGGAACAAGACTGTAGATTTGTATGCAACACGTACAAACATACGGACACTCTGCTTTATATATTAGAAGATTTAGTAGACCATCTGCTAACGTTTATCGGTTATGAAGCCACAAAAAGAACAAATGCAACTGAAAAACGATGTAGAAAAGATATCCGGCAGTTGACCCGAAGAATACAAGGTGTGAAGTCATCCAAATTAGCAGTACAATAAATCCTTTAAACTTTATTCACACGATAAATCAGTCAAATATATACGCCGTAAATTCAATTCAGTATCTAAGAACTACAATTGCGAATAACTTTATTTGGAAATAGAGGAAACATCGGAGAGAAGGGGAATCAAACCTTCCTCCTCTGTCTGTGTTCCTCATGGTCCCCACTCTCGCTCTACATCTCCCATCTCCTGATTACTATTTTACCCGACCTCCTTTGCCCCAGTTTCTGTGCATCTCTACCTCCTTTCTCTAACTGTCCATCTCCTCTTCCTTTTCACCTCCTGCTCCCCTCTCTCTACGTTAATTCCTTCTCCCTTCCCCCTCCCGTCTCTAATGACCACGCTGTCGACGGGACGTTAAACTCCAAGCTTCCTTCCTTCCTTCCTTCCCCCTCCTCGTCCTCCTCCATTGCATATTACAACTATACGTAACCTAGAGCCATGTTCAAACTCTTATATATACTTAAGTCCTTGACTGAATGCCTTTCAAATTTTGAAACATAGCAATTGCGTGTTTTAGTGGGGAAAATTTGTTACCAAAATGGGTTATACATCATAAATTATTAAAAATGTATATAACAACCTTCCGGTAGTAGTATTCAATGTGGTTCCCTTATTTTTTGGGGTGTCATTTCTTGGATACATCACACGCCACTAGTGGTCGTAGAAAGCAAGAAAACGTGTGTCCGGTACAGGGATGACGTCCTACAGTGCAACCATCTTCATGGATGACAATTCTTGCGCTCTTCGTGTACTTCTTGTGAATTGGTTCCACCATGAAAATGACATCGCAGGATTAGAATGGTCATTTTTTCAGCCATTAACTCTGTCGAACTTGAGTAGGATACACCCAAAAAGTCTGTTGTTGGACGAGGCAACCACCGACCAAACGAATGGTCGTTGAGGAGTGAGTCAATCCGGCCCAACAGTCGCTTGATGATCTAGCGTACAGTACGCCGTTACAAATACAGGCATACATCACTGCAACATTGTTCTAGGAAATTGTAGTATACTTCGTCAACTTCTGCTTTGATGAGTAATAAGAACTGAAATGTTGTTTTGTATACAGTATCTTTTTTTTTCCGTAAAGGGTCATTAATTCCGTGAATAGTATGTGTGCGTAATTCTAATGTGACATTTTTAGAAACCGAGTAATCTTACATTGTTATATATATATCCAATGCTCTTTAACTGGCGCCTCGAAACTTAACATTTCACGACAATTGCCCCGCAATATATTTAAATTCCTCTAATGTCCTAGTTTTAGCTCGTCGCGGCGGCAACATAGACAAATCACATATCTTCAAAAAATTGCATTATTGGAAGAAAGGTTAAATTCTTTAGTGTTTGTGAGAATTCTAATAGTTGAATACGCAGACTTTCATGTATAGCTACAAAAATAAAAAATAAATAAGAATGCGCATTACCCTATTTTGTGAAATGTATGCTTTCACGGTCGTAAAGGTCAATTTTAGGCTAGTAAAATTTTCCGGGCTATAATACCGTGGTCTTATGGAGTTATTACTGAAACCCAACGTTTCGTCCCCATCTGCGGAGGACATTTTTATGGGAGATCGTAGCTCTTTTGTATGTCCGATGCACGCCAGGGATCGTTACTGACTGCAGCCGAATTCCATTTACGAGGGCTCGCGCGCCACAAATGGATACCAAGGAATACAGAAGCTATGGAAATTGTAAAACATCCCAATAATATCAATAGGATGGAGGAGGGCGTGAAGCTGAATGAAATCTGGATTTCGGTGTTGAAGAAGAAATGTAACAGTCTTTCACCATGGGACGATATTAACAAAGGACAAGGGCAATCGGCAACGACAAATTGCGCGCGCATATCCAAAACGTTTGACGTCACACCTCTGCGCCCTGGCACGCGTAAACTGAATTCGGCTGCAGTCAGTAGCGAGCCAGGGTGTGCATCGGACATACGAAAGTTTCACGATCCCCCTTGAAAATGTCCTCCTCAGATAGGGACGAAAGACCACGGTATAATAGCCCGGAAAATTTTCGTGATATTACCCTATTTTGTTACAAATCCGCCCGGAACATTTTTAAGGTCCAAAAAAAAGGTAATGTCTGTGTAAAAAAGGACGTCTGGTGACCTTTACAGTGACTAATCCACCACGTGTGCAGATTCAGTTACCAATTAATATAAAAACGTGCTATGATACTTTTAACGTCACTCAAAGAACAGTACAACACACTAAACAACGGAAATCAAATAGAACGAGCCTTATCATTGTTGACAGTTCCTAATAACTATATTCGGAAGCTGTACCTTTGTCTGTTTCAGAATTCTCTAATGAGCAGTAAGGTACGCCTAACTTCCGAGATATCCACGATTCCTCCTAAAACACCGTAACACAACCTCCATTCTTTGCTTCAATAATCACTCGCTAGCCGATGATATTCTGCAATTAGCAATTCCGCGGCGAAGTAGTGGGGAGAACTGCATTGTTGAATATAACGGAAGTGTACAATGTGCAGGAACCTGTTGTGTGCCAGCTGCCAAGCTGCCAAACTAATCGGTGTTATCAGCTTCGCTGTCATACTTAGCACCCTTCTTGGCTGTTTTAGGATACTTTTCACTGCAAGTATAAGCATTCGTTAGTGTTCTTTTTAAAAAAAACTTCCAACCCTAAATACTTATCGTTCGAGTCTAGAAACGACAATTATTTCAGTATCTCCGCAATTACAAATAATGGCAGATATTTATGAGGCAGAAAAATACTTCGCTCTTTAAGTAATAGGATGTCCTGAAAATGGTCTTCTATCAGTTATATAAACTATGGAGTACTGGTGGTGTTAGAAAATTCGTACTGAACGTTAAAGAAGAGCCTAAATTTTTTCGTGCAGGCGGAATGGCAGGGATCACAAGGAAGCAAATTGCAGGTCGTTCTAAGGCAATCTTCTGGCAGTGCTCCAACGAGTAAATTTACGGCCATCATCAGAATCCGTTCCTCATTAACAAATTCACTACAAGCTGGGAAAAGTTGGGTTACAGCGAGTCTAAAGTGAAGCGACACGAAGTCCTCTGTAGTATTGGATGGAACGGTGCGGCACTCTCTGACGCCATGGAAAGGAAAGCTTCGTGTGACATCGTGGCGCGCTACGTTGCTTTGTGATGATCGTTGAATATTTATGACGTGTCGATCACTGAATATTTATCATTTACGCACATCCAGTAACGCTGGAGTCCCGCTAAACAAATGAATTATTTTTAGAAAGTGCCTGACGTAAGGTTGTATTGTTTTGTTATATTGTAAAATACCATCAACTTGATATGAAGATTAATATTTTTCACATGTTATTACAGATATTGACATGGATAATAGTTTACCTATTAATTCTTCACAGTGATGGATGAACAGCATAGTTGTAAATGTTCAAACATGAATTAAACAGCAACTCATTCGGATTACTCTCTAGTGGGTTACGTGTATTTTACCTTGGAATTTGTACCGCTGTTACAGAGTTCATAGTTAAGATCAAGTGTTCCATGTTATTTATGTGTAACGGTATGCGTGTTTTGTTTCTCATTCATACCGAGAATATGTTATGTAACGAATCAGTAATAATAAATATTAGTAGATCCTTTTATCGTGAATTTTTAAAGCTTACTGTGGCTATTTGAAGTCGCTTGTAAAAGAATATTATTGTTATATGGGGTAGAGTGTTGTTGGAAAGGGCTAAAATGTTGAAAATGTTTTTATGGATAAATCTTCCTCTCAAATTAGGGCTATGTGGTGCGTGGGTGGCGTAATCGTTGACCCGACCGCTCGCGAGAAAGCAGAAAATCCTGGTCTGAGTCCTGGTCCGGCACAATTTTTGTGTCACCACTAAACTGTACAGCTGATGCTGATTCATACTTGCAATTGCGGATACATTTGTTGTATTTATTTTGAAAGTTGTAGTTGTCGCAGCTTTGCATTTACTGTGAGTTTTAAGTGTTCACTAAATGACTCGTCGCTCAGCCATGAGTTCTAGAGTTACGGTGATTGATCAACAAATCATTTGTTATTAATATAATTACATAATTGTAAGAATCGAATCGTGGTACCGACAAGTCGTCGTTAAAAAGCATCATTAGAACAACTCTATTTTTCTCTCGTGACAATTCCAAGTTTCATCGATTTATTAAAACCCTACGCTTCCAAGACAAGTGCCACTTCTCCATGACGACCGTCCCTTTCCTGAAAATGGCAGTAAGGCCGAACACTTTGCCTCCTACCTCTCTGAAGTTTTCTCCATCCCTGACAATCCCCACTTTGTATTCTCACTCTTCCCCGATGTCTATGAGGATACCGACACCTTCTCTCCACCGCTAGGCTGTGGCTTCCAAGACATGGAACGCATCCTAGTCTTACAATTAAACACGCCCATGACATTGTTGAACCCTTCGCACCAAACGCAACACCACATCCGCTCAGGACCGGCTTACCTACAGGCACCTTCAGGCCTGCCCTCCCTTTTTCCATGCCGTTCTGGTCTTCCTGTACACCAGCTTTTATCCTGTCCTGTGGAAAACCTCCCATTACTCAGGTTCCCCAAACCTGACAAACCACTATCCCCAGCCTCATCCGTCCCATCAGTCTCACCTCCGTGTTCAACAAGGTCCTGGAAACCATCGTCGCCCGCAGGATCAATCAACACCTGCGCCAGCACCAGTTCCTCCTCCTGTCCGAATGTGGATTCCGACCATCCCTCTCTGCAGCTCACTCACCTCCTCTCCGACCATCTGAAATTCCCTTGGTCCGTCATCTTTGTTTCCCTCGATTTCGAGAAAGCCTACAACCATGTATGTCATTCCAGTCTCCTTTTGAAGCTCCGGTTCTACGCCCTTCCCGTTATGTCCACCTCTTGCTTCCTTTCTCACTCACCGCCCCTCCTATGTCACTGTTTGCAATTTTGACTCCCATTTGTTCTACCGCTCCTCTCGGTTGCTCAAGGTTCTGTCATCTCTACCCTCCTCTACCTTATCTACTCCGCCGATATGCCACAACCTTGCGGTGCCTCCTCCCCGTCAATCCTGACAAACCCCAGGCAAACATCATAGGTCGTACTAGCGCCTCCTTCCGTCTCCATGATTTTTACCTAACCGCCCCATACGTCACACCCCCACCCTCAAATACCTTGGCCTCTTGATCGATCCCACCTCCATACAGTCAGGCAGAAAGCAATGTCCCATCTCAACCTCCTCTTCGGCCGAACGAGGGTCCTCAATCCATCATCCTACACATCCACAGATCCATCATGCGTCCCGATCTCTTGCAGCTTCCATCCGCTACCTATTACAAGACCCTTTAAATTCTCGAACGTCACGCCCTCAGCGTCTCCTACCGCATCCGCCTCTGCTCGCCCATGCGGATCCTTTTCGATCTAATCCCGCTCTCTCATCTCCTGCAGTACCTAGAACACAGCTGCTTCCACTACATCACATTCCCGTAACCCTTTGGTCTACCCAGTCCCGGCCAATCCTGGGCCGCTACCACACCTGCACATTCTCCACATCCTCACCAGAGTAACTTCCGCCACCTCAAATGTTCAAATGTTTGTTAAGCTTATGGGACTTAACTATGGGGTCATCAGTCCCTAAACTTACAAACTACTTATGAACTACTTACGAACTAGGACGGCACAAATATCCATGTCCGAGGGGGGATTCGAACCCCCGACCGTAGTGGCCGTGCTGACCGTGACTGGAGCGCCTCAGTCACCTCGGCCACCGCGGCCGGCCCGCCACCTCCCCCTACCGCATGGCACCCTCCGTTCCGAAATCTATCACTCCCACCAACCCTGATTCTCTCCCCGTAGATGTAACCTCGCCTCTCCCCCCATTTTTTCCCATGCCACAGAGTAACTATACAAAGAAGAAGCCCCCCCCAAACCATTGTCCTACACTCTCCTCGTAGTTTCGTAAGATGCTTGCAGATGTCAGGCTGATCCCCGGCTTAGTACTGATACACCACACTAGACGCCCTTCTGAGGGTGTTTCTCTCCTCGCGTGGAGGGAAGGCTGAGGGGACGGCTCGTGCCGCTTGCTACGGGGGGGGGGGGGGGCATGGCTGTGTCCGGTGTGTCTGTGTTTGAGGGGGCGAAGTGGTGGTGGGGACAGCCGCTACTTGCCGCCTGCTCTGGCCTGTTTTAAGGGGCTGTTTCTGACCTCTGCGCCATCATGGGACAAATTACGGAACTGCTTAAACCCCCTCCCCCCCCACCCCGCACCCCTGCGCATTTGACCGGGCCCTTACGGAGGTTTCCCGTCTGTATATTTTTGTCTGTGCCTATGCCCTTCCCTTGAGTCATTACACTCCTTCCCCACCCCCTCCCGCCCCCTCCTCCCTCCTTCCCCTGCGGGGCCCTCATTTCTGACTTTTAATATTGCATCGTCGAGTGTTTCGAGTCTACAATGCGTCAGCGTCTTAATAGCGTGGTGACTACCATCCACAAACAAGTGTCGTCGCCGCTGTTTTATATAGTTTTTTCGTATGGTCAGTGTTTATGTTGCTTACTGTGTGTTTTTAACGCCACCGTGGCGCAAATCTTTTAACGAACTACATGTATTTTAATCATCTTTCTGTGTTATATTTCTGCAAATAACTTCTCTGTGTCAAGATTTTACGTGCTATACTTTTTACCATTTTGTCATAGTTTTTTTAAAAGTCGCTCGGCTGCAAAGCAACGTATAAGCTCCTGACAGCCTACTGAATGTATCATTCGGTATAAAATAACATAGAAAAAAAAAAAAGACAAGTGCACAATCGTGCCGAATGATTACGAACGCCCGCCAGCTGTCGAGAATGGGACGCCTGTGAACAAAGGAAGCACGTAACAAAGATCTTGAGCCGTTGACTATTGCTTAGGCACACTATCTGACACTCTGCGCGGTGGCTGATGGGAACGACATTAAAGGCATTTCCCATTTAATTCTCACCACCTTGACATTTTCAGTCGTGTTCTATCAACTATGAGCAAGATGTAAAACGTTTTGACATTCTGTGTCATGTCTTCGCAGACTGCAACAGTAGGAATCGATTGCTGAAAAAGAATCGTGTTTCTTGTGAGAGAGTCCGTCCGTCGCAACACGTAGCAGTCAAATCTGGAAACATCATTATACAATAGTAGCTGAAAACCCGGCATTGCCCGGGCGTTTATTTATTTATCCATGCCACGAGTTAATACTTCTCCTATCTCTTCTCTCTACGTCCATCTTATTCTTTTCTAATTTTTTTTTTTTTTTTTACATTTATTGGAGAATATATAATAAATAAGGGTGTCTTGAATAATGTACAAAATTATAAGTGGAGTATCCAAAGAAAGGTAGTAGGCCTAATCAAATAGAAATCATATGAAACAGTCATACAATCATTCAATTCAAAACATTACTATAAACAAAATTTCCTGTTACTGGTCCAGGATCGAATATGAATAATTTCTTTGGTGAACCCACATCTGAGTAAGCAACATACAGTTGTCGAGTGATAAACATGGACATGTCAACGCCACTCTGCATATTTAACTATTGCCCTGTGATTTAGTAATCGCAATAGAAAACGCAAGTCTCACTGGAAACTGCAGTCTTTTGAAGTTAAAAGTTAGATCTATCGGAAATTGTAGGTATTAGTTCGATGTACACTGTTTCATTCTCTTCGTTTCCTTGTAGCTCCATAGGTCTATTGCTTTCGCATACATCCGTGTGCGCTTTACAGTTCAGAGTTCACAACAGCATGTCAGCTTTCAGAAATTTCCTTCAGCTGACTGGAATACAGGAGTGTCTTAATAGTAAATACGTCAATGTATGAAAACGGGGTGCTTTATGTGAAAGGTAATAGGCAGTAATTGTATAATTTTGCACGTATGTGTTCATTTGTGTAAGTGCTGTATGTCGGTAAAATCTGTTGCGAATACATTAAAATCTGATGCATGATGGGGCAGTTTCTCATGAACGTTACTGTTTATGTCCTCATATCTCATGAACTACGTGTCCTATTGTGTGATACAATTTCTGAAGTACACTCATCTGTATGTGTGTGTATTGTCTTTAAAATTTCTTGTGAGTACAATTTGTAGTGTAACAATTGTAAGTGACTAACCATAGTTTCACTTCATGAAGAGCGGAAAATTACTAAGATTAAAGCTTTTTTTGCTTTTATTATTTTGCCGTTGCTGTCGGCGGGAAAATGTTAAATAAAGGTTTGAAATTATGTTTAAGGTTCGTTGTAAGTTGATAAGTACTCTTATTCTCGTGTAATGTATGTATAAATTCTCGTCGCATTATGTGGCAGTTTCTTGCAACTCCTATTGTTTATGGCGTTATAACTCCTGAAACATGTGTGTCTGTGGTTCTTACCCAGACAGCAATTGTTACCTGACGGTACAAGTAACACATTTGGGTGTATCGGTCCATTGGTTTAGGAGGAAATATGCAACATTGTTGCCTGATGCAGCAGTTTTTCACGCATCTTATTGTTTATGACGCCATAAACTATGTCTTGTACGTGATTCTTACAATTACGGCGAACGTCTTCTTGGTTTGGAGGTCATGTGTGCAAAATTTCATTAAGATTGGAACAAACCGTAGGTTTGTATGCAATACGTACACACAAACATACGGACACTTTGCCTTATATAGGGTGAATCTAAATTCGCGCACTTGGGCTTTGCAGCGCGAGTCCTCATATAGTAGCAATAAAAAATGGGTCACAAAATTTCGTTCTGCGCGTATTTCCGGCAGCAAGTCGACGTCGAAGCTTGAGATGGGTGTTTGTCCCATACGTCAGTGTGTTTCAGAATTACACTACTGCACCAACAAACTTCTAGGGGATGTGGGAGGTGTCTTGAGGAACAAAGTGAGCATAGAAACCCATGCCCGAAAACGTCATCCAATGATGCTACAGAGCGTCGACGATTCTGGAGGGGATGTCTAGCGGCAGGAGCTGGTGCCCGTAACTTGGACTCTCCGTAGCGTCATTGAATGGCGGGCGCTTCCGGGCATGGGTTTTCATGATCATTTCGTTCCTCAAGACGCCTAATACATCCCTTACAAGTTTGTTGGTGTAATTATGAGACAAACTGACGTATGGAACACACAGCCATCTCAGTCTTTGTCGTCCTTTTACTGGCGAAAATATGCGCAGGATGAAATTTTGTGGGACATATTTTTCATTTTGGCAGGTGAGGAATCGCGTTGCGAAGCCCGAGTGCGTGAATTTAGAGTCACCTTGTTTATAAAGATGATTTTAGCCGTGACCATGAGCACTATCACAGTAACTTCAAGAACATTGGAACTATACACAGAAAGATTGTTTCACGATGAATTTAAAGACATAATCTAGGTGTGTGTGTGTGTGTGTGTGTGTGAGAGGCAGAGAGAGAGAGTGAGAAGCGAGAAGCGAGAGAGTAGCGTGGCCGGAAGTGGCTTCGTAAGCCATTTTGATACACTGCTGGCGTTCTACAGAGAGATTTATAGCCATATTTGAGAGCCACGTCACTGTGATCCGCGGTACCGCTCTTCGCGCGTCATCACTCAGCATAATACTTACAAGTACGTGTAGCGAAAGCAAAGAGAATATAAATATAACAGATGGAATGAAACAAATCATTGTATTAGTGAAGACACCAGTTCCGTAAAAGAAAATATTTCTATCTGACCTTTCGGTGAAATTTAGCTTCGACTCCAAAATTGACTTGTGTGCAGTTATTTAAAGCAAAATATTTCATCAATAAAACAGCCAGAAAACTGGACTGTTAAAGAAACGTTCTTCCGTTGAACTACGCGAAAAATTTATCATCATCATACATGTCTGAAAAGTCTCAGTTGATAGACGCGAATTTATTGTTCTGCTGATTTGTTCTATTTTGTGGTTGTCCGTTAAATATCTAGGCGTAACGTTGCACAGCGATATGAAATGGAACGAGCATATGTCGTGGGGAAGGCATATGGTGGACTTCGCTTTATTGGTAAAAATTTGGGAAGGTGAGGTTCGTTCGTAAAGGAGACCGTATATAAAACGCCTGTACGACCCCGCCTTGTGATTCCCACCAAATAAGTTTTTAAGGAGGACGTAGAGGCAGTTCAGAGGCGGACGGTGAAGTTTCTCACTGTTAGATTTGATCAATGCGCGAGTGTTACCGAAATGCTTCGGGAACTCAACTGGGAGTCGCTGGAGGTGAGGCAGCGATCATTTCGAGAAGTACTGTTGAAGAAATTGGCCGGAATTTGAGGCGTATTGCAGAACGATTCTACTGGCACCAACATACAAGCATAACATTAGATGGATTAGGGCTCGTATGGGTGCATACAAGTATTCGTTTTTCCTCGTTCTATATGATAGTGGAACAGGAAAGCAAGTAACTAGGAGTACCCTCCGCCACGCACCTTTCAGTGGATTCCGGAGTATGTATTTAGGTGGTACCAGTTCAGAATGCCCTGCTCGTATATGTCCGTCTGGTTGGAGTACAGCTGCTGCGTACTGCTGCCTTCACTTTCGCATCTGTCCTAAACGGTTGGAGGGCAAGGAATTTCATGGCACCGAACTAGACTTGCGCATAATAGTTCGCGATCGGGAGCGCTCACTTTAGTTCGCGGCCCTGCCGCGAACTAGTTCGCTCTTTTGGTTCGTCCGCTCGCAGTGACGGCTGAGCGGCGTGGTCTGCGCATGCAGGTGGAGGAAGAAGTTCCCCCACCTAGCTGCTCCAGGCAATTGGCGGGATGGTTCCATTGAAAGGTCATGGCAGATTTGGTTCCCCATTCTTAAGCAAACAATCCGGGCGCGAACTCCGCGTTTAATGATCACGCTGTCGACGGGTGATGAACCTTAATCTTCCTTTGTTCGTCGCGAAGACCTAAAGTTAATGTAGGTCACAGAATTCACAATGGTTCCTCAAAGTCCCGCAGTAACTTACCATGCATATCCCAGAACATCGTCATAAGCTCTTCTCTAGCAGGTTCAGTCATTCTAAGTTTTTCTGTGCTGAGTAATCAGCATTTTTCCACTCCATACAGGCCTGCTTGCTTTCGGGCGTTTACTGACAGGCCCACGACTCGTCAACAGTGACGACTTCTTTAATATGGTTAAGTGATCTACCTTTGTCTGCATTCATTGTCGCTTGTGGTTGTCTGTCGCGTTCTTAGGCGCTCAGACAACACCAACTTTAAGAAATTTAAACCTGTCATGAAGTAAAACGTGTAACGACCCGTAGAAAATCAACTGCTGTGATACGTTCGTAGCTGAACACGCCGATCCCCCATAATTGCCATCTCAACAGCAACACAGAGTGTGGTGATGCAGTGGTCAGTAAAGTGGACTCGCATTTGGAAGGATGGTGGTTCAAGCCTCCGGGCATCCGGATTTAGATTTTCCGTTATTTACCCAAATCATTCCAGGCAAATGTCGGGAGGGTTCCTTCAAAAGGGCCGGCCAATTTCCTTCCCTACTCACGAGCTCCATATCTAATGGTGTTAACCCCTAATATTCCTTCGTTTCTTCCTTCAATGGCTCCCATATCCTGCGGTGTTTGCAGCTGTTACCTCAACCCGGAGCGTGCCGAACTACCTAGGTTCACACGGCCGTCTTGGAAGAACGAACTCCATCTGTAGACATTTATACGGTACATATAATCGTCCCAATGGACGCTATACGTGTCACCGTGAAATTGACTCGTTTTATGCTTTTAGCCCTCCAATAACGAGCTACACATCTCTGCTCTTCACAACTTGACAAAGAAGCAAACGTGTCAGTTTTGGTTTCGCAGTTCACGTTTCTCTCGGTATAGCTCCACATGAAAATGAAGTATTCTCTGCAGCGCTAAGTTCAAATTACATCTTCGTAAATTTCAATATCCCCACTGCAATAGGAGGGGTGAAACAATTATTGTACCTACGCTACTTTCCCATCATCCCTCGTATGTACAGCTCTGTGTCAGTGATCACCTTAGGGTATATCAGTAACGGGACATACATCCACACCACACGTTCCAGTAAATTTCACTCAGTTTGTGCCCTTTCGCCCATAAATATCGACCCACAATTCGTTGCTCATCAGGAGGACAGCAGCATGAGTATCTCTTTTATATCCTAGTTTAGGCTTCTCTCTCTACAGCTGCATATGAAAACGTAATAACGCCTGTTGCGCAAACTTTAGACTAGATCGTCGTGTAATTTCACCATTTCAGCTGCAATATCAGAGGAGAAAAAATTATTTTGTGTTACTTTCTAGTCCTCTCTGATATTTCTAAATCTGTAAGTTTGATTTTTTTCCCTCTTCTAAATAATATGAAACTGTCAGTATTGGTTTGCGTGTTTCTATAATAACATTTAGGTGACGTTTATGACAAAATAATCGTGGATGAACGACCGTAAGTCATTGTACAACGAACGGAATATTTCAGTAAATGTCCACGATGCCATCATCAGACACTCTCATTAACTGAAAACCGAAAAATTTTTATTATTCTTCCTGAATATTAACTCCTTCACCAAATTACTCCCTTTTTTTCTTTTACTGTTTGTTCAGTGTACAGATGAATAACATTGGGGAAAGGCTACAACACTGTCTTACTCCCTTCGCAACTATGGCGTCCCTTTCATGCCCTTCGACTCTTATAATTACTGTTTTTTGTACAACTTGTGTAAGACTTTTCGTTCCCTATATTGTACTCCTCCTATATTCCGAATTTTAATGACATTATCTCCGTCCACATTTTCGGAAGCTATTTCCAAATCTATAAACGTAGGTTAGACTTTCTTTAACCTATCTTCTAAGATAGGTGTTATTGTGAGTGTTGTCACATGTGCCCACATTTCTCCTAAATCCAACTGATCTTCCCCGAAGACAGAATCTATCAGTTCTTCAATTCGTCTGTAAATCATTCGTGTTGGTATTTTGTAACCATTATTTATTCAATTGATAGCTTTGTAATTTTCACTCTTGTTTACACTTGCTGTTATTGTAATTGGAATTATTATATTCTTCTTGAAGTCTGAGGGATTTTCTCTGTCTCATATATCTTGCATACAAAATGGAACAGTTCTTTCATCACTCATTCTTCCAAAGATTTCAGCAGCTCAGAGGGAATATCATCTACTGCAGGGGCCTTGTTTCGACTTAAATATTTGTGCTCCGTCAAATTCTTTTCGTACTATCGTATCTCCCATATTATCTTCATCTACTTACTCTTCCATTTCTACAAAACTGCCTTCATTTTCCTTGCATAGGGCCTGTATATATTCCTTCCACCTTTTATCTTTCCCTTCTTTTCTTAGAACTGTTTTAACATCTGAGCTCTTAATATTCATGCAGATGCTGTTCTTATCTCCAAACATATCTTCTCTACAGTAGGTATCTATCTATCTATCCTATAGTTATAATTCCTCCTACAGACTTGCATTTGTCGTCTAGCTACTATTGCTCAGCCAGTCTGTACGCGCTTTTGCCAGTTTCATTTGTTGCACATTTATATTTTTTCCTTTCATCAATCTACTATGATATCTAAAGATTACTATTAGAGCTTGTCCTTCTACCTGTATGATCCTCTGCTGCCTTCACTACTTTGTCTCTTAAAACTTCCCATTTTTCTCCTACTGCATTACTTTCCCTCGCTTTGGTTAAATTCTTGTCTAACACTCCGGAAACTCTCGTCAACCTCTGATTCGTTCAGTTTATCCAGATTCCGTAACATTAATTTTCTATCTTTTTTCCAATTTCTTAAGTTATAATCTACAGTTTATAACCAATATGTAACAGTCAGCTTAAAATCTGGATAAGAAATCTATTTCTTACCATCATAAAGTCAATTCAGTACCTTCCGATGTCTCCTGACCTGGTCCAAGTATACAATTTTCATTCATGATGCTTAAAACAAGTGTTTGTGAAGATTAAATTCTACTGTTCGCAAAATTCTACCAGGCAACCTTCTCTTTCACTCATTTTCCGCTGTTCATATTCACCTACTATTTTTTCCTTCTTTTCCCACTGCCAAGCTCCAGTCCCCTGACGATAATATAAGCTCAAAGGTAATCTGAAAATAGTGGCGTGTATTACAAAGTCGTGAAGTTCCGTGCCATACTGATTAACGTATATTCGACCTCTATACCCAGTTGCAGTGTTATCAGCTTACAAAGAATTTAACGTTCCAGAATTTCTAATCTTTTGTTCTACTTGCCTTTGTAGGAATTTCAATGGCTGCTAACTGTTCTGAAATTTCCAACCTTTTGTTATAGTGCTGCAATAAAGCAACAGGGAAAAGCTTATATTTTGTAACATGTGTAGATGAGTTTTATTTTTACTCAGAGCTAGTGTTTCTGTCATATTGTATTCAATTGCCTCAAACAGAAAAATAAAGGCGTAAAAAACAATAGATTCTAGGCGTCTGTCGTAACAATGTTTTTCTCTGTAGCGTGCATATCGAATCAGTGAGCTGAAAACCAAAATGACTATCAACAAGGAGAAATGTCGAACACAAAGAGCAGTTTACCGCGGTGCAATTTATTGATTAATAAATTTAATGGAAACACTGGTTGTGACTGAAAATTATCTCACCACATTAACGCAGAGCGCTAGATAGTCGTAATCACCTGATACTTGCAAGCGTGGACCTACCGTGACACCGGCACTTAATTTGCTGTGCAGAACTTTACAACAGCTTTTGTTGACTGATTAGCTGTTTCCCAACGCTGCTTGACATGACATCCAAGGGCCTACTTACTTATACCTTCGGTATTCAAACTATGTGATGATGCGCTAACCACAAGCAACGCATAACTGGATAAGTTCTTACAGTTTGCAACAGAGACTGCTCAAAATTTGATATCTAACAACGAAAGGAATTAGCGAATTCATGCCGAACGAAATTCGCAGCTGACAAGAACCACTGACAGAAAGCTAGTCGTTTTCCATCGTTTTCAACTTATACGCTACAATAATACGGATGTATATCTTTAAACACTTGACCAATCCCAAGTGTGCTCTACAAATGGGGGTAGATAGTTGACTTTATAGACGTCGTACGGACTTCGTAGAAATCGAAAATTATGATGCTCGCACAAGGTTGTGTCTTTAATGTTTTCGAATTAACCCTTTTGGCTGCATTTGCTATATTTTGTTTTATCTGGATCTACTCGTCCACCCTCATTTTATGTTGTGAGACCTTACGAACTTTATTTGAACAAACGGTCCAAGTATGACTACAACTGGTACAACTAATCTAGGACTATTTGCTCACAATGATAACACACTAGTGTAATGTACAACCCATATGTTCCTTAATCAAACAAGCAATTATGTTCAGTGAAAGAAAATCAACGACTTTGATTAAGAGATTGTCTTTTCCTTTTACAAGATGAGTATTGAAGACAACAACAAATTTTACAAATCAAACAGGAAAATGTAAAAACGTTGCGTACAGCCAATAATATTTTACCGCACATTCTCTACATTTTACCTAGTACAGTCAGAACATCAAAGAAAAACGCTGTGGTATCGGCATACAGCAAAATGCAGAATTGAGAAATATGAAATTCATCCACTGGGATCGTACACAGAGTCTCAGTTCTGCAAACAAAACAGAGGCTGATTCTCCGTTTATTTGAGAGTATGTGCTCGCTAAATAGTGTCCTCTGCAATTGGCTTCGCCACTGCGGTAATTAAATTTACGAACTGTTGGATCTCCTGCGCCTGAAATGAGTTTCATTTGGACGTCGCTTCTGCAGCCGTTTTATTGGGATTTATTTACACAAAAGAATTATTGTTTGCCATCTGAATACCGTTGAATTTAATACCAATTGACTTAAACTAATTACACGCTTTAATATTTCTAGTGAAATACCTTACCTGTCAAGAGCAGCAGGTTATTCAAAAACAGGAGAGTTTCACAATCCTTGCAAGAGCACAACGTAACCAGAAGCTTCTACGCAGAGGGAGAACGGGATCAAATTAAACTGCCTTTGTTGATCTACCATACAACTCAACTGCCTTAAATCAAATGTTCAAATGTTTGTAAATCTTATGGGACTTAACTACGGGGTCATCAGTCCCTAAACTTACAAACTACTTATGAACTACTTACGAACTAGGACGGCACAAATATCCATGCCCGAAGGGGGATTCGAACCCCCGACCGTAGTGGCCGTGCAGTCAACTGCCTTAAAAATGTGGATTTCTGATAGCTTAATACGAAACCAGAATCCGAAAGAAGATAAGTTATGGGATAACAGGGTTAACTTTGATTTGGATAATTTTTACTAGTAGATTTGACATCTTTGGAGCAAAGACTCAGGTATTCGAGTTTGCTACCACATCGAATCACTTTAAAGAATGTCTACGTATTTGAATTTTGAAGGTGAGTCAAGTTATGTAATATTATTATTCGATTTTTTTTTAAATTTGAGCTACAGTTGCACCTTTTTTTGACAACTCCTTACACGGCTGCAAGTATAAATTGTTTTGGTTCACAATCGATAATACCGAACACTTTGTTTTGGATGATCTTGAAGCAACTAGGTACAAAGTTACAATATTGGTCTTATAATCAGATAGAGTTGATGGAACCTAAAGGTGAAATTGGTTTTCATACCACGGTTCATATTGGAATTTTTTTCTTCTCATAAATTATTGTCTGAGATTCAAGAAGCGATATGTGATAGGTACTTTGATAGGATCAAAAAATGTTCAAATGTTTGTTAAGCCCCGACGGGGAACGGCCTCGCGCATCGAAGCATAGCGCCTCAATGCGTTCGGCCACTCTGCCGCGGCTTAGATAGGATCACTCAGGATTGAATGCCGAATTCATAGACGATTAGTCTGAGACCCGCTTAGAAACTGGGACACACGCTTTCTGTTAACAATATGTCCTATAACTTACAGAATATTTACATACTGCAATTATTTCCTTATTGTTTATGATGTATTGTCAAATAAGTCATATCGGTCATTTGATGCCCGTCATAGCGTACTGCATTTTGTTGCCCCTTTTGAAAAAGGACCATAAATTGTATACACAAATGTGTAAGCTGCCACTCTGGACCTTAAATTCTGCAATTTTGCGTCCAAATAATGAAGTAGAAATTGTCATATGCATCATGCTGTTTTACTGCCAGTGGTGTCTGTAGAGGATGGAAATGACTAGTGGTTATAGGAAAGTTTGTAGTGGTCAGATGAAAAGGTTCAGCATGCAATTGCTACCTTCGTTAGTGTTCAGAACAGCGTATGCTTTACTATAAAAAATATCAAATGCTATGACCAGACTTGTTTCTTCAAAGCCTTCGTTGGCTTCAAGGAATTACATAAACCTATGAAAAGTGGAAACAAGAAAAACGATTTCAAACTTCTTAATATCTTATATCAGTCGTCGCTGTACCATAACTTTCTAATATACGTGTATAAATTATGTCAGGGAAGTACAGGAATCGATTCATTAAAAATTCCGCTTAAAGAGATTGTCGAAATTCTGTTTGTCGCTTCATTGACGGAATTGTATTGTACGGTTATCCTGAGTTTCAGCATCACTTGTCATTTAGTTTCTTTACAGTGCGAAATTTTGTGGGTAATTTCATTTGTGTTTTATGTTTTCTTTTCCAAAGCGTCTGTCTTAAATTTTGCATTGAATATGTAAGTTCTTAAATGTTAAATGAGGCTCAGTTTCAATCTACTTTGTCATAACGATGTGCAAATAAGTATTCCAGTTCATGTAAAATCGTTCGAGATGTGTTGGAAGATTTATCTCGCTCTGGCAAACCCTCAACATCTTAAACTGAACTTAACATCGCTAAAGTAAAGGAAATAGTGACTAAAATCGAAGTATGAGTAAGAGAGCTTCTGCCATTACTGTGTCTCACTTACCAGTATGTACTATTTAAAACGATTGTTTGGACATGAAACGCCTTTGCGCTCCAAAGGCTTTGAATTTCCTGCTAAAGCTCAATCACGTAAAGATCGCATAAGACATGGTAGAACGAGACAATTCCGATCCCACATTCACAAAACGCACCCGTAACTGGTAAACGACGGTTGTAAATGTGCCGACCACTGCATAGCGCCGTTGCCAGCGCTACTACCGCGAAAGGAGACGACTGGGGTTCGAATCCCCACCGGACAAAAATTTTCATCTTTCCCCATTATGTAATTCAATTTCCACTGGCAGCTAATGCCTACAATATTTTTTTGTCTTGAAGCAGCATTGTGTTTGTAACATGTGTCACAGCGGCACATGGCTTAAAACAACTACATTTCCTTTCATATTTGTATTAAGGCTTAAAATAGTCTATAATCTGTTTTCGATTGCATTTGTATGCCATCTATGCACTGCCGCCTCCCCTTGTCCCAGGTCCAAAGCCAACTCTATCAAAAATGTTCAAATGTTTGTTAAGCTTATGGGACTTAACTACGGGGTCATCAGTCCCTAAACTTATAAACTACTTATCAACTACCTTATACTAAGGACGGCACAAATATCCATGCCCGAGGGGGGATTCGAACCCCCGACCGTAGTGGCCGTGCAGACCGTGACTGGAGCGCCTCAGTCTCCTCGGCCATCGCAGCCGGCAACTCTATCACTGGGATTGTTATCTGTGTCTGTATTACACAAATTTTTAGACGATTTTCCTTCTCACTTCCCATCCTATTCCGAATATTCCTGTGATTAACCTACTCAACCAAATTTGATTAAAATTGCTCCAAAAAGCGTTCCTATAATCGAAGGCACTATAATCACCGATGACAAAAATGTGTCAAAACGTTTTCATGGCCGAAAGGAAAACGCATTTATGATCTAGGCACTACGTCCATGCAGTGTACTGTATTCGCAGACAAACAGCTGGAAAACGAATAATTCGATAACCAATTTAAGAAAATATTTTTCTGAATTCCTGACAGTATTACGGTATTTTCAGAAGTGTCTTTGCATCCTTGTGTCTGTTTAGAGATACACTATAGACACCATGATCGATAGACGCAGGGAGACGCAACAATGTTACCGTAGCTGCGTGCGGTATAGCGATTTTATCTTCCGTACGCGAGACAGCAGAGCCAATTCGGCTGCGCTGTCTGCCGGATAACTCTTTCCGTATGCAGGACAGTCACATTCTCTCCGCACTGGGCAAAAAAAAGGCCTCTCCTAACAACGCAGTTTAATTAGAATACCTGTCACCACTGATTAAAATTCATGTGCTCTTACCTGCCTCGTCGGACCCCGAGGTTTTATTTAAAGCTGAACGCAGTTCTTTCAGAAAAATTTACGATGTAAGTCACACTTTTTCTATTGAATGAAATCGTTACAATTTTTTTACTTCTTGTACTGACCTTAAAGACGTTTTTTAGTGTCAACATTGTGTGCCATTTCGGCTGGAGTGTAAAATAAAAACGTGTTAATGCCACCTCCCAATTTGTAAAGACTATTCTCAACTACAAGACACCGTACATTTCTTCGCTCGACCTGAGATAAGCTGGTTCGAATCCTGGTGATTGACGAAATTTTTAATTCTGTCATTAGAACCCACAAACATGCACAATATTAAATGCCCATGCCCCTAATGATGGAAAAAAAAAAACCTTAACAAGAACAAGAGAAGTGGTAGATAAAATTTATGACCTCCTCCAGCAAACTGTGAACAGAATAAATAAAATGAATGTAAAAATCTTATTGGGGAGACTTCAATGCCCAGTTAGGAAAAGAAAGGAAATATAAATATGTAACGGGAAAATTGTTTCCACATAAATTTACGAACAAGAATGGGCAAAGACTCGCAGATCTATGCAGAGAACACAACCTTATATCTTAATCAACATACTTCAACCTGGAAACATCCAGACTGGGGGAAGGGGAAGTGGCAGCTAGACCATGTTTGTATGGACCAAATTTTTCACAAGGAGATCTACAATGTTAAAGTGCTGAGAGGAGTAGACACAGGGTCAGATCATTACGTAGTTAAAGTTAAAATTACTCCGTTAAAGAAAAGGAATGGAAAAACCAATAAAACGAAAAGGAGGTATGATCCACATCAGCTAATTAAAAACAACAAATACCAAAAGTGACACAAACCAATAAACTAACAGATCATCTAGAACAAGTAGTACCTTATCTTAAAAAGCAAGCCGAAATCTAGCTCACTTGAACCCACGAAGGAAACATGCATGATGGACACCAGAAAGTGACCATTTCCATGAAGAAAGGCACCAAGCATGGTTACAGTTCCAAACACACAAAACAGAAGAAAATACCATCAATCTGAAAAACGAAAGGAAAAAATTCACTAAAAACACTGGAAGAATCAAGAGCGGGTCCCATGAAGATAATAAACTCTATAGAAGATAATTATCAGAATACCAATTCCAGGAATTCTACAATATATTTGGGAAATAACTACAACAGTATGAGCCCCCTACGCTAATACGAGGACGTGAAATTAGTGAGAGAGGATTACATGAAACTTCATAGAATTATTCATCACCAGCTGTCCTCTTTGGTGAAAGGATCAGTTGAAGAAAGTCAATGTGATCGATGCTGTGTGTGTTGTCCTTCGTGTAAAATATTTAAGTAGTTGTAAGCGTACGCACCGATGACTGGAGCAGTTTGGTCCCACAGAATTACAACCATTTGAATTTGAAGACAACGAAAGTGGTCCAGCCGGCCGCGGTGGCCGAGGGGACTAAGGCGCTCCAGTCACGGTCTGCACGGCCGCTACGGTCGGGGGTTCGAATCCCCCCTCGGGCATGGATATTTGTACCGTCCTAGTTCGTAAGTAGTTCATAAGTAGTTTGTAAGTTTAGGGACTGATGACCCCGTAGTTAAGTCCCATAGACTATACAAACATTTGAACATTTGAAAGTGGTCCAAATAATGGTTACTGATTTTACAGTACTTGCGGCGGAATTTGTAATTTGTGATACTTTTAATTTTTTAACTGAAACTCATTATTAATCTGAAAATTGCTGAGTTCATCACTAAAGTAAATGTCATTACCTGGCTGAAAAATCATTTTACTTTACGCTTTTAGGAAATAGACATCATCAGATGAATCTCTAGGTATTTTGAAAACCGCGATATTTACAGTTGCTGTCCGCTTCTGTAGACCAGTGGACAGCTTGGTTGAATATCACGTAGGGAAACCGGGTTCGATTCCTGGTCAGGCCGGAGACTTTCTCCGCTCGAGAACTGGGTGTTGTGTCGCCTTCATCATCATTGAAACTCAAGGCACCGGAGTGGCATCAGGTAAAAAGACTTGCACCAGGCAGACCGAACACGGCTCCAGTTGATGTCTAACGGCCATAAATGCCACACGAACACCACCATCATCATTACAGTTGTTGCTCTTGTAATTTCAAACAACAACAACAAGAACATGTAACTTTAATATGCTGGCATTCTTAAAATATACAAGGATTTTCTGATAATGGCCATTGCCAAAACGCGTAAAATAATTTTGCAGTTTGCAGACGTTACATCATTTTCAACTTGGTCGCCTGCCTCTTCCGTGACTTTGACACAACTATGTGATGATTAACAGCCTTTTATGAAACATAAAAAAGTAAGAATAAATAAAAAATTGTGCATTTTTTCTTAGAAATAACGATTACATATGTTCATATTCACGAAATGTATGACATTAACTTGCGTATGGGTAAAGTTTAAAATGTGCACCCAGCCGAAACTCGAATCCGGGTCTGTTGCTTTCTAGGCAGTTGAACTGTCCTCTACACCACCGGGACACAGCGATCACCACACCTGCACAGAATTACTAAAGTACGCTTTCCATCAGGCACATTACATATGTGTTAATTACCATACATTTGATGGATTTTCTACGTAAGTGATTGAAGTATTGATATACAACAAAAAATATATTAATTATAAAATTATGACTGACTCTGACCCACCAAACGTATGCTTGCCTTGATCGATAATCTACAACGCTACCAAATTACCTACGTCCACAATCAGAATGTCACCGTAATAGGTATAAGAATAAGTCCCTCTAGATCGCTGAAATTGAATTTATTACGAAGTTTAGGCATCTGCCATCATCAGATCTAAAAACCTCTGAACTTGCACAAAGTTCAGCGTCAATGATAAAATACCTACCTAGTAGTTATGTCAACTCTGTTACGGGCTTATTGAAAAAAATGAAGATCGCGGTCTCCTACAGGAAATTGGTTCCTTTATACAAAAGCCATAATAGGTATTTTAATATGCTTGCAAACTTTCAAAGTTTTGAAAATTCAAATGTTCAAATGTTTCTTAAGCTTATGGGACTTAACTACGTGGTCATCAGTCCCTAAACTTACAAACTACTTATGAACTACTTACGAACTAGGACGGCACAAATATCCATGCCCGAGGGGGGATTCGAACCCCCGACCGCAGTGGCCGTGCAGACCGTGACTGGAGCGCCTCAGTCCCCTCGGCCACCGCGGCCGGCTCAAAGTTTTGACAGTTGCATAGAATGGATTTAGCTAATTACTACTTGAAGTCTGAGCTTTGCGTACCACTCATATAAACAACTGCAAAAATATGAATCCATTGTGGTCTTCTTGTCAGCCTCATTTCTACGAGTCGCCTATTAGATTTCTAAGGCCACCAAGCAGCAGAAGAGTGATGAATCAATGATGGTGCTGATGAATCAGGTGTTCTCACTCGCTTTTTTGACGATTTCTTGGCCATCACTTTCTGCCTACTCTCCAGGTGGACCGCTTCGTTTTTGAACCATGGTTAACTCATTCGTCGAATAGTGACATCGCTCTCATTCAGATGTCTAGCGTTCTGCTGACTTCTGTAACCGGCTTCGCTGAGCCCCACTACACCTCTTCTCTCAAATGTTGGAATTTGCTTTTCGCTGGCCTTTCTGCGAGGCATAGTTACCGTCCAATCGAGTAAACTGAATTAATTCGCAAAGGCGTCCCCTGCTTGCTATTCATTCCACCTGCATTGTGATATGGAGCCTCAGCGTCACACATTGATCCTTCGGCCGTCAAATTTACAATTTTGCATTTTCCATTGATATCTGTATGAATATCAATTTATGGAGAATTTTGCATATTTACTTCGTGGCCCGCCTCGCTCGCGTATATGGATGTATGTGTGTGAGTGTTTTTGTGTGCGATTTTACTTCCGGGTTGATTGCAGGTGGAGAATCCAGCCGCTCTTTAAATGGATCAGGCCAAATCAGATAATAACCATGCGTCTCCTGTGCATAGACGCGTAATTATTGAAATAAGAAAGAAAAATATTCTCCTGGCAACAGGAACGGTGAAGATTCTGTAGAACAGTCTCTATGGGCAGTATCCTCAATTAAATTCCAAATTTCTTTCCAGTTCTCGTCTCATGACAGAATAGCTTTATGATTTCCTTCCGTCGAATTGGGGACATTAAGCTTATTCATCCGAGGAACACTAGAATGAGTTCCAGGACTGGGTTTCAGTCTCTGTCCTCCCTCATCTTCCTCATACACCAAGATAAGACAGTGGTATACACACACCCAGTCAACTCATCCATGTACTCAAATCCACAAAATTTCGGTTGCAAATTGGAAGGCTGTCGATTCAGCTAACTACCTAGATGTTAAAATTACAAACCAGAATAACTCGAAAAGTTAGCTTCACACGAAAAAATGTGTAGAATCCAAATTTGATTATTTTCGAGAGATACATCTGCTGGTGCTAAAATTAACCCGCCACCCCAGCCCCCCGAGGATGAGGCGGCGAGTATTTAATATTTCAAATGGGAACCTCCATTTTGTATTACAGAATAAGATTCGACATAAAAAACGTACATTTGTCTTAAACAGTTGTTTCGATTTCTTGGCAGTTGGCGCTGTAATTAATATATCCATGTTCTCATTTTTGACTGGAAAGTGGTTACGTGGTTACGGATGAATAAAAAATACTTATTTACTTCTTGAATTACAGCGCCAACTACCAAGACTCAAAACAAATGTTTAAGACAAAATGTACGCAGTTTTTAAAAAAAATGTAGAATCTGATTCTGCATTAAAACGTGGGGGTTCCCATTTGAAATTTAAAAGTTCCCTAAGCCCCATACCGAGGGGGCTATGTTGGCAGGCTATTTTTAGCACCAGCAGATGTCCCCATCGAAAATAATCAAGTTCAGATTCTACACAATTTTTTCATGTGTAGCTTATTTTTCGAGTTATTCTGATTCGTCAATTTAAAATTTACACTCTGTATATTGAAACCATCACATATATTATGATTAGGTGTGCGAGGCAAACTAAAGATTCAGTTTTATTGGTAGAACATTGGGTATAAGGAACAAATCCAATAGGAAGATTGTTTGCTCTTTGTGGATTATTACTGCGTAGTAGGATAGGACTGACAGAGACAGCGAAAAATATTCAAAGATGAACAGCTAGTTCTGTATTATCAATATATAACGGGGAGTGTTGCGGACATGATAGACAGATGTACTGGCACATTGATACAGTGGCTGTCATTAAAGCTTTATTTTCACAAGTTTTCAGGCATCAGGCCCTCCTCAGAGGGAAAAATATTATGTTTCCAGCAACAAAGGAAAAAACGACCGTCACAATAAAGCAAGGGAAATCAGAGTTTGAACGGAAATATTTAGGTGATCATTTTCCCCATGTGCTTTTCGTGAGTGGCACAGTCGATAAATAGTCCGAAAGTGCTTCTTTGAACCTTCTGCCAAGCACTTGGATGTAATTTCAGAACAGTGATGCAGATGTAGAAAACGCAGCTGTCATTCTAAGTGGTGGAAGAGAATCCTCTCCGAGTAGGTGGCCGTACCTTCACCTCAGCGTCTCCCAGGAAATAATGTCATACGATTCTCCCATTTCATCAATTCCCTTCAAGTAATTTGACAGACGATTATGCTGTGGGGTAACACGATACTTAAATGCAACTGTACCTCCGTGGCTCTCATTTTTTCGATATTTATCTTTCTCCCTGTATCAATTTTGGTCTTCGCCACTAGCTTCTTGGCAGTATAATCATCTTTATTTCATGTCGTAGCGTGATTTGTTGGCTACTAAATTACTTTGTATTATTTCTGTGAACTGTTAACAGTTCCTAATATACCCTCCCCGACAAAAAAAAGTAATTCATGCATAAGGAATGTTTGAAAGTCGAAAGTCGACAAGGGATCTCAAATCGATTCCATATTTCTGGATTTCCGGAAGGCTTTTGATACTGTACCCCACAAGCGGCTTCTAATGAAATTGCGTGCTCATGGAATATCTTCCCAATTGTGCGATTGGATTCACGATTTCCTATCAGAAAGGACACGGTTCGTTGTAATTGACGGTAAGTCATCGGGTAAAACAGAAGTGATGTCTGGCGTTCCACAGGGAAGCGTTTAGGTCCCCTACTCTTCCTCGTGTTTATAAACGATTTAGGAGACAATCTGAATAGCTCCCTTAGACTGTTCGCGGATGATTCTGTCGTTTATCGGTTAGTGAAGTCAACAGAGGATTAAAATCAACTGCAAAGCGACTTAGACAAAATTTCTACTTGGTGCGAAAATTGGCAATTGACACTAAATAAAGAAAAGTGTGAAGTAATACACATGACCACTAAAAGAAATCCACTGAACTTCAATTACGCGATAAATCAGTCAAACCTTAAGGTCGTAAATTCTACCAAATACCTAAGAGTTACAATTACTAACAACTTTGACTGGAGAGAACACATAGAAAATATTGTGGGGAAGGCGAATCAAAGGTCACATTTCATTGGCAGAACGCTTCGAAGATGCACCAGCTCCACCAAAGAGTCTGGCTACATCACACTTGTGCGTCCTCTCCTGGAGTACTGTTGCCCCTTGTGGGACTCTCGCCAGGTGGGACTGACGGAAGATATTGAGAAGGTTCAGAGAAGGGCAGCTCGTTTTGTTTTATCACGTTACGGGGGGGAAAGCGTCACGGAAATGTTGCACGAATTGGGGTGGAAATCATTAAAAGAAAGACGTTATTCATTGCGGCGTGATCTGTTTGCGAAGTTTCAATCACCGACTTTCACTTATGAATGTGAACATATTTTGATAGCAGCCACCTACTTAGGGAGACATGACCATCCCAATAAAATAAGAGACATCAGATCGAAAACGGAACGATTTAGGTGTTCTTTCTTCCCGCGCGCTATTAGAGAATGGAACGGTAGAGAAAAGTTATGAAAGTGGTTAATGAACCCTCTGCCAGGCACTTAAATGTGATTTGCAGAGTATCTATGTAGATGTAGATATAGAAAGTTAATGAAACTACATATGATGAAAGACCGTGTGGTACGGTATGGAATAGAAGAGACAAGGTCCTTGGTAGGTGTAGTTGGAGCGTTGGTGCCGGGTCTGTAGGGATTCGCACCCCCAATGGCCGCAATGCATGCCCTTACGATGTATGGAAAGGATGTCAAACTGCCTTCACGAACTTTCTCACCAGTTGTTGCAGCTGACCTTGTAGGTCCCACTGGCACTGAGACGGAGGCGCCCTTCCAACATCATCGCAAACGAGCGCAATGATGGCGGGGTCTCGGGAAATCTTGTTGGCCACGGGAGGACGTCATCATGTTGTAGGCAGTCCATAGATGCACGACTGTTGCGGCGAGATCTATTTGCGAAATTTCAGTCACCGATAATTAAATCTTCCGGGATATGTTGCCGTTGTCCATCAATAAAACTTCTTACTCTCGACGTTTCGTTCCCTATTGCGGGTAACATCTTCAAGGGTGAGTCGACGAGTGGCTTCTAGCCGCTGGAGGTCCTGCTTATATAGAGCGCATAGATGGCGCCACCACTTGTCACGTGCTGCCGACTGTGAAACTATCTTTGACCAGCGTCATCTTTCTCGATTACATGTAATCGATTGTCATATCGTTGGTTCAAAGTCGATCGCCATATCTTATCTAATTTCTACGATTCTTCTTCTCAGTTAAAATTATTGTGGTGTTTCTGTATTTCTATAGCTTCTCTGTACATGCGTGTATAATAATGCGAGGTCTTGGCTAGCACGCTCGTTTCATTAAATTTTATTTCATGCTCACCCTGTGTAAAGACATGCTTTGTCACAGCAGATTTGTCTGTCTGACCCAGTCGACAATTCCTTTTATGTTCCAATATGCGGGTTCATATGTACACCATGAGACAGCCATAGGGAATTTTATATATAAGAAGCACCTCCAGAGGCTAGAATCTAGTCGTCGACTCACCCTTGAAGATGTTGCCCACATTAGGCAACGAAACGTCGGGAGTAAGAAGGTTTATTGGTGGATCACGCAATCTTAGCTCGGAAGCTTTAATTAATGAAGACGCCGGCCGTGAAAGCCTACATGCTATGAATCAATCACCCACTCTTACTTCTGAATGTGAAAATATTTTTCTATCGCCCACGTACAAAGGGAGACAGGACCATCCCAATAAAATACGAGAAATCAGACCGAAAACGGAACTATTTAGGTGTTCTTTCTTCGCGCGCTATTAGAGAATGGAACGGTAGAGAAAGTTTATGAATGTGGTTAATGGACCTTCTGCCAGGCACTTACATGTGATTTGCAGAGTATCGATGTAGATGTATAATGTTTGGGCCTGCATTATCATGTTGGAACACTGTCACAGGGTGTTGTGACCCCAAACGTATGAAATGGGAACGCGAAATGTCTATATCGTATCGCTGTGTCGTCAATGCCTGACGAAGCTCGACTAGAGGTGACCTGAAAGTATATCCTGTGGCTCCCCACTGGGGTTACGCATGTGTGTGTGTGTGTGTGTGTGTGTGTGTGTGTGTGTGTGTGTGTGTGTGTGTATGTGTCTTTCGACAACATTGGTATGACGTGCTCTCTGCTCCTGACGCCACCAAACTCGAACACAGCGGTCATCGGAGGATACAGAGAAGCGCAATTCACCATTACACTTGACGCTTCCTGCTCATGCCTCCCGGTGATGACGTTGATGTTCTGGTGTAATTGGCAACCGACGCATGTTCTATTGGGACACCTGCACGATAGAAGCGACTCGTCGAGACAGTGGGAACGCGGAGGATGTTGTAGGGTCTCCAGTAATGTTCGCGGATGGCGTATGTCGAGGCGATAGGATCCCGCATTTCGTGGCGAATCATACGATGATCCTCCCTCGGAGTTGAGTTCCTTGGTTGACCAGAACCTGTGTGACGTGATTCGGTGTCCTTATGTATCTAGTTTAGATGATATTAGATTAATACTTGTTCCATGTATCATCAATACGACACTTCGTAATGATGTGTTACTTGTCAGGTTAATAAAAGGTGTGTCTGTACAAGATATTACATTACACAAAATATTACATGACACAAATATATTTTTATTATTTATTTTATTTTATTTATTTATTATTTTTATAGATTTACTAATTTATATCTAAAAATTCATCCAATGAGTAGAAGGAGTTATCACTCAGAAATCTTTTAATTTATTTTTAAATGCTAGTTGGCTTTCTGTCAGGCTTTTGACGCTGTTTGGTTGGTTCAAATTCAAATGTCCGTAAATCTATCGGACCAAACTGCGTGGTCATCAGTCCGTAGCGTACAAACTACTGAAACCTAGGTAAACTAACCTAAGGACAACACACACACCCATGCCCCAGGGAGGACTCGAACCTCCACGGCGAGCAATCGCGCGCTCCGCAGCGAGGCGCTTTAGACCGCTCGGCTACTCCACGTGGCTATATGGTAGGTGTCGGAAGACTTTTGTGGCAGCATAATTGACCCCTTTATGTGCCAAAGTCAGATTTAACTCTGCATATTGATCATCCTTTCTCATAGCTATGCTCACAGCTGTTACTTTTGAACTCGGTTGGATTATTAACAACAAATTTTATACTTGAATATATACCTAAATTCTGAAATAGATGTCTTGACGATGATCTTGGGTGGGCTCCAGCAGTTATTCTGATTACAAGCTTTTGTGCAATGAATACATTTTTACTCAGTGATGAATTATGCCATCGGGGTATTGTGAAGTCTGAATCGTCCACAAGCCTGGTAAATAGACTATACGATCACCAAGCTTCACGCAGTCCAACGGTGCGGCCTTTGTCAAATGCATTCAGTTGGGCCGCTTAGTCTAAGATATCATTCTATGGACTAGGTGGCCGTTTCCGTCGGAGGTTCCAGTCCTCCCTCGGGCTGGGTGTGCCTGTATGTGTAACGACGGGACCATAGCAGTTTGGTCTTATAGGTTTACAAACATTTGAATATTCACTACGAAGTCTTTCGCGACGGAGTTCTTGCATAAAATGTTCTCGGTTTTCTTTCCGCGTCAAATATGAGCTTTCGACTATATCCTACATATTCGTCGTCAGGGGTAAAACTGACTGCCGTGGTGGCTTCCGCTTATACAACCAGGTGACCTCATTAGCTGATTTACGTCACATAGGTAATGCCGCGTAGTTGGTTTTACCATCAAACCACCTAGAATTTTCAAGCGGATTCTATTCCGCGTTGCTAGTAGCGCCATCTCTCGCAGCAGGTGGTAATCTGCGAGAAGTTCTAGAATTTCTAGGAGACATCTCTGTTCTTTCTCCTTCTCCAGTATTCGTTTCCATGCATTTCTGAGTGCATATTCTGAATCTCTATCGATGTTATTTTCTCATAACCTGATTTCAATCGCCTCCCTGATGACACAGCCCCAGTATTTGAAGCGTGAGCCAGTAGTCTCGTAAACCAGACAATGAGAAGCTGTCACCTGGTTATGTAAGCGAAAGTCTCCAATTCACGGCAGTCAGTTTTACCCCTGACGACGACTATGGAGGATATAGTCGAAAGCCTGGAGTCTTACCCAAACCTGACGCGGCAAGAAAACCGAGAATAATCTCAATTTAATTGGTTGATAGACTCTTTGACACATCGTAAACGTCTTGCTTCACTGTTGACGGCGCAACAACAGGACTGTGTCATCAAAAATACACTGCGGTGGGAGTTTTACAAATAACAGAGCAGTGCAAATCTAATCATTTACTCGCGCTTCAATATCATGCATGTATACCGAAATTTGACAGTTTTCAACTCAGCGCAAAGACGTGGCGACGAGCTGCGACAGGCACATACAAAAGACACACACATACAACACTTTCGGCTATCGGCCATGACCTTCTTCAGAAAATAGAACACTCACAAAATCACACAGACACACAACACAGTCATACAACCATCACCTCCGGCTGCCGCATTTCGAATCACGCTCTGCGGCGAGTGAATCAGGGACGAGAGGGGAGGGGAAAGGGGATAGGAAGGTTACGTCACGGTGGTGGGGATGGGTACAGCACGGCCTAGATGGGAATAACGAGATGCAGCTTAGGAATGGAGTGGGGAGGCGAGTGAGAGGCGAATAATAATAATAATAATAATAATAATTATTATTATTATTATTATTATATCTCGTTATTCCCATCTAGGCTATGTTGTACCCATCCCCACCACCGTGACGTAACCTTCCTATCCCCTCTCTCCTCTCCTCCCCTCCTGACCCCGATTTACACTCCGCAGAGCGTGATTCGAAGTGTGGCAGCCGGAGGTGATGGTTGTATGACTGTGTTGTGTGCCTGTGTGATTGCTTGAGTGTTCTATTTTTTGAAAATGGCCATGGCCGATAGCTGAAAGTGTTGTATGTGTGTGTCTTTTGTATGTGCCTGTCGCAGCTCGTCGCCACGTCTTGCGATGAGTTGTTCACTGTCCTTATTACTATATTATTAATTCCAACCTGGACTTTCCATTTTTTATATATACCGAACTTGTATAACATCACATCCCTCCTACTGGATGGCACTTTTCTTTCTTTTTTGTCACACTGTGTAGTTATTCGAAGTCGTAAGCGCTATACAATCTGCGCTTCGCCGAAAGCCTTCTTTGCTCATTATCTCTGTTAAAAGGAGATATCTCTGGAGAGAGACCATCTTCCTCTGCAACACATTGCAAAGCCGTCCGCCATTCGCCAACGTTCTCGCCACCTGTTCTCGTGCTCTGCTAGCCAAATACCGATGACGAAAATTGTTTTTGCCGCTGGGATTCGAGCCAGGTAACATAAGGTAGGTGCCAATGTACCACTGTAATTCACTCACCTCCACAGGCAACGTGAGCTGGCATCACTTCTACCGAGCGACACAGTGCTGGACTACATACACCCCGTTTACATGGGCTCCCAAAACCGGATTTAGTAAACCGATTTCCCAATTCCGATTTTGGTTGGCCATGTAAACACTCCAAAATCTATTCTGGAAATCCGCTTCTCTAATGCGGTTTTCAAGTTCCACAAGCGAGTTTTGTGCCCATATAAACGCAACCGTTTTTGAAGCGTTCTTGACTTGTCAGATTGTGTTTTCTTGTTAAGAATTCTCGGCACATATGAGTGCGCCTCGGTTGCATAGTGGTAGAGTGCCAGACTACAAATCCAAAGGTCGTGGGTTCGATCCCCGCCAGATCCTAGGATGTTTATCTGTCACTTTCCACTTCTTTCACCTCTGGCAGTATTGATCATGTGAAAAATACCGAGTAACACCGTGGTTCGGAACCCACGTTAAACTGTAGGTCCCCCTATAACTGGCTGGGTAAGTCAGTTCGAAGGTCGGAGGAAGGCAACGTCCAAACAGGACCATGCCTAGTAAAGAATGTGGTGTTCAAAGCAATCTTCGGATTGTTGACTGCTTTACCTTTATGGAAAGAGTGACATTTTGTAATGTGAAATAAAACTATAAATATTAGAGTGAGCATGAATCTGTGTATTTAAATAAAGAAAAATAGCGATTGTGCTGACTAAATCAGGAACTGAATCATCTGTTTTTCAGCCGCCATCTTAAGTGGGCTAGGAAATCCGATTCAGACTATGCCATGTAAACACGACAGCGAAAAACGGTTTACGAAAATCGGTTTTTGTCTTCCGGAAGATGTGTTGCATGTAAACGTAGTGATAGACTACTGCAATAGCGTTTGGGAGGCCCGAGACTTCGATCATCGTTCGGCTAGCTCAGTTCTTCTGCGATTGCTTTAAATCGCTTAATGCGTCCTAGATTTATACCTCTCAAAACGACACGGCGGATTTTATTTCATACGCTTGTAGAGTCTGAAGTATCGCTGCCTGTCGAATGACCTCGTTGTCAAGGCGAGGGTATAGGTTTCGGTTTCGGAGGGAATGGGTGGGTTAATACTATGTTTCGCCCACCTGCTACCTTCAAATATAGTCGTCACTTTATTTGCGCCTAATTGCACGATTTTATTATTACCGTGTTAAATAAGTCTTAGAACTTGTTCACGACACTGAAGTTTAATATAAAAAATTGCAGTTTTTTTATAGCAAGAAATTGTAAAAACTTTTCTCACCTTCACAATTAATACTGATATATCCAGAATGAAACTTTCACTCTGCAGCGGAGTGTGCGCTGATATGAAACTTCCTGGCAGATTAAAATTGTGTGCCGGAACCGGGACTCGAACCTGGGACCTTTGCCTTTCGCGGGCAAGCGCACTACCGACTCTGCTATCCCGACACGACTCACGATGCCGCCTCAGAACTTTACTTCCGCCAGTACCTCGCCTCCTACTTTCCAAACTTCACAGAAGTTCTCCTGCGAAACTTGCAAGAATAGCACTCCTGGAAGAAAGGATATGGTGGAGACATGGCTTAGCCACAGCCTAAGGGATGTTTCCAGAATGAAACTTTCACTCTGCAGAGTCTATTGTTTAACACTTTCAACACGGTCCTATTCACTCCCGGCACTTGGCTTTGAACTGGCATATTTTAGAATGAAACTTGCTGGCAGATTAAAATTGTGTGCCAGAACCGGGACTCGAAACTGGGACCTTTGCCTTTCGCGGGCAAGCGGTTCCGACACACAATTTTAATCTGCCAGGAAGTTTCGTATCAGCGCACACTCCGCTGCAGAGTGAAAGTTTCATTCTGGAAACATCCCTTAGGCTGTGGCTAAGTCATGTCTCCACCATATCCTTTCTTCCAGGAGATCTAGTCTTGCATGGTTCGCAGGAGAGCTTCTGTGAAGCTTGGAAAGTAGGAGGCGAGGTACTGGCGGAAGTAAAGTTGTGAGGCGTCATCGTGAGTCGTTTCGGGATAGCACAGTCGGTAGTGCGCTTTCCCGCGAAAGGCAAAGGTCCCAGGTTCGAGTCCCGGTTCCGGCACACAATTTTAATCTGCCAGGAAGTTTCAATAATGATATAGTGCCGCATCGAGATGTTACCCACATGTGAATGTCCAAAATAAAAATTTAATGCCGAAACTCACTATCCATCCCTAGGTAATAATAGGAAAGTTCTTAGAACTATTACGACTCGAGCAACTTGCAGCTCAGCAACAAACGGATCACCATACATTAAAAAAATAATAAAAAACCATATAACAGTGAGACAACGAGAAAAGTTTAGACACCTCGTGTTATGCGCAGTTTCATGTCCAAGAGACTCACGTACTCCACTTAAATTGTTATTTTACAATTAAAACACATTAAATAACATGTCAAAATGTGCATTACGTGTTCAAGTAATATCACGTTGAAGCGTAGGTGAATATGTAATGGACACAATCGTGTTACGATTTTAAATTGTTCAAAATTCAGATGTTTGTTAAGCTTAAGAGACTTGACTGTTGGGAAATCAGTCCCTAAACTTACAAACTGCTTATGAACTACCTTATACTAAAGACGACACAAACATCCATGCCAGAGGGGAGTTTCGAACCCCCGATGGGGAACGGCCTCGCGCAACATAGCATATCGCCTCAATGCGCTCGGACGCTCCGCCGCGGCACTTTAAATTGTAAAATAAATAAATAAATATCAAGCAGGGTAAAAGAGTCCCATTGACTTTTAACTGCACTGTGAATCTTTATTCGGTGCACGAATTCGATATGCAAGATTTTTAAATAAATATTTCATATCATAAACAGCGAGATAAAATGTATGACAGTGTCAATAATGTTGTGGTGGTTTGTGCATATGACACGTGACGGTATCCACATACCACAAGTAGGCCTAAAAGTAAAGCAGTCAACAATCAGAAGATTGGTTTGAACACCACAGTGCATTACTAGGCATGGTCCTGTTTGGAGGTGGTATGCCGTTTCCTTCCTCCGACCTTCGAACTGACTTACCCAGCCAGTTATAGGGGGACCTACAGTTTAACGTGGGTTCCGAACCACGGTGCTACTCCGCATTTTTCACATCAGCAACACTGCCAGAGGTGAAAGAAGTGGAAAGTAGGCCTATATACGTTTAATGCATGCAATATGTCCACTATCTATTCTGTCCAGCAGAGCATGTTGCAGTTATATTTTACATGGCATTTCTTTATAAATAATATGGGAGACAAGGCTGTCTTCACTTTTACACACAATAAAAGAAGATATTGCATCACCACGATGGTAGGGCGTCGTGACCCTTTACTTAAAAAAAGGAACATAAATGTACAAAAACAACATTTATTGATAGAAACTGCCATGTTGAACAACAATAACCTATACTTTCTCAATTTATGTCTCGGATTATAGCGAACACCAAAAAACCTAGTATATGATAACATGTCCTGTTACACTAATGCATTACATGAATTCATAGTGGCATACTGTCCACTGGATCATCTAGGGACTGTTTGTCTAGATTGTCCCACAACTCATCCGACGATTCAGCGTAGATCTATCAGACTTTGGTAGGTCGTATTGTCCGAAATCAGTCCGTTTCATTGTAATGCATGCATGTTGTTATCATAAGATGTGTACGACGAGTGCAAGAGCTGTCGTTGATTAAAACGGAGTCCTCACCGCAATTCTGCTGATATCGCTGCACTATATGTTGGAGGATATAATCCCTGCACCATATAGCCGTTTGATAATCTTCTACGACCACCCGTGGGGTACGGTGGCCCCACATAATGCTACTTCAAAACACCAGAAAACCGCCACATTTCTGCAATCGCAGAACGGTGTGTCTAAGGCGTTGAGGGTGACCAGACTGCCTCCAAAAAACTTCTCCGAGGATTATCTGGTTGAAGGCAGATGCGAGTCGTCGACTCACCTCTGAAGATGTTGCCCGCAGTAGGTAACGAAACGTCGGGAGTAAGAAGTTTTATTGATGGACCACGGCATCTTAGCCCGGAAATTTTAATTAATGCACGTATTTTTGTTTATTCTTAATTTTCTACATTTCATAGAAGGTTGTTAATAGTGATGGTTTCAATAAAAAATGTTACATTTTTTTTTTTTTTTTTTAGTTTTGGCTTCACTATTTGTTGATGACGGCAGTCTTTGGTTGTTCAGTTTGTGGAGATATATGAGACTGTTTTTGGAAAGTCATTTTCATAGCTACTAATAGTAGTATTGTACGCGACGACAAGGTTTTGAGCTCGATTATATACACATAAAAACTGACACAACACGTGGAATTAGAGATCCCAAAATGTTTTATATAACTGAATTCGAAAATGCAAAAGAAGGTCACTGTGAGGATCGAGCTATCGACTCTACGGTTGTGAGGCTAGAACACTACCAACTGAGCTACACCAACAGATGGTGCAACTGTTTTAATAGTTGATACTTATGTGTACCATGCAAACCTTCAAAGTCTACTTTCTCGAGCATTCTTGAAAGTTGCGTCGAAAGGCTTTGGCTGATTGTTATGAACCATAAATATAAAGAAATTCTAAAAATTGTAAAATCCGATACCCACCTGGTCTCCTTGTCAGAGACATCTGGAAACTTCCCTTCCTGACAGCAATAATGCGAATACGATTAAACTTCGGAATTGAGACTCAAGGCAAGGCAGGACTATGGTCAACACAGTGTACTTTATATATTCAAATGTTTGTAAATCTATGGGACTTAACTGCTCTGGTTATCAGTCACTAGGTTTACAAACTACTTAAACTAACTTACACTAATCTAAGAATGACATACACACACCCACGCCAGAGGGAGCACTCGAACCCTCGACGCGGAGCAACCGCGCTCTCCGCAGCAAGGCGCCTTAAAAATGTTTCAAATGTTTGTATACTCTATGGGACTTAACTACGGGGTCATCAGTCCCTAAACTTACAAACTACTTATGAACTACTTACGAACTAGGACGGCACAAATATCCATGCCCGAGGGGGGATTCGAACCCCCGACCGTAGTGGCCGTGCAGACCGTGACTCAAGGCGCCTTAGAGTGCTCGGCCATTCCACCGCGGCCATTGTACTTTCTTCCCAGTTTTATGACTGGAAATGATCGGTCATGCGAGGTTGTTTTTTTTTTTTTTACATCTTTGTGTGGTCTGAGTGACGTCTTCGAACAATTTAAAGAACAGAGTTCTGGATTAAATGCACACCTTCTACTTCAGGAAACCTTGGAACAAAAGTAATGCTATTTTTTTCTTTTGTCTTTTGTCTGTGTCTGTCTGTCTGTCTGTCTGTCTGTGTGTGTGTGTGTGTGTGTGTGTCTGGATGGTTCTTGTCTCTAGGACGTAAAAATTATTCTCCAACTCATTACCAAACAAAGAGACCATATCGGTAACAGATTTTAGAATTTCTGTATATTTGTGGTTCGTGAAGTTCAGAACTAAAATAACAATCAGCCAAATCAATTCGACGCAACTCTCAAAAATTATAGAGAAAATCGACTTTGAAGTTTTGCAAGTTAGTGTAAGTACAAACGATTAAATGAATTGCAGTATCTGTCGGTGTATCTCAGGTGGTAGCGTTCTCGCCTTGTAACATTAGGGTCGGTGGTTCAAATACTGAAGTAACATTTCTTTTTATTTTTTTTCGGTTGTGTTAGAATACTTACACAATTTTAGATCTAATGGTATTTTTTACGAAAAGTGCACGTTCTTTTTTGTAATTTTCTGTATTTTGTAGAAGGTTGTTAATGATAATGGTTTCAATCGAAAAAAAAAGTTGGCTTCACTATTAGTTGAAGACGGTAGCCTTTGATTGCTCAGTTTGTGAAGAGCTGCGATGTTGTTTTTGGAAAGTCATTTCCGTAGCTACTAACTAACGGCTTTAGAAGCAGGTAACCTACTCAACCATCGTTTTAGGTGACGTCAAGGTGTTCACCTTGTTTACATACTCATAAACAAAAATTGAAACAATACGTGTAATTAGAGATCCCAAAATGTTTTATTAACTGAATTCGAAAACGAAAGAAGTATCTGTCATATCGGGATTCGAACCACCGACTTTAAGGTTGTAGGACGAAAACGCTACCACCTGAACTACAAGGACAGATGCCGCATATGATTAATAATTGGTACTTTCCTGTACTTCGCAAAACTTTAAAATAGATTTTCTCGAGAATTTTCTAGAGTTGTGTCGAATGGTTTTGGCTAATTGTTGTTTAAGTTCTGAATTTGACGTTCCATAAATATAAAGAAATTCTAAAATCCGATACCCAAGTGGACTCCTTGTAAGTCAAAAAGTAATTGAAAACACACGTTACCTCTCACTCCACTTGAAGCATTAGTACTTACACAGCTGAGAAACGGTGACAACTTCAACAGCAGGTACCCACGCCCCGTCGACAGCGTTGTCAGTAGAGGCGGAGCAATACGCAGGGATTGTATGGAAGGATGGGGAAGGAAATCGTCCATGCCGTATGAAAGGAACCATGCCGGCATTTGCCTGGAGTGACTTAGGGATATCGCGGAAAACCTAAATCTGGATGGTCGAAGGTGTAATTGAATCACCTTTCTCCCGAATGCGAGTCCAGTGTGTTACCACTGCGCCATCTCGCTTTCTCTCGCTCACAGCAAGTACCGGGTGATGAAAAAGTCAGTATAAATTTGAAAACTTAATAAATCACGGAATAATGTAGATAGAGAGGTAAAAATTGACACACATCCTTGGAATGACATGGGGTTTTATTGGAAGCAGGAAAAAAAAAGTATTGCTAGACGCGTGAAAGATCTCTTGCGCGCGTCGTTTGGTGATGAACGTGTTTTCAGCCGCTACTTTCGTCATGCTTGGCCTCCCAGGTCCCCAGACCTCAGTCCGTGCGATTATTGGCTTTGGGGTTACCTGAAGGCGCAAGTGTATCGTGATCGACCGACACCTCTAGGGATGCTGAAAGACAACATCTGGCGCCAATGCCCTACCATAACTCCGGACATGCTTTGTAGTGCTGTTCACAACATTATTCCTCGACTGCAGCTATTGTTGAGGAATGATGGTGAACATATTGAGCATTTCCTGTAAAGAACATCATCTTTCCACAATGAAACATTCACTCTGCAGCGGAGTGTGCGCTGAAATGAAACTTCTCGGCAGATTAAAATATTGTGCCGGAACTGGGACTCGATCCTGGGATATTTGCCTTACGTGGGCAAGCGATTTATCGACGGAGCTAGCGCGACACGACTCACGATGCCGCCTCACAACTTTACTTCCGCCAGTACCTCGCCTCCTAGTTTCCAAACTTCACAGAAGCTCTCATGCGAACCTAGCAAGACTAGCACTCCTGGAAGAAAGGATATGGTGGAGACATGGCTTAGCCACAGCCTAAGGGATGTTTCCAGAATGAAACTTTCACTCTACAGCGGAGTGTGCGCTGATACGAAACTTAGGCTGTGGCTAATCCATGTCTCCACCATATCCTATGTTCCCAGAGTGATAGTCTTGCAAGGTTCGCAGGAGAGCTACTGTAAAGTTTGGAAAGTAGGAGCCGAGGTACTGGCGGAAGTAAAGTTGTTTGGCGTCATTGTGAGTCGTGTCGGGATAGCTCAGTCGGTAGAGCGCTTGCCTGCGGAAGGCAAAGGTCCCAGATTCGAGTCCCGGTTCCGGCCCACAATTTTAATCTGCCAGGAAGTTTCAACATCATCTTTGCTTTGTCTTAATTTGTTACGCTAATTAATGCTTTTCTGATAAGATGAAGCGCCATCTGTCGAACGGTTTTTGAACTTGTTTAGGTTCTAATGGAACCCCATGTCATTCCAAGCATGTGTGTCAAAGTTTACCTTTCTATCTGCATTATTCCGTGATTTATTAAGTTTTCAAATTCATGTTCAAATGTTTGTTAAGCTTATGGGACTTAAGTACGGGGTCATCAGTCCCTAAACTTACAAACTACCTACAACTAAGGACGGCACAAATATCCATGCCCGAGGGGGGATTCGAACCCCGACCGTAGTGGCCGTGCACACCGTGACTGGAGCGCCTCAGTCCCCTCGGCCACCACGGCCGGCTTCAAATTTATACTGACTTTTTGATCACCCGGTAGTTACTTATTAGACTGTGATAAGTGCGTGCAATCGGAATCGCTCCCTTGATGGAGCCTACAAGCTGTTGATAGCCCGCGACGCCCCCGCGTATATCAGCAGGTAGATGGCGGGTGACGGCGTTGGCCGACCGTAGAGGCAGGCCCCGCGGCCGTCACGAGCGAGCGCCTCGCTCGCCGGCCGGCAGTCCACGGCCGTGTTGGCAGCCGGGCGTCCTATTGTAGTCCCACACCGCTAACCCTGCCAGGAATTCCTGACCGGCGCCGCGCGGCCCGCCTTGCGGTCATCCACACGCCGCCAGCCTGCCCGACCTGTCGCGCAACCGTACCAGGGGATCTGCCTGCGCCCAGGATCACACTACCGCACAGTAGGAGCTGATTTCAAGTCATAACACCTCCTACCTTTTCTCTCTCAAGGAAAACTCCTCATTGCGCACCCCCTCATATTAAAAAAAATCAAATGTTTTTATAGCTTATGGGACTTAACTACGGGGTCATCAGTCCCTAAACTTACAAACTACTTATGAACTAACTAATACTAAGGACGGCACAAATATTCATGCCCGAGGGGGGATTCGAACCCCCGACCGTAGTGGCCGTGCAGACCGTGATGGAGCGTCTCACTCCCCTCGGCCACCGTGGCCGGCCCCCCCCCCCCCCTCAGATTCTGTGGTAAGACGACGCAGGGGATATCCCATCAATGAATGAAAACAGAAAAGCAAAAAGCGGGTGTATGGAACTGTGAATTAAAAAAGGAAAATAGAAATGGTCGAAGAGCTAAATATGCGAAGGAGCTTGCCCCCCTTCTTGCAGTGGTGTACCGTAGGTCGCTAGAAGAGAGTAGCGTTCCAAAGGATTGGGGAATGCCACAGGTCATCCCCGTTTTCGAGAAGGGACGTCGAACAGATGTGCTAAACTATAGGCCTACATCTCCAACGTCGATCAGTTGTTGAAATTTGGAGCACGTATTGAGTATAATGATTTTTCAGGAGACTAGAAATCTGCTCTTTAGGAATCACAATGGTTTTCGAAGAAGGCCATCGTGTGAAACCCAGCTCGCGCTATTCGTCCACGGGACTCAGTGGGCCATAGACACGGGTTCCCAGGTAGATGCCTTGTTTCTTGACTTCCGCAAGGCATTTCATATAGTTCCCCACAGTCGTTTAATGAAGAAAGTAAGAGCATATGGTCTATAGCACCAGTGTGTGACTGCATTTAAGAGTTGCTAGATAACAGAATGCAGCATGTCATTCTCAATGGAGAGAACTCTTCCGAAGTAAAAGTGATGTCAGGTGTGCCACAGGGGAGTGTCGTGGAACCGTTGCTATTCACATTGTTTGTAAATGACCTTGTGGGTAACAACGGAAGTTCACTGAGGCTTTTTGCGGATGATGCTGTAGTGTATAGAGGGGTTGTAACACTGGAAAATTGTATTGAAATGCAGGGGAATCTGCAAAGAATTGACGCTTGTTGCAGGTAACGCAATTGAATCTCAATGTAGACAAGTGTAATGTACTACGAATATATTGAAAAAAAGTTCCTTTATCATTTAGCTACAATAGAGCACGTCAGGATTTTTAATTTAAAATGTTTGTAAATTCTATGGGACTTAACTACGGGGTTATCAGTCCCAAAACTTACAAACTACTTATGAACTAACTAAGACTAAGGACGGCACAAATATCCATGCCCGAGGTGGGATTCGAACCCCCGACCGTAGTGGCCGTGCAGACCGTGACTGAAGCGCCTCAGTCCCCTCGACCATCGCGGCCGACAGCACGTCAGGAACTGGAAGTACTTAATTCCATAAATTATCTGAGAGTAGGCATTAGGAGTGATTTAAAATGGAACGACCATATAAAATCAATCGTCGGTAAAGCGGATGCCAGACTGAGATTCATTGGAAGAATCCTAAGGAAATGCAGTACGAAAACAAATGAGGTACGTTACAGAGGATCATTTAGTAATCGTGCAAGGGTTACGGAGATGATCGATAAACTCCAGTGGAAGACTCTGCAGGAGAGATGCTCTTTCGCTCGGTACGAGCTTTTGTGGAAGTTTCAAGAACATACATTTACCGAGGAGTCTGCCAGTATATTTCTCCCCCCCCCCCCCCCCTACGTATATGTTGCGAAAACATCATGAGGATAAAATCAGAGAGACTAGAGCCCACACAGAGGCATACCGAAAATCTTTCTTTCCGCGAACAGTACGAGACTGTATTAGGAGGGAGAACCGATAGTGGTACTCAAGGTACCCTCCGCCACACACCATCGGGTGGCTTGCGGAGTACGGATGTAGATGTAGATGTAGAGAATACTGCTAGAGACGTGGAGGCGTGGCGATGGTGGTGCACTGCAATGCGGGATCTCCGTGTTCAAGCCTCCTCCAGTGTATGTATTTTTACTTTATGTTCTTAACAAAATTGACTAATATCTGTTCCGTCTTTGACATCTCCGTTCCCTTTTTGTAAAATTCAAATGAAACGGTTCTAAATCTATGGGACTTAACTATTGTGGTTATCAGTCCCTAGGCTTTCAAACTAAATTAATCTAAGTACCACATCAAAGGCCGACGGAGGATTCGAACCTCCGACAGGGAGCAACCGCGCACTCCGCACTAAGATCTTACAACGCCGGGCAATTCCAACGCGGCTCTCTTTTATTGTAGATTTCGAAATTTTCGCAGTGTTGACTGAAGATGAAGGTCATCTGATGGTGGTATTGCCCGTAGACGACCTTGGCCTTGCCTTCTTTTGTTGGTTCCTGTTGTCTAAAATCGCGTCTTGGATATTACACTTCTAAACATTGCAATAGCTGCAACCACCTCCCTCTGTGTCTGTCCCGCTTCGCCGACCGCGGTGGCCGAGCGGTCTGCGGCGTGCCAGTCACGGTCTGCACGGCGCTGCGGTCGGGCGTTCGAATCCCCCCTTGGGCATCGATGTTTGTGACTTCTTTAGAGTAAGCTAGTTCATAAGTAGTTTGTAAGTTTAGGGACTGATGACCCCGCATTTAAATCCCATAAGCTTCACAAATATTTGAACATTTTTTATCCCGCTTCCAACAAATCTCGGTTGCCACCGGGTCATCCTCCGCCCGAAAGTGATAAATTGTTTCGGAATGGAAGGGAACGTGGTCATTGCCCCACACTCCCAGCCGATGTAGCGTTTTTCGTGACCAGAGCTCCGCAATTCGCCTCACGAAGGCTGAGTGCACCCCGCTTGCCAACGTGGACGTTGGCCAATCCAAGTGCCAGCCAAGTTCGACAGTGTTTAATCTTCGTGATCTAGCGACAATCGGTGTATCCAATGTAGTACGGTCGTTGGCTGTTGATTTCCTGTTGAGAAATTATATTTATGAGGGAAATGCATCTTTTTCATCAATTATTTAGGAAAGTGAGCCCTCTGCGCATTGAAGAATGACAAACGCAATGTGTTTACCTTGAGTACAGACAAACACATTCGACCAAATATACCAAGTCATGGGGATCGTCCACGAAGAAGTGTATTCTTCGACGAGGTATTGACTCAACAAGTTGTTGAAAATTTCCTACAGAAATAATGATGATTATTTCGTGCAGCATTTATGGAAGTTAGACCCTATCTAGGATCGTGTTCGGCGTGCCTCGTACATGTCTTTGGGTGACGCCACTGGGGTGTCTTGCGTGTCGATGATGATGAAAAAATGATGACGAAGACGCCACAACACGCAGTCCCTGAGTGGAGAACATGACGCATGCTCTCTCTACAGGTGTCCATATTTGGATAAGGGTTACCGGTGCAGGATCTTATCCACGAACTTACCTCTCGATTATGATCGATAAATGATTGATGGGGACATGTCGGATGATTTGGGTGGCTACATCATTCGCTGGAATTATCCAGACGTTCTTCAAATCAATCTTGAATAATAGTGGGCCGCTAACATGGTGCATTGTCACTCATAGAAATTTCACCATTGTTTGGAAACAAGAAGTACCCGAATAGTCAAACTTTTATATCTGTCCAGCTCACCTCCTAGGAATGATGGCTCTCTACGACATTTGTCAGCCTGTTATATTAAGGGGGAAAAAAGACGGAATCAGTACCTCTTTACAACTTTACAAAGATTTGTCACCTTGTTGGAAACGACTTGAATCCAAAATACCATCGTATAAAAGTTGAGTTCACATACTCTCCAGTGAATTGAACCATGGCGTTGGTAGAAAAGCTTATTTACAAGACTCGATAACCCTGAAATTACTGACAACCTAACGTTTGGTGTAGATTTTCCATGCAAAGGAGATTTGGCCGCAGCTCACTAGATTACGGGATTGAGGAGGTACGTGCAGGCAGTGGGATTTTTTCAGGAACAGTACGTGTCGATGTTAATAAAATGAGCCACGTTTAAAATGAGTACCCTAACAGTGAATCCCTCTCTTCTTGTTAACAGAGCGCATCAATGTATCAATGTTTTCCTTGTTGCTGCGTAATCTCGGAGGTTGTTGTCTGCCAGACGTTGTCTCACTGTTGATTCACTCACCGACGTATCCGTCGTTACGTTTAGTTCAACAGTCAATTCACGGACATTTTTTAATCTGTTACGTTTACTGGTCACTACCAAATACGTTTCCTGGCGTTGTGATATTTTCTTGGGTGCTCCTGAGCGAGTACGATCTTCAGAGGAGCCAGTTTCTCGATGCCAGTGTATGGTTTCCACAACTCCGCTGATGGAAATCTTCAGATTCTTTGTTATTTGCCGGACAATATTGCCTACTTGGTGCTAAGTGATTATCATCACCGTAAGTAATCTGGCACTTTGGGGCCATTTTTAAATTACTTTCGTGGCGTGTTATACCTTTATGCAAACGCAACTACAAGTGAACAGAACTGGAAACAACGTACCTAAACGTAGCCATGCGGTCTACTCACGTCACATGGCGTGTTTAGTAGAACTTCTTAGACAGGTAACGTCGGTTTACTTAAAACGGAGCAATACTAGTATGTTCCAATACGTATGTGTAAGTACAGTAATGAAGTGTAGAATACTGTGTCGTTAGTAACCGTTATTTGAGCTTGCTATTCCGTATTCTAACCAATAACTCACATAGATCATTTGTGTCTTGCTCCTTTGTAATACGCAGCATGGTGTTTCCAAACTTATGGAGGGCAGTGTTGTTTGACACATTGGTCTGGGGGGGGGGGGGGGAAGGAAGCGAGCTTGGGCCCCCTACCTACCCCACACCCCTCCTTATCTACGCCAATCTGAGACAGACATTTCAGATAAGAACATGATAGAATATTTTAAAATGAACATCAAGTACGGAGTGATCGTATTATTAACCGGGGAGAATAAGTACTTCTTTCAACAGGTGGAGATTCACAGAAAGAAGAGGAAGGAGGATCGAATGGACAAAGAGGGGAGAAGATGGGGCAGAGAGACGGGGATTGAAGGGAGGAGGATTGGGGACAAACACACACACACACACACACACACACACACACACACACACACACACACACACAGAGAGAGAGAGAGAGAGAGAGAGAGAGAGAGAGAGAGAGAGGGGGGGGGGGGTGGGGAGGAGGAACAGAGAAGAAGAGAGCAAGACATATGCCCAATAGTCATTATAAAACATTACGAAATTACACGTTTTAGAAATGGATTAATATGTAAACGAAGAAATTTTTTGTGAACTACACCTTATATCAGAATGGTAGGGGATAAGATTGGCAAGTAACACTAAATAATGAAAAGTGTTAAGTAATACACATGACCACTACAAGAAATCCGCTGAGCTTCATTTACCCAATAAATCAGTCGAATCTTAAGGTCGTAAATTCTACCAAATACCTAGGGGTTACAATTACGAACAACTTAGACTGAAGAGAACACATAGAAAATATTGTGGGGAAGGCGAACCAAAGAAACTGCCTACATCACACTTGTGCGTCCTCTCCCGGAGTACTGTTGCCCAGTGTGGGACCCCCACCAGGTGGGACTGACGGAAGACGTTGAGAAGGTTCAGAGAAGGGTAGCTAGTTTTGTTTTATCACGTTACAGGGGGGAAAGCGGCACGGAAGTGTTGCATTATTCGAGGTGGAAATCATTAAAAGAAAGACGTTATTTGTGGCGGCGAGTTCTATTTGCGAAATTTCAATTACCGACTTTTACTTCTGAATGTGAAAATATTTTGATAGCACCCATCTACATAGGGAGACATGACCATCCCAATAAAATAAGAGAATTCAGATCGAAAACGGAACAATATAGGTGTTCATTCTTCCCGCTCGCTATTAGAGACTGGAGTGTAGAAAAAGGATATGAAAGTGGTTAATGAAAACTCTCCCAGGCACTTAAATGTGACTTACAGTGTATCTATATAGATGTAGATGAAAACAGAGACAGCAGAGATGTATTGCGGGGAGAACAGGAGGAGAAGGACGCTGTGTTTCTTGACTTCCGCAAGGCGTTTTATACAGTTCCCAACTGACGTTTAATGAACAAAGTAATGGCATATGGTCTATCCAGCTATTGTGTGATTGGATTGTGAAGTTCCCAGATGACTGAATGCGTTAATTATTCTCAATGGAAAGAAGTCTTCCGAAGTAAGAGCGATGTCAGGTGTGCCACAGGGGAGTGTCGTGAGTCCGTTGCTGTTCACGATATATATAAGTGAACTTGCGGATAACATCGGAAGTTCACTGAGGCTTTTTGCGAATGATACTGTAGTGTATAGAGAGGATCTAACATTGAAAAATTGTATTGAAATGTAGGAGGATCTGCATCGAATTGACACATGGTGCAGGAAATGGCAATTGAATCTCAATGTAGACAAGTGTAATGTGCTGCGAATACACAGGAAGGAAGATCCTGTATCATTTAGCTACACTATAGCAGGTCTGCAACTGGAAGCAGTTAATTCCATAAATTTTCTGGGAGTAGGCATTAGGAGTGATTTAAAATGGAACGACCATATAAAATTAATCGTCGGTAAAGCAGATGGCCGGCCGCGGTGGCCGAGGAGACTGAGGCACTCCAGTCACGGTCTGCACGGCCACTACGGTCGGGGGTTCGAATCCCCCCTCGGGCATGAATATTTGTGCCGTCCTAGTTCGTAAGTAGTTCATAAGTAGTTTGTAAGTTTAGGGACTGACGACCCCGTAGTTAAGTCCCATAGACTGTACACACATTTGAACATTTTAAAGCAGATGCCAGACTTAAATTCATTGGAAGAAAACTAAGGAAATGCAGTCCAAAAACAAAGGAAGTAGGTTACAGTACACCTGTTCGCCCACTGCTTGAATACAGTGTGGGATCCGTACTAGGTAGGGTTGATAGAGGAGGTCAGCGCGCTTCGTTACAGGATCATTTGGTAAACAAAAAAGAGTTACGGAGATGATCGATAAACTCTAGTGGACGACTCGGCAGGAGAGACGCTCTGTCACTCGGTACGGGCTTTTGTCGAAGTTTCGAGAACATACCTTTCCCGAGGAGTCTAGCGTATATTGCTCCCTCCTACGTATAACTCGCGAAGAGATCATGAAGATAAAATCAGAGAGAGTAGAACCCCCACAGAGGCATACCGACAATCTTTCTTTCCGCGAACATTACGTAACTGGACCAGAATGGAGAACCGATAGGCCGGCAGCGGTGGCCGAGGGGACTGAGGCGCTGCAGTCACGGTCTGCACGGCCACTATCGTCGGGGTTTCGAATTCCCCCCTCGGGCATGGATATTTGTGCCGTCCTTAGTCTTAGCTAGTTCATATGTAGTTTGTAAGCTTAGGGACTGATGACCCCGTAGGTAAGTCCCATAAGTCCCAAAGATTTGAACATTTGGTTTTGAGAACCGATAGTGGTACTCAAGGTACCCTCCGCCACACACCATCAGGTGGCTTGCGGATTATGGATGTATATGTAGAGGGAGGACGGACGAGCAGATGGACGAGGGTTGGTTGTTGTTGTTTGGTTCTGTAAGGGGGACAAAACTACAATGGCCATAAGTCCCCCATTCCATCTCTAAGCGTCAAAAGTAAAACCGTGGACGTGAAAGGACGAGGGTATCCCGACGCGTTAATCTATCGGTAAAATTGTGGATTGAGACCAAGGCTTGAATATAGTAAGAGGGTTTAGCTCATTGTATGTTGTAATCGAGATGCAGAGATGGAGAGTATCAACATAAGAGATAGTGACGTGGAGAGCTGCAACTAACGAGTCTTCAGATTTAAGACGGCGACAACGGGCGAGCCCATTAGCGAAGTGAGTTAGGGTAAAAGCCTCTTCTTCGACGAAAACTGACGGTTCTAATGTTGGGCGCGAGTAAGTTGTATTTATGCGGCGGCGTGGAGTTGGGCAAGACGAGGAGAGGTGGGGAAACGGGCGCCGGCGCTGCGTCACGGCAGACGGGCCGGGGGCGGCGCCGCTGCCAGCTCTGTTTGTAAACACGGGACCGCGCCGCAGCCCGCGCGCCGCGGCCGCTACCGCCCCTCCAGCCGCCGGCGAGGCACTGGAGAGGCGGCCGCATGCCGTGCCTCCTCACCGCTGCCAGCGAGCTTAAGTTTCATAGAGTGGCCAACGCACGAGTTACAGCGCTCTTTGCGGCAACTTCTGTAAACTCGGCCGCCATATTTTTGGTGGTCAGTATACTTGAGAGGAGTATCATCTGTTTAGACGCCATCACACAACTGTTTCACAAGTATTACTGTACTTCACACACCACTTGTCAATAATAAAATGTTCAAATGTTTGTATAGCTTATGGGACTTAACTACGGGGTCATCAGTCCCTGAACTTACAAACTGCTTATGAACTAGCTAATCCTAAGGACGGCACAAATATTCATGTCCGAGGGGGAATTCGAACCCCCGACCGTAGTGGCCGTGCAGACCGTGACTGAAGCGCCTCAGTCTCCTCGGCCACCGCGGCCGGCTGTCAATAATAAAATACGTATGTCAACACGACAAGTTTCTGGGTGGGTGACAAGACTTTTTATTAGCCACAAATCAGTTTTTTTTTTAAAAAGTGCACTTCATAGAATAAATAAAATTCCGTTGACACCTAAAAACAAGGAAGCTGAAATAAAGGCTCTTGGACAGATAGCCCTAGAAAATGATTATAACGCGGGTTTGATAGATTAGAAAAGACAATAACATCTAACAAGGAGAGTACATTGGCTCGAACAAACATATCTGTATGAACATTTGGTTACAGGATTCCAGTCACGGTCATCACGGCCACTACGGTCGGGGGTTCGAATCCCCCCTCGGGCTTGGATATTTGTGCCGTCCTAGTTCGTAAATAGTTCATAAGTAGTTTGTAAGTTTAGGGACTGATGACACCGCAGTTAAGTCCCATAAGCTTTACAAACATTTGAACATTTTTGGTTACAGGATCTCTACGTACACCTCAATGTGCTGGTGGATGTCGTTTTTATGCAAAGCTCTGCAACCATGCTCTAGATAGCACTGTAGACGTAATTGTAGACGCCATACGGAATGCAGATATCTTAACTATAACTTATGTAACAATCATCGTACATGTTCTCTAGCGAATGTTCATCAAAAGCCGTGATGATAGTTGCAACTTTAACCTTCTTCCCGAAAGACTGTTGGTATTCACTGCCACTGCTTCCATCGCCTCTTCCCGCACATACCGTAGCACTACCGCTTGCAATGAGTTGTTTGTCATCATCATCCCTATTATCATTATTATGAGTTTGTAACAGTATCTAACGTATACTTATATTTCTGTACCATAACAGATACGAGAAAGCATGCAAATGATTCATCTTCTACACTAATACCATCTCCACGAAGAAGGGTTCTTAGTAACTTCATCTCAAGTAATCACAATACATTAGCAGGACTATTTAGCAAACGGCGCCCCATCTGACGCATCATCACACAAATAACATCACAAAACGCAACTTCGGAGGCACACTGCACAATCCCTACTGGCGAACAGACAGGTCAAAATGCTATGCGGCGTGCCACACGCAGAGGCCTCTAACGGACGACTGCAGAGTTTTGCAGATGCGGGAGTGTTACTAGTGCAATAAGGGATCTTTACATTATCTCTCATACGATTTTCGCGTATATGTTTTGTTCGAGGCCAAGTACTTTCCTTGTAAGAATCAACTACGTGAAGAAAATTCGCACAAATACAGGGTTATACCATTCTGGGGACCCGTCTCCTACAAATTGGTGAGACTGTCTACAAAGAGAAACGTTAAAATTGCTTTTAGAACAGACAATAAATTAGAACATAGGCTGAAGCATAAGATTGATGCAGGTGAGAGCTGGATGGGGAAAGCGGGAGTATACCAAATAAAGTGTAATGATAAACGGGAAGGAATTTTAAGGTGCGGTGTAAAGAGCACAGTAATAGAGAGAATGGTTCATCTACAGTTCCCAAAAAGCTGAAAATCGAACGACATTCGTTGGGCTCCATAAATGATAGCTTGAAAGTCATGCACTATGAGGACAGAGGTTGGTTATCCAATCTCGAAGAAATTGATATCTTTTGTGCATTGAGCATACTCAACGAAAAGGCAGAACTGTCTAAAAACCATTACTGGGCACATTTTAGCAACCTCCTCTTTGAGTAACACTGATGTGTGTGCATGTATTAAATATTGACTTTGTGCTTTTAACTTCACTGAAACATTTGGAGCGTATTTCCGTTTTTAAAAAAAAAAAAAAAAAAAAACAAAAAAAAAAAAAAAAAAAAAAAAAAAAAAAAAAAAAAAAAAAAAACCTTTAATTTAATGACTGATTTTATGAATAATGTTAGGTACCTTGATTAGAATATCTTTGGCCACCAATGACAGAGGTTAAACATATGGACAATCTTCGAAGTTAGATGAGCTGTCCGTTAGTGCACAACTTTCTGCCATCAGACAAACATGTGGTACTGCGCAAAGTTTTATTTTTGACAATGTACATACACAGCTATTGTGTTTGACGTTGCTTCCTAGCAGCAGATAAGTTATATGGTAGGTAGGTTAGTTTCATTGGAATACTTGTTGGTACAGTCGTTTGTATATGGTGCCCTTATTATTCTACGTTTCCTTGCTTTACAGAACTTGATAATGGGATAATGTCGTCCCGAAATATGTCGCCTTGACATATATATATATATATATATATATATATATATATATATATATATATTATTGTTGACAACTGGTGCGTTAAGCACGGTAATAAATTTGAGAGGAGTATATCCATCTTATGTTTTTGTTGAGCTTGAAGTGTTGTATTTAGTTTATACTGTATTTAGTGCATGTTGCCTATACTATTTTTGCTGATGAAATATGCCTAAAGTGTATTCAGAATTTAAATGGACAAATTGAAGTGATAAAACGTCAAGTATTTCGTCCAAGAACACCAAATGTTTTGCCTTGTTTGATCTCAGTCTGTCTAAACTCAAAATTCCTGACTGATGGCACCTAGGTGCCCCAAGACATCTTATTTCGACGTGGGATGCTTTTGTGGCAGACGACCTAGGCAAATTTTTAACTTCAGTATTTTGTTGTCGCTTTAGTCTTTGTGCGCAAATTTCGTCTACCAAAGTCCACAACTAAAGCCTTTAACAGCTATTTTACAAGTTTGTAGACTTAAAAGGTTTAGTCAGGACCGGCCCGAACAAATTCGGTGCCTTAGGCAAATTATTTTAATGGCGCCCTATTTAATAAAATCGCAATAAAACATCATTGTAAAATATACATTGCATCTTTTTTCTTTCAAATACATAATCAGAACCAATGCATTACATAATTATATTTCCCCATTAAAATGGGACACATCATACACTTTTATACAACAATGTTACTTTATCGTTTTCTATATTTTGTCTTTTGAAAAGGTTTTCGTTGATACTTTACAATAATTTATTCAATTATAAGCTTCATTGTACAAAGGGTCAAACAAACTTCATTTATCTTGCCTTGGCTTTTGCAAAATCTAAGACGATCTCCTTTAAATCAACGGAGTCAGCTGTTTCTCGTACATTTGACAAAGATGACAACCCCGCAAGTCTTTCTTGAGTCACTGTGGATCGCAGATATGTTTTTATGAGTTTTACTTTGGAGAAGCTGTCCTCACCATTAGCTACAGACAAAGGAAGATTAAGAAACACTTTTCGTGCAGTAACTAAATTAAGTACAATGTCACTAAGTCCGTTTCCCCCAAAAACAGCTCAGAACATCCTGTGGCCCTGAGTTATTGGGTACTCTTCTAGCAATGGCTTGTAATTCATTGCAGAGATCAGTGCAGCAATATCCTTAGAGTCTTCCAAATTAACATATTATTCAAGAACAGCTTTGAGAATTTTATTTTGTACATCATGTAAGTTGTGGAAACAGCCAAATACACGATTTAGGTTGTTAAACTACTGAAATCTCTCGTCAATTGAATTTATTGCAGTATCCAACAATGCAAAATAAAAATTAATTTTGAAATGATTTTACTCGTCACGAATAGCTTCATAACCAACCGCATTTACGTTTTTCCATGCAAGCACTTCCTCAGTAGACCAGGATGGGCAAGGTCTCCGTAGATTGGTCTGATTTGAACCATAATTGATTCAGGGATAGAGTGCTTGTGTGTGAATGTGTTGAGGTTACCAGCTGCCTGTGCCTTTAGGTACCAGAGACATGTTGCTGTTGCACTGATTTTACACTTCATTTTCCATAATTTTCTTGCTCTGGTTTCCGTGGAGTTTACATTTCTTGAACAAACGTTTTGGTTTAGTCATTATAGAAACACAGGTTACTATACACCTCACTAAAACTTGTAAGAAATGTCGTATTCACAAATAACAGCAACCAACTACAGACGTTTTTCCAAGAGAATTTTTTTATTTATTTATTTATTTTTCTTTTACAAGCGCGCCTGCATTGACAAATGAAATGCGCTTTAGCAGGTTAACAAACATATTAACCGTATATTTCTGTACAAAACACACACAAAAAAACTAATTATCTTACTGTAAAAGTGCAGGAGGTATAATTCCTTTTACGAAAAGGGGCGTAAATTATTACAGAGTGACAGATGTCATATAATAAAAAAATGCAGTTCTGGCTGGTGGACAAGAATAAAAAATACATATAAATGTTCACAAAAGAACAAAGTATCTAATTATGCAAAAAGCTGAAATATGTTTTGAAAATTTTCGGCCTACCGTATTACTTAAAGTGATATTTTTCTTTACGAAGCACCCGTTGCCTGTGGAACCGTGTAGTGCAGCCGCTGCGCCCCGCTTGTTGCAGAGCCAGGCGATGCGCATCGTGCGGACGGTGGGGCAGGCGTTCGAGGTGTGCCACAAGCTGTCCGCGGCGGCGGGCAACGCGGCCGAAGACGACGACCCGGAGCTGGCGGGCACCGCCTCCACCGCCAACATGGACGCCGCCGAGCCCACCACGGGGGGCGTCGGCGTCGGCGTCGAGCGCAAAGGTGAGTCGCCGCCTGCCGCTGCCTGCGTGTGGCTGAACAAACAAACACGTCCAGAACGTGAGAAAAGGAAAAGGCCCTGGCGCCGCGTCATGTGCGTTACTGCTTCAGCGAATCCCCAGGAAAAAAGTAGAACTACATCTATCTACTCTGTAGCAATACAGGACATTTGGAGCGTCACATTGTTGATAAACTACACTTATTATTATGTACATCATTAGGTGCCGGCCGCGGTGGCCGAGGTGACTGAGGCGCTCCAGTCACGGTCAGCACGGCCACTACGGTCGGGGGTTCGAATCCCCCCTCGGGCATGGATATTTGTGCCGTCTTAGTTCGTAAGTAGTTCATAAGTAGTTTGTAAGTGTAGGGACTGCTGACCCCGTAGTTAAGTCCCATAAGCTTAACAAACATTTGAACAACATCATTAGATAGTCGTCCACCATCCACTAAGCGTTGTGTCCGAATGACGTAAGCGTCAGCGCATCTGCCCGGGAAGTAGACGACGTGCCTTGAATCCCCAACCCGGCACAAAAAGTTTCATCCACTGAAGCTGACGTACGTATGATCTTCCTAAAGCATAAGCACTTCCAACCGGCGTTCATCCGGTTGTCATTTTGGTACTGTTTGTTTTCCTTACAAGTGTTTGGTCAAACTCTGGGAGCGCATTTGGGTCTCAAAAATCAGCAAAAAGTTCTTACGATTTTTCTCCTTTTTTTTCGAGTTCATCAGTTCCTAAACTTACAAACTATTTATGAACTAACTTATATTAAAGACAGCACAAACATCCACCCCGAGGGGGAGGGGGGGATTCGAACTCCCGACGGGGAACGGCCTCGCGTATCGTAACAGCGCCTCAATGCGCTCGCCGCTCCACCGCATCTGTGTGTTTTCCTTAGCATAAGTTAGATTAAGTAGTATGTAAGCCTACGGACTGGTAACTGCAGTACTTCAGTCCCACAGATTTACAAACATTTGAACAATTTGAATTTTTAACTCAATAATACAGTAGTTGATAGGACTACACTGTTTTTTTGCCGCGAGGAGTAGTGGCTAGCCTTAAACAAAAATAACAGTACTGTCTTGAAGCAGGCAAACTGCGATATAGAGATATGATATTTTTAGAGCGTATCGTGGTTATCTAGAAATATATTTCTGTGACAAATTCAAATATGTAGTATTTACTTCACTTTTCTTGCGTGGTCTGAAGTGTTATTTTGGTATTTGTTCCTTTCCAAAGCTCCAGGCTCTGCTGATGGTCCACAGCTATAAAGGCCCGTATTAAATAATCTCGGTAGTACAGTGGTAGAGTGGCAGCCTATGAATGCAAAGTCGTAAGATTTTTATTTGTCACCTTTCTTTCACCTCTGACAATGTTGCCGATGTGAAAAATGTCGAACAGCATCGTAGTTTGGAATCCACGTTAAACTGCAGGTTCCCCATGTAAATGGATGGGTAAGTCAGGTCGGAGGAAGGCAACGGGATTCCACCTCAAAATACGACCATGCCTTAGTAAAGCACTGTGGTAATCAAACCATCTTTCAGATTGATAATTATTTTACATTTTTATTAAATAATCAGATTAATTGGAAATTTACCGAAAATTACGGAACGGGAAACGTAATCGTATGGCCAAGAGACCACAATAATTGTGAATTAATGTCCGTTTATTGTTATTTCGGTGCTCCGGCGAGGATGCTGGGAGCGGAGTGGCTACTCTCTTGGCTATCTGGATAGCCTCCTACCATGATGTTTGTGACAGGAAAGCCTGACCTGCAGTGACGGCTTGTCACTAAAATGATTAGAGTTTCACTGCTTTTATTACACAGTGCAATTTACTTTTACAAATAATTGCATCAATGAGCTTGAAAACCAGTCGTATCCACTTTTTTTACCAAACAACTGATTATACTAAACGTAATGTTGCAGCAGAACTTATGGTGCACAGAAGATGTATTCAAAAATATAATGTTACTGATCAAGAAAAGAAAATGTGCCCTCGTGAAGACACTGCCATTACATGCTGATTCAATGAAAACTCAGCTCCTCCCAGCAATTGCTGTCCAGCAAGTTTTTTATTTATTTTTTATTATAGGCAATTATTAGTAAATGAATTTTGCATCCATGATGGTTGGTTGGTATGGTCTTCAGTCCGGAGACTGGTTTGATGCAGCTCTCCACCCTACTCTATCCTGAGCAAGCCTTTTCATCTCCTCATAAGAACGGCAACCCACATCCACTTGAATCTGCTTACTATATGCGTCTCTTGGTCTCCCTCTCCGATTTTTACCCCACACACTTCCCTCCAATACTAAATTTACAATTCCCCGATGTCTAAGAATGTGTCCTACCAAGCGATCCCTTCTTTTAGCCAGGGTATGCCAAAAATTCCTTTTCTCACCAATTCTGTTCAGTACTTCTTCATTGGTTATGCGATCTACCCACCTAATCTTCAGCATTCTTCTGTAACACCACATTTCAAAAGCCTCTATTCTCTTCCTGTCCGCACTGCTTATCGTCCATGTTTCACTCCCGTACAAGGCAACACTCCACACAAATGCCTTCAGAAAAGACTTCCTTACACTTAAATTAATATTCGATGTTAGCAAATTTCTCTTTTTCAAAAATGCTTTTCTGCCCATTGCCATTCTGCATTTTATATCCTCTGTACTGCGACCATCGCATGTTATTTTACTACCCAAGTAACAAAACTCATCTACCACCTTCATTGTTTCGTTACCTAATCTAATTCCATCAGCATCGCCTGATTTTCTAAGACCGCATTCCATTATTTTTGTTTTGCTCTTGTTAATGTTCATTTTATACGCTCTCTTCAATACACTGTCCATTCCGTTCAACTGCTCTTCCAGGTCCTTTGCTGTCTCTGACAGAATTACAATGTCATCAGCAAAACGCAATGTTTTTATTTCTTCCCCCTGTACTTTAATCCCTATTCCAAATTTTTCCTTGCTTTCCTTCACCGCCTGCTCGATGTACAAATTGAATAACATCGGAGAAAGGCTACAACCCTGTCTTACTCCCTTCCCAACTGATGCTTCCCTTTCATGCCCTTCGAGTCTGATAACTGCGGTCTGGCTTTTGTACAAGTTGTAAATAACTCTCCTTTCCCTGTATTTTACCCCTGCTGACTTCAGAATTTGAAAGAGTGTATTCCAGTCAATATTGTCAAATGCTTTCTCCAAATCTACAAAAGCTAAAAATGTAGGTTTGCCATTCCTTAATCTATCTTCTAAGATAACACGTAAAGTGAGTATTGCCTCCCGGGTTCCTATGATCCTCCTGAATCCAAACTGATCATCCCCGAGGTCAGCTTCTACCAGCTTTTCCATTCTCCTGTAGATAATTCGTGTTAAAATTTTGCAACCATGACTTATCAAACTGATGGTTCTGTAATTTTCACACCTGTCTGCGCCTGATTTCTTTGGAATGGGGATTATTACATTTTTCTTAAAGTCTGAGGGTATTTCGCCTGTCTCATAAATCCTACACACCAGTTCAAATAGTCTTGTCATGGCTGGCTCTCCCAGAGACTTTAGTAGCTCTGAGGGTATGTCATCTACTCCTGGGGCCTTGTTCCGACCTGGGTCTTTCAAGGCTCTGTCAAATTCATCTCTCAGTATAGCGTCTCCTATTTCATCTGGATCTACTTCCTCTTCCCTTCCCACAACATCGTCTCCAAGTTCATTTCCTTTGTAGAGCTGCTCTATGTACTCTTTCCACCTTTCAGCTTTCCCTTCTTTGCTGAGAACTGGTTTCCCATCTGAGTTCTTGATATTGGTAGAGTTGCTTTTCTTGTCCGCAAATGTCTCTCTTATTTTCCTGTAGGCGGTATCTACTTTTCCCCTTCTTATACATTCTTCTACAGATTTGCATTTGGCTTCTAGCCACTCCTGCTTAGCCATTCTGCACTTCCTGTCAATCTCATTTCTTAGTCTTCTGTACTCCATTTTGCCTGTTTCATTTACTGCATTTTTATATTTTCTCCTTTCATCAATTAAATCTAGTATTTTCTGTGATATCCAAGGATTTTTTGTAGGTCTTGCCTTTCTACCTATTTTGTCCTCTGCTGCCTTCACTATTTCATCTCTCAATGCTACCCATTCCTCTTCTACTGTTTTATTTCCCCCTGTTTCTGTCAATTGTTGCCTAAATCTCCCTCTGAAATTCTCCAGAACTTCACTTTCCTTCAATTTATCTAAGTCCCATCTCCTTATTTTCCTACCTTTCTGCAGTTTTTTCAGCTTCAGCCTACAGTTCATGATTAACAAGTTATGGTCAGAGTCTATATCTGCCCCTGGGTATGTCTTGCAGTTTATAACCTGGTTCCGGAATCTATGTCTTACCATTATAAAATCTATCTGATACCTTCCGGTGTCTCCTGGTCTCTTCCATGTATACAACCTTCTTTTGTGATTCTTAAACCAGGTGTTTGTTACGATTAAATCATGTTCCGTGCAAAATTCTACCAGGCGACTTCCTCTTTCATTCCTCCTGCCCAATCCATATTCACCTACTATTTTTCCTTCTCTTCCTTTTCCTACTACCGAATTCCAGTCTCCCATCACAATTAAGTTTTCCTCTCCCTTAACTGTCTGAATAATTTCCTTTAGCTCCTCATATATTTCTTCGATCTCCTCATCATTGGCAGAGCTAGTTGGCATATAAACCTGTACTACTGTTGTCGGTGTCGGCTTCGTATCTATCTTGACAATGATAATGCGATCACTGTGCTGCTCATAGTAGTTTACCCGCATTCCTATTTTCTTATTCATTATCAGTCCTACTCCTGTGATACCCCCAGCTGATTTTGTATTTATAATCCTGTACTCACCTGACCAGAAGTCCTGTTCATCCTGCCACCGAACTTCACTGATCCCCACTATATCTAACTTCAACCTATCCATTTCCCTTTTTAAATTTTCTAATTTTCCTACCCGATTAAGGGATCTAACATTCCACGCTCCGATCCGTAGAATGCCAGTATTGTCTTTCCTGATGACAACATCCTCCTGAGTAGACCCCGCCCGGAGATCCGAATGGGGGACTATTTTACCTCCGGAATATTTTACCCGAGAGGATCATGATATCAAATTGAATAGGTCTATCTTTGATTGCAAGGGCTAAATAAAGTGTTCTCTTTCGTTAGGTTAGCTGAATGAGATGTCAGAATATAAACGTGATTGGTCCTCAAAAACACGTCATATTGGGAAAAAATGGCCGAAAATGTCCGTAGAGTGACAACACAAAAGACATTCCAGGTTCCAGAATCTGCTATAAAAGCTACGATGTAAATGGGACGCGAACTGCCTTGCTCTTATTCCACGATGTGATGGATTTAACCACGGCCGGACGCGGTGGTCGAAGGGACTGAGGCGCTTCAGTCACGGTCTGCACGGCCACTACGGTCGGGGGTTCGAATCCCCCCTCGGGCATGGATATTTGTGCCGTCTTAGTTGTAGGTAGTTCATAAGTAGTTTGTAAGTTTAGGGACTGATGACCCCGTAGTTAAGTCCCTTAAGCTTTACAAACATTTGAACATTTGAATTTGACCACGCGGCTATTCTCACTGTGGATGACAACATTATTGTTATTGAATTTAGTATCTTCTGAGCGCTTTGAAACCTGCTGAGTCATTAGGTGACATTTAGTTGTAAGAAACCTTGCATATATGCTTTTCATAAATCATCAATGCGCCAGGAACAACTGTGGGACAAGGATGTTGCCTACTGGTAGGTTTTGCGCATGCGCAAGGTCTGGCATAGAAACTAGCTACATTGTGTTGCGTCGTGGCCAGTTCATGTGATTCCGTCAGTCAGATTAGCATAATTCGTACCTTCACCAGCGCGAGCGAGCATGTTATTAGTAACTTTTCTCCACACCTCCTACGACGAAAGAGCGCTCATGGGCTTACTCAGGAGGTACACAAAAGTATGTGAACTTCAGCACTGCCTGGATAATGCTGTGGCCAATATGTGTGCTGTCTGTAAGACTTCAAAGTTCCTAATGCCACAAAAGTACTTTGAAAATTATTAGAAAGTTATGTGATACGACAATGAAACTAAGATTAATAGTTTAAATTTACAATACTTTCATTTGCGTGCTTATGGAATATCGCCACAGGTGTGATTAGCTGTCAGTAAGGACGCGGTACATTGTAACTGACGAAAAGTCATCGAGTAGATCAGAAGTGACATCTGGCGTTCCCAAGGAAAGTGTTATACGGTCCCTACGTTTCCTTATTTTTATAAACGACTAGCTGAAAACCCGGCGTTTCCCTGGTAATTATTTATTTATTCCTGTAATTTTTCAGGTATATATTCATTTGTATAAGGGCTGTATGTGTGTCAACTCTCTTAGTAGTAAAGAAGTAATAGATTAAAACTTGATGCGTGATGGGGCGGTTTTCCACGAACTTTGCTGTTTATGTGCTCATCTCTCATGAACTACGTGTCATACTGTGATGCAATTTAGAAGGTACACTTAACTATATGCGTGTATGTTGTGTGCAAAATTTCCTGCGGCTACAATTTGTAACGTACAAATTATAAATTGTACCGTCATACCGAATGCTTAGTTTTACTCCGTTAACAACGGAAAAATAGTTTGCTGTGGTTGTCAGCGAGGAAAAGTTTAATGAAGGTTTGAAATTATTTTTAAAGTATTTTGCAAGTCGCCATGTACTCTCATTCTCATATACCGTATTTACAAAGTCTCGCCGCATTATGTGATAGCTTTTTTGCGATTCCTATTGTCTATGACGTCATATCTTCTGAACCATGTGTTGTATGCATGCACCTCACGGTAAGGAACATGAGTACCAAATATGGTTTAAATCAGTCCAGTGGTTTAGGAGAAAATGAGTAGCATTGTCGCTAAATACAGCAGTTTCTTGCGCATCTCATTGTTTATGGCGTCCTATCTCGTGAACTATGTATCGTACGTGATTATTACACTTACGATGACCGTCCTCATGGATTGAAGCTTGCGTGTACAAAATTTGAAAAAGATTGGATCAAAACTGTAGATTTGTATGCAACACAAACACACAAACATACGGACACTGCTTTCTATATAAAGATTTAGGAGACAATCTGAGTAGCTCTATTAGACTGTTCGCGATAATGCTGCTATTTATCGGTTAGTAAAGTCACCAGAAGATCAAAAGGAACTGCAAAATGATTTAGATAAGATATCTGCATGGTGCAAAAATTGGCATATGAACCTTAATAATGATAAGTCCGAGGTCATCGAAATGATCACTAAAACAAATCCGTTAAATTTCATTTACACGATAAATCAGTCAAAAATACATGCTATAAATTCAACTAAATACCTAGTAGTAATAATTACAGAGTAGCTCCAGGAGTACTTATCTGAGTTTAAACACATTCACTGGCCACAACTCCCCAGGCATGGACATTACTGAGGATATCTGGGTCTGTTGAGATTTGCACCCGCTCCCCTCCCCCGGTCCCCGTACCCTTACGGATGTGTGGACAGCCCTGCAGGTTACAATGGCGTCAGTTCCCTCCAGCACTATCTCAGACATGAGTCTCTGCCACGTCACTTCTGGATTCTCACTGGGACCCTACAGGCATGTGCATTTGGTTCTTCAGTGTAAATGTGTTTGGAAACATAACGCCCATGTGACTTTATTTGGTGACTCGTCACATCGAAGGTCGATTTGCGAGGGATGAGACTGCAAGCTGCTGATCGCTGTTTCATTTTTAGCAGAAATTTCAGCAGCCTCTGTGCAGTGATCCAAGTGCATTCAAACACAAATGAAATTAAGATTTATACTGCTTTCTGATTAGAGTTGAACTGTGGCTTTCAGTCTCTCTGGCAGACCTCGAGAAATTTGTCAATGGACCATCGCTTCACTGAGGAATTCAGGGGCAGAGAGACGACGGTCGCAGGTGGACGAGTGTTAAGCTCGCCAAATCTTGTTTCCTGGTTCTCTTATTTACGACTCGCCGAGTCGTTCCTGTCGAGCAATAAATTCTGGCTTTAAAAGGACGCCATGCCGTTAAAAATGGCTTTCACGGATACACGTAAAATTTAAATTCTGCGTCACGATTTGCTAGTCTGTAGCCAGAAAATACACCTCAGGAATCGACTGAACTTTTGAAACTCGAGTGTGTTTTAGTGATTTTGGTTAAAACAAGAAACCTTGTCTGCATTCAAACAAGAATGTGTCATTGGTCGTGTGTGGCGTGACTGTTACAAATAAAATTTACCAACAAAAGAATATAATGATCCTGTTTATTAAATAAACTGTTTAAAGTATGAATTTCAGTATGACTCTGTCCTTGAAATCTATTTAAGGCATCTGACATTGAACCTAGTAAAATTACGTGTGAATGTATAGACCGCAACGGACAACACAGGAAATGAGGGCAAACTGTTAATCAGACAATTCTACTTAAAATCGTAATATGATTGAATTCTAATTCCGTGTATTTGAAAAGTATTGTCAGCAAAGGTTATTTCAAGATTATTTTTAGCGTACACAGTATACTAGTGTCAGGCTACACTCGCCGGCCGCGGTGGCCGAGGAGACTGAGGCGCTCCAGTCACGGTCTGCACGGCCACTACGGTGGGGGTTCGAATCCTCCCTAGGGCATGGATATTTGTGCCGTCTTAGTTCGTAAGTAGTTTGTAAGTTTAGGGACTGATGACCCCGTAGTTAAGTCCCATAAGCTGTACAAACATTTGACCATTTGATTTTTACTACACTTAAACAATTCAGTTGCGAGAGCGAAAAAAATTGTCTGATTACTGGAATATTTTGTCAGCTTTGTATAAAACAATACTTCAGTTAGAATATTCAAAAAGTCAATTAGTCATCAATTTCACTGAATCTTGTGATGTGCATCACACAACAATCACTATACTTTCTTAATTCCATTTCCGTAATTTTCAAATCTGTTTATCTTTAGAAGAATGTAAATACTTTCTTTCTTACAAGACTACTAAGTTTTCCTGTAACTATTAATCGTATCAATTAATCTAACAATGTGAACTTTCATCAATACAACAAAACTTTCTATTTATGAATTTCGCTTTGACTACCAGCGTTTTACTTTTATTCTCCGTAGTTACGCAGATTCATATCATTTAGGATTCTACTTTCACTAATATTTGTTATCAAATTGTAAGTCAATGACTTGCTTTGTCAGAGGGCGATAACACAAAATCAAATTAATCTTCAGAATGATGAATGTAATGGGAACTGGTGACTTCAGATTAAATCAAAACTAGCAACTTTTGTTAACTAACGTAATTAGTAAGAAACACTAAGTAGATACTACAACAATAATCAATAATTACTATTATAAGCACAGAAAATTTACCTTTTCTTTCAAAGAGCAAATTCCTAATATCAGGTAGTCATATAATGGTCTCCTTACAAGGCAGACCTTCCAAAAATAATTGAGTAGAAATATTAATTCAATGCAGCTGCCTAAGCTACCACACTAACTGGCAGACTGCGTCTGCTTCACAAAAGCTTCACTCTCCGAGTCTACTTACAGACAGACTGCTCACCACTTACAGAGTGCCTAGCTCGCTAACACTCAGGTCAGAGATATTGTTTACTCTCTGGCTTGTGGCGCACATTACCAGCTTTTCCATATTAACAAGTGCATTCTAATGACATCAGATTATCACATAGTAATGAAATTACCAACGTACAGCTCAAACATGTTCAAATGTTTGTTAAGCTTATGGGAGTTAACTGCGAGTTCATCAGTCCCTAAACTTACAAACTACTTATAAACTAACTTATACTAAAGACAGTACAAACATCCATGACCGAGGGGAGATTCGAACCCCCGACGGGGAGCGATCTCGCGCATAGGAGCATAGCGCCTCAATGCGCTTGGCCACTCCGCCGCGGCCGTACAGCTCAAATACCAACAAAATACGCCCAAGACAGAATAACAGTTAAGATGAGTGTGTGTGGTGTGTGTGTGTGTGTGTGTGTGTGTGTGTGTGTGTGTGTGAGAGAGAGAGAGAGAGAGAGAGAGAGAGAGAGAGAGAGAGAGAGAGAGAGATATGTACAACTAAATTTAGTACATACAAGGATATGACACTTCCAGGTGCACCTGTCAACCTTTCGATATGACGCTAAGAATATGAAGAACTAATAATAAACTGAAGTTAATGGAATAGAATACGTAGTTTTCGAAAATACTGGGCTCTTTCGCGGTACTCACGATAACAGTTCACCACTCGGCGTGTGTAACCGGGATGTGGTGTAAAAGTAATAGAAAATGAGTAATATTAGTATTCAATACGGGGGTTTCGTAGGGACAAAGGGAGAGGGGTAGCATCCAAAGGGTAGTTCTGGAGTCCAAAAAGCAATTTCAGTCACAATTTACATACTTTTTCACATATTATCTGAAAAGCAGCTGTCCGTCTTCGAGATAATGAATCTAAGTGATTAAATCGGTTTCAGGTTCCTGTACCCCTCCCCCCTCCTCTCTCTTGTCTTCTATTCTCTCTCTCTCTCTCTCTCTCTCTCTCTCTCTCTCTCTCTCACACACACACACACACACACACACTCGCCAGCACAACTCTTTATTGCGCCCAGTTTGTGAAACAGCGCGGTGCCAAACGCTTATGCAATCTCGGCGCCTGAGATGCCATTTGTTTTCTTTTTGTTTCTTGGCCTTCGCATTGTCACATTGACAACACCTCGTGAAACAACATCTGTGCGTCGTCCTAATGGATTCCTCTTGTACGGTGACAGAACTGAGAAGCCATCGAAAGGAATGTGTCTGATACCGGTGCGTGAAGAGTATTAAAATTAGAGCACTCCCTGTCCCCCTACACACGCTTAATATATAAGGTGTTCAATTAGCCAAAGGTTTCTCATGTCGTTCGCTCCATCAGCTGATTTCTTCACGTCAGTCTATTTGGCGTTTATAGTCGAGACGTTTCTTCTGAGTGGAACAATGAGGAGCTACGACACGCAACCAACGACGTTCATGAGGTAAAGGCGATACCATGAACTACGGCAGCGTTATTACTAAATACGTCTAACCTTTTACTACGCAGGGGGCCGGGTTCGAATACCGGGCAGTTCGGGAATTTTTGCCGTTCTGGAACCGGGTGTTGTGTTGCCTTATCATTGTTACATCATCGAGACGAAGTCGCCGATATTGCCTCAACTAAAACGAATTGCACCAAGCAAGCCAGAAACGGTCCCAAATGGGCTGTAATGGCAAGAAATGCCACATCATGATCGCCATCGTCGTCGTCACCTTGGCTGCCGAAGGACTAACACCGGTAGAGGTCCATCGCAGAATGAAGAATGTCCAAAATATACTTCATTTTACTAGGAAGAATACAGCTGAACCAAGAAAATGAACAAAACCCACATTAAAGAAATCTACATGCCGCCCAACTTGTTGCTAAAAGCTTACAATGTCAACAGCAAGATGGATGTAGCAATTAGTTGAGGGTTATGTTGACTTCTTTATGCCGCTCTTGCTTCTACTTGTACTTCTACAAGGGGGTACTCTGCGTATCACATCTAACTGCCTGCATAGGGTTAATACCATGATAGAAGTGTAACCTGTATACAGTCTGGATCTGAGGGTTTCGTGATTCAACTGTGTTCTATATCTGAAGTACGTTAGTCAGTAATCAATGCAATTTTCGGATTTCGTGAAATATAGCATTTAATTCACCTTTTATACATTTGGTGACTACTCAGATCGTCAAAACTAGTCATGTCAAAGATTAAATTTTGTTGTGACAGTGATTTTGGCTTGACTAAACATGCGGTAAAACTAAATCTAATTTTTCATCGCACTCCTTCGATTGTTACGCCAAAATAAAATAGAAAAAAAACACACATACACCTTTATGAGGGTTAAGTTTCAAACTAGACTGGACGAAACAAATTCCACAACCTTATTTTAGACGGCCCTTAAACCCGACACCATGCTTCTCGGTACAGGTGGGCCCAAATCAACAGATGTAGATGTTTATGTAGATGTAGAACAGGAATTGATTATGAAAAATTGGCGTAAATTAACCTTCACGTATGAATGCCGCATATGTCTTAAACGACCGTCGAAAATGAGTATGGAGGGAAGCTGTCAATGGTGCTCGAGAGAGGCATACTGTCAATCAAGTACAGTAAGGTGGCGGAACAATGCAGTACTAGGCGGGTATCATGTGGGGGCTGTCTATGGCAAGCTCAGAGCTCGAAATACAAGCAAAATTTCCTCCAATCCATCACTGAAGCGTTTCGTCACTATTTTGGGGAAGAATGTTCAATTCCATAAATGACAGCTCCCAAGTCTATCGTACAAGGACCGCAAGCGGTTTCATGAATCGTGCAGGTATTGCATGATTGGATTGGCTTCCACGTTCCTTCCATATGAATAAAATTGAGAACGTTGGGGATTAATTGAAAAGATTTGTGCGGGCACATCCTGATCAACCACTTAATGTACGGAGTTAAACAGGATTGGGATAAATTAGACGAACTGTGGTGAAATGATCTTGTGGACTGCATGCCATGTAGGGTGCAAACTTACTTTCATGCAGGGAGGGGCGGAGGCATATAGCTCTTTATTAAATGAGGTTGCTGCCAAATATTGCGTCAACGCAAATGATTTTTAGTTGTTTCGATACAAAGGAAGTGAATTGTTTGGTTTTGCTTTTCAATAAATAGCGAGATGTATTAATTTATTCATACTACAGAGTACTATATAACTTTATTTTGGTGGACGGTGGAAAACGTATTTTGATGTGTATGTTTCTAGAATTGAAACTGACTTCTTCCCGTAACAACAAATCTGAATATTATACACTGTTCAAAAAGATTAGGGGATCAGTTGAGATATTTAGGTTCTGAAGTATTGTTATCGCCAGAAACAACTAAAATTTTTCGAGGTCTTTGTCAATTCAACGGAGAAGATAGAACAACATTACGGCAACCGAGATAGTGGGAGAACCATAAAGTAACTGCAGGAGGGGTTGGTGTTGCTTGTGTTTATGAAACGAATTACACAAGCAGTTGGGTGCAGATAATGTAGTGAGCATGTAGTGCATAGTGCCTATGGCATGGCACGGAGAGCCATAGAAAAAGTTGAACGTGGGACAGACACAGAGGGAGGTGACTGCAGCCATTGTAGTGTCCAAAAGCGTTATTTCCAGGACCTGGACGCGATTTCAGACAAGAGAAACCGTTAAAAGAAGGATAGACCAACAGGAATAGGACGCGCAGAATCAAGACAAAAAAGCCCGAAATCGCCTTCGGGAATGTGGCCTCTACACACGGAGGTCCATGGTGTGTATCCCGTTGAAACCACGATACCATTTACCCGCAGAAAGTGGGAGGAGGAACATTAGGAGTTGTAACGTTCTTCATATTTTGAGGTAACTTTCTGATGATAATTATTTATGATAGGCAATTGAGTAACTTTAGTCTTCTTCGGTTTGATAGTCTAATAGGCCCTCAAATTTTACTTATCTTGTACTTCAGAAATTTAGGTTGGTAATCCTGTTTGATCGATCAAATTGAATTATTGTTTCTTATTTCATCTGAACGTACTGCGAAGTATTACTTACCTGTACCTATTTAATATCCTGACCTTTATTAAAATGTTTGAACATACAGATTCTTTATCTCGTGGGCTATATATTGTTATGAAAGTTTATCTTTTTATCTGTCCCAGCAGTTCACTAAAACGAAGTCTGTTATACAAGTATTAATTTACTTAGACCTTTCATGAAATAGTCTTTGGGAGTTTGCTTTTAATACGGTTTCATCTATCTGAATAGTGGATTATGTAAATTTTACTACATATTGCGAGCTATCACACTCAAAGATATTAATTTAAGTACTGTTCAAAATATCACTGATTTGATAAAGGTTCTAACTACGGAAGAACTCTGTTAAGACACTTTTTAAATCTCACTCGTTTCTATATTCTTCAAAATCACACAGTATACAAAAAATGCACTTGCACAAAGACACTTCATTCATTCACAGTTCGGTAATTATATTTCTCACAGTTAATGTTTTACAACAAAATCACACACACACACACACACACACACACACACACACACATGTTTGTAGAGTCTATGGGACTTAACTATGGGGTCATCAGTCCTAAACTTACAAACTACTTATGAACTACCTTATACTAAAGACGGCACAAATATCAATGCCCGAGGGGGGATTCGAACCCCCGACCGTAGTGGCCGTGCAGACCGTGACTGGAGCGCCTCAATCCCCTTGGCCACCGCGGCCGGCACAACAAAATCTCTGATACCTTTTACAGTTCACATCAATTTTGATCTTCTTAAATAAAGTTCATAATTTAAGTTTTAGTACTCTTGATAAAATAGTTATTATTATTCTGATCTATCTAACATTGATCATTACATTTTCGGGAGGCAGAATTTTTATAACTATCTTTTGAAGCCTAACCCGATCTAAAGTCCATAGATATTACTGTCGCAAATCGCATAACACTTTAGCATTATTCACCTTATCCTATAAAAATCTCAGTACTTTACAGGAAATGAATTTGTCGCAAAATTATCAAGTTCATAACTAAACCCATAGGGAGCTGAATACATAGAGAGAAACACGATTGTACGACTGAGGGCACTATTTATACTACTTTTCCAACAAAAGATGACTGTAATTTAGGATGTTTAGGCTTACTTATTCTGTAGCCTTGACTATTCTCTATTACAAAGATATGAACTAATTTCTTTAAAAAAAAACCACGTGAATTCTGCCTCGTAAAAATTAGTAAAATTCAAACTTGACGGAAATGGCGATTCTAATGTTACCATCGCGATGTAGTGATAAAGAGTGGAGTAGCGCCGGGTTCTGTTCACTGATCAGTCATGAATTTGTGTTCATCGGGCAATCACACTTTCCCTCATTTCGAGAGAACGTGGAATTCTGAACAGTCCTGCTTGTGCACAGGAAACATCAGCATTTATAACGGTGGTGGACGAATGGTGTGGGCAGGAGTTAGCACTGGGTTCCTTCTGTGGCCCCACAGAGCTGCACTGGTGGACAACATGCTTGAAGCTGAGGGAATTGAACGAAAGGAGCTTGTTCACCGGACTTAAACCCGATTGAACATGTGTGGGATGCACTTGTCAGACGCACTACAGTCAGACCAGCACTTCCCACAACGGTTAGATATTGCACTCATGGAAGAATGACCAAATGTCCTTCAAGAACTGATTGATAACCTCATACTGTCCATGTCACACAGGTGTGCAACTGTACTGGCCGACCGAAGTGATCACACACCATACTAGAAGACAACGAGAATTACTTTTTCACTATTATAGTTGCCTCATGGTGCCTCGCTTTAACAAAGTAAACGCCATCTAAACATCGAGTAAAGAGCCAAATATCGTACTGTATCGCACACAATTTACAATTGCGACCAGTAACTGAATAAAATAAATTATCATATTGTGTACGATATGTCACTGACATCATAATTGTTTTGAGGAGTGTAATAAGTGTGACAGTGTGGAAGTTTACAATTTAAAAAATTGCAGGTGTCAGTTGGTCTAACGCAGCCATACTCAACCTTTTTGCACTTCGGTCAAAATTCTCGAAAGTTTTATTTCAAGTGGGCCACAACATTAAAACAGGACAAAATAACACTGCGAAATAACTACACCCATTTGTTGTCATCAAAATCTATTTTAATACATAATTGTTCTAAGAAGACTACGTTGCTTTTTGAAATATAACTGAACGTATTGTTAATTAATATTTGTGCATATGGTTTATAGACAAATCATATTTAATTTCAAAGAAATATAAGTAAGAAATTAAAAAAAAATTAAGTGGCCATCTGAAACTCCGCTACAACCTTTTGACAGCCATTTCCAAGGAGTTGCGTTTTTGTTAAATATCAATATGGAATATGACATTTAGCGATTTTTTTTTCAAGGCAGACAGGGCAAGTGATTACTGTGAACTGCCCATTATGGTACTTGCCAGAGGTAGACAGCGTTAACCAAAAAGGTTAACTTCATTAATCATTAACCCGTTACTAAAAACGTTAACTTGGTTAAACGTTAAAACGTCACTTTGCGGACAATTTAACAGAAGTTGACATTAATCCTTAACTGGGAACTGTATCGTGCAGCCATGAAATCTCGCCTTCACTCTCTGAATTTATAGATTTGCGTTGAAATAGATCAAATTAAGTAAAACATATTACCCTACCTCATATAAAGAAAATTGAAACAGTTTAATAAAAAAATTAATACTCATTACTGCACCCTGTGATCTTAGTTGCTGGAAAGAACGGAAGGGTTGGGGATAAAGATAAAATACTACGTTACTGTGTATTAATTGGTTACAAACTTTGGGCCAGCAGTCGCCGTAACTTTTCGTCTATCCGAAGCGCGTTTACCGTCCGCCCAAAATTCGCACTAATCCCAAGCAAGAAAGTAGCGTCCTTTGGCCATATTCCTGCTTCACAATAAACGACATGCGTTGTGGAGAACGTGCTGCTTAAATTCAGAACACTGGCTTCGTCGATTTCGCTGTACGCATCTCGCCCATTTTATCAGCCAGTCATTAGAGATTTTTATTGCTAAATTTAGAATATTGGACGACTAGCTTTCCGGGCCACTCAAGAAAGTTCGGCGGGCCACAAGTGTCCCGCAAGCCGCAGGTTGAGTACCGCTTGGTCTAACGCATACATATTACAGTCTTAGATGTTGGGAGTGATACACGTCTGATACTGAACCGAGGTTTCTATTGGTACAGTTTACTATTAACTGTCAATATTAGAACGCCAGAGGGAAGAATATGCGGTACATGCCAAAAAATTAAAAGCATGCATAATGAAAGAGTTGTCAAAGTATGATATTCCTACATATATCGACGGAAAATGCAGATTTGTGTGTGACGTTATTTCACCACCCAGATGACAACATAAGTAAACAGGAGACATGTCGACACAGAGAAAATCCTCTTTGTCTGTTTCAATCAGTGTACTCAATTGTGCAGTAACTAAGTCTCGCAGACTAGGAAATGTTCAACATACCGGTATGCCGATGACAAGCATCTGAGAGAGGACACGTTATTGTGCTCAGAGAATGTGGTCGAAGTAATCGCTGAATCATTCGACATTTGAATAGGAGCGCTGTTGCCAGGAATGGGCGAATCACGGCTGAACACTCCGACAAGAAGGAAGCGGTGGGCTCAGTGAGACAGAGAGAGAGAGAACAGGTATTCGCATCATTCGCATTCCCGGGTTCCTCATTTTCATCCTTCAGACCTACAATTGATGTTTCAAGGACTATTTTTAGATTTTCATTGATATTGTTTTCGGTCACGTCTGAAAGAACACACACCATTAAATGACAGTAACGGCCGTAAATTTACGAACTCGAAATGTTGATAAATATAAAAAATGTTCAAATGTTTGTAGAGTCTATGGGACTTAACTACGGGGTCATCAGTCCCTAAACTTACAAACTACTTATGAACTAGCTACAACTAAGGACGGCACAAATATCCATGCCCGTGGGGGGATTCGAACCCCTGACCGTAGTGGCCGTGCAGACCGTGACTGAAGCGCCTCAGTCCCATTCGGCCACCGCGGCCGGCTGATAAATATCCACCGTTTTGCGGAGGGGTGTGTGAAATAAATTCAGTGACAAATTTGAAAATTTGTGCTGGACCGGGATTCGAACCCGGATTTCCGCTTTGGGCGAGAGGTCGCCTTAACCAATCTAGGCTATCCAGACATGCTTTTCTTTCAAACCAAATTCTCATCTTCTAGCCCTCTGTATTCTAGAAACTATATGATGCTTTCAATGAATATCTGCAGTCACCGTAACATACAAAGATCACGAACAATACTAGAGGCGGTTAAAATTACGTTATTGTGATATAAATGATTTTATTTATCTACAAGGACTCTCTCCTCTACATAATCCGAAATAAGAGCTCTAACGCTTTCTTTCATCCACTCCATGTCTACAAAAAAGAAAAAGTAATCTACAATCAACATGTTTTGTATTTTGTCGATGGAAAACAGGCAAGTGATGGATCACTAGATTTTTATTCTGTGCTATATTACTTACCACGTGCCTTTGTTGTTTACAACACAGTACCGCGCGTCTTCTGCTGGGCATTGCAGCCGATGCTACTGCGCATGCGCAGTGTTCACCGTACTCGGAAATTTAGAACTCCACACTCGGCACAATCGAAAGATTATTGACGTCGTAGTCGCACTCGCGCCGTGGTTGGCTCCTGATTCACACGACGGCAGAAAAGCCGTCCACGCTTCGAGTAGTCGATTTTCGCGAGAAAGTGGATCGTGTAAAAGGGGCTTTAGACCGCTCGCTCACCAATGACTGTGTTTCCCTTGGTTGTGCTCACGCCGGTGACGTGGGACGGGCGAGTCTATTTGCGCGGAGGTAAGGCAGTAACGTCAAAAACGCGTGTTGTCAGCGAGGGTAGTAAACTCCATTGCATAGTGTGTCCACAGCAGTGTTGTCTGTTTTTAATTCTTTAATAAATGGCTTTTTATTTGAAGCTACGAAAACTACCACGATTGATATATAGTGATTATATACTGAGAAAAGTATTTTAAAGAAATTCCTTGAAATTATTATGCACTACTAGCAACAAGCCGGCCGCACTGGCCGAGCAGTCTGCGGCGTGCCAGTCACGGTCTGCACGACCGCTGCGGTCGAGGGTTCGAATCCCCCGTCGGGCATGGATGTTGGTGCCGTATTTAGTGTAAGCTAGTTCATAAGTAGTTTGTAAGTTGAGCGACTGATGACCCCGTAGTTCCATAAGCTATACAAACATTTCAACATTTACTAGCAACAAACTGCTCATAGCTAATCAGCTATATAGTGCTTCCGTGATGTATCCGATGCAGTAAATGTCACTATTGTGCAGCTCACCTTTCCATAAAGTAACTCTTAATGCAACGGTAGTGGGTGATTGACTACTTTTACATGGCAAAGGAGGTATAGAAAAGTAAAGAAACGCACAGATTACGAGTAACTCAATGCAGCTAACTATCGAAGTGATTCATTAGCACTCTGCGACTTATAATTTCTGTAACGTGTTTGTTGCATATGTAACACTATGTTGACAAGCAGCTGGAAATAACTGTGCTAAAATGTTGAACAGTTTGATATATAATAGAAAAAATTTGGATAGATTAGATGAGTTTTTCGTCCGTAGATCCATGTTGAAGAAATCCTCGTGGATGTGGAACATGTTAAGAAACAAAATTTACAATCTGAATAAAAAATAATACTAATAATATAAATACAGATATATACATTTTTAAGTGTTTTCTTGTTGTTTATTTAATTTTTTGAGCTGATAATATGATAATACTACTATAGTAGGAATACCGATACATGCATCATTTGGTACAATTTAGAAATTCACTAATGGAGTAGAAGGAGTTGGCTACTACAAAGTCTTTTAGGCTCCTCTTAAACTGATCTTTATTTCTAGCTAAATTTTTGATACTTGATGGTAAATTACTGAGCTGTTTGTTGGGAAAAGGGATATATTATTTATGCCAAATTTCATTAAGGAATAAACATACTGAGTGGCAGTAGTTAATATACCCAGTTCTTTGAAGAGGCTTCTGCACGATGTCCGTGAATTTACTCCACAAATAATACGTTTTACTCGCTTTTGGACTCTGAAGACTTTTGACTGACTTGAAGAGTTACCCAAAAATATTATACCAACTGACACTATGGAATTAAAGTAAGCAAAGTATGCAACCATTTTTATTTTTATGCCTCCTATGTCTGATAACACTCGTACTGAAAATACAGATTTGTTGAGTCATTTATGCAGTTCTGTGGTGTGCCCCTCCAAACTGATTTTATTATCAAGCTATAATCCCATGAATTTAATACTGTCAACCTCTTCTATCTTCTCTTCTTCGTACTCAATGCATATGCTGATGGGAAATCTCTTACATGTTCTGAACAGCATGTAGTGAGTTTGTTCAAAGTTTAATGACAATGATTTGACTTTAAACCATTTATTAATGTTCATGAAAATATCATTAGCAGACCTTTCTATAACTATGTTTGACGTACTTTTTATTGCAATGCTTGTATCATCTGCAAACAAAGCAGCGGTGGAGTAGCCGAGTGGTCTAAAGCGTCTCGCTGCGGAGCGCGCGGTTGCTCGCCGTAGAGGTTTGAGTCCTCCCTGGGGCATGGGTGTGTGTGTTTGTCCGTAGGTTAGTTTACCTAGGTTTAAGTAGTTTGTAAGCTACGGACTGATGACCACGCCGTTTGGTCCGATAGATTTACAAACATTTGAACATTTTTTGCAAACAAAACGAACTCTGCTTCTGGTAGTGTAACTGATGAGAGGTCATTAATGTACACAAGAAAAAGCAATGGCGCTAAGATGGATCCTTGTGGGATACCACATGTAATTTCTTCCCAATCCGATGATGACTGTTGGCTCAATTCACTAGTCACTTGGACTGACACCCTTTGTTTCCCGTTAGTGAGATACGACTTGAACCATTTTGCAGCTCAAAAATGTTCAAATGTTTGTAAATCTATCGGACCAAACTGCGTGGTCATCAGTCCGTATCTTACAAACTACTTAAACCTAGGTAAACTAACCTAAGGACAACACACACACCCATGCCCTAGGGAGGACTCGAACCTCCACGGCGAGCAACCGCGCGCTCCGGAGCGAGACGCTTTAGACCGCTCGGCTACTCCACCGCGGCCATTTTGCAGCATTTTCCGTGATATCATAGAATTCTAATTTACTTAAAAGGATGTTATGGTTCACACAATCAACTGCCTTTGCCAAATCACAGAAAATACCTGGTGCTTTCAATTTATTATCTAATGAATTAAGTACTTTCTCACTGTAGGTGTAAACAGCCTTCTCGATATCGGAACCTTTCAGAAATCCAAACTGTGTTCTGGACAATATATCATTCGTAGTCAGGTAGTTCAGAAGCTGCTTTTACATTACCTTTTCTAGAATTTTTGAGAATGCAGGCAAAAGTGAAATCGGTCTGTAGTTTGGCGGAACATTTGGTGGTATGTAGCTGATCGGCTACACTATCCGTTAAAGGGTTCCGACCCCGTATTTTGCAGCGACGCGACATGTCGATATACTTGAACATCAGCCAGACGTAGCTGTCGCTGACTGTTAGTTGACCGCAGACTCGGTCTGAGTGACCCGCTGCCGCCGTGAGTGTCGCGGCACTCCGCCGGCAGCCGCGGCCGCGCAGAGGGCTCGCGCCGGCGCGGCGCGGCGCGCGACACGCGGTGCCGCTGTTATTCCTGCGCCGTGACGTCAAGAGCGGCCGCCTTGGCAGGCGCACAATGCCGGCTGGCGCGCTGCCGGCCGCCCCGCCGCGCCGTCACAGCCGCCCCGCCGCCATTGTTGCTGCCCGCTGCCCGCCGCCCGCTGGCTGTCACCTGCCCGCCGCGCCGACATCTGCGCTTATTGCCGATACACTCGCTGCCGCCTCTTCCGGCCAATCAATTACGCGACCAGAGTAGACGTTGGCGCCGGCTGAATGCCTCAAGGCACAGGAGTATGTTTCTTCTCGTGGCCTTTGGTATAACACCTTATTGCGGGAACACTCGTTAGGGGTTCTTCCGGCCAGTCAACTACCAGGACGGAGTAGACATTGGCACCGGGTGCATGCTTCTCAGAAACAGGAGTTGGTTTGTGCTTGTTGCCTTTGGTTTACTTTCTCGCTGTAGCAGCCCCGGCGGTTGAAGTGAGTAATGCGGTAGCCACCCACTCAAAAATTTGATAATGGGTGAAATACCCACTCTTGATACGAAGGAATATCTATCTACATTGAACCGCGCGGGGATACCCACACCCAGTTGGGCCGGACTGGGGAAAAAAAAGGGGGGAAATCACTTTTCCGATTTTCACCCAGCAAAAACTTTTGACGGTGTACAGCGTGAATCTAAATTCGCGCACCCGGGCTTCGCAGCGTGATGCATCACCTGCCACACCAATGAAAAATGTCTCCCACAAAATTTCATCTTGCGCATATTTCCCCCAGTACATGAACGTCAAAGACCGAAATGGCGGTGTATTCCATACGTCAGTGTGTTTCAGAATTACACCAACATACTCGTAAGGGATGTATTAGGCATCTTGAGGAACGAAATGAGCTTGGAAACCCATGCCCAGAAACGCCATTCATCTACGCTACGGAAAGTCCAAGTTACAGGCACCAGTTCCTGCCGCTAGACATCCCCTCCAACAACTTCGACGCTCTATACCGTCATAGGATGACGTCTCCGGGCATGCGTTTCTATGCTCACTTTGTTCCTCAAGACACCTCCCACATCCCCTAGAAGTTTGTTGGTGTAATGGTGTAATTTTAAAACACACTGACGTATGGAACACACACCCATCTCAATCTTCGATGTCCATTTACTGCCGGAAATATGCGCAGGAAGAAATTTTGTAAAAGACTTTTTCTATTGCTAGCATGTGAGGAATCGCATTGCGAAGTCCCACCCTGTATAGCAGTGTTTTTCAACGCTTGGGTCTTGCTCGGGAGTCGCCGTCACAGGAGGAAGTACTTGCCCCATAAGATAAATAGCGGATCAGTAATACAAAAATTTATTCCTAAGTGAAATTTATTTACTGTTAAAATTACGGAGTTCATCGGGTAACATTTATTGTGAATTAGGTAAGCAGCCGTTCTTTTTTTTTCCTATAGGAAATCATGTAAAAAGTAAGATAATGTGTTCCATTCCGAAAAAGACACAAAAAATCGTCCAGGAATTAAAAAGAAAACTGCAGCGAAAGAAAGCATATTAAATTTGTTTCCTTCCAGAAAACGCAGTTTTCGTATAGTTCGTGTAGAGTTGGGGGTCGCCAGAATATTTTTATTTGGGAGGGAACCGCGAGAAACTTTTCACTTGCAAAGGGGTCGCATAATCGGAAAGGTTGAAAAACACTGGTATATAGGGCCACCCCACATCGTTGTATGAACTTATTTTTTTCATTGCTTGTGAAAATCTTAAAATTCCTCATTTTCATTCTGCGGGAGTTCTTAGTTTCATAATTCTTTTCATTCTGTTTTGAAGAAAGCATACGGTTTAAAGATCTGATGGTAGTGAAGCATCTTAGCTTCCTGATAAAACATTAATCTTTTTTTAATTCGTAACAGTCGTTTTAAATTGACTCATTTTGTCGAGTAAGTGTATGTAATTTATTCAAAAAGGTTGGATAGCGGGTAGCTTACTGTTCGTTACATTTTAGGCCATACATTACAGATAGTGAAATAGAACTAAAATTACAGAAAATGTTTTGAAACGTTTGTCGCATTGAACCTTTCTCGTTTAACGGGTAATTGCTTGTTAATATCCATCTCATCATCACTCTCTACCTGTTCCTCCCCTTCCTCCCTCTCTACATCAATTTACTCCTCTGACTCCTCTTAGTACTATATCTAACCTAGCTATGTTTAGTATGATGTTCATAATCTTACATCTCCGAAATTTCTTGACAGAATGTTTTCAAATTTTAACACAACGTTCTACTGAAATATGCGCATGCTTTATATACATAATTTTCCAATATGTCATATATGAATTTATATAAAAAAAACTTATAATGGGCAAAAGTTGATACGAAAAATCGCAAAAGTAATATACATATAGGTTTTATACAATATATTCAAGAAATATGTAGTTAGAAACCTTGTGTTGAAAGTTGTGTCAAAATTTCAAAGCAATCGGTCAAGAAATTTCGGAGATTAAGGGCTGTACGCAAACAGACAGAATATTTTTATGTGTAGAGATTACTGACAGCGGGGGGATGAGAGAGGAGAGTTCAACTTTTGAACAACTAAAGCCTTGATCCCAATTGAAAGGAAACAAATATATTTTATGAACAATTTCAGATGTAATAAATCACTGTTCAGGGACATATTTTGTCATTACTGCAGTATATGTAGTCAGAAATCCTGGATCCCAATTGAAAGGATACAAATATATTTAATGAACAATTTCAGATGTAATAAATCCCTGTTCAGGGACATATTTTGTCATTATATATATCAAAGATAAATAAATGAAAGAGAGGCGATGAATTAAATTTGTGCCTCGGCCGCAATAAGCAGGAGGTCCCGTGTTCGAATGCCGGCAGAGGTACAAATTTTAATTCATTCTCTCTCCTTCATTTCTATAAATTTAGAAATATATTTAGAATTATGAGCAGTTTGCCATTATCAAAGGCGGAGACGCTCATACTTAATTGATAAAACAAATTTTGCAAATCCAAAGGACCGTAGCTTGATCTACATCTACACGGGATACTCTGCAAATCACATGTAAGTGTCTGGCAGAGTGTTCATCAAACCACCTTTATACTATTCATCTCCTATTCCATTCTCGAATAGCGCGCGGGAAAAAAGAAAATCTGAATCTCTCCGTTAGAGCTCTGATATCTCGTATTTTATTCTGATGATCATTTCTACATATGTAGGTGGGAGTCGACAAAACATTTTTGCATTCGGAGGAGAATGTTGCTGATTGGAGTTTTGTAAGTAGCCAACGCCGCAGCGATAAACGCCATTGTCGTAATGATTGCCATCCCAGGTCCTGTCTCCCCTGTATCGTGACAATACAAAACGAGCTGCCCTTCTTTGGACTCTTTCAATGTCCTCCGTCAAACCCATCTGATAAGGATCCCACAGTGGGCAGCAATATTCCAAATGAGGACGGACAAGCCATCATTTGATGGCTGTTCTATGACTGACTGAAGTGGGCAAGTGCTAGTGCTCAGATAGAGATTTTTGACGTCGTGTGTTCGTAGAATTGCTTCTTCCTCAATGGTAATTTTATTTCTATACATCTTGCATCGAAATGCATTTGAAAATAGTCCGGCCAATTGATCGTCATTTATAGCTAAATATCTTCGTCTGAAGCAACTGCTCTGCTGAATATTGTTACTCAAATGTAAGTGAGGAACACAGTATTTTGCTACACAGTGTTCTACACTAATCTCAAGAACCGCAATATGTGTCACCTCTGACGATCTGAGTAATGGTGACATCTTCCAGTTCGCGAAGTTAGTGTAGAACGCAGCGTAGCAGAACACTGTGTTCCATACATTTCAGTTAACAGTATTCAGTAGAGTAGTTGCTTCAGAGGACAGTACACACGATAGCTATAAATGACGGCCAATTGGCCAGATTGTTTTCAAATGCATTTAGATGCAAGATGTATAAAAATAAAATCACCTTTGAGGAAGAAGCAAGTCTACGAACACATGACGTCACAAGTCTCGATCTCAGCACTAGCACTCGCCAACTTCAGTCATAGAAGGGCCATCAAATGATCAAGGTTCGGTCCTTTGGATTTTCGAATGAAGTATGATATCCTCGGTATTTGATAACGGCATCACAGCACTGCCTAAGCTGGTCATAAATTTCTAACCTTTATGCTTTTGAAACTGATTATAAAAAAAAGTTGTAACAATACAATTATGATCGAAAACCGTTTATTGGCATGTAATAAAAGGGGTGGAGGGTTCATTATCACACGGCTTAAAACAGGCACATGGCCACAGTGAGATTGGGATGGAACGAAACCTATTTAAGAACCTTCCCCATGTAATTTTGTGTACGTGTACCAAATTTCACGTTATTTGGTTTTCTGGATCTTGAGTTATAAGAGAACAAACAGACAGACAACAAATGCGTCTTACATAAATTGCCATCAAATGTTCAAATGTTTGTAAATCTTATGGGACTTAACTACGGGGTCATCAGTCCCTAAGCTTACAAACTGCTTACGAACTAGGACGGCACAAATATCCATGCCAGAGGGGGGATACGAACCCTCGACCGTAGTGGCCGTGCAGACCGTGACTGAAGCGCCGCAGTCCCCTCGGCCACCGCGGCCAAATTGCCATCATTTTATGCATAAAACATTTACGATCGCTTTCCTCACCGACAATGTCGCCTAGTAAAAAAAAAAAAAAAAAAAAAAAAAAAAAAGACTATTTGTGACCGGAAAGGAAATGAATTTTATTATTGCTGCTCATTTTTATTCACACCCATCTAGGTTCTCCTCTCACGATAATGCTGGTGTGAGGATGTTATTGGTAAGTGTCGTAGGTACACTCCCATATTTTTTTTTTTTTTTTTTTTTTTTTTTTTTTTTTTTTTTTTTTTTTAGGTACAAATGAACACTGAATTACGGGCATTCCTAACTGATAAAATCCAGGCGTTTGAGAGAAAACTTCCAAATTACCTTGACGGTCCGCGATAATTTCTAAGTATCAATTCGTAACAAGTCTTATGGCACTGCGAAGCACGACTATTGTATGCGAAGTGTGAGACTCTGTCCTGAGTCGTTGAACAGTCTGATAACAATCTCTTCACTACATCGGACGACCACTGTGTCTTGTAGACCGTATGCGCCGCTTATTTACTAGGCATGGTCCTGTTTGGAGGTGGTATGCGTTTCCTTCCTTCGAACTAACTTACCCAGCCAGATACTCGGGAACAAGTGAAAAACGACAGATAAAAATCCTAGGACTTGCTAGTGTAGCAAATCAGAGGAGATCCACGTGATCGTCAGTATATCTTGCGCGACCTCTGATGGGGAATCCAGGAACTGGTAAAGCCACTGTCAGCTTACCCGTTGCCGTCACTGTCGTAGTCTCTGGTGGCAGCACTATCTGCGATACTACACCTGTCTAACATCACCATAGGGCAGGGACAGCGAATCATTGGCACGCAGAACGTCTGGATGTTTAAGCCTGACAGTTACATTTACAGCTTTTAATTATTATGAAATATGGCTAGATCGGTAAAAATAATAATAAAAATAATTCCACTGTATTTACCGTTCCCCGACTTAATCTGCAACAAATATTAATAAAATAATTACTGCCACTAATATATATATATATATATATGGGATGGGAGACTGGAATTCAGTCGTAGAAAAAGGAAGAGAAGGAAAAATAGTAGGTGAATATGGACTGGGCAGAAGGTATGAAAGAGGAAGTCGCCTGGTAGAATTCTGCATGGAACATGATTTAATCGTAACAAACACCTGGTTTAAGAATCACAAAAGAAGGTTATAACGTGAAAGAGACCAGGAAACACCGGAAGGTATCAGATTTTATAATGGTAAAACGTAAATTCCGGAACCCGGTTTTAAACTGTAAGACATACCCAGGGGCAGATATAGACTCTGACCATAACTTATTGGTCATGATGTGTAGGCTAAAACTGAAAAAAAAAAGAAAAAAAATCTGCTGAAAGGTAGGAAAATAATGAGATGTCACTTGAATAAATTGAGGGAACCTGGAGTTCTTAACAATTTCAGAGAGACCTTTGACAACAACTGACAGGAACGGGGGTAAATAAAGCAGTTGAAGAAGAGTGGGTAGCATTGAGAGATGAAATAGTAAAGGCAGCAGAGGACAAAATAGGTAGATAGGCAAGACCTAAAATAAATTCTTGGATATCACAGGAAATACTATATTTAATTGATGAAAGGAGGAAATATAAGAATGCAGTAAATGAAACAGGCAAAATGGAGTACAGACGACTAAGAAATGAGATTGACAGGAAGTGCAAAATGGCTTAGCATGAGTGGCAAGAAGCCAAATGCAAATCTGTAGAAGAATGTATAAGAAGGGAAAAACTAGAAACTACCTACAGGAAAATTCAAGGGACATTTGGGGCCAAGAAAAATAGCTATACGAATATCAAGAACTCAGATGGAATACAAGTTCTCAGCAAAGAAGGGAAAGCTGAAAGGTGGAAAGAGTACATAGAGGAGCTCTACAAAGGAATTTAACTTGGAGACACCGATGTAGGAAGGGAAGAGGAAGTATATCAAGATGAAATAGGAGATACTATACTGAGAGATGAAGTTGAAAGAGCCCTGAAAGACCTAGGTCGGAACGAGGCCCCGGGAGTAGATAACACTCCCTCAGAGCTACTAAAGTCTCTGGGTGAGCCAGCCATGACAAAACTATTTCACCTGGTGTGTAATATATATGAGACAGGCGAAATACCCTCAGACTTTAAGAAAAATGTAATAATCCCCATTCCAAAGAAATCAGGCGCAAACAGGTGTGAAAATTACAGAATCATCAGTCTGATTAGTCATAGTTGCAAAATTTTAACACGAATTATCTACAGGAGAATGGAAAAGCTGGTAGAAGCTGACCTTGGGGAAGATCAGTTTGGATTCAGGAGGAACGTAGGAACCCGGGAGGCAATGCTCACTTTACGTCTTATCTTAGAAGATATATTAAGGAAAGGCAAACCTACATTTTTAGCTTTTGTAGATTTGGAGAAAGCTTTTGACAATGTTGACTGGAATGCGCCGTTTCAAATTCTGAAGTCAGCAGGGGTAAAATACAGAGAAAGGAGAGTTATTTACAACTTGTACAAAAGCCAGACCACAGTTATTAGACTCTAAGGGCATGAAAGGGAAGCATTAATTGGGAAGGGAGTAAGACAGGGTTGTAGCCTTTCTCCGAAGTTATTTAATTTGTATATCGAGCAGGCGGTGAAGGAAAGCAAGGAAAAATTTGGAATAGGGATCAAAGTTCAGGGTGAATAAATGAAAACACTGTGTTTTGCTGATGACATTGTAATTCTGTCAGAGACAGCAAAGGACCTGGAAGAGCAGTTGAATTGAATGGATAGTGTGATGAAGAGGTTGTTTAAAATGAACATTAACAACAGCAAAACAAAGATAATGGAATGCAGTCTTAGAAAATCAGGCGATGCTGAAGGAATTAGATTACATGACGAAAGAATGAAAGTAGTAGATGAGTTTTGTTACTTGAGTAGTAAAATAACATATGACGGTCCCAGTACAGAGGATATTAAATGGAGAGTGGCAATGGGAATAAAAGCATCTTTGAAAAAGAGAAATTTGCTAACATCGAACATTAATTTAACTGTAAGAAAGCCTTTTCTGAAGGCATTTGTGTGGAGTGTTGCCTTGTACAGGAGTGAAACATCAACGATGAACAGTGCGGACAGGAAGAGAATCGAGGTTTTTGAAATGTGGTGCTACAGAAGAATGCTGAAGATTAGGTGGGTAGATCGCATAACTAATGAAGAGGTACTGAATAGAATTGGTGAGAAAAGGAATTTTTGGCATACCCTGACTAAAAGAAGGGATCGCTTAGTAGGACACGTTCTTAGACAGCGGGGAAGTTCGTGGGGTAAAAATCGCAGAGGGAGACCAAGAGACGCGTATAGTAAGCAGATTCAAATGGATGTGGGTTGCCGATCTTATGAGAAGATGAAAAGGCTTGCTCAGGATAGAGTAGGGTTGAGAGTTGCACCTAACCATTCTCCTGACTGAAGACCATAACAACAACAACATATATATATTATAGGAGAAGCCTTATGTCGGACAACGTCCTTCGCACTGCAACTACAAAGTGTATTCGAATGAAAAGGTACGAAATGTCATAACAACCAAACCAGTTCAGGTTTGAATACGCCGCTTTGGGACAACGTAGCGCGACATCTTAGAACGCGAAGCTTGCGGCGTCGCCTCTCCAGAAAACAATTCAAGTCTGTGCCTTCTACAGGCAAGATGATGCTCACCGTCTTTTTCGAAGTCCGAGGTCCGATATTCATCGTATTCCTCGAGCACGGAAAGAACATTAACGGTGACCTTTACTGTGAGACACTTCATAGCCTACACAAGTCCATCAAGAGCAAACAGCCAGGATTGCTCATGGAAAGAGTTCCCGGACATGTCGTCCTGTGACTTTCAACTGTTTGGTCGGCTATAAAAGCATCACAGAGGGAAGCGCTTCAACTCTAACGACGAACCGAAGAACACAGTAGAGGACTGCCTCCTGCCACATCCACAGGAATTCTGGAACAGGGAATCCAAATGTTCAAATGTTTGTACATCTATCGGACTTAACTGCGTGGTCATCAGTCCGTAGCTTACAAACTACTTAAACTAAGGTAAACTAACCTCAGAACGCCACAAACATCCTTGCCCGAAGGGGGATTCGAACCCTCGACGGTGGTCGGCCGCGCACACCGCAGCACGGCTCCCCAATGCGCGCGGCTAACTCGCCGCGGCACAGGGAATCCTTCTGTTCGTTAAACAGTGGTATATTTGTGCTCAGTCTTCTGGTGATTACTTTTGAAGAAAGATTTCAGTTATACACGGTTTCATTTGAACATCCCTCCTACGTTCGCCATTAAGGTTGGATTGTATTTCTTGCAGTCTTCACAGTCGCAGTGACGTCACGAAATTGTTTCCCTCTCCCTAGAGAAGATTGCTGCCAGTTGCAGTGGGCCAGTAATATGACCACTACACCTCTGGCCCTCTCTCCCAGCACTGCAGCCAAGCACCCAGTCTCTCTCGTGTTCACACTCCCCTCCTCCGAGGGATGGGGAGGGCGTAATAATATGTAGAGAGACCACGAGAAGAGTGCAGTAAGCTGATTTAGCGTGATAGGATGAGTTACGTTTACAGCAGTTACTCAGTTGTTTGCACTGAAGATCACACAGAAGACATTTTCTACAGAAGGATAGATTATCATTTATCAATTAATTTACTAATCATAGAGAGCGATCTTATTGTATTAATATAAAGAGAAATGCTAAGATTGGAATTTGTATCATTCATTTATTTAAGACGACCGAGTTCAACACTCAAGGGTGTCATATTATGGTCTCCTACAGTTAGCGTTAAACTGTTCCTTCAGCATCGCCTGATTTTCTGACATTACATTTTATTGCATTAGTTTTACTCTTTTTATTGTTCATCTTATATTTTCCTTTCAAGACACTGTCCAATACATTCAATTCCTCTTCCAGATCCTTTGCAGTCTCTGACAAAATTACTATGTCATCGGCAGACCGCAAAGTTTTTATTTCTTCTCCTTCAACTTGAATTCCCTCTCCAAATTTCTCCTTCCATTACTTCACTGCCTGCTCAATATACAGATTGAACAACATTGGGGAAAGGCTACAGCCCTGTCTTACTCCCTTCCCAACCTCTGCGTCCCTTTCTTGCCCTTCGACTCTAATAACCGCTGTCTGGTTTATGTATCGGTTGAATATAACTCTTCGCTCCCTATATTTTACCACTGCTACATTCAGAATTTGGAAGAGTGTACTCCAGTCGATATTGTCAAAAGCTTTCTTCAAATCTACAAGCGCCAAAAACGTAGCTTTGCCCTTCCTTAGCCCATCTTCTAAGATAAGTCGTAAAGTGAGTACTGCCTGCCGTGTTCCTAAATTTCTCCTAAAACCAAACCGATCGTCCCTGAGGTCGGATTCCAGATGTGTGGAATGTACAAAATATTATAAATGTCGGTTCAAGATGTGTCACATGTAATGCCTGTTTCTTTATAAGCACAAGTGGTTATAACAATGCTGAGTTTTTGTCCTTTTATTACCTGCATTCTCCGGGTAAATAAATGTTCTCCCTTTCTCAATGACAATTGCTTGTCACTGTCTGCTTGTCACTGTCTGCTGTTTGAAATAAATTGTAATGAATAAATAAATGTTATGAAGAGGGAACGTCGACAAAGAATATTTTTCTACAGTTGCCTTCAGCGACCAAATTTGTACTTTTTTAATGCCAGCACAAGTAAAAATGATTAGCATGTGATAATTAGCGTGTGACAGCCTATAGCTCCATTGCGAGACAGGTATCGCGTCCCTAAATTAATTACTTTCGTTGTCCGTTGACAAACGCGCCACATTACCAACAGTTGATCGTGTACCAACATTTTGCAATTTGTTTCTCAAATATCCATTTTGTCGGTTGTCACAGCTCTCGTATACCATTACCGCTCGCGGCAGAAATGCTTTATACGAAACTCAGAAACAATCACGTCCTTTGGCAACTTTTCACCACGGGCATTTTGAGCAACCACTGCTGTTTGATGATATTTCTACAGTTTCTTCCAATTCCAGAAATATTATAAAAGCATAGAAGTTCAGAATTAAGAAGTATTGTCCGAAATAAGCATAGATTTTGACACACAACCTTGTGTTTCCTTAGTAAGTTAGTCTCAAAATCTTTGTCTATGTGTATGTCATATAAACTAATAGCACGCAAAATACTTGATGCAACGTTATTCTCGAATTGTTTCCGCTAGGGAATTTTGTAAACCTGACGAGGTAAAATTTCGACCGGAATTTCATGTAAGTGTTTCAGATGTGCCTTACAAATATGCGCACAATATTTGCTATCTGCATTTAAGCTGTGGGGTGCACTCATGCGCATGTTTAATCACTGAGTTCAATATATGGTTTGTTGATAGCTCTTTGCAAAACAGTACGAAAGTAACTATGACCACAGAATATAAAATACCGGGAACAGAGTTAGTTATTACAGTCAAGGAGGTTAGAATACAGGGAGACGCCCTTTGCTGAAAAAGTGAAGCCTGCCTCCGCCATATTGCTAAGTTTTGGAGAAATGTTTGTATTGTAGAGCTAATGTTTATGTCACTTAAAACAGAAATAAAACGTCCGGCGGGTTTCCGTGATGTACAACGTGTTAAAATAGTGCAAATTGGCAGTTAAAAATTAAGGTTTCAACTGACGCATGTGCTCGGCATAGATAATACCATCTCCCTTTATTGTAACCTCCTTGATCACAGTAGAACCACTTCATAAATGCCTGCAATACGAAGTGTTCCAAGTCACACCTCGTTTGAACATAATATATGTTTGTGCGGGGTTTGAAACTACTAAAGCCTGAAGTCATGTCATAATACAGCCCAAAACAACCTAACAAAATCGGTGAAAACTGGAGAACAGAACTGCTTGTGTAGAATACACATTAACAATGTCATTTAGTTCCCGAAGATGGCGAGAAATGATAAAGGATGCTGTGGTCCTCAACCCGTTTCAGCGTTGCCCTGAACTGTAAAAACATAAGGACTTCAAGAGACATCCAGGAGGCACGGTCTCCATGGTATACTACATGTTCTGAGATCGGATAGCGTCGTGCTGTCACGTCCCGAGCGAATCAACGAGAAGGGGAGGTTCCTGCGCTGTACAGGGAAACTAGATATGCTGAAAGAATTGCGTCAGGAATTTTGATGATTAGGCCTGACTTCAGAGCAAATTGAATTAGATTTGGCGGTTTCAGCATTTGCTGCACTGATCTCACACTAAAATGATTTCTAGGTCCAAATAAATTCCTAACATCTTTAGAAACACGTATCGACTTGCTGACGTAACAGATAGGACAGTGTAAGAATGAGTTGTTGTATGAATCACTCTACATCAACCTTCTTTCCGATTTTCTTACCTTTATATACAGTTGTGTAATGTTCGTTTCGTATACAATTACTATAAATTACGTTGTGTGGTGTTCATTAAGGAAATACCACCTTGCGAAAGCTAGAGAAAATCTGTACACTATGACTAAAAGTCTTAAAGTCACAGTATAATGCTTGAGGAGAGGGGTGATGCCATAGATGTGTACAAAACTAAAATCTTTTGTATACGAACCCGTTAAAATTTGTTAAAATCAAAAATGTTCAAATTATTTGGTTATTAGTTCAAATTCAAATGTTTGTAAATCTATCGGACCAAACTGCGTGGTCATCAGTCCGTAGCTTACAAACTACTTAAACCTAGGTAAACTAACCTAAGGACAAAGACACACACCCATGCCCCAGGCAGGACTCGAACCTCCGACGGCGAACAACCGTGTTCTCTGCAGCAAGGCGCCTCAGAGTGCTCGGCCACTTCACTGCAACAAAAGTGGTTAAAGGAAGTGGATGTCTTCATGTCTTAAGGGGGTATCAGACGACGACACGACAGAAAATGAAGGCTTTCATGACCGGATCTCATAATTTCTGAATGAAGAGAACAGAAATGTTGGTTTAGTATATCTCTTTTCCAGTTTTATGTAAATAATCATGAACCCGTAGAACCGTAGTGATGAAACTTTTTTTATGTGTGTAGTTTGATTAAATTTCAGGTATGCGTCCTCTGGTCTTTTAATAATGCAATCTTCCAAACCGTTAATAAGCGTAGGTGTTCAGCTAACACAGTGACGTTGATCCATTGTTACTGTAGTAGATATTCTGTTAAGTGCTATTCGTTGTGTCTCATGAAGTGAGACAATTTCCCGCTGATGATGATAATCGCACCGTAGGAAGGCAACGTTAAGCTCAGGGGTCCCCATAGCATTACTACATATAGACAGTAAAATTATAATCAAACACCGTTAAACTTCGCGTACTAAACATACCACTACGAGTAAAGGGAGAAAATATTTTGCCATTAGGATGCTGGACGTGTCACTTGCCGTCTCCAAGACAGACTGACCGTCGCAATGGCAAACTCCTTTTGTTGCCCCACTAGAGAAAGAGACGGTTGTTGCTGTTGCAGTCTTCAATCCGACAGCTGGGTTGTTGCAGCTCCCCATACTCCATCTTTTGCAAGCTTAGTCGTATACGGAAACTAGCGCAATCTACATACATTTGAACCTACTTACTGTATTTAAGCCTTTGGCTTATTCCCCCTCCTTCCATTACCAAACTGACAATGTCTTCAGATTTCTGAATGTGTCCTATCATCCCTTGTTTTAGTTATAATTCCCCCCCTTCCACACCCCAAATCGGTTCAGTATATCATTGTTTATGTCTACCTATCTAAATATCACTAATATGGTCAGTGCTACATTACAAACGTATCTCTTCAATTCTTCTTTCTTCTCTCAACTTCCTTACAAGGCTACAACCGAGACCAATATATTCAGTAAATTACACTTAAGTTGGAAAAAGATGTTAAAAACTCTTCTTTCTCAGAACTGCTTTGCTATGCGTGCTGCTGCCAGTCCGCATTTCATATTCTGTCTGCTTTAGCCACTAACAGCAATTTGGTTATCGGAATAGGGAAGTTAATGAACTACACTGCTGGAAATCCAAATTGAAAGACCAATAATTACTAAACACAGCCAAATTTCGAACAAAGATCATTTGATTGGAAAAAAAAAAAAAAAAAAACAGCTCGATGTGAAGTGAGGGAGATGATGAAATCAGTATCTGGCTGTAGCCGTTATTGCTGGCTATAGTATCTGCAATGCGCTTCCAAGCAGAATCAAAGAGGCTCTCCATGTGTTGTTGTGGTATGTTAATCCCTGTTGCTTCCAAATACTGCCGAAGTAATCTGTTGTAGATAAGTGAAAGGTTGGGGTTAACAGCGTTCATATATTTGGAGAATGTTATTATGGATGACCAAAGCTGTTTATTTATTGGTCCAATAAATAAACAGTTTTGCTCAACCATAATAACAAATTGGATAATAACAATCGTTCCGCGATCATCGACCATACATTTTTGATCAGTAAGGTATCTGGAGAATAAGAAGGCCAAGGCAGGATTGCAATCTGACGGAGAACTTTAAAATATTTAAATGTTTGTAATGCAATGGACTAAACTGCACTCCACATTCTAGTCCCACCATCGTTCCGGAGGAAACAATGTCGTTCCAATCCTGATTCTGCCTGTATCACATAGTTGGTTGGATTAGCGTCTGGAGAGACTGTTGACTTACGCATAGACTACTTCGTCGACCATCAGATTGCATTGCTGCGTTAGAATTCCTGTTCTCCCAATTTGTCGCCAACGGGACAACTGGCCCGCGATACATCGCCTACTGCTATACCAAAAAAAAAAAAAAAAAAAAAAAAAAAAAAAAAAAAAAAAAAAAAAAAAAAAATGTTCAAATGTTTGTATAGTTTATGGGACTTAACTACGGGGTCATCAGTCCGTAAACTTACAAACTACTTATGAACTACTTACGAACTAGGACGGCACAAATATCCATGGCCGAGGGGGGATTCGAGCCCCCGACCGTAGTGGCCGTGCATACCGTGACTGGAGCGCCTCAGTCTCCTCGGCCACCGCGGCCGGCACTGCTATACCAGATCAACTCTGGCAACATGGCCTACTGTATCCCGTAACACATAAAGTGCCTCTTCGATTCTATTTCGACACGTGTCGAGAGCCAGCCAGCAGTGGCGGAAAGAATACTGATTTCATTATCTTGCTCATCTCTCATTAGGCTGTATTTTCAGTTATGCGATCGTTGTACATTGCCTGTCAAACAAATTAGACTGTGATATCTCCTGTTCTTGTTGGTGTTGCCTTTTGGACTGCCACCAGTGTATGTTCATTAACTAGTTTTGTAATGTAATTCCCTCATTTCATTCTACAATATTATCTCATTTTTCCATTCTATTGCCTCCCCGCCTTTGTTAGAATTACAGCACCATCGTCAAATCGCACATCTTTCAATTTCTTCTCCCTGAACTTTGAAACTTAATAAATTTCTCCTTATTTTCCTTCGCTGCTTGCACAGTGTGTAGCTTCTACCTTCTGTTGATGAACTAGGCTGTATTATTATATGTCTTCTAGTATACAAAAACCTGTTCCATAAGACAAGCCACAATTTAGTTGGTGGGTAAAAGAAAAAAGAAATTGTGCAGATCTCTTGATATGACGTTGAGATGTGGCCGACAGTTCCACGATCCTCGTTTGTTGTAAATTTGAGGCGTTGTATCCGTTTAAACGGCAAGTCAGACGCTTTCGTATCCCCTTTATTGAACATTCTTCTGTAGTTTCAAATAATTTTACAGACGTTTTCCAGGAGACAACTTAAACGTGTCACAGAGACACCCGGTAAAACAGTGATTTTTAACATGGCTGCATGTCTTTCAAGACCACCATAAACGTGCTAATCCGAGAAACATTTTATTAATGACTTTTAGTTTTAACCTTCTACTTCTGTTTAGGGACTTCTAATAAACTTTAACAGTTTAATTATACAATATTTAATACATTTATTACATAAGAAATCAGTCTGATATTAAACATTTATTTTTTAATATTGTTGGCATTTCAGTATTTACTTCGACTTACTTTTCGGATGTTTCAAAGAGCAATTTAAAGTTACGGTTTTTTAGAACTAATAGAATTACCTCGACATACGACAAATCTTGTTATTAAAATGTATTACATTTTTTGAGCAAATTTTCAACGATTTCAAGTACTAATTTACAGTAACTTAACTACTGAATAGTAAATCGTCTATTTTACACTATATTAGCTTATTACTTTGTTATATGCCAAATGAGTAGCTGTATCGTGCTCAGTAGTTCGACTGCTGGTACGGTAATGCTATGCATAACAATTTTTAAACATCGACCAAAATTCTTGTCTCTGTGAAAATGTTGTGCAATATGACGCGAAATATATCATACCTCTCAGTTTCAGCAATATTATATTTTGGCAGATGTTGAGTTGTATAACCAATATTGTAAATGTTTATGTTCAGGACGTTAGTTTGCTTTCTATTTGTATATTTTAACTAAGGGGTTGGTTTTGGTTTCCATTTCAGTTTTTTGTTAATGTTAACTTTAGTCATTCGTATATTGTTAGTTTTTTCATCTATCAAATAAAGTTGAAATAAGTGGTGAAATCCAGTATAGGCCTCTTGATAACTTTCGTGTAATGTTGGCACTACTGTTTATATGCAGAAGGTAAGCAACATACATAATCGTTACATGTGTACACATTGAAAAACACTCGAATAGACTACAAACCTGTCTCACTACATTCGCAACCACTGCTTAGTTTTCATGTCATTTTACTCTTATCTGATTAAAACTTTCAAGAACGCTTGTAAACCAAGTTCATTCAACCGGTAATCTTGCAAACTATGTGTTCTTCCTACACAATGACTTTTGGCCCATTGCTACTCATAATGCAGGCTTACGTCTCTTGCTGTACGTGAAGCCAACAGCTCGTTGTCGCCTATTGATCACCACTAATTGGAACCATTAAAATAGAAACCTTGCAAATTGCCAATTATTAAAAAATATGTATATATACTGCGAAAACCCATTTATTGGAATTATAGGGGATGGAAAAAATGTGGAAACTAAAAACAAATTTATGTGTAGGAATTCGGGCTCAACTTCCTGTCGTCTTGGAAAGGATAAACATAGGTTATGTATTTCTTTCAAGGAAGTGAAACTCCATTTCTTTCCTGCAAAATTGTGGCAGGTTCAGGTAACAAAGTGTATTGTGGTCACGCATTCATCTCTTCATATCTTCAAAGTAGACTCTAAATTTTGAATAATATTCGGACCTGGTGCCCGTGATGGCCTGGGGAGAGGCAACAATTAATCCCCTTATTCACAAAAGTAGCCATGGAGGACGTGAAGTGTTGTGTCGGAATACTTGATAACTATGCGGGGACGAAATTGATCAGCCAAAATAGTCATCTACTTGACAGCTATGCATCCTCGCAGACCAAGTAATGGTCATCTGAGATACCATAATATGGCTGCCAAAATCTCACCAAACACCACAATTTTTTTCTTGAGGTAAATATATTCAAAAACGTGGAGACACTGTGCTACAAGATTTATTGGACCAAATGCCTTTCTTCCATTGTTTTGTGTCCCAGCCTCGTCGCCGCTTTTGTGTCTCCTTTCCGTTGTAGGTGTCGGTGGCCGAGTAGGAAAACCGACACAGGAATAACGGTAGCACGCTTGTGCAGGTACGGAGGGGAGCAGCCAGTGGGACAGCAGAAACTAGAAACACTAGAGTAAATTAGAACGAGATATATATTGCACAGAATTTATACAATACTTAACTTTTACATATCTCACTGCTGCAGAATGCTGATACATAGTTGAGCTAGAGGCCTGCCTAGTGCCTGTCCGATAGCCAAGTCTTCACTGGTGCCTATCTGAGTCCCAAGGTCTTAACTGGTTCCTATCTCAGTTCCAAGTGAACGATGTCGTTCAGTGGTGGCCACGAGCGGAGTTCTAGCAGAGGGCGCTCGTGGCTGACGTCGTAAGAACGCCGCGCCGTGCGTGCATGGCGGCGCGCGGCGAAAGTAGGTGGCGCGCACTTTGGACTTGTGCGACACCACACATTGCTCCATGATCCAATTTTTTCCTTCCAGAAAAGAAACAGGTCGTTGTAGCTGATGAGAATGCACCGACCAAAGCAGGGCTGTTATCTGACGTTCCTATGGTAGAGTTACAGGTCTTTTGATGTTTCTTATATACATAAAGAGGGAAGACGATAAATATGTCAGGAAACTATCCATTTATTAACAAGACTAGCACTCATATATAGTGTACAATCATTTAATTGTTTGAGCTGTTTAGTAAGACGTTTGTTGTAGTTCCAGTTTTCATCGATATACCAGGTGATCAAAAAGTCAGTACAAATTTGAAAACTTAATAAATCACGGAATAATGAAGATAGAGAGGTAAAACTTGACACACGTGCTTGGAATGACATGGGGTTTTATTAGAACAATAAAAAACTATTGCTAGACGCGTGAAGGATCTCTTGCGCGCGTCGTTTGGTGATGATCGTGTGCTCAGCCGCCACTTTCGTCATTCTTGGCCTCCTAGGTCCCCAGACCTCAGTCCATGCGATTAATGGCTTTTGTGTTACTTGAAGTCGCAAGTGTATCGTGATTTAACGACATCTCTAGTGATGCTGAAAGACAACATTCTACGCCAAAGCCTCACCGTAACTCCTGACATGCTTTACAGTGCTGTTCACAACATTATTCCTCGACTACAGCTATTGTTGAGGAATGATGGTAAACATATTGATCATTTACTCTAAATACATCATCTTTGCTTTGTCTTAATTTGTTGTGCTAATTATTGCTTTTCTGTCGGACATTTATGAACTTTTTTTTTTCTTCTTCTTCTAATAAAATCCCATGTCATTCCAAGCATATGTGTCAATTTTTACCTATCTATATACATTATTCCGTGATTTATTAAGTTTTAAAATTTATACTGACTTTTTATCACCAAGTAAATATTCAATTTGGAAAAATCTATCTCGTTTACTTACGTAAACAGTTGTTGATGTAATTCTGTTTGTTAATCAGAACTACATTGTGTTTTCTGGAAAATAAATGTTAGTCTATCGTCAGAGAAGCACTCAAGCATTCTTTAAAGAAAATTATCACAAATCAGTGTTGCTTTCGTTGTAATCAGGTTTATTGTAAAATCTTCAAAAGTATTAAATCCTCTTGTTGTATGTTAAGTAAAACGCAACTCATAAAGAACAGAAATGAAACTTACATTAAACCCTGTGGAAGTCCTTTCGTTATTTATTGGTTGAATTACACGCTCTTGGAGACTAAAGAAAACTATGATCAAGAATTCACCTTTTCTTCGAAAGCTCTCTCTCTCCAGATAATAAAAATTTATGAACGAAAGTCCTGCAAGTGATCATTTTCTTGGATTAGTTATAGTCCCATGCTACTTTCACCGTAGTCATTGGTCATCCAGACAAACGGCACCCCATATTTTCGTCTATTTACATACCTATATTGAGTTCCATACGATGTGGATAACATGGCGAGAGTTTTTCCGAACATGGGGATAAAGAAATTTGTGGAAGAGCATCAAGCATTGTGATTTTCTTTAGGCACCTTGACCGTTAAATGCCCTTAGTTGAGAACGTGATCTTCGTACGTCCTGCACCCCTTAAACCAGAGTTGTCAGCAGTCGAAAACGCAAGACACACAAGACATACTCTTCCGTTCCAACTGTTTCAAAACTACCGGGTAGCAATTCAATGAAGATTGAATAGAGGTCATTTCCATGTAGCCTAGATTACGTTACGTCTCATGTAGGCAATGCCATCAGCAGTCTCTTAGCAAAGTTGGACACCTCCTTACTGAGAGTGCACGATAACTCACTAAACGTCTACGGGGTGAGAACATCGTATGTACGACGACCTGACCTTTCAAGCTCACGCAATGCTAAAATATCACGCACTGCGACCCCGGGCGGATACAATACAGTGAATCCAGGTCAAGAATATTTTACTGCCTTTTGCATTAGTTGTAAAACGTATGAAAGGCATATGGTGCTTCTTACATCTAGCTTAATGAAATCCTTACAAAAGGTGGAACGCGGAGGTGCAGTAACGTCACTAGAATTGTAATCCGTAAGACACGTCAAGGTGTGTGGCAGTGTGTGCTTTGTGTACCATTCCTCCTATCCTATCGTATTCGCTTATGTTCTCTCTCATTTTATCCTCCTGGTCTTTTTTCGAGATTTATATGAAGTAGGAAGGAATTTATTAGTTCACTCTTCGAGAAACGTATGCTCTTTTAATTATAACATAAGCTCACATACAGATCAACAACGCCTCCTTTGCAGCAACAGCCAGTGGAGTTTGAAGATCAAATTCGTCACGTGGTAGTGTTCTTTGGATTTTTATATCTTCTCTTTCAATCCCAACTCATACTGACCCCACATTGACGATCAATTCTGCAGTATCACTCAAAGGATTGTTTTGTAAGCTACTTTGATTGTTGATGGACTACAGGCCCTGACAGTTTTTCCGTTGCAATCTGACTCACGACTAATTTCATGGTTTTTTTTTTCCACTTCAGTTTGTTCTTTATGCCAACCATGCAATATTTTGGATAGTTAAATGGTTTCAGTGATTGTTCTGTAATTATGTACTCATACAATAAATGATCTTTCTTTTTCTGTATTAGCAATACGCTATATTTGTTGACGGTGAGGGTGTTACCGCTCCATGTACAAAGCTTCGACATACTTATGATCTTTCTGCATTTCACTCCAACTTTCCACCGTTGCGACTTATTTGTATACTAATGCATCATCCACGAAATGTCTAAGTGAACTTCCGAAATCATATTTCGAAAATTTATTCTTTCTTAAGACTTTCTTCCACTCCCATGAACCACAGACATTGCCGAGGTGGGGTGGTTTGCGTGCCTCAACGATACTGATAGCCGTACCGTAGGTGCAATCACAGCGGAGGGGTATCTGTGGAGAGGTCAGACAAACGTGTGGTTCCTGAAGAGGGGCAGCAGTCTTTTCAGTAGTTACAGGGGCAACAGTCTGGATGATTGACTGAGCTGGCCTTGTAACATCAGCTAATGTGGCTTTGCCACACAGCTACTGCGAACGGCGGAAAGCAAGGGGGAAACTACAGCCGTTATTTTTCCCGAGGACATGCAGCTCTACTGTATGAACATATGATGATGGCATCCTCTCGGGTAAAATATTCCGGAGGTAAAATAGTCCCCCATTCGGATCTACGGGCGGGGACTACTCAAGAGGATGTGATCATCAGGAAAGACAATACTGGCATTCTACGGGTCGGAGCGTGGAATGTTAGATCCCTTAATCGAGTAGGAAAATTAGAAAATTGAAAAAGGGAAATGGATAGGTTGAAGTTAGATATAGTGGGGATTAGTGAATTTCGGTGGCAGGATGAACAGGATTTCTGGTCAGGTGAGTACAGGATTATAAATACAAAATCAGTTGGGGGTATCACAGGAGTAGGATTGATAATGAATAAGAAAAAAGGAATGCGGGTAAACTACTATGACCAGCACAGTGCTCGCATTATCATTGTCAAGATAGATACGAAGCCAACACCGACAACAGTATTACAGGTTTATATGCCAACTAGCTCTGCCGATGATGAGGAGATCGAAGAAATATATGAGGAGCTAAAGGAAATTATTCAGACAATTAAGGGAGAGGAAAACTTAATTGTTATGGGAGACTGGAATTCGGTAGTAGGACAAGGAAGGAAAGGGAAGATAGTGGGTGAATATGGTCTGAGCAAAAGGAATGAAAGAGGAAGCCGCCTGGTAGAATTTTGCACGGAACATAATTTAGTTATAACAAACACCTGGTTTAAGAATCACAAAAGAAGGTTGTATACGTGTAAGAGACCAGGGACACCGGGAGATACCAGATAGATTTTATAATGGTAAGACATAGATTTCGGAACCAGGTTTTGAAGTGTAGGACATACCCAGGGGCAGACATAGACTCTGACCATAACTTGTTGGTTATGAACTCTAGGCTGAAACTGAAGAAACTACAGAAAGGTAGGAAAATAAGGAGGTGGTACCTGGATAAATAGAAGGAACCTAAAGTTCTTAAGAATTTCAGAGGGAGCTTCAGGCAACAATTGACAGAAACAGGGGAAAATAAAACAGTTGAGGAGGAATGGATAAAATTGAGAGATGATATAGTGAAGGCAGCAGAGGACAAAATAGGTAGGAAGGCAAGACCTACAAAGAATCCTTGGATATCACAGGAGATACTAAATTTAATCGATGAAAGGAGAAAGTATAAAAATGCAGTAAATGAAACAGGCAAAATGCAGTACAGACGACTAAGAAATGAGATTGACAGGAAGTGCAAAATGGCTAAGCAGGAATGGCTAGAAGGCAAATGCAAGGATGTAGAAGAATGTATAAATAGGGGAAAAATAGATACAGCCTACCGGAAAATAAAAGAAACATTTGGCGATAAGAAAGACAGCTCTATGAATATCAAGGACACTGATGGAAAACCAGTTCTCAGCAAAGAAGGAAAAGCTGAAAGGTGGAAAGAGTATATAGAGGGGCTCTACAAAGGAAATGAACTTAGAGACACTATTGTAGGAAGGGAAGAGGATGTAGATGATGATGAAATAGGAGATACTATACTGAGAGATGAATTTGACAGAGCACTGAAAGATCTAAGTCGAAACAAGGCCCCTGGAGTAGATGATATCCCGTCAGAGCTACTGAAGTCTGTGGGAGAACCAGCCATGACAAAATTGTTTCACATTGTGTGTAAGATGTATGAGACAGGTGAAGTACCATCAGGCTTTAAGAAAAATGTTACAATCCCCATTCCAAAGAAAGCGGGTGCAGACAGGTGTGAAAACTACAGAACTTCAGTTTAATAAGTCATGGTTGCAAAATATTAACATGAATTATATACAGAAGGATGGAAAAGCTGGTAGAAGCCGACCTCGGGGAAGATCAGTTTGGGTTCAGGAGAAATGTTGGAACACGGGAGGCAATACTCACTTTACGGCTTATCCTAAAAGATAGATTAAGAAAAGGCAAACCTACATTTCTAGCTTTTGTAGATTTGGAGAAGGCTTTTGACAATGTTGATTGGAATAAACTCTTTCAAGTTCTGAAGCAAGCAGGAGTAAAATATAGGGAGCGTAAGGTTATTTACAACTTGTACAAAAACCAGGCAGCGGTTGTCGGAGTTGAAGGGCATGAAAGGGATGCAGTGGTTGTAAAGGGAGTAAGACTGGGCTGTAGCCTTTCCCCAATGTTATTCAATTTGTACATTGAGCAAGCTATAAAGGAAAGCAAGGAGAAATTTGGAGAAGGAATTAAAGTTCAGGGTGAAGAATTGAAAACATTGCGTTTTGCCGACGACATAGTAATTCTGTCAGAGACAGCAAATGACCTGCAAGAGCAATTGAACGGAATGGACAGTGTGCTGAAAGGTGCATATAAGATGAACATTAACAAGAGTAAACCTAGGGTAATGGAGTGCAGTGTAAGAAAATCAGGTGATGCTGAAGGAATTAGATTAGGTAACGAAACAATAAAGGAGGTAGATGAGTTTTGTTACTTGGGCAGTAAAATAACAAATGATGGTCGCAATACAGAGGATATAAAATGCAGAATGGCAATGGGTAGAAAGGCGTTTTTTAAAAAGAGAAATTTGTTAACATCGAATATTGATTTAAGCCTAAGGAAATCCTTTCTGAAGGCATTTGTATGGAGTTGCCTTGTATGGGAGTGAAACATGGACGATAAACAGTGTGGACAGAAAGAGGATAGAGGCTTTTGAAATTTGGTGCTACAGAAGAATGCTGAAGATTAGGTGGGTGGATTGCGTAACTAATGAGGAGGTACTGAACCGAATTGGGGAGAAAAGAAATTTCTGGCATACCTTGACTAAAAGAAGGGATAGATTGGTATGACACATTCTTAAGGAATTGTGAATTTAGCGTTGGAGGGAAGTGTGTGGGGTAAAAATCGCAGAGGGAGACCAAGAGACGCGTATAGTAAGCAGATTCAAGTGGATGTGGGTTGTCGTTCTTATGAGGAGATGAAAAGGCTTGCTCAGGATGGAGTAGGGTGGAGAGCTGCATCAAACCAGTCTCTGGACTGAAGACCACAACAACAACAAGACTTTCTTTGGTTACGTCCAAAGTAGTTTTTGTACGTCTGAAGAGTGATTTTCATTGAGAATGATTTGCTGTTGTATATTTGAAAGACATTGTTTAATCTTATCAGTCACATAGTTGACCTGATGTTCCACACGCCCTTTTCCCCAATATTCATTAGGAAACTTTTCAGAAGCGCATCGAGCGCCTTCCGATCGTCAAGTAACGTAGCATCAACCAAGGAGCTTTTATCTGCTGTTTTCTTGGTCCCGTGGACAAATACAGCGAGGTGGGTTTCATATTATCGTTGATTCCTGAGCCTACTACACGGGAGAATTTGATTCTTCAGAAGCGTCATAATACTCGAACATAAAGAATGTACAGAATTACAGAACAGACTGACACCAGACACACAGTCTTATCCCATTTCTCCTACAAAGGAGAATGACCTGCGGATTTTTTTTCCCAATAATGAATGCTTTCTTCCTGTAGAGACTTACAGTACCCCGCTGCTAGAAGGGGGAAAGGTCCTTTGTGTGGTGTCGCACAAGTTTGAAGTGCGCGCCACGTACTTACGCCGCGCGCCGCCATTCACGCACGGCGAGGTGTTCTTCCGAAGTCAGCCTCGAGCGCCCTCTGGTGCAACTCCGCTCGTGGCCACCACTGATCTGCATCGGCCACTTGGGACTGAGATAGGAACCAGTTAACACTTGGGAATCAGATAGGCACCAGTTAAGACTTGGCTATCGGATAGGCACTAGGAATCATCAGTAGGCAGGCCTCTATCTAAACTATGTATCAGCATTCTGCATTCAAGAACTATGTAAAAGTTGAGTATTACCAAGACTCCATGAAATATGTATCGAGTTCTAATTTACTCTAGTGTTTCTAGTTTCTGCTGTCCCACTGGCTGGTCACCTCCGTACCTACACAAGCGTGCATCCTTTATTCCTGTGTCAGTCTCTTTCTAGTCGGCCACCGACACCAGGACCACCGGCGGAAATGAGACACAAAACTTTGGATACTGGTATGTAGAGTCAAATTGTATCTCGTCAGGTTCACTGGCCTTTCCTTCACAGTAGATCGTTGTGAAACTACGGATACGGTAGGATAAGATAAAAACAATGTAAAATGATGAGTAAGAATATATTCGAGTTGGTCCACCTGTCGGACAAAATAGCAGCGATTTTGTATGGCATGGACGCAATACGTCCTTTGTACTTTTTCGTATGTATGTTGCCTGTGACAGGTCCCGAACATGTGGATATGTTGGTTCCTGGGCACGGAGCTCGCATTCGTGTCACTTATGTGTACCATCGGGTTGATATGTGTCGATTTCAAGGCATAACAACACGAGCTCATTGCATGCGCCATAAATCCTTGTAACACTATTTTCCCCTGTAACAATATCTTGCTGTAAGATGCCATCGAATTCCCTATGAAGGGATATACGAAATCACCGGTAATGTTGTCCACATCTGTGAAAGTATCTTCTACAATGCTGGCCATCCGAAATTCAACACCAAGACGGACCGGAATTTATGTGATGTTTGTAAATCTAGTGGACTTAACCCAGGCTTACAAACTATGTAAACTAACTGATGCTAAGAACAATGCACAACTTTCCCATAGGGAGGACTAGAACCTCCGACAGTGAGCAACCGAGCGCTTCGCAGCAAGGCGCCTTAGAGTGCTCGGCCAATCGACCGTGGCACGGACCGGATATATCGTAGCGAAATGTTTTGGGAGATACTAGGTTGTATGAAGACTACGTGACTGAAAGTACAGACGTATATGAAGTGAGGAAGTGTGTGAAATCGGTACTGAGTGTTGCCGCAGTTGCTGGCTATGGCCGCTACTACACAACGCAGCATTCAGTCAAAGAGGGTTGGGGATAGGTTGTCTGGTTGGGATAGGGGGACTAAACAGCTAAGGTTATCAGTCTCGCAGTGGGGAGGGGAAGGAGTGAGGATAGGAAAGGAGGGGAGGGGGAAAGAAAATGCAGTCTGGGAAGTAAAGAAGAAAGGAAGACTTCATTAGCTTGGGGCCACATCTTTGAAAGAGGCTCTGGATATATTTTGGGATAGCAATCCATGCAGATTCCATATATAGCCAACGTTGGTCTAGTGTAGCACTGGGTGGTGTATCCTTGGCCAGTCGTTCCGTGATTATCAACCATATGTTTTCGTTACGCAAGAAATCGGAAGAACAGGAAAACAGTCTGATGGATGACGTTGAAGTTTGAACATGGCATGCTATGTCTGGTCCCACATTCTACTCCTCCAGTGTGAACGTCGGCAAGCTCCAAAGGTATGGGAACACAACATGCTCCAACACTATAGATATGTGACGATGGCTGGTTATTGTCCGCATCATGTAGAAAGGCGGCCCAATTTGCAACCGTTCTGCGCATCCCCCTCCATTAGCACTCTGGGAGCCAATAATATCCATTCCCTAGGCGCATGGCTGCCGACGAGTTACGCAATTTTCTCCCTCAGACTCAACTGTTGGCGCTCGGCCGTAGCTCCTCCACTTCGCGCTTCCCCTATAGTTTGCCTCTATGCACGGTAGCACCTCCTTACATGACGCCAACTATAGTGCGCTGGCAATGTGTACTAGTGAGTGGGGAGTGGAATTCAGTACCACTCAAAACCATAATGAAGAGTGTAGGGCCAGAATAGCGCTGCATAAGGCAATTGTTCAACAATTATATGTGGGTGTGAGTTTACCAGTCACGTACTGTTGATGAAATCATCTCAGGCTTCCACCGGATGTCTGCTTTCAAATTCCGCGTCATTTCTATGAGTGTCATTCTCTTCTTGTGAAGAAGGTTGGATTCCCGAGAAGTTTTCATTAGTTCAACAAACTTTCACTGGGCCGCAGTTGTGGTGTAAGCATAATAGGGATTGGAACGACATTGATTTAAAGTATAAAACTGAATACATGGGCTGTTACGTTTGCCATTGAAAGACACGAGACGTTAGTGGATATACATGTTAAGTAGCGCCACGTGGGGCTGGACATCAAATGTGGCTTCACGTGGTATCACATAACATGTATGTTAATTAACGTCCGTTACTTTATATCGCAAACGTAAAGACCTATGTACTCCCTATATGTTATTTGGTCACCAGATGATGGGCTGTGCTAGAAACATGTAGCGGAATTTAAATGAACCATCTATACTCAACAGCTATGTGGTTATTGCAGCAACCTAAAAGCATTTTTATAATCATTTTAATACTTTCCTGAATGATATCGCTTGCATTTCTCTATCAAGACTTTGTCTGAAATTTGCTTTGCCATTGATTCTACCCACACGATGATCGTAAAAAGAGTGTGAAGACACCGTGTTTAACTGATCAGTTGTTGCCTTGGGCATCGAACGCTGGTGCTGTAGACGGTATTATGTCTTGAAGTGTGTTTGTTCGCTCGTTGCATGGAGTATCTTTGTTAGTGTTAATGATCTGTCGTGATAAATCAACAATTTTCCACTATTTGCATACCGTTAGAGAAGTTTATGGAACAAAGCAAATATTCATTTCGTCAGGGTGATCAACTATAATTATTAATACCATGGATTTTATGCCAAGATCGCTTTTTTCATTATTATTATGACAGATTTCGATGTTCACATGCCATCATCAACTTATCTGAATATAGTAGTAAGTGAACATGTGCAATTTGATCTTTACTGTCAATTATGTATGTAGTACTGTCGAGTTCCCTATTCCTGTTCAAAGATAAGGTAATTCCCCATGGTTTAGCATAACATTAATACAAACTTTGACATTAATGTCAACTTGCACTTCGGTGCGTCCTATGCAATTGATGGTAGACTACACAGAGTAAGAACGTCTTGAAGTATTTGCACGACACACAAAACTGGGAATTTCTGTACTACATGACGGGTGTTTTGTTAAGTGTAATTATGGGGTATGTATTGGGCTTTTTCTGGAAATTTTGAATTATGTAATGAAATTTAAGATAATGTTTCTATGTAAAACAACATATTATGTTATTTTCAGACAACAGGTGCAAATGTTTTTTTTTTTTTTTTTTTTTTCTTTTCATTTACATGTTTCAATCCTTCTGCATCATCTTCCGGACCTTGTAGATACGCACGCCCGCATTCTGTCTCGTCGGCGATACTACAAGATTCTGAAGATGAAATATGCTTTTTTTTTTTTAAGAAAAGAAAAGAAGAAGAAGAAGAGGAGAGAGAGAGAGAGAGAGAGAGAGAGAGAGAGAGAGAGAGAGAGAGAGAGAGAGATTCGCAACTGTCGGCTACCAATAAGGTCATAAATTGTTTTAAATACTAGTGCAGTTGCTCTTTTTCGCAATTCACTTATGTCAAGTGTATGAATCTTCCTAATGTTTCCCTATGCGCTTAGATCAGATGATTAGCCTCTCTGAGCATAGAAACAGATCATAAAGAAGATATCTTCGCAGAAAATGCATTGTGTTAATCCGTTAGAGAATTCAAGTGTCCAAATGTTTGTAAACTAATTAGACCAAACTGCTATGATCATCAGTCCGTAGACATACGAACTACTTCAACGAAGTTAGCCGCGGCGGAGCGGCCGAGCGCATTGAGACGCTATGCTACGAAGTGCGAGGCAGTTCCCCGTCGAGGGTTCGTATCCCCCCTCGGGAATGGATGTTTGTTCAAAATGTTCAAATGTTTGTAGAGATTATGGGACTTAACTACGGGGTCATCAGTCCCTAAACTTACAAACTACTTATGAACTACTTGATACTAAGGACGGCACAAATATCCATGCTTGAAGGGGGATTCGAACCCTCGTCCGTAGTGGAATGGATGTTTGTGTCGCCCTTAGTATAAGGTAGATCATACGTAGTTTGTAAGTTCAAGAACTAATGACACTTCAGTTAACTCCCTTAAGCTTGACAAACATTTGAACATTTTTTAAACCAAGTTAAACTAACCCAAGGTCAACTACACACCCATGCTTAGAGAATTGTTTGGGGCGCTGCTCGTACTCTATTTGCACTGACCTCTGGCAGTGCTATGTGCCTTGTTTTAACGATGTAACGAGTGGATGTGTCCTTTAAACATAGAGACATAGAATACTGTTTACATTAAACACTTCGCATCCTTTCAAATTTCTGATATTTTTTCTATAAGCGTTGGTGAAAGGCTCGCAGTTTGCAAGCAAAATAAACGCCGAAGCCACTACGGGGAAGTTCTTTCAGTGGCCGCGCGGGCGGCTGTTTACGCCTGTTGGAAGGGCGTGAAATATGCCAGCGCGTAGATCCTGAGCGTCCCCCACGTCGCAAGCGTTGATTTACGGCCGTCGGTTTAGCCCCGCGGCCCTCTGACGGTCCTCCCCGTGTTTATAACGGTCCCACACTGCGCCCTAACTGCTGGCCCGCCCGGTACACACCCGGCTGTCTGTCTCTCACCTTGCAATAACACTTGTTTTCCCTAACGCGCTGCCTGCAGCTGCACTAACACGACTGCTGCGCCACTGTCGCTAGCTCAAGCTTGTTGGCAGCGTCACCTCAGCCTTGAAACATGTCCAGTAAGATATTCAGAAACCATGACCACTCTACTCGGATGCAACAGAATCTACAATAACGATAACTAAATGAATTAATTAATTAATAAAAAATAGTACACAAGTAAAGGCACCTTAGATTTTGATCCGATGACGACAGAGGCCACCTGGGGAATAGTAGAGGTAGTAATACTGGTTTCAACATGTCCGCCAACAGACAAGTGACATACAGATCAGTAGTATCCGGAAACCTGGCTGAAAATGACTTACAAGTTCGTGGTGACCTCCATCGGTAATTCTGGAATTCAGTATAGTGTTGGTACACCCTTAGCATTGAGGAGAGTTTCCACTCTCGCAGGTGGTGCTACAGGTGCTACAAGTTTCTTGGGGAATACTAATCCACTCGCGGACGCACAGGATACCGTGCCCACGGGTGCGGTTCCTGTAGAGGGATGCTTGTCCTCTGTTGGTCGAGCTGATCTCTACGAGATTACGAGAGTAACTCGGGCGCCCGATCCTTGATTGTCGTGAGTACACTCGTGTTCTCTTGATAATCCATTTTTAGTCCGGGGCAAGTCCCGGAGATAAATTAAATTGTCCCAATCCCCCGGTTCCGAGCAAGGTTTTCCTTGGTTGTAAGGCGTATGCCGGAACTGGTAAGCCCCTCCCACTTATTCCCAATTTGGATTCCCCCTTTGCCCCACTATCAGCTTGTCTGATAATTGGCTGAATAGAACCGCGACTCTTTATGGGGGCCGGATCTCAAACAGCCCGCTCCACTCCTCGGAGTGGAGAATGAAAAGAATAAGTTTTTTTTTTTTCCTAATCCCTACTTTGGTTGTATACTGTATGCCGGAACTGGTAGGCCCTTCGTACTTATTCCCAATTGGGATCCCCCTTCGTCCCTCTATCAGCTTGGCACTACACACTCAGGCAGATGAAGCTCACCAGGCATGTGCCATACCCACACCCTGACAACGGGTCGCCACATTGTGCAGCCTGCTTCGTAACTTCCCACGACGTTTTTCTACTGTTCAATTGTTCAATGTTTAAGATACTTACAGCAGGCGAGGGTCGTTTGGTATTGACCTGCGTGAGGTGTGGCTTATGGTCAGCCGATCGACCATGAAATCAAACTTACCTCACCTCCCGCCTAACTGATGCAGTTTGGAATTCCTGTTTGATAGTCTGGATAGATGTCTGCCTATTATACTGTACGACCCTGTTCAGCTGTCGGCGGTCTGTTTCAACCAGCAGACTAGGTCGGCCTTTACCCTTTCATGTTGTACGTGCCCTTTCACGTTTCCACTTCACTATCAAGTCAATAAGTCAATAAGAGTGGACCTATGGATGTTTAGATGTGTGGAAATCTCGTGTACAGGTTTCTAACACAAGTGACACCCACCCAGCAACCTCCCCAAGTTCGAAGTCCATAGTTCCGCGGAGCTCCCATTCTGCTCTCTCACGATATCGAATGACTGCTGAGGTTTCTGATATGGAGTACCTGGCAGTGGGTGTCACCACAATGCACGTAATATGAAAAACGTATGTTTTTGGGGGTGTCCGGATACTTTTCATCACGTAGTGTAGTTGCCAGAGCGCAATCTGTATGTAGCCTTTGATAGGGAATGTAGTCAGCAATAAGGCTTACGCAGGTGAGCTCGTGTTTCCTACAGCCAACTTACTTGATGTTAATGGGGTCAAATTGTGGATTCCGTTTGGAGGGATGGTCCTTTCGCAGAAGTTAGACGTTCTGTGTTACTTGTGCAACAATACTGGTTGCAGTGGTCACGTGAACCTGGTTCAGGACGTCCACCAAACGTCCGCCAACATTGTTGTATTAAGTACAGCAATGCTAGATCGTACAGCTACCACAGCACAGATACGAGGGTTCGTGAGACTGGAAGTGTCAATACGAACTGTTGCAAACAAGTTACTAACAGAGGGACTATGAGCACGCATGTCTCTTGCTAGGCTTCCACTCACGCCAAAGCACCGATGTCCATGGATCGACTGGTGTGGTGAGAGGATTCCTGGAAATGCCAGGCCGCGGTTTTCAGCGATGAAAGCAGATGCTGCCTACACAAAAGTGACGCTCGTTTGCGCGAGATATGTAGACTTCCGAACGCTGTGTCGTGGAGGGTATTGTTCCAAATGTTCAAATGTTTGTAGAGCTTATGGGACTTAACTAAGGGGGTCATCAGTCCCTAAACTTACAAACTACTTATGAACTAGCTAATACTAAGGACGGTACAAATATCCATGACCGAGGGGGTATTCGAACCCCAGACCGTAGTGGCCGTGCAAACAGCCGGCTGTATTGTTTCAAGACACACTGGGTCCACCCCATACTGGGATATGACAAGCTACAGATGTCGTTCACCTTTGGTGTTTGTGGAGGGAACGCTGACCAGAGTTCGGTACTTGCAGAATGTTGCAAGATCTGTCCTGTTTCTATTCTTGCAACAGGAAGGTGATACGTTGTTCCAACATGATACTGATCGCCCACACATTGCCTGTGGAACTCAGCGTGGTCTGAAAGACGTGCAACATGCTCCCTGACCAACACCATCTCTGGACTTGTATCCAATCCAGCACTTGCCGAATATGATGGGACGAAAACTGACTCTTACGACTCGACAGCCTACACGTCATGCAGAACTATGCGAACAGATCGAGCAGGCATGAATAATCCATCCAAAAACATATTCACTATCTGTTTGGTGGAATGGATGCCAGAACCTGCACTTGCACTGCAATCGTGGAGGATATACCACGTACTAACGTAGGTGTTCCACTATGGATCGACACCCGTAGAAACAATTGATCTGTAAATGTAAGCATTTCATGTACTCCTTATGCACGGTTCTAACGGTAAATGTTGAGTCACTTGGAAATTTCTAACAGGGTGTACCAATTTTTATTTTCGCGGTGTATAAGAAATAAAAACTCTACTCCCGGTACATCTATCTTCTGACAGACCATGGACAAACAACTATTACTGTACGTTCATGTGATAGGGATAGCGCTTCGAGCTTCCTTCTATAGTATAACGTGATCATGTGAGTACATTTCACAAATAGTACAAAAAATCTGAGTCTTTTACGGACAACCTACCTTCCTGCTAAGTCGGAATAGCTGCAGTTCTTTTCCTTTCTTTTTGCATGTGAGCTTTATCTTACTACTGAGATGTATTAATGCAGGTCGTGGTACTACACAGTACTCTTAGCCACAGAGTACTAGGGAAGGCAGTACTTAAATGTTCACGTATTATTATTATTACTATTATGACATTTGGAAATTTAAATGCGTGATAGATCAGGTAACACCAGAATTACAGATCTAGAAAAACGTACTTCCTTTCACAAAAAAGCCACGTACATACGAGATTTGGTCTTGGAACACATCCATGACATAGCACCTTCCCAATTATGGAAGTTTCATTGGCTTTTTTTTCTTATCGATTTTGAAGTCAGTACTACATCAGGTTTCATGAATATTCCGATATGTCATTTCAGACAGCCGACCATATCAGAGAGTTCGTTTGGATGTATAAAAATCGTCGGCAGGTTACCAAGAAAACAGGCATAGCTGCGTGTAAGATGGGAAATGGACGATAGACACTGTAATAGTAACGTGAGCGGAAGTGCTGCAGTGCGCTGGCGCACCTGGATTCACTAATAAATGAGCACCCAAGAACTCAACCATCAACGAATGATCTCTCCAAGGCTGAAAGAAGGAGGTTAATGCAATCGTCTCTTTTTGTGGAAAAACTGTGTTTGAGTACCTGCCCGGCACGAATTTACACCTGTCACTTTTCAATATATTTTAACAGCCTGGCACAGTGAGGAACTTTTATTTCATAATATAAATTACACTGTAGGTCTTAAAATGGGCAAAACAGCGCACCATTTCATGCTATATCAATTTTCAAATGTTTGTATAGCTTATGGGACTTAACTACGGGGTCATCAGTCCCTAAACTTACTAACTACTTATGAACTAACTAATACTAAGGACGGAACAAATATCCATGCCCCAGGGGGGATACGAACCCCCGACCTTAGTGGCCGTGCAGACCGTGAATGGAGCGGAGCGCCTCAGTCCCCTCGGCCACTGCGGCCGGCCGTGCTACATCAACTAATCCTATTTAAATTACTTTATGTAACTGATGATCCATCGAACAAAACTGATAATTCTACACGGTCAAAACAATTAAGAGATCAGTTGAGATATCTAGGTTCTGAAGTATTGTCATCACATAATTAACTAAAATCGATCGACCTCTTTCTGTCGATTGTACGGAGTGGAAACAACAACATTACGGCAACAGAGATAGTGGTAATAACACAAAGTTGCGACAGAGGGGGTTGGTGTTTACTTGTGTTTACCAAGCAAATAACATAGTTGGGTTCAACTAGTGTAGTGAGCAGGTAGTGCAATGCAACAACAAAGTTAATTACCCGAAGATATGAAGAACCATAGGGAAGTTGGATGTGAGACAGACACAGAGGAAGGTGGCTGCAACTATTGGAGTGTCCCAAAGTGTAATTTCAAGGACCTGGACGCGACTTCAGACAATAGGTACCGTTAAAAGAAAGCAAGGCCCAGGTCTTCCGCCTGTAACATCAGCAAGAGATGACCGTTGTTAGCAGCTGAATGAAATAAATCGCAATTTGCAATCAGTTATGGCTTCACTGTACTATACATTCATTGAACGCTGTAACGTCGTCAAAAATATATAATTGTATACAAGCCGAGGCTCCTGACAACAATTAAGTGTGTGTCTCGATACCTCATGGTCTGTACTCCCTAATGCGGAAATACAGTATTGTGGCTGCAAGCATTACAGAACAAATAGGCTGTGATATAAGAAAGTTACAGCGTGGGGGACATTTGGGTGTAGCGGGAGAAAGATTCCTCTGCAGTCGGGCTGGTCACTGTGTCCTCGCTGGCAGTGTGGTCAAGGCGTCTGCCTAGTAAGCATGAGATCCCGGGTTAGAACCCGGCCGGGCACAAAATTCATTCGCCGCACTTTGGTATTCCATCTAAACCTAGTACAGTGAAGCCATAACTGATCGCAAATTGCGGTGTATTTCATTCATTGAACGCTGTGACGTCGTCAAAAATATATAATTGGTTGATAGCAGCTCGTCAAAACAGGAGTCCTGAGTGCTACTTAGCTGCAATGCGTCATCCAGGCAGCAACAGGACTCGTAATATCAAAAGACGTAAATCGCTTTCGAGATGTGGCCTCTAAGTTCGGAGGCCTACGGTGTAAGTTCCATTAAAACCACTACACCGTTTAGCCCGCTAAAACTGGGCTGAGCCACATCAGGAGTTTAACGAATAGCTCCTGGTTCTGTTCACAGGTGAGTCAGTACTTTGTGTTCAGCTGGTCAATCGTCATTCCCTCATCTGGAGATAACGTGGATCTCGGAACAGTCCCGCTTATGTGCAGGAAACATCACCATATCATGGTGGTGGAAGAATGGTGTGAGCAGGAATTAGTGTTGACATTCCTATCCTCAGTTTTTTTTTTTTTTTTTTTTAGTAATAAACAGATTGATGAATATAGAATATGAATTGCGAGTAAACCGGAATAAAGCAGCAAAAGTATGAGAAAATTGGAATCGACAGAGTTCAGAAGTGATGGTTTCTTAAAAGGGAAGTAACGCAGTAAGGACGAAAGAAAGAGGACATAAACATGATTAACCCAGGAAAAGAGAGCGTTCACGGACAAAAGAAGTATACTGGTATCAATCATTGACCTTAATTTGAGGAAATTACTTCAAAGAATGATTGGCTGTAGCACTACTTTGTGTTAATGTGAACTCTGAACAATGGGGAAAAAGGGATGAGAAGATAATCGAACCGTTAGAGAGGTGGTGTTACAGAAGAATGTTTAAAATTAGGTGGTCTGCTAAGACAAAGAGTGAGGAGGATCTCCTCAAAATCGATGGTGAGGGGAACGATCACTGACAATAATAAGGGGCAGGAGAATAGTACATATGCTACGACACAGGAAAAGTGCATGTTATAAGAGGGGAAACTGCAGGGGAAGACAAAGATTGGAATGCATCCAGCAAATAATTGGGGACATACGGTGATTCGATGAAGAAGAGGTTGAAGCATTAGAGTAATTCGTGCCAGGGTGCATTGGACCAGCCATACGACTGATAAATGAAAGGATACTAGAGTTCCCAAGCAGCGACTCTTGTTTTATTCTAGATTTTTTGAGCTGGTATCGCAAATGACAATGTGTACAAAAAAAGAAATGAAAGTGTGACACATGCCCTATCATTTAAATACCATGAAAGAGCCATGTTCTTACACATTAGTAGAGCACTAAGGTGTTTCAGATTTTTGTTGTAGGCGCATATTAAGGTGACCAAAGCCAGAACACCTTGGTCGTCGGAAGAAGTAGCGTCAGTCGTATTGGCGTGGAGCCACGTGCACGCTACGCCACCGCCATCTGTCTGCCACGTGACTGGCCACGCCACGGCGATGGGCGCCCTGCCCAAGGCGTCCACTCTACCGACAGCTCAATGGGGCGTTCCACGCGCAGCATGTAGAGAGTGTATTCAAGCCAGGGGCGGTACGTGCTGTCCAGGGGTTGTCTTTCATATCCTCAACACCAACCAGGACATTTATAATTTCATGATTGTATGAGACAGAAGTGTTGATCCTCCTTGCCCTTCATGATTATGTTTTGGACACTGCCACCTTCCAAAGTGACAACTGTGTTCACAGGATTGCTCTTGACCTCTTTAGTTTAACTGTCAATAATATGATTACCCATCAAATATTTCCATTACATGTAATAAACTGAACACCAAGCATAAGAAAAACAGAAGCTGCGATGGAATAGCCGTGTGCGCTGAGGTGCCCTGCTGCGGTGCGCGCGGTCGTTCCATGTCGGAGGTTCGAGTCCTCCGTTGGACATGGCTGTTTGCGTTATTCTTAGGATAAGTTAGTTTAAGTAGTTTGTAAGTTTAGGGAACGATGACCACTGCAGTTAGGTCCCATAACTTTACAAAGATTTGAACATTTTTGGACAAGCATAAGATGTTATTTTCATTTTCAAGAATGGTTGAGTAGACGTTTCAAAAAAATTGTCGCATACGACAGTGTCATTCTTTGTAAGCAAGTTATAAAAACCGAGTAAGGTAATACTCTGTTTTTGTACTTTTAAACTTGCAATACAAAGTCCAAACAAGGTCCCATGAGTAAATGGTAATACCTATGAGCTGCTGATATCGTTGGGAGAGCCAGTCATCTAGTCTGCAAGATGTATGAGACAGGGGCAAATACCCACACTCTTCAAAAAGAATATAATAATTCCAATTCCAAAGAAAGCAGGTGCAGACAACTGTGAAAATTAGAGAACTATCACTTTAATAAGTCATGGTTGTAAAATTCTAGCACGAATTATTTACCGGCGAATGGAAGAACTGTAGGTGTCCGACGTTGGGGGAAATCAGTTTGGATTTAGGAGAAATGTTGGAATACGCGAGGCAATATTCACAATACGACTTATCTTAGAAGACACATTAAGGAAAGGCAAACCTACATTTCTAGCTTTTGTAGATTTGGAAAAAGCTTTTGACAGTATTGATTGTCTGTCTATTTGGCCCTTTTCCCACACTCAGGCAGGGTAGGCACTGTGTTAAACGCCGATTTGGCATGTGTTAATACCTAAAGGGTAGCTGGATGCCCTTCCTGCCGCCACCCCGTGCTACTTCTACTGCGAAAACGTAAATTCGATAAGTAAAAAAAAAAAAAAAAAAAAAAAAAAAAAAAAAAAAAAACGAAAATAAGATTTTCGACTTCTCAGGCCTAAATTTACACATAAAAAGTACTAAAATCAATGTAATTTGTTTTTCGCAGTAATAAATAAATGAAAAACTCACCGATGACGGCACAGAGGTGCTGAAACATGTTTGGATGTAAAATAAAATAGTATTTTTAATATCAGGCTGACTTCATACCTACAACTGTCACTGCAAACAAGGCAATAATAACTGCAAATCGGAAAACTGATGAATACTCATTATTAAGTTATTGAAACTTCTTGTTTGAATGTTACTATTGTAAAATAAAAGCTCATTAAGTCATTAAATTAAATTGTTTAATTGTATTTGCAGAAATACGGAAAGTCAGCCTTTCGACTGTCGGCTCACAAGAATATTTGTTGTTTTTGTATTCCTTAAATGTGCCAGAATCAGCCGGAAATTGGCTCATTTGGAAACACTAAAGTTACATGAACAGTACATATTGTCAAGTAGACTTGTTGGGTCTCTGTTGGAACGAGGTGTTTTGTAACAATGAGTCATCTTCACTAAGTCTTTAGCATATGTAATGCTCCTACCTCACTTTTTTATTGCTTTAACTGTAGCAAGCAGTTTTGTTCTCCTTCGAGGGACCGATACTGCATGAGCTCCTTAGTTATAATATTACCTTGTTATGTGCTCCATTTCTAGTATGATTGGTCACTATCATACCTCAATCTTACACTTTTACTTTTATTATTATTATTATTATTATTATTATTATTATTATTATTATTATTATTATTATACCTATGTCTCTCATTATTATGGAACAGTAACGAAATATGCCAAAATTGTAGCAGATTATTTCTGAATTTTTACGAATGGACAAATTTTTATGAGTTACACACCCACTGTGACATTTACGACATACACTTGAAGATCAGGCAAAGGGAAACAAAACGGAATTCACTGCCTTGGTGCTATAACAGGGCTAATTGTCCGTTAACAGTTGACAATAAAATGATATCGCTTTGAGATAGTTACGACGTGAATAATTGAATATAAAGATACAGTTATAGAATCTCAACATCGTCCTTCTGATCGTACACTGCGGACGTTATAAAACAATTATTATAGATATCAAGAACGGAGGCACAAAAACTTGCTGAGACAGATGGTGAAATCTCACGGTACATGTATCTTTAGGATCGTATGGGATTTGCCGGTAGGCAGAGATACTGTGTCGTATACAATTTGCAGGACTCGAATATGGTATACGTTCGTGGTGTGATAAACACGTACACGTCCTATGGAATATACACTGGTCCATTGAATTGTCATGGACTCTCGGGAAGAGTGTAGGCGACATAACTTTAGCATTCCCAAAGTGGAGTATGGGGTACTGTGTCTCATCGCCAAAGAGTACCTTCAGTGGAATATAGCCGCCCTGAGAAAGCTGCGGACTCAACCAACACTACCGGCGCTCTCGTGTGACGTCACACGGAACAGGCAGTGATAACTGGCTTGCCGTCCGCTGTGAGCTCCGCCTCAGCATCCAACCACTCATTTGGGCCTGCTTGGATTGACGTCACAGGAGAAAGACAGGCCCTGGCGCGTACGTCACGTCACGTGATCAAGGTAGTCCTGAGCCAACGGGATCACCCACTGACAGACTGGTCTATATGAGACAGAGGGCTGGGCCCCAGCGGCCAGCCAGTCAGCTAGCGATCACTTTGAGTCAGGCCTACCTTAATCATGTGACGTACGCACCAGGCCTTTCTCGTTGGCCTCTCGGTGGTTTAGACTCAATCCCTTGCAAGAGTGAAGTCATGAACCAAGCATCAAACTGTTTTCTACATTATTTGCGTTATGCGTTATGCCTATGTGGGGCAACTATTATTTTCTCAAGTGTCCTCAAGGACTAGAAACATTACACGTCTTATACAGGAATTGCACCCACGAAATGCCGCAGGATGATCTGTACAGAGGGACGGCGTTGCGCCTGTGTTGCAGACACGCTGTCGGACCCCATCAGCTGCGACACGCTGGCGGGGACCGTGGCTGAGGACGCGGCGTCCATCCAGTCGGAGCCGGTGCACGCCACGGCGCCCACCGCGACATCGGGCGGGGGCGGCGGGGGCGGAGCCGCCCCCAGGCCGCTGCGCCTCGACATCCTGCCCCCGCCGCCCTCCAACCCACGGAGAACGTCGCCTCAGGTATGTGTGCTCCGCCGTCAATTAGTGACTCGTGACTCATGTCTGTTGCATACCAGAATGACGAACACAAGATCGGCGCTGAATAAAATGTTCTCAGGATTTCAGAACGCGTCAAAATGCCAGGAACCTTTCATCGAGTACTCCTGGGCCACTGAGAAGTGGAAAGGCTGGGTTGCTGGTAAATCGCTGTCGGCTTGTGACGTCACTGGTGCCCTTGGTATTGCGCTCAATCGATGATGTTTATACCCGCTCCCGTTTGTCCACTTCAACTTCACACCACCATGAGCTTAGGCCACCATCCCTATTAAGAATATGGATATGGATTATTATTTGATTTCAAAAGGTCAGTTTGTGGTGTCACATTAGAATTGTTAATCATTCTACATATAAAAAATGATCAACTAAAGCAGATTTTTAAGGTTAGTGAAGGCGACAAAACATGAACAGCTCCTATAGCATAACGTGTTGCGTTTTGTTGCGAAAGTGAAACAACCCAACGGAATTCGCGAGGTAGATTAACGACCGTGGCTGGTACATCGACTAGTAAGCTTGTTGTTTTAGGCAGTTTGTCACGCTCACTTCACTTATGGGCTAGCCGCTAATTTCCGCCTCAGACAATACTTTATGACAACAGTTAAAATGCGATCACACGATTTCCGTCTGTATCGTAACTGTCGGATCCGGTGACAGAAAAGTCATCCATTCGTAAAATAAAATAAAAGTTTGCTAGTCCTCGAGAACAGCGGACCCGTTGCGAGATGGGATTATGGCTAAGTACAGGAAGTACCTCCCATGCTCTCTACAGCGGTTTCTACAGCAAATGGTTCCACCATGTCTGAATCGGTGCACTTGTTGGTGCACAGCATTCGCAATGTCCTCTCATATTGTAAACCATCTACCGCATAGTGGTTCCTAAATCTTAGAAATGATATCAAATTTACAGGATGAAATGTTGTGAGAGCACAATGAGTGCTCCAATTCTTCCCATTCCCAACTTGACAGTAACTTCCCTGCACACTCTGCTTTATGTTGCATACACTGATGTGCAGGATTATTGCAGTGACCACAAGATTCCAAATGCCACGTCGTACCTATCGCACCAGGATGCTCCTGTAATAGTGTGCGGTCACTGTTCTGCCATGTTGAACAAAGTTGCAAACAATGATACTCCTGACGTCATATGCTAAAAATGCTAAAATCACCATCAATTTGACTGGGGAACATTTTCCTCCTTGGGGATCCTGATCCAAAATTCATTGCTAGTCATTGTTCGTTGGAAGAACTGATCGCAGTCCTGTTGCCAGCATACAAGGTGGTTGGAGCGTATTGCATAGCACACCCACCTTCGAAATTCCGTCAGTGCATGCAGTACCCACCGCGCTGCGGTTTGCGGACTTGCAGCTCATTACGCAATTTCTGGTGGACGGTGAGTTTCTCGATTCCACTTGTCCTCTCTGATTGGAGTAGCGTCCATCGTCTGTCTTCATCCAGGAGCTGCTCGATGACTGCACGTGGCTGGCTCGTCGGTCCGCACTCGGACAGGCCATCCTGAACAGTGCTCATCAATGGTTGATGCACGTCATTGCTGTAAATTTCCTAGCCACCGTGCCATGTACGGTATGGTAGGGCATTATTCCCAAGGGCTCCCACTAAGCCGCGGTGGGGTGGCCGAGCGGATTAAGGCGCTATGCTCCCATGCGCGAGGCCGTTCCCCGTCGGGCATGGATGTTTGTCCTGTCTTCAGCATACGTTAGTTTAGGTTTGTAAGTTCAGGGACAGATGGCCCCACAGTTGAGTCCCATAACCTTACCAAACATTTGAACATTTTGCTCCCACTAATTCACTGTCACATTCCATCGTATTTCTCCTTCGGAGAACGGCTATTTTATGTCAGGGCGCTGCTCTACCCGGGTTACTTCCATCTCGCACTACACTCACCAACTGACTGTTTCCACAGCCCTCGCTGCCCAACTTCCAGCGATGACAGAGCCATTTTCTGCAAACATATAATGACTGCGTAACTTCCACACAACGTATATACTTTTGTGATCCGTTCTCATGTCAGCAAGAAGGAAAATGGTTGCCATAACTTCTGCCTCAATACTCGTTTATATATATGTTGTATTATGATTTGTTAACTGAAAAACAGCATGCTGTTACTCTGAAGAACAAGTTCAACAACTTTCAGCACGTACAGAAGCATTAATTCCTACTTCTCTTGAATCCTCTGTGACGCCGTCACCAAGTCATCCGTCCCTCCCTCCATCTCCACACTCTCCAGATCCTCTCTGAGAGTAACTTGCATCAGCTCGCCCTTTTGGATGACCAACACCATCTATAGAGAAGGTCGCGGCGCTCTCGTATGACGTCAGGCAGAGTAGGTCGAGGCCAAGGTGTGTGACTGGCCCCGGCGCGCGCGTCATGCGACGTAAGCAAGACAGTCCTGAGCCGGCGCGATCGCCAGGTGAATGGCTGCCCGCTACGAGGCAGTGGGCTGTGCCCCAGTGTTCGGCCAATCAGCTAGCGATCGCGCCGGCTCAGGACTGCCTTGCTTACCTCGCAACGTGCGTGCTGCGGCCTGTCTCTCTCGTTGGCCTCTGAGTAGGTTGTGTGCGCATAGCTGACAGGGTAGTCGCTGGGGCACGGCCCACTATGGCGAAGCAGCGAGCCAGTCAGCTATACGCGCGAAGCCTACTCTGCGTGACGTTACACGACAGAGCCGTGGCCTTCTCTCTAAGTGGTCGTGGTGGGATGACACCCTCCGCCCCGAAATCAATCCTTCCTAAGAACCTTAATCCTTCTCCGTATATGAATGCCCCTGTCTTCCTTCCCCAGCCCCGCCCCTCATCTCTCTCTTGTCAAACTTGCTTGGCTCTCCCTTCCTTTCCCAATCTCACACTATACCACTTCCCCTCCCTCTCTCACCCTCCACACCTCCCTTCTCTCCCCCAACCCCCCTGGTGTTCCAGTGCTTATGATTGTAACGGGGCACCATCATGTGTTTTGTCATGGTCGTGTTCTCAGTGTGGTATAGCTGTGTGTTCCATCTGTGTCTCCGTTGTCGTCGCATTTTCTTGCGTAATATCACTGTTTTTTTAGTCACAAGGTCAGTTTTAATAGTGAATATATGTTTTTTAAACAATTATTTTATATTTTATCCACCAATTTTATCACCCGTTTATTTCTGAATTAATATATTGTTGTCACCGTTATTGTAGCTCTATCCATTTGCAAAAAAAGAAGCATTAAAAGCGTAGTTGTTTGTTCATACGCGATTTGAAAGGGAAGGGAGGAAGGAAGTAAAGGTTTCAACGTCACGAAGACAGTGTGGCCATTACATATGGATCTCGCACTCGGATTTTTGAACAAGGATGGGTAAGGAAATCAGCTGTGCCCTTTCCCGACATTTGCCTGGAGTGGTTTAGGACAGTGTTTTTCCATGTGTGTGCCACGACCCCCTGGTGGATCGCAAAGAGACCACAGTCGCCCCCTAAAATAACCAGCGAGCAGCATGCCTGAGTACTAGGTATTGCGTAATCCCAATCCAGTCTTCCATGCACCCTACGTCGGTAAACAAAGTCCCTTACCTAAGTGCAAAGGTGTAGACAGTGGTGTAGACAGTGTGGGCGCGTGTGCTTTCAGAGCGGCAGCGGGAGCGGCAGCGGCGGCGCGGGCGACCTGTACGGCTCGCCGCCCGGCGGAGGCGGCGGCGGCGGCGGCGAGGGCGGTCGCGCGGGCAGCAGCGGTCGCGAGACGGCGGCGGGCACGCCGCTGAGCGCGCACCACGAGCTGCAGCTGCTGCGCGAGCAGCTGGACCAGCAGGCGCACCAGACGCAGGCCGCGCTCGCGCAGGCGCAGCTCCTGCGCGACCAGCTGGCCGCCGAGACCGCCGCCAGGCTAGAGGCGCAGGTGCGTAGTCTCTGACACCCCTGTCACACGACTAACCACTACTGTCAACTTCATAATCTTGTGAGTGTACGGCACGCTTCGCGTCTTATTTCTTCAGCAAAGTCACCAGGTAACTTTCTAACAGCTTCTTCAATACCTGAGATAAAAGATGTTAACGGCAAGGGCTTTGGCGTAGGAGCAAAGAGCTGTATCACTTACATCTTAAGATAGCAGCCAGCCTCCCACCTTTTACTTGGGAATGGACTGACGGCATAACATGGGCAAAATCGGACTGGACTCATCAAGTTTCCACTTCAAGACAAGTTGCGAAGTTCGACCGTTTGACCACTCAGTCGCAGCAAGATGTAAGTTTTAAAACCTCTGTTTTTAATTTTACAAATAAGGATTTGGACAATGCGACGATGTCAGTTTTAGGAAAGGGTCTGACCTTTGCTCCTACGCCAAAGCCCTTGCCGTTAACATCTTTTATCTCAGGTACTGAAGAAGCTGTTAGAAAGTTACCTGGTGACTCTGCTGAAGAAATAAGACGCGAAGCGTGCCGTACACTCACAAGATCCCGTCCACAGAAAAGTAATTTATCTTCAACTGAAAGAACTGCACTACGTAATCTCCGGAATGATTCAGAGACCTTGGTTCTTCCTGCAGACAAGGGGAATGCCACAGTTTTACTTCAAAGAGACGTCTACGTTGAGAAGATGCACAACCTACTGGATGAATCAACATATCGTAGGATTAACAAGGACCCCACATCTCGTGTTGAGAGGAAGACTGCATCACTTCTGAACGCTAGTTCTCTACCTAAAGATGTTGCAAACAAATTGAAGGACCGCAGTTCGGTGCCCCCCAGATTATATGGCCTTCCAAAGGTACACAAAGTTTTGCAAACGTCCAGTTCAGAAGAAATTGAAAATCATGTGGAGAAATGTGAACATCATATCCGTAACTCGTCGGATTTCATCAGTAGATTAAAAAACCTGAAACTCAGCAGCACTGATTTATTAGTTAGTTTTGACGTTGTCTCGTTGTTCACCAAAGTACCCTTGGCTGACTCTGTCTCTCCTTAGCAACATGTTTGAGGATGATGTAACAGCTTTATTTAAGCATGCACTAACCTCCACTTACTTTTTATTTCATGAACAATACTTTGAACAGATTGACGGTGTCGCTATGGAGAGTCCTCTTTCTCCCCTAGTGGCTAATTTGTTTATGGAGGATTTTGAAGAAAAAGCTCTCAATTCAGCAACATTAAGACCGACGGTCTTCTGGAGATATGTGGACGACACATTCATAGTGTGGCCCCACGGAGAGGATAAACTGACAGAATTTTTAGACCATCTTAACTCCATTCATGAAAACATCAAGTTCACTATGGAGCGGGAGAAGAATGGCTGTTTACCGTTCCTGGATGTTCTTGTTCGACGCAAACAGGATGGATTCCTAGGTCATTGCGTATATCGCAAGCCCACCCATACAGATCTTTATTTGCAGGCGTCCAGCTGCCACCATCCTTCGCAAACTATAAGTGTACTGAAAACCTTAGTTCACAGGGCTCAGGTAGTGTCTGATGCTGACAACCTACACGATGAACTCCTGCACCTGGAGGCGGTTTTCAAGAAAAATGGCTATTCGCAACATCAGATTAAAAAAGCCTTACAAATAAAAACACCAGATAAATCACAGGAGAAAGATGAAGAGGAACGGGATGTGAAATCTACAGCCTTTCTCCCATACGTGGGTAATGTGTCTTCAAAAATAGCCAGAATCATGAAGAAACATAAAGTGGATGTGATCTTTCGCCCACCACCTAAGACCTCAGCTCTTCTGGGATCTGTCAAAGATGATTTGTTATTGCGAAAAGCGGGAGTTTATGAAATCCCTTGTGAGTGTGGAAAACGTTATATAGGTCAAACCACGCGCACTGTGCAGGAACGATGCGTTGAGCACCAACGGTATACACGCCTTCTTCAGTCCAACAAGTCTGCAGTAGCCGAACATTGTATTTCTACTGGCCATTCCATGAATTACAAAGGAGTAAAGATTTTAACCACAGCTTTCACTTTCTGGGACTCTGTTGTAAAGGAAGCTGTACATATACAACTGGCGGACCACCTGCTAAATCGTGACGACGGATTTCATCTTGAAAATGCATGGAAGCCACTTACATCACGCCTTCGTTCTGAAAGAATGTCTGCGTCTTCTATTCCGATTGATGTTACCACTTTTAATGATTAATTATTCATTTGTAAGCACTGTGGATACGTAACAGCTCTGTTTATGTTTGCACTCACTACTCACAGATTATCTTTGAAGTATATATTTATCTATGACTAGCGCAGCAGTTACGAATGTGATATCTTCGAGCATGCGCAGTCTAATCCTCAGTAGCTTGGATCACGTGATTTACCGTATAAATAGGCACGCACAGACGCTGAGTACTCAGTCTTGGACTCGCCTTGAAGATGGCTGTAAGGTTTGCAGCCGAAATATCGGAAGAAGAATTGTAGCTGTCCCGGGTGCACTCCCGAAAGATGATGGAATACTATGTCCGCCGGGAAAAATTCAAGAATCACAATAGTTACTGTATTTAACAAAAAATTTATGTGCCAATTTATCAAAAAGAAGACATGAATGAAAAAGTGTCAATTCCTTTTAAAAAATCGTACAAAAATAATGACTTGAAATAGCATAAACAAAATTATCTAATGATTGGAATACTTTTTACAGAATAAAGGACAAGATCTTAACACCAAAAGAAAATGTAAAAGTTCGACTGGCTATAGTCATAAATTTGGTGTGTTAACCTATCAAAAACGTATTTAAAAAGTCAGTAAAAGGTTAAGTTCTGAAACAGACACGCTCGATTAAAAATCGACTATGACGACCACGCAAACTCACACCTACGTCCCACCTATCAACCATCATTCAATAATCCTTTTCACTATTTATGTGTTGGCACTACTTTACCATATACAGTTGAACAGCGTCATCGATGTCGATGGGCCGCTGATGGAAGAGGAGGCTGATGAATGCGATCGCGGATGGGAAATTATCTACCCGATCGGCGCGGCAATTACTAAAGGATTCGAGCTACGAAAAAATACAGCAATTTTCCAACCCAGTGGTGTATGCTGTTATTCAAGAACAGTAAATTATCCTGATTACGAGTGAGCTTGTTCTAAAACAACACCCACTTCAGAATATTTACAAGTTTCTCAGTATAATTGTGAATGCGAACAGCAATCACACAGACGCCATTAACACTGTGCAATGGGCACAAAAATTCTAAGTCCACCGACTCGCAAGGTTCGAAAACTTTGGAGTCCTTGCCGCCACTCCTCACTGCTACCAAGAGGTCCGAACCATCTGGTGTCCTCCACGCTTCTCCTCCCTTTTCTTCCTCACCCCACGCTCTCCTCAAGAAAAAACTTTCTTTGGCTGCCAGACTCCACTCACATGTGATGTCAAGCCAGTAAGAGACAGGACCTAATTGTCTCGCCAATCAAATCAATTTGCTATTGTTAGCGCTACTAAGCTCCTCCCCCTCGAAAACTTTCCCAGGCTTGAGACTCACGTATGTCACAGATCCCAGAAACAGCGTGAAATTTTGTCTTTCACGATAGGCATCTCCAGACGGCTAAATTATTTTATTGTCGCATGGGCGCCCTCTCCCATCGTGAGAGCCCTCAGCAACCTACGCCTCGCCAACGTGGCGCCAGCAAAAGTCGTAAAGTCTGGCGCCAGCCGACCGCGAGGGTCCAGGCAGCGTACACAATGCTGCCGGCCCCGCTTTCCCTTCGAGTCCCCGGAGCGACGGAGCGAGCCCGGGGCGCCTTTCTCTCCCCAACCACCGCGGCTGGGGCGACATCCTGTCCCGTATCTTTATACACCACTGGCCGCAAAACAAGGGCAGCATTCTCTCCCACGTTTTTCGCTGGTGGCGGCAAGCGCCTAAAAACAATTACCCAGGTGGCTTATTCCCAATGTACCAAAATCATGGAATGATCATTTCTATCATCTGGCATTAAGAATTTGGAAAAATTACAATACAGAGAACCCAACATCCAATTAAGTCAACAGACTAAATGAAGTTGGAAAATATGAATATAAACAGTTACTACCTCTCAGTGTTATGCACTCTTAGAGATGCATCAGCCGCAATTGACCATTATTTTTATACAATGGGCTTAAATATCTTGTAACTGGTGAAAGTGCCGCATTAACACCTGTTGGCTGCATCGCAGGCGAGGACGCACCAGCTGCTGGTGCACAACAAGGAGCTGTTGGACCACATCGCGGCGCTGGTGGCGGCGCTGCAGGACCAGGAGCGGCTACACCAACATCAACAGCAGCACCAACATCACCAGCAGCAGCAACAGCAGCAGCAGCAGTACCAGCCGCAGCAGCAGCAGCCGCAGCAGCTGCAGTCCCCGCATGTCGCCATGATGCCACAGGTAAACCATATGCTGCTGCACTGCTGCATGACCACCTCACGCTTGTTTGCACGCACCTATAGTACGAGTTGTAACCGTAGCTTTTGATTAACTAACTGACAGACTTGCTATAGTGCTGTACGATCTTATGCTCTTGGGACGAACAGTACAGCCTCTTTAAATCACTCCAAATGTGGGAGATGACATGTGACGAATAGCACAATTACATGTCAGAGGTTTCATTAGACCAAAGTTACTTGTCAACTTGTCAACAATTGTCAACAATTGCTATCACATACAATTCATTTGCTGTAATTTTATTTGTAACAGAAAATAACCCAATTTTCTTTCGCTTTTGTGTATGGTGCTGATCGTACAGCGGGTTTTCAAAGATTTGGTTTTCTGAATAGTAACTTGAGCGAGAGCAATGCCTCACTGATGCTTCTGAATTTGGGTATTGTTTCCGGTTTCGCGTAGAGATTCCTCATCATTCGTCGTGTGAATCGTACAGTAAATCACGCGATGCTGAAGAAATAGGATTAGGTAATGAGACAATGAAAGTATTAGAAAAGTTTTGTTATGTGGGTAGCAAAATAACTTCTGATGGCCGAAGCAAAGAAAGTATAAAAGGCAGAATAGCTGTGGGAAGAAAAGCATTTCTGTCTGCGACACCATACCCTGCGCAAGCCTCTTCGTCTCTGAAGAACAACAGCAATCCACATAATTTTGAAGCTGATTACTGCATTGGCCTCTTGGGTGCTCTTTTCGATTTTAACTCCATATATTTCCCTCCAATGTTACACTGATGATTACTTGATGTCTCAGTATGTGTCCCACCAATCGATTCCTTCTTTTAATCAAGATATAACACAAACTTCTTTTCCCCACATTTATGTTCAGTACCTTATCGTTATTCACGTGATCTATCTTTCCATCTAATCCTTAGCATTTTCATGTAGCACCGATTATTGAAAGCTTCTATAATCTTTTTTCCTGAAATCATTATCCACCAAGCTTCACTTCTGTACAATGATACACTCCACACAAATGTCTTCAGAACGGCTTTAGTATTAGTCACCCAATTTCTCCTATAGCCACTCTGCAATTTACCTCTTCTTCAATAGAGCCATCATAATTTATTTTACTACTCAGATAACAAAACTCATCTCCGACTTTTATTGCCTCGTTCCTAATGTGATACCTATAGCACCACCTGTATTTGTTAAACAAAATTAGCCTTGTTTTCCTCTTGATAATGTTTATATTACATACTCTTTTCAATTCACTGCCTATTTCATTCAGTTTCGCCTCCACGTCTATCTCCGACAGAATTACTATGTCTCCCGCAAATCAGATGTTCTGCTTTAAATTGTCCAATTTCTGCTTGCTTCCTTCACAGCTTGTTCAGTGTATATTGAATAACACTGGGGAAAGACTATAACTCTCTTTCTCCCTTAGTCCCTTCCGAACCATTGCGTCTGTCATTTCATTCAACTCTTATAACAGCTGTCTGTTTTTTTTTTTTTTTTTTTTACAAAATGTATATAACCTTCCATTTCATATATTTTATTACACCTGCTACCTCCAGAATTTGAATCATTGTGTTCCATTCAAAGGTACAGGGAATGTCGTCTACTACAGAAGTGTTGTTTTGACTTGGGGTTCCCAGTGTTCTGTCAAATTGTTTTCGTAGTATCATCTATTACATTAGTCTACAGCAACTTCCTCTTCACTTCCTACAATACAATCTTCAAGTACCTGTCCCTTATGTAGGCCGTGTATATATTCCTACCACTTTTCTGCTTTCAGTCTTTCGCTTAGAAATGATATTCCATTTGAGCTCTTGATATTCATACAACCACTTTTCTTTTTATCAAACCTCTCTTTTATTTTCCTGTAAGTGATATCTACATTTTTAACATACATTCTTCTATGGGCTTGCTTTTGTGCTGCAGCCACTCCTGATTACCCAATCCCCACTTCCTTTCAACTTCATTTTTAGATGTCTATACGACCTTTTGTTGCGTTTTTATATTTTCTTCTTTCATCAGTTACATTTAGTATGTCCTGTGTTATCCAAAGGTTTCTACTTAGAGTTGTCCTTCCGCCTATTTGATCCTCAGCTGTCTTCACTACTGTATCTCTCAGAGCGCTCTATTCTTCCTCACTTTCCCGTTTTAGTCAGTGTAAAAAAGAAAAAGCAGTCAACAATCCGAAGATTGATTTGAACACCACAGTGCTTTACTAGGCATGGCCCTGTTAAGAGGTGGTTCACTGTTGCCTTCCTCCGACCTTCGAACTGACTTACCCAGCCAGTTACAGGGGGACCTACAGTTTAATGCGAGTTCTTAACCACGGTGCTACTCGATATTTTTCACATGAACAATACTGCCAGAGGTGAAAGCAGTGGAAAGTGACAGATAAAAATCCTAGGACCTGGCGGGCATCGAACCCGCGATCTTAGGATTCATAGTATGGCACTCTAACACTCTGCAACCGAGTCAGTGTACACTCTCAAAAATACCAGGCCTGTTCTGGACAGAAAGACAACCATCTGTGAGACTTTCTTGGAGTTGATTGACACTGACAACAGCACTGAAGTACATCCAAATTATTAAGTATCTGTGCACAAAACAATTCAACAGGTTCAAGTTATTGTACAGAGTACAGTGGCAGGTGACGTTATGGAGGTTTCCAGGACATGTGAGCATTCGGAGAAAAGAACAAGCTGATCGGACTGCGAAGGAGGCCTTCAGGAAAGCGATATGACACTTGGCGCTATCCCCAAGGCAGGACGATATGACTCATCGACACCTCCGAATCTGGCAGTCCATTTAACCATAATCCCTTTACAATCTCTGACAATAAAGGCAGGTGAATAGTCCTCTAACATCAACTATGAACAACAGTTATTTACTGTCTGTCCTTCGGAATAGTAACCCCCGATAACTGCACACCGCTGAGCTCTGTGATACATGTCCTGGAAACTTAGCACGAAGCCATCCTTTGCGATGGTGCTAAAACGTCGTCACGTTTCGTTGAATGTCAGGCTTATTGTTAAATTTCTTTCCATTCAAAGCGAGTTTGAGTTGAGGGAATAGGAAGAATTGAGGAGGATTGAGATCCGGGGAGTATGACGGATGTTCAAGATACACCACCACCTTTTTTACTATTTGACTACATTAATAAATTTAAAGTCAGATTTGTTATCCATTAAACTTCTACGTCCTCAATGACCATTACAAACCTTAAGTCGCGATACACAGATGAGTCTTGATGCATTATATCTAAATCGGAGAAATGTATCTTCTAGATCGCAACACATTTAACTCGAGGCTCAATCTTTATGAATAAGATACATAATTATCTTCGAAGACGAGGCACAGTTCTGTCTTGCAGGACATTTGCGTAGACTATTTAATTCCGCTTCGGCGAATCACGTTCTGAGTTCATACTATGGGGTCTCCTGTGGGAATGTATGAACTTATACGTGTAGTTCCAACTGTAAATGTTGCCTCGTGTCTGCCGATATGGTGTGATAAACTTCAAATAGTATTTTAATACACAGATACAATCATTTGGATTGATTTCAAATCTTTTTTAACATAGCTTAAATTTCTCTTAACTCTTCTCACCAGCAATCACCTAGACAAATAGTGCAGCATTTGAAAACTGCTACATCTGCTCAGATTACATATTACTAACACCCAGACCCTATGAAGCATCAAATTTTTGTAGCCTTATGCAAAGACTGAAGTGATAAAACATTTTCTTACTTTATGATATTAGTTACAATTGGAATACATTGCATATTAGACTTATAGCAAGAGTTTGTGGTTCATTGTTAAATCTAGTAAATACTGGCAATACTACTGAACATTTATCGAACTTAATATTTAACTGCAATGTGTGAGGACAAAAGTGAAGCATAACCAATATTCTGTCGATATTGTATTACGAATATAACGTAACATACAAATAGGAACCACTTTATTGGACTAGGTTAATTCATAGAGAAATCAAGCGTTCTAGAGAACAACAAGCAAGATAACTGTAAGAGTTACAGGAGGGCTACATAAGAGACTCATGAAATGTTACAATTTTTGTTTACATTCAGGACGTAATCCCATACAGAAGAGGTCTCTTGAATCGCCACTATTGTTATCCAATACAATTGAATTTTGTTTTAGTTACGTGTTTTTCCAACTTATGTGACACTTATTCTTCTTATTTTGTTTTTGACGGTTCTGTAGGTAAGTCGAATCGGTTGGTTGGTATTGGTGGTGGTGATGGTGGTGGTTTTACTCTAATGAATTTTGTTTCTTGCAGTTACTATTTAGGTGGCTGTACAATCGTCCCCCAATGTCCAGCAAAGAGGACACTGAAGTTAGGCTATCTGATTACGAGCAATCAGTCTCAACAGATGCTTAAGAATTTACCAAATAGTGAGCTATAATTAGCATCACATTATGTTGAAACTAATTTAATAGGTTTGAAAATTGTCAATTCTTACTAAGAGAAGGTTTGTGGCTAGATACCAAGACCGAAAATTACGCAGTAGCTTACCATGCCTGCAGAATGAATCGAACTATGAAATACGATGTTTTCAGAAGATAAATAACATCTTTCTGCCTATAATTAATAGTTTTTTTAATGTTGTAGGTGTCATGATTCCTGTATTAAGCCCACTTTGGCATAATGATACTTCAGAGATGTTATTTACGTGTTTTTCTGAAAGAAATAGTTTTGTAGTTTGAAACATACCAATACCTGAAAGTACAGAACAAATAAATTACGTTACGGTATGAAGTATAGATGGTGTAACGTCTTATATTACAGGATGTGCATACTGTTTCTTACTACATCATACTGAAAGATGGTGTAATTTCCAACACGGATTTAAGCATGCAGTTTTTGATACAAATTCTGCAGCTAAAACGTATGAGAAGAAAATAGGTTTCCGATATCGATTTTCAAGGAGGTGTAATGAGAAAACAGCTTCTGACTGGTCGCGAAGCAGCTGGCTGGCCATTACGATAATTACATTCTTTTTCTTTTACTTCAGAAAGTCTTTGAGAGTCCGTTCCCTCTTTCCTGAGTAGAAATATGTGGAATTTATAAATGCAGTGTAAAAAAGGAGCACTATTTTCCTGAGTAGGTGATGTTCCTTCGCCATCCCCCACCCAATCTATGGCATTCCGTTTTTCTCCAAAGACTGATCCGTAATTACTGAGACTATTTCTGGATTTGACTCCCCGTTGTGCAGGAAGCAGCACGTGTGTAGTAAACATATTTAACATTTTACCATTAAATATCAAGTAGTTATTTAATTCCGTTGCTGTGTGTTGTAAAATTATGCTGCCTTTCGCATTATACTTAACTTCATTGAAAGGTGTAGACTCTTCGTTTCATTACACAATTCGTAAATAACATCTCTGTAGTAATTCCATGCACGTAGACTCTGAAATCCAGGACATCTAAAATTAAAAAAAAAATGCACGTAATAAAGTCAAATAGCAAAGTCCATTATAATATTCCGTTTAGAATACAGTTAAAAATTTGTGTTACTGTTTCACTCACATATCTTTCACTGAGATAAGACAACCCACAATTTTACTTTTCTCCAGAAAAGCATCGTAGCAACAATTATTGTGGGTACGCTATGCTGCAGAAGCAGTCAACATTCTAACTGAACCAATTGTACTAAAAAAGAATTACGTTACATCTTTGTGAGTCGTCGTGGCGAATACATATGAAATTGTACATTTAACGTTGTATGCCAAGCCGGCTTCAATCTAGAAATACATTACTTGATAGGACATTTCGGTACTAGCCAAGCTGACCGTCCACGTCTCACAGACTTGCTCAAAACCTTATTTCTCTCTCAGATTTTTTCGTTGGTCAAGCGTCGTCCCACAATGGTATGAAGCAAGCATTTTTCTGGGAACGGATGACGGGGTCTAGATCCTTCACAGCGTCCCACTTGTTAGTGAGAAATCAGTCTCCTACACCTGAGAAAGTCGCTGAAGAGTGTATTGGTTAGTGTCATTGGAATAGATAAAATTTAGGTGTCTGGCTTTCCTTCGTCGTTCAGGAGTGTTTCAGATTAACTCATTACGCCTTAACTGGCATTGTATGTAAGCTTACCTTATTAACCAATGGATGTCCTGTATGCCACATTCAGTGCTGCATGTTGCTTTATCTCACGCTACTGAATTGCATATTGTGCATCCTAGGACGTTCCATCTAGCTAGACTTTTGTTCAGTAAACGACTAGAAAACATGAATTATGCTACACATTCGTGTATGTACACGAAACATCTGTTTTATAGCTGAAAGACGCATTATTAATTTTGTTTTTCTACTCTGAAGCTAAACCGATTGCTTGCAACAGAAAATATTCAACCTTTTCCATAATTCGTTTCATTCATTTCTAAATCATGATGGCTACTATCATGTTTTTCCACGGTGTTCAAATAAATATACGTAAAATTTCATGACTCGAGCTATCATCGAAGTCCATCGTCAATTCACAGTAACCAACAAATCAGGAGATCTACTTGATTCGTCCGAGACACATTATTAGTCACGATGCTGTTCAGTTATAAAAAATACAGCCTGAGAATTTGTTTCATCCTTCATCAAGAACGTCGTCTTCATCGCTACTGAACGTGCATTAATACCTGTATCATGCAATTGTAATAAGTTGTTGTAACAAGTTGTTGTAATGTTTTGTTTTGTTTTGGTTTGTATTGTTTTGCTCTGTGTGCACATCACTCTCGCTGTACTTTTTTCAGTTGACTTAGTGTAATTTGAATTTGTAATTTGGGTTTGTGTGACTTGTATTAAATCTATCTGACAAAACAAATTTTTGTTTTTGCTTTCCTTTCCTTACTTGTTTTAGATTCATAGTTTGATGCTGTATTGTACTCATGCATGTGGCCTTGTAGACCTATTACTTTTTGAATAAAGATCTACAAAAACTTTTGGTTTTTTTTAATTGTGTAGTTTCTAACTGTGTTGTGAGATGTTACTACCTTGAGTGATCCGTAACACTTTAACAGTAAAACTCCTTGTTTTGTGAAACAGAGCTCTCGTGTTGGTCAGAATACAGCTGGGAAACTGTTGGATCTACACAGCTGTGAGACAAACAGAAACAGTTGTTCCGCTGTCGTGAAAGATATACGCTGGTTTGTTGTGCGTCAGCAGACCTTGATTCCCATCCAAATATATTTAATTTTAACACGGTCGCAACTATTCCTTCCACTGCCGGGTCTATTCTCGACAAAGGTAACGGGTCTTTTTATACCAACAACCTAACCGAGTTCTCCACGAACAAGGCTGATGTAATCTTAACTTACCGCTTTTTCACTCCTTTAGCGTAACGTAAAACCTAAAAGGCAAACTGAATGCGTAATTCCACTTTCAGCCACTTGAGTCATATCTTCCTGAAGGCAACATGCTCATTATGTCCGACAGAGAAAAGAGGCATTTTTTTCCAGCAAGCAAATATTTCATTGAGACTAAGCAGTTGATTCAAGTTAATTATAACTGAATTTGATTAACAATTAATGAGAGATTTATGCTTCATAATATGTAAACTGTATTCTGCATCAACAAAGAGCTCTGTAACATAACTCTACTTACATTTTTGTGTCAATCTAAATATTTAAAGTAAAGCATACTGTGAACATTGGTATAGAAATGATTTGACATTCTAAATATTTAAAGTATAGTATACTGTGAACGTATGCTATAGAAATGTTTTGACACTTTTGCCAACGACAACTTTGTTTATTAGGGTAGTCAAACCAGTTTTATTATTGTTACAGGTCTTTGCAAAGGAAAATTTTCTGGACTTTCAATCCAGAAGTAGCTCTTGATTTCCAAAGGAAAGTAACACTTCAGTTTCAAAGAGACAAATTTTATGACTTACCATTTTGTGACGGGTTTAATACCACATGTGTCAAATTGTGTGTAGATGATAGTAGTGCAAAGTCAAATCTCCAACACGGCAGAAAGTAAAACATTAAATTACTCTGCAAAGTAAATGTGGGTTCATGAAGTGTAAATGTCTCTTGTTTCTGTGTAATGTATATCTTAAGGTAAAGTAGAGTGTTTTGTGATAAAAAATTAAGGTGCAATTTAGGTAACTAACCTACTTGCACTATTTTTGATACAATTTTTTATAAAGTAACTTACAGACATTCCATGTATATAGATGATATTTAATACATAGTTGAAAATTAAGTTTTTATGCCGTTGAAATTTGGTAAATTATATAAGTAACTTGCATGTTACTGTAGAGTTCAGAGCTATATCAGCCGTGCAGAGATAAAAATAAAATATTTGGATGTCTTAAAATACGATGCATTGATAGAAATATTATACACGGTGCTTCCTAGATCAAAATAAATAAAATTTTTATTATTTGTTGAGAAATGTAGAAAGATCCCGATTGTTTATATTATTCACCGATCACACAATTTTATGTCACACAGTATTTAAGAGATGGGCATAAAGTGATTCCAAAAATTCTTTTTCATGCAACCTGTTATATAACACAGAATCGCTGTTATCACAAAAATGTTCAAATATTTAACTTTAGGGACTGAAGTACTGAGGTAATCTGTCCCTATACTTAAAAAGTACTTTTGGTACGGACAACTTACACTCTCATGCTCTGCAGAGGAGCGGAACCTAAGACAGAAGTGGTCTTGCAATACGTGACATGGTATTTAATACAGCACAGCAATTCCTGAGTAGCGCTCTTATCACATATCAGATCTTATTGCTGTTGTCTTTAGTCCTACAACTGGTTTGAATCAGTAGCTCTTCTTGTCTATCCTGTGCAAGATTCTGCATCCCTACATAACTGTAACACACATTCAATTCATTTCGTTTACTGCAGTATTGAACTTTTCTCTTGGGTTGCGTCTGCAGTCCCCACCATCGTTGTCCCCCTTCACACACATATATCTGCAGTTCTTTGCTATTGGCAGTATGCATTTTATCAAAAATGTTCAACTGTTTGTATAGCTTATGGGCATTAACTACGGGGTCATCAGTCCCTAAACTTACAAACTACTTACGAACTAGCTAATACTAAGGACGGCACAAATATCCATGCCCGAGGGGGGATTCGAACTCCCGACCGTAGTGGCCGTGCAGACTGTGATTGGAGCGTCTCAGTCCCATCGGCCACCGCGGCCGGCTGCATTTTATGGTCTCTGATTTTGCTCTTCATCAGTTATTTTATGTACAAATACCTAAATACATCTACTAATTTTGAGTGTGTCATATCCTCATCTAACTGCTTCACTATACTTTGAGTGAAGTTTATCCTGTAACTCTCTTTTTTCCGACGTTTTTTTCTACTGAAATCAGATCTACTGAAGGTCAAGATTTCGAAATTCATGCAGCTTTTGAGCCAGAAGCGTCTCTAACATTCGAACCTAACCGTTAGATTTCAAAGTTACAACAGTGTCGTATTCACTATTGCTGTCATGTCTGTAGGTATTGTCGGAATCACAGTTCCAGCCATTAACGACTCTCGGAATTCGACATGTTCTACAGATTATCTAGCATATGGAAAAAGAAAATTGAAAAAAATAAAGGTTACAAATATGTATCGTTTCAACCAGCATCCAGCATCCAGTAAATCGAAACACAATAAAATGCACAGATACATAGAGCTGCAAGGTACACATTATCAATAGTGGTATGAATAGTGTAAAGTAAATGTAAACATACTAAGAATGTAGCAGAAGGAGAGAAACAACTGTTTACTCATTAACATGACTTGTGCAGATTTCATTGAAGAATACGTTTGGTACAACCGAAGATAATGCAATAAAAAACGAAAATAATTTATAAAATTAAAACATATTCATAGACAGTTTAACGTAATACTTTTCGGCAATAAATTATGCTGTGAAGCTGGAGATAAAACACACATGTAGGAAATATCATCACAATAAGTTGTTCACCGTTGTTGGGATAGTCCACACAAACATCAGATATAAAATCGGCAGTTTTTAAGTCTTTCATCTGTCCACAAATTTTTAAAAACTTGAATTAATGTCATAAATAAACGTAAACATACCGAAGACTCTTATTTGAAAATTAATAAAGGTATTTTGGCACAATAACAATTTTACTATGCATTAACAAAGGCGTCGCATGATGTGTTTTTATTACAGTATTACAGGGATGGAGAGGGGACTTTGAAGATAAAGTATTGGAAGGAAACAAATTTCCTGATGTAGTCTTATTGGATGTAAAATACGTTTGAAGTTCTGATGAGTACAAAATCCCCCACTTGAAATATGGCACACAGGGAACTATGACATGTGTGTTCTGTAGAAACCCAAGACATGGGGAACGTTTACTCATCGTTGGATTCCCTTCCACACGATAAGCATCCTAGTGAAGTCGAGTCGAGTTCACGCCGCGACATAAGAAGCCCAACACTACACCAACCTCACAGATTTAACCTGGCACGCTTACGCAGTCAGTGCAATTTCTCTTTTCTACGTTATTCTATACAATGTCACTTAAAATAATTTAGGAAATGAAAGCATGCTCTTAAAGCTGTTTTAACAGATGAAGATGTCGTCAAATCAAATTCTATGTTGGCTCTGCACCACCTAACGAAATGTCTGAACAAGAATAAACATGAAAGTTGCACAGTTTAGTGTGAATTTGTTCCATACACTTGTGCTTTATCTCAAATATCTGATAGTTCTGTATCATAGTAGATTAAATTGTTAAAAATGTTTTAACTTTAGAAATTACTTTAGTCCCTTCATTCATCTTCTTTACGCAGTACTGACATGCTCATAACTGACTTGTGCAGTTCTCAAGTGACTGCAGTTTCCACGTGACTGACTAAACAGCTTTATTTCGTTCTGCTGCATCCTTAGCACGTTTACGTTAGCTTTCTCATTCATAGCCGCAAGAGAGTAGCCGTGTGGTCTAAGGCATCATGCTACGGGCTGGGCAGCCGCTCCTGCCAGAGGTTTGAGTCCTCCATCGAGTATGGATGTGTGTGTTGTCCATAGTGTAAGTTAGTTTAAGTAGTTTGTAAGTCTAGGTACTGTTGCTGGTGCTTGGCAGTTTGGGTTGTGGGGAGCAAACTGCCCAAGTCATCGGTCCCCAAATGGGGAGGGGGAAGGAGTAAGGATAGAAAAGGAGGGGAAGGGAAACGAAATGCAGTCCAGGGAGGGAAAGAGGAGGAATCACTGAACTAGCTCAGGGCCCTGTGCTCGTCCAACACCATCTAGAGACAAGGCCTCACAACAGCCTGTGCTATGTCACACTGACCAGGCCGCGGCCGCCAGCTGAATGGGTGACCGATGTGGTACGCCCACTGCCTCTTAGACAGTTAGAGCAACTATTATTTCCTGGTTGGATGCCTAATATATCCATTACTTTCGTCCTGCTACTTACACAATCGCTGAAACAGATGATTGCATCTCACCTATTTTGAGTACTCTCCATCAAACAAACGTTGTTTTTGGCACTCGTTGCTACTCGCAGCTGTTGAAACTCTCATTGGGATTTTGTGTACGGCCATGTAGACATTTGCTAAGTATTTTCTTTTCTTTTTTTTTTTTTAATCTGCAAGATCCATGTTTATTGTCTGTAGCATCACTCACCAAGTACTTGCACCTTTAGAACACAGTCCATGCTGTGGGTTCTCATCAGTAGAAATTTTGTGAAACCAAGTTGCCCAGACAGCTTCCCTCATCTAAATCTCCAACATTTCGTCTTATTGCATGTCCATAGTATTGAGACAATTCATCTATTCACACTGTCAGACGACCAAAACCTCCTATAGATTTTCCGTCTGAGTCTTTATTCCCACCCACGTTTTTACATAGCTTCCTCAGCCTGGCACCCATTCCTTTCTGGACATGTCCTATACACAACAAAATATGTTCAAATGTTTGTAAATCTTATGGGACTTAACTACAGGGTCATCAGTCCCTAAACTTACAAACTACTTATGAACTACTTACGAACTAGGACGGCACAAATATCCATGCCCGAGGGGGGATTCGAACCCCCCGACCGTAGTGGCCGTGCAGACCGTGACTGAAGCGCCTCAGTCCCCTCGGCCACCGCGGCCGGCTATACACAACAGCTTCTGTATTTGTGTATTACTATATGGTCTGTCATTTACTACACTTGCATAGCCTTTACAGTCTTCTTCACCAAGGTAACATACATACACACACCACGACAGGCCTCGGACCTAAATATATTAATTACACCTTTATTTTCCATGTTGCTACTGGCGTCTACAAATTTTTTTACACTCAAATGAGTGCCAATGTTTTTGATTGCACAAGACTGACAGTGTTTTGATAAACATTCAAAGTCCAAAACCTTCACAGTTTCTATAATTGTGCCTGACACAACACTGTTCAGAGAGGTATGTCCTCTCTTCTGTCACGAAGCATCAAATGCAGGAACTATGGCACCACCATCAGAGAGTTCCATCGCTTCCTCTGCTGCTTGTTTAACTGAACAATCACTATTTTCACATAAATCTTGACATAAAACATTGTTGTATCTTTCAAATTTACATGGAGGAGGAGAAAGGTCCATAAGTGAGCAGCTTTCTTACCTTTTCCAATGCATCTCATAGCATACGCAAAACGAGCATTTACTTCGTATTATCGGCTTTTTGTTACTGACCTGTCCTATTTGTAGTCTCTGATTTTCAGTTAGCACAGACAATCACAGTTGAGCTTGCTAGATTTTTTTCTGGAAGTGACATCGTTACAAACTTGAATGCTTTCTTCACAGATACAATATTTGCATTTCATTTTTCTGTTCAAGATTTCAAAGCACATTTATATTTACAATAATATTACCGGTACTAGTAACACTTGAAAAACAACTGAAATTGTTTTCGTGAGACATCTTAATAGAAAGCTTTCGCTTGGAAGCACTGCCAGGTGACTCCTCATGCTGCACAGGTTCTTCTGTTTCCATTATATTATTACATTCAGCTACTCTGAACTGATTCCTATTAAACTTGCATTTTGCACTGAATTTCGTAATTCTTGGGATCGTGGACACAATGAACGATCAAATAAATCTGAGATGAGCACGATACGAATATCACGAAAATAAAGCGGAGAACTAAACTGCATAGCGTATATGATCTCCGCTCTTCCCCACAGCGATCTTGAACACATCTGTGACAATGTTCTGACAATATTTGACTGCGAGAACTCCAGGAAAACTAGGCTTCTGCGTGTCAATCAGCGACAGTGAACTGAAAGGGGGCGTGGCCAATGTGCAGACATTCAAAGACTATAATAACTATTTTGATGTATATAAACCACAAATTTTTGAAAATGAGAGAAAACTGGCTTTCAGACAGAAGTAATTTTATTTATTTATTTATCACTATTATCTACAGGAGAATGGAAAAGCTGGTAGAAGCTGACCTCGGGGAAGATCAGTTTGGATTCAGGAGGAACGTAGGAACCCGAGAGGTAACACCTTACGTCTTATCTTAGAAGATAGATTAAGGAAAGGCAAACCTCCATTTTTAGCTTTTGTAGATTTGGAGAAAGCATTTGACTATGTTGACTGGACTACACTCTTTCAAATTCTGAAGTCAGCAGGGGTAAAATACAGGGAAAGGAGAGTTATTTACAACTTGTACAAAAGCCAGACCGCAGTTATTAGACTCGAAGGGCATGAAAGGGAAGCATCAGTTGGGAAGGGAGTAAGACAGGGTTGTAGCCTTTCTCTGATGTTATTCAATTTGTACATTGAGCAGGCGGTGAAGGAAAGCAAGGAAAATTTTGGAATAGGGATTAAAGTTCAGGGGGAAGAAATAAAAACATTGCGTTTTGCTGATGACATTGTAATTCTGTCAGAGACAGCGAACGACCTGGAAGAGCAGTTGAATGGAATGGACAGTGTGTTGAAGAGAGCGTATAAAATGAACATTAACAAGAGCAAAACAAAAATAATAGAATGCGGTCTTAGAAAATCAGGCGATGCTGAAGGAATTAAATTAGGTAACGAAACGATGAAGGTGGTAGATGAGTTTTGTTACTTGGGTAGTAAAATAACATGCGATGGTCGCAGTACAGAGGATATAAAATGCAAAATGGCAATGGGAAGAAAAGCATTTTTGAAAAAGAGAAATTTGCTAACATCGAATATTAATTTAATTGTAAGTAAGTATTTTCTGAAGGCATTTGTGTGGAGTGTTGCCTTGTACGGGAGTGAAACATGGACGATAAGCAGTGCGGACAGGAAGAGGATAGAGGCTACAGAAGAATGCTGAAGATTAGGTGGGTAGATCGCATAACTAATGAAGAGGTACTGAACAGAATTGGCGAGAAAAGGAATTTTTGGCATACCCTCACTAAAAGAAGGGATCGCTTGGTAGGACACATTCTTAGACATCGAGGAATCGTAAATTTAGCATTGGAGGGAAGTGTGTGGGGTAAAAATCGCAGAGGGAGGCCAAGAGACGCGTATAGTAAGCAGATTCAAGTGGATGTGGGTTACTGTTCTTATGAGGAGATGAAAAGGCTTGCTCAGGATAGAGTAGGGTGGAGAGCTGCATCAAACCAGTCTCCGCACTGAAGACCATAACAACAACATTTATCACTAGCTGAAAAACGGGCGTTGCCCGGGTATTTATTTATTTATTCCAGCCTTGAGTTAGTACTTCTCCTATCCACTCTCTCTCTCTGTCCATCTCCTTTTTTCCAAAAACATGGAACATTTATCAGAGAATATATAAGAAATAAGAAATCACACGTAAAAATGCACAAGTTTCGAAGAATTCAATCACGTAATTCAACAATAATGATTGTAATAATATCACAGATCGATCACTTGCTGTAATGCACGAAACGTCAAATCGATTTTTTAAGAGATGTATCAAAAGAAATTTCTTTGTTACTGCTTTATTTATTTATTGTTTTATTTCCTTATTCGTTTGCTTATCCTTACAGAGAAAGAGCTGAAGACATTGTAGCACGCATAGACCAAAGATATGGTCTGTGGCATCACGTTTCGCTGTATGTAACCTCCTTGCTATAGAGTCGCAAACGTCATCGCTGGCCTTCAGTCCGATTTTCTTTTATAATTGGACGACTTCAACCACCATATCTTGCCCCCTTATAGCTATCGGCATGGATCTGCTATGGTGTACAACGGGAGACTTCGGACAACAATTGCCCACAGACCATTCGTTTGCGTTCTGCAGTTTTCGCTGCAGAGCGAAATTTAACACACACACGTAGCATTTTATGTACACTGATAACTTTCCATCCCAATACACTCCACGCTTTTATCATTATCAACCCTGAAGCAACAATGCAACCAATAAAACCTTTTTGAAAGAGTAAATATAATTTTTAAAGAGTCATTATTGTTGCGCATTTCGCGTTATATTCTTCAAATTACTAAATATCTATGAGATCGCTATGAAACCCTGCCTAAAACCTTCCTCAGGTATAAATTAGTAACTGTACAAATATTTAAGTCTCTGCGTCTTGTCGTTCGGACGTGATAAGCGTACACCGAACAGACATACACATTAACATATATAGATAAATAGCTATCCGATCGCCATAAAACCGTGCTGAAAGCCTTCCCCGGGTAAATATTAGTAACTGTACAAATTTTTAGCTCTTTATGTCTTGTGGTTCACAGGTGATAAACGTACACCGAACAGACATTCACTTTTATAGATATAGATTTTTTTTTTCAGTCATTTTCACGTTCAGGTCCCCGTAATGCGTCAGTATTGAAATTGTAAATTGTCTGTCTGTGGCTTATACACTATTATTGAATGACGTCTATTGTTTCGGATATGTTCGGAAGAACGGACATAAAATTAATAATTCCCCCTTTTGATTATTTGCAGCCCACTGGCATGTAATGTCAACACTCCTTCGTTTGTAGACGGAGGTAGAGGTGAAGCGTGCGAAGGTTTATCCATGTGTCAATTAGAAAGCCACTGTGCACTGAGCACAACCTCATCGTGACCAAGAGGTCCGTGTTCGAATTCCGTCTGTGGTACATATTCTGCCCAGTGCTTCAGTCTCTATGTATACGTTACTGACGCTTCTGACTTGTAGAAGTATATGTATCATTTCGTATCATTTGTGTTACATTCGACACACGACGATTGTGAGATTAATACTACTGCGCAGCCACTCGCGACTGTGGCACTACGGCGCTGGCCGTGGGGCCCGTACACTTTGCCCGGTTGCCGGCGGTCCGTGGTTGTGTTCGCGAAAAACAGGGCGTCCACATTACGGCAAAGAAACGGGCCGACAGGTGCAGTCTTGGCAACGGCGGCGGCGGCGTCTGTGGAGCCAAGCACAAGCCTGCCGCTCCATCACAAGCGCGCCACGTGCTAATGTGCGCTCCTCATAATCTTCATAATTAAAAACACAGACCAGCCACAAGTGTGGTACAAATATGTTTATTTATTTATACGTCTTTGGATTTTCCTGCAAATCAATCTTCAGACAGTTATGTTTTCCACCTTGAGCTTTGTTTTATGTTTATCTGTTTTACATTTCTTGAAAGCATGGTACATTCTCATTACGTTGCAAGGAAAAACTGACAGCGTGAGAACCGTGGTTGTGGTATTGTAAAATTTACAAACAGTAACCAGCAATTACTGTGGTTTCACTCCTTTCAGTGCTGGACTATATCTACGATATTTCCGAACCGGGGCTGGAACTTGATACTGCCCCCTCTCCTTCCCCTCGCCCCCCTCCCTCCCCAACGTTCTTGCGTCGATGTTTCTCCGCCCCGCTCGGCGTCCAAAGAGACAATTTGGCGCAACATTTACACTCAAACTCGTGACACATTCGCAAAAAACGCCCTAAGATAAGTAACAAGTAACAATACAAAAGACGTTGTATCTGTTAAAAAGAATACCGGGTTTAAAAAACTGGTTTCAGTCAGGTTCGAAGCCACTACCTCAGATATCACAACACGATGCCGCTAACCATACGGCTATTCTTGCTAGATAGAGAGGAGAGACTTTATTATTATTCATGATACGATCTTCTGAAGGCTTTTACAGTTTACGTGTCTCTTTAATTGATACTTGTATCTTACCCAAATATGACGTGTTTTTGATAAATCTTCAATGCGCCAAAAACAAATATAAAAAAGCGGATGTTGTCTTAATAGAGAATTTGCCCATACGCAAGGCGAGCTGGGCAGTAGCTACGTTGTCTTTGCTTCGGGACCATTCGTGCGTAACCGCCAGAGCTCGAATAGCCAGGAGCTGCCGTCTATACCAGCTCCAACGCCACTATTAAAAGCGGCGTTTCCCCTCACTTCTCCCTTCCGCGGGAGTGAGCACATGATACCTTCAGAGGGTTCAGAATATAATATGAACCTCAACGAGGCATGCGCATTCCAACGCTGCGGCCACTGTATGTCTTTTCGTCCCATGTTATTAGCTTTACTGTCATGTCTTTACTGAAGGAATGAAGTTACACATGCCATGTGCATCATTTTCATTGCATTTTGAAGCAGATGTTTCTCCAAAATCTTCACCTGAAGAGTACGATCCAAACGAACTTTTCCACAAGTTTTCAGCTTTCTTCTTTTTAGTTGGGAACCAAGTGTAATCGAGGGTATCGTCATCACTGCTTATATCCTCTACATCTGACGAGATGAGTAAAGCAGCGATTGCAGAATGACTAAGAGGTGCTGAAATTGCACCAGTAATTTAAATATTTCCGTTCGAGATAATTACCGTATTGGGTGATATTTTGAAATAAATGACGTAATATTATCACAGGATCATATAAAATGAACTGGCTATCAGATATAATAGCTTCACATGTCAAAAAAATAAGGCTATCAACACCTTGTCAACAAGGATCATAAAAATGTGACATTAGCCCAACACACACAATTGTGCATGTGCTAATGTTTCAGATTATTCCTTCAATAATTTTAAAAAAATGAAAAATTTAAGATATAATTACGTAAAATGATCTATCTACAGGAGATCTGTGTCATTAAAATGAACGAAACCAAATTTATATAACAACAGTATAGACAAACCTTCGGACGTGCGCTTTCTTGCCGCCATTGTAAGTGTACTGGTAGTTCGCCGACTGCTGGTGCCATCCAGAGTAGAAATATGGAACAAAAACACGTAGCGCACGTTACCGCAGTCCATCCACGATTCTGTGATGCAAGCCTGAACATACTAGCGTAAATCACAGAGAAATAAAGCGAGCAAAACCAGACTCGCACAATTGTGCGTGCAGGGCCTAGAAGGGTTATTTTGACAAAACTACTTTTACGGTTTATTATCTCCCGTGAATTTATTTTATTAGGTGCTGCCAGCGAGATATTTATCGTCATAATTATTTCCCGTGGTTCATACGCCTGGTGCAAGTATTTCAGTTGGACGCCACTTCGTCGACTTGCTCCTCCCCAACCAGCCCCAGTTATCCAACCGGGGAAAGGATACCTACAGCTTAACGTGGAATGCGAATCACGTGTTGTTTCTGGCGACTTCTCACTGCTTTGAGAAGTGAAGGCTGGGCTAAAACGCGGACTAAAAAAAAAATCTTTGTCCTACCGAGTATATATTCTAATGCAATGTAACGATGAATTGATAGGCATTTGTAAGAAAACCGAAACCGGTCATACTTTAAATAAATAAACATTTTATGCCGTACTTGTAGCTGGTCGCTGTTTTTAATTAAAAACATGATAATGCCATAGCCACTGATCTCACAATGTCAGGTTTTGGCAGAATATCGTTAAGGTCGTCATGTTGGTCCGCGTATTCCGCTAATTCAATGTTCTTCAATATTTGTGAATACACGACCCCATCACATGTTTGGAAAGAACCGCAATAAAACTTTATCAGTGATTTCAAAGGAAATACATTTAATTCCTTTCTATTGCTACGATACTGATCGAAAAATGAAGTAAACAGTGCAAGGCAGTCGTAGACGCTCTGGGCAGTGACACATTCCTCGTCGCTAGGAGACGCTTGTGCAGGTTGGGGTGAACGTTCGCGTAGGGGCACGTTTTCGCTCGCTTCAGTCAGCCGTCCGAGTACGCCAGCCAGTACCGAATTGTGACTCTGCGTTTATCTCCGACTCAACGTAAAACAAACAAGTTTTTCAGTGATCTGCGCAGATGATGCAAGTGACAGTGGCGAAAACGGTTCAGAATAAAAGAATTCACCATGAGAGTTACTGAATGTATGATTTTATTGTCATGAATAATAAACCTCACTATGTAATTTCCGGCGAGATGTAATCATGTCAGAGTATACAACCGTCAAAGCATAAGCGTTACCTCTCAATTAAACATCCAAGGAGGGAGTTATTTCGCTATTAAAAATATCGGTTGTGAGATCAGACATTTTCTATGAGGGGTAAGACTGGATTTTTAAAATTAGGACATTTCAACAATATACTTATGTCCCACAGTCGCTATATTACTTAAGCTTCTTTATTTTGTACAACTAATTTCAGTACTTCTGTATCTATTAAAAGAACCTTCATCCAAAAATTAAAATAAAGTACTGACTCTGTACGAATTCAAATGATTATAGCAATAAAAATGAAACATCCCGTCTAAAATAATGGATTTCTACATCAGGTTGTTACATCATTCCTGTAATAAGAGAACAGGTCCTTTACGGAAAAAAAAACCCTCTTCACAAAATTAAAGTACTGACACTGTACTAAAACAAATTATTATAAAAATAAAAATAATGAAAATGAAACATCCTGTCTGAAATAATAGATTAATGGATTAATGAGAACAAACATATTTTCAGTCAAGAAAATTTCCAAGTAAAATGATTTCCAGTCCATGGTGTACAGCAATCAGTTAGAATAAATATTCCTTCAAACCGTCTTGATTGCAAATCAATAAATATAGATTGGAATAAACTTCCAAGTGTTCATAGGAACAAAGCTTAATATAATTCAGCCCAGATCTGTACTCTTATTACAGCAAAAAAGTAACAACGTGATGCAGGAATCCATTATTTTAGACGGGATGTTTCATTTTTATTATTTTTCTAATCATTTGTGTTAGTACAGAGTCAGAAGGTTTTTTTTTTTTTTTTTTTTTTTTTTTTTTTAGTAGAGGATTAAAAAAATGTCTCTGGTGATACAGAAGTACTTGAAAATGGTAACATGTAACTAGTTGTACAAAATAAAGAAATATTATAAGTAATATAGGGACTGTGGCACATAAGTACATTTTTATTTAAAAAAAATTGTTATTGATTATTAAGTCGTTTTTCGTCTTAGGCATGTGTTTACATGATTTTGGGCAAGAAGAAAAGCTTTATTAAAAGACAGGCTAAACGGAAGCCGAAATGACCCGCAAGCGACCTTGGGCGGGCCAAGTGACGCTCGGACTGTCGGCTCTGCTCGGCCTGCGACCTATCCTTAACTGTACGTTACTCTGCCGTTGCACCACAGTAACCGACCAGAAGTTAATTTACTGCACCTCTGCCTGCAAACCTCAAAGAGGTGAACTTGTCTGTGCTGGATGTAGCTACCTTCGCTGCCATAGTTACTTTCCGAAGATACCAGAAGAGTTCGATAGTAATATCTATTACATTTATACTGGAGCAGATGATCGTCACGAAATGTTATGTTGTCGACCATGCTGCAACTACTTGTCACAACCGCGATTCCCTGGGAAAGACATTGCGACCACCCTGGGAATCGCAGCCCACAGGATGAAAATCACTGATGTAATTGAATTCCTAACGTTTGCTTTTTTCATCAATTTGGGTTAATATATTGGCCGAAGAGTACACAGAAACAGCAGCAATATGTTCTCATACAACCGTTAGACACTTTCTTATCATTGAGTAGTTCCCAGGTTCCTTTTCTGAGAGTACGCGTGATCGTGTCTGTCCATTCAAGTATGGTTTTCCATTATTGAAACGCTCCAGCCAAATGCTAGGATGGATCTTTCCAAAGGACATGGCCAATTTCCTACCTGAATACTCTCCCTAAATGAATTACTTTGTCTCAATGGAATCATCATCATTTTCAGTATCTAGTTTACTGGGTTCGCTACCAAGCACTCTCCATCTCTTCCGATGTTGATACAACATTTAGTCTTGTACATCATCGCAGCTGAAACTGTTTTTCTCTACCTCTGATCATGCTGTCTCTATCCATCGTCTCCCTGGGCCTCTAATTAGTCTTTTCGTCAAACGTCAAATTTGAAGTATTTCTTAGTTATGTGCTTTCCATTCTTACTACATGGCCAAGCTACTGTAGTCTTCGTATACCCAGTATATTGGCGAAGGGAACCCTGATATCAGCCTTTCCTCTTTGAACTTCATTTCTTCTCTTGTCTATCTATTCATAGTGCTGATAAATCTCATTTCATTTTCTTGGAATCTTCTGTAGTCATTTTTTTTAACACTTGAGCAAAGTAAGTATGATAAAATACTTTGGTGCCTGGGGAATTTTCGTGTCCCGCAGTAGATTCAGAACTTCCTTATAAAAGGGATCTTTCTGTGACTTTCATAGGGTGGTTTACTAAACAAGTACGAAATTAGGAAGGTCTGGGTGGCGTTCCTTATTCAGTATTTCGAGTATATAGTGTTTATTAAACCAATAAGAAGTACACAATTTCAACGACAAATATCTGATAAACAAGTCTTGCGAACGGTATGAAATTTAAACCTTTAAGACAAAGGCACGTGTAATTTAAATTTTAAGAAAAGGCCTTGCTTAGTTTACATTAAAATAACTTCAAAATTCAAAGGCGACAAGTAGCTCAAACAGAAGACCTAGTTGCTATCAAGCAGAACAACTACTATTCGTCATTGAAGTACACATATTCACAAGGACATAGGTGTGGAAAATCTCTGGGGTTCAAGCTAACCACCCTAAAACTACACGAGGACACAGAAAACCAACGCAAATAACTAGACATCGCCAAACAAGCAACTACTTGACTTCAGAGTCCAATAATAGTTGTACACGACGTGCTGAAGTGCCTGGATAGCCTCTTATTTTAACGTAACGTACTAGACGACACCACTCGCCCGACAAGTGGCACACCACTCTGTAAACATCAGGAGGCCCGGCCGATGCGCATTTAGAGCACAGCTTCCGCCCCTAAGGCCCTCTCGCCGAACTCCAACTGCTGCTGCCCTGTCGACCGGCCCAGCGCGACCGGCGCCCGACACACACTGCTGGAACACCCAAACTGCAAATAGACTCACTGCCGCCCAACTCCGCGTGCCTTGCGTACGCGCCACCAGATAAACCCACCGATCGCCGCAACTAGCGCCAGCCGCGAGACAAACGACAAACCGAAACTAGACAAGCCACCCGCGGTATAGTAACGAAGCAATATCATTATGTGAATTGGCGCGAGGTAAGTGGCGCCAATACAAGTAAATCGAGCCAGCACGGCTCAGACTTGTTTAGAATTTCTTGTTTGATGGTGTTATCCTTCAAAATATACTTACGAGTTACGAGATACTGTAAATGAGAAAGTGATTCAATGTTCGTTTCCTCCAAATGGTTTTTTCTTCTTTCGAATGACATTTTCACTCTGCAGCAGAGTTTACACTCATATGAAAAATAATAGCAGATTAAAACTTTGTGCCAGACCGAGAAACTAACATGGGACCTCTAAATTTGATGGAGAAGCGTTCGATCGATTGTCTACCCTGACATGCTTCACAGCCCATCCTCAAAAGATTTGAACAGCCTGTATCTCGCCTCATACATTCCAAAATTCACTGAAGTAAAGGTGGATGTCAATTTGTGAGGACAGGCCGTGAAGTGTGCTAGGATAGTTCAGTCAGTAGAGAATTTATCCACGAAAGGTAAAAGTCTCAGTTTCGAATCCCGGCCTGACACACAGTTTTAATCTGTCAGGAATTATCTTGTGCCCAGGAGCGGATCCAAGACAGCCTGCTGCTGGAAAGCGCGGTGAAAAAATTCTCACCTTCAGCTAAACACTGATTCAGTAGAAAGACTCTAGTACTGGCCATCCTTTTTCACCCCAAGCCCTATCGAACAAAAGTCTCACAATTTTGAAGAGTCAGTGCAGTGATACCAAGCAAGCGGTTCGGATTGTACAACAAATAAATAAATAAATAAAGGCGTAAAACTGCTGGTATTACAAACTGGTGGCTGGTGCAGCAACTGGTTATGAATTTATCTCAAAATTCAGTCTCAGTTGCTACATTTTTCTGTATTTTACTGAAGCGTCTCGCCCTTTGGAGGTATCAACAGATTATTTAAGTATATACTATCTAGAGAGGAAACCTATCTTCATGGTTGTTTAAATTTCTTTTAGTTTGGCATTAGGAGAAACCAAACACATATTGTGCACAGCACAGAGTGGCCAGATAGAATGTGGCCGGCGATGGCTTCCGACCTCGTTGCGGGCCAAAACAGACATATAGCTATCGATTGAGTTACTCTGGCATGCCAGAACCTTGCCTCCTACATTCCTAACTTCACAGAGGTACTGGCGGATCAAAATCTGCAAGGACGGGCAGAGACGTGTGCCAGGATAGTTCAGTCACTAGAGAATTTGTCCGCGAAAAGCCAAAGTCTCAGGTTTGAATCCCAGTCTGGAATACCGTTTTAACTGTCAAAAAGTTTCTTGTGCCTTCTCTGTTTATAGTCATCGCAATCGTATGTCAAATACTCCTTTCACCGAGCGAGGTGTGTGCAGTGGTAACACACTGGACTCGTATTCAGAAGGACGGTGGTTCAAATCCACCTCCAACCATCCAGATATAGGTTTTCGAGATTTCCCTAACTGCCGGGATGGTACCTCAAAGGGCACGGCCGATTTCCTTTCACATCCTTACCCAAACACTCCGAGCGTAAGCTCGGTCTCTAATGACCACACTGTCGATGGGACATTAAACTCCAAGCTTCCTTCCTTGCTTCCTAAATAGTCCTTCCATCTTTCTTTCTATTAATCCGTGTGTTTCTCTACGTCTACATACACTCTCCGCAGTCCACCTTAAGGTGCTTGGCGGAGGGTACACTGTACCACTACTAGGCATTTCCTTTCCTATTCCATTCCCAAATAGAACGAGTAAGAAAAGAATGCCAATATGCCTCAGTACGAGCCCTAATTTCTCTTATCTTGTCAAGGTGATCACTACGCGAAATGTAAGTAGGTGGCAGCAAGATCATACTACACTCATCTTCAAATTCCGGCCCCTCTAAATTTCCTCAACAGAAATTCACGAAAAGAACGTCGTCTTTACTCCAGCGATCCCCAATTGAATTCCCGGAGCATTTCCGTGACACTCGCGCATTGGTCGAACCTACCAGTAATAAACCTAGCTGCTCGCCTCTGAACTGCTTCTATGTCTTCCTTTAAACTGATCTGCTGCGGGTCCCACATACTTGAGCAATACTCAAGACGTGGTTGTTTATATGCGGTCTCCTTTACAGATGAAGTACATCTTCCCAAAATTCTCCCAATAAACCGAAGTCGGCTGTCCGCCTTACTCTTCTATATACTTTGCACAAATTATCCTGCAGGAGGAACTCCCAATAGTGAGTCGATTCTAATTATCTCTGCACGGTCCTGAACACATTGATTGGTAGTCAGTACTGCTAGGCATAGGCCAGAGAGAGAGCCGGCTGTGGCTAATGCAGACGATGTGTGTGTTTGTCCGTGCGCCTCGGCTACACAGCTTCCACTGCCGCTGCTGTGCGACTACCTGTCGGGCGACTACCAGGAGGCTGAGGCGGCGGCGGCTGCGGCGGCGGCTGCGGCCTACCTGGGCGGTCCCGGGTCGCGCGGCTCGCTGCTGCAGCCGCCGGCGTCTGCCTTCGGCTCGCCCTACGGCTACACGCCGGCCGAGCAGCAGCTGCTGCAGCGGCTGCAGGCGCTCAGCAGGTACCAGCAGCTGCTGTACCCCGGCGCGGGCGCGACCGGCGCGCCGCCGTCGCCGCTGTTCGCGCACCACCAGCTGCAGCTGCAGTCGCACCGCCTGTCGCAGCCGCCCTCCTACACCGGCTCCCCGGTGCTCGGCCACCGCCAGACGCACCTCTCGTCGCAGCAGGAGTCGCTGACGCGCTCGTCGCCCTGCGCCGGTGACGACGACTCGTCACCGCCGACGCCGTCGCAACAGCAGCAGCAGTCGCAGTTCATCAAGCCGCTGTCCCAGGTGGGCACGCTGACGACGACGGACGCCGACGGCCGGTTGCGGGTGATCGTTCCCGTCACCGCCGACGATGCGCCTTCCTCGGGTACAGGCGGAGGCGGTGGTCCTTCCGCGCAAGCGGGCCCGCGACAGCTCTCCGCTACGTTGGCAGCCCTGCGAGTCGCTGACGACCAGAACACCCCTCCGCCCGTGCGCCGACCGCTAACCAACGGTCCTCCGTCCATTACGCGATCCACCAGCGAGAAGGTGCCGCACCGTAGCGAGCTCATGTCGCAGGTGCAGCGGACTGCGTGGGCGCGGCACACCACCAAGTGACTCGCGCGCCAGTGCTACCAATTACCGGCTATGAAGGCCTATCCTCCGGCGCGTCGAGAACGCCGCAAAGCTTAGGCTACGCGAGAGTGCCGACACTTGCGTGCAAAAATGTGCACTGCTGCACTCTCTACAGGCGCACTCGATTTCCCACAGCTCTGGGGAGAATGAGTCACGGGGTACATTAAGTCCGTATCAGCAACTGTAGGTACGGTCCGTATTAATGCACTGAAAGGTTCAAGTCGACTGTGAAAGAGTCAGTATTCATACTACTCTACTCTAGACGCTATAAATATCATTCCAAATAAGAGAGGAATTGACAGGTCGCAATAGTGCGAGAACACGTATATCCAGACTGAATCTGTCTCTCCACGATGTTAACGAAATTTCCAGACATTTTAAACTGGACTCATCTGTAGTAACCTTATTCACAATCTGAACGACTGAATTGTTACAGGACGACCTAATAAAGTATCCAGTATTTCTCGACTGCTTGATGTCGGTATGGTACTTACATTTTCTTTATCTCAAGAAAAAACAGTAATTACAAGTTTAGTACAGTGTGAGAGTTCGGGACACTACACATACTTCGCGCTGGCTATAGGTACACCAATACTGAATAAGTTCTCTATGTTGCTAAATAAACTATAACCAGATTCGAACACCACTGTCTGTGCTTGTAGTGTATGTTGTTAAGAAACGGGTCAGCGAGTAGAATGGATAGGGCTATGGTTGGCTGCCATTCTGCAATTGCCAATATCACCTCTGGAGACAGCAGGATCAAGTGATGTGATGTTGTATAGTGGAGCTGGTGGTGTCTCTATTACGCTGTAATCTGCTCTCTGCCTGCTGCGAGTGTGTGGTGCATCTGATTGTGGGAGGAGGAGCCAGATTACGGAGGCTTTCATGCTCACCGTGCTGGAGAAGTACTTCAAGGAAAGTGGGTGTAATGGAAACAAAGTTTTTTTCGAAATTCGAGTTCGAATGTGCATTGATATTCCTGAGATATTCTATTCGGACTTACATCCCTGCCTTTTGCAGGCACTGCTTTTACCAACTGGGCTATCCAACTGTAATTCATGGCCTTTTTCACGCCTACAAATTTTCACTATGCCTCTCCTACATTCCCAATCCAGGGAGGCTCTTTGGCATAGGATTATCTTTCCTGTATGAAGGACGCAGCTTTGGAATGCTTTAACAGTCAAATATTATCATGATATAAGGCAGGCTAAAAGACTATAAGAACACTACCTGAATCTATATTTAAGACGTGTTCCCCTTCTCAGCTGTAATCTCTCGTTTCAGAATGTGTATCGAGAGTGATTTAAAATTCGAAATAAATAGTGCAGATTAAGGCAACTGTATACATAAAAACAAGCTAAACACTCCACAGCAATTTGTGGAACTATAGTAACTACATGAAACACATCCAGTGTATCTCCCATTAAGAAAGCATCTAGTCGCAAAATTTAAACAACCTCATGCCAACTCTGAATCCACCCTCGAGGTATCGATGCCGAACTGTCAATCACTTTCGTATTTGAAATGGAACGTACGTCAGAGTGACAATTGTGATGTTCTGCGTAACCCCTCCTTCTCACTGTGATGAGATTCCACGAATTCGGAATGTCTTCTTATCTATCCGTAGTAGCTTAGGTAGAATTTCAGTTTTTATTTTTTAGTCTGGACAGCTTCTTCGAGGCTCACTTCAGTTGCTCACATTGAAGCTACTTAACATTCCATCATCAGTACCCGTCGATCGAAATTGGCATGAACACAGAAGAGTCAACGTACGTTATCTATCGAACTGTAACAGAATTTAAATCCATCATTCCTAATGTGGAGGAGCTGCAACACATTCTGTTTCCTTCCATCAGAGAGCAAGCTCTAGTTATAATGAGTGTTACCTCAGATCAAACAAGTTGTGTGAACAGTAAAGCGTATTTCTTTGTATCGAGTAGATCTGTATGTTCTTAAGTTAGTCAGTGTGAAATAAGTTGATTGTAAAGAAACTATGACATTCTGTTTTGAAATAAAACATGAAACACTCATTGAATTGGAACTGCTGGATATAACTGATTCCATCGCAATAAATTTTGCAATACAAAACACTCGTTATAAATAGGTAATTGCATCACAGAAGCAAACTGTTTCAGTATGGCTAAGTGTAATGCTTTTTCCGTAGTTCTCAGACAGTTTGTGTTTTAATTAGACTCAAAACACAGAGCTTGCTCTATAATTCATTAGTTGTCTAAAACAGAGAGGCTGACTCCATATGTCTACCAAGACTGGGAAGCACATGCTTTAACACAAATGTAACCGATCTATCAGATTGTTTCTGTTACACATACATACTCTGTATTTATTACTGTCTGATTATCTAGCAATTATGACCTGATTAGCACAATGTCGAGATGCAACAAAAAAACGCTTTTTTTCGTTTGGTGATGTTCCTCTCCAAGATCCAATATCAATCGTCAGGACATTCCAAGAATTAGAAGGTAAAAGTAACAAGCAGTTATCAAAAGGCATTGCAGCATTATCATACTTAAGCACTTACGAAAACAGAAAGAAAAGATTAAAAAACGACGAATTGCTGACATTATCTCATTGACAACGGTTTTTTCTATTTATTCTTTTTCTTTCATTTTCAGCTTTCAGAAGTAAGGTACTGAGAGATGGGAACTACTATATTCACTGAACGTTAACTAAATGCCGGCATGGTGCCTACCCAGGGTACAATTTCCATTGTTCAAGTGGTAGTTCCAAATTGTGCCCATTAAAATAATAATGACTGTGAAGAAACAATGTTCTGAAAAAGAATGTGCTGTTGTACCACATCCTCAAATAAGACTTGTGCCAACTAAATTTATGTGAAGTTCCTCAGCACTGAGCTGTTTTTGTATGTGTTGCATTTAGCCTCCACCTTGTACTTTATTTCATGTATCTGGATTGCAAAGTAACTCTGTTATACCTTTCTCTTAGTAAATTATGCGGACTATGAAAAAATCACTTGTTGGAAAAACAGAGTAATTTCTTTTCTTGTATTTGTTTATGAAATTCATTTGTAACACCATGGCAAAAAAGCAACCCCACTCCACCTATAATCGCTAACAATAAAGGTAATATTTTTGTATTGTTGTGTTACTGTGTCTTTTATCTCCAGACTCCTGAAAACTTTAAAACATTTAATTTATCCCATTTTGTTCAATGTAACTGCATTATTATATTAAACTAAACGTCAAATTATATTTTTAAGTTCTAACCGTCTAGTTGTACTGCGAATTTTGTGCGGAATTTAGTGTAACCTGGACATAGTGTGACATGGACTCTTTTCACATTCATTTAAACAATATATAATTATCTACGTTAGGAATTGACACTTCTTAATTTGCTTCCACAAATAGACTTTTCCTCTATTGGTTTGTTACTTTAGTAATTATTACATCTACTCTACAGTTCGTGCATTTTTTCCAATTTTAGTTTATATAGTTTTACTGTGATTGATATTGTTTAGCTGCACATAATCAGTTCGACTAAGAGCTCACTCCTTATCATTTTACCCACCAAAACAAACCACGTATCTAACAAAGTCGTTTCACAGGTATATATTCTCTTTTCATTTCTCTTCTTGACAGCCCAATTTTTGCATCTATAAAGAAATGCTAATTTCAGTAGCGTACCTCTGTAGCCTCTTCTCTAATATTACGCATATTTATGAACAAATATGTTTTAAATAACTTGTTTTATATATAACATAATACTCAAAATATGAAAATTGCTGTATGGTCTGATTTTCACTTCCTGTCTTAACTCACTTGGGTTTGTGTCTTAAAAATTCCATTTATTTTGTCTTCATAATAATTTGTATTTTGATTCATGTATGTATAGAACCACTGCATAAGTTGAAGTGGAATCCTCTTTTTCTCAAAATTACCCACTCAGGTCGTTTTGACTTACTTCATAAAAGACCTTTTCATAATCAAAGATGACATGAAATATTTTTTAATTACGTTCAGAATGTTTTCCTATTAGATGTATCATAAAGAAGATACAGTCTGAATCTGACCTTCCTTTGAAAAAAAATTTAAAAAATAAAAATTATTTATCAGATAATACTGTTTCATTCATTAATGATATTAATTTGGTTTAAATCCAGCATGTATAATGCACTGAAAAACCTAATACATCGAAGTCCTGTTATTCATGTTTCTTTCTTGTAAATAGGTCCTATCTAGTCTATACTCCTTTTGCAGGTATATAAACAGTTTGCCAATACATATTCATAACATCAGGTATTGTAGTTTTTGCAAATATTGGAGTATCTTTTATCAACTCCATATGGATTTTGTCACATCATACTCAAATGTTATAGAATCTAACATTCTGTCTGGTTAATGGAGACCCAGCCAAGGGTTTTATAGTTTTCTAACTAGTTAGCTGGAGATATGGTGTTTATTTGCAGACTGTATTTGTATTCTTTGTTTGGATGTTTTACTGTTTGGTCCATCATTTCTTAATTATTATTCATCTATGAATTTCCTTTATAACAGCTGATTTCCTTTTATAATGTAGTCTCTGATCTTTAGCATCTGTGGATTATAACATTTGTAATTAGACTTGATTTTCATCTTGAAAAATAATACATATGTCATTGTCTCAATATCTGAAACAAGTTTCAAAGAAAACTTTCCTGACTTGTGCCATGAGCATCTGTTGCTGTTTCAATTAGTGATGATTTAATATTATTTAATTCCTCCTTGATATTGTACACTTTTAAATTTATACTAATGTATTCTTGTGATTTATTATTTAAATATCATCTATTGCTTAGAAGCTTTCTTCCATCTTTTAAGGGGCTTTGTTTTTTCTTTTTTAACTAACAACAAATAGCCTGAAGTAACATTTTATTATTAACAGGAAAAGTGCACTCAGGTTGATATTAATATACAAGTTTATACAAGTTATTTTCAATCTTTCCTGTAGAGTGTCATAGATTTCCTTTTTCTTCTCACTTGATTGAATGTGATATTTTTGCATCCTTGATAAGAAGACATAGGCACCTGTGAGGAATTTTGTTCTGCACTAGAGAAAAAAAGTCTTATTTCTTCTAATTACATATATTATCATTGTGGCAGAGAATCTAACTGACCAACTACATCAGTGGATCTATTTATGTGTGATTAATATGTTTCTTGCCCACAACTCATTATTTCATTACAATGCTTTCAATCTCTATCCATCATTATTTATTGCTTGTTTGCCTTCAGAGCCAACAACATTTTTCACATGGGTGCTACTCACCCTTTCACTGAAATCACCTGCAACTATCACGTAATTAATTATGTTTATTTTATGTTGCAGGGTGTCATAGAATCCTTAGAATCATCTACATGTCCCTCTTCTGTGGCATATTCTTCAGTTGCCAACATCATTTGGCGTCTTTATTCTGACAATAGCTATCCATTAAATTTTGAAGGAGTATAAATGTATTTTATTCATTTAAGTTTTCATCCACAGAACAGCAGCTGAAGCTCTGACTCTGTCCTATGGAGGGACAGAATGTAGATAGTATAATTCACATTTATTGCTGAACCTATTGATTTATTTTTGTTTTCTGTTACAATAGCCTTATCAAAATTATGTCAATTTACTTTATTTGCCAGTTTTGTTTCTAAGGACATTCCCAGGTACCAAATTTAGATATCGCAGCACAGCTATCTTTTAAGTGTTGTTTACATTAGATAACCTTCACTAGTGCTATGGATCAATCTCTTCATGTTTTGTAGCATGTAATGCCATGTTTATCTTTGAGGCCATCTCCACTAGGAAAGTTCGTTTCCTTATGCCTAAGAAACCCATTGTTGCCCCCTTCACATAGTGGAATGCATTTAGTGTGATTCCTATCCAAGAGACTTTTTTTTTTCTTGGATGGACGTACTAGTTTACACTCCTGCTTGCATAGCTCTGTGGGCCACATTGGAATGCCCAAACCTAATCGCAAACATTAAAACGCCAGTCCCTGAGGATGATTTATATATAGGGTTTTCTTATTTAGAGTCCTAGTATCAAAACACTATTAGAAAAGAAATACTGCTCAGAACGACGTCAAATTTTAATGAAATATTATCTGAGATGGTAATTAAAAAATAAGGAAAATTTTGTTTTCTGTTAAGGGCATAACGTAAATTTATTCGGCCAAAATGACACACGATTTGCTGTAGGCGCCAGTAGTGTGAGCTGCAGGTTAAAATAACAATAATGTGCAATGTACTCGTACATCAGCACACAAGATTTGCATTCAACAGTTACAGTACTGTTAGGTAAGCGCATCCACCACGACCATGCAGTACCACATCGGATAGGGAAAATCGATCCTTAATTGTCCTGAGGCCATAAACTGCATAAAAAGTAACAATGAAAGAGATTTTTAAGTGTCCCGATTTCAAAAGCTATACAAATAACAAAGATAAATTCGCTTTTAACTGTCATTATACCGTAGGCAAGACTCTTGCTGTTCACCTTTTTCAGACACTTGTTTAAATTGAGAAATAGAATGTTCCGTAGCAGATTGGACTGTCTTAGGGTTCATGTTCAAAAAGCATTTCGGTGAGCGTGCCTTCATTTCAGATAGGGTTTTATTGGCAGGAGCAAACAACATTTTTCAGATAAAGCCACAGCGAGAAGTTAGACGGATTAAGATGAGATGTTCCCAACGGCCAGGCTGTAGAGAAATGATTACTGATGACTATAGCAATCCCAAAATGCCTCTGCTTCAGCTGCTTCACTGTCAGTAAGGAAGATACACAGCTTGCATAAAAAATGGTGGTTGTAGCGACACCTACCCAAAAATTCTTACTTCCCTGGACTCATATTTGGTGGACGCTGGTTCAAACCCACATCCGGCCTTCCCGATTTAGGTTTTTAGTAATTTCTCTAAATTACTCCAGGCACTTCCTGGAATGGTTCATTTCAAAAGGCACGGCCGATATCCTTCTCAGTCGTGACAAAAACTATTCGAGCGTGTATTTCGTCTGTAATGACCACGATGTCATGGGACGTTAAACATCCATCTTACTCTTTCCTTCATTACTTCTTTTCCAAATTTACCATAGGTAACAGGACCTGCCTAAAATACGTCTCTACGATAAACAGCACTATCAACCCGCACTACGCAATTACCTTTGTAGAATAAGGCGGTAGCAGTTGATGTGTCCATTTTCTCCAGTACTGTCTATTGAATGTTATGTGAGATGAGCTTTGTCTACCTACGGAATTTTCCATAGCTATTCATTATCCACTTCCGCGTGAACAAGGAATTCCAGGACGAATATCTGTCTTGCTGACAGTCAGCAAGAATCAACTTTCAAACATGAGTAATTTTGCAAGGATGGCAGTGAATGATGTTTCATAAACTTTTATGCACTGTGATTAGAGGCGAGTCCAATGTTCTGTTCTACGTTCTACCCATCCTGCCACATCTTCAACTGACATGATATCGTTTTCATCCCTCTTTGCCATTACCCTTCCAAACAACCTGTTTTTAGTTTTTTTCTCTGATTTCATAATTCATCCAGCATTTCCAACAATGCCACTCTGTGTAATCATCACTTGGCAGATATCAGACCAACAACTTTTTTTCAATCCTCGATTCTCCGAAACTACTGAAGAGCTACTGGCGCAGAACGTCCATCCTTGTAACCATAAACGCGAAATCCTTCATTGTGGCGATCTTGCCGAGCTGCCCAGGTGCAAACCTAGCAATAGGCATGTATTTCGCGATCTTTTATTTTCCATAGACTGTCGCTTACAGCGCCACTTGATGAAAATATAGTCATTTTCCCCGAGAATGTTTGTCCCATTCTTCAATAATATTTCAAATTTGACATCATTCTAAGAAATATTATAAGAGAACTTCTGAAATTACAGAGCCTGCTGCTGAATAGGTACAGAGCAAAGTAGAAGGTAAGCAGCAGTTAACTGAATCAAGTAAGCGGTAGTTCATTGAAATGTGTTTGACAATGCACGATGGCTTATAAATTTTCCGTATCAAAATCCTATCCGAGAACAACCCGCAAAACATTCGAAATTCTGGTGCTATGTATGAAGGTTTTAATTAGCGGTAAAGCTAAAGTTCTACTAGAAATAGATAACGAAAGACCTAAACATAGATTTCTGTGTTAAGTTATTTGTCCACGTGTTACACAGTTGAGGTGGCATATGACTGGAAAGGTAAGTGATGTAGTTATCAATCCTTCAGCCCTTCTGATATTTAAGATCGATTGAAACGTGATGTATACTTGTCAAATTCTATACAGAAGAAAAATTAATAATAATAATAATAATAATAATAATAATAATAAAGAAACGGCGAAGTGTACTCCAACACCATTATGTAGCAGCCACACAACCCTTCGAACAATCAAATGACACAGTATGAGGAATAGTACCACTCTCTAGAAGTAAATCATGTATACTGTTACTGTGTTGCATAGAATAGTGCGCAATCTATGTAACAAAGTATGACTGAAGAAATGGTCTCTAACATGAAAACCATGCATTTCCGGAAATATGTTATTTAGAACTTGTTTGGTTCCGAATCCTCCCCTTGATCAATCCCTTAAGTTCATAAAAGTGGAAAAAATCATCCTGTACATTAAGTGAAAATGTTGTTAACAGAAGCCTAGAAAAGATTCTTGACAGATTTGTTCCAAATTTTACACGATACTCTAATAAACACCCAGATGGACGACAAGAAGTTCAAGGGACCAAATTGCTATGATCATCCGTCCCTTCATTTACGAACTAAATCAACTTATTCTAAGGACAATAGATACACCCATGCCAAAGAGGAACTCGAACCTCCGGCGTGAGCGGCCACTCAATCTGCAGTGTGGAGCGTACTCTCAGCATGCCTATTTACACACACACCTACAATGCTGGATTTGTAAAAAGAAAGTGGTCCTGCTATCGTGACCTTCCGCCTTTTTTTTTTTTTTTTTTTTTTTTTTACACTTATTAAATTTTTCTTGAAATGCTTTTCTGAGCATTTTAAAATGTAAATGCCACATTTGTACTGTAAAGAAGACGAGTAAAACTCCCATGTTCACCAGCAACTTCTGTTAAATATTTTATTAGTTCATGAAAAAAGGACACCAGAGTAGATGGCATTCCCTCAGAGTACTAAAGTCTATGGGAGAACCACCCATGACAAAAATATTTCACGTGGTGCTTCAGATGTATGAGACAGGCCAATACCCTCAGACTTTTAGAAAAAAATTAATAATTCCCATTCCAAAGAAAGCAGGTGCAGACAGATGTGAAAATTACAGAACCATCAGTTTAATAAGTCATGGTTGACAGAAGGATGGAAAGACTGATAGATGATGACCTCGGGGAAGATAATTTCGGATCCAGGAGAGATGAAGGGACACGGGACATAATACTCACCTTACTACTTATATTAGAAGATAGAATAAGGAAAGGCAAACCTACATTTCTAGCTTTTGTAGTTTTTACAGTGTTGGTTGGAATACTCTTTCAAATTCTGATATCAGTAGGGATAAAATATAGGGAACGGAAGGTTATGTGCAACTTGTACATTAACCAAACAGCTGTTATTAGAGATGAAGGGCATGAAGGGGAAGCAGTGGTTGGGAAGGGAATGAGACAGGTTTTTAGCCTTTCTCCAATGTTTTTTAATTTGTACACTGAGCAAGCTGTGAAGGAAACCAAAGAGAAATTTTGTGAAGAAAACCTACCAAGCAAAGTAAATAACATTAAAGGATAATTCATCTAAATATAATCTAATTAATTCAACGGCTCCGAAATTTAATTATACAATAAACAACAATTTAGCCCTAAATATATTAATTAAAAACATCAGTGGCTTAGAATGAAGATTAAATCGGTATCTAAGGCCTAAAAGTAGATTAGAAGGTGTTGATACAATTTATTTTGCCGGCCGCGGTGGCCGAGGGGACTGAGGCGCTTCAGTCACGGTCTGCACGGCCACTACGGTCGGGGGTTCGAATCCCCCCTCGGGCTTGGATATTTGTGCCGTGCTAGTTCGTAAGTAGTTCATAAGTAGTTTGTAAGTTTAGGGACTGATGACCCCGTAGTTAAGTCCCATAAGATTTACAAACATTTGAACAATTTATTTTAAAAGTGACAAAAACACAGTGTTAAGAAGGTAAAATCACAAGCCAAAAGGTAACTTCAGCAAGGTAGTTTACAAACAGACCAGTAACCTTGGGTTGAGCCCCCAAGAATATTCATTTACCAGTCTAAAACTCCAGTTAATAATATTTTACATGATGGACACGTCTGCACCCTCTGTAGTTTGTTCCTCCAATCGGACTGACTCATGCATGTAGCCCCACATGTACATGAAACCCAGGCGTCGAGAAACAGAGCACGATACCAAATCTGGCTAACACTAACTTCAAACTGAAAGAGAGGGAAAGCAGCCAACTGAAAAAGTTTTCAACAACGTAAGATGGGAATGGGAATTCCAGTGCAAGGACTTACAGCAAAACTGCTTTCCGTTAAACAACTCACGCACGGAACAGTCCAAATTTTTACAATTGTGGCTGCCAGCACAATATTAGGGGTAATAATATTCCTAAATTGCTACACTGAAACTATTCCCCGCTGAATATCTACGGCGTCACGAGAGGGTACCAACCGGATAACTAGAGTATCACCAAACACATCACATTAATGACAGCAAAATTTCGATAGCTTAAGATTATTACCACACGCCAAATAGCCGCTACGTCACGAGAGGGTACAGACCGGACAACAGGGATTTTCATCTATCAAACCACACAAAGGTAGACCTCACCAGTCAGTAGAGTTTAGTTTCACAACAGTACAGGCAGTTTCATCAATTACCCAACGTAAGCTCACACATTGCCATGATAACGAACTCACTGTCACAGACGAACCCAACAACACTGCGAGAAGACAGAACTCTACTACTCGATGGGCTACTACTCCGCCAATCAGTCATGGGAGAACAGACTCCCAGCATCATCTTGGCGATGGAAGTCCAAAGGAGATAGTGAACTTGCGAGATGGTCAGAAGTTCTCGTCCCGAAGCTGCTGATCTCACAAACATGACCGTTACTGCGACATCCTTTCGTGCTAAGGTAGACAGTTCCAGCACGCAATCGAACACAGCGCTGACGCAAGGAGCGTAGCCGCAGTCTTTCTCCTACTTCGACTACACTTGCTGTCCCGCTCCTGGCCAAAACAGGGCTGCTGAACTACCAATTCACACTGAACAAACAGAAAAGACTTTTAGAAGGGACGGCATACAAACCACACATATCTGCAACATTCAAATTGCTTCCTCGGTAAATGGCAGCAACACCACGATAGGATTCAAACAGAAAGACCTTTAGAACTTAACAGCCTTACAAAAACACAGAAATCTGCAACATAGAAATTACACCCTCACACAGAATAACGGCACGACAGGATACAAAACAGGCGAACATCGTCAAAGGCAGACTTTCTAAAACAAAGCTAGCTGGCTGGAGAGGAACACTCGATTATCGAACAGTGACAACCTCACCAAATAAACCACATAGTGGCTGAAGTAATGGCCACAAAAAGTTAACCTTCATCCGCTCGCCCCTTTTTTTGTCCAATTGCCCTCGCGGGCGGCAGTTCCACAAATGAAACGCCACGTGGCAGAAGCGCAGGCTTTGGATTATCGAAAGGATGCGCAATGAAAACTTTTCGCCTAATAAGCTATAATACAGACAAGGAGACCACATGGGTACTGGAGTTTAGAATTTTTTTATATTTTACGAGAAGTTCAGAACTCAAATAATAATCAGCAAAAACCATTCGACGCAACTCTAAAAAATCCTGGAGAAAAGCTGCTTTGAAGTTTTGTAAGTATACGTAAGTACCAATAATGAAACTAGTTAGAGCAAATGTTGGTGTAGCTAAGATGGTAGCGTTGTGGCCTTGCAATTGTAGGGTCGGTGGTTTGAATCCTGCCGAGGTAATTTTTTTTTTTTCTTTCTTGTGTTCAAATACTCACACAATTTTAATTTCTAATGGTTATTTTTACGAAAAATTCCCTATTTTTGTTTATTCGTAATTTTATGTATTTTATAAAATGTTGTTAATAATGATGGTTTCAATCAAAAAACATGTTACGTTTTTACAGTATTGGGTTCACTATTAGTTGATGACGGTTGCCTTTGATTGTTCCGTTTGTGGAAAACTACGCCGGCTGCGGTTGCCGAGAGGACTGAGGCGCTCCAGTCACGGTCTGCACTGCCACTACGGTCGGGGGTTCGAAACCCCCTCGGGCATGAGTTTTGGTGCCGTCCTTAGTCATAGCTAGTTCATAAGTAGTTTGTAACTTTAGGGACTGATGACCCTGTAGTTAATTCCCATAAGCTATACAAACATTTGATTTTGAAAAACTACGAGGCTGTTTTTGGAAAGTCATCTCCACAGGTACATCCACTTATGGCTTTCCAAGTAGCTAACCTTCTGAACAATCGTTGTAGGTGGCAACGAAGTGTTCAGCTCGTCCACATCAACATAAACTGACGCCACACGTGGAATTAGGGATCCCAAAATGTTTTATATAACTGAATTATAAAACAACATCTGTCACAGCGGGATTCGAAGCAGCGACTCTACAGTTCTGAAGCCAGAAGGCTACCAACTGAGCTACATCGACGTATGTTGTAATTTTATTATATGTGCTTACATGTACTTGTAAAACTTCAAAGTCGATTTTCCAGAGAATTTTTTGAGAGTTGTCTTTGGCTGATTGTTATTTAAGTTGTGAAGTTCACGTACTATAAATATAAAAATGTTCTATAATCCGATACCCATGTGGTCTCCTTGTGAGATGAAAAGAACAATTTGTGCTATACGACATGAAAAATGGAAAATAACTTGCAAGTATTAACGTATACAAAACTCTCCAAAGCTTTGAAAGGTTTTTGTTGTAAGTCCCTCTTCTCTTTGTTTTCTTGCTGTTTATATCCAGAGCTGTGTGCCATCCACTAAGCGGCCAATATTCTAAGTACTTAAGAGGATGAAAACAGTGGTGCGCCTGGGGCTATTTGACTTCAGAAAAAGTAGTGAAGATACCGGTTGTGTTAGAAGAGGGACTCAACTATCAGTGACCATCAAGTTCATTTGGGAAAACCCTCTTTAACTTTTTGTAAATGACACAGGAATTGAGGGCGATTGTCAAAGGAAGCAAAGGAAGGAGTGGCGTTTCCTTCCATCTTCTGACTGTGACTGCGGAGCGGAGGAGCAAACCACAGAACACATCATCAAGCAGTGTCCACTGCGAGCATTTAATGGTGACTTGGAGAGTTTATATCAAATGACAGAAAGTGCTCTGTACTGGTTGTCAAAATTGGACATTTCCATTTAATTATTAGAAAAATGTGACGTCTTTTGTCACAACGTTTGAGTTCAACTAAGTCCAAAAATATATTTACATGGGCTTCCATACCCAGCTTTGTAGTGCCAACACTAATCTTTTCCTTCATGTAGTTGATTCGTGAATGATGAATGCGAACTTAACGTCCGCTTGTATTATTTCATGTACAATATTTTTTTCTAGTTTCTGCATTGATACGGTAAATGATATTCACACACGCTGTATTACAAAGTAGAATTCGCTCCATATGTAATCAATTGAACTCTTGAGTCCTGATACAAAACTATTGAATGACTGGTTCCTTTTTTGCAACCTTACAGGCAGAGCGAAAGATTCTCCTGTACCTTCTTTCTCTTTGTATTCTGCAATCTATCTAATTCTCTCCCTCCCCTTTTTTGTAATTCTGAGACTCGGCTAAAATTTTTACACCTGGTCTATTCGCAACAATGTCTTTGTGGTCAAATATGTTTTTACTGAACGCTGCTGGGCCTCAGTTTCACCATAACATTTGTTCACAACTAGTCCACTACTTAGACAGTTTTACAGAATATCCTTTTTTCACACTGTACGATATCTGCTATGGGAAGGTATACATTTCATATTCAAATGTACCGCGAATTTGATACCAGTGTCAAGCTAGTGAGGCATGGGTCATTTATCTTTGGTTGCAGGCTTATTTTTCGATGGCAGTACTAACGATAATGGAGACGGTGATAGTATTGTTGCCGGGAAGTAAGGTTGTGATTATTGAGAGTGCAGACTTTGCTAGGCGCGCAGATAAGATTGTAGAAGCGTGGCGACCGTGTTTGTGTGCAGTTGTCGTTCCGGCGGGATAGTCGAGGAGATGAGATTTGGAGACTTGAATGCTGAGCCAAGCTGTTTAAGATACGAAGACGAAAGGTATAAATGACGTTGGAGAAACGATCTTTTGAAGTTTTTATAAGGTAAAGTTTTTCATAAAATACTTGGCTTGTTTCTATGGCACAACTTTGCGTTGTTAGGCTGAATTGATGGTAACAGTAACGATCGGGAAAGATCTTGCTGTTAGCTTGTGGTCTCACGATTCATGTTAGGGACCCCTTTCTGCGTTAGGAAAACTATTTATTGTAATAGTTTAGTTTTGAAACTGCGTTTTTTAAGAAATAGGAATTTCATTGGTAGTGTTCTTGAAATATGATATTGTTTGCGTAAATCGAGTTAAATTTATTAACAGTAAAGAAATGTTTATCTTTGTTTAAAAATAATTTTGTAGGCCGATTAAATATCTGAGTTATGTTTTTCTCTGAAAGATTTTTAAATCATAAACATGACATTGTTAGTAATTTTCATGAAGTTACATCAGTTAGAAAATAAATCAGATATTTCATTTTTAATAATTAGTTCGAGTTTCTTAAACAGATTACCAGTTTATCCCTCCTCACCTTTTTATTAAAAGTGCCATACATGTTTTCTGTAGTTAGTACAGCAGGAAGCAGTTTCGTGTTGCGCAGATTTATGCAGTAAGTGAAGATGAGAATCAGTTTTTCTCAAGCTTACAGTTCAGTATGGTTTACAGATTTCAGGGTAGGACAATTCATACAGTGTTCAGTTTAACAAGTGTTTGCACAGAGTTAGATTGCATTGATACATATTGTATTCATTACATTCCGTTAAAGATTGTTAGTTCAGTCAGAAACAAGTTCATAGGGCCAGAATTATTAACACAGTGATTTTTAGTATCATTAATTTTCAGACAGTTGACTTTGTTACGATATTTTCATACAGAAACAATTATCTGTTTGTGTCTCATTATAATAAACATTACGCAGTCAGATAGGTTTTGCAATACCTTTACATTCACATAGAATACAGTTAAAAAATACGCAGTCAGATTAACATAACGTTGTACAAAGGCATTTAGATAGAACTTTCAACACACTGAGCTCCAACTTTACGGCAAACCTCAAAAAGCGGATTTTTGGTGTAGAATAAGCCTGTTAATATTTCGCTTGCTCTTTTGTTCGAAAGTCGTATAGTCTGGTCATGGTTTCTCAACTTCTTTCATGTCCACAGTAGAAGAAGATGAAGCGACACCGGATATTTCTCATAATTCTTATTCTGTTTGGATTGTTTCCATTGGCGACGTCGACTATTTTTCAGCTTCTTCATCTAGTTTTTGATCTGTTTTCTTCATAGAAATAACTATTTATCCGTTGTACACATCGAGAAAAATCTTCAAGCACTTTGATTTTAGAACGTAACTCGAGAATACTAAGCAAACACAACAGATCAGTGACATGTACCGTGGGTACTAGACATATCAGAAGTCCACTGATGATGCTTCTTCATTTGGCGCACTGGCGCCCGAAACCTGTTCACGTAGTACTGTAAGAGTTTGTGACGATGAGCCACATGTGTCAGTTGTCCCATCGTACCCCACCCGTGGTCGATTGGACAAAAGTCGGGAGATGTTCCTAGCCAGGAAAGTTATTCCACGTCTTTCAGAGCACGTTGCGTTTCACGCGCAGTGTGTGGGCGAGCATTATCTTTTTGGAATAACACGTCATCTTCCTGTTGAAATAGTGGTAAAGTATAGGGGTATCACTTGGATGCAGGCATAATCTGCTATCATCGCTCGAAGATTCCATCATCTGACACGCACTAGGCGAGCCTTACACGACACTGTTGTAGCGGAGTGGAAACCGGACTAGAGGTGCGTGTGCTCTTAATCCCATTTCTAATAACCGGTTGGCAACAGCTCGTGTTGGCACTTTTGGGCTCATAAACGGGCTTATCAGTGCTGTGGTAACTGTACGATCTGCCACTGATGCCCTTGCAATGGGACGAACTTGGCGGACGTCTGGGTTGCTTTTGCGTCCAGAACTTTGTCTACTGGTACGAAAATGTTCAACTGTCAATTGAAACTCACATCGTTGCGCAATTGACCCAGCACGTCCAACGTATGTGTAAATTCTCATGAGGCTCAACCTACTAAGAACACCAAAATTTAACCCATTTGAATCTCTCTCAATAGACTGTAGGAGGGTACGAGTGAGTATCCCTAGCATAGCGCCTGTTTGCTTTACCTGCTGATATCAGATTGAGACTTATGGCAGCAAGACCGAGCTAGGTTGCGCAGTGATAACACACTGGGATCGCATTCGGAAGGATGGTGGTTAAAATCCACCTCGGCCATCCAGATTTAGATTTTCCGTGATTTCCCTAAATCACTCCAGGCAAATGTCTGGATGGTTCCTCCATATCCTTACCCAAACACTCCAAGCGTAAGCTCCGTCTCTAATGATCACGCTGTCGATGGAACCTTAAATTCCAAGCTTCCTTATTCCTGCAAACATTCCGTGTTAAAGGATAACACAGTTAGCGCTTTGGCAATTGTGTCACTACGCTATCAACGAGGGTTGGAACTTAAATAGTGGCAACACTGCTATGGAGACACTATGCAATCTACTGTCGTCGCTGATACCACACGTTGTGGATATACCTACCTTACCTCTGAGCAAATGGACTTGCCCGTCACACAATCGAGGGAAACACAGTCAGTTCTCAGTGAGCTGTCTAACGTAACAGTGTCACTATGTTTTCGAAACAGTGACAACAGATCTGGATCAAGATTGAATGTACCAGAGTTTGTACAGCACGGCAGTGTTATCAAACTCTTCAAGAGGCATGCGGGGGATCGGTATTGCCATACAAAATAGTGGTATGTTGGGGAAAAGCCTTCAACGAAGGTCGGCAAACTGTGGCAGACATGCATCGGGCAGGTAGTCCTAGCGTCACTGAAGAAGTAGTGCATACCGTTGCATGACCTGCCTGCGTCCAGCTGTAGGAAAGAAGCGTTAACACTTTCTGCACAACCCATCCATCACTTTGTACGACGACAAGCGAGGACATACAGTACAAGCTGGGCTGCTCTGTTTGGTCGTGGGACTCGCAAATTCTCCACCATACTACCTGGACTCAAGTCTTTGTGACTTTGATTCGCTTCACAACCGTTCCAGAAATTCGACAGGCAGTGGACCGCTCCATTCGCACCATGAACAGAGCAGGCTCTGATAACGGTATACTACGCCTTCCATATCGCTGGAAACGGGTGCTACATAACGCTGATGACTACTTTGAGGAACAGTAGCAGGTGCAAAAGTGTAACGCATTTGTGTCGGTTGTGAATAAATGGTTGCCACTATTTAAATTCCAAGCCTCATATAATGGGGAGAAGTTGCAAAAAAATTTTCACCGATTTATAACAAATTGCTACACGATACTCTAATAAACTTTAGAACGCACGCTGGGTATATGTGTAAAATATAAATAAATGAACAAATAAATCGAATATTTTCGATCAGTTTAATATGAATTTTTACACGATACACTACTCACCAGAAATAATTCATATTGATTGGGGCTGTATAAATATACAGGTTTGCTACTAAAACGGACTGCAGCAATCCAGGCAAATGCCGAAATGGTTTCTTTCAATAGGCACAACCGATTTCCTTCTGATCCCTGAGAAAAGCTATCCGAGAGTGTGACCCTGTGCTCCGGCTCTAATGACAAGGATGTCGACGGGACGCTAATGCCTGATCGTCCTTCCTTAAAAGTAATTCTGAGAATGAAAATGCTGTTATGTAATGTGAAAATGTGTGGGTGCGTTTTATTTCTTGGAATCACTGTCAACTACGATAGCAATTAAAAATTAATTGCAATGAACACAACAGTGAGTTGTATTGTATTCTTTCTCGCTGTAGGTTCAACAGAAGCTGTAGTTAAGGTTTCCTGGGCTTGTTTCTAGAGTACGCAATCTACTCACTGGAAACGTTGAAATTCCATTCATTCACAGATTAAAACTATAGTAAACAGTGTCAGTGAAGCTATTCACATTTACCCAACATCAAAGAACTTTTCTCACACGCCTTATACCAATGATCCCAACTGATTTATTCGTGCGTTTTAAGCAGCTTCAATTCCAAGTCACGGTTTCAATTGCAGTAAATATAAAAAACGCTCCAGTGCGAAGATAGACACACGGAAAGGGGGTTATGAACAGAGATGGGATGATAGGTGGTTTATGCCCAATTCCCATATGTATTTAGCAATTACGAAGCATTTTTGGGTGCGCTATTTTATAATATTTGCTATTCTTGATAACTTAGATCGAATTTCAATCTGCCACGTAGTACCTCTGTATAATCATGTTATCATTTTTGGCTTTGTGGTATCGGAATTTTTATCAAAGAGAATTTTCCACGTTACTAATTACACTGTTCCAGAGCTGCAGCACAGATTGCGGTCACCACCGTGCCCTTTGCCCTTCACCATCTGCCCTTTGGATCCTACCAGATAATATGTAATGACCTCTTGTGCTGCAGCTGTTCACCTTTACCTCCGTGACTTCTGGTTACTGGTACATCTCACATGTGCTACCCGATTGTCAACGGAAATTTGACTTTATAATTTCTACAGTAACTGCACTGTGCAGCAGACAAAAAACAATAATTGTGTGTGTTTCATAAACATACGCTCGACGTTTCAGTGGTGGACTGTTTTATATTACTTTTAATTCTCAAACTCTAAAGGTAGAGCGGACTGTTCCATTGAAGACCCAATGAAGATTCAGACGCCTTCCAGCGAAACACGGAGATATCCTAACCGGCAATGCCTTCAGAGAAGGCAAACCTAACGCAAACTTGATGAAAAGATAAGGTTAGAAACTATTTTAAAAATATTAAGCCTAATGCCTGTGAAAGTGTGTACGCGGAGTAAATTTATTTGTCGCGAATTGGGCTCAAAGCGAAGGTATCTGGCATCTTACGACTAATCCAAAGGCATCATCATCAGTTTATGTTTCCGTTTCATTGACCTTTGAGGTGGCCACTTATCTTGCGATTACAGTCGGAAAATCACGTTGATTGTTGCCAAAGCTGCAGAGATTTCGCCTTCTAGCGACGGTGCCAAGCCACAGCATCCGGAAGAGACCCCTTTAACGTTTTTCCGGTAATTTTCTCCGTATAGTGTTCACCGTGTTTACGTGTCGAATGGATTTCAGCGTGAGTTAACAGGCTGCTGAGCGCATCGTTTCGTTCAGTACAACGTAATCAGTGCTGGACATCAGCCATAAACAAGCAACGAGATTTATGCCTCACCAGAAGCCGTATTTTGAACTATGTTCCTGGGCAGCCTTAGCGAGCCACTTACAAGCACTGCGGATCTATCCTGCTTGCCACTTTCACGCAAAACGTCATTTTAATTTGCTATATTTCCAGTTTCCTGAGAGTCACTCATCAATGACGTCATTACCGGAGTTCTGTTTCAATATTATGCACAAATGTTCTTCAGATTCTGCTAGTTGTGCTGTTGTGTCCACTAGCTACCTGGATTGCAATCAAACTATTGCTAGTCTCGATCTACCTTTTAACATTTGAACGTAATCATTACTGCGCCCTTCCATGATCATTTAACTTTTTATGCCCGCACTGATAATGCATCAAGCGCAAGTTCTCTCAGCACGCTCCAGCTCATGGATATGAAGGCCGGAGAGATCGTAATCAGTAGAGTGCCTGATTAGAAGTCTTTCTTAACCCCCGTACCGGTTTATTAGATTCCACTACTTCCTTATTTCGATACATTCCTTAATTATGGTGTACAAGAAATTTGGCGTTAGCGCAACGAAACTTGTCTCATCGAACTTAAACTCGAGAATTATTCTAGGCGGTACTGGGCGACAGCTGCTTTCCTTGAAGATTTAATTGCGTGAGGTACTGATGTTCTTTGTATATCTTCTACTCTAGTGTAACAGTCGACCTCACATACGACAAGCCACATCCTCATGAAGTGCGATACACATCAGACTCTAGAGTTCTAGATTGTCTCTTTATTATAAAGCAGTGAGTCTGTGTGTTTGTGTATTTGTGTGTAAGTATTGCATACAAATATACAGTTCCAATATGTATAAAAGTTTGCATACTTGTCTCTCAAACCATTAGGACGGTCGCCTTAAGTGTAAGGATAACGTACAACACACAATTCAGTAGAAATGACGTCATAAACAGTAAGACTTGCGAAAAACTGCTGCTTGACGCGACAATGTTGCACATTTCCTTCTAAACCACTGGACCGATTACAACCAAATTAGGTAGACATATTCCTTACCGTGAGGTAACAATTGCTGTAGGTGTAAGAACAAAATACGACTCATGGTTCAGGGGATTCAACGTCACGTAGAGTAAGAGTTGCAAAAAAACTGCAATGTAAAGCGACGCCATTTTATTATTACGCTGTATGAGAATGTAAATACTTTGCGACTTATTACTAACTGTAAACTTAATTTGAAACCTTGCTTAACTTTTTCTCGCTGACAACCATAGCAAATGATGAAAGGAGAAAAGTTTCTTACTTACTTCTTTTCCGCTGTTCATAAAATAGAATTAAGGCATTAGCTATGAAGTTACAATTTACAGTTTCTACACTACATATTGTAGTGAAAATTTCGCAGATAGTATACACACTTTCGAAACTGTATCACAGTACGACTTGTAGTTCATGAGATTTGACAACATAAACAGTAACGTTAATGGAAAACAAGCTCCAACTATCAGAGCTGTGTCGCCGGCTATTTATTTTATCGGCAGTGTGTACTAGACTGGGGAATTTAATACCACCCCAAACCATAACGCCTGGTTCAGGACCAGCAGGTGATACATAAGGCAAAAGTTCAACATCTCGCACCACGTTGTCTCCAGAATCCAATTGTACCATTGTGGTGGTGCAGCCAGCATCGGGATTCGTAAGTTAAATCAATATAGTTCCATGCCCAATGGTTGATCCATCCCACAAGAGGTATAGAATTGTGGGACTTGTTCAAAAGATATTGACACTGTGACATAGCACCGAGAAAACAGCGGCAAGCGTATACAGTGTGCAATCATGAGTTGGATCAATGAGCAGTCATGAGTTCGCACAGGATGGATCAATCAATTTTCCAACCATTATTGTTCCCAACACAGTATTTCGGTAAGTAATACGCGCACTTCATTTTCATTCATTGATATGTGTAGTCTTAAACGCACACAAGTTCCGTAACGAACGAAAATCCTACACATCTTAATAGGACTTATGCCTTTTATTTTCCCCAAAAGTAATCACGTCCCAATTCCTTCTTAACCAGCCTGTTTATTACGCCATTTCTCTAAGTAGAATATAAGATTCATTTCAAATATTTTCTGGGCAGGTAAAATACAGTGCTGTAAATCAACTTGTACATTACCTCTACAACCTTCAAAATGACCGCAAAAGTATAAGGAAATATTTGTAAAGCAAGTTTTTTATGTCCTGAAGTATTGGCTTTACATTAAGCAACATTTTTTTTTATCCTGCGGTAGTTTACGTTATCTGAATTTTGCAGTGAAAGTTTGGAAATGAATATGGCTTCAAAGGCACCAAAAATTACTTTTAAAAGGAGTGGTAATTTCCTAACTTACGGTCAACGCTTTTAGTTTTCGATAAAGAAATTGCATATGTCACAAACTAGCAGCCGAGTTAAACTCTAGCGAGCTTGTGTAATCGTGGCCTGCTGGCGGAAACACACAAATTAGCGTGGGTCAAGAAACCTGTACACAAAAGCGACGGGGAGAACTGATTTAGACTCTCGACCCACTTCCTACTGAAGGTTCGCCATCTATTCTGGGAATGATGCTGTCAACCTGGCGGTAACCGTAGGGGTTTCACTCACTTCACCGGATGTCTGGGCAAGTCGACTTGGATGTCACTCAGAGTCGTAAACGTTCCTGGAACAGACATGAGAGACGAGTTTTGGGCGTCTGTCCTGCGCTGTTTCTAGCACAATCATAGCCTACCTTCGGTCAGTTAATTTGGGACTTGTATTGATGAATCTATGGAGAGTTCTCAGTTTCATGCTTTAAGAAAATATACATTACTGCCTGTAGGTAGTACATTATTGAAGCTGTACACTGACGTATCTTTGGTTATTGAAGGCAACTTTAAGTAACCGACACGTGAAGGTCGATTATGTTAGCTGATACTCATAAAAGTTGTAAATGTGCTAGATAAATGGAACATTCCTAAATAGTTTCACTTCCATCTCATTGATTCATTGTTAGGTTTATTCGTTTATTCCATTTTCCATGTAGAAATCTGCAATACTTGCAATGTGAGCCGGGAAACAGTGATGAAATGTGTGAAAAAAGCATATGCTTTTCCTCAATGTGTACTAGTTACAGGAAATTTATACAAAGTGAAGATTATATTACACTAGATAAACTTTTCGGTCCTGTAGATCCAAATGAAGGACATGTTTCTGGATGTAGTACATGTCAGAAAACAAGATACACAATAAATACTCACAAAATGAGAGCAGATGTGTTCATGTTCCTTCCACAGGTCCCAAATGTAATTGCCCTTGTGGATGTGGAATCAGTCAGAATAATCAATATCTTAAGAATATTTACATTTCAAAGGACATAAAACGTAATAATACATACAAATTGTTAAATATATTAGGTGCATATGAAATTCGTAGGCTTTTTAGAGTACTTATTTACACAATAAAATACCTAAATCATATCTGCTAAGAAATTCATCAGTGGAGTAGAAGGAGTTTACTACTAAAATATCCTTCAGACTCTTTTCAAACTGAACTACACTGTGAGCAAAATTTTTATGGCTGCTGGCTTGTCATTGAAAATGTGTATTGCTGAATACCGGACACCTTTCTGAGCCAAAGTAAGTGACTTTAAAACTTTGTATAAGTTATTCTTGTTTCCGTCCGGTCCAGTCGACAGCGTGTTTATCAGAGGCAGAGCACAAGCTCGGATCGTTATGTTAAGCTTGGGGAAAGACATCGGCCGTGCCCTTTGAAAGGAACCATCTCGGAATATCCATGGAGTGATTTAAAGAAGTCGCGGGAAACCTAAATCTGGCTGGCCTTAGGCGAATATGAACCACCGACCTCCCGAGTGCGAGCCCAGTGTGCTAACCACTGGGCCATCTTGCTCGGTATACATCCTGGTAACAATCAAGGACCTGGAATTGGAAGTGCATCGTTTAGGGGTGACTCGATTACAACCTTAATGAAGTAACAGTTCGTTAGGCATAGTGTTGTCGGCTCCATAACCAAATGCGCATACGTATTCAATTTCAGTAGCTACGTGAATTGTGAACAATGAATAATTCACACTTATGTTACATCTCTCCGTTAGCATTGTTCGAAATATCTCCGGCTATCTGTATTGTACGGTACGTATTCGATAGCAAAGATTGGTCTCTATTCGTTATACGCTCACTTTTCTGCTCTCCGGTAGCTCTTTATATTCGTGTCATTAAAAGTACTCATTTTGCGTCTTGCAGGGGTAGATTAAAGTATGTTGTCATACATATAGAAATACAATGATGTTAAAAATACGAGTAGCAATAACGTTCTCCAGCAAGTTACTGAATGACTATGCTTACAAGAGCATCATGTGTTTGAATAGAATACAAAAGATTACGCTCTCTCGGAGAAATTAGATACTTTCTTCCGTCATAATTACTGTCGAATTTGACTTTATTTTCTAATATCGTTTTCAGATTATGGGTACGTAAATCCTCTAAGCTAGTTTCATTAGCAGACACAAAAGTCTTGATATTCTCTAACACTCTTAAATCACTGGCATCAGTTTCATCCATATTACAGAGTGTATTTCCGGTGTTCTTCGTTGTACATCATTACTTCTTCCGCATTACCAATGCACACAAATAACAACTTTTACTACTTTTGTTGTTGTAAATGTTAACTGCCATGTATGTGGTTATATAATGTAACTTCCTAAAACGGAAGATTCTGAGTATACTCTACCAGGTATGTCGAACTCTGTGATAATAACGCATAGTCGACATTAAGATATTACTCTCTCGTTAATTTGCGTTGTCTTCCTTTGTTTTATTACTCGTAATTTAATGCCAAACATTTATTATTTTGGAGAGGACGCTACAATGGATGGTACATCGCTTTAAGGTATTCTAATTTTTTTAGGACTTATTGAGACAGAATAAATTAATTACGCAATAATGTTAAACGAATTCAAATTTCAATTTATGTCATCCTTTGTCATTTTTTCACAGTGTTGTTCCTGCGGTCTTCAGTTCAAAGACTGGTTTGATGCAGTTCTCCACAATACCCTATCCTGTGCAAGCCTCTTCATCTATGAATAAGAACGTCAACCTACACCCTTTTGAAACTGATTACTGCTCTCGTCGCTTGGTCTCCATCTGAAATTTTACCTCTCACACTTCCCTCGAATGCTAAAGTGACGATTCCCTGATGTCGCAGAATTTGTACCACAAATCGATCCCTTCTCTTAGTCGTTTATCTCCAGTTCTGTTTAGTACCTCCTCTTTAGTTACGTGAGCTACGCATCAATCTTCAGCATTCGTCTGTAATACCACATTTGAAAAGCTTATATCATCTTTCTGTCTTAAATCCTTATCGTGCAGGTTTCACTCTCGTAAAACGCTACTCTCCAGACTAATTCTCTCAGAAAGGACTCCCTAACATGTTAATATTGGATGTCAACAAGTTTCGCTTCTTCAGAAACGATTATCTTCCCCTAGCCATTCTGCATTTTATACCTTCTTTACTTCGGCCATCAAAAGTTATATTGCTGTCCAAATAACAAAAGTCATATACTACTTTTGTTGCCTCGTTACATAATCTAATTCCTTCCGCATCGCCTGATTTTCTTACACTGAATTCCATTACCTTGTACTGCTCTCGTTATAGTTCATTTTATAACCCGCTACAAGACACCGTCCATTTCGTTCAACTGCTCTTCCAGGGTGCTTTGCTGTCTCTGACAGAATTACAGTGTCATCGGAAAATCGCAAAGTTTTTATTTCTTGTCCCTAAACTTGAATTCGTTTTCCAAATTTCTCCTCGCATTGGCGAAAGGCTGCAACCCTGCCTTGCTTCCTTCTCAACCACTTAGACTCATATAACTGCTGTCTGTTCTTTTTACAAGTAGCACATACCTTTTCGTTCCCGCTATTTTACTCCTGCTACCCTAAGAATTTGAAGGAGCCTTTTCCAGACAATGTTTTCAAAATTTTCTCCGAATCCCCAAATGATAAAAGGGTAATTTGCCTTTTCTTAATCTAAGTCCCAATGTTAGTATTGCCTCACGTGTTTCAACATTTCTCCTAAATCCAAACTAATCTTCCCCGAGGTCAGGTACTACCAAATTTTCCATTCGGCTTCAAATATTTGGTGTTAGTGTTTTGCAACCATCAGTTACTAAAACGATAGTTCTGTAATTTTCAGTATTGTATGGTCCGCCGCCTCCGTAGTCTAGTGTATAGCGTGGTCGGTTGCCACGTAGAGGGCCAGGGTTCGATTCTTCGTCCGCTCGGGGACTGGGTTGTGTGTCGTCCTCATCAGCATTGACACGCAAGTTGTTGAAGTGGCGTCAACTAGGAAGTCTTGCACCAGGCAGGTCGAACACAACCCCAGTTGGGGTCTGTTGGCCATAAATGCCACACGAAATCATCATCATTATTGTATGCACTTGTTTTCTTTGGATTTTGAATTATTAAATTCTTCTTGAAATCTCAGGGTTTTTTGTCTGCCTTGTACATCATGCACACAAAATGGAACAGATTATCATGACTGGGTCCCCCAACGTTGTCAGCTTTTCAGTACTATCATCTACTCCTGGGGCCAAGTTTTGACTCAAATATTTCAGTGCCCTGTCAAATTCCTCTCTTCATCTTCATGTACTTCCTCCTCCCTTTCTACAATATTGTCTCGAAGTTCATTTCCTTTGTAGAGTCACTCTATATATGTCTTCCAACTTTCAGTTTTCCTTTCTTTGTTTAGTACTGGTTTTCAATCTTGATATTCATACAGCTTCTTTTCTTGTCTCCAGATATCTTCTTTATTTTCCTGTAGGCGGTATGTATCTGACTCCAAGTTATACATTCTTCTGCGGATTTGAATTTGTCCTCTAGGCACTCCTACTTAGCCGTCATTTAAGTTTTAACCCAAACAGAAATTAAGATGTAACTTTCATTTGTCTCCTTCTTTGTCTTGAAAGACAAAAAGAACCTGAGATGGCAGAAAGATATAGACGCTCAAGTGAGCTGGTAATCAATCACAAGAACCCGCAAAACGAAATGTCACCAAAACTGCAATGAATATCAAAATGAATGGTTTACTTTTGGTCGTATCTGGGAGAAATTTAAAGACAAAACGTCCTTGTTAGTATTTTCGCGGCTTTAGCTATTGCTCTGGAATACATCGTCAACCATCTAATAACTTTAATATATATTCCATTTTTATAGTAAATATCAGTCCTGTTTTCATAAAAACTATAGCATAAACACTACAAGCCAACTAGTCATCTATAAGGTAACACGATATATTGTGAGGCTGTAATATGCAAGGTTTTAGGTTTAAGGAGGCTATACCTATAAACAGCTTATCTTTCATAAATGTACTAGAAACTGCCGGTATCGTAAAGAAATATTTATCTGAATATAAAAGTTTGAACGTATTTGTATGTATACATTATGAGAGAGCAGGACGGTGACAGAACGGTAATGAATAAGACAGGTGACAGTATGGATGGTTATTGATTTTCGTGAGTATGGACACAGAACAAACATTTAAATTAATGTGTGCATCGTGCCTATGTAAAATGGAAGAGGCAGTAATGAATGTGGAGTTAATATGAACTGCATCTTCGCTTTTATTCGTCGATGAAGTACGAACGTTTTCGCTTGTGCAGTAAACGAAGATAGGTGAGTCATTGGTGAAACTGAAAGTGTTCGTATCTGCTGTGAAAATTTAGAGGATTTACGGTGCTTTCAGGATTTAACTGATAGTCCATGTTTCGGGGCGAACTGTATAAGGAAGATCATAATCCATATTAGCAATGACTTGATTAATTCTTAGTCTTTTTATTAAACTAAATCTGGCACTCATCACAATAGATATAGTATTTTAATGAGCACTTTCGAAACGTTCTATACAGAACAGTAGGGAGTCCACGACAGGCCACTTGTGAGAACCATCTTCCCACAGACTACATGCTACTGTTTATGAAGTTTGTTTGACAATGCATCAGCGAAGCAACTACAGAGTTTATTCCTTAATTTTCGTCAGTGGTATGTCCGACTTGACACAGAGGATGACCGACCTAAACTCAAATAAGGTAAATGACCGCACAAGCTAGAAGTCTTACACTGAAAGTACGTAAGTATTTTATTCAATTGTTTTTCATTCTGTGTCTGAATCGTCAAATGAAAGAACGAAGTTAAATTTACTCTCCAACCCAAAATCAATAAAACTGCATTCATTCACCTGGCCTTTTCCTTTACCTGCATCGACAGTGCTCAAAACAATTAAGAAATCAAGTGAGATATCGTACACATGTACATATGTAAACGTATTTTATTCAGATAATGGTTGCAATTGTAATTTGTGTGCGATACAATACGATATTTTGCTGTCTCAACTATTTACTTGAGGTGTACGTGGCGTTTACGTAGCGCGAGGCACCATGGGGTTACCATAATAATGAAAGTCATTCTTGTTGCCGCGGTGGAGTAGCCGAGCGGTCTAAAGCGTCTCGCTGCGGAGCGCGCGGTTGCTCGCCGTGGAGGTTCGAGACCTCCCTGGGGCATGGGTGCGTGTGTGTTGTCCTTAGGTTAGTTTACCTAGGTTTAAGTAGTTTGTAAGCTACGGACTGATGACCACGCAGTTTGGTCCGATAGATTTACAAACATTTGAACATTTCATTCTTGTTGCCGCCTAATATGGTGTGTGATCACCTCGGACGACCAGTACAGTTGCACACCTGCGTTGTTTTGGCAGTATAGGTTACCTATCAGCTCTTGAGAGATATTTGGCCATTGTTTCATGAATGCAATGTCCAGTTCTGCAACCGTTGTGGGAGATGCTGGGCTGAGTCTAATTTGTCAAGTTCATCCCAGACATGCTCCGTCGGGTTTAAATCCGGTGTACAAGTTGGCCACATCATCAGTTCAATTCCCACAACTTCAAGCTTGTTGTCCACGAGCCTTATCGTCCACCATAAGGAACCCATCTCCAATGATAGCAGAATAAGGCACAACCAAAGATCTCGTTTCTACACCTCCGAGCAGTCAAAGCGCCATTCTGAACGAAATAGAGGTCCGTAGGTCCGCCAATATTGATTCCTGTCCACACCATTCGTCCGCCACCATGATATGGTGATATTTCCTGCACATTAATAGTATTGTTCCGAGTTCCAAGATCTCTCCAGATGAGGGAACTACGACTGTGCAGCTGAACAGAAAATTTTCACTTATCTGTGAACAGACACCGACGACATTCGTTACGACTCCAATCCTGATGTTCCCCCATCCAGTTTCTGCGGGCTAAACGGTGTCTGTTTTAGTGAAATACACACCATAGGCCTCCGTGCGTAGAGGCTACATTCCCGAATGCTATTTCGGATTATTTGTGTTGATACTGCGCGTCCTTTTGCTGCCGGGAGGGTGCCTTACAGATGAGTTGCATTCAACGTGCTGTGAACCGAAGATCACAGTAATCTCTTGCTGATTTTGCGCTTGGACGACTTTGGACTTGGTTTCTTTAAACGGTGATTGTTGTCTGAAATCGCGCCCAGGTCCTGGGAATTGCACTTTGAGAAACAGGAAATTTCTTGCACAGAAACGGGTAATCTCGCGTACTTCTTAACCCTGTTTAGTAGACGAGGAATTGTCACAATGGCTTCTCAGTACGTGCTTTCTTTAATGTCTTTTGTTGTTAATAATAATAAGATATTCCCATGATTAGGAGATTTTACTCAGTTAATACTAGACAGAAATCTAATCTGAATTTCGATCACAACTCCTTGATCCTTGTGCAGAAAGGTGTGCAGTATTCTACCACATCCATTTTTAATAAGCTGTCACAAAAATTCAAAATGTTTATTAGTAATCCTCGGACTTCCAATGCTAAACATGATTCACTCTCTTCTGCCGAATTCCTGGATTATTATTATTATTATTATTATTATTATTATTATTTAAGTTAATTTCTTTGTAAAGTTGTAAGTTCTTTTTACTTATTCTTAGGCCTGTCGTGTGAATAGGATTGCTATACGTTTCACTTAATCTATTACATTTTTGTTACAATTTTGATGTACTGACTCGTTCCATGACCACGGGGACTTGCTTCTCAATTTGGTCCTGCGGAATATAATATATAAAAATAATAAATAAATGACATCATCTATGCATGACTATCTCATGACATTCGCAAAGACGATGTATAGACGTCCGCTTGCGAAGTATCCGTACACATGCGAGTAGACCCCATTGAATTACCGTTGAGTGCTGCTAAGTAGTTTTAATCGTTCACTGTTGCTGTTTCGCCTTCGTGGCATTGTCAAGTAGTATGCAAATGTTTAAATAAGTTTTGTCACACATACTTTTTCGAAAATATCCATCCAGTTTCTACCATCATTTGAAAACTAAAAGTCACATCACCACAAGCATCGGCAGAGCTTTAAAAATATTACACAAAATTCCCAAAGGCACAGAAACACACATTCTCGAAGAATCAGAAATATAAATGCACATGGGCGTTTTACCTAACGAAATTCTCAGTGAACACGCAGATTTTAAATACAAAATGTACTTGCAAATTTTTATCGATATAATTAGACTTGACAACGGCTAATTTTAGAGATGTCATGTTTCACAATCAAAGAATAAATACAATGATTCAGAAACCAGACAAACACATTATTTCATAATTCAAGATAATGCAAAATTCCGAATAGTATAGAATACCTCAGAGACCACAGAGACACACCACAGTCTAACACATACAGTCACGACACTTCCATTGATTTATGTTATACACTGCGACAGTAGCGCTCCAAGCGGCCGGCAAGCTACATTATTTTATGAATTCGATATTGGATGAATACGAATAGTATCATTTATATTGGTTTTAACATACTTTATACATTAGGGAACATATGACCTACAATAAAAATAGGTAATAACTTAAAAATAATTCTACATTTCTCTTTCTTAGTTTCCTATGATCCCTGGCAAGGTATGAAACGGTTCATTACAGAACAGTTTATTTACAATTACCTTGTAAGAATTTAATTTTCTATGAAGAATAAAAAATGGCTAGGAAATACCAGAAGATCCACCCTTTGGCAGAGAGACGTCGCTTTTCTACCCAGGAACGTTAAGGATTATACACTATAATTCCAGTAAAATCGGTAGGATGGAACGTAGGAAACGTATATAGAATGCAGTAACTACAGTATTTTACGTACCAGACCAGCCACCGCAGCTGTAACAGAAGGAAAAACGTCACGGACGTGGCAATAAAATGGCAAAAGCAATCAAACTGTTTCCCAAAAACTAAAACACCAGTTTCACAATTGTTGCTACAGCTGAACCACAAATGGCAATATTCTTCAAAACATTGGCTTTTTTAACGAAATTAATTACACTGAAAAGCATATGCACGGATAAGGACGAGTGAAGTGTAAAAATGTGCGTATCATTGGACTCCATACCGAATTAATATGCCTAAAAAACTGCCTTAAATAAAAAAAAAAAAGAAACAGACCACAATAGTAATTTATGTTTATATTCTACTTTCTTTCTGCGGAATAAATTGCTAATATACACATATTAGTATTTGTTCATGAGGAAGTTGTTATTTATAACACTGAATTACTGAAATTCGGGTCTCTTAACATTCATTTTCCTATCATGCATGTCTTTTGACATTTTGCTAATGCTTGTAACGCAAAACGTATAGTAACTATTTCGTTAATTACCTACAAAAATAGTTAGAAACAGGCATTACTTCTTCGGCGGCTACGAGCGCTAGTGTCGTTGTAACTGTCAGTTGGTAACAACTTTCCCAGCAGTGAGTGTCGCGACTGTATTATGTTAGACTGCGGACATACTATTTCATAACCAAGACATCAAGAAAGTCAGAATACAAAATATTCAAAACATAATCACAGTCAAAGATAGCTTAAAATTCGAAATAAAAAAAATCTGAGAGACCAGAGATACAAGCTAGATCAAACCAGAGACAGCATGAAATGTAGAATGTAAAATCTTTGTAAATATATAGCATCGCAAGAGCTGTAAAACAGGAAAATTATTCAATTGATAAATAATTGAAAATGATATTCTGACAAATATACCCACATAATATCATACAGAGTTACAGATGCTATGTGTAATAACAAAAGATGAAATCTAAGTAATGCATTCAAAATTATTGGTAATTTCCTATATTTCGTTTCGAAAAATATTTGCGAAAAAACTTATTTAAACTTTTGCAGGTCACTTGGCAATGGCATGAAAACGAAACAACTGTAGTGAACAAATAAAACTACTTCGCAGCATTCAGGATAATATACTTCTTTATCTCGCATGCTAGCAAGGTCATGATGAAAATGTTACAAAACAGATTTCGCCAATATCTAGATCGAGAGCTACCGGAAAAACAAGCTCGATTATGAAATGGGAGAGGAATCAGAGATCAAATTACCAACATTCGGTGGATTATTGAAAAAGCAAGAGAATTAAAGAAAGATATGCATCGATCACAACAAATTATGGGCCGTACTCACAAAAATGGGATTACCAGTTCACCTCATTCATCTGATACGGAGTTTATACCTTGACCAAGAAGGCACGGTGAGAACGTTTTACGGCACAACGTAATGGATAAAGATTCAGACAGCGGTCCGGAAAGGCTGCATATTGTTCCCGTTCTTATTCAATCAGTTTGTTGATTGAGGAATGCCGGGATAGATGAAGAAGAGACAGGAATTAAAATAGCTGGAATAAATGTATACAAACTCAGATAAGCATATGGCACCATACTGCTGGCAGAAATTGAAGAAGAGTTAAAAACTCTGTTGTTGAAGGTAAAAAACGGAAGGCCGGGATCAGGCTAAATGAGAAGAAACCAAAATTATGGCAACTACATCTATTAATTCATGGGATGTAGGAAGAGAATCCATGGAGGTAGTGTCCACGTTCAATTATCTTGGTTTCCAGATCTCTGATGATGGCGACTGCAACCACGAAATCAGGAGACGCTTGTTGCTCGGTAGAAAGGCGATGTCAAATATTGAAAAGATTATAACGTCCAGAAACATAACTTTAACAACAGAGATACGTACTGTGAAAGCTACGGTCTTCCCAGTTGTAAGGATGTGAGACCTGGACCATTACACAGGCTGAACGACGAAGAATTTGAATTGTGGTGCTGGAGGAAAATTCTTAGATTTCTATGGACGGCAAAGAGAAGCAACAGATTTACAGGGTGAATCTAAATTTGCGCACAGGGGCTTCGCAGCGCGATTTGTTACATGCTAGTAATGTCTGTCACAAAATTTCGTCCGGCGCATATTTCCGGTGGTAAATGGAAGTCGAAGATTGAGATGGGTGTCTGTCCCATACGTCAGTGTGTTTGAGAATTACACAACTACACCAACAAACTTCTAGGGGATGTGGGAGGTGTCTTGAGGAACAAAGTGAGCATAGAAACCCATGCCCGGAAACGTCATCCAATGACGTTACAGAGCGCCGACGTTGGTGGAGGGGGTGTCTAGCGGCAGGAGTTGGTGCCTAGAACTTGGACTCTCCGTAGCGTCGTTGAATGGTGATTCGGGGCATGGGTTTCCATGATCATTTTGTTCCTCAATACGCCTAATACATTCCTTACAAGTTTGTTGGTGTAATTATGAAATACCCTGACGTATGGAACACACAGCCATCTCAGTCTTTGACGTTCATTTACTGGCGGAAATATGAGCAGGATGAAAATTTTGTGGGAGACATTTTTCATTGTGGGCAAGTGAGGAATGGCGCTGCGAAGCCCGAGTGCGCGAATTTAGATAAACCCTGTATAATGGAGCAAATAAACCAGATTGCTCCCCGGAAGGTCTAATATTAAAATAAAAGATTACCTATTTTGGACACAAAATGCGAAGACATGCTTCACTGGAAGAAAAATATTAATGCTGGGGATGAGCGAAGGCACTCGAAGAAGGCGCCGGCAGAGGATGAGGTGGATCGATGGCATCACTGAAGCAACGTGTTCCAACCTGGAAGGTCTACGGGAGAAAATGCAGGACGGGGGAAAGTGACGTGCTTAGGTTCATGGGGACACGAAGAGTCGGAATCGACTAAAGGAATAGATAGAGAGAGAGAGAGAGATATTACGATATATTTATTGCTGCTAGTTCTGTAATGAGAAAAGACCCCATTGAGTACGAATCACTCTAATACTCGTGTAGTACATCGGACGCCACATAACCGCAGACAGCTGCGTCAACTCACCACCACCTAGAGAGAAGGCCGCGGTGCTCTCGTGTGACGTCAGGCAGAGTAGGTTTCGCGCGCTTAGCTGACTGGCTCACTACTTCGGCATACATACTCCGCAATCTACCGTAAGGTGCGTGCGGAGGGTACACTGTACCACTACTAGGCAGTTTCTTTCCTATTCCACTCCCAAATAGAACGAGGAAAAAAAGAATGCCTATATGCCTCCGTACGAGCCCTAATTTCTCTTATCTTGTCTTTGTGATCACTACGCGAAATGTAAGTAGGCGGTAGCAAGATCGTACTACACTCAGATTCAAATTTCGGCCCTCTAAATTTCCTCAACAGAATTTCACGCAAAAGATCGTCGTCTTTCCTCCAACGATCCCCAATTGAGTTGCCGGAGCATTTCCGTGACACTCGCGCATTGGTCTAACCTACCAGTAACAAACCTACCTGCTCGCCTCTGAACTGCTTCTATGTCTTCCTTTAAACTGATCTGCTGCGGGTCCCAAACACTTGAGCAATACTCAAGACGTGGTCGTACAAGCGTTTTATACGCGGTCTCCTTTACAGATGAAGTACATCTTCCCAAAATTCTCCCAATAAACCGAAGTCGGCTGTCCGCCTTACTCAAAACTGTCAAAATGTTCAAATGTTTGTAAAGTCTATGGGACTTAACTACGGGGTCATCAGTCCCTAAACTTACAAACTACTTATCAACTACCTTATACTAAGGACGGCACAAATATCCATGCCCGAGGGGGGATTCGAACCCCCGACCGTAGTGGCCGTGCAGACCGTGACTGGAGCGCCTTAGTCCCCTCGGCCACCGCGGCCGGCTCACAACTGTCCTTACATGTTCGTTCCATTTCATATCGCTCTGCAATGTTACGCCTAGATATTTGAACGACGTGACAACATCAAGAAGCTCACTACTAATGCTGTATTCGAACATTATGGGATTGTTTTTCCTACTCATGCGCATCACCTTTCTTTCTTCTACATTGAGAGCTAGCTGCCATTCTTCGCACGGACTAGAAATTTTGTTTAAGACATCCAGTATGCTATTACGGCAATTGATACCATGCCATACACCACAGCATCATCAGCAAACAGCCACAAATTACAAGTTACTCTGTCCATTAGATGGTTTATATAGGTAGAAGATAATAGGGGTCCTATCACATTCCCCTGGGACACGCCTGACGATACACTCGTCTCTTATGAACACTCGCCGTCGAGAACAACGTACTGCGTTATATTACTTAGGAAGTCTTCCAGTCAGTCACAAATCTGTGAACCTATTCCATAAACTCGGATCTTTGTTAGCAGTCTACAGTGTGGCACCGCGTCGTACGCCTTTTTGAAGTCGAGAAAAACACAATCCGCTTGTTGCCCTTCATCCATGGCCCGCAAGATGTCATGTGAGAAAAGGGCAAGCTGAGTTTCATATGAAAGATGTTTCCTAAACCCGTGCTGATTTATGGAAAGAAGCTATTCCGTTTCAAGGAAATTTACTATTTTCGAACTGAGAATACGCTCTAAAATTCTACATGAAACTGATGTCAACGATATTGGCCTGTAATTGTGTGGGTCAGTTCTCTTTTCTTTCTTATAAACGTGAGTCACCTGCGCTTTTTTCCAATCATTAGGAACTTTGCGCTGAATTAAAGATTCGCGATAAATGCAAGCTATGTAGGGGGCCAAAGCCGCAGAATAGTCTGTGTAAAACCGAACTGGTATTCCATCCGAACCAGCAACTTTTTCGTATTTAGCTCTCTCAGCTGCTTCTCTACACCGGAAATGCCTATTGCTATGTCCCCCATTTCGGAATTAGTACGTTGATCAAATGATGATACATTTGTGCGGTCCTCCTGCGTGAGGTCCTCCCTCTTTCTTCTACATTGAGAGCTAGCTGCCATTCTTCGCACGGACTAGAAATTTTGTTTAAGTCTTCTTGAATGCTATTACAGTCAGTTAAAGACGATACTCTCCCGTACACCACAGCATCATCAGCAAACAGCCGCAAATTACAAGTTACTCTGTCCATTAGGTCATTTATATAGATAGAAAATAATAGCGGTCCTATCACACTCCCCTGGGGCACGCCTGACGATACACTCGTCATACACGGCATAGTGGGCGGTGCCCCAGCGGCTACCCAGTCAGCTATGCGCGCGCAACCTACTCCGAGGCCTACGAGAAATACAGGCCCTGGCGCGCATGTCATGTGACGTAAGCATAGCAGTCCTGAGCCAACAACACCTAGAAGACAAGGCCTTACAACAGGCCGTGCCTGCGTCACACTTAGAGGCCGCGGCCGCCACCTCATTGACTGTTAGCTGGGGCACGCCCACCGCCGCGCAGCGGGCGGCCAGTCAGATGGCGGCCGCGGCCTCTAAGTGTGACGTAGGCACGGCCTGTTGTAAGGCCTTGTCTTCTAGGTGGTGTTGCCTGAGCCGGCCGGCCGGCTAGCTAGTTGACCACTGTGAGGCGGTGGGCCGTGCCCCAGCGGCCGGCCAACCAGTTAGCCGGCCGACCGGCTCAGGACTGCTATGCTTACGTCGCATGATGTGCGCGCCGGGACCTGTATTTCTCGTAGGCCTCGACCAACACCACCTGGAGACAAGGCCTTACAACAGGCCGTGCCTACGTCATACTTAGAGACCGCGGCCGCCATCTGACTGGCCGGCCGCTACGCGGCGGTGGGCATGCCCCAGCGGCCAGCCAGCGAGCTGGCGGCCGCGGCCTCTTAAGTGTAACGTAGGCACGGCCTGTTGTAAGGCCTTGTCTCTAGGTGGTGTTGCCACGACCTACTCTTCCTGACGTCACACGAGAGCGGCGCGGCCTTCTCTCTAGGTGGTGTTGTTGGTCAACACCTCGAGCAGCGCCCACCTGTTAGCGGCGGGTTACGGCGGTGACGTCACGGCGGGGCAGGGCTCGGTGGCGCCTGCAGCGGCGCGGCACTTGTAGGTCGGGCGTCAGTGCGTGGGCCCGCTGGTATATTTAGCAGCCGGCACCAGCTGTGCCCGCCGCCTCCATGCCGCCTCCCCCGTTTCTCATGGCTGTCCGCTTTGCTAACCACTTGTGCCATTACATTAGCACTTTACGCGTCACTTGTCTTCCCAGACACTCGCGTATTTTTGCTCTTCAAAGCAAACACTTGGCATCTGTGTGCCTTCGGGTCACCTAATATTGGGCGCTCTTTCATCGGCGAGCGCAATAGGAACAATTTTCTCCGTTTTCTGTGTTCGTCTAGAAGGCCGTTAAAGTAATTGGCGACGCGCGTAAGTGGACCTCGGTCTAATTAGGAAATCTGTTACCTTGTGACTTAACTACCGACGACGGCAAGCTTCGAAATTGATAAATATGCATGGGAATTGGATATACATCCTGCACTCATGCCATTTATCTCTCTGCCCACCAATTCCCCATCTCTATGCCTATCTTTTTCTTACTTTCCTCGATGTTCTCTTAGGCTTCTCTCTCGTTTAGCAATTGAAACCCTGGTGTTGCTCAGGTATTTATTTATTCCTTCCGTTATTCCATGAACTCCTTCCTCCTCTCGTTATCCATCTCAATACTTCCTTTCAGGGCATAAAATAACACGTTAACTGGGCGACACTTGTGTCTCCCAGTGACGAGATTTTGTCGCCCAGTGGCTATGGGTAGTGCCGGCAATTTATTTTTATTGAATGACATATCAAATGTACCGAGAATTAAAAAATAACCCCTTGTAAATCTTTTAGAGCATAGGTTCTCAACCTTTTCAGTCTTGTTACCCCTAAGACCTACTAGGGAAACTCATTTTACCCCCTCCCCCCCCAAAAAAAAAATATTATCAAAGAAAGCACTACATGAAAACACTACCAATCTTTGTTAATCGTAATACACTGCATAAGACATACATCTTTTACACTTTCGACGCAACAATGAAACAATTATATTCAATGAAAAGGTGGGTACTGTTTACCAGTCGCATGTTTCTAATGTTTTGTTTTGTTTAAGGCGCATCTCAGGTCATGTTCCACATTGAGACGGTTTCTGGTCTTACTTTTTATTGTCAGTAGCTTTGAGAAACCACTCATATCTATAAGTGGTACCGAATTATCTTAAAGTTCTTAAAGTTCTGTCAGCTATAACAGGATATTCGGCTTCTGCTTTTCGCTAAAATGTACCAAAGTCATAATTTTGAAATTCCATTTTGAATGTGCTATCTTCGAGCGATCAGAAGGATTCTACTTTGGCTGAAACATCTTTGAAAATTTCAACAGAAAATGGTCTCAATATCCAAGTGTTTACGTGCTGATTTTCCATAGCTGAGGAATATTGCTTAATTCAGTTTACAACTGAAGACGGATGCTAAATACGATTCTTTTATTTTCCTTGCCTACTCATTGATCACACAGTTGCTTAAACATCGATAGATCTCCGACTTGAACCCTGCATTGGAAAAAGTTACGGACGAAACTTGAAATTTTATCCTGCGCTGTCAAAATATTAGTCCTATTTTCTTGCAATGAAATACTCCGACTTAATTTCACTGAAAAAGTCAGCAAGATACGCCAACATTTAGACAGTTTTTTCTTTTACTTTTGAATAAAATCGTCCTCTTGTTGTGTTTCTTGCTTTACCAGAAGGAGTTCTATTTCTAGCACCAGCATCTCATGACTCAATTTCTTCAGAATTAAGTACTTTCATTAGATAGCTTAAAATTGTAATTGTGTTTCTTTTCCGTTGGTGTACAGAATTCTCTAGAGCAAAAATACAAATTGAGGTACCATAACGTAATATGATCTTTTAAGACAAATAATGATTTATTAAATTTTACAGAAAGTGCACAGGAACGTACTTTGAGTAATCATAGTACTGATATTTTAATTTAATACTATTTTCATTTAATAGCCATATCAAATTAAAGTGAATTTATTACAGATACTGTACTCTATTTAACTACTTAACAAATAAAAAACAAATACAATTGAAATATTGTTTAACAAAATTAGGAGACATAAATGATTTCTTCAAAGTACAAATTTAGTATTGTTCCACAAACATTTTTATTTATCATTAAAAACATATATGCATAAAAATCTATTAAGGAAGAATATTTTGAAATTTTTCCTGGGGCCCCCAGAACCCCCGGATCATCCTTCCAATGTCGCCCAGTGAAAATCCCTTACAATATGCTCTGTTTCCTTTCCCTTCTCCTCCTCAATACTCGATCCTATCCACCTTTCAATCCATCTATCCAACCCCTGACTCTGCCATTACCTCCTCCACTCTCTGCAGTTACTGTTGTAATATTTCTGGCTTAAAGCCATCATATTAAGTTCGAAGTAATGCTTCAGTGCAGCCGGTTAGGACCAGTAGGCGACAGATGGTAAAAGCTGGTGAGAACCACGACAGGTGGTACAATAGGTCGGGTTCTCATGGGAAAGAGCACTGGCAAATCTCCCCAAATTCTAGAGTAGTCCCCGATCGGAAGCAATGGACGCGATTAGCTGTAGCACTGGCGGTCACGCACCAAAACGCATCCAATTTTTATTAATATTTAATAAACTAGTACTATATTCAATGTCAAACTCAGTTCATAAAAAACCCCTCAAAGCTAAGCTATGCCCTGCCTAGGTGAAACATATTAATTGCTAAAAACATAAACAAAACAGTTAATATAAGACGGACGATGCACGGTGGCCATGTTTACGCGCCAAATTGCGGAACGAAGGCAGCCTTGCATCGAGCCGCCACAGTTCAGTTCAGAACAGGCACTCGGAAGAGTAACATGTGACTTCAGTACGCGTACTCGGTGGAGTAACATGCATATGTAGGCGGTCATAAAACTATGTTTAAACATCTTAGATCAAGGGAAATTACTTTATATTTGATTTCATTTAAAGCAATCTGTGACAAGTTGATATTATGCAGTTTGTTGGTTTTCTGCTTACTTTCATTAAATCAGCTGGCATTCCGAACTACCACAGTTTTATTCAGTAACTAGAACAGTTCCTACCAATAATTAAGCAATTTCAGCCTCATTCAAGAACTCCGACCTGTGTGCTATCATCTGCGTGGAGACATCTATAGAAGACGTCAGGCTGGTGAACTTTCAGAGTTTCTACTCTTCACACAGTGCAGTGGGGAGTAACTACAACCCTCGCGTACACTGTCATTGCGATACAAACGCCAATTGTTGTGCGTCATCCATGACAACATGAGGAAAGGAAATGTTACAGGACCGGTTAACAAACCCCAAACCCCCTGTAGACAATTTATTCCGGTTATACTGTACATAAAGGAGAAAGCAAAATTCGGCCTCTCGATCTACGCACCATGATTCCTCGCATGTCAAAAATTTTGAAACATGCTTGTCACAAAATTTCGTCCAGTCTATATTTCCGGTAACACGTTGACTGAGATAGGTGTGTGTTCAATACGTCAATGTGTTTCAGAATTACACAATTACTCGAACATACTTCTAGAAGATGTAGAAGGCGTCTTGAGGAACAAAATGAGCGTAGAAACCCATGCCCGGAAACGCCATTCAACGACGACACGGAGATTCCACGTTACAGGAACCGGCGCATGGCGCTAGACATCCTTTCCAGCAATTTCCACGCTATGTAGGGTCGTTGAATGATGTTTCCGTACATGGATTTAGATGCTCATTTTGTTCCTCAAGACACCTTTAACATCCCTTAAAGTTTGTTGGTGTAATTGGGTAATTCTGAAACACACTGACGTATGGAACACACACCTATCTCAGTCCTCGATGTCATTTACTGCCTTAAGTATGTGCAGGTCGAAATTCTGCGAGAGACTTGTTTCTTTACTGGCTAGTGATGATATTGAGAATTTATAGTGGGGGGGATACAGAAAGACTCATATAATAGGCGTTGGTGTCAACACAACAAAGAAATGTTGAATATTGGACATAAACCCAGGAATGACAAACTATAATTTAATTATTATAATAATTATTAAACATCGTTCGGGACATTTATCCTCCTCAACGACGATCAAAACATTTTAGGTCAAAAGCTTTTAAAACAAAACAGCCTGTTATCTCATTTAACTTAAATTTTATTGATGAGATGAGATATTTCGATTGTGTTACGATTGTCACAGTCCATTAAAATTCGATGATAGAGTGGTGCAGCGGTGGAGTAGCCGAGCCGTCTAAAGCATCTCGCTGCGGAGAGCGCGGTTGCTCGCCGTGGAGGTTCGAGTCCTCCCTGGGGCATGGGTGTGTGTGTTTATCCGTAGGTTAGTTTACCTAGGTTTAAGTAGTTTGTAAGCTACGGACATGACCACGCAGTTTGGTCCGATAGATTTACAGACATTTGAACTTTGAACTTTGATAGAGTGGTGACAAACAGATTACTATTATCATGCAGTTTTAATGGCCTGGATCCGCAATCGGAATCGGTCAACTGATTAATAAATTTTAACTTACATCTCTGACTGTTTTTCAAAACTGCAGTCCAAGAAGAGACGATGCGCGGAGTGATACCACTAAATATCACGTAGTAGATTCTGAGTTCAGTTTTGTTTCTCAGTTCGAACTGTATTCGCTCTGCACCACAAAAATCAACTGCAAATTTCGTAACATATTCTTCTTCGCATTTTATGCACCTCCAGATGAAACTGATAGGTGTTTGGTCGGATAACACGTACCGAATGTCCCGGCCATTCGGATGAGTCTCATATTCGGCAGCCGGATGTTCGTTCGAACACTGATGCTGCGTATATAGTGACGTGTAGGCCTGAGTGAGCGGATTCAGGTACATTATGACATACTCGTTCATGAATGAAAGGAGTGAATAACATACTGATTGACTGCCTTGACGCAGGCCGCGGTGGCCGAGGGGACTGAGGCGCTTCAATCACGGTCTGCACGGCCACTACGGTCGGGAGTTCGAATCCCCCATCGGGCATGGATATTTGTGCCGTCCTAGTTCGTAAGTAGTTCATAAGTAGTTTGTAAGTTTAGGGACTGATGACCCCGTAGTTAAGTCCCATAAGCTGTACAAACATTTGAACATTTTTGACTGCCTTGACACTATGATGTGACACCAATTGTGTTCGTTTTCATATTTTATTTGAGTTTGCCCTTGAAGACAATTTGTTGATTGTAAGGTCAATGTCGAAAAATAGTATTGGGGCTGAAAAAATATTAATCATTTACGAAAATCGCAATTAGACCTTTATTTGGACCCCAGTTTCGGTACACCCACTTACCATCATTTGGACTGCTAAGGATAACACATTTGTTAAGTTTTAGGAGCAGAGGTGCTTGTATTAACTGCTATATCTAAACAAATGTGATTAGCCAATTTGCCGCATTGCGAAAGGATTAATATTTTTTCTCAAATAAATTAAGTTCGCCCCTGCTATTTTCACATTAGGAAACTAAACTATTTGATAATATTTTATACAAACAGCAACAATAATAAAGTTGTAGTTTTTTGTGCTAAATTCAAGTGTCTCGTATCGCAAAGATCCCTCGCAAGAGAGCCTCGTTGAAAGTTAAATTAGGAAGGCATTTTGGCTCCTTGAATTGAGAACCAAATTAGCCTACTTGATTTCAGCCTTTCTTTAGACAAGATTCAAGACGGATTAATTGGTAGTTGTTGAAGCTGAAAGAGCTCGTAATTTTACTTCGTGAAGAATGTTCCAACACCAAAACAGAGAAGGTGAAACTGGATAAGCTGCATCGCACGAAACTGAAGAGACATTATGGGCTTACTTTAAGGTGGAGGCAAATGAAGAAAATAATAGGTTATACGACGGGTGAAAGGAACGTGATTACAACCGACATTAACTATCATTTGAAGCCAGTTCACATCTATCGCAACCAGCAGGGCCCAAGTATGTACCAGTTCTGTCGAACGTGCTATTTTTTTTCTAGTAATTTTTGCTACCTCCTGAAGGTATCGAGGATTTTGGGCTAGAAGTATCACATGTGGAGTAAATTTGCAGCATCAGAGTGGACTACTTTTCATTAACTTAGGGGAGTCCTGACATTATCTAATTCTCAAACATCGGAAATCCTACGATAACCGAATCTGGGAAATTTGCTAGAGTTTTTCTTTCAGAGTCTTCAGTATTATTTATCAAGAGCCGAAAAATTATATCTGAATATTTGTTTATTTATGGTGGTAAGGAAAATCGCTTATTAACTCTTAAAGCAGCGAAATTAGGCATAGCTAGCACTGTACCTACCTCCATGATAAAGTGACTGATAGTAACTAATCATGCAAGGGCGAAATGTTATCGATTACGTAATGAGCAGGTTCATGCAGTACATCCGTTGTTACAGTACACAACGGAATTCGCTTTGGAGGATAATATTCTTCTCATAACTTTCCTACGCAATTTTACATCAGTTTTCATACATTCATAAAATTGAGACTAAACGCACAACAAACGAAGCATTACAGACAAACCACGTTAGCTATGATAGAGATAGCAATTGTAGTCCCCTGCTGACATCAAATAGCAAATGAGGTAGCAAATCGTTGTGATAACTGTGCCGATGACAGAATGTGTGGCCAGAAATCGTGATCTGTCTGGTTCTTGCTATGATAACTGTTCTGCAAACAACTGGCTGTTAGTAGTTTCGATATCTAGGTCCACGCATGGTTCAGTATGAATAATAATTTATTTTTGTTGATGTAAATGATAAAAGTTATTTTGATAGTGGTTTTGATAATATTTTTCTACCAGAACCGAGACGAATATTTTTATTTTATTTCCATGTCACCGGTGTCTTCGTTAAACAACTTGTCTGTTGACATTAGCCGGCCACGGTGGCCGCGGGGACTGAGGCGCTCCAGTCACGGTCTGCACGGCCACTACGGTCGGGGGTTCGAATCCCCCCTCGGGCATGGATATTTGTGCCGTCCTTAGTCTTAGTTAGTTCATAAGTAGTTTGTAAGTTTAGGGACTGATAACCCCGTAGTCCCATAGACTATACAAACATTTGAACATTTTTTTGTTGACATTAGTAAGTGGACATTAAAGAAAAGAAAAATATTATTAATACCACACATAACTATCACGCCTGAAAATATTTATACTACAAATAACAACCGTGCCCTACATTTGACACTTTGTGTTTTTTGGTTGTAAAGAATATTTTAAAGTCGATTTTATGAGATTTCGTAATCGAGTGAAACGCCAATATGCGCTAAATATTAACCTACTTTCCAGTAATTGGCCGGATACCGGACAGATACGAGATACCTGTTATATACGCACATTAAAAGTGAAATTGCATTGTTTATTTCCATCAAAGTGTTGCAATTTAACGGCAAGCAAAGTATTTCCAAGACTTTACTGCCTGCTTTTGACAGACAGCCATGGCAGAGGTGTGAAGTAAGGTAAAGATTTGCCGGGAATAACAATCTTACGTTTCGATTGAATTTAACCTTTTCTGGGTTTTGTACGACGGTACACTTTGAAGATGACTATTACTGAAGAAACCAAAATTTTGGGCACGGTTATATGGGCCTTCATCTGAGTAAACTCATCAACTGCCTAGTCGTGAAAGGCTATGCAATTATAATGTTGTCTTCAACTGACGATGACTTACAAGGGGAGATGGTGGGTCGAGATGTTAGAGCGCTCTTGTGGTTTTCTTTACGTGAAAAATAACGTACTTGTGAATAAAATAAAATCGCTTGAAGGAGTCTCGGGCATGGAACAGGATTGATTAGTTCATTCCGAAAAGAATTTTCGACGGTGTAACGTGTCATCTTCAGCATGTTGACTGAGATTCAGGATCCGCCAGTGTATATAGGTGAATCACCTAACATTTGCACCGCAAATATTGTGGAAACGGAAAGTGCGATTGATGTTCGGTTTTCACAGAATGAATTGGTAGTCAAGGACTCGTATTGTTAGCCAATAAACAGATTGTAAAAATACTTAGAAAGTGTATTTTTTATGCAAACATACAATTTTTCAAATGGATCAAAGGTTGTTTCTATCATGCACTGGAATTTTTGACACCAGCTGTGTACAAAGAATTTTGAATGACATTCTTATCACGTTTAGTTTGGCAGCCACAACCATTAAAAGTTTTGGGGGCGGAGGCAACGACAGCGTAGCTGACTGGCTGGTGGTCATGAGACAGTGAACCGTGCCCCAGGGGTTACTCACTCGGCCACTCAGCTACGCTATCGCAGCCTCCGCCCCCGAAACTTTGAACGGTTGTAGCTGCCAAACTGAACGTGATAAAAATGTCATTCAAACGTTTTTGTACACAGCTGGTGTCAAAAATTCCAGTGGTGATAGAAACAACCATTGTTCCATTTAAAAAACTATGTTTGCATAAAAAATACACTTTATAAGTAATATTACAGTCTGTTTGTCAGCTAAAAATACGAGCCCCTGACTACCAATCCATTCTGTGAAAACCGCACGTCAATCGCACTTTAGATTTCCGCAATGTTTGCGGTGCAAGTGTTGGGTGATTCACCCTGTATTATAATTAAACTTTAAAAACACTGTAAAATAACAACATTGACCATAATGACATCAAATTCCTACGGAATATTATCGGAGAAGGGGGAAAACGTATTGCAAAAAAATTAGTAGTGTGACAACTGATCAGTAGATGACACTGTAAGCATCATAATGTAATTAATAGTGGTCGACTACAAATGGATCATACAACAATGTAGAAGCTGTAAGTTAGATGTGTAATACTGTTAGTTACCTAAGCCCATCCACCACAGCAAGATCATATCACATCAGATGAGAAAAATCGGTTTTTAATTGATCTGACGCCAAAAACTGCATAATACCAACAATCAAAATCAAACCAGAATTTAATTTTTATGTGACTGGCGCAAAACAAGTTCAATATGCTGTCCAAATTTTCGGAAATAAGTTAAAATCGAGAAAAAGAGAGAAATGAACGAAGTGATTCCATGGTCAAGTTGAGAATGTGTTGTGCAATGCGTGGTTTCAGTGCAGCTAAGTTCGCAATCGGAACATTGAACACAACATATTTCAGATAGCCCCACAGACAGAAGTCACACGGATTAACATAAGGTGATCGGAACGCCCATGCTGTAGAGAAATGGCGGTTAATAATCCTAGCATTTATGAAATGGGCTTCAGCAGCTGCTTAATTGGGTTTTCAATCTGTGGAGGTGCTCCATCGTGCATAAAAATGAATTCATCCACGCTTTTGGAGAGCTGGAATGATTTGATTACGCAAAAGACATTCATAGAGCTTACCAATGGCGGTACAGGTAGGACCGAAGGCACCTCTCTCTTCGAAAGTTGTGAATATTCGACAATTCTGCGTGTTGACATATCCTGTCAGATGGGAGTGCACTTCGTTTGTCCACAAAATCTTCCACGGTCATTCATCGTCCACTTCCATGCGAGCAAGAAATTCTAAACCAAAAGTCTCTCTGGTTCGAAGGTCAACAGGCAGTAACACGTGCAGATGTGTAATTTTGAATGGATACAAAGAAGGATGTTTCGCAGGATTTTACGCACCGTGCTCACAGGTTTGTCCAATGTTCGGGCAATTCTCCATGCACTACACGTTTGCACACAAGACGTAGACTACTCCTGCATTGCTACGGCCACGTCTTCTACCGACATCGAATCAATTCGTCTCCTCCCTCAACCACGTTGCACACCAAACGAACCCGTCTTTCGATTTCCCGAATCATTTTCTCCAGACCCACGACAGAAATCGTACCAAACTTTATTTATTTTATTTATTTATTTAATTACTTTTTTTGAAATCCTTCAGTGTCCGGAAATTCTGCAGAGTGACTTGTGAACAGTCATCATTCTTGTAAAATGGCTTTGCAAGCAGAGTGCGATCCTGCATTGAGACAGTCGTGCCCAACGTCTCACACGCGAAACGAGGAAAACTCGTGGTCCCGGCGTGTTTATACCAACTTCAATGGGTCGTGCGCATGGCAGGTGTTTTCATCTACATATTATGACACATACAGCGCAATCCTTTGATTTATTTTCACGCTGTTTAGCGTGCCTTTTCAAACATTTTCTCCGACTATATTTGCAAAATGACGTCATATTGACGAGTGTTGTTATTTTTACTGTGTTTTGAAAGATTAACTTTTAATTATAATCACCGTATGTATAACGGCTATGTTCCCCCTCCACTGACCACGTGTATGGACAGCTTGAGGCTTCGCTGGTGTGGATAACTCACGCTTGGGTCTCGAGGGACGGACCTGAGTCTGCCCTTTGCCTTCGTCGTCTTTGGCGCTTCACCTCCGCTGTCACTGCAGTACTTTTAGTGCCGGATACGACGCTTGGCACCGTTGAAAGCCACTGTCATTGGTAAGATTCCCGCGTAGCCGCATTGTACAACCAATTGTAATATCAGGATATACTTGCAGAAACTTTGTGTCCTCATATTGCATCTTATGGTTAACTAACTGTAGATCCGACGTTGCCCGGGTGTTTATTTATTCTACACTCTCGTAATCCACATCCCCTTCCTCCCCTCTCTCTGCATCCACTCTTTCTCTCCCATCTCTCAGTTCGTTTCCACCTTTCACTCTTTCAGCAAAGTTTTCTGCAGGGTACCCTTGTCATGTACCATTCAAACATTTATGTACCCAGTGATCTTCCTATTGGTTTAAAGGTCATGTGTGCGAAAATTCATAAAGCTTGGAGAAAAACTATGCATTTTGTAAAATTCGGTAAGTTCAGTACCCTCCACCATGGACCGAACTAAATTTTATACTGATAGTGACATTCCTCTAGTTTTTAAGGTATAGTGAGCAAAATTTCATCACTGTCTGAACCAAACTATAGATTTCTATGCAACAGAAGCGTAGGGTCACATTGAAAAACGCAACTTTGTTGTTCTCAAATATTCCAGTTTTACTTCATATACCCCTCGTTCTAAGAATAACAAAAACAATCAAAAAGGGATCGAGCCATTCTCATATTATGAAAGGACCAAGGTACTGAGGGATCCATTTTTATGTTTCAAACTACCCTCCCCCATGCACCGTATGAAACTTAAAGTAGATGGTAACCTTCCTCTTGTTTTGAAGGACAAGCGTGAGAAATTTCGTGAAGATCGGAATGAAACTGTAGGAGAAGTATGCTCCGCCATGCACCTATCACAAAATACTTTCTTAGCTTCCCATGAACCGCAGACATTGCCGAGGTGGGGTGGCTTGCGTGCCTCAACGATGCAGATAGCCGTACCGTAGGTGCAACCACAGCGGAGGGGTATCTGTGGAGAGGCCAGACAAACGTGTGGTTCCTGAAGAGGGGCAGCAGCCTTTTCAGTAGTTACAGGGGCAACAGTCTGGATGATTGACTGAGCTGGCCTTGTAACATCAGCTAATGTGGCTTTGCCACACAGCTACTGCGAACGGCTGAAAGCAAGGGGAAACTACAGCCGTTACTTTTCCCGAGGGCATGCAGCTCTACTGTATGAACATATGATGATGGCATCCTCTCGGGTAAAGTATTCCGGAGGTAAAATAGTCCCCCATTCGGATCTCCGGGCGGGGACTACTCAGGAGGATGTTGTCATCAGGAAAGACAATACTGGCATTCTACGGATCGAAGCGTGGAATGTTAGATCCCTTAATCGAGTAGGAAAATTAGAAAATTTAAAAAGTGAAATGGATAGGTTGAAGTTAGATATAGTGGGGATTAGTGAAGTTCGGTGGCAGGATGAACAGGATTTCTGGTCTGGGGAGTACAGGATTATAAATACAAAATCAATTGGGGGTATCACAGGTGTAGGATTGATAATGAATAAGAAACTAGGAATGCGGGTAAACTACTATGAGCAGCACAGTGCTCGCATTATCATTGTCAAGATAGATACGAAGCCAACACCGACAACAGTAGTACAGGTTTATATGCCAACTAGCTCTGCCGATGATGAGGTGATCGAAGAAATATATGAGGAGCTAAAAGAAATTATTCAGACAGTTAAGGGAGAGGAAAACTTAATTGTGATGGGAGACTGGAAATCGGTAGTAGGAAAAGGAAGAGAAGGAGAAATAGTAGGTGAATATGGACTGGGCAGGAGGAATGAAAGAGGAAGTCGCCTGGTAGAATTTTGCACGGAACATGAATTAATCGTAACAAACACATGGTTTAAGAATCACAAAAGAAGGTTGTATACGTGGAAGAGACCAGGAGACACCGGAAGGTATCAGATAGATTTTATAATGGCAAGACATAGATTCCGGAACCAGGTTATAAACTGCAAGACATACCCAGGGGCAAATATAGACTCTGTCCATAACTTGTTAGTTATGAACTGTAGGCCGAAGCTGAAAAAACTGCAGAAAGGTAGATAAATTGAAGGAAAGTGATGTTCTGGAGAATTTCAGGCGGAGATTTAGGCAACAATTGACAGAAACAGGGGGAAATAAAAAAGTAGAAGAGGAATGGGTAGCATTGAGAGATGAAATAGTGAAGGCAGCAGAGGACAAAATAGGTAGAAAGGCAAGACCTACGAAAAATCCTTGGATATCACAGGAAATACTAAATTTAATTGACGAAAGGAGAAAATACAAAAATGCAGTAAATGAAACAGCCAAAATGGAGTACAGACGACTAAAAAATGAGATTGACAGGAAGTGCAAAATGGCTAAGCAGTAGTGGCTAGAAGCCAAATGAAAATCTGTAGAAGAATGTGTAACAAGGGGAAAAGTAGACACCGCCTACAGGAAAATAAAAGAGACATTTGGGGACAAGAAAAGCAACTCTACAAATATCAAGAACTCAGATGGGAAACCAGTTCTCAGCAAAGGAGGGAAAGCTGAAAGGTGGAAAGAGTACATAGAGCATCTCTACAAAGGAAATGAACTTAGAGACGATGTTGTGGGAAGGGAAGAGGGAGTAGATCAAGATGAAATAGGAGATACTATACTGAGAGATGAATTTGACAGCCTTGAAAGACCTAGGCCGGAACAAGGCCCCATGAGTAGATGATATACCCTCAGAGCTAGTAAAGTCTCTGGGAGAGCCAGCCATGTCAAGACTATTTGAACTGGTGTGTAGGATGTATGAGACAGGCGAAATGCCCTCAATCTTTAAGAAAAATGTAATAATCCCCATTCCAAAGAAAACAGGCGCAGACAGGTGTGAAAATTACAGAACCATCAGTTTGATAAGTCATGGAAAAGCTGGTAGAAGCTGACCTCGGTGAGGATCAGTTTGGATTCAGGAGGAACATAGGAACCCGGGAGGCAATATTCACTTTACGTCTTATCTTAGAAGATAGATTAAGGAAAGGCAAACCTACATTTTTAGCTTTTGTAGATTTGGAGAAAGCATTTGATAAGGTTGACTGGAATACGCTCTTTCAAATTCTGCAGTCATCAGGGGTAAAATACAGGGAAAGGAGAGTTATTTAAAACTTGTACAAAAGCCAGACCGCAGTTATTAGACTCGAAGGGCAGCAAAAGGGAAGCATCAGTTGGGAAGGGAGTAAGACAGGGTTGTAGCCTTTCTCCGATATTATTTAATTTGTACATCGAGCAGGCGCTGAAGGAAAGCAAGGAAAAATTTGGAATAGGGATTAAAGTTCAGGGGGAAGAAATAAAAACATTGCGTTTTGCTGATGACATTGTAATTCTGTCAGAGACAGCGAACGACCTGGAAGAGCAGTTGAATGGAATGGACAGTGTGTTGAAGAGAGCGTATAAAATGAACATTAACAAGAGCAAAACAAAAATAATGGAATGCGGTCTTAGAAAATCAGGCGATGCCGAAGGAATTAGATTGGGTAACGAAGCAGTAAAGGAGGTAGATGAGTTCTGTTACTTGGGCAGTAAAATAACAAATGATGGTCGCAGTACAGAGGATATAAAATGCAGAATGGCAATGGGAAGAAAAACATTTTTGAAAAAGAGAAATTTGCTAACATCGAATATTAATTTAAAGGTAAGGAAGTCTTTTCTGAAGGGATTTGTGTGGAGTGTTGCCTTGTACGGGAGTGAAACATGGACGATAAGCAGTGCGGACAGGAAGAGAATAGAGGCTTTTGAAATGTGGTGCTACAGAAGAATGCTGAAGATTAGATGGGTAGATCGCATAACTAATGAAGAGGTACTGGACAGAATTAGTGAGAAAAGGAATTTTTGGCATACCTTGACTAAAAGAAGGGATCGCTTGGTAGGACACATTCTTAGACATCGAGGAATCGTAAATTTAGCATTGGAGGGAAGTGTGTGGGGTAAAAATCGCAGAGGGAGACCAAGAGACGCGTATAGTAAGCAGATTCAAGTGGATGTGGGTTGCCGTTCTTATGAGGAGATGAAAAGGCTTGCTCAGGATAGAGTAGGGTGGAGAGCTGCATCAAACCAGTCTCCGGAATGAAGACCTTAACAACAACAGCTTACGGTTTCTGCCTATAAATTACATTCCTGCCAAATTTCAACTTCAAGATGAAATAGTTTTCGAGATTTCGTGAGTAAGTGAGTGTCCTTTTGCTTTTGTGTAGATGGAGAATAATAAAACAGATTGCTTAATTTTGAATGCAAGAGAAGTAAGGGAGACTTGTAAACAAAAATAAATAGTTATGTGCAAATCTGTAATTTATTAGATACAAGGTCCTGCATGCCTGATGCGATAGTTCTACATCATCTAAGCGAAACTGTTGTGAGCGGTAGACTTCTTTTAGTTTCATCATTTTTTGTATGTGTGTGCATGTGGGGTGGGGAGGGGGGGGACAGATGGGCCAGTTACCAAACGCTTCACAAACGTCTGAAATATCATGCTAACTTCTTTGCAGGTCCCTAACTATTTCCATTTTCCAATAATTGACGCATAAATCTGGGTATTCTCACGCTTGTGGCCGCTCATTAATTATGACGTCATGTCTCCTGAGCTGTGTGTCTTGCTCTTTTGTTTTTGGGTCAGGAGCCTTCGTGGGCGAACGGTGAACAGTTCACCAAAGTTTCATTGCAATCGAATGAATGGTTAATGAAATCATAGAAGACATACAAAAATTCATTTTTATATAGATACATTTGGTGTACTATGTAAGTAACAGCGCCTCTAGTGGATCTTTGCTATACTACGCTGCAATTCAAGTGTAACATACTGTAGAAACTACAAATTACGATATTTTTCTCCCCCTGCTTCGATTTTTATGAAATGAAGCTTATACGTTGCCCTAAGCTACTCTCAGTTGACCTATGAAACCCCATGAATGTTCGTATAGTACTCTTGGAGATTTGCTGTACTACACGCTACTTATAAGCGTACTATACACGAAAACTTCAAATTACGATTTCCTTTCCTATCCTTACCCAAACAATCCGAGCGTAAGCTCCTCCTCTAATGACCACGTTGTCGACGGGGCGTTAAACGGTAATATTCCTTCCTTCCTGATTATAAACAATATTTCTTGTGATTTGTCCCGGATATAATATGTATCGCTGAGCAAGCGATATAAAGCTGTCCGTGTGAGAAACAAGGAGATTTCAAATACACTCCGCAGTATTGAGTAGATTGCCCTGTGATTAATAAATCATAACAGAAAATGCAAGTCCCATTGCAAACTGCAGTGTCTTAAAGTTAAAAGCCAGATCTGTCGGATATAATGGGTATTCGTCGGATATACTCTTTCACTCTCTTCCTTTCCTTGTAGCTCTATAGAAATATATTGCTTCTTCCTACATTGGTATGCGCTTCATAGTTCAATGCTGCTTCTAAGTTTTCACCAGCACTGTAATCTTTCAGGAATTTCCTTAAGCTCACTGGAATACAAGAGTGTCTTAGCAGTAAATAAGAAATGTTATAAAACGTGATGCCTGATGTGAAAAGTTTTTACTCATAGCAGTATATATATCATCTCATATTTACTTAGTTATATGTTGTACAATTGTATAATTTTTCAGGTATATATTCATTTGTGTAAGTGCTGTATGTCTGAAAAATATGTTGCGAATGTAATTAGTAGTCAAGAAGTAATAGATTAAAACTTGGTGCGTGATGGAACGGTTTTCAGATGTTCAAATGTTTGGGTAGCTTATGGGACTTAACTACGGGGTCATCAGTCCCTAAACTTACAAACTACTTATGAACTAACTAATACTAAGGACGGCACAAATATCCATGCCCGAGCGGGGATTCGAACCCCCGACCGTAGTGGCAGTGCAGACCGTGAGCCTCAGTCCCCTCGGCCACCGCGGCCAGCGAACGGTTTTCCATTAACGTTACTGTTTATGTGCTCGTATCTCATGAACTACGTGTCGTACTGTGATACAGTTTAGAATGTATACTCAACAATAAGTATGCATATTGTTTGTAAAATTTCCTGCAAGTACAATATGTAGTGTAGAAATTATAAATTTCAACGTTATACCGAAAGCCGTAGTTTTACTCCGTGAACAGCGGAAGAGAAGTAAGCGAGAAACTTTTTTCCTTTCATCATTTTGCTTGGGTTGTCAGCAAGAAAGTGTTCCTAAAGGTTTGAAATTATGTTTAAAGGTTGTTGCGAGTCGCTAAGTGCTCTCCTTCTCAAATAGTGGACTGATAAAGTCACACTATCACGTGCCGGAAGACGGGGAAGTTTTCATTGTTTGTGACGTCATATCTCCTGAACTATGGGTCCCATCGTAAAATCCTTTCTTAGCGGACGTCTTCTACCTATAAACTACATTCGTGCCAAATGTCAGCTTCATAGGTAAAGTAGTTTTCGTGATTTCGTATTTAGTCAGTGAGTGAGTGAGTGAGTGAGTGTATGAATGAGTGTCCTTTCGCTTTTATATTGATAGAGATTTCCAAACAATGTTCTGCAGTTGATGATTTTTTGGTCTGCTGAAGATCGGTGTGATGTTTATGTTCATTTTCCAATTGTGCGAATGTTTTGCGGGAGATACTTGCGTGGTATGTTATACAGTCCCTCACCGTTGCACTATCGCGCGGTCTATACTCATTGGAGGGGAACCACCACCTGTATAAAGGGTGATATTTCCACAGTATAAGAACTCTAGAGATTCATCAAGGTGATACGGAAAGCTCTAATGAATGTGTGTTTCTAAATGTAAGGCACTTATCTGCTGCAGTTATCAGTCCCTAGACTTACAAACTATTTAATTTAACATGCTAAGGAGAACAAACGCACCATTATCAGAGGGAGGATTCGAGCCTCAGACTGCGAGCTACCGCGAGCGCTCGGCCACTCCACCGCGGCAATCTAATGAACTCAATGGCATAGCTAGGTCACCAAGGGCCCCAGGGCAAAAATGACATTGGGGCCCTCTTTAAACTGAAACTATACAGATGCAAAACTACATCATCATCAGCTCCTTACAGCCCATTGGAAGACATAAGGCAAACCCAAATACAGCATCAATATTTTGTCATGTAGTCAACTACCATTAAAAAAATAAGGTTTTTGAGTGATAGCGCTTCCTAAAGTGGATGAATTTTTAAATATAAATAGGTAAGTTTACACAAAAAATGCATTTCTTCTATTATCATATAAAGATAGGTTTTTAATCATCACGTTTCATATCGTTACGAAATGTCGTATTAAAAGTCTGTGGAGCAAGTACTAACCCTTTAATCCATTACTTTTTATTTCAATCTATAAAAACTACCATGATTAAAGTATAATACATACATACTGATTAAAAATATTGAAAAAATCCTTAAAATTAGTATGCACTAGAAGCAACAAAAAGTTCATAGCTGGTCAGCTATATAGTGCTTCCATCATGTTCCCGGATCAGTAAATGTCACTATTATGCCTCTAATCTTTCCAGAAAGTAACTCATAACGCAACAGTAATATGTGATTGATTTCTTTTACATGGCAAAGGAGAAAAGCTAAAGTAAACAAACTCACATGTTAGGAGTAACTCAGTGCAACTAACTGATTCAGTAGCACTCTGCAATTTATAATTTCTAGGACAAGCTACTTGCATGTGTAACAATATGTATCTCAGTAGTTACAGACGAATTTGTGATAAAATGTTGATCAGTTTGAGAGATAATATAAAAAATAAGTTTTGTAGCTGACCAGCTACACTATGCATTAATGGGCTAAGATAATCTAATCTGTTCGGCCTGTTTTTACAGCCTGGCTGTGCACAAGTTGTAACATAACCGAACTACGCTACCGATAATCGCGACTGATTAAAGTTTAAAATGATCCCTGTGCCTCATGAAACAATTACCCGGATTAAGCTATCGCAGGTGAATCCGATAACGTAGTGGAGGTTACACACACGAACGATACTTTACTAGTCACTTCCCAATGACGATCGTTTGGTGCGCGAATTTTAAATAAAGTAGTAAATGTAACACCCGGGACAAAACAGTAGTTGAATAAACAATTTTGACTACGTGAGATACTACGGTCGCCAGCTCCTTGTACGAGCCACAAATTATGGAAATTAATGAAATTTTGGTTCAGTAGCAATTTAATTACTGACTGATTAATTTGGAAACAACACAGACACAGACTGCAGACACCAGGAGACATAAAACAATGTAGAACCATCAAATCCAACTTTCTCATGAAATAGCATCAACCAATAAAATTACTGTAGTGAACTGGAAATTTGTAGTAATAAAAGTTAGCATGCACAACTTCTACATAACGAAATAGACCATCCCCATAATGCTTGCAATGAGGTTCGACTGTACTTAAACTATCAACACTAATGCAAACTGTCGTAATTGTGTTTCTATCTATTTTGACTGATTGAATGTTTATGAAAAATTATTGACTGCAACATTAAGCATTTTACGCTTTCTGTAAAAGATTAACGTAATTACTGTTCTTAATAACTAATCTCCTAATCTTGACTATTGTTCATTAAACTAACAGCAAAGTAGCATATCAAGTGGTATCTAATAATTACTCTGTTAAAACCGCACTTTTTGGTTCTTTGGCTGAACTTTGCAACGTAGCTTTTTATCTCTCATAAACTGAATATTCAGATCACAATTAACAATTACTGTTCTTTATCATTCACTTATTTTTCAATGCACTCATTACTATTAACTGCGCACTGGTTAATTTGTTTTTGTCAACTTTATACTATCGCAAAGTATTTTATACTGATTTAATTACTTTAAGTTTATTTCAACCAGTCTTTATGGTTTACGTTGAGCCTCGGACAATTAAAGGTAGCGGATAAGGAACCTGGTTGGTAGTGACTTTAACGCTGAATACTTGCACTCTTGTTCGCTATTGACATTCAGCATATCTAAACGTTGGCTTAGCTATACAGTTCTAAAGACGGTAAGTTGCGCAGATCTTACTTTTGCAGCGACGGTGCAGCGTAGCTGGCGATTGTTGTTGGTACTTAATAATTGCTGGCAAAATGGTATCTTCTTGGCGACGGAACATTATTTGCATTGGGCATACAGCGTTCCTCTTGACATATTCCTCTTAATGCATTGACGCTGTGCCCATGCCAATTATTTGCCAATGACCACTTGCTCTAATTGCTGCTCGTACCAGCACTTAATAAGGTGCCACGTTACTACGGTCTGCTGCTGCTGTCTGACTTTGTTACATTCACTTCGAGAGCTCAGCAACGACTACTTCTCTCGCGCCTCGCGCTACACAACTCTACGCTCAGCGATAATACTGCTCTACGCAAAGATATTGCTAACTTTGCCCTCGCTGAGCCAACGGGTCTACTACAATACATTGCATCATTTCCTTCTATGCAATATTTAATCATTTTGAGAATTGTATGTCTCATAAATTATTTGCATAAAATAACAAATCGATTTACATGTAATACAGAAATAATAAACAAACCATACACATCTTCCATATTATATACTTGTGACGTCAGTTGCGAAAGAACAGACGTCACTTCTGATCCTGCAGTTGTTATTATTTAATATTCACAGAATCTATGACATCAACTGCGATTGGGCAAAGCTGAAAATGTGTACCCAGCCGGGAATCGAACCCGGGTCTCCTGCTTTCTAGGCAGTTGCGCTGACCCCTACACCACTGGGGACACAGACGTCACTTCTGATCCCAACAACAGACGCTCGCAACAGACGCCACATGTATATATATAATATGCCGGTGACGGGCAATGATCCTATCGTTAGTGGAGGGTCGGCAAAGTTTGAAGCCCTTACTCTTACGGGAATTAGTTCATAACTACGAGTTTGAGTACTGTGGGCAGGGCGAAGCTGGGAATTTGTATCTGACGGGAGGCGTGCTTAGGTAGTCCTTGCAGGTGCGGTGATCACTGTGTCCCCAGTGGTGTAGGGGTCAGCGCAACTGCCTAGAAAGCAGGAGACCCGGGTTCGAATCCCGGCTGGGTACACTTTTCAGCTTTGCCCAATCCCAGTTGATGTCATATATTCTATGAATGTTGAATAATAACAACTGCAGGATCAGAAGTGACGTCTGTTCTCTCGGCACATGTATATATATACTTAATAAGGTGCCACGGTACTACGATCTGCTGCTGCTGTCTGACTTTGTTACAGTCACTTCGAGAGCTCAAAAACGACTACTTCTCTCGCGCTACACAACTCTACGCTCAGCGATAATACGGCTCTACACAAAGATATGCTAACTTTGTCCTCGCTGAGCCAACGGGTCTACTACAATACATTGTATCATTTCCTTCTATGCAATATGTAATCATTTTGACAACTGTACGACACATAAATTATTTGCATAAAATAACAAATCGATTTAGATGCAATACACAAATAATAAACAAACCATATACATCTTCCATATTATAAATGTAACTGTGTTCACACCCGCAATTAGTGGCGTTGGTCACAGTGTTGGCCGGCCGCGGTGGCCGATGGGACTGAGGCGCTCCAGTCACGGTCTGCACGGCCACTACGGTCGGGGTTTCGAATCCCCCCTCGGGTATGGATATTTGTGCCGTCCTTAATATTAGTTAGTTCATAAGTAGTTTGTAAGTTTAGGGACTGATGACCCCATAGTTAAGTTCCATAAGCTATACAAACATTTGAACATTTGATCACAGTGTCGTTGCGTTACAAAGAGAAACGTGAAAGATTTACGAAGAACGACGCGGTTGTGTTGTGTTCCAGCTGACGACGATCGACAAGGTGAGCCGCTGGTTCGAGATGCTGGAGCCCCTGTCGCGGCCGGAGAGCGGCTTCGTGGACGCGGCCGGCGCCGAGGAGGACCCCTGGCCGCCGGCGAGGGCGCCCGCCAGCCGCGCGCTGCGAGCAGCGCTCCGCGCGGGCCGCTCTGTAACTACCTTCTGACCTGCCTCCCAGCCGTCAGCCGCTGAGAGGACGCCACCTACCTCCGGCGTCACCACTAGGTGATTGGCGATCATCCACTGCCAACCATTCGCCGTCCATCCACCACGAGCGTCGACGACATCCGACTGCCAACGGTCACATCTGTCTTCCGTGTTATTCCCTTGGTGCGAATAGTACAACCGTCCAATGTTTGTTTTGTATGTAATCATTGCAGACAGTTTCTCAGTCAATTTCTGCTTCCACGAGCTTGTGCCGTAGCTATACACTGCACACTATAATTCTTCCACGAAGACTAAAGTTTATGCAGCTGAAAGGTGTCTGCAAGAAACTTCATCACACACTCATATACCCGCGATTAGAGCTTTGAAAGTAAGCGTATCCATATGAATTCGTTACTAAAACCAACAATACTAGTAATATCGTTACTCCTTACTTTGTTTACCGAACTTGTAATAGATCCGATCGCATTCATACGATTACTTCTTAGTAAGTTGGTGCCTTTTTTATAATCGAATCCGTTTGCAGCGGGCTTAATAACGAAATAAAAAAATGTATTTTTTTTCAATTACTCAATGTAGAATTTAAAGACTTTCATTCGAAGAAACTAAATACATATTTTAAACAATTAAATTCCTCAAAGAACTAAGAGATAAAAAAATACAACAACAGTGCTTTCTCTCTCTTTTTTTTATGCAAACCGACTGGTTTCGACACCCAAGAGTGTTATCTTCTGGGAAATACTACAACTCGCTTTTATCTGTTTACTTACGTAGTTCACATATTTTACAATTGTGCAAGTAGATAATCAAATATCAAGCTTTTTTTGCTAGTGGAATGTGAAACTTGACGTGATAATATAGATGTACTCGAAGAACCACTACAGTTCACATCGTGTACATCTGTTTTATTACTTAATATTTACTTTTCACCAGGACATTTGACTATCCACTTTCACAATTTTAAAATATTTATCAATATTTTCCGCAATAGCGAATTTCACTTTAAATCGAATTTCACTGTAAATCGTCACCATACAGTAACGTAATTTTAAAATAGTATATTGAGCACTTTAATAAACAGATAAATGTGAGCTATAACAATGACCAGAAGATGACACCCTTGAGTGTCGAAACCGGTCGTCTTTCAAAACATAAAAAACAAAAATTGGGATCTTGGCATTTTTTAAAATTATATTACTATAAGAATATCGCTCCGAATAATGAACAAATGACCTAAACAAGTGTTTCAATTCCAGATAGAATCACACTGTGCAACTTACGTAACTGGCAGATAACTTTGAAGAAGGCAATAAAAGTAATACTGTTCGATTCGAATATGGCGAATTACGTGTTCACAGTCTACATGATAACACGAACCATGTTATCTAAATAGTAACTAACGCACCGATGCCTATGCAGCCTTAAATTTTCTCATAAGTGGCCGAATAGAACCACGCGACCAGAGTCCAAAGAAAGAATTCCATCTCGCCTCCCGAATGGAGTTGCAACGCCATTCGTTTCGTATCTGTAGGATCCTGTCCGCATTGACCGTTGCCATATTCCATTATACACATCTTTTGGTATTGGTTATCATTACCGAGATCACATCGATATATGCTACTAACTGTATGTATGAGTAAGGGTACAGTAACTCGACGCAACCAAAGTATTCGCTACTCTGTGCGGATTGCTGCAAACACTTTCCTAATGATCCTAAATGGTAACACATCAACTGGGATACCTTCAGTACATCACCTTTCTACTTCCATTTGATCAGGCACATAACAGTGTTTCTAATCAGTTTGTTCTGTGACGCTTTCGTGCAAGAAGCAGTGAGGCTGCAAACACTTTCCTAATGATCCTAAATGGTAACACATCAACTGGGATACCTTCAGTACATCACCTTTCTACTTCCATTTGATGAGGCACATAACAGTTTTTCTAATCAGTTTGTTCTGTGACGCTTTCGTGCAAGAAGCAGTGAGCTATGTACCAAACAGAATAGTTCCTTCATCATTTTCCAAAAATGTTTTGTGCTATCGCTGTATGGGATTGCTCATCATTTCTTTCACAGTTGTCTGTGATAAATTTTCACCCACAATCTATATCTCCTATACTTACCTCTGAGTTTTTCTTCCGCGTCCTCAACAACAACTATTTTCACCATTAACCGTCCCACCATTTTTTCTCTTTTCACTGTTTATACGTAGCCTGGTTCGAGTAGTGATAGCCTGGTTCGAGTAGTGACTTATTTTTAGTACTTTTACTGAACTTAGGCTTCTTATATTTTCTAAAATGATACCAAATGATGGTGGTTATATTTTCCATGACCTCCTTGTGACTGGCGAACCAGATGCATAATATAAAACAAGGCTTTCCGCAGCTCCTTCCTTTCGTAAGACTGAGGAACATGGCTGTTAAGTAAAGACTGGTGCTGATGCAAATGCATTTATCATTTGTAAGTCTAAATACTCGTAGTGTGCGTAGATTTTTTTTATTGAATGTACTTAGTTGTTAATGTTAATGATTTTTAAAGTGCTCTTGCACCATTTATCGTTTAAAGAAGTTACACTAAATCTATTAGTACTTCATGTGCATTTTGATATCAGATTGTATTAAATGTGGTGCTGAAAATGTGTGCTCTTTAACTATATTTGTGCCAAAATAAGAGCCAGTACGTATTCTTAATGCGAACATTCTCTTTTAGCACACATTGTCTGGGGTATACTCTGATTTGTTTGTAATCATCGCAAACAAATTGTTTTCGAGTTGTTCTATGTGAAGTGTTAACAAGTCTCTGTTTCTTACACGAAACATATTTCTTGTATGACACTCGTTAGTGTATGATGTTAGATATGAAGACGTGACACATCAAAGAGTTAAAAACATCTACTCATATTGTTTATTATATTCATACATTGTATTGTATTTAGTTAAGTGTTTCAACTGTCAATTCAAGAAGTAAATTATAAATTTCACGTTGTTGTACGTTGCCCTAGTTTTAATTTCGAGTTTGTTGTACGATTATTCGTATAGTATATAGCCTGTCGTCGAATAGTAAGTACAAAACGCAATACAATACATAGCCAGCTCTCTTTTTACTGTCTATCCAGTATTCATAACGATGTTGATAACTCACTGAAAGGTGTTTACAACTGGAACAAGTATGGGAATCTCAATACATTTCAGCACATCGTCTATCTATTAGAATAAATAATGAGATTCTAAGTGGAATCTATCTCGTATAACTCACTGACAACATTTGTAAGCTCCGGAAAAATCTGTGCTACATTAAACCACGTTGAACTCTATTTTAACTACTGGGAAAACCCTCAGAATTTAAGAAAACGACAATTTTTCTGTGCGGAACTTTGTCGAAATAGCTGGCAATGTAGTACTGATAGCAATGGAATCGTATCATAAGGATTGAAATCAAAAAAGTTGTAATCAAAAAGTAGTGATAAACTAATTTTAAGCTGTAAACGTAAATGTACTGTAATCTCTGAGGATTTAATGCCATATGTATACTCAATACAAATCGTGAATAAAGAAAATTTTGTACTTTTCTTGAATAAAGTATTTCATTTTTGCCATGAAAACTGCAATATGATCTACTCAGAGACATTTTAACTTATTGAATTTACTGCTAGGTAATAACTTAAGCTTTGAACCGACGGTCATGTATTTACCATTTATTGGTTTTATATGTTTGACCTCCACTCAACGCCCTTCATTCAATGTTTCCTTCACAGCCTCTCTCTTCCCTCTCTCCCCCGCCCAAAAGAAAGAATTTTATTCAGAAAGCTTGCACATGTACCTTCTCCTTTTCTTTTGTTACTATCGGTCGTAATGAAGTTAGGTATGTACTGGGCAGCCACTCTATATTCCGAAAAAAGAAAGAAAGAAAGAAAAAAGGAAAATCTTCTGTAGTAGACTTTCTTTCAGATTAATCTATTTTATTAGTTCAGTCAAACATGATACTTTTAAGTATGACGACTCCGTAATGGGTTGCATGCCCAACCAGCACAATATAATAATAATAATTTGTAAACTTGGTGGTGTGATATATGTATTTAAAAACAGTGCATATCGATTTAATTCAATGATTGAACATTATCAGTGCAGTTTAGAGTCCTGAGGACTCATGTATACCGCATACAAACATTTCTACAGTCGCATTGAGAGCATCCCAGGGTGTCCCAGAGAGCTTCAACAACAAGAAGAATCGTTTCTCGGCTTTTGATAAGATCTATGTGTAATGTTTTCTTTTCTTTATTTTTTTACAGATAAGGAAAAAGCTTCAAGGACAAATATTTATTTCAATTTGATGATGATACACAGCAATATCACCATGATCCAACTTATCCTCAAAAGGACCCACTACTTTCACCCAAACATGAACTCTTCAACAACTGCAGACACCTTCCTTCTGTTCCTAGTACCCAAACACAATGGTTTTTCTGTATAAAAATGTGAAGTACCATAATCACGGTTAGGTACCTCGCCAATATTCCAAGTACGATAGGCTACAATATTCCTTTCGGAAAATTATTCCAGTCCACGTAATTTAGCATCACTATGCCTAACAATAGCAACCGTTAACCAACCGGAACACAAAATACCTCAGTAGTTTTAATATTGAAATTAGAAACAGCTCCAAAAAAGTAACAGGACCATGCATTACTTCGTGCTGTGCTGTAGTACTCAACACCTGATGTAATATCCACTTTGTGTAACATCGACTGCCTTGTACACCTAAACGCTGATGCTGAGAGTAGAAATGTTTTTTCTGCGTGTACATGAGTCATCAGGACTCGAAACTGCACACACCACACACACACACACACACACACACATATATAGTGATCAAAAAGTCAGTATAAATTTGAAAACTTAATAAATCACGGAATAGTATAGATACAGAGGTAAAAATTGACACACATGCTTGGAATGACATGGGGTTTTATTAGAACCAAAGGAAAAAAAATGTTCAAAAAAGTCCGACAGATGGCGCATCTGATCAGAAAAGCAATAATTAGCACAACAAATTAAGACAAAGCAATGGAAATGCTCATTATGTTCATCATAATTACTCAACAACAGCTGTAGTCGAGGAATAATGTTGTGAACAGCACTGTAAAGCATGTCCGAAGTTATGGTGAGGCATTGGCGTCGGATGTTGTCTTTCAGCAACCCTAGAGATGTCGGTCTATCATGATATACTTTGTGACTTCAGATACACCCAAAGCCAATAATCGCACGGACTGAGGTCTGGGGACCTGGGAGGCCAAGCATGACGAAAGTGGCTGCTGAACACACGATCATCACCAAACGACACGCGCAAGAGATCTTTCACGCGTCTAGCAATATGGGGTGGAGCGATATCCTGCATAAAAATCGTACGTTCCAGCAGGTGTTTATCAGCCAGGCTGGGGATTATGCGATTCTGTAACATATCAGCGTACCTCTCACCCGTAACGGTAGCAGTTACAAAACTGGAATCACGCAGTTCCGCGAAGAAAACAGGCCCGATAACGGTAGATGTGGTTCTAATAAAATCCCATGTCATTCCAAGCATGTGTGTCAATTTTTACCTCTCTATCTCTTAAGTTTTCAAATTTATACTGACATTTTGATCGGCCGGTATATATAATCTATCACACCAACAAGCTGTCAAATTGTAATTGTTAGGCTATTTTTAAACAACATCCTGACTTTTGTGTAGGCCTCGCGGCGGAGAAGCTAAGACTTCCACAAGGGTTACGCACAACAAATAGGTGCTAGGAAGGAGGACTTGGCGGAGCTGAAGTTATAGCGTTCTGTAAAATTTTCATTTATTAGTTACACGGAAAACGTTAAGACTTATACATGACTTTTAAGTGATGTCTTCTCGATGTAGTTCGTGGATTCTTGAGACGTAGTCGAATCTACCTATGGGACAAAGTTCGTAGATTGATAAATTGTCACTTGCTAACTGCAACTGCTGAAGAAACAGGAGAAAAACTAAGGATCTCTATCAACGGATGCGATGTCTATAGTCGCTAACTATTCTGCGAAGCATTTCTTCACGGCGACCGTAATTGAGAGATATTAAAACTTGGAGGCTGAGTGCAGCAAGGTTGGAGTGGCCGAAACCTCTAAGGCACCTTGCCGCGAAGGTTCGAATGCCTCCCTGGGTCATGCGTGTTGTCCTTAGCATAAGTCAGTTTAATTAGATTGCAAGCCTAAGGACTGATACTACAGCAGTTAAATCGCTTAAATTTACAAACATTTGAACATTTCGGCAGAGTGCAGTGCGGCGTGGCCGACGTGGACTCGCGATGGTGCCACAGTCGGGTTCCTGCGATGACTAAACTAGCTGCTGCTGTCCTCTATAGTCGGTCCGAAATACGATGATCCGTGACTCCGCCTACTGTGCTGGAACACCGCCCCGGTCGGAGAAACGGGATGAAACCATGTTGCCAAATAGTTATTTCGCTGCCTGCGCGTATAACTAACGGTCGCTGTTGTGTCGACAGAACTGGCAGAAGTGCACAGCGCATCCAGACGCGCGCATGCGCAGAGCAAAGTTCGCGTTTGATTTACTCCAATCGTCTGCAAGCGCAGCCAGAGCTTAAAGCCGATTGGCGCAAGCACCAAGGATAATCGTATTTCGGCTCAACTATAAGTGTAGTATCGAACTGTGATACCGCACTAACAAGAAGGTAAGGAGAAAAGAATTAACGTGTGTTGACTAGGGCACATTCAACTAGGAACAATATTGTATTAGCAGTGAGTGTTGCTGTACTTTAAATAAGTTTGAACACTGACATTGTTATCTTACAAATGGGCAAAGACAATGCTACAGTACGGTATGACAATCAGGATCATGTTCTAAATTTCCATTGTTTGTTATATGATCTGGCGTATCGTATACTTAATGCTAAGTAAACAAAATTAGTTAAAATGGAAACCTCATAAGAAAATATCCTTATCACATGAAACTATAAAAAGTCCTCTTACTGTGCTATCTCCCCTAGATGGTATGGCTTTCCCAGTGTCCATAAGGATGTGGTTCTTCTTAGACATATTGGCAGTAACCTTGGTGTTCCGTATACCACGTGACAAAATATCTTGTTATTTGTTGGGCCATTTAGTAGAGCGGTTGTACATCACATTAGCAAGTCTGTGTATTTCTTACATCTATTAGAGATATCGCGTTTGAGTGATTACAGTTGTAGAAAATTTTGAAGTGCTCTCTCTCTTCAGTCACGTTTCTATGTCCGATTCACTATAGTTAACAATACACGGTTAGCCTTGGTGCTGTATTAACTAAACTATATCTACTGTCCGAAGAATCAGTGTGCAGAAATGTTGCGACAAGTTTGAAGTTTCTGAAGATGTAGTTTCTGTTATTAGAAATACAAGAGTAGGGAGTTCAGTAGAAGATAAGCAGTCATCTCGAAAAAGTGTAATCACAAATGTTGAAATCACAGACATAGGAACGTAACTAAAAAGATATCATGGGTAACTTTACCCGATCAAGAAAAATAGGATGCTCAAAAATGTTCAGGGAAATTTGGCGATACAGAAATACTAGTCACGTAGGCATGATAAAACAGAAAGTGCAGGAAATCAAGCCAAAATGTAAACGGGAAAAATTAGAAGAACTAAAAAGGAAAATTATCGTCTATAGGACTGACTCAGCGTACAGGGAAGTCAAACAACGTTGACGAATTACAGTGGTTGAGTTAATTTAAAATGCTCCAGAGTGAACGCTGAAAGGCATAATCAGTCTCTAATGATGATGATGATCATGATGATGATGATGATGATGAGTTTACTCGCAATATTGAATTTACGGCCCCCTGTACTAGGTATAGATGTACTACCAGAAGAGACATACGAAGATTCGTGTCTAGCTGCGACTCAAGCCAGGATTTCCCGCTTTTCGTGATCGGTCGCCTTATAACTTTCGGTTATATGACAACTTTTTCAGGACCGACCGACGTTTGTGTGCACCACAATGACCATATATACGACAGTCACTACGTTCTGGATTCGTTCGTCTTCAATGTCTTTGGTATCGTACCAAATAGAAAGCAAGGAAATAAAATCAACTTGCGCTATTAATATGAAATTTAAGACCATTTGGTCTATAAGTATGTAAAAATATTCATTATTTGTAATGTCGTTTTGCTTTGAAGATACAATTTGTTGCGGCTGCCCAGACACTTCACCGGTATTGCCTCATGCCCGCATCGATCACTCTCCTTTGTCCACATCACACACGAGATATTTTAGAAAGCGATTGTAACTACAAGTATTATTCCGAACATCTCTGTGTCACAAAATTCTGGCATGTGCTTCTAGGTTTAGGAGCAGTTGCACTAATTTGCGTATGTTGACTAATACGTACTAAATATGGAAATAAATTTTTTTGAATGCTTTTATTCCGAACTAGGATACCTTACATATTACATTTAAAATGTAAATATGTCGTGTACGTTTTTCCAATCTGTATTTGCGAAATAATATTCTGAAAAATCTTACTTGTGTTTTAACCAAACTGAGTGGAGACTCCCTGAAAATATATTCCTTTTTACAGATTATTTTGGCCCAGGAGTGAATATTAAAGTGAACTGATTTCAACTGTATTGACTTATTTAGAAGTAAAAAGTACTTTTCATAGCACAATTAAAAATGTTATGGGAACTTAAAAATGTCTGAATGCAACGTAATAAACACACGTTGTAATTTCATGACAAATCTGCAAGAATCCTTTTACTCTCCTTTACAGAGAGTACACTTGATATCGTCAAGTAAGATACAGCTCGGGCGCTTCCTGCCGCCCCTAAATATGTGCCGCCCGGGGCCATGGTGCCCTCGGTACCCTCCACGCTACGCCACTGATTAAAAGTTACCGACACCTGACTGGCGCCCTCCATCGTAATGCTGTAATTCAATATGATGTGAAGCCACTCTTAGCTTTGATGACAGCTTCCACTCTCGCAGGCGCTGGTAGGTTTGTTGGGGAATGGCAGCCCATTCTTAACGGAGTGCTGCACTGAGGAGAGGTATCGATGCAGCGTTTCAAAATATCTTGAAGGTATTCTACAGGTTTCAAGTCAGGACTCTGTGCAGGTCAGGCCTCCAAATTTAACTATTGGCACTACACGCGCTGGCAGATGACGTTCAACGGGCATTCGCCATACCCATACCCGGCCATCGGATCGCCACATTTTGTACCGTTATTCGACATTTTTCCACTGTTCTGTCTTACACCAAGCTAAGCACTGACCTCAGTGATATGAGGGCAGCTGCTCGACAATGAAATTCAAGTTTTCTCACCTCCCTCCTAACGGCCATAGCACTTGTAATGAATCCTGATGCAGTTTACAATTCATGTGTGTTGGTCTGGGTAGATGCTTGTCTATTGCACTGTACTACCCTCTTCAACTTTCGGCGGTGTCTGTCAGTTGAAAGACGAGGGAGGCCTGTTCGCTTTCGTGCTGTACGTGTCCCTCCATACTTTAACTTCACTATCACATCAGAAACAGTGGACCTAGGCATGTTTAGGAATCTAGAAATCTCGTGCACAGGCTTCTGACACAAGTGACATGCAATCACCTGTCCACATCAAAAATCCTTGAGCTTCGTGGAGCGCTCTGGTTTGTTCTCTGACGATGTCTAATGACTACTGAGGTCGCTGACATGGATTACCTGGCAGTAAGTGGCAACACAGCGCTCCTAATATCAAAAACATATGTTTTTGGGTGTGTAGGGATTACTTTGACCCCATAGTGTATTGTCCACTGTGGCGGTACTGGCTTGCAAGCCAGCAGCCGTTGCTTTACTTCATTCCATAATTTCATTTTCTTATAATGAAATAGACATGGGATAGTAGGAAGTTGCTGTGATAGATAGTAGCCAGATGGTACTTTCAGTATGGTTCCGTGGAAAAACTCCGCCCCTTTCTCTAAGAGTGATCTGATTGGCTGTTGCTATATCTTTACGCGCCACAATCTCCCAGCTATTTTATTAATTATTTAATAAATAAAAATTCAGTTATAATTTTTATTGACATAATGCATGTTAATTGTTTATGATTACACTATGGTTTTGTAGATTTACTAGATTAAGTATTTTACGTAAGGAGTGAGTGTGGCGTTCTAGAAGTGTCGGTTGGCGCCAAAACTCTAGGCGCTAGCGTGGAGCCCGGCTCCACTGCTAGTCAATTCACTGCGAGCCCCGACACGGTAAACATCTAGCGGCACTTGCGCTTACCAGTCTTGTATTACTCGGTCAATAAAGGGGCTAAATATTTGTAAAGTGCGTGCAATGTATGTGAAAGTGTGTTACGACTGTAACAACGTTGCCGGCCGCGGTGGCCGAGGAGACTGAGGCGCTTCAGTCACGGTCTGCACGGCCACTACGGTCGGGGATTCGAATCCCACCTCGGGCATGGATATTTGTGCCGTCTTTAGTATAAGGTAGTTCACTGGCATCTCGGAAGGAATTCATCGACTTCGTTAATGGTAATTAAAGTTCAAAGTTCAAATGTTTGTACAGCTTACGGGGTCATCAGTCCCTAAACTTACAAACTACTTATGAACTACTTACGAACTAGGACGGCACAAATATCCATGCCCGAGGGGGGATTCGAACCCCCGACCGTAGTGGCCGTGCAGACCGTGACTGGAGCGCCTCAGTCTCCTCGGCCACCGCGGCCGGCAATGGTAATTAGACAGCCACAGTATCCACCACTTTCAATTTCAGCCTCACCTCAGAAAACTTCGAGTCTACGACCTGTGTGCTACTTCTGCGCTGGGGACATCTACGAGAGAGAAGACACCAGGTTAGTCAAATATTAAGTGACAACCGCCTACTGGCCTCACGTGCAACGTCCGGTCTGTTACAACTAGACGAGTTAGCACGCTGCTCGCGGTAACGTGACTGAGGTAAAGGGTAGATAGGAAAGTGTCAAGGAAACTGTCACAAGTGGACTTGATAACATAAACTTTAACCGTAACAATTGAATTGGTTTAAAGATATTTTTTCTATCCCACCCACGCCGTACCATACAAGGACAGATAAGTGTGAGGACTACAGCACAATTAGCTTAATAGTTCAGGCATCCAAGCTACAGACGAGAATACCTTACAGAACAAGAAAGAAAACAGGATTTGTTAGACGACCATCGGTTGGGAATTAGGAGCGATAAGTAAGCAGAAACGTACCGTCGTCCTGACATTGCATTTGGAAACAGAAGCAAGACTGAAGGGAAACCAGGACACGATCATACGATTGGCCGAATCGGAGAGAGCGTTCGATAATTTAAATTAGAGCAAAAATTCTGAGAAAAACAGGAGTAAGCTATGTGGAATGTATAATACGTACAAAAACTAAGAGGAAATAATGAGACAGCAAGACCAAGAAAAAAGTGCTCGGCTAAAAAAGGGTCTAAGACAGGGATGTAGTCTTTTGACTTTACTGTTCATTACATACATCGAATAAGCAATGACTAAATAAAAATAAGTTACAGAGTGGTATCAAAATTAAGGGTGAATGAATATCAATAAGATTCGCTGATGACAGTGATGTCCTCTGTCAAAGTGAAGAAGAATTACAGGATCTATGGGATGGAATGAAGATTCTACTTAGTACAGAATATGGACTGAGAGTAAACCGGAAGAAGACAAAAAGTAATAAGATGTAGTGTAAATGAAAGCTGCGAGGACTTAGTGACAAAATTTTTTATACTTTCTAAGTAAAGTAACCTACTACGGACCAGTATGACATAAAAACTACATTGGCACAGGCTAAGAAGGCAATCATGTTCAAGATGAGTATGCAGATATCAGATATTAGCCATAGCGTCAGGACGAAATTTCTGAAAATGTACGTTTTAAGCACAGCTTTTTATGGAAACGAACCATAGTAGAAAATTGCAACAGAAGAGGATCTAAGCATTTGAGATGTGGAACTGTAAACGGATTCTGAACATTAGGTTGAATGATAAAAAAAATGAGGAAGTTCTTTGAAAATCGTCGAAGTAATGACCTTAGGGAAAATACCGACAAAAAAGAAGGGACAAAACGATAGAACATACGTTAAGACATCAAGGAGTATAACCTCCACGCTACTAGACGGAACTGAGGAGGATAAAAACTGTAGTGAAAGGCAAAGACTGCAATGCATCCAGCAAATAGCTGAGGACGTTAACAAAACTAGAATACGTCGAGGGACGCATCATACCGATAGTCAGTGTGAGAACAAGAACGAATTACTTTTCCAGTTTAAACAATTTGCACATGTTCGTGGGTTCGACCTTTCTGCCAAGATCACTTACTAAATCGCTACGTAAAATGGATACTCTTAGAGTCATCGTCAGACCTATAGAGGAAAAAGTGGAAGTTCCACCTGCGAGCCAACGCTTTTGGGTTTAATTTGGTATGAGACGCATGTCGACGTCCATGTATGTTGTGGGGGCCATGAATGGTTTTTATTATATGACTATGCAATTTTATGTATTTGACAAACCCACAGAACGCCGAATAGGCAGAGATACATAGTTACTGGTATGACTAGATTGACCACAGTTGTACTGGTATGCAGACATTAAAAATAAAATATATAAGCTATAATTTTTAGCGTTCATGGGCAGCAAAGTGGCAGGTACGTTGATTGATCTTTTTTTCCTTTTATAGTTATGATGATGTCTACAAGCTCAGTCGAAACTGGTTAATGTGGAAGATGAAAAAGCGATATTGGCAAAAAAATAACAATTTTGCAATTTATTTAGGATTTATTCTTATAACAGTTCATATACTGTGCATTAAATTATTAAATGGCTCAAGCCGTACTGAGCAATGAAGTGTTGATCTATGCTGAAACACCCGTAATAGTAAGTGGTATAGCCACAACGGGCGGTAATGATGGCGCTGATTCTGGCATCCATTCAATCATGCAGATGGCGAATATTGTTTTGAAATACATTATTCTATTCCGGCGCGACCTGTTCACATAATTCTGCAAGAGTTGTGGGCGAGGAGTTTCACGTGTCACATGTCATCCCATTGTATCCCAAACGTGCCCGATTGGAGATAAGACCGCAGAACGTGCTGCCCAGGGACGTCGCTTCACGCTTACAGGGTAAGTTGAGTAAGCAAGTAGTGTGTGGGCGAGCATTATCCTGTTGGAACAACAAATCACCATCCTGTTGAAAGAATGGCAAAGCAATTGGTATTGGAACATTCTGCACGTACCGAGCGCTAGTTCCATCCACAAACAACGAGAGTTTTAGCTTATCGCGGACCATGGGATGGGGCCAGTGTGTGTCGGACGTACACATTATACGAGACATCGCTCCTTAATTCTACGTCGTACGCGCAAACGACCGTCATTTGCGTTCAGGCAGAATCTGCTTTCATCGCTGGAGACCACGGCCCGTCATTCCAAGTGATTGAGCTGTGCACTTTGATGTTGCTACGTGAATGGAAGACGGGATACAAGTGTGCTAATAACCGGTTGATAACAGATAATGTAGATACATCTGGGCTCACAGACATTCTTATATGTGCTCCGGTAGCTGTATGATCTTCCACGTCTACCCTTACAATACGATGAGCTTGGTAGACGTCAGTGAAATGAGGATGTTCAGAACCTCATCTACGGGTGTGAGAATGTTCACGTGACCATTGCAATCAGCATCGTTGCACAACTGAGCAGCACGTCCATATTGTGTGGCAATTCTAGGTAAAGAGCATCTTGTCACTCGAAAAATCGTAATTTAACCTATTTAAACTGCTCAATCGCATGTAGGAAGCACAAATGTGTCTCCGTCCCATGACAGCTGTTTGTTTCACTCGTGCACATCACACTGGGCTTTATGGCTGTAAACATTTCGCCGGCCGCGGTGGCCGAGGGGACTGAGGCGCTCCAGTCACGGTCTGCACGGTCACTACGGTCGGGGGTTCGAATCCCCCCTCGGGCATGGATATTTGTGCCGTCCTTAGTGTTAGCTAGTTGATAAGTAGTTTGTAAGTTTAGGGACTGATGACCCCGTAGTTAAGTCCCATAAGCTATACAAACATTTGAACATTTTTGTAAACATTTCCTATTAAAGGTTACACATAGAGGGCGCTTTTGCAGCTACATCACTATGCATCTATTGGAGGTCGACGTTAAAATATTAGAAGTGCAACTACTATCCACCAGGTGGCATCTAATCGATGTTGTCTTTCCAGGTGTACTTACTTTTTTCGGCAGTGTGTAATAACCTGTTCTATGAACTTTATTGTGGGACAGCCCTTTGTGCCCCATTATTGCCAATTTTCCTATAGATGATTTCTAAAAAGATTCCCAGAGAACGACAGCACTGAAACCAGCACGATTTTTAGATATGTGAACGACAGAGTGTGGTGGCTGCTAGTGAGAATATAAACATCTTTTAACAATATCTGGTTTCAAATCATCCGTGTATACTTTTTCATTACGATTCGTTCGTTATTAGGAAGCATGATGATAAGTTGGAAATCAACTCACAAAAACTTGTATCTTGAAGCCAACAGTTGTCACCATCAATGTCTGCGTGGCAGGATACTTCCTACAAGGGTCCGTGTCAACTCAGACACAGAAATTTCTGCGTCTGGAAGTCATCTTTCACATGACCTATCGAGTTGATCCATGGTTAGTATATGAAGACGGTGTCACCCAATTATACGATCTTCTCGTATTGAGCAGGTACTATTTACAACAGCGTTGTTCGTGGTCTCCAGAAACTCTGAGTGAAATGTGTTAATGTTAGCGTCCTATATTGGTATGTAAAGGAAGATACTTGTTTGTGTAAGGCGGTGTGTATACAAAGTATTCCTAGCTGTTAAAGCACGTCATGCTCTAATCAAGGCATCATGACCTACATCTGCGTCACATAAATATACTGCAAGTTACATTGAAGTGCATGGTAAAGGATTCATCCAACCACTGTTATAATACTTCTCTAAAGATCCATTCTCTAATACCGCGCGGGAAAAAGGAACACCTAAACCTTTCCCTTTTCCATTTCATTTGTCTTATTATGATGATCATATGTCCCTATATTGGTGGGAGCTAACACAATTTATCGCATTCGGAAGAGAAAATTGGCGAAAGAAAATTGGCATGCAGATCTCGCTGCAACGAATAACGCCTTTCTTTTCATGATTTCCACCCCCACTTGTGCATCATTTCAGTGACACTCTCTGCCCTATATCGCAATAATACAGAACGAGCTGCCCTTCTCTGAACTTCCTCTAAATCGTCCGTCAGTCTCACCTGGTGTGGTTCCCACAATGCGCAGCAATACTGCAAAATAGAACGTACAAGTTTGGTGTAGGCAGTTTCTTTACTAGAACTATTGAAATTACTAAGTGTTCTGCCAATGAAACGTAGCATTTGGTTCGCCTTCCCTACAATGTAACCTAGCACTGAGTATAAGCGTCACTAACTCTTATAATAGCCGACCAAATCCACCACTGCGGTACATTTCCTTGATAGCGGTAATAAGAAACAGTCACACAGAGATTGTGGCGTACACTTACACTCCAAGCTATTGTTATAGTGTATTAAGGAACCAGTAGACATATATGAATTGGGTAAGAGAGAATAGGAAATATTTGCTTTTTTTCTGATACGGCTTTATTGAGTGTGGGAAAATTTAGGTCATAATTAATAACGAGCTTGATATTGATTCGATGTAGATGCAGTATTTGGCGCAATCTTAGACTGACAAAAAAGTTATTTTATTTTGTCAAGTAGGCTCAACGACATAGATCGTGTATAAAACCCTAATATATTACGCGTTTCAAGGGTCAAGCCCTCATCATCAGATAAAATATACAAGAATCTTTAAAACCCGAGACAATAAAAATCTAAAACGTAATAAAAGAAAACATGGTTCCTTCCCTTGTAACCGTGTCTCCGCAGAAAGCTCCTCAGCATACTGTGCTTCGTCAACATAGAAAACAGACCCCAACACTGGCGGCGCATATGATCCATTATGGATATAATTATGACAAAAAAGGTATAGAATTCAGTATAATAACTTCGCCTGCTATATGTAGCAGGCATCTGCTTTACCGACGATTGATTTTATATGGTTGTTCCATTTTAAATCACTCCTAATGCCTACTCCCAGACAATTTATGGAAATGACTGCTTGCAGTTGCTGACCTGTTATAGTGTAGCTAAGTGATACAGGATCTTTCTTTCTATGTATTTGCAGCATATTACACTAGTCTACATTGAGATTCAATTGTCAATCCCTGCACCATGCGTCAGATCCTCCTGCATTTCAATACAATTTTCCGTTGTTACAATCTCTCTATATACTACAGCATCATCGGCAAAAAGCCTCGGTGAACTTCCAATGTTATCCGCAAGGTCATATACATCGTGAACAGCAACGGACCCACGACACTCCCCTGTGGCACACCTGACATCACTCTTACTTCGGAAGACTTCTCTCCATTGAGAATGACATGCTGCATTCTGTCATCCAGGAACTCATCTATCCTATCACACAATTGGTCTCATAGACTTTGTTCATTAAACGTCTGTGGCGAAATGTATCAAACGCCTTGCGAAAGTCATGAAACACAGCATCTACCCGAGAACATGCACACCAAAATTGGTGAAAATTATTTTACGCTCTTTCTAGCAATTGAAACAAGTGAAATGCATTTTGTCATACGTCTTTGTACAAATTATACAAACTCTACCTGCAACTGACCACAATACATCTTTTTTCAGTGCCTGTTGTCCGTCTTTCTGTCAGTCATCTCTGCCTTCATCTGTAGTTTCCTCGATATTATTTCCATCAAGTGCTAAAGACGGTGTGCATTAAGGCAGCATACCATTGCATCTGTCTTATGATGACAACATATGCTACAACTTAAATGTGTGTTTTGTACTTCGTAACTCTCTATTAACTACATCTCTATTACAATCCACAAGTGAAAATTTACGAGCATACTTCATTCTGCTTCACTGAAGGTGTTTTTTGTGGGACTCAGCTGCTACCCACGACACCTGGCATGTAGATTTTCTTAAAATGACAACAACTAGTTACCTTTTATGTAGAATGGCTTTATTTCACCATTATATGTTTCTAAATACCTTGCAAATCATCATCAGATGGTAAAAGAGATTTTATCTGCATTTAGTGCAGACTGGATCTATAATTGGTAACGTCTGTATTAGTGTTGTTTTCGTTGCACTCACTTATCTGGAAGACATGTTATAATATTTTCCAGGTACCTTTTTATGACAGGCCACACACAATGTATGTAGCGTGTAGATTGGAACGATCATACAGATAAAATTATGGAGTAGGCAAACCAAAGACTGCACATTATTTTATAAATCTTAGAAAATGTAATAAATTAATTATAGAGACTGCCTACACTACATTATACTATTTGGGACCCATACTGAAGTATATTCGTTGTGTGAAACTGGGAAATATTAACATGTCTGACAGAGAAATGAGTGCAACGAAAACATTAGCAATATGGGTGTCACCAATTACACATAATGTTCAATCTGAAGTAAATGTAGAATTAAAACTCTTTTACCATATGATGATTATTTGCAATACATTTAGAAACGTATAATGGAAAAAATATTCTACGTATAAGGAACTAGTAGCTGTCATTTTAAAAAACGTTTTTTCACCACAGTTGCAGTATTCGACATCCATAATACATAAAAATTTTAGTGAAGAGTTTCCGAAATTTTGTAAAAGCCATACAGATATACTTACAATTGTGACATTCACGTGACTATAAAACGGAAGCCGTTAAGTTACGGTTACGAGATAAATCACAAAAATCTCAAGATAATCAGTTCAACTGAATACCTAGCGATTACAGTTAAGAACAGCTTTAATCGGAACGATCAAACATGTAAAATTATGAAGAAGGCAAACCAAAGACTGCATAAATCTTAGAAGATAGACAGATCTATTAGAGAGACTGTCTACACTATTACCGTATGCATTCGCCATGTTACGGTATCCATTCCATTAAGAAGAAGGGACGTTGATTTTGTATTATCGCAATATAATGGAGTGTCGCGGAAATTATATATGATATAGGTGTGTTTTTCGTTGTGGCGAAATATTTTTTAGAAAATGTCTTACACTAGTATATTCCTCCAAATGCGAAAATATTTTCTGTCACCCATCAACGTAGGGAGAAATGATAGTTGTAATGAAATAAAAGAGTTCACACGGAAGATATTGTGTGTTCTTTTTCCCCGCGAGTTGTTATAGTCTGAAATTGGTTCGTTGAACACTCTGCCACGCACTTCAGTGTGAATTTCAGAGAAATCATCTACATATGTAAATGTTAAGAATTTGTGCTCGATATCTGGAACAAATGTGCTCAAGATTTTGAACAGCTACATAAAAGGGCATTTCTCGTGTTTGAGACATTTGCGATGGGTAATTCGGTTTGTTATCGGAAAATGAGAAACAGCTGTCAGTAGGTTTACGTTTTATACAGTACCCCATAATACTACAAAGTATTTTTAATAAATTACGCTGTGACAGTATTGTGAAATAACTTCCAAGTGCACTAAAGAGTAAGTATTCCGACAAGGGAAACATCAACTTTGGAGCTATGACTCGCATCACAATGAGCGATCTATCACACAATGAAATATTTTCAGCTACAAAATATTGTTTTCCAAATGCACACATTTGTTATTGTAGTTAATCTTAAGAAAACTGAAACATGAACTACACTTACTCATTCTTCTCATTTTAGATGTAAGTTCTGCATTTCCATAATGTTACTACTTTTAAATAAAAACGTTGGTTTCAGTAAAATATACAACAAATTTTGAATTGTCTGATGGCCGTATTTTACACTATTTATACCTGTTATAAAACAGTTCTCCCGCCGTGTGTGTCTGTTCTGAATAAACTCAAAAACTAATGAACTGACGTTCAAACGGTTGTCACCATTGGTGTGATTGCTTGGTTTAGGTGTATAATTCAGTAAGGTGCGTAGTATTGGGTGGGTGTGGTAAGCAAAAATCCGCGAAGTAGAGCAATAAATATTCTTGGGAAAATATTTGTATTCGGTGACTTATGAATTTATGACTGATACGAAAATGTGCTTGCTTGCGCTGTTTCGTCATTCATTGCTGGGAATAACTCTCAAAGGGAAACAAAAACCTCTGAAGATAGACCTCGCAGATTACGTAACGACCGTATTCTATAGATATCCAATGCCCGTTTATATTTAGCAATCAGGAAGCATTAATGGGTTTGTTAGTCGCAATATATCGTACTATCAGGTGAGATTGTCCGCAACTGATATACGTTCAACAACCTTCCGATCTTTGCCCAAAATTAATCGACCATCGTTCGGACATTGCCCTTCAAGTGTTACAAAAATTAGGTATACGATTTATTTTTTTATTTTCAATTTGCGTCGTTAGTTCACAATACGCAGCTCCAAAAGTGGCTACTGTTTGTATGACTGCAAGTAGCCCATTGTGACACTTAAGTAATAATAATAATAATAATAATAATAATAATAATAATAATAATAATAAATAAATAAATAACTTCCTCCCTTGCACGATTACATTTTTAGTCGTAGCAGCAAGAGTTATTCAGAATGTGTGTCCCAAATGAATGAATGGCTAATGCGGTTCGTAGTGTTGAGTCCTGATTACAGGATGCTTATCGAAAAGCTACTAGGTGCAACAAAAATTGATTGTTAATATTTCGTACGATTATTAACCAAATACAAAATTTAACATTCTGTCAAACAACGCATTAAAAACTGCGATCTTACGTTTAGCGTTTGACACAGTGCGACAGGTATTACAGCTAGAGACTCTGAATGACTAGACCTGAGAATACTCAGAAAATAGAGTTGGCCACTGTTTCATTGTTACGAAACCGTGTTTAGATTAGGCGAACTGTTTCACTGTCTCAAAACCGCCATGTTTCACAGTTTCTAAACCGCAGTGATACATTCTGCTCTGTTTCGTATCACATTCACCGTCGATATTGAAACTGTTTTGTCCTGTCGGTTTCACTGTTTCAAAACAGCTGTGTTTCTGACCACTAATACAGGAAGGCGGAACAGACGAACTGTATAAAACCAGTGGTGCAACATTTGTTAAAGCTCGGCACAGATACACATTTAACTTACTAGTGTCAGAAGTTTAAAGGGTGTCGAAAACTAATCGCCAGACTTCATTGTGCATCTTAAGATTACTGAAATCAAGATTCGTTTCTAAACTGACTGCTCTATTTCGAAATGACATAATGTCAGATTTATAAACGTAAATGATCAATAAAACGTTGCTCTGCATTTGCATTGAAATATCCAATAAATTTCTAAGTTTTATCTGCTCATATACAGTAATCATATTAAAAACAAATTACTACACCTAAACTACTTCTTTTTATTTTATTTTTTATTATTATTATTATTTTAAGAAATAACAAAGTCTAAAATGACAGGGGAGATCGCAAATTTAATCTCGTTTTAAACAGTTATTTTTTTCGCATACCATTAGTTTCTTGGAAGCAATATTGTCCGGATACTCATGTAAATAGAAGATATAAATCCACGAAAATCTAACATAATGTACCGTATTTGACGAATTTCGTATTTATACTTCCTTATTACGTATGTTTGACAGGTAAATGAAACCGTGCATTAAAGATATCTCCAAAACTTGAATTTTAGGATAAGGTTTAATTTACTAATGTACCCAGCAGTGTGATAACTATGTATAAAAGCTTATCCTTTCGCAAAATGTTAGCTCAATAAATGTTTTGTGATAATATGTCTTTTCAATACCACATGTATGTTAGCACACACTACACTTATCAGTATTAGGCACTAGAATAAAGGAAAGCAAATGTATTAATTACATCCACTTTGAAACAAACAATTAGACATGAAAACGTCAGCCCTCAGCCAATTCGAAAGCAGGAACTTCACTTACTGCAAATGTTTCGTGATGACATCTTCATTGTACGAGGACAAGAGTACATACAGGAACCTGTTAAGCATAGACAGGTCTGTACGAAACATCAATCAAGTCATTCTATCATTTCTATGTGGATTTCTAAGAATATAAACATCTTGGTAAAGATTTTCTACCATTTTGTTGATGTTACCAACATAACCACGTTAGGCCGCCGGGGTGGTAGGTGAAATTTTACCGGTGTAGAAAGATATAAATGCCAAGGAATCTGAATTAATGTTTAATTTCTTCTCCTACAGTTGCTGGTATCGAACTACATGGTTCTATAGTAATTACACATTGACGATGTCACAATAAACAGGCTCATACTATTATAAAATACACACCGTTTCATGATATCGAAACAGTGTATCTAAACCTCTCGCACTGTACGGTTTCATTTGTTCCGAAACCGTCAGATGTATCAGTTTCCTCACCTCTACCAGACAATATTCTTCTAGTATTTGAGAATGGAGCACTTAACCATTTCGAACAATCTGTATATATAATTTCAGATATTTTCTCGCTGATGTCTCCCCCCCCCCAAAAAAAAGGATCAAAGTTCATTGCTTAATACTTTTTGTTGTTCATGTATTAAAACGCCAGAATTAAACTCAACGATTGAAATTATTACTTCTTTAATTGCAAACTTTATTCTCAATAAGTTTTACAGAGAGCATCCACATTTACCAATGAATATACATGTAAAATGACCGTTGTATGACATATATAGTTCATCAGATAAGAAGAGTTGTGTTCAAAAGTTCTTGATTTTACTTAAGACCTCGACGACGTAGTGAGCTGATGTTGGCAATGACCGTGAATGCTCTTTTAAAACCCTATCACATAGATAGAAGGAAATAATATCTTGTAGACTATGAAATAATTGAATGGTGCTGTTTCTGCACTGTAGTTGGTAGGTTATGTAGCCTTGTCTAGTCACTAAATTAAATATCCTTGTACATTTCGTTGCCAATATTGGCACTCTACACCGCCGCTGCCGATAGTAACATTCTATCCACAACTTTATTTCGTTTACATGTCATGCTTCAAGTCAAATATTTGATACATCAACCCATTTATAATCAAAATTTTGAAGCTATTTCATTCTTTAAAGAATTGGGAGTTCACCGATGAGAAAGAGCAAATAAATGTGATTGTGAGATGTAGGTCATAGAACAAAATGCAAGGAAACAGCGTTATAATGAATCGTATAATAATTTCAGTTTGATGCTGGCTAAATGTGCAGGTCGGTAAAACTCTACGACGTTTCTCGCCGGGCTCCAGTGCTTATGTTGGCAACAGACGAACAATGAAGTATAGAATTGCGTTGATATTTTTCACGAGCTACACAGTGAATGTTATTGCTGCTCGTTTCACTCGCAGCAAAATTAATACTGTACCTGCTTCCATGGTTGACAGGTTCTTGCATGTACCCTTGTCCGTTCAGAAAAAAAAAAAAAAAAAATTCGTTTTAATTGAAGTTGTCAAGACAAAACATTTCCAACATACCCACTGCAGCCCTGCGAGAAACGTCGTAAAATTTAACCGTGAAGGTCTCTTTGTTCGCTGCGTACATATCGTAACTTAATGAACAGAAGCTATTATTATTAGTGAAATGTTATTTACCTGGCCCAGAAACACAGAACCTCTGATGGAATTATCTTCAGTTTTAATAGACAAGCACAAACTCTGATGCAAAAAACCATGTTCCTACAGACAGAAATATCTGCTCTAGGCTGAGTTGCTATAGATCTGAGACTCATATCCGAAGAACTTTTAATAACTCAAGCATGTCATTGATCTCTATGGAATCCTATTAATAAAGTAGGAAAGATCGATGTTAGTGAAACTTCGATTGTAAGACATCGATATTAAAATCATTCAAGGAAATCTATATACAATAAATGTCGAAAAGAAAACATCGATGGCCGAAAAGACCGATTGATGTTTTAGTACTAAAAATAAACAATCCTACGAAAGGTAGAAGGTGTGACCACGCGGTAGCGACGTACTGCAGTAACTATATTTTGTGAATTCTCGTGGCAATGTTTCAAACGGTCGCTGCACGGAATTCTGGGAGGAAGCTGCGCGAGTTATTTTTTTATATACGTCAAGTGAGACAGCAGTGTTCCATCGAAAAATATGATGATTGTAATATTCATTAAAGTTACAAATGTTTCAAATTATTAGCGTCTTTAAATTAAGAATGGGGCTCGGTAGGTGAACGGGTGAACGTAACTGGGTCAGGGTGTATTCTAAATAGCAGCAAAACAAAAATTGATTATCCACTTCGCCATCCTTTTAATCTACTGGTCACCAATTATGTCTCGAAATTTTAACAGACACTCGCAAAAAGAACAAACCAGACAGTCCTTTCAATTCCCGTTCTATAAACACATTCAATCTTTTCTCGCCTCTTATTGGTTACATCAAAGTGGCGTGCCATTGGCTATGCGAAATGTGCTGCGTTGCCAAGCTTTATGAGCTACGGAAACGCCGCCCTCGTTACCTCTGATATCAACTTTAGCCCCTCGGCAGATCAACTAACAGCTATTACAATGCTAGCAATACCGAATACAGGATCAATGCTGTCACTGTTTCTTTACAGTACGTTTAAACAACTATTTAGATCTGGATAAAACAGTTGTAAGAAATTGTGATAGAAAGATATAACTTTTAATGTTACATTTTACTTACGGCGTAGTGTGCTAATGTTCGTCACAAAATGTTCTCTTCTCAGTAACAAACAGTAACATCAGCATAGACCAAAGATAAGATAGACTGCGCGTGATGTCATTATACTGAAACCAAAATCTAAGTCACGTGATTCGGGGTAGGAAACCCTGTTCATAATTACGAGCAATGTGAAGTGCAGCTGAGAGTCGCCGTTCTTCCTCCTGCTAATGGAAATTAAGCGTAGATTTCGACAATAAAACGTCGTATTCTTATTACACATTCAGTAGTACAATGGGCGTTCGTTCCCCGCATTTCGCAATATCAATGCAACGTTTACAGTTTTCACCTGTGCCTGGATGAAATGTATTCTCAGTTCTTTTTATAAGCAACTGAACTGCAGTTCTTAAGCGAATGACTGTTTTTATAGTACTGTGAATCTTTTAGTTTGTAGCTTACACAGGAGACGAAATACCAGTTTGACAAACAGCGTAAGTTTTCATACGATTCCTCAACAATACATGTGAAATGTTTTGTCATGCTTTTGTAGACACCTGACAGGCAGGCGTTTATATTTTATTACTTTTTCCACATACAGTGAAGCCAAAACGTAAAACAAGAAAAATATTGGTTATTTACATTAACTAATAATGAGATAAAAAGAATCATTGAGGTACGTGATAAGAACTGTTTTTAGAGAGATAATGAACAGTCTGTATCTTCGCATTGTGTAACGCTATTAATGGCAGATCTACAATAGAAATTGCTTACTTGCTGACATACATACTCAGTCAAGACACGCTGAAATAATTTTCACATAAAAAATCACATTGGTTAGTTGGGAAGAAAGTAAAAAATTCATAGTGTAACACAAACATTGAGGATGTGTAATTCTGTTGCTTGTAAACGGATCTGACAAATCTGACAATACTTTTTGCCTGGCCACATGTAAAACCGATAATCACCGCATTAATGTCATTGATATGGAGAAATCACACTATCTTTACTACTACATGTGTATTAGGAATTCGAGAAGTCATTTTATTGTTAAAATTAACGCTTCTTTTCACCTGTAAATTAGAAACACTGTTTTCCTAATGACGAAGCCTCAGTCACGTGGCTCGGGGCAATGTTAGATGTTGGTTTCTAACGACAACACAGCAGAGATAGGGACACTTCACCAACTTCAGCATACTACGCCTCCGCTGTCGTGAGTAAATTTTTTCTTTGTGGCTTGGCATCGTAGTTTGTGCTTCATTACAAGGATGATCAACATTCATAGACGTTTAAAAAATCTATGTTTAGTGAGAAAACATCAATGATTTTACATCGATGTTCAGTTCTCTAAAACATCGAAACCGATGAAATGAAAAGAACAGCGGACTATCGATACTTCCACGTTTAAGATTCAACTCTATGATGTAATGAAAAATGTTGTGTTATATATAAGGAGAGGCATTGAATTAATATATGTGCCATAACAATAAATAAAAAATGGACAAACAGACTAATAAGCTATGCATGGATAAATGAGCGAATATGCAGCATAAGATGTAGGATTTCTAGACGATATCTAACCTGTATAACATTGTACGTCCCAGAGGAAGGAAGAAGAAAGGAAAGCTAGACGTCTATGAAGATCTACAGAAAACACTAAATCAGATAAATAAGAATGACTATATTGTAACTGTCGGAGACAACAATGCAAGAATAGGAAGGGAAAGAATAGATAAGATTGTTGGCTATGCTGGAGACACTAGTCAACAGCAATGGAACCTTGTTAACAATATTAAACTATTTCTTTAAACACAAAGACATAGACAAATACACATGGTCTGCCAGAGGGTTTAGATCCATAATTGACTATTTCGTAGCAAACCCTAAAAAACATCTATTTGCTTGAGGATGTGCGTGTGTATAGAGAGTACGACATGAACGTGGACCACTTCCTGCTGGAATAAAAAAGTTGCTTTAAAGCAGAGATGGCATAAAACACGTTAAAATCCGCATAACAATCAAGGGATGTATATGAAGTCTACCTACAAGAACAGGAGTCGATCAAGAATCCTTATCAAAGACCCTTACATGCAATAATGAACACATTTCCAGAATCAGATGGTATTGAAAATGAGTGGAAACAGATTAAGAACACATTGAGAACCACAGCCAGTGAAGCATTAGGCAAAACAACATACAGGCACTCTATTTTGGACACAAGAAATTTATGAGGCTGTTGAAATAAAGAGAAAATTATACAAAACATGTCTACAACACCCAAGTCAGGAAAAAATGAAGCATACAAGAAGCAGACAGTAAAAGTGAAAAAAAAAAAAAACTAAGCAGGAAGCTCCATCAAGACAGTTGGGACAACTTTGTTGCAAGATTGAAAATGATGTCCGTGGGAGACAAACAGTTGCATATAAAATGGTAAGACACTTGAATAACAGCGAAACAGATATGGCAGTTATCAATGTAATAAAGAACCAAGACTGCCTGTTTTATTAGAAGGAAATGTGGACGGCTGAAATGAACGCAGAAAAACGATGAAGATATTGAAACAGATCCAGATTATCTTGAATTCCAAGAATTAGAACATGCTCTCAGATATACAAAGAAGCGAAAGACAGTGGTACCCGATGACATTAACAGTGAACTAATAAAATATTCTTCATTACAATAAAAAAGTCTCCTCAGATTTTTTTTTAAATATTTGCTGTATATCAAAGAAAATACCAAAAGAATGGATAATCTCACTTATAAAACCAACATTTAAAGAAATGATACAGGTCAAAACCCGAAAATTGTAGAGGTAAATCACTATTAAAGCAGCGTATAAAATCTATGGCATAATGATGACAAAGATAAAGGAACCCTAATTGAGACTTGATAGGGCATCAGATCTGTTAATTTCAACATCGACGCAGCGAAATAAAATGAATCGTAATTTAACGAATTATCTTATTTAGATGATAGGCTTCAGGCAAATGAGGCATGAAGAGAAACCTGCACTTCTGGTTCCCTCGGTGCTTGGGTGAGAGATTGCTCCCAAAACAGGCGGGCGGAAGGGGGTGGAGGGAGAAGGAGATAAGCCCCCATTTATCATGGGGACAAGTGGGGCGATCCTGAGGGCCCACGGTAATTGGTATAAGCTTTAAGAGGGTGGCAACGACGTGACTGTAGCAAACGATAAGAGAAAATAAGGAGATGGGATAAATTGAAGGAATCTGAGGTTCTTGAGAGTTTTAGAGGGAGCTTTAGGCAACAATTAAGGAAATCGGGGAGAAGTAACAGTATTTCCCTTACCGGCTCAAACAGTCGTTTGTTTGCCACTTCTGTCAATGTATTTTTTATTTTATGTTTTGTTTTATATTGCCTGTGCCTTCTGCCTTAGTTGATTTCAAGTCCTTCATAGCTCTCTTCAATTCCGACTTTATCGACCATAACAGAAACCTGCGATGTAGTCTCTTCGCTTTTGTGCCCTCTCCTCTGGATAAGTCCCATTGCATTTTGAATGTTATTAGCATTACTTTCAATTTCACTGAAGATTGTTTTGAATTTTCTGTAAGCTGAGTCAGTCCTGCTGACAATCATTTCCTTTTAAATTTATTGTTATTTTTCTTGCAGTCATCTGACTTTTCTTACGTTTCCTATTTGTATATCAGTATTCACGAATTTTCCTAAACATTTATGTACTTCCTCCTATCGTCGATCAACTGAACATTTCTTCTGTTACTTAGAGATTCTCCGTAGCTACGTTCTCTGCACGTATGTTTGTCTTACCTATATGTGCCATTGATCTTTTCAGAGATATACTGAACTACCTACTCTGGTATTGCTTTTCTTCACAATATCCACACCAGTAATAAACATGGAAATCCATTTGTCCGTCCTCAGTACTTTCATTTCACACTGGTTCTTTCAGACTGATTTTCTTAAACTTCGGTTCAATCATCGTAAATACTGAATAGTGATCTTAGTCTAACTCGAGTTCGCTTCCAATTTCGGAATCTCTGACCATGATATAATCCAGCTGGATCCTTCCGATGTCTCCATGTCTTTTATAGGCCATCAACCTTTAAAGCGAAAAAATGGGAAATTGAATAAAGTAGACAATTGTACGAATAATCAGTGACTAAAACTTGATTGACATTAAAGAAACAATTGTGTATTACAATTCGATTCTTTTCTGTGACTCACTCTCATGTCAAATAAATTAGAAAGGTAATGAAAGAAGTGTCCCAGAAATGTATACACCAGAAAAATACATCAATCAAATTAATACCCTCCTCGAGGCTGCTATGACTACATGTAGAATGAAAGGAAAGTTAGAAACGATGTTATCTCAGAAAATAATTTATTCGAAAGGCATTGCATTTACTACTGTTTCTCTTTTTTCGGCACACACGTAAAGTTCAGACGGTTTACCGATCTGTAAAATAGCCTTTGAGAACAGCAATTGTGGCGGCCGCAGCGGCCGAGCGGTCTGCGGCGCGCCAGTCACGGTCTGCACGGCCACTGCGGTCGGGGATTCGAATCCTCCGTCGGGCATGGGTGTTTGTGTTGTCCTCAGCGTAAGTTAGTTCAAGTTAGTTAAGTAATTAGTGTGTAAGTCTAGCGACTAAGTTTGGTCGCATAAGACCTCACACAAACACACAACAGCAATTGTTTTCCACACCATATCCACCTCACTGTCCATCTCCCCCTCCTATTGATCTATCCATCTGTTCATCTCCTCCTTCCCTTCCTTGTGTCTTCCATATCTTCCTCTCTCCTCTCTCTTTCTCCTACTACATTCTCTCTTTCCTTATATATTCATTTTCTCTTTCCCTCGTCGTAGCTTTCGAAAATTAAGAAATTAATACTTAGGAAAATACTTCAAATTTTGTGGTAATTTGAGCAAGTAACCAAAAGGAGAAAGTTACTCTTAGAGAAAAGTATGCCTAATAACTAAAAACTAGAATTTCATGCAAATGCATGTTGCATGCATGTTTCCATGTTTTGGCCATTTTAGGGATAAATGCATATTTCGGAGTTTATTCGGTATCAAAGCACGTTTTAGACGTTTATATTGCATGTTGAATAGTTTTAATGTTTACATTACAATAAATTTCGTGATATCACCCATTATTGATTTTCTAACAATTATTAATTACTGAAAAAGATAGTAACGGTAATTTTACTAGTTTTGTAATACTTCGTAGCCAGCACAAGCGCCTAGTCCGGCTCATTTGATGTTGGTAGAAGGCAACGGTGTATATTTCGTCACTTCTCTCACTGCTGCCAATCCTTGCTATCTACACTGAGCTGTTGTACTTAAAATATGCATAATGAAAGTATGTTTCCAGCACTACACCAGATGCTCAACAGCCCACGCTGCTTTCCTCATTTCACTCTCGGCGCGACAGCCACAATGTATACGGAGTGGAAAGCATTTATTATTTTAAAATCGAGTGCAGTAATTCAGTTAATTATGAGAAGAATGTTGTTTCGCAGTATTGTGGACAAAGTACGAACCCACAGATCAGTATATTTATCTACATTTTCTGAAGTCGAGTTTTTATTTTAACTCACAAAGTAACGCGGGTGAATTATGTACAGCCCAGTGCGGTACTGGGTACAACAGTATACATAAACAATTGCTCTTCCTGAGTTTAAGAACAGAACTGTGAAAATGGATCTTCGGTCAGAATTTGCTACGAGCAGTTTTTTTTTTTTTTTTTTTTTTTTTTTTTTTTTTTTTTTTTTTTTTTTTATATACAATGTTGTGATAGTTGCAGTAACAGAGTAAAGGCGGCAAGAAATAACATAACTAGGTAAAAGAAACAATAATTGAGAATTCAACAATGTTTTGGAAAGGATAGGTTGCTACTCACCACAGAGACTCCCGCTCAGCCGCAGAAAGGCACACAACAGAATAAACAAAAAATGAGGCTTTCGGCTGTCAAGCCTTCATTCATTTGCCACGGAGAATGCGCATACACACACACACACACACACACACACACACACACACACAACCGCCGTCTCCGGCTGTTGCGGATGGACTGCAGGAGACGGCGGTTGGGTTTGTGTGTGTGTGTGTGTGTGTGTGTGTGTGTGTGCGAGCATTATCTGTGGCAGATGAAGTCTTGACAGCCAAAAGCCTCATTTTTTTGTTTATTTTGTTATGTGTGCCTCTCTGCGGCTCATCAGGCGTCTCTATGGCGAGTAGCAACCCATCCTTTCCAAAATATTGATGAATCCTTCAAGGTATTTCCATTGTTTAATAATTGAGAATTAATGGTTATCGGGATATTACAATGGTTTTGAGGAGACACTTTTCAGTTACTTCCTTTTCGCCTTAGGAATCTATATTTAGTCAACGGTAAGGGGGAAATAACAGAAAAATAACGCTAGGATTCTCACGGAAGGATGAGTTCCCCAGATTTTTACCAACAGCCCTCTGATCAGCTCATGTCAACACATTTTTTTTCCACAACGACGAGCGGCCAGTCATCAACAATGCTACAATGGAAGCCAGGTACCATGGCTGACGTTACAATAAAGCACTGGAAGGGTTCTGAGATCTTTGAACAAAGCGCGCTCGCTTAAAGCTGAACTCTCTGGCTAAACTGTCTTTGCAGTGACTGCTTGCGACCTCGGAAGTGGAAAACATTCCCATTTGCATGTTCTACTGTGATTCTAATACGTCTTCCAAGTGAAGGTTCCAGAAGTGCACTCCTTGCTCAATGGGTAAGAGGAAAGGTCTTTATTAGATCAAATGGAGACGTTGTTTTCTGTAATTGTTGTAGCAAAGAGATAAGCAAGTTTCTTTACAAATATATTTTCTCTGTCACTTGTTCCTTGTAAAATTTAACAAAATATCTTTAAATAATTAATTAATGAAATAAAGGAGTAAGAATGTCAGAATCAGATAGAATGCAATAGAAAATAAAGTCAGAGTAAAACCGATAATGCATTTTAATGATTATTTCTGCTGAACGTGCTTGTTTTATAGTTTGATAGTCCATGAATGCATGCATATTTCGGGAACTTACAGTGCACCAAATTCTCGTTTCTAGTAATAACGAATCCAATAAACGTTACTTACAAACTTTGTTACTACCCTGTTTTGATTTGCACTGCTAAAACCATTATCAAACAAGTTTGGCACTTACAGCAGCCCATAAGACCTCAACTGCTAACTTAACTTTTCGAGACCGTATTCATCAGCTATTTTTTAGTATATTATCGCATTATAAAGTAAAGATGCATTCTAACCCTATCTTTTTGTGAAATATCATGAGTTTTACAGACACTGTTTCGATCTAGAAAGTAGCTCAGAACATTTCTTATATAATTCAAAGTTACTTTAAAGACAGAATCGATTATAAAGTATTAAAGTGACAATGACTGCATACCTTGTGTGCTCTGAGTAGATAAACTGAAATTCCCATGAATGATCACAAGTTTCTTCTTTTATAACGTCAGTATTATGGCTGTCTATTCTGCTCTTAGCCGCGGTGGAGTAGCCGAGCGGTCTAAAGCGTTTCGCTCCGGAGCGCGCGATTGCTCGCCGTGGAGGTTCGAGTCCTCCATGGGGCACGGGTGTGTGTTTGTCCTTAGGTTAGTTTACCTAGGTTTAAGTAGTTTGTAAGCTACGGACTGATGACCACGCTGTTTGGTCCGATAGAATTACAAACATTGGAACATTGGATTCTGCTCTTATAATTTAGCTACCGTAACACAATGGAACATATGAATTCCAGGTAGAGGGATATTCAAATGTAAAACATGAGGAAGCTACAGCTATTCCATTAAACAGTAAAACATTACAAATTCTGGTGCTGATACTTAAAACAGCTGAAACAGGACGAAATGTATCTTTTCTTATAGAAAACTACAGGTACCTAGTATTGTATAAAGAGACCTAAAATTATAAATTAGTTACTCTAGGTGCGTTTCGATACTTGGGCGGTAATCAAACATATGATGGTCGCAGTACAGAAGATACAAAATTCACAATGGCAATGGAAAGAAAAGTGTTTTTGAAACAGGGAAATTTGTTAAAATCCAATATTTAGTTAAGTGTAAGGAAGTCTTTTCTGAAGGCATTTGTATGGAGTGTTGGCTTGTATGTGAGTGTAACATGGACGATAATTAATTAGGATAGATCTATTATAATGTGTTGCTACAGAAGAGTACTGAAGATTAGGTGGGTAGATCACGTTACTAATCAGGAGCTACACAACAGAAATTAGGAGAAAAGGAATTTGTGACATACCTTGACTAACAGAAGGGATTGATTGGTATGACACATTCTTAGACATCAAGGAAGTGTTGTGGTAAAACTGGAGAGGAAGACCAAGAGACGAATACTGTAAACATATTCAGATGGATGTCGGTTGAGGTCTTATGAGATGATGAAGGTGCTTGCTCAGGATAGAGTAGGGTGGAAAACTACATCAAATCACTTTCTGCCCTGAAGCGCCGCGGTGGAATGGCCGACCGCTCTTAGGCTCCTAGCTGCGAAGCGTGCGGTTGGTCCCCGTCGCTGGTTTGAGTCCTCCATCGGTTCGATCAATCGTTGGTGTGTTGTCCTTAGCTTAGTTTAGTTTAAGTTACACAGATTTACAAACATTTCTGTACTGAAGGCCACAATACAACAGTAGTAAATGAAATGTTTATGGTTCTGGGACTTGAACTTCAGGAAACTGGTAAGCGTTACATCATTATAAATTTACTAGATGGTTAGAAGGAGAGGGTGAGAGAAATAGAGAGAACCTCCGATACACGACGCCACACACACACACACACACACACACACACACACACACACACACACACACAAATATATTCCACAGACGTTAATGTGAAAGAAAGTACTATTAATATTATTATTAAAATAAGTGGATTGACGTAGCTATCAAATAGGTTTGTAAAATGAAATTTCTGGTGACATTTTTTCCATCTCTAGGTTAGACGTTCCACGATGAACGACGGAGGTGAAGGCAGCCACTCAGAAGTCGGGTTTAGGTAGCATTACGTACTATATGTCCTATGTGACTAGCGGTTCTTGTAAAACTTGATTTCTGCTCTAGCGATTGCTTCACATGATAATTTTACAGATCTGTGGGTACACAAATTTCTACGAGTTCGCATGTGTTAGAAGTCCATCGAAAACAATCACAATATGGATGAAGCAGTTTGTTTTACGTAATGTAAATTGGTCCCATTTATTCAGTATCAATTATTACTTGTTGTCAATTAAAAGTGATTTTTAGTCAAAGTTATGTAGTCAAAACAAAATGTTACATGTACGTGGTGACTCGTTCTCGATGTACTTTTTTAATTACCTCTGCGGCGGTTTCTTTTCTGACGAGAATGAAATGAATAATATTTTTCGACATTGTCAAGAATTTTCAATATGTTAAAAAATTCAAATGTTTGTATAGTCTATGGGACTTAACTACGGAGTCATCAGTCCCTAAACTTACGAACTAGGACGGCACAAATATCCATGCCCGAGGGGGATTCGAACCCCCGACCGTAGTGGCCGTGCAGACCGTGACTGAAGCGCCTCAGTCACCTCGGCCACCGCGGCCGGCTCAATATGTTAGTCGTAAAACCTGTAACATTCGTAACGGTGATTTGCTTACAAAGCATAAAATGTAATGTTATTTGCCATTAGCTACGTCAACGCTAGTCCTGATTGGCTGCCTTTACCTCCCGTCGTTCATCGCGTCGATGCCAACATAAAATATCACACAGCAGCTTAGTGCACGTAAATACACAGTTCAATCGGTGCTACTGACACCTAATTTATCAGCGATGTGGCATTGTGGAAGTCACTCTTAATTTAGTTTTCATTTACGGTGAAGACCTATACGAACTGTCTTTTCGTTATTCCACAGGCAGCATAATTAAAGTTTCTGCAGCAGAAAACATAACTGTATAAGCTACTACAGCCACCCTCGTTTAAGTGACTTAAATTCGGTCTATCTACTAAACATAATCAGAAAATGATTAGTATTATTAGCAACAGGAGAGAATAAATATAGGCTATGAAAATGTAAGGCAGCTAATTCTCTTGAATAAGCCAATGCATGAAATTCGTTTATCAGATTTATACAAATTTCTACTGCTTCTGCGTGAGGTTATGAAACAAGATTATATTTGGGGGGCCTGTAAGTCCAGAAAAAGAATCGTGATAAACCATAATTATGTTGCCAATCATGCGACACTGGCATTAGCCAGTGTTGTAACAACGCATGTGTTTTGTGATGAAATCTTCGTTTTACGACGTGAGATAATTTTACAGAGTGAACGAAGATACATACAAGAACTGTAAACCACTCAGCAGGAACTCCATTATTTATTTACCTCATCGTCTACACGAAACACAAATCAAGTAACTCTATGTGAATTTTGAAGAATATTAACATATTGGTGAATGAGGTTGGAGGTTAGAATAAAGGGAGATGTCATTATCTATACCGAGCACATACGTCAGTTGAAGCCATCTCTGTCAGTTTTGGAATGCTATTTCTCCGCTTAAACTATGCGTTAAGTCGACCTTCTTACTGTTATTGCATTAAACAGACAGTCACTGAAAAGTATGTACTTTCAAACAATATACTTCCTTGAATAAATAGTAATAAATATTCACATCACAATATATTTGAAAACAATTTTTAACGGTTAATTTGCACTCTTTTAACACGTGGTACATCACGACAACTGACGGACGTTTTATTCCTGAGAGAGAGAACATTAGCTCTAAAATACGAACACTACTCCAAAACGTAGCAATATGGCAGAGGAAGGCCTTTTTCAGCGTAAGGACGTCTCGCCGTATTCTAACCTCCTTGATATTTATAAAGACTTTCTACCGTTTCGTTGATGTTGCCCACATATACATGCGAGGTCGCCGGGATCGTAGGTAAATTTTACCGTTAAGTACTGTTAAAACAGACTGTAGTTATCTCAAAAACATTCAGAAGAATGAAGATATGTTCATCTACAACAAATGGCACATTTATAACGGTCATACTATTAAAAGAAAGGCCGAAGTTGATCGAAGATGGCAGCAGATTAATAAAAACAGGAAACGCGACTCATTGCTTGATGTGTCAGATCTTACTCCAGCTGAAAAAATTACAACCATACACAACGTACGAATTTCCCATATGTCAAAACTCTAAAGGCAGCGTAGTTACATTAGTTCATCCGTATTTTTACGACTGTTTTCCGTAATAATACACACGACTGATCACACTTTTATAGTATAGAAATATGTCAGCGAGACTTCACTGAAACCAATGATACTGTATACGGCATTGCCAGTCTAGTAATATATGTCTGTGACATAAACGACAGCTCATCCTGGAATTTAAATATACTGAAGTTAGTACTGTGCACTGTCGACAACCGTATCTTCCGCACAGAACAACGAAACGGCTTTCTGTCGATTTAATACGAGCAAATCTTCTCTTATATTGCACATGAAATAAACAAAACCACGAAGTTATTACACTAAACGAACGAATTCAATTACAATTAATGGCGTGGAATGCGAGTGTTTTTTACAAACATCTGTCGCTTAATGACGCCGCCAACAGGTTTTCTTTTTTTAGAGAGGTACTGAATTTATACACTACCGTACACCCGCCGCACATACCAATGCATCTTAAACTTCAGTTGAGGCCGTCGTATTACTACTTACAGTCACAAAGAGATTTAGTGTTACGGTTTATCTTACAGATTTGAGTAAAACATGAAGGCTTACATTATTAAGTAGTTGGACAAGGTAAAGTGTCATTTTTTAATCGTTATACCGTTGGGTGACGGTGAATTTCGATCCCATCAAATCTAACTCATCCTTCAACCTGTCAAGATTCCTTTATGACCTGGAATATACTACATCAGTTACATGTTTAGCAACTGCGTCTCAGGGGAACGAACGACAATGAAGGGGAGATCTCAGAATACTAAAATGTTAATAAGTTTCTTAATACATGAAAATAAAAAAATAAAAAAAGGAGAACGGATGCATCGAGTCACCACAACATTTCACAACAGCATATAGTTTACTATTTTTGGTAGGTGCTTACATTTCTAACTCATAAGAAAATAACTACTGCGGCAGAAACATTATTATTGTCAACAAGCCTTTGGTGATGAGGCGAGGATAAAGCGTGATCTAGCCATTACGTGCATACCCACAGATCTTGACTCTGCTTGACTGGAGTTCATGTTTATTCCATATAGTGTCGTATTATTGAACAAATATAAGATGTCTACTCTGACTATTAGTATTTATTGAAATGTACTTCCTAAAACACAAGTGGTGTGCGAACTCGGCTGCTAACTGATAAAATACTTCATATACATTTCAAATTGGCTTAACACCAAAGCTATTCAGTAACGAAAACAATAAGTAGGGAACAGTGCTAAAATATCTTTCGGAAACTTTTTCGTGGCTGCAGACCATACCGGAACCAAAAGAATGGAAGCTTAATTGATACATGTAATAAGCACTAAGTAAGTAATTCTGTTTGGAGGGAGCTAGAACCACATATCATTTTCCTCTGTTGTACTTCATGTACACTGAAATATCAACATAAACTCTGCTTTCCGTTCAAGAGTTGCGGCTTGCAATGTGTGCATGACTGCCGCAAAATTGTTGATACTGACATGAAGGATGACAAAACATTTTCATCTAGGTTAAGTTGTTGCGTAATTTTTCTTACTAACCAGTGTAGGTAGCTTTATTAAGGACTACCGTTTTGCCTACTGCTGACGTTCGCAACGTTCACGATGATTCGTTATCATCAGTCATCAGTTCTCATGTTGGTGACACGATTGCGAATAGCTCTAAATCCATAGTTTTCTTCCCGAATGAAACTTTCACTCCGCAGGTTAGTGTGCCTGATATGAAACTTCCTGGCAGATTAAAATTGTGTGACGGAACCGGGACTCGAACGTGGGACCTTTGCCTTTCGCGGGCAAACCATGTGACCACCATATCCTTTCTTCCAGGAGTCTAGTTCTGCAAGTTTCGCAGGAGAACTTCTGTGACTTTTGGACAGTAAGAGGCAAGGTACTGGCAGTTGTGAGGACTGACCACGATTCGTGTCGGGAGAGCTCAGTGGTAGAGCGCTTGCCTCCGAAAGGCTAATATCCCAGTTCGAGTCCCGGATAGTTTTCTTATTTACTTCATTTTTTTTTTTTTTCTGGACAGTTGAAGTTGATCCTAAAGCCCCCTTTGTAGGGTAGATGACTATAAAATTTATTATCGTTTCAAGTGACATGGAGCTCACTGGTAACCACCGGGGTGAAACTTTTATAAGAATATCCGGTAAAACGACCATCGTTCACTTCCCTACCACTTTATTATCATCCTTTCATCTCGGTTTGTTATTGGTTGATTTACTCTTTTCCATATTTGTTTCGTGTCCGATCATCAGAACTAGGATTTATAACATGTTTATGATTACGACTTTGCATTACTCATAATATGCTTGATTTTTGCTCGCATAAGTAATATGGACTAGAGAATAAATATACGATCTTTGTCTATGTGGCATAAAACTAAACCTGGTTTAAATGAACTGAATAATACTTGTAGCCTTATTTGACAAAACTTCATTTTATTTAATAACAGATTTGCAGCCAAGATCGCTTTCTTCATTCAATCACATTATCAGTTTCGGCACACTAGACGCCATCTTCAGACCTAATACACAAAGTTTTTTTTTAGAAAATGAGCTGCAATATATAATAGGAAAAAACTTATCTATCTACAATTATACGATTACATACCTGTAGTAATCTTACAATACATAGTGAAATTTTGTACATCCACATTGATGTGTCATCAACATAAAATTTACAAGTCAAAAATAAAACGTCTGAAAACATCTTTCTTTTCGTCTTAACCACAGGCACTTCAGAATCCAAGTTCAATACTGTCTAAAGCAAAGTTCAATACTAACTATTAAGCTGGAAGCCATAGACAAAGATGTTACATGTACAGTAGAACATATTACATACTGGTCTTTCCCTTTGAGTGAGTTTTTTGTTTTGTTTTTGTTTAATAATAATAATATACATTAAATGCCATATATACACAAATTACATGAAGTACTATTTTTTTATACGTTGAATGTCATATTGTTTGAAGTACAATGCTCAGCAACATATAGTATGAGGTGCTATGTCAGGTACCAAACATAGAAGTAAGTACCATGTCAAGTGATCTACAAGAAATTAAAATTATTATATATATTTTCTATGACCTAGGTTTCGGGTTATGAGCCCATTTTCTAGTAACTTACCTATTGCAAAGTACACAAGTAAAAACAAACAATTACATTACTACATTTCTCTGTTTCATAGTTAATTTAGAAACAATTAAATTTTCGTTTTACAGTCACTGGATTACCTTTTATAATGATTGATGTTAGTAACTAACATACTATAATCTCCATATATACAGAATGTTTCAGACCACCCGTTCACCCTTTGCAAACTTATGAAATGTAAAATGCAATGCATCCTAGCAATAAGTATACTATGATGGATCGAATGGTGGCATTTTCAATGTTCCATTCCAAATGTTCAAATGTTTGTAAATCTGTGGGACTCAACTGCATGGTTATTAGTCCGTAGCCTACAAACTACTTAAACTAAGGTAAACTAACCTAAGGACAATGCAAACACCGATGCCCAAAGGGGACTCTAACCCCCGATGGCAAACTGCCATTTGCACTGCAGCACGGCACCCCATAACGCACGGCTTATTCACCGCGTCCTCCAATAGGAAGTGGGCTATTCAGATCGTAAGTCTCTTTAAAAAAATAATTAGAGGCATACTTTTTCTTATTGATTTCGATTCTAAGCCGAAAATAGGGAATTTTTTATTTTTATTTACTTATTTTTAATTCTAAACCGTCATTCTCCCCTTACAAATCCCTTTCGAAATGTAGGTGTTTCCTGAGAAGAGACATGAAAAGATGAAACATAGTACTACCAGTGAAATGAGGATGCATTCAATAAATGGCCTTCCACTTGATATAATAGTATAGCTCCCTAATTCAGGATTTCATGGTAAAACCACAAAATATTCAATTTGAACGTTAAAATGAGAAACCACTGCAGGGGATGGGATTTATTCAATTAAATAACATATCGTTATTTGATAGAAGATTTGTATTGTTCAACATTTGAATCTTCATCAGACAAATTATGTAAATAAGCAGAAAATGCACATTAACAAATAAAGCTTTTTCCTTTAACTAACCCAAAACGACGAGAAACATTTTTTAAAATTTGTTACAAATCAATGGTTTATGTGACATGTTGGAATTAAGCCCCATCTTGATCTATGCGAGATCGGACTCTATTCGTGAACGAATCAACTGCTCGAAGACTTTCATCAGCCAAAAAAGATTGGATAGCTTCTGAGTTCCTAACGATCATAATCGCCTCACTGTTTACACAATACTTTTTAGGTTTCCCTACAAATAATAACCCACAACTATCAAGTTTCGTGAGCGTGATGGGAAACGAGCTAGGCTATATTTACCAATCCACCTCCCTAGAAAGTACTTATCGAACCAATCTTGACGTGTGAGCTGGTCATCCGTCCTCTTGAAAGCACAAACGCTGACGTATGTCAAGTGAAATATCTTTTAACAAAACTGGAAGGTTCTTCTATATAGAGAAACTGTTTCATATTCCCACCAACAAAGACAGGAACATTGATTTTCAGTAATTCAACACCAGACAATGACTTTCAACGTGTGTTGGTTGCCCACCTCTCTCACCCAGTTCGGACTCATGTAAGACCAATATCGGAAATTCCAATTGTTGACCTCATAATTGCTTTTAAATGCTAACTCATCCGAAAACAAAATTTATCTATGGAAATATCGCGGTTGTCCTGAAACTCAACTGCAAAATACCTGTCTTTAGATGTGATCTTCATGACTTAAAACCTGGTGAAGTTGCATTTGACAAACATGGAATTTAAATTCGCGCGAAATTCGGTGGATCGCGCTTTTCGATATACCAGTCTCTCTGCGTCTCAAATGTGAGCAGTTCCACCAGGAGACACGCCCAGAATTGCTACAGAGCGGTTCCTGGAACGCCGGCCGCGGTGGCCGAGGGGACTGAGGCGCTTCAGTCACTGTCTGCACGGCCTCTACGGTCGGGGGTTCGAATCCCCCCTCGGGCATGGATATTTGTGCCGTCCTAGTTAGTAAGTAGTTCATAAATAGTTTGTAAGTTTATGGACTGATGACCCCGTAGGAAAGTCCTATAGACTATACGAACATTTCAACTTTTTTTGTTCCTGGAACACTCTTCTGAGTTTATATTCTTCCGCTGGCCAAATGCTCCTCAGGCAAACATTAGTGAGCAGATCTGGGATGCGTTTCAACGCGCTGTTAAGAAGAGATCTGCATCACCTTGTACTGTTACGGATTTATAAACATCCCTACAGGATGTAGGGTGTCAATGTACTCCAGCACAAGGTCGAGTCCAAGCCAAGACGTGTTGCGATAGTTCTGCGTGTTCGCGGAATCCGTCCAGGCGTACCAGTTTCTTTGGCTCTTTAACACACAATAAATGTATGTTCGAAATCTGCAGAAGGTATGTACACAAGAAAATTATCTGTTGAGTAATGGCTCATTGCCGATATTGGTGATGATTTTGTCGAATGGATGGACGATACAGGTATGGAGACAACCTAAAACGATTTGAAATTTTGCCTCGACTTACTGTGTGATGTAGAACTCCTAAAAACCCAGGCTAGCGTATCCGCCTTTTCATTCCCTTCGAATGCTAAACACAACACTTAGCTTAAGCGAACAGTGTAGTTTTTTCAAGTTTAGCGAAATATTTTAGAAGTGTCCGGCATAGAGCCTTAGATCGTGTTGCTTTGAGCTTGCATTCCGCTCTTCTTTGGATTAGATACGAAAATCTCGCGTTTTCTTTACGTATTGTTGGTTGTAAGCAAGGTGTAAGTAACATTTATATTTTTGTGATCAAATCACTTACTATGTTTGTTTTATTTTCTTCACAGAATTCCAAATGAGCATTCGATAATGACGTTTATTAAATCGTGTACCAAAATCCTATAAGTACGAGTGTGTGCGGCTGCAACTAAAATTCATATTTGCTCAATAACCAAATCTAAACACGAAACTCGCCAAACACGGCACTTCTAATCGAATGAAGGCTTCCTCTCTTATATTTCTAGGGCACACTTAACACTTTCACACTACACAATTCCTTCTACAAGGTAAAGCACAAGTTACGCATAAATATGGAAAATAGCTAAAGTTCACAATTTATCAATATGTTTAGGTACTACCTCCTCCAAATACAGCGTTGCATTTTCTGATACCCTAGTTTCTATTTTCTCTATATCAGTTCAAACTATAATTAAAATATTTTATACCTCTATCTTCGAATAAACTTTTCATCGAGTTTGACAGAAATACAGTCTTTCTGTGCTCTCAGTTTCCCTGTTTACCTTTTAACAATAATCCAAACTGTTTGAATTTTATTGTCATATGTGCTAATTTCAGACATAATGCACATACCTCTGGATTTTGTGACGATACGTGAGGCAGGAAATATATGGATAAAATGAGGGTAGGGGATATGGAGTTTTCTATAATTAAAGAAAGAAAATCATAATTTATTAACTAATTAATTTACAATATACTTACTATCCATTAAAAAAGCTACATATAATTCATAAAATGATTTAAGTTAAAAGGTAGACTTAGAAAATAAAAAAGAGTAATTCCTACTTGTGTTTTAAAACATAAAAGTAGCATTATTTATTTATTTTTTTTTGTTTTAGTTATCTGAAGTGGTGTGAGAAATACGATGTGCAATAACAGATCTCGGTTACTGTGGAATCTAACTTGTATCTTAAAACCCTTTTAGTGATTCTTACTTTGGATTGCCCATGACCTAATCGCCCTGAGAGTCGCCAAAATAGTAAATTCTGTGATTTACGTAATTTAAAGTTAATTATTGATTACCTACAAAAAGTTTCTTAATATAATCCAGTACTTTTTTACAATTTCTGACAATGCATTATTACTGCTCCTAGATAAAAGATACATTTCCGTTTTCTGTTTACATTATTATTAATTAAGCAAGCAGAACCCAAGCAGAAATAATGGGAAACATGGTTACCTAAAGTACTCATGGGTTCGGATGTAGGAGTAAGAGGAGTCAGGGTAGACAAAGGAGGAAGTACTAGAATTCGGCGAAGAATAATTTTGAAGTAACAGGACTAACTCCAGATGTGGCATCAATTATTATAGAACTATGCTCCAAACTGAATGCTGAATGGCAGATTCAGTCTCTAACAATGATGATGATGATGATGATGATGATGATGATAATGAAGTAAGCCAAGACTTTTAGATGGTTTCTTATAAATATGTGTAACTGTTTTCAAATATACTCACAGTTTAAATTTTAAATTAGCATTAGGTTCCCTGTTGCAAGCTTTCCTTAAAATTTGCAACTGTTAAATTATTTATTGAACACACTGTTTTGGAAGACTGTTTTGCATTACTATATGGAACTATGTAATATACTACAAGTAACTGTGCACCATGATAAGAAAGTCCATTCTTAACAGGAAAAGTTTATTTGATTATATTTATCTTCAACTTTAAAAACATTATCTACGAGTGTTATGCTTTCATGTACTACCCAAGTAGGACAATCAATAACTGCTTCCAAATTGAAAGAACCAAGTAATACATCAAGGTCTATTTCTGGCAGACTCCTTCAGAAACTCTACATTGAAATTCCAACAAACAACTTGCTTCCCTATGTTTAACAGATACCACAACAAAGAAATAATTTTAAAAAATCTGAAAACTTTCTAATGGGGACCTATATGCAGCTACAGTTTGTTATTGGTACAGCAATATAAAATGAAACCTCTGATACGTACAATGATGGGAAGTCATGATTTTTATAGTTGACTACCATTTATAGTTGAAACTGTTAAATACATATATATTCTGCTATATAAATAGTTACTCAACAATTCTTTTAATTTTATTTGATAATAGCTACAGGTATTGAATCTAGTACAAATCTTTAACTATGGCAGGTAAGAAAGCTGTCAAGGGTTGCTGAAAACCTATTTTCATGAAAAAAGTGTACAATATTCCACTTTTCATATTAACATTCCTTCTCTAAATTGAACATGATACAGTACAATGTATAATAAAACTCTTAATTTGAATTGCATCAGAAGATGAATATAAATTATGAAACCCACAACTCTTGCAATATTCTCCATCTTATATACTGATGCATATCCAAAAGGCACATTTCATTCCTTTACTTCAGACAGTTTTTGGCAATGCCTCCACATCTTACACTCAAATAATAACTTATAATTTTCCGTTTTACAGTGCAACACTATAGCAAAATTATGTTAGGGCACCTTAGCAGAACTTTTTTTAACAAAGTGTTCATTTACACAATTCTCCTCCCACAAAATATTCCTTAGAGTCTTGCCAGATAATTTCAGCTTCTTTACAGAACCTGTAAATACCAGATGATGGCTCTGTAAGCCCTCTAAATCTAAGTTTTTTGTTAGATATCTGATATTTTCATTTATTTGAGGCATTTTGGGCTCCTTGACACAATAGCACCCATGCACGATTCACATATTTTCCACTTCAAAACACCATTCACAGTAGCTCCAGCAGTATAATACTAGGAGTGCAAGTCACCTGTAACAGTTTCAGATTTTTTTATCATTGTTGTCATTCTCTTCTTCATTGACAGACATTATGGGATCATTTTGTCCACCATGACCAGATTTAGTACACTTACTAAGTCTAGAATAATTCAGTAAATAAATATCACTGTCTGAGGCATAATTTGTGTTTTGCACATCGGAAACAAATTGTGACACACAAATCATCGTTATTACTGTCCTCGCTTGTAAAGCAGATGGTTTCATTCCTGCCTTTTTCCTAATCTGTGAAAACACATTTTCCAAGGCATCCTGGCATAGTTGTCGCGGCATAAGGAATTCATATAGCATACTTAGGATTTCTTTTGCCAGATTCATGACACTGATTATTCATAATATAGCACTTGATTGGACATGCTTCCAATCGTTTCCGAATCCCATTTTCTGGACGAGATTCACAACTCTTTCCAGGAACTCAAACTTTCGCTCATTATTTCTTAGGGTAACGTTGACTGGCATGATGTCAAACCATTCATTCATCACTCATATTCACCATGTAGTGGTTTGTCTATCTGTCAGAGACATACAGCTTTTGCCAGAGCTGCAGCAGTTTTTAGTGACAACAACTCCACGGCAATTGCAACATTCCTTTTGACAAAATGTGAAGGAAATAGATGTTCCTTGTTTAAGTGGTGCATAGACCATAATCCATCCTTTGAATGTTTTCTATTACCCATAATTCTTTCATGAATGATGATGAAATATTTTTGGATGGTAAATCATGTTCTTTACAAATATCTTCTGATAAAGTAAGAACATGAGATATGTGAGCGAAAGGAATGTTCTTTAACATATGTTGGTGGATCAGCAAGAACATTTATTGTTTCCTTATCATCTACTGTGAAAGAAGCGTTTGTGTCACTTCTAGTAACATTCACACCTAAAGCATTCCACAAGTCGTTGTTGCTGCCCATATCTGAGACTAAAGCTTTAACTTTTAACCCTACGGCTGTAGTAGCATGGACACTGGACAATGCAAAGATCAACATATCTGATACATTTCTAGATGGACCAGTTATTTCATGGCCCACAATCTGCTTCCATGATTTTTTGAACCTTAAAGGAGAACACCTATGTAATTGTTTCCTGTTACTCCTTTAGCAACTTAAGTAACATTTCTTACAAACATCTTGCCAGTGTTATCAAAATCTTTTGTACCACATATTTCCATCTTATGAATACTGATGCAGCACATTCTATCATTTTCATCCGTTACTTCAACTTTGGTTTGAAGAAGTGTCATCAGTGAATTGAGTAAACCAAAATCTACTTCTATACCCTGCATTCTCCGGTTCAGAATGCAGTATTTCTCAAGTAATTATATCATGTCTTACCCAACTGAAAACGTAATTTGAGTCCTTTTATAATACTTGCTTCAGACCACTGTGAAATAAAATTTGGATTGTTTCTTGTATTCGAAATTTGTTCCTATGAGAGGCTTTTGTCTTCTTCCAGTTGTTTTTTTAACTTTTGATTTTCTGCCTCCAATTCTGCTGCACTTCACATTAATGCAGCCATTGATCCTGTTTCTGAAGCCAGAAATACAAAAGGAAATGCATAAGTACAAAAAAATTAAGGGAAACATTACTTATATTATTAAACATGTTACACTGAAGTAGTGACTAAGTGATGTCGAAAGATACAAGAATGTAACTAATAATGTGAACATTAAATAAAAATATTTTTTCATCTAAAATATAATTCATTCACAGGCAATTCATTTTGTCTATAACTATACATGTTGATTAATATCGAATTGTAAGTTTATTTAACATTTTGATCTGTTAAAAATTGTTACATCAGTATTTTATAATTGTTTGTTTTCTAATTTACTATATGTGGGTACTACTAACAGGACAAATTTTAATAAAATAGCATATATATATATTAGTTATTATGAGACAAGTATTTACAGCTGATTCTTCATTTTAATGCAATATTATAGTCATTTTAATAGATTGCTTCCCACTGCTAGCATATGGAATATTGTGAATTGGACCTTAGCTTGGAATATACTGAAAAAATTGCACATATGATCCTACTCTACATACATAATGGATATTCCAGGATGGAATGATTACAGTATAGAAATGCGAGTTTGCTACTTACCAGAAACAGGTGTTGAGCTGTGACAGGCTCACACAAAGGACAATTCAGGTAGTACCTTTGGCCCAAAGGCCTTCATCTGGCATAGACAACACATGCACACACACGACATCTAGCTCAAACCTGGCCTCTGCGACTGGACCTAGCAGATGCGTGTGTGTGTGAGCTGGGTGAAAGTGTATGCATGTCTTTTCTATGCCTTACGAAGGCATTATTGTCGAAAGCCAGTATATGACTAATTTTCTGTGTGTGTCTGCTGCAGCTCAATACTTACGCTTTCTGGTGAGTAGCGAACTGTCATTCCTGCATGGTACACTACATATTGGTTAGAAGAAGGGGGACTCATTCTCTTGGATATAGTAATATGAAAAACGCAATTTATTGTAAAGAAAAATGTAATATTTTCCATTTTGTTCTTCAAAAGTAGAGTATCATGAAGACATTTTAGGAAGTGTTTGTGAGCAAAATAATTTTATAAAGTTTTTATTGCGTACAAACAACAATGATTATTTATTTAAAAGAACAATGAGTAGAAAATGTATTGTGGCCTAAATTTTGTTGAGTAAAATAAAAGTTATCTTCTGTAAGTGGGTAGTATAGGGTGACCAGATATCCGAGTTTTGACGAGATCATCCCTTATTTAGCCTAAGTGACCTGTTGTCCCAACAAAACTCACATGCAACGTATTTAGTCTTTTTTTTTTTAACTGTCCTGTATTTGTGTTAGCCTGTGACAACAGTAAAATATTTAAGCCATTAGTAACAACTTATTTTTATACTTTTTTAAGTACGAGTCTTAAAAATAAGGTATGGTGATGTATGCATATTTAGTATAGCTCAAGTATTTGAACTCAAATCTGTTATACCAATACAGTATTTATGAAACATTTCACAAAATGTGACTTCGTTTCAACATCTAATTTGCGTCCTGTATTTTGATTTTGGAAGTTTGGTCACCATATGGTAGTACCATCATGAATTTTCCAAGGACTGTTGCAAAAATTTAACATAATAACCTTTTTGCCACACAAAACAAATTGACTTATTCTCTTTCCTCCAACCATACACATTTAAATGTGTTATTTTGTGCATACTTTATATTCGTGTTGATCTTCTTCTGTACATGTATAATTTTGGTACTAAGAATATTGCGTTAAACATTTTAATGGAAAGTCCAGATTGGAATTCAACAATATAAGGACAGTTTATAACTCACCACAAAGACATAAGGCAAGCAGCAACAGACACATAAAACGACACACACACACATAAGCTATCGGCAATTGGCCTTCTTCAGAATATAGAGAATCCACACAATCACACTTCAAAGTTACACAACCATCATCTCCAGCTGCCAACAGCCTATAGTTTAAGTATTGTATGTGTGTATCTATATTATACTGTTGTTAAACATTTTGAAACAAAATCTGACTATTATACCTAAAGTTAAACAGCACAAATAACACCTGTACATTATATTCTAACAGCTTCCAATCATTCGGAATTTAAAATTTTGATTATTGAATGTTTCCTGTCTTGGGTTTGAAGTGTTGCATGTTTATTCAACATAGTAGACCACTTTTCATACCTAGCTACACATTTATCAAAATAAGACAAATTAGAAGGATTTGTAAGAATTAAATTTAAATAAGCAATGGGATTAGGGTCATATTTAAATGGTGCTTGATATGATAATATACTTTAATTTCTTCCTTCCACTACTTAAATACAAATAAATAAATAGATAAATTAAATAGTCTCATTAATAATTGAAACCTGCACCATTTAACTTCACTTCAGATTTTAATGCTGTTGAAGCTCTGTACAAAAGTGTCCCTGCTTTTGGCAAGCCAACTCGTTTCTTACACTTATTGGAATGATTTTGTGGAGGATCAGGCCCATTAAAAACTGTTGGAATAGCTGTTAGTTTTAATCATTTCTTTGAAACTCAAACTGAGACTCTTCAAAGTGCCCCTGTAATTTGTTTGATGTTGTATGTTTCTATAATTCTTGTAGGAAACTAAGAGCTATAAATACATTTTTACTGTTGTTTTAATCATGATTAAAGACTCAGAGACGATAACAGTGAGTCTTAAGCTAATCACTGCAGTTAACAACTGTCAATAAACTGCATTAAAAATTGCTTATGCACATATAATTAACATAAAATGTGGAAGTAGACGTCGACTAAGGAACACTCTCACATGAAAATCGAAACAAGTTTGACACTCAATGATTTCCAAGTTGAAGTAGTACTTACTTAGTTTCTCTCTCAAAACTGGAGTAGCACGCCATTTGACAACCATGTATGTAATATTTCTGAAAATACTGTGCCTGGCTCCAACTGCCTAAGTTAATTTGAGGCCTCAAAAATCTAAACTATACAATTATATATTGATTTGGGTGTGGTGGGAGACATGCAGGGAAACGTCCTCTGCAGTTGGGCTGGTCACTGTGTCTTCGGCCGCGGAGTGGTCAACGCATCTGCCTAGTAAGCAGGAGATCCCAGGTTCGAATCCTGGCTGGGCACTAACTTTCATTCCCCATGCTTTGGTATTCCATCTAAACAGTACAGTGATGCCATAAGTGATCGCAAATTACGATTTATTTCATTCAATCTAAACTATTTCTGACATTTCAAAAGGGAATACATAGTGTGTGTGTGTGTGTGTGTGTGTGTGTGTGTGTGTGTGTGTGTGTGTGTGTGAATTTTTATAACACAGCATTTACAAGAAATACAGATAAACTACATAAATAAAGATTTTGACCTCCTGAATCTGATTAACTTCCAGTACTATGTTCCAAATAGAAATATATGAGAAGCCAAGTTCTGGTACATGCACTGATACAGGATGAGCTCAATACCAAAGTTGAGTATTTTCTGAGCTTTTATATTTTCCTCTTATTTTGATGTAAAATGATATAATATTTTGTATATTTGCTTTTCTTGAATGTTATGAGGTAACAACCTTGGAGAATACCAAATGCCTGTCTTAAGGTAGAGCCCTACATACTACAGGCCTACTAACCCTATAAACACAGCAACCAATATTCCTGCAGAGGTTTGTCATTGTAACTTCAAGAGGTGGGGGACGATCTTATATTTATGACATTATTAAAATACAAGCTAATATCGTTTAAAACTTTTACTTGTATGACTGGTTTCAGCAGAATTAAACTGCCACAGCTGTAACAAAAGTTTTTGCCCAGTATAATCATATTGCCACGGCAAAATGGCCAAGCGCATTGAGGTGCTGTGCTACCATGCAAGAGGCCGCTCCCTGTTGAGGGTTCGAATGCTCTCTCGGGCATGGATGTTTGTGCCGTCTTTAGTATAAGGTAGTTCATAAGTAGTTTGTAAGTTTAGAGACTGATGACCTCGCAATTAAGTCCATTAAGCTTTACAAACATTTGAACATTTTTTATATTTATATTTTCCGTTTTAGTGTTTTTAATACGTTCTTGGACTTTCTCAATAGCGTAATATAAGTGTCTTCAACAATTTGTTTAATTTCACCACCTTTTGACGAGACCTAGGCCCTATCTACCCAGAGACTAATATTTTAAAATGTGTGTTCCCACCGCAAAATGGTGATAGTGGAACTGGCGAGCTTTCTCTACTTTAAATATAGCAGATTGTTCTGACATGTTTCGATTACTATTGTAATACAGATCCCATGGGAGCAGTTTAATTCTGCCGAAACCGGTCATCCAAATAAAAATTTTAAGCGACCTTGACTTGTATTTGGAAAATGATTATCAATACTCCAGGTCAGTTCACCATCTTGCAATAAGTGTTTGTTGTCTGCATTGACAAATACACGACATCGGATTTAAGTACTCACATTGCTGAATATACTTCTAGTTATTGTGGTTTCAGAATGAATTACGAACACTAAAACGAAAAAGAATATTACCGAACAGGATAATAGTTTATTTATGGCCATAGAGACATACAGTGCTGATGTTGGCTACAACCGTTGAATGCTATTTGAAAACCCAATCACATAGAATGAAAGGAATAATCATTTATATTGACCATGGAATAAATAAATAATGCTGTTGCTTCTACAAGGTTTACAGGATTTTGTATGTACCGGTACCTTTGTCTTGTGAGTAATTTAATAGTTCTTGTACATCAAACATTTCGTTGCCAACATTAACACACTACACAGCCGCAGCGATAGTAAAATTTCCACAGTACTCTGTGTCAGTTATGTTATAGTCTTATTTATAGGTGTCAATATTGGCATTTAATAATAAGAAATTGAATTGAGCGGATATTTCGTGATAAAACATCAGGTACTATTCTTTAAAATTGCATGCTACAAGTTTTGATGCAAAAACTTCGAAACACCACAAATAGCATTAAACAGTTGTGGCCTATATCAGCACAGAATGCTGCCACAGCCGTAAGTAAACTTTTTGCCCAGTAGATTTATATTTTCCGTTTTAGTGTCTGTAATACTTTCTCGCAATAACATAATAGAATTATCTTCAACAATTTGTGCAATGTCAGTACAAAAGTTCTTTTTTTCTTCTGTCAGAATCTCTTGGGAACCCAAACATTCTGTAGCCATCTCTGGAATTGTATGAGCAGTTTATGGCAACACAACCACCCATAATGTGATGCTAAAGTGCCATGAAGCAAATTCTGTAGCACCACATTATGTTTAACTTATGAGCTAGGGGAATGAAAATGACAGATGCGTCAGCTTGTACTTGTATGAGCCCTAGTGTGATGTATTGCATTATGGAGTGATTTTGTGGTGTAGTTTACTATCTTCCAGTTTAGATTTGAACTCTTTGATTGTAGTACATCCACATTATTTTCCGATTACACTGGACAAGGTGGTGACAAATTTATCACTATGTTACGGGATTTGATTAATTTTAATCATTGTTCCTATTCTTACAAATTGCATCTATCAATTCAATCACAATAGTAAAATTAAATCTTTTCATATACGAATTTCCACTTGTCTGTCGTGCTGTATTTTGTTTGCAGACCACAAATAAAATCCAGAGAATAACATTATGTAAGTCTGCAACTAATGTAGTTTTATGATTTTTGTACCTATCTTTGCCAAAAAATATAAAAATATTAATTATATAATTTAAATCTATGACAAATAATAACATAATACATAATATCAATAAAATAATAGAAAATTAATTATATCGAAATAATAATGTAATACATTTCACTCCATTCCATGATGGTGGTGATGGTGGCTGGTGCAGCAACAGTGTTGAATATTGAAAAATGCTCAGTCTCTGTTGCAGTATTTTATTTACCAATTACGCGTTTCGCGCTGTTAGCGCATCGTCAGACTGGAAAAAGACAAATATTTTATTACCGTCCGTGTACCTGGTGCGCAGCGAACCTAATGTGGCTAAGGTGAGTAAATTTGGAAATTCGGACTTACTTGGGCGGAGATGGAGTCGCAGAAGTATCTACTGCTGTCTAGGAGGTATCTTAACAATTTGTGTTATTGGGCGCCTGCAAAGAGGTACGTTTACCTCTTTGCAGGCGCCCAATAACACAAATTGTTAAGATACCTCCTAGACAGCAATAGATACTTCTGCGACTCCATCTCCGCCCAAGTAAGTCCGAATTTCCAAATTTACTCACCTTAGCCACATTAGGTTCGCTGCGCACCAGGTACACGGACGGTAATAAAATATTTGTCTTTTTCCAGTCTGACGATGCGCTAACAGCGCGAAACGCGTAATTGGTAAATAAAATACTGCAACAGGGACTGAGCATTTTTTAATAATAATGTAATATCTTTTATTTTATACCTTTAAAATTACATTATTTTTATTATGATATTATTACTTTTTGCCGGCTATATTTTCAAAAGATGACCGAAAAACAGGCAACTGCAATTTTTATTTTTATAATTTAGTTTACTTTTCTGTCTTGAGTTATGAAATAAATTCAATTATGGCAAAAATACATGTATTTGGGGGGCGTGTTAAAAAATAAAGAATCAAATTCAAATAATAAGGGATCATGATTATTAAATATGAATATATTATCCTAGTATATATTCATCCCTATATGAAATATCAACCTCAAATCATTCTTCAAACCTCCATTAAATGACTTACAGCAAATTAACATGACGGTTCAGTTACAAGAAAAATTATATCTTTATATGTATGTAACTACTTTCAAAGTCAAAATCTATACACTTATAAAATAGGCTGTATGTGTGTATGCATGTTCCACATCTTCTCCTAAACTACTGGACAGATTTCAAGCAAACATGGTACACTTACTAACAGAAAACAATCGCTGTCTGGATAAGAATTACCTATGACACATAAGTAAGGAGATATGAAGTCATAATTAATGACACTCGTGAGAAACGGCCGCATCATCCGATAAAATTCTACATCTGCTAATAAACTAATGGGCCGTTTTCAACCAAATTTCGTACGAATATTCTTTAACATCAGTAATCATTAGCTATGCTTGCAAAACCACCTATGATACAAAGGTCACACGATATCACGTCATAAACAATGAAAACTGCTCCATCTTGCGGCTCGTGATATTATTCGTCAACTATTTGACAATGAGAGCACTTAGCGACCTGCAATACTCTTTGAACATAATTTAAAATCTTTACAAAACCTTTTCTCTGACAAGCCCAACAAAATAATGAAAGGAAAACAAATATGATGTATATCTATGGCATTTGGCATGACGTTACATGTTATTACTTCTACACTGTAAATTGTATTTGCGAGAAAATTCACTGACAGTACAATACATACCACTGAATGTTCCTTCGATACTAAGACAGTTAGACATATGGTTCATGAGATATGAAGTCGTAAACATTGACATTTGGAATAACTGCTACATCATATTATTTTTCCACATCTCCTCCTAAAATAATGGACTAATTTCAACTATACTTGGTACAAAAATTGGTTACTATCAGACAAAAGTCTCTGTGAGGTTATAACTACCTATGACACAAAGTTCAGGAGATATGATGTTGTAAACAATGAGTCACAGAAACTTTCCATCACAACTATCAATAAATATTCTTTATGGTCAAGTTCTGAATTAAATTAATGTTGTACATCATTTGTATTTTATTAGTATAAATATATAATGTTGGTATCTTCTCAGGTAAAATATTCCTAAGGTAAAATAGTCGCCTATTCGGATATCTGGGCGGGAACTACTCAGGAGGATGTGGTCATCAGGACAGACAACAATGGCATTCTTCGGATCGGGAGTGGAATGTTCTAACCCTTAATCGGGTAGGGATGTTAAAAAATTTAAAAAGAGAAATGGATAGGTTGAAGTTAGATATAGTGGGGATTAGTGAAGTTTGGTGGAAAGAGGAATAGAATTTCTGGTCAGGTGAGTACAGGATTATAAATACAAAGTTAGTTAGGGGTATTACAGGAGTAGGTCTGATAATGAATAAGAAAATAGGGACACGGCTAAACTACAATGAGCAGCACAGTGATCGCATTATCTTAGTCAAGATAGACATGACGCCAACACCAACACAGGTGGTACAGGTTTACATGCCAACTAGCTCTGCCGATGATGAGATTGAAGAAATGTATGAGGAGGTAAAGGAAATTACTTAGACAATGAAGAGAGACGAAAACTTAATTGTTATAGCAGACTGGAATTCGGTAGTAGGAAAATGAAAGGAAGGGAAGATTGTAGGTGAATATGAACTGGGCAAAAGAAATGAAACAGGAAGCTGCCTGGTAGAATTTTGCATGGAACATAATTTAATCATAAGAATCACGAAAGGATGTTGTATATGTGGAAGAGACCAGGAGACACTGGAAGATACCAGATAGATTTTATAATAGTAAGACAGATTTCGAAAACAGGTTTTAAACTGTAAGAGATACCTTATTGATCATGAATTGTATGCTGAAACTGAAAAAACTGACGAAACGTAGAAAAATAAAGATATGGGACTTGGGTAAATTGAGGGAGCCTGAAGTTCTTAAGAATTTCAGGGAGATCTTCAAGCAACAATTGACAGAAACGGGAGAAGGCAGCAGATGACAAAATAGGTAGAAAGGCAAGACCCACAAAAATCCTTGGATGTCACAGGAATTACTAAATTTAGTTGATGAAAGGAGAAAATATAGAAATGCAGTAAATGAAACAAAGTAGAGTACAGACGACAAGATATGGGATTGACAAGAAGTTCAAAATAGCTATGCAGCAGTGGCTAGAAGGCAAATGGAAGTCAGTAGAAGAATGTACAAATAGGTGGAAAATTGATACCGCCTGCAGCAAAATAAAAGAGACATTTGGAGACAAGAAAAGCAGCTGTGTGAATATGAAGAACTCAGATGGAAAACCAATTCTCAGCGAAGAACAGAAAGCTGAAAGGTGGAAAGAGTTTATAGATCGGCTCTACAAAGGAAATGAACTTAGAGACAGTATTGTAGAAAGGGAAGAGGATGTAGGTGAAGATAAAATAGGAGACACACTACTGAGAGAAGAATTTGACAGAGCCCTGAAAGACCTAAGTCGAAACAAGACCCCTGGAGTAGATGACATTCCCTCAGAGCTACTGAAGTCTCTGGGAGAACCTGCCATGACAAAACTATTTCGTCTGGTGTGTAAGATGTATGAGACAGGCGAAATACCTCAGACTTTAAGAAAAATGTAATAACCCCCATTCCAAAGAAAGTAGGTGCAGACAGGTGCGAAAATTTCTGAACCATCAGTTTAATATGTCATGGTTGCAAAATTTTAACAGGAGTTATTTACAGAAGGATGGAAAAGCTGGTAGAAGCTGACCTCTTGGAAGATCAGTTTAAATTCAGGAGAAATGTAGGAAGATGGGAGGCAATACTCACTTTACGGCTTATCTCAGTAGATTAAGTAAAGACAAACCTACGTTTGGAGAGGGCTTTAGACAATTTTGGCTGGAATACACTCTTTCAAATTCTGAAATCAGCAGGACTAAAATGTAGGGAACGGTAGGTTATTTACAATTTGTACAAAAACCAGACAGTGGTTGTCAGAGTTGAAGGGCATGAAAGGGAAGCAAAGGTTGGGAAGGGATTAAGACAGGGTTGTAGCCTCTCTCCATTGCTATTCAATTTGTACATTGAGCAAGCTACAAAGGAAAGTAAGGAGAAATTTGGAGAAGAAATTAAAGTTCAGGGTAAAGAAATAAAAACATTGCATTTTGCCGATGACATTGTAATTATCTCAGAGACGGTAAAGACCTGGATGAGCAGTTGAACGGAATGGACAGTGTGTTGAAGCGTGCGTATAAAATGGACATTAACAAGAGCAAAACGATGGCAATGGAGTGCAATCTAAGAACATCGGGCGAGGCTGAAGAAATTAGATTAGGTCACGAAACAATAAAGGTGGTAGTTGAGTTTTGTTACTTGGGCAGTAAAATAACATTGTCACAGTACAGAGGATATAAAATGCAAGATGGCAATGAGAAGAAAGGCGTTTTTGAAAAAGAGAAATTTTTTAACATCGAATATTAAGTGTAAAGAAGTCCTTTCTGAAGGCATTTGTGTGGATAGTGGCCTTGTATGGGAGTGAAACATTGACGATAAAAAGTGTGGACAGTAAGAGGACAGAGGCTTTTGAAATGTGGTGTTACAAAAGAATGATGAAGATTAGGTGGGTAGATCGCATAACTGATGAAGAGGTTCTGAACAAAATTGGGGAGAAAAGGCTTTTCTGGCATACCTTGACTAAAAGAAGGGATCGATTGGTAGGAAACAATTCTTAGACATCAAGCAATCGTAAATGTAGGAATGGAGAGAAGTGTGTGGGGTAAAAATCGCAGAGGGAGAGGAAGAGATGAATACAGTAAGCAGATTCAAATGGATGTAGGTTGCAGGTCTTATGAGGAGATGAAGAGGCCTGCTCAGGATAGAGTAGGGCGGAGAGCTGCATCAAACCAGTCTCCGGACTGACGACCACAAAAACTACAAGATGCATGTTTCTTTCTTCTACTGTTTCATAATTTCTAAGCTGTTATCATGAATACATGAAGATGAAATGTTTCCGGATTTTTATTTTCGTTTCTAATATAACACTGGAAATTGCATATATACCAGGGGAGTACCGGGTTTCGCAGCTAGTATCGAAAACAAAAGGAAAACTTCTCGATATTCAATTCAGAACCACTTGAATTTTTTTCGATACGATGAGTAACAGCCAAGATAGTACACATTGGCCCTCTAACAGCGTCTATTTATGCCGCCAGAGGAAGGCCATAATTACGTCTGTAAATTTGATGTCGATCAGTTGAACGACGCGACCTAAATTGTGAGAACATGTTACAGACTCACAGGGTGTGAAATCGCCGCTATTTATGCAACTACCTATAAAACAATGCGAAATGTGTAGAAACATTACTGGCCAAAGTGGTAGAAATATGCTCCTTCACAAATTCGTTTATTTATTTAGAGCTGTCAAAAGATCAAAGGAGCGGAGGGATGGGGTGCCAGAGAGGAGCTACGTCGAGCGATGAGTTGGGGGGGGGGGGGGGAGGCGCTACCATCACGGAGTTTGTACCCCGGTTAGGAAATGACGCTGACCGGCTCTGGATACATGTAATACGTTTATATTCAGTGCAAATACTGTATAACAGTCATAGGTGTATGCCCACGTAGATGATTCAGTATGAGATGTTGACTGAAGTTGTCTAATTAAATGGGAAAAAATGCAGGATCTGCATTATAAGTTTTGAAACAGCGCTAGCCTTGTTAAGAATGACTGAGGTAGGACAAGCCTGTTACGAATTGCGCGGTCGCTCCCGTTGTTTCTAGTCCTACATCTAACATGGTTGGGTGAGTGACAGTGTGTGTGTGTGTGTGTGTGTGTGTGTGTGTGTGTGTGTGTGTGTGTGTGTGTATGTATGTGTTCTCAGTTACTTTAATCAATTTATAAGTGTAGGCACCGATAACCTAATCAATTTGGTCGCTTAGGTAGCAAACATTTGATTTAACATTTACTAATAATATTTTGGGTACATATGTATTTAATGTTACACTGTCGCTGTAAGGACTATCAACAGCAACATGCAGCGTATGGCCCTGTGTTTCGTTTATGGTCACGATATATCAAAAGCTCACCGCGAAGAGTGCAAATCAAAAAGGGACAGCGAAGTTTGGGGCACGAATACGCAATCAAATACAACAAATGGGTGTGAAAGTTACAAAGTAAAGTCGATAAGCAACTTTTCTTATCAAAGAACTGAAATGTATGTAAAACTAACGGTTCTATAAAACAGTCGAACGCAAGTGCATTCGATAATACTTCAAGTACGTATATCTTTTTTCTGTGAGTCGATTTGTATGAAAGAGCGTATGTGTTGCCTTAAGCTAGGCTGTAGTTACTGTGAATACACTGTCAAAGCTTTAGTAGTTTTCGAGTTTAGCATGTTCAAACACACACGACGAATTTAGAGTTTGGCCCACTTTAGGTTACGGTAGAACACTAAAATGGGCCTTTGCGATCGCCTTTTGACAGCTCCAAATTTAAATGAAAATAACGGCTTAACCAATCATCTGACACGAAAATTGAATAACCGAATTTGTAGAGGGGAACATTCTCTGCAACTTTGCACTGTTATATTTTTCATATCTCATATCATTTCAGAGATATTTGAAAAAAAAAAAAAAAAAGTCGCCTTGACGTGTTTTATGGCTCACTTTAGATTTGTAGTTTTATAAGTTTTTGCAAACATTTTGGACCAAAATAATAATCTAAATAATAAAAAAATAACAAGCGTGTCTGAAACCCTTTTAGGAAAAAAAATAGGTAGTGGCGGGTTCCGAACCACGGACCTTAAGCGTCATAGTCCATCGCCTAGCCCACTACGCTACAGCTAACAATCAAAAGTTTTGTCTTTTAATTTCATACTATTGATGGCCGTTCTTAACTGATGCTAATACGGAATTTGTAGACACTAGATTGTACGAAGAACGATGTGTCTTTGTGAATTCCTCAGTGCGCCATTGCTTTGAAATGACGACGTGTAAGTTACAATAAGAAAATCATCAAATACGCAACGCAAGAGGGATGGCGTAATGCCAGAGAGAGTTCCGGGCGTGGAATGTCACGTGACATATCCGAACGGCTGGTTTTCGTTAATTCAATGGAGGCTGTCAAATCTCTTATTTTTGCAAATATGTCTCAAACGATACGAGATATGAAAAAAACGCAAATATTTCGGACAAGAAACATGTTGGTAATACCAAAAAAAGCCGCTTGTAACGTAATTTTAATTGCAAATAAACCGTTCACCTGACGCGAAAATTGAATAACCGAATTTGTAGAGGAGAAAATTCTCTACAACTTTGATCCTTGTGATTTTTTTTTCTTTTTCTTTTCATATCTCGTATGACAACTACATTGAAAAATAAAGAAAACCAGCCGTTCGCAGATGTCACGTGACATTCATCGCCCAGAACTCTCTGGCATACGCTATCTTGCGTTGCGTATTTCATGATTTTCTTATTGTAACTTACACGTTGTTATTTCAAAGCAACGGCACACTGAAAAATTGACAAAACATGTCGTTCTTCGTACAATAAATGATAATCTAGTGTCTACAAATGCCATATTAGCATCAGTTAACAACAGCCATCAGTAGTACGAGATTATAGAACGCAGTTTCTACTTGTTAGCTGTAGCGTAGTGGGCAATGCGTTGGACTGTGACGATGGTCAGTGGTTCGGAACCCGCCACTACCTAATTTTTTATCCTGATAGGGTTTCAGACATTGATTTATTATTACTTAGATTATTTTGGTCCAAAATGTTTGCAAAAACTTATAAAACTACAAATCTAAAGTGGACCGTAAAACACGCCAGTGCAATTTTTTTCGTAACTAACTACAGCAGCTTCTAAACAATACCTTTTTCTTGGATTGGGGTGCAGGTTCCCACTCCATATAATCCCTAAGGGGACTACGGAATTGGATTTCGATGTTTCGGCGGCACGCACAGACAAATCACACATTTTGTATACACAGGGTGTTTCAGGAGGAACGGTAAATATCCTATTATGTGGTAGAATATACAAATTCCAATAAACATACTATATGTGTCCAGCACACAGGAACTGCCGTTAGTATGAAATTCAGACAAGCTTAAAGTAAAGGCAAACGCGGACGTTCAAAGTTTATTTCCAAAACTTCCACCAACAACTTGAAGACACTATTGATTTCTCTTGATGACGCCACGTGTAACTCTTGTCGGGTCGGTTCGCTTTCTTTTGTGATGGCCGCACTAGTCATAATCAGAATGATGAAATTGGCTTTTCTGTTTACTTTTCTTCGTAGACTTCGCTTTTCAACAGTCTCCACAGGCAAAAATCCAAAATTGGGAGGTCTGGGGATCTTGATGACCAAGGAAAGCACCTATATCTACTCAGTCATCTCGCGGGTCAAGTTTAGATATGTTTCACTTCACGGCTATAATGGGCATTAAGTCCTGTCATAAGCATTGTTGTAGCCAAAGGAAACTTTTCCTGTAATTCTGGAAACTCATTTTAAAGAGAATGTAAATAACGGTGTCCTCTAAGATGATGCTGTAACACAACAATGGACTGATCGTCTATCGAATCCACCACATATTTGCAAAGAAGCGATCCTGAAAATGTATCTTCACTATCCCATGTGGGTGTTTTTGAAACCACTGATGTGAATGTGTATTACGATTGTTCTTTATGCCTTCACGAATGAAAGTGGTTTCATCAGTGAAGAGTAAAAAGGGGATGACTTGGCGATTTTCCAATATTCAACGAAAAATTTCGATTCGTTTATCTTTACTTTCTTCTTCTACATCTACATATATGCTTAGCAATCCACCCAAAGGTGCACGGCGGAGGGTACTCAGTATCGCTACTAGTTACTTGTTACGCTCCCTTATAGAACGAAGGAAAAACGTTGTATGCACCCGTGCGTGCCCTAATCTCTTTAATCATATCCATGTGGTGTCTACGATAAATGTAGGTTGGCAGTAGTAGAATCGTTTTGCAGACCGCCTCAAATTCCGGCTATTCTAAATTTCTTCAACAGGACTTCTCGAAAAGAACGTCGCCTCCCCTTCAGCGACTCCCAGTTGAGTTCCCGAAGCATTTCAGTAACACTCGCGCGTTGATGGAATCTACCAGTTACAAACCTCGCTACACGCCTCTCCTTTAAACCGAGCTGGTGGAGATCCAAAACATTTGAGCAATACTCAAGACGGGGTCGTACAAGTCTTATATGCGGTCTCTTTTACAGACGAATCACACTTTCCCTAATTTCTGCCATTACAGAAAAGTCGAAGATTTCATAACGCTGAGCAGCGACGCGACTCTGCTAAGCAGCACACTACTAATGCGGTATTCGAATATTAAGGGATTGTTTGTCCTACTCATCTGCATCACTTTATATTTTTCTACATTTAGGGCTAGTTGCCATTCATCACAACACCCAGAAATTTGTTCGAAGTCATCCTGCATCCTACACAGTCATTCAATGACGACACTCTCCTGTACACCACAGCATCATCAGTGAGCAGCCGCAGATTGCAACTCACACTGTCCTTCAGACAGTGGCGTAGCTATCATAGGGCTAGGCGGGGCAGTGCCCCGGGGCCCCCGAGCTCTAGGGGCCCCTCGCTCTCCGTCAGCGACGTTCGAAAAATGTTCGTCGAATTTTTTGTCTCCCACTCCCCCAAACCAAGGTTCCTACTGTAACCTAATGGGCCATCGGGCGGCGGAACACTTCACACGACGCCACTCGGTGGCGCTGCTAACCGCCAGTTGGTGTGTACAATAATTCCGTCGGCATCGCAGAAGAAGTAGCTGCTCACAGCAACAGCTGAGCAATACAAGTGTTGCGGCGTGCCGCTCGGCGCAGTGTGAAGGATCGCGCGCCTCCAAATACTGTATAAATACATTCACTGTACACTACTTCTTATTGCCAGATAGAAGTGTAGAGTTCGAGTATCCGAATAAACCAGTTTTCCGAACATTCATGTCCCCCAGTTACTTCGGTTAATCGACGTTCTACTGTATGTAATATTTTAGATGAATGAATGATTTTAGATTTTGAACAGTCTGAATCCTGTCCAACAAACCTCAAACGCACAAATATAAACATTGCTGGTCCACTAAGAGTGCCATGGCTGACAATCAGTGGCGTATCTAGGGAGGGGGGGACTGTCGGGCTGCAGCCCCCCCCCCCTCAGACCATGCCCTAGCCCCCTCTAGAACCCTCTTCGAACCCCCCTAGACCAAGCTGCAGCCCCCCCCCTCCCCCCCCACGTCATCTCGGATTGACCTCAGCCCCCACCAGACCACGATCCTGGATACGCCACTGCTGCCAATCTTTGCGAAATAACAGTGAATTGCGCTGAATTACCAGCAGTGTGTTTGAAAATGCAGGGTTTAACCTCATTTGAGTATTAAGACTCCACAGTGTATTATTTCATAACGGTGTTATGCCGGCTGCGGTGGCCGAGAGGACTGAGGCGCTTCAGACACGGTCTGCACGGCCACTATGGTCGGGGGTTCGAATCCCCCTCGGGCATGGATATTTGTGCCGTCCTTAGCTGTACCCAGTTCATAAGTTTAGGGACTGATGACCCCGTACTTAGGTCCCATAGACTCTACAAATAAACATTTGAACGGTGTTATTATGGTAACTCAACTGTTTGTCTAGTGAATTCCCTCAAGGGGGTGCTCCTTAATCGTAGATACCAATGTAGTGCTGTAACCAATTACACTCTAAAATTCATGCAAAATGAAGAGAAAATATGGACCGTAGATGGTTTTGTGGATTTTATTACTGATCAGTGCCTCATCATTGAAACAGAAAACAGCTCAAATGGTGATATGTATGACTGTATCCACAGAGACTGTTACAAGCTGTTCGTGTTTTAACTGATGTATTTGATATTTCGACTAAGTGCTATGTTACACGTGCATGTTTTCGTGGATGAGTAATAATTCATTGTTTATTTTTTATTACCTTCTGCCTGCGAACTCATCGCCTAGTATGGAGCAACTTCAAAAACTAGCCCATGCGGTCGTTCTGTTTGTCTTACCCAGGTCCAACTCTATCCGTCTGCAAAATTTCATCTAAATCGCACCAGTAATTTTTTCTTGAAAGCATAACAAACATACTTTAACAGTTATGTTAGAGTGTACAATTAAACATCTGTTTGCCGGCCGCGGTGGCCGAGGAGACTGAGGCGCTCCAGTCACGGTCTGCACGGCTACTACGGTCGGGGATTCGAATCCCCCTTCGGGCATGGATATTTGTGCCGTCCTAGTTCGTAAGTAGTTCATGATTAGTTTTTAAGTTAGGGACTGATGACCCCGTAGTTAAGTCCCATAAATTATACAACAAACAAACATCTGTTGCGTGACACATAATAATTTACTTAGTGGTATCCACGTTTGTCTTATTATATAAGAAGGTGATGTAGTTATGTATCTATATAGTTTTATTTTAAAGAGGGCCCCTAAGTCGTTTTTGCCCTGGGGCCCTTGGTGACATAGCTACGCCACTGCCTTCAGATCATCGGTCCTGTCACACTTCCATGGGCACTCCTGACGATACCCTATAGTGGCCGTCAGCTACGAAGGCGGCCCAGTTTTCAGCTGTTTTGCGCATCCCCCTCCTTTACCGCAGTGACAGCCAATAACGTTCACTTTGTAGGTGCGTGGTTGGCTGCGAGTTACGCATTGCTTCTCCCGCAGACGCAACTGTTGGTGCTCGGCCATAGCTCCTCCCCTCCTCGCTACCCCTATCGTTCCGCCTCTACGCGCTGAAGCGTCTTCTTACATGACGCCAGGTATAGTCTCCGATCGAAGGTGTTCAATAGACTGTAAACGATACGGATGGAACCTGTGCGTAGGTAATATCTGCCATACTCCTGTACATAGAACATCGAAGCGTGCAGAAATTCTACATATGCTTGTTGAAGGAGTACGTTCTAACGACTCAGCAATGTCCACAGTTTGTTCATGTAATATCATTGTTGAGCGCCGTGCCAGAGGAGACAGCCTTTCACCTTGTAGTTTGCGGTTAGGAAATCGCAAATACAATATCGGCATACTCAGCATGTTCAATTACGTGCTCCATATTTACTCGCTATAGTTCAGCCCGACTCGGCCGACAATCACAATAAAAACCTCAGTGTAAAGTGAAGTATTATTTCGCAACTAAAACTTTAACACTCTACTGCAGGCATTCGATAAATTGGCCGGTAGAAATCGGAGTACCAACGGACGAATGAAAATGCATTGAATTCAGCTGTATCTATATATTCAATAAACAATGTACGTAAGTTATAAAGCATTTTATTGCACTTTGTCTATCCTATCACCTAAATTGTTTAGTACTGCTCCTGATACTGCCCGAAAATTGATCATTAGCGTGACACTTTCACATTATTTACTTAATGTTCTGCATTTTTCCAGTCAGTGCTCGCTTATAAATATTCTAATTTTCTTCTTTTTATGGAAATCAATTTCTGCACCTACAAAAAAGCTTGTTCACTGCAACGATATCTCCTCTCTTACAAAACAGAAATTAATACGTTGGCCCCATCAGAGCGTTGTTTGCAGCAATATACCCTCAGACGAGGCAGGTCGTAACGCTTGGAGCGTGGCCCGCTCCACCCCACACCGACGCTTCGCTCAGCCGCTAAAAGGGCGCACATCTGATGCTGGCCAAAGTTGCGTGTGATTACAAAGGATCGCGGCCGCAGACAGCGAACACGATACGGCCATTTGGGCCTGTTTGAACGAGGTCGTCTTTGCAGTAAGCCCTCGCGAGGGCGCCCGTTTGGAACGAAACACATCCTGCCATTACCGCGAACTGCGTGCAACTCGCGAAAGCACGTGAGTACTGCTGCATGTTCTCTATCAAAACAGCAAACAATGACAGGTTACCAACTGCCTGATAAATTGCTACATTCCCTTAGCGTCTCTAAAGATGGTGAACAGCGAATTTCAAGCTTTGGGCTTCAGAAGAAGTTGAGATAAAGTCTGATTCAGTCAGAACGCATCATGCCATAAATAAAGTTTTCTGTTTATATTTCTTCGGAACGTTTGTAGACTTACAAAAAATATTTTTTCTATTTATAATTTATTCAAAAATAAAGTCGTAATAACAATTGAAAGAAGTATATACAGGGTGGATCACCTAACATTTGCACCGCAAATATTGCGGAAACGCAAAGTGCGATTGATGTGCGGTTTTCAGAGAATGGATTGGTAGTCAAGGGCTCGTATTGTTAGCCAATAAACAGATTGTAAAAATACATAGGGAGTGTAGTTTTTATGCAAACATACAATTTTTCAAATGGAACAATGGTTGATTCTATCATACACTGGAATTTTTGACACCAGCTGTGTACGAAGAATTTCGAATGACATTTTTATCTCGTTTAGTTTGGCAGTTACAACCGTTCAGAGTCGGGGGCGGAGGCTACGACAGCGTAGCTAACTGGCTGGTGGTCATGAGACAGTGGGCCGTCCGTGCCCCAGGTGCTAGCCACTCGGCCAGTCAGCTACGCTATCGCAGCCTCCGCCCCCGACTCTGAACGGCTGTAATTGCCAAACTAAACGTGATAAAAATGTCATTCGAAATTCTTTGTACACAGCTGGTGTCAAAAATTCCAGTGCATGATAGAAACAACCATTGTTCCATTTAAAGAAATTGTATGTTTGCATGATAATACAATTTCTATGTAATATTACACTATGTTTGTTGGCCAAAAACTACCAATATATTCTGTGAAAACCGCACATCTGTCGCACTTTCCGTTTCCGCAATATTTGGGCTGCAAGTGTTAGGTGATGCACCCTATATATTCTGCCTTGGGCAAATTTTCATTGTAACTTTAGCTATAATTTCATTTTGTTAATCAGCGCAACATTCTGACTTCACTTTTTTAATCCAAAGACTGTATCACAAGCTAAATCGTATGCGTTATCCCTAACAAGTTTATTCACACAAAAAAATCGTTCTTGTTCCGAGTGATGTATATTATGATCAAGAATGATTTTGCAAAATACGTTGCGGCTCTAGATTGCTACCTAAAACAAATTCTTATACAAGTGTTCGCTGCTAGCAGTAACGAGCAAGTAGTCGGTAGGTTGAGTCTGTGTGAGGAGCTGTTAGAAGCAGAAGCAGTCTGCCAGTGAGACTCCTTGATCAGTAGTTTAGGCAGCCTCACTGCATCTTTCATGTTGTGTGAGCCGCAGATAAAACGCAGCTACTAAAATCTATGGATGGACTGGGACATGATTTACTGTCACCAAGAACCCTTTCAGTCAAAAAAACTTAAGACCTCCAAAGTATTAGTACGATAAAAAATTCTTTTAGAATAAAGTGGGAGATATTACGTTAATAGAAAGGCCAACCCTTAAATACAATTTATTCAGACAACATTGAATGAAGCGCATATTTATACAGGCTCAGCGCCTAGAACCCGAATTATCCTAAGTAAAATAAAAGGAAACAGAATTTAACGATTTGTAATAAATACTAAAACGAATAAATACAAATGAAAAACAATAACAGATTCCTCCGGTCATCTCCGCAATTATAAAATTCTACCGGCACAATAAGAAGCTGCAGACCTATTGCTCAGTATACTATACACTGGAAATATGGGCGTCAGCCCTTGCTATCTCGATACTAACAACAAGAATGAACAAGGAGTCTATTCTCATTATAGCACATTAAATTAATTCAAATTATAGCACATGAATTTAATTTTTAAAAATCTGAAGGTTAAACCAACAGGAGGTTGATAACGTTTTTATGTAACCTAAGCAACTGAGCTAATGGCTAAGTGAATAAACAAACACACACCTTTACATTCACTCCATAACATTACAACTGTGATGCACTCAACAACGCAAGCTCAACGGAATCAAGTACCTTTGTACCGTCACATGAAACGTTCATTTACAGAAATGAGAACTGGTTCAAAATTTGAGACAAGACGTTACATTTAGGTACCCTTAAACTTAGTTGAAATATTAATTTTTAATTCTGGAAAAAAGATCTCTCCCTAAGGGCACAATTTTATAGTTTTAATAACTAAACATGTTTATTGGTGGAGACTGAGCCACAGGCGGACTCTGTTCGTGTAAAACGGACCAAACCACAGTCAAACGAGCGTGAAGCACTTGTCACAGAGATGAATGTCAATCACAAATACCAGGGGTCAAACCGTTATCAAATCAAACAGTGCTCACCCACTATTACTCTCGGTTGCACGTCCCCACTGGTCCGAAGAATCAACAAGCGACACATCGCCGCGCTGTCACACACAGACCACCGAAGGAAAAGGCATGGCCGGCCGCAGTGGCCGAGGGGACTGAGGCGCTCCAGTCACGGTCTGCACGGCCACTACGATCGGGGGTTCGAATGCCCCCTTGGGCATGGATATTTGTGCCGTCCTTAATGTTACCTAGTTCATAAGTAGTTTGTAAGCTTAGGGACTGATGACCCCGTAATTAAGTCCCATAAGCTATACTAACATTTGAACATTTGAAAAGCCATGTTAGCAGATAGTAAACGGCCACACTCACCGCGGGGCACACACTCCTCCGGGCACCGCGCAGATTTCAAGCAGCACAGCAGTTGCAATACAACAGCTGCCCGCACTCGCAGCAGAAGTTACACCAGACCGGCACGACCATAGACTTAGTAAATAAAATCCAGACCTCTCGGTGGCGCTAGTGTCGCGTCCTCACACTGAATGTGACAGAAGGCGCCATTTGGTGGGAAACCATGCATAAACATGGTTCGTTCGTGTACTGATTCTAAATATAACAGCAAGATTGGAAGCAAAAAAAATCAAATGTTCAAATGTTTGTATAGTATATGGGACTTAACTACGGGGTCATCAGTCCCTAAACGTACAAACTACTTATGAACTAGCTAACATTAAGGACGGCACAAATATCCATGCCCGAGGGGGGATTCGAACCCCCGACCGTAGTGGCCGTGCAGACCGTGACTGACTCGCCTATGTCCCCTCGGCCACCGCAGCCGGCAAAGTTACATGGGTTGTTACAACTATTCATACCCAAACTCGAGGAAGTTGAAGAAAAATTCTATGTAATATGGAAAGGAATGTAGACAAAAATGCGGTCCACGAAAATAAGCGTGCGAAACGTACAGAGTAGTCGACAAAAAGTAAACAGGACCTGACAGAAAATTGCGTGTATTAAATAATAATCGCAGTCTCTGCTATTTTACAAGTTTAATACAATCATCTTATGCAAATATCTCGCTACAGAATCACTCCACCTTCTCAGAAAAGAGCCTCATATTCTTCAATTTCGTGTCTCTATGCAGACGTATTTCGGAAATTATGAAACTTCATTCGTTTAAGAATACTTCTTAACAGACTGGAATAATCAGCAATAAAAAAAAAGATAACATTCGTTTATTTTGTGCTTCATTTTGATCTTGTTGCGTCTCATACACTTCAAATCACAACCCCAGTACTAAGATTCATCCCTGCAAATGGCGGCGATCAGCTACTTCAATTCGGGGACAGTTGTCTCGCTTCTCCGATAAGGCGTCGTAGTGGCTTGGGCATCACTCTCAATCATTATTAACAGCGTTTCCACATCCCCACCAACCATTCGAGGGAAGCCGTCACTTGTAGACAGCTCCGCGTGACTCTTAACTACAGGCCGTCACTCGGCAGCAAACCGCTGTATTATAAGGCCGCCGTGAACACATTTTCTCTGTCTTTTCTTTACTCGTTCGACAAAAAAACATTGCTTTTAAGCGGTGGGACACGCTTGTGATTTTGTATATATATTTTATATAAAGGACTGAAAAAGAAAAGCTTTAAACATTATTAACAACTAGCTAACCCGTCCTGCCCCGCGACTTGGCTCGGGTAATATTTAAACGTCTTTATCTCGAGAACCGCTGAACGTATCGTGATGAGATTTATATTTTAATTGTAGAGCTCATAAAGATCTAAAATAAAGCCCGTGAGAGCACATGCGTAACTTTTATACATTTTCCACCATGACTAATTATGTACTCTGAAGCCATCCGGCGCCGGCGCCTTAGGAGAGAAAAATGGTCCATATGCTTCACTCGTAAAAGTTAGACATATGTTCTTCCAGACTTTGTTTTAGACCTTTATGAGATCTACAATTTAAAAGAAATCTCATCACGATAGGTTCAATAGTTCTCAAGTTATAGAAGGTTAAAGGGACAGACAGATAGAAAAAAATGTTCAAATGTTTGTAGAGCTTATGGGACTTAACTACGAGGTTATCAGTCCCTAAACTTACAAACTACTTATGAACTAGCTAACACTAAGGACGGCACAAATATCCATGCCCGAGGGGGGATTCGAACCCACGACCATAGTGGCATTGCAGACCGTGATTGAAGCGCTTCAGTTCCCTCGGCCACCGCGGCCAGCGACAGACAGATAGAAAATGTGCTTCTGTTTTATATAATATCATGATTTCACCCCATTAGAGTGCGAATTGAACGGAATGGACAGTGTGCTGAAAGGTGCATATAAGATGAACATTAACAAGAGTAAAACTAGGGTAATGGAGTGCAGTGTAAGAAAATCAGGTGATGCTGAAGGAATTAGATGAGGTAACGAAACAATAAAGGAGGTAGATGAGTTTTGTTACTTGGGCAGTAAAATAACAAATGATGGTCGCAGTACAGATGATATAAAATGCAGAATGGCAATGGGTAGAAAGGCGTTTTTGAAAAAGAGAAATTTGTTAACATCGAATATTGATTTAAGCCTAAGGAAGTCCTTTCATTTGTATGGAGTGTTGCCTTGTATGGGAGTGAAACATGGACGATAAGCAGTGTGGACAGAAAGAGGATAGAGACTTTTGAAATGTGGTGCTACAGAAGAATGCTGAAGATTAGGTGGGTGGATCGCGTAACTAATGAGGAGGTACTGAACCGAATTCGGGAGAAAAGAAATTTCTGGCATACCTTGACTAAAAGAAGGGATAGATTGGTAGGACACATTCTTAGACATCAAGGAATTGTGAATTTAGTGTTGGAGGGAAGTGTTTGGGGTAAAAATCGCAGAGGGAGACCAAGAGACGCGTATAGTAAGCAGATTCAAGTGGATGTGGGTTGTCGTTCTTATGAGGAGATGAAAAGACTTGCTCAGGATAGAGTAGGGTGGAGAGCTGCATCAAACCAGTCTCTGGACTGAAGACCACAACAACAACAGAGTGCGAATTTCGAAATTTTACTATGCCTATAAATTCTGGCATTTTTGACATTTATCTCGCCTTGTCGTTTACAGCGAGAGATCCATATGCGCTGAAGTTCCTCATCTTTTGGAAACCGATGGTACAAAATGCCTCCCGTCTTGCATCCACTGTTATTGCACTCCGCAACACCACAACACGAAGTTTTCTTACTCATAATTACGGAAAGAATATACTGAAAAATTGTTCCCTAACACAAGAAACCTACTTCCTATCCGAACACCTAACAGGTCACGAAACGAGCGAGCGCAACTGCTCGGCACTTGCTGCCAGCTGACGTCACAGAAACAAAGCGCGCGAGTCATATTTACACCCCCCCCCCCCCCTCCAATACGCGGTATACGGGCAAAGCCGATAGCTGACAGTCGACCAACGATCCGGCTCAATATGATTACTGTTCGATGGATGAAAGTCTGCTCAGTGCTGGGGAAAACATTTACGTTTGTTCTATAGAGACACTAACGTGGAGAATAATGTAAATCCATTTGTATTTATTATCTATATCTATAAATGTGAATGTCTGTTCGGTGTACGTTTATCACGTCTGAACCATAAGACATAAAGAGCTAAAAATTTGTACAGTTACTAATGTCTACCAGGAGAAGGCTTTAGGTACGGTTTTGTGGCGATCGGATAGCTATTTATCTATATATATTAATGTGAATGTCTGTTCGGTGTACGCTTATCAAGTCTGAACGACAAGAGGCAGAGACTTAAAGCCGACCGCGGTGGCCGAGGGGACTGAGGCACTCCGGTCACGTTCTGCACGGCCACTACGGTCGGGGGTTCGAATCCTCCTTCGGGCATGGATATTTGTGCCGTCCTTAGGATTAGCTAATTCATAAGTAGTTTGTAAGTTTAGGGACTGATGACCCCGTAGTTAAGTCCCATAAGCTATACAAACATTTGAACATTTTTTGAGAGACTTAAATATTTGTACAGTTACTAATTTATACCCGAAGAAGGTTTTAAGCACAGTGTTATTGCGATCTGATAGATATTAAGTAATTTTAAGAGTATAACGCGAAACGCGGAACAGTAATTACTCTTTGAAAATTATATTTACTCTTTGAAACTGGTTTTATTAGTTACATTGTTGCTTCAGGGTTGATAATGATAAAATGGTGGAGTACATTGGGATGGAAAGTTATCGGTGTATATAAAATTCTACGTGTGTGTGTTTTAATATTTCACTCTGCAGCAAAAACTACAGATCGCAAACGAATGGTCTGTGTGTAATTGTTGTCCGAAGTCTCCCATTGTACACCATAGCAGTTACATGCAGATAGCTATAAAGGGGTGGAAGATATAGTGGTTGAAAGTCGTCAAATTATAAAAAAAAAATTCGGACTGAAGGCCAGCGATGACGTTTGCGACTCTATAGCAAGGGGGATACATACAGCGAAACGTGATGCCCCAGATCATATCTTTGGTCTATGCGTGCTATACAATGTCTTCAGCTCTTTCTCTGTAAGGATAAGCATACGAATAAGGAAATATAACAATAAACAAAGCAGTAAAAAAGAAATTTCTTTTAATACATCTCTTTAAAAAATCAATTTGACGTTTCGCGCATTACATCAAGCGATCGATCTATGATATTATTACAATCATTATTGTTGAAATTCATGATTGGATTCTCCGAAACAAGTGCATTTTTACTTGTGATTTGATCTACACTTCTTACTTTCCTGATAATGTTGATTAAAAATGTTCATCCTTCAAAACCAGTCACATAGCACACTACTGAAAGATAGCTTATCTATCATAATCAACCAACACGCGAGCGGAGCCGCGGGTTTAAGCTAGTTTTTTTTTTTTTAAAACAGCCAATGACCGTGCCTTGGTGAATGCACCAGTTCCCCCCAGTCTAACGAAATTAATCATCGTCGAGCGTGGCCGGTACTTAGATGGGTAACCGTCCGGGAACGCCACGCACAATTTTCCCTTGCCTTACGGCAGAGGAGACACGATGAGTGGTAGAGCAAAGTCCTTGATTACAAGTATTTGCGCCAATGTCCTGGATTAAATTCCAAACCTCTCTGCATCTCATAGACAGAAGACAAGGAACACTGTTGACGGTGATCAGTCCGTGGCAGGGACGAAAAGCTCGGCGGCCCCCTTGGTGCTTTTCGAGAGGAGTAGGTTGGGTCCCGGCACTGGGATTCGCCCTCTCCCGTCATCTCCTATAGATCACTTCACTAATATTTGTATTAGATCAAATTCTTTGTGGTATCTGTCAATGCCGTCTGGCAAAGCAAGTCACTGACTTACAGATTGAAAGGAATAGTAGTGATGGTATAATTTTGATGATATCGGTTCGCTTAGCTAATGAAAAATATGAGTCAAACACTAGTTGCTACAGTATTAAAAAAAAAAAAAAATAAATAAATAAATAAAAAAAAAAAAATAAAAAAATAAAAAAAATAAAAAAATCATATTGTTAGGTTAATTAATGTGCTTAATAGTTATAGGCGAACTCAGTCGTCTTGTGAAAAATTATTTGCATTCAGTCATGTTCTTGGCGCACTGAAGTGGCCGAACGCTCTAAGGCGCTTTGCTGCAGATCACGCGGTTGCTCGCCGTCGGAGGTTTGAGTCCTCCCTCGGGCATGGGTATATGTGTGTTATCGTTACCATAAGTTAGTTTAAGTTGTTTTAAGCGTTTTGTAAGCCTAGGGAATGATAACCGCAGCAGTTAAGTCATTAGATTTACAAACATTTGAATTTGCGTTCTTTTTAAGCTTATCAGATTAAAATATTACGTAAGTACAACTGGAACAGTGTAGCAGTTATTGTGCTGTGCACGTTACCATTTTCATTGACATTGATGGTTCATTCATTCTGAGTTCTCTAAGTAAAGTATTATTTCATGTAAACTGATAAAATAATCCACTAACGATCGGCACTTTTTTTTCGTGGCTCTCGCAGTTTGAATATAGCCTGGTAACCACTATGTTGTGCACGCTGTAAATTATTGAAATGATGTTTTAACAGGCATTACATATTAAACATACAGGATTAGTATTAAATCATACCACGAACTTAATTACAGATTTGTCATTAACAGTGTTGCTTTCATTCAAAAGGTTAGCCGTTGCTTGCCAAACAATTAGTACAGGGCTTAATGACAGATGTGTTTAATCTGTTTAAGAAAACCGATATTAATACATTACGCAGTTTATTTAATAGAAAGAGACATCACTTCATTTTGATGGAGGATTAAATCAGTGACGGTCACATATGACTAGTGATACATTCTTCTTTAAACACAGATACAATTTCACATTTCATGAACGAACTGTCGTGTTTCATCGTATTAACTGAACATAATTTCAATTAATCAACATTAGAATGCAGTTTCAGACGCGTTTGTTTTATGTATGTCGCAGCAAGAAATCATTTTCATAATGTCGTGTCTAGTTTTCAACTAGGAATGAAGCTTCTCCCTTGCTTCGTTGGTATTACTCTAGGTAATGAAATAGCTTTCAAAACTGCGACACTTAACTATGATTCATCACTTGTTCATATTTTATTCATGACAGAATATTGTGGCTACGTACCTGAACAGATCATGATATTGACAAGATCATTATTAACATTCGCAGGCCATAACCATGGGTCTTCGCTAATTTTGAAACTACTAGAAACTCAAGCTGGAGAGCTTGATGATTCATCAAGAGGACCTTCACTTGTATCACTGGTACCATAAGACCATATGAAAAACTAGGACTGAAGTATTTTTGTCTTGCAACACTTCCATATGCTCGGATACTGATGTCGCCGATGTGACAGAACCAAGAATTTATTGACATTCCTTTTCAGATTTGCTTAAAAATTTCACATAAGAACCTATCACTTTTGTTTTGTTTTTTCCTCTGTCGTTTCTGATGACAAATTTGAGTCCCATGAAGTTTCTTCTGTTTTGTGTCTCCTCGAAACGTTTTAGTGAAACTACCAGACAAATCGAAATAACTCTAAAACTAGGCATCGTTCACAAATTGACCCAGACAGGAATAAATATATACAAGGAGAACATTTACAAGGGTTGAACTTAAATAGTGGTAACTATTTATTCATAACCGAAACAAAATCGTTACATGTTTCCACCTGTCACTGTCCTTCAAAGTAGTCACCAGCATTGTGTAGAACCCGCTGCCAGCGATGTGGAAGGCGTAGCAGACCGTTAGCAGAGCCTGTTCTGGTGATGGTGCGATTGGAGGTGTCTACTTCCTGTCGAATCAATGGAACAGTTCTGAAGCAAATGCCACGAAGTGATTCCTTCATCTTCGGAACCAAATTAGAATGACTTAAGTCCGGGGAGTATGGTGGATGGCAAAGTACTTCCCACTCCCATCGGTCGAACAGAGCAGCCACAGCTTGCGCTGTATGCGCCCGCCCCGCGCGTTGTCGCGCAAAATGATTGGCGGGTTGTACAGAAAGTGTTGCCGCTTCTTTCGCAAAGCTGGTCGCAGGCGACGCTCCAAAAACGAACAGTATTACTGTGCATTGAGGGTCTGCCGTGGAGGAACCTAATGCGTTAGGACAACACCATCACAGTCGTACACAATCGTATAGCTGTCACCATACTGGGGCTCAGACGCACTTACGAATTTCGCGACGACTCATAATGACAGCATTCGTTGGACTGACGTTTCAGTTTTGGTTTGTACGATGTGGCCCATGTTTCAACCAATATTACGATACGGCGCAATAAACCCTCTCCTTCGCGCTCATAGTGTCTCTTGAAGACCTTGATAACACTGTCTTGCTATACGACCTCTGGCACATTCAGTCTTGATCTAACTGCGTTGTTTCTGTTTCGTAAACATAGTGACGCCGCTACGTTAGACCGCTCGCTCACAAGTGACTGTGTTGCTCTCGATCTCGCACGCGCCGGTGACGTGGGACGGACGAGTCCATTTGCCCGGAGCTAAGGCAGGTATATCAACAACGTGTTCTATCGCCTACGTTACTAGATTCGATTATATAGCGTCTCCATAGCAGTGTTGCGACTATTTAAGTTCCATTACTCGTACTTGATCTGGAATCAAACCCCGCCCCTTGAGGAGGAATTGCGGGAAAGGGAAGGGGGGGGGGGGGGGGACGGTGGACAATCTTATTGCAGATTCCTCTCCAAAAATAGTTATGGTGTGGTCGACAAATAAAACTCCAGTCGTGGCAGATGGCGCTGTAATCACAAAAAAATTGGTATTCGGTTATTGTTGTGAAATTACGCTTCAGACTAAATAATAAAGAAACAACTGTTCAGCGAAGCTTAGATAACGTACCTAATGATTCCAGTGAAATCTCCACCTCTAAGTTCTGTTGAGAGCTCGTAAAGTAAAGTGAGTTCTGATCACAGTGCGCTGCCTTTAAGGATGAGCCGTAGTGCCCTGTATGGCCGCAGCAGCGCTGCCGTGTTACACCGCCATGTACCACGTAACACCGCCAATATAAATAGGTAGACAGTCATGGATGGTGCAAACTATTCTTGTTTCAACAGATCTGTAATATGTGCCTTTAATGTGTATTTTTCTATAGATTCTAACACAGTTCTTCGTCTCCAATTATTAATTTACCGTCTCTATCATTGTCCCGCAGATACCAGGATTTTAAATTGAGCATCGTTGCGTCTCTTACCTTACATTAATGAAAAATTGCGTTTTATTGTCTAATGTTTCGAAACATATGATAAATCGTATTTAACCGATTTTAGCTCCTTCAGGGAGTGGGGGAGAGGGTTTGATTTCAGGGGAGGTAGCTGTCACCCTTCGAGATATTCATTTTGTGTCTGGGATAGCTTTGGGTGCGATGCGTATTTTTCGACTTATTTGAATTTGTCCGGTTAAATGGGACACTCTGCATCAGATTCAAATGTTCAAATGTTTGTGAAGCTTATGGCACTTAACTGCAGGGCCATCAGTCCCTAAACGTACAACCTACATATGAACTACCTTAGACTAAAGACAACACAAACATCCATGGCCGAGGGGGATTCAACCTCCGACGGGGATCGGCCTCGCGCATCGTAGCATAGCGCCTCAATGCACTCGGCCGCTCCGCCGCGGATCTGCATCAGATTTTTTCGTCAGAGTTTGATTTACAGTGTAATGAAATACTCACTTCCATCTGATTATTAATATTTCATTTTGCATTACTCTAGCCTTTTGCGCTATCTGAAGTGTTTAAAGGTTCCTCACGACTTTCAATTTTTACTGAGTCACAAAGCTGACCAAATTGAAAGGCGAACTGCGGCGTTGGCTTGTGGTGACGCTCGAAGAAAGGGCAGATGGACGGCAGTCGGTCGGGTTCCATTGCTCTCGTGGTCTGAAAAGTGGAAGCCATTCCTCCCGAGTCCACAAGGGTCCGGAAAAGGATGGCACCCATTCCTCCCGTTTACAGTAGGTGGCGATACTACAGTTTATGGATACAGCAGGCAAGGAAAGCTTTCTAATAGCACGAAAACGTTTTCGCGAATACAGTTAGCCCTTTATTAGCCAGTGTTGCTCTCAATCAACATGAAAAGCCGCGGTGGAGTGGAAAATCGTTATAGGCGCCTAACTGCGGAGCGCGCCGCTGTTCGCCGTCGGAGGTTCATGTCCTCCGTCGGGCATGGTTGTATTTGTTGTCCTTAGCATAAGTTAAAGTACTCGAAAGCCTAGGGACTGATAACCACAGTACTTCAGTCCCATAGCATTACAAACATTTTGAACAACATCAAAATTACGCATGGTGTTTTAGAAATGTTGCAAGTTTCGTCCTTGGATGTGCAACAGTGCTTGAAACCAAATAGGCAATGTTTAGTTATATTTTACGAAAATTTTATCAATAAACTCAATTGTAAGTAGAGATTGCAGACATAAGCTATCGAGATAAAAGTTTGTTTCAGTTTTGTGACTATATTTTTCTTGTGATACATTTAAAACTGCTTATAAAGGGAAAGAGGAATCTTTGATTTATTATGGAAAAGTATTGGCCAGTTCTTATCTGGGGGACTGAAAATAACTCATATTTATTGGGAAGTTGTGGCCTGGTAGACCGCTACAAAATGGCCAATTAGGCCAAAAGAAGAAGGAAACATCTCCTGTACCAGTGAATGACGTACGATATGACAGATATGGCTGTATATTGTCACTTGATAGATTATGGGCCAAAAGGAATTTTCTGGTTTTGTCTTCAGGGATATTTGACTGTAAAACGTGGAAATCAAGGGATTTCTTCTGGAATTCTCACCAAATACGACTCGTTTCCAGACATTTCACTTGAAATATTCCAAAAAACGATAATTTCTACAGCCATAGGAACGACACTGTAGTATTGATACTGAATCACTCACGCGCTGTATTTGGGCAATGTTACTTACAAACCAGAAAATATATTTTGAAAAAAAAAAAAAAAATCGTATAAATCTGTTCACATGGCCTTAAACATATAATTTAAGTAACTTAATATTTTTTCTTCTCGTGATTTATGTGTGTGCCAAATGAAGGGTTAATTGCCATATGGTGATTTTTAATTCTTCAATCAAGCTCCTTTAGATCCTCAAAACGACGATAAAACGAAAAGATATAAAGTCACGATAGCAGTGAAAGACAGGAATCGGCTGAAATTTGTCTTATGAATTGCTAGATGTAATAAAAGATTTAGATTGTGAACTGCAAGGATGACCTCCAAGATGTTGGATGTGTCGTGGTACCTTACTAAACAGGCATTTAGGAGAAAAATAAACAGCTTTCTGCACAAGAGTCACGGAGGTGTGATCTAATCCATACTGAATTCCTGCCTTGTATTAATTGAATGACAACTGGTAATTCTTACGAATAAACTGACGTTTTTACAAAGTTCATTAAAGGGTATGCATATAAAGAATACCAGTTAGTTTAGCGCTACCCACAGTGCACGACGAAGATGCGAGCTAATTCACACCCCAAACACATTTATAAATATTGTTTTGTATTTTTTAATATTATCAAAAATTTATTCATTTAAACTGTAATATGAATATGTAATCTAAATTCACACTTATTTTGTTAAGTTCCTGATTTAATGTAGCGGGAAAGCAATATGTTCTTAATTGTTACACCTTTTAATTTTGCCACTTACTGTACCATTAATTTCAGATCAGAGCAGTTCATTTCATTTTTCTTGTTTTTCTTCCCGAATATACTGCTATTTCAGAGTAGAGCTGAAATTGTCACCTCATGAAATTTGTAATTGTCTAGACTGTAGGAGTAGAACTATTATATTTGCTGTCGAAACTTCCACTGTCTATTTAAGTTTTGACCACGCAGATAGGAGAAAGAGTGCATTTACTTCTATTTCAATTTCCACTAAGTGATCACAAAATGTTCACAATTTTTCAGATTTTTCACTAACATGAGATCCTAAACGAAAGTCACGAACCGTATTAGGAACCAGCATTGCCAGACCAAACATATGACAGTCATCTGCAAGCCCCAATATTTGTATATTTCGCCACCAGCTCCGGATTAAATAAAATTTACATAATTTCATTCTTATGTCGTCGGTACAGACTTTCAGCTTTCATTATACTCTGAAAACATGGTTAATGTTTAAAAATTCAGACCTAGATCATCATATTCATTAACTATTATTGTAGTTCACGGACCAGTTGTCAATAATATATATATATATATATATATATATATATATATATATATATATATATATATATATATATATATGTCAACACGACATGTTTAGGGACGGCATTATCCCACTATCAAGTTCATAAAACGTATCTGCTGATAGGAAGCATCGTTAAACACAATAGCTGTGTATGTACATGGACATCTGAGGAAAATGTACTGCGCAAAGTTTTATTTGTAAATACACAGCTATTGTGTTTAACGATGTTTCCTAGCAGCAGATAAGTTTTATGAGCATGATAGTGGGATGTCGTCCCGAAACATGTCGAATTGACATATATATTTTATTATTGACAACTGGTGCGTGAAATACAGTAATAATTGTGAAAAAGTTGTGTGATGGCGTCAGAACAAATGATATTCATTAACGTTTATCGGTAACTATTCGAAAGACACACCGACACGGCGAAGTTTTCTTATCATTCAGTAAAGAAAACAGCATTCGAATGTCCATTAACTAGCACCAGTATTGTGAGCTGCTGAAAAAAAAAAAAAAAAAAATTCTGCAACATTTTCATTTTGTACCAACATATGTCTTTTACACTAAGTATTTTAAGGTTTCGAGATTCACAATGTTTTACGAAGTTTTTCTCGGCATTATTTCCTAGACCGAACATGTACATACATACTGGTACCAAATGATGGATTCAGTTACGAAGCCCTTAATCCTCATTTAAACGGTCATTTCGTCACTTCGTTTCCACTCTATACGTTACAAGACCCCATAAAATAACTGTGGACGCACAGGCGGGTTCTTTCTTTCGTTCTCGGTTGCTTCAGCGATTCAATTTGCAATGTAATTTCTCCCTCAGAACGGTGGCAGTAAGGTTTCAACAACTGCCGCCCACTACCGCCGTGCTAACATGGCACTGCACGCAAATTCGTTTTACATGTTTTAACACAAAGTACTGAAGACCTGAGTTATTCATCTATTTTATTTTTGAAAAAATTCGAATGAAACAACAACTTTTACTACTCATCTAGCTGTCCTTGTGTCACTCTAAAACAAAATATTTCCGTAATAACCTTGGAAACTGTGTAGTATGTCTACATAATGAAAACTCCGCCAGAATATTTGTAACGTAGGTGGGCCATAAAGTCTCAGCAGATTGGCTATACATTTTATCAACCCTCACTCGGACGAAGTTAATCTGTGAAATTATAATTATAACATATAGACGTGTGAGCGCCGCAGACTATTGTTTCCCAATAAAACTGTTGGTCACATAGTAGCCTCAGCGTTTGAATTCTGTTCTAATTATACGTTTTACCCTTTACACCAGCTAAGGAACGTTACTTCTTGATAAAATATGTGAGAAAATTTGAATTACTGAACATAAGACTAGCCCGACAACGACACTGAGCAAAGTATTTAGTCATAATATGCCTTGCTCTTGATAGTCACATATTTCCCTTTCTTGTATTGAGCATCCGTTTCATGACAACCCTTATTTCAACTGGATCAAATGATTAAATTAAAATTGCTACACCACGAAGATGTCGTGCTACTTACGCGAAATTTACAGACAGAAAGAAAGTGCTGTGCTATGCAAATGATTAGCTTTTCAGAGCATTCACACAAGTGCGGCAGTGGTGACACCTACGTTCTTACATGAGGAAAGTTTCCAATCGATCCTCATACACAAACAGCAGTTGATCGGCGTTGCCTGGTGAAACGTTGTTGTGATGCTTCGTGTAAGGAGGAGAAATGCATACCATCACGTTTCCAACTTTGATAAAGGTCGGATTCTGTCCCACCGCGATAGCGGTTTATCGTATTACGACATTGCTGCTCGCGTTGGTCGCGATCCAATGACTGTTAGCAGAATAGGAAATCGGTGGTTTCAGAAGGACAATACGGAACGCCGCGCTGGATCCTAACGGCCTCCTATCACTAGCAGTCGAGATGATAGGCATCTTATCCGCATGGCTGTAACGGATCGTGCAGCCACGTCTCGATCCCTGAGTCAACAGATGGGGACGTTTGCAAGAGAACGACCATCTGCACGAACAGTTCGACGACGTTTGCAGCAGCATGGAGTATCAGCTAGGAGACCATGGCTGCGGTTACCCTTGACGCTGCATCACAGGCAGGAGCGCCTGCGATGGTGTAGGCAACGACGAACCTGGGTGCACGAACGGCAAAACGTCATTTCTTCGGATGAATTCAGGTTCTGTTTACAGCATCATTTCTTCTTGATGTATCAATTTTAATGGCCAGTAGTGTATTATTCTATTTAAGGAGGATGTGTGGTCTCTACGCTGGGAGGCCTACGATCTATGTGCTACTAAATCCACGACACCTTTTAACCCTTAGAAACTGGATGGAGGAACGTCACTTTAGAGTCGTAACGAATGGCGCCGGATTCTATTCAGATGAGTGAAGATTTTGCGTTCAGCAAGACAATCGTTGTCCCTCATCTGGAGAGAATGTGAAACTCGGAACAATCCTGCTTTTGTGCAGGAAACATCACCATATGAAGGTGGTGGACGAATAATGTGATTACGAGTCGGTATTGGCGGACGTATTGCCCTCTGTGTCGTTGAGAATTGTGCTTTGACTGCTCCGAGGCATAGAGATGAGGCCCTTCGACATTTTGTTGTGCGCTACGCTGGTACAATAGTAGATTGGTTCCTTCTGGTGGACGATAACGCTCGTCCCCACGGAGCTGCAGTGGGGCACAAAAGGCTTGAAGCTGGGGAACTGAGCGACTGGAGTAGGAAACTTGTTCATGGGACTTAAACCCGATTGAGATGGATTACAGCCAGATCGGCAGCTCCCATGATTGTTGCAGAGCTGGATATTAAATTCATGGAACAATGGCCAATTATCCCTCAAGAGCTAACTGATAGCCGCGGTTAAGTGGCTGAGCGATCTAAGACGTCTTTCTACGAAGCGCGAGGTTGCTCAATGTGGGAGGTTCGAGTCATCGACGGGAATGGGTGTTTGTATTGTCTTTAGCATAAGTTACTGTAAGTTAGTTTAAGTCGGTTGTAAGCATAGGTACTGATTTCCAACTTAGTTATGTATGTTAGATTTACAAACATTTGAACATTTTTAGCTAATTGATAACCCCATCCTGTCCATGCCACGCAGGTGTGCAACTATACTGACCGCCCGAGGTGATCACGTACCATATTAGAGGGAAACGAAAATGACATTTTTACTGTTATGTTAGAGCTGGGAGAGAGAGTAAAGAACTGAGTGAGAAAAATGTCGTACTGTATCAAAAACAAATTAGAATTGTTACACAATATCTGAATAAAATAAGTTACCATAAATACATTGTGTTTGACATCACACTTGATCCCCTAATTGTTTTGAGCAGTGTATAATGCGCCCAGCCGACTGTTAAGTCAAAAAGAATACAGGATTGTATAGCTGTTGCAAAAAACAGACAACTTGGTAGAACAGTGACTATTTATTACTGTCAGCTAAATTATAAAAGAACACAGTACTTACCTTAATTATGCTTCTTTTTCTGCCTGTATTTTGTTGTGTTGTGGTATTCAGTCCGAAGACTGGTTTGATGCAACTTTCCACGCTAACCTATTCTCTTCATCTGAGAATATGTGCGGCAACCTACATCCCTTTGAATCTGCTTACTGTATTCGTCCCACGGTCTCCCTCTACGATTTTTACCCCACACGCTTCCTTCTACTGCTAAGTTGACAATTCCTTGATGTCTCAGAATGTGTCCAACCAATCTATCTCTTCTCTTAGTCTGGGTATGCCAGAAACTCCTTTTCTCCCGATTCAGTTAAGCACCTCATTAGTTACGTGATCTACCCATCTAATTTTCATCATTCGTCTGAAGCACCACATTTCAAAAGCATCTATCGTCTTTTTATCTGAACTCCTTATCGTCCACGTTTCACTCCCATACAATGCTACACTCGAGACAAATGCTTTCAGAAAGGACTTCCTAACATTTAAATTAATATTGGATGTTAACAAATTTCGCTTTAACCTTTTTGCTTAGTACTGGTTTTCCGTCTGAGTTCTTGATATTCATACAGCTGCTTTTCTTGTCTCCAAATATCTCTTTTATTTTCCTGTAGGCGGTATCTATCTTTCCCCTAGTTATGCATTTTTCTACGGTTCTGCATTTGTCCTCTAGCCACTCCTGCCTAGCCAGTCTGCACTTCCTGTCAATCTCATTTTTTAGATGTTTATACTCCCTTTTTCCTGTTTCTCTTGGTGAAATTTTTATATTTTCTCCTCTGATCAATTAAGTTCAGTATATCCTGTGTTATTCAGGGATTTCTATTATACCTTGTCCTTCTGCCTACATGGTCTTCTGCTGTCTTCACTACCCTATCTCTCAGAGCTACCCATTCTTCTTCTATTGTATCACTTTCCCCAGTTTCAGCCAAACCTTGCCTAATGCTCCCTCTGAAACTCTCAACCACCTCTAGTTACGATTTTTACCACACACACTTCCTTCTAATGCTAAGTTGACGATTCCTTGATGTCTCAGAATACGTCTCACCAACCTATCCCTTCTCTTAGCGTATGCCAGCAACTCCTTTTGTACCCAATTCTGTTGAGAACCTCATCATTACTTACGTGATCTACCCTCCTAATATTCGTCTATACCACCATATTTCAAAAGCTCTGTCATATTTTTGTCTGAACTTCTTATCGTCCACGTTTCACTCCCATACAACGTTACACTCCGAACAAATAATTTCAGAAAGGACTTACTAACATTTAAACTAATATTGGATGTCAACAAATTTCAATTATTCAGAAACGCTTTTCTTCCCATAGCCATTTTGCATTTTATTTCTTCTTTATTTCTACTATCAGAAGTTACCTTGCTACCCAAGTAACAAGACTTATCCAGTACTTTGTCTCATTATCTAATCTAATTCATTCCGCATTCCATGACACTACATTCCATTACCTTTGTTTCACTTTCTTAATGTTCATCTTATACCCTCTTTTCAAGACGCTGTCCATTCCATTCAGTTGTTCTTCCAGGTACTTTTCTGTCTCTGGGAGAACTACCACAATGTTTTTATTTCTTCTTCCTAATCTTTAATTCCCTCTCCAAATGTCTCCTTGCATTCCTTCAGAGCTTGCTCAATATATAGATTGTGGAAAGGCTGCAACCATGTCTTACTCCCTTCCCAACCACTGCGACCCTTTCATGGCCTTCGACTGTAATAACTGCAGTCTTGTTTTTGTTCAAGTTAAAAATAGCTCTTCGATTACTATATTTTAAGCCTGTCATCTTCAGAATTTGAAAGAATGTATTCCAGTCAACATTGTCAAAGGCTTTCTGCAGCTCTAATAATTCTAAAAACCTGGGTTTACCCTTCCTTAACCTATCTTCAGAGATAAGTCGTAATGTGAGTATTGCCTGTGTTCCTACATTCCTCCAAACTGATCTTGCACAAGGTCTGATTCAACAAGTTTTTTAATTCGAGTGTAAATAATTCGTGTTAGTATTTTGCAACCATGACTTATTAAAGTGATAGTTCTGTAATTTTCACATTTGTCTTCACTTGCTTTCTTTGGAATTACTATATTCTTGAAGTCTGAGGGTATTTCTCCTGTCTCATACGTGTTGCATACCGGGTGGAACAATTTCTTCATGACTGGCTCTCCTAGCGATATCAGCAGTTCAGACGGAATACCATCTATTCCAGGGTCCTTGGTTCGACTCTAATATTTTAGTGCTCTGTAAAATTTTCGCAGCATCGTATCTAATATCTAATCTTCCTCTACTTTCTCTTCCAATTCTAGAATACTGCCTTCAAGTTCATTTCCTTTGCATAGGCTCTTTATATATTCCTTTCACTTTTCAGCTTTCCTTTCTTTGTTTAGCACTGGTTTTGAATATGAGATTTTGATATTCGTGTAGCTGATTTTCATGTCCCTAAATGTTTATTTAATTTCCCTTTAGGCGTTATCCATCTTTCCCCTACGGAGTTGCATTTTATCACCCTCATTTTTAGCCGCGTGCACTCCTTTTAGCCTGCTTCACTTGTTACTGCTTTTTATTTTGTGTCCGGTCATTAGGTAATTTTAGTGTTAATAGAATTTCTATTAAGCCTTGTCCTTCTACCTACATGAACCTCTGCGGCCTTTTTCTACTTCATCTCTCAAAATTCTCCATTCTTCTTCTACTGTATTACTTTTTCCTGTTTCGGTCAATGATTGCCTAATGCTGCCTCTGAATCTCTGAACAACCACTGGTTCCTTACTCTTCTACCCATTTTCCAACTTTAGTAATTTTGCTCTACAGTTCATGTCCGTAAGTTATGGTCTACATCTTCCCCTAGATATGTTTTGAAGTTTAATACCTGGTTTCTAAATCTATGACTTACTATTATTAAGTTGGTACCGACCGGTGTCTCCTCGTCTTTTCCGAGTAGAAAACCTTTCATGATCCTTAAACCAAGTATTTGTCATATATTAATTGTGCTCTTCGAAAAATTCCACAAGGTGACATCCTCTTTAATTCCTTTTCCCCATTCCATAATCATCTACTATTTTTCCTTCACATCCTTTTCCTACTACTGAGTTCCAGTCTCCCATAACAATCAAGTTTTCTTCTCCCTTAACTGAATAACTTCTTATATCTCATCAAATATTTTTTCAGTCTCATTGTCATTGTCTGAGCTAGTTGGTATATAAACTTGTACTACAGTGGTTAGTGTTTGGTTAGTATTTATGTTTCCCACTATAATGCGTTCACTATGCTGTTGATAGTAATTTACACGCATTCATATTTTTTTGTTTGTCGTTAGACCCACTTCCGCGTTCCTCCAACTGATTTTGTGTTTATATCCTGACTATAAACCCTGTACATCCTGTTACCGAACTTCGCTAATTTCCCGCTTATATATAACTTCAGCCTATCCATTACTGTTTTCAAATTATCTATCCAATCCGATTAAGTGATAGAACATTCCACGCTCCTATCCGTAGAATGCCTGATTTGTTTCTCTTGATCACGACATCCTCCTGAGCAGTCCCTGCCCGAAGATCCCAATGCGGGACTATTTTACCTCAGTAATATTATACCCAAGACGACGCCATCGTCATACATTCCCGAGAAAATTAACGACTGTAGTTTCCTTTTCCTTTCAGCCGTTCGCAGTAACCGTATGGTAAACTCAGGTTAGTTGTTGCTGCAAGTCCAGCAGTCAATCATCCAGACCATAGCCCCTCAGCAATCACACGTTTTTCAGACCTCTCCGCAGCTGAGGTTGCACCTGTTACGGCTATCTGTATCGTTGAAGTATGCACCCCCCCCCCTTCCTCGGCAATGTCTGTGGTACATGAGGTAGTAACATTGTAAGAATGGTGGCAGGCACGAAAGAGCTAATACATGTTAACATATGTCCCGTGGCTGTTCTTTTAAATGAGGAACCGAAGTGCAATGCGTCAATCATATATATTATTTCTCATTGATGTTTTTTTGAGGGGACGCCGTATCTCGGGTATTACTTATCCAAAATTAATGATTGAGGTATCATTTTCAAGGTTTTCAAGGTATGACGAAAAATATACAGATAGTTTAAAATTATTATCTTCACAGAAAAAAATATATTAAAAAATTGTACTGTTCGTACAATCTAAGTTGAAACCCGGGGTATTGTCGTAAATGGGGCATGTATTTACAGTACTCCCATCAGCCACCACGCCGAGTATCAACTTAGTTTGCGCAGCCGATATAAGAGCAATGTAGAAGGTGCCATCTATTGACAGTCTGTTTAACTAACATGAGCGACAGCTCTTGCAGTTGTTCAGATACTTTATACAAGCCAAAGACCTTCCTTTGAAACAAATATAGTTTATCACACAATGTCGGTTATACACGTCTATGTAACGACAAAAATACACAAATAATGTAATTTAGCACGACAGTTTTTTTTTTACATTATTTACGCAAGCGTAGTTTATCACGAGGTATCTGCTTCATACGTCGATGCAAACCAGCTGTTGGAATAGTTCAGTTTGTTCAAGCAAGCGTTGTCTACTGCGCGGGCGAGCTGAATTATCTCAAACGAAGCTTAGGGTTTAACGCCCCGTCGACTGCGTGGTCTGTAGAGGCGAGCTTGCGCTCGGATTGTTTGAGTAAGAATGGGGGAAGAATCTCGGCCGTGCCCCTTGAAAGGAACCATCCCGGCATTTGCCTGGATGATTTAGGGAAATCACGGAAAACCTAAATATGGATGGTCGGAGGTGGTGGATTTGAATCACCTTCCTTCCGAATGCCTGTCCAGTGTGTTACCATTGCGGTTACCTCAACGTTCATCTTCACAGTTAAGAACCACTCACTATTATAACTTATAATAATTTATTTAACTTTTAATTCCCCGCTACTTTACAGTGCGTGCAATATTATTATTATCTTTTATACATACATGGTGTCCAGAAAAGGACTTCCTGATTTCAAAATTAAATGTCTCGAAAACAAAGGTCGATAGAGGAATGCAGTAAACGGTATGTTTATTGTGAAAGCTGTAAGAAATTTATACAACAGTTTTAAATAATAGTTACAAAAGCTGCTAACAGATGGCGCTGTAATCACCATAGGTAATGCCTTGTATAAATAGTGATCCGAAGCCCAGAGCGATCAGTTCTACAATTGAAACGTGAAAGGAGGTTAGCGTACCGAAGGAAGAGATTAGAACCATGTACTCCATTGAACAAGTCGTTTTACTGGTGCTAGAGTACCACAGGTTAGAAGAGAGTCCTACGGCAACAAGGCGAAGTTTTCAACCACGATTTAATGTTCCAAAAGGACCCTATGCGAAACCCATTCGTACGCTCTTCGCAAAATTTCAACGAACAGGCAGCGTAACTAATGATCTAGTGGGGCATTTTGGCCGCAAACAAACCGCAGTTACGCCTGAAAATATCACCACAGTTTCTGGAATTATTCAGCGAAATCGAATATCATCCGTCCGTAGAATTGCATCTGAGACTGGTTTGAAGCGTTCCATCACGCAGAAAAAACTGAGAAAGAGTCTACACGTGTTTCCATTCAAAATTCAAACGCACGAGGCCATACCGGTACGAGCTGTGCAACAAAGGGTTGCCTTTGCTAATCAGATGCTCACAATGATTGATAGTGAAGGATTTGATGTTGGCTGCATCTGGTTTACAGATGAAGAACACTTCCACCTTAATGGATACGTGAATAAGTAGACCTGGCGATTTTGGGGTTCCGAAAAGCCATATTTGTGTGAAGAGAAACCCCTATATTCTCCTAAAGTTACTGTGTGGGCTGCAGTATGCAGCAGAGGCATTATTGGCCCTCTTTTCATTCGAGAAACGGTCAATGGTGCACGTTACCTTGCAATTTTGGAACAATTTGTCGCCACACAGCAAGCGTTAGAGGATCGACGAGGTACTGAATGGTTTATGCAAGATGGAGCCCGACCATATCGGACCGAACAAGTTTTTCGCTTTCTTGAGGAATACTTCGTGAATCCGGTCATTGCTTTGGAATATCCCAAATTTACTGGTGCAGGCATGGATTGGCCTCCATATTCGCCGGATTTGACTTCCTGTGACGTTTTTTTTTTTTTGTGGAGCACAGTGAAAGACGTGGTCTCCCGAAGCATCCAGCCACGCTGGACGAGCTTGAATCGGTGAACCCCGTGGCATGTGAATCCATTTCGGTTGAGACACAACGAAATGTGATGGCGAATTTCATTCCTCGTTTGCGCCACCTCTGTAGTGCCAATGGTGAACATTTTGAATACATTGTGATGTGATTGTTTGCAAAAAGTGTTTTCATACGATTATTTCACTTATGTATGCTGATATGAGCTGTACAGCTTATAGCGCAATCTGTTAGCAGTTTTTGTAACTATTATTTCAAACTGCTGTATAAACTTCTTACAGCTTTCAGAATAAACATTCCGTTTACTGCATTCCTCTATCGATCTTTGTTTTCGAGATATTTAATTTGGAAATCAGGGAGCCCTTTTCTGGACACCCTGTACGTACTTGCGTCTGCCTTTTCTCCATTACTGTGACTGATCAAGAGAGTGCGAATTATTCGCACGGGTCAACTAGTATACTTCTGCTATCAATAATACCCAGAGTTAACCGAGAACATATTTATTCCATTATTGTATTACTCTGTCTTCTTATTCCTTCCCATACAATCACGCCAGGTGATAAGCCAGTATGGCGATGACGAATACACGCTTCTAATGTGCGTTCACTGCGATGTCGCCAAACACGGATGCGACCATCATGATGCTGTAAACAGAACCTGGATTCATCCGAAAAAAATGACGTTTTGCCATTCGTGCACGCAGGTTCGTCGTTGCGTACACTATCTCATACGCTCCTGTCTGTGATGCAGCTTCAAGAGTAATCGCAGCCATCGTCTCCGAGCTGATAGTCCATGCTGCTGCAAACGTCGTTGAACTGTACGTGCAGATAGTTGTTGTCTTGCAAACGTCCCCATCTGTTGACTCAGGAATCGAGACGTGGCTGCACGATCCGTTGCAGCCATGCGGATAAGATGCCTGTCATCTCGACTGCTAGTGATACGAGGCCGTTGGGATCCAGCACGGCGTTCCGTATTGCCCTCCTGAATCCACCGATTCCATATTCTGCTAACAGTCATTGTATCGCGACCAACCGAGCAGCAATGTCGCGATACGATAAACCGCAATCGCGATAGGCTACAATCCGACCTTTATGTAAGTCGAAAACGTGATGGTACGCATTTCGCCTCCTTACACGAGTCATCACAACAACGTTTCATCAGGCAACGCCGGGCAACTGCTGTTTGTGTATGAGAAATCAGTTGGAAATTTTCCTCATGTCAGCACATTGTAGGTGTCGCCACCGAAGCCAACCTTGTGTGAATGCTCTGAAAAGGTAATCATTTGCATAATATAGCATCTTCTTCTTGTCGGTTAAATTTTGCGTCTGTAGCACGTCTGGTTACACGTCTCGGTCACCTCTTGTTCGCATCGGCGGCACTTTGAACAGTGGCCGTTACGTCTCAGATGTGTTACGACCCGTGGCTCTACACTTCATTCGATCCCTACGAAACCCTACATTTCAGCAGGATAATGCACGACCGCATGTTGCAGGTCCTGTACGGGCTTTTCTGGATACTGAAAACGTTCGACTGCTGCCCTGGCCAGCACATTCTCCAGATCTCTCACCAATTGATAATGTATGGTCCATAGTGGCCGAGCAATTGGTTCGTCACAATACGCCAGTCACTACTGTTGATGAACTGTGGTATCGTGTTGAAGCTCCATGTGCATCTATACCTGTACACGTAATCCAAGCTCTGTTTGACTTGATGCCCAGGCGTAGCAAGGCCATTATTGCGGCTAGAGATGGTCGTTCTCGGTCCTGATTTATCAGGATATGAGCACCCAAATTGCGTGAAAATGTATCACATGTCAGTTGTAACATATTTTTCCAGTGAATACCTGTTTAACATCTGCATTTCTTCTTGGTGTAGCAATTCTAATGGCCAGTAGTTTATAAGACAACATGTGCCTGGCGCAGGCGTTAGATCGGTTGTTGGTGCTACAATGGCAGGTTATCACCATTTTAAGTGAGTGCCGGACGCGGTGGCCGATGGGACTGAGGCGCTCCAGTCACGGTCTGCACGGCCACTACGGTCGGTGGTTCGAATCCCCCCTCGGGAATGGATATTTGTGCCGTCCTAGTTCGTAAGTAGTTCATAAGTAGTTGGTAAGTTTAGGGACTAATGTCCCCGTAGTTAAGACCCATAAGCTTTACAAACATTTGAACATTTTTTTAATGAAACTTGTTTAATTGAACTAGGGCACGGGATTGCAGAGGAGTTAAATCGGGTAAAAGATCGAGTAAAAGTGTTGGCGCTAGAAAATCCGAGAATATCAGATTTGTCTAATTTATTTTAGAGTTATTATTTATAATTATTAGTTCTTTAATCTTTACAGTGTTCTTTTTTACTTTCTTCAACAGCAAATTTGTATTGTAAGCTTTGTCGAAAGAAAACCAACATGTAAATTTTAAATTTTGTTGTAATATTATTTTGTTTATTACAGAATACACTGAAGTTACCCACCCCTAAAAATTGTTTATTTGCTCTAATTCTAAATTCACATTGCTTATTAAATTTATTTTTAACAGCTACATTTATTTACTCATAAATCTCTTTAGTTTACATCCACCAATATTTTTATTTTTTATTTTATTTTATTTTATTTATTTATTTATTTTTTAATATGGGGTCGCAATGTTGTAACTTGAAAGGGGCATCCGTTATATTCACCCCTCCCTGGTTTAATACATATAAAAACTAGACAATGTTACCACACGTGTAGTTCGCACTCCCTTGATATGATTGTTCTACATCTACATCTACATACATACTCCGCAACCCAACCAACAGTGCGTGGCGGAAGGTACTAAATACCATTACTAGTTACTTGCTTTCTTGTTCCACTCACATATAGATCGAGGGAAAAAAGAATCTTGTTGGCATCTGTACAAGCCCTAATCTCTCTGATTTTATCTTTGTGGTCTTTAAGCGAAATGTAGGTTGGCAGCAGTAGAATCGTTTCGCAGTCCGCCTCAAATTCCAGCCCTCTACATTTCTTCAACAGTGTTTCTCGGAAAGAGCGTCGCCTTCCCTCCAGCGACTCCCATTTGAGTTCCCGAAGCATTTCAGTAACACTCGCGCATTGATCGAATCTACCAGTTACAAACCTCGCCGCCCGTCTCTGAGCTGCCTCTATGTCCTCCTTTAAACCGATCTTATGGGGATCCCAAACATTTGAGAAATACGAAAATCGGAGTCGTACAAGCGTTTAATACGTGATCTCCTTTACAGACGAATAACACCTTCCTCAAATTCTCCCAATAAACCGAAATCGATCATTCGTCTTCCCCAAGACTGTCCTCATATGCTCGTTCCATTTCATATCAATGTGCAGCGTTTCGCCTAGATATTTAATTGACGCGACTCTGCCAAGCAACACACTACTAATGATGTATTCGAACATTACGGGATTGTTTCTCGTACTCATCTGTATCACCTTACATTGTTCTACATTTAGCGCTAGTTGCCATTCCTCGCCATTCCCACTAAGAAACTTGGTCCAAGTCATCCTGCATCCTACTACAGTCATTCAATGAAGACACCCTTCTGTACACCACAGCATCATCAGCATACAGCCGCAAATTGCATCTCACTCTGACCGTGAGGTCATTTACATACATAGAAAATAATAGCGGTCTTGTTACACTTCCTTGTAGCACGAAATGTTCAAATGTTTGTTAAGCTTAAACTTAAAAACTACTTATCAACAAACTTACACTAAAGATCGCACAAACATCTATGAGCGACGGGGGAACTGCCTCGCACATCGTAGCATAGCGCCTCAATGCGCTCGGTCGCTCCGCTGCGGCCCTGTGGCACCCGTGGCGATACCCTAGTGTCTGATGAACAGTCGTCATCGAGGACAACGTACTGGGTTCTATATTGTTGGCTGAGATGGCGACAGCATCTGACTCACTCGCTCTTTCTTCTCCACGCTGGCCGCGCTACCGCCGTTTCGCTTGTCATTAACTTTGCCAGTTAGGGGGTACGTCTATTCAGACATCGTTTGTTTTGTGTCCCAGCCTCGTCGTAGGTGTCGGTGGCCGAGTGGAATGAGCCCGACACAGGAACAAAAATAGCACGCTGTTGCAGGTACGGAGGGGAGCAGCCAGAAACTACAAACACTAGAGTAAATTAGAAGAGATATATTTTGCACAGAATGTAACAATACTTAACTTTTACATAGTACTGCAGAATGTTGATAAATAGTTGCTAGAGGCCTGCCTAGTGCCTGTACGATAACAAAGTCTTCAATGGTGCCTATCTGATTACGAAGGTCCTAACTCGTTGCTATCTCAGTCCGAAGTGCTCGATGTCCTTCAGTGGTGGCCACGAGCGGCGTTGTCGCAGAGGGCGCTCGTGGCTGTCGTCGTAAGCACGCCGCGCCGTGCATGCATGGCGGCGCGCGGCGAAAGTAAGTGGCGCGCACTTTGTACTTGTGCGACACCACACCCCTCCCCCCCAAACCGCCGCGCCGTCGTGGCGTAGGGCTGAGGGCCACGGCGACGGCACTGGGAGGAGGGCCTGGGCGGGGGCGTTACTGGTGGGACGGGCGTCGTAGCTGAGGCCGGGATCGAGACGCCGTCCGCGCCCCGGCATCCGCCTTGAGATCCTCCAGGGAACCCGCCGAAACCTGGGGAAGGGCGCCCGCCCCCGCCCAGAGGGAGCAGGTCATCTTCTTCTGAGGTGCGTGGCCCAAGCTGGGGCGGCACGCACGGTCCCGGAGTCCCTCTCGGTGACGATGTCATCTGCGGCGGCGACAGCGGCGGCGTCGCGTCGATCTCCATCGGGACGATCTCGTAGTCCGGGGACGAACGATGTGGTTGTGCTCCCTGGCGGTGAACTGGGTCTGGAATCAAGAAACCGGAGACAGGATCGCGCGGCCTATGCAGACGCAATTGGTTTGCGTGGCGCCGCAGCTCCGACCCTGTGGAAGAACGTACAACATACATATTGCTACCGAGCACGCGCTGAATGGTGCCCGGCAACCATGTCTTCTTGTTTCCAGCAAACACCCTGTACAGCACCGGCGTAGAAACCTGAAAACGCGTAGCGCCATACGAACCGACTCGGTGCGTGGGAGGCTGCAGCAGGTGAAGGAGAGTGCGGTGACGGCGGCCGTGTAGCAGCTCGGCAGGAGACGGGCCGTCACGTGGCATGCACCGATACGTAGACAGGAAAATTTGAAGAGCTTGCTGCCTGGAGTGCTGACCTTTCATCTTTTCCATGTGAGACTTGAATGTTCGAACGAAACGTTCTGCTTCACCATTGGACTGAGGGTGAAAAGGTGCGGTGGTGATATGCTGAATGCCATTAACACGACAAAACTGTTGAAATTCCGCACTAACAAACTGAGGTCCATTGTCACTGACGATAGTTTCAGGCAAACCTTCGATGCAAAACACTGATGTTAAGGCACTGATTTTACTAGAAGCTGTCGTTGAGTTCATGGCAATCACAAAAGGAAACTTGCTGAAAGCGTCTACAACAATTAACCAGCGCGTATTCCAGAAAGGTCCGGCAAAGTCAATATGTAAACGTTGCCATGGTCCCTTGGGGCGTGGCCAGTCTGAGAAACGCTGTGGAGGAGCCGCCTGATGCTCCGCACAAACTGTACACTGTGAAGTCATGCTCTCTATCTGAGCGTCCATACCAACCCAGGTACAATGACGTCTGGCCAGTTGCTTTGTCCTAACAATGCCCCAATGTCCTTGATGCAGGAGGCGTAACACTTCTCGTTGCAGGGAACGAGGAACAATCACTCTTGCTTGGTCGTTGTCGGTATGCAACAACAGTACACCCTGACTTAAAGATAATGCATGACGTTGTGCAAAATAACGTCGAACCAGAGGCCGATCAATGTCTTTGGCTCTGGCAGGCCAACCAAACCGAACAAAACGTGCTACCACACTTAGGTCTGCATCCGCAGCTGTTTCCTGTGCAACCCGACGAGAGTTCAAAGGAAAGTCTGCGACAGCGGAAGCATCTCTGGAGTCTATCTGACAACATGCCATTTCCGAAGAATCAAACGACACATCCTGGCCAACCGGAAGTCGGGAAAGTGTGTCCGCGTTGTCATGTTTAGTGGTAGGTCGGTACAAAATCTCATACTGATAATTAGACAATATCAAGGACCATCTCTGAAGCTTTTGTGCCGTACGTGGCGGAATCGGCTTTGTGGGTGAGAACAACGACGTGAGAGGCTTGTGGTCTGTCAACAAATAGAATTTTCTGCCATAGAGATAATGATGAAACTTTGTGACGCCGTAAATGATTGCTAAGGCCTCCTTTTCTATCTGACTGTAATTCTGTTGCGTTGGCGTCAGTAGCTTGGATGCAAAGGCAATAGGACGATCATGACATCCAATACGATGTGACAGAACTGCACCCACACCGTACGATGAGGCGTCAACTGCTAGCACTACAGGCTTCTGTGGGTCAAAGGGAATCAAATATGCATCACTGAGTAGTGCAGACTTTAATTTGTCAAAGGCAACTTGGCAATCTTTGGACCATACAAAAGGAACATTCTTCCTACGTAAGTGATGCAGTGGAGCTGCAATCTGAGAGGCATTGGGAATAAATCTGAAATAATAGTTAAGCTTTCCCATCACTGCTTGCAACTCATGCACATTCTTAGGAGGAGGTAAGTCTTTGATTGCTCGAAGATGTGACTGTAAGGGATGAATTCCTTGGGCATTAATCACCTGGCCTAGGTACTCTATTTCAGTTTGAAAAAACGAACACTTTGCTTTATTGCAACGTAGACCTGCTGCAGTCAAAACTTTGAAAAGGCACTCCAGGTTTGCTAAATGTTCTTCAACTGTACGTCTGGATACCACAATATCATCTAAATAGTTCGAACAACACGGTACAGAAACTGTCAGCTGTTCCAAAAAACGCTGAAAAATAGCGGGAGCGGAGGAACTGCCAAAGGGTAGGCGTTGAAATTGAAAAAGGCCCATGTGAGTATTAATGACGAAAAAAAATTTTTTGACTCGTCATCAAGCGGAATTTGTAAGTATGCCTCTGCTAAATCAATCTTAGAAAAGAAACGAGACTGTCCTAATTTGTCCATTAGTTCGTCAGGTCTGGGCAGGGGATAAGTGTTTACAATTGACTGTTCACTGTTGATTTGAAGTCCGCACAGAGACGAAGTTTTCCTGACGGCTTGGGTATAACTACTATAGGCGAGGCCCACTGACTCGCAGAAACAGGAGAAATCACCCCACTATCTTGTCAACGTTCAAGTTCTTCGGCAACTGTATCACGCAATGCGATAGGCACTGGTCTAGCTTTACTAAATTTTGGAACTGCAGATTCTTTTAAAGTTACATGTGCCACGAAGTCTTTTGCACAACCTAGTTCCGGCGAAAACAAGTCACTATATTTGTCACACAATGCATTGATTTTATCCTGAGGCACTATTGACGAACTTTGAAGCACATCTCTTTGAATTGATAAACCAAACAAGTCAAATGCATCTAGTCCAAAAATGTTCTGTGTCGATTTGGCCTGAAGAATTACAAAAGCAACTGTTTTTGTTACACCTTGAAAAGAGGCAGGCAGGCTACACGTTCCTAGCACGGGAATATTTTGACCTGTGTACGCTGTTAACACTTGCTGTGACGGCGACAATTTTGGCGGACCCAGAAGTTCATAAGTATCTTTATTAATTAATGTAACAGCGGAACCAGTATCAAGCTGAAATTGCACAGTCTTATTTTCTATGGAGAGATTTACAAAAAGTTTGTGCTTCTGGCGCACGACAGGTGCGCGAATGTGGGCAACGTCTGCTACGGTTTGTGTGCTGCGTATGCGCGGGCCGCGTAGTGAAGGAAGCGGTGCAGACTCGGCACGCAGCGGATTAACAACACTGTCACTAGATGACACTACCGCCGGATCGGCGTCCTCGCAAGCTTGCGAAGCTACTACAGATTTACTAACTACTGCACTAAACTTTTGAGTAGCTACATCAAGTCTACTGTCTCTATTTACACAGTACTGGGCACTATTACAAGGAGCAGTTGCAGAAGGCACTATTTTCACTACAGGAATGCACTGTTCATAGTCATTTTGCTTGTCCCGAACCCTTTTCCGTTGCACTGTTTTACGCGCTCGTCGGCGCTTGCTACGTGGTGCACTATATAGATTTGCCATAGGCGCAGAACTACTTTCTTGCAATTGAGAACCAACAGAAGCACAGTTCAAGTCTACAGCGTGTATGACATTTACAGAATGAACTGTTCTCGCACTCTGCGAAGCACTGTTTCTAACGTTACTGTTCTTTGAGTTTTTAATTTGCATACACACAGACTGCACATGTCCCAATTTGCAACATTGATAACAGGTTGCGTTGCGACTAGGGCAATGAGCACGCTTGTGGCGAGACACACACTGGGGGCAAGATTTACGTACATTTTTCTGAAATGAGCGTTGGCGCCCGTTATTCAAATTACTGTTTCTAACACGACGGGGCGACCTTTGCGTCGCACTTTTACACTGGCTACTGTTCACTGTCTGTTCAGCACGGCCGGTAGAAAAATAAGAATCACTAGTGCTATACTGAGAACTACGGCTAGGAAAGCGTCCGTTGCGGCGCACTGAATTAACACTGTGGCTTTGCATTTCTACATCTGCTAAGTCAAAAGTATCATGCGCGTCTATAAGCTGCAGTACACTGTCTAATGAGGGGTCAGACTGTTTCAGAATTGCTGCTCTAATTCTGGGGTCCTGAATGTTCTGCGTAATCGCATCCCTCAACATCACGTCACTATACGAAAGTCCACAAGAGCAAGTAAATTTACATTGGCGGGTTAAGCCCTTCAATTCCGTAATCCATTCTTGGTGTGACTGCTGCGGTAATTTTTTAAGTCTGAAAAATCGGTATCGTGCAGCGGCTACAAGAACTTTTCTCTCATAATGAGCATTCAGTGCATCTACAATTTGTTCAAAGTCTACATCACGAGGAGATGCGTGAGGGAATAGTTTCTGCAATAGTACGAAGGTATGGGGGCCCACAATCGATAAGAAAAGGTTCTTTACTCTCTGACCTGTAATTTGATGAGCCGCGACGAGTTCTTGAAACTGTGCGAAATAGTCGCTCCATTCTTCCTCACTTTCGTTGTACTGGCGAAACGTGGGAAGCCTTGCGGCGGCGGGTGTGGGCTGCTGAAGCGGCGGCTGTTGTTGTTGGTTAGCTGCCTGCGCTGTGAGCTGGGCCACAGCCTGGAGGAGCTGGGTTATTTGCGCCGTCTGTAACTGAATAATTTCCATTAAGTTTGGGTTCGGGGTAGTGGCCATGCTGACCGATTAGGCGCCGCGTATACAAGTAACTTATAACAAAACACAAATGCAATATGAAAGAGGACGCTCTGCAACAAAAAAGTCCACAAACATGTAACAAAATATCTTCCCCCAAAAATCTTATAATAAGGGTGGGTGGGCGGGAGCAATTTCTGAGTGCTCCGACTGCTGATGTCTGGCTGCTGCAAGCGGGCTGGTCCAAGGTTCTATCACTCCTCGTCGCCACTTTTGTGTCCCAGCCTCGTCGTAGGTGTCGGTGGCCGAGTGGAATGAGCCCGACACAGGAACAAAAATAGCACGCTGTTGCAGGTACGGAGGGGAGCAGCCAGAAACTACAAACACTAGAGTAAATTAGAAGAGATATATTTTGCACAGAATGTAACAATACTTAACTTTTACATAGTACTGCAGAATGTTGATACATAGTTGTTAGAGGCCTGCCTAGTGCCTGTACGATAACAAAGTCTTCAATGGTGCCTATCTGATTACGAAGGTCCTAACTCGTTGCTATCTCAGTCCGAAGTGCTCGATGTCCTTCAGTGGTGGCCATGAGCGGCGTTGTCGCAGAGGGCGCTCGTGGCTGTCGTCGTAAGCACGCCGCGCCGTGCATGCATGGCGGCGCGCGGCGAAAGTAAGTGGCGCGCACTTTGTACTTGTGCGACACCACAGTTTGGTCTGATTGCAAAGGCGGGATATATTTGCTTTGGCTGGACACAGCGAGACAGACAGTCTGAAAGCGGGAATGTCCCTGGCAAAGGGGGACGTATGGTCACGTCAGCCGTAAGTAATTTCTCTGACAGAAAGATCACTAATTGTATTGTCTTAAACAACTGTTAGCTACTCGTCAAAGTTAAGGTAATTACTTTGTCTTGAAAAGGGTCATCAAATTTCATTAGTCGATTTCATAAAGAGGAACTAGTATATCCTGTGGTCTTAAATAATACTGGGTGATCAAAAAGTCACTATAAATTTAAAAACTTAATAAATCACGAAATATTGTAGATAGAGAGGTAAAAATTGACACACATGCTTGGAATGACATGGGGTTTTATTAGAAAAAAAGGTTCAAAAAATGACCAACAGATGGCGTTTCATCTGATCAGAAAAGCAATAATTAGTATAACAAATTAAGACAAAGCAAAGATGATGTTCTTTACAGGAAAAGCTCAATATGTTGACCATTATTCTTCAACAATAGCTGTAGTCGAGGAACCACAGTGTAAAGCATGTCCGGAGTTTTGGTGAGGCATTGGCATCGGATGTTGTCTTTCAGCGTCCCTAGAGAAGTCGGTCGATCACGATACACTTGCAACTTCAGGTAACGCCAAAGCCAATAATCGCACGGACTGAGGTCTGGGGACATGGGAGGCCAAGCATGACGAAAGTGGCGGCTGAGCACACGATCATCGCCAAATGACGCGCACAAGAGATCTTTCACGCGTGTAGCAATACTTTTTGTTCTAATAAAACCCCATGTTATTCCAAGCATGTGTGTCAATTTTTAACTCTCTATCTACAATATTCCGTGATTTATTAAATTTTCAAATTTATACGATCTTTATGATCACCCGGTATATAAGTGCAGTTTTGATGGTTGACTAGGATCATTATAGATAGTTTAAAAAGTGCATGTGACATTTAAAACCAATAAGCAAAAGGCAAGAACATACATAGTCCTCGACTATTCCGACCGTCCATTCATACCAAATCAAGGTAATTTTCATTATAATTCCATGTTGTGTGATCCTACATTTTGGAGAAGTTTTATAGGGTGATCCGGTTATCTTTCTTCAACAGCAAATTGGTATTGTAAACTTTCTCAAAAGGTAACTAACATGTAAATTTTAAATTTTGTTGTTGCAATTGGGTAACGTACGTCGATGAAGAGACGAAACTGTTAGGTGTCGGTGTTATACATGAGGGTACAAAAGTCATTGAAAACCCAACACCGATGTAAATAAAAGATTAAATTTATGTATAGGAGCAATACTTATAATTAATGATTGTGTTCAAACAGGTTTCTGCCTGCATAAATACAGCTTTGAGTGTGTTTGGAGCAGTGTGATCTACTATATGATATTGTGTTGTACTGCCGAAATCACATAATGCGTCGTGTAAGTAGTGTTTACTTCAGTAATGGTGTGACGCATTTGAGAATAAACAGATTCCATAACAACACTCCACTGAAAAAAATTCCATGCGCGTGAGATAGGAGGAGATCGATAGTGATAGAAGCTGGACAGAGCCGAGAGATGGACTAATTGAAAACTGGAATTAATCCATAACAATGCAAAGGATAGTGTTCAGAAAGTTTTGAATTAAAAAAAATGTAAAGCAGTTTACAACTGTTTTGTATGCCAGACTTGTAACAAGGAATGGATATTCCAGTGGTAGTGCTACACCTCCAGCATCTAATGTTACTTGTCAGAGCCTCGGGTGGAGCGCTGTAACGGGTGGCAAGTGCCGGCACGGGCTGCAGGCTGTTCACCCCCTGGCCGGCGACCCCGATCTGGAGTGACGTCGTCCGGAAGCCGGTTAATGCAGGCGGCGGCGGCGGCTCAAGGCGGCGGCTACCGGCGTGGCGGCTGCCTCAACGAACAGGCGGAAGGGCGCTGCGGACGTCTCAGGCGGCCTCTGTGTGGCCGCTGGCCCGCTCTTCATTACGGCTCTGCAGCTGCCGGCGGTGTCTATTTACACGCGCGCATATCGCGTCACCAGCAGTGCATTACACCTCTGTTTGCTCCACGTAGTTTGGTATTCTCTCGAGCCTTTTTACGCGCTTTTCCATCATCATTATCATCATAATCATCTTCAACAACAACGACATTGACTGATCATGCTTTTCGGCGTTCAGTCTGTAGCACAATCCCCATAATAAAATTCGTCCACGATCCCTTATTCAGTGCTAACATTGATGCATCGTCTGATGTTAAGCCTTTTACTTCAAATTCATTTCTCACCGAATCTGAGTACAGTCTCCTTGGTCTACCTCGACTCCTCTTACCGTCGGCTGCCGAGCCCACTGTTCTCTTAGGTAGCCTTGCTTCTCCCATGCGTGTAACATGACCCCATAAATTCATAAAAAGATAAATGATTTCAGTTTACTTTATGATTGTCTTTCAGCAGCAAATGGATCTTTCTTGTGATTTTGGTATAGTAAATGTCTTGCGCAAGATCAGCAAGTAACTAATTTCAGTGTCGAAAATCTCTTGTGGTATTTAGTTTTGTAAAAAGATACAAAAAAGCCAAGATCGCTGATCATCAATTTTTATTTACGACGACCGGTTTCGCTGAACTATGTCAGCATCATCTGGTCAAATAAAGGCCATAATCTTGTAATGTCAATCAGTTGTTATATAATAACAATATATGTAAAAATATTTTATAAGGCCATAATCTTGTAATGTAATATAACAATATAACAACTGATTGACATTACAAGATTATGGCCTTGTAAAATATTTTATTTGACCAGATGATGCTGACATAGTTCAGCGAAACCGGTCGTCGTAAATAAAAATTGATGATCAGCGATCTTGGCTTTTTTATATCTTTTTACAATATTATAAGTGGCTCGGCCTCCTAAAACATAAACCAACTCAGTATTTAGTTTTGTTCTCTTTAGATGTGTGCCAGGGACCTTTTACAGAATATTTCAAGAACGTTAGCCAAAGAATCAGTTTAGATCAGTTTAGATAAAGTGATGCACAGTGTTAAGTTACACTCAGGCTCGTAAAGTAGCACTTTATGTAGTGAAAAAAAAATCTGCATAGTTGGGGTGTCTAAAGAGAGGAGAAATGGAGATGAATCGAGTTTTCTAAAGCGTTTTCTTAAGGCATTTTTTGTACAGTAAAGGGGTCCGTTTTTTCTCTTAACGTATTGGTAAGTAAATTATGCAATATTAATTTCATTATAAATAGCAATGATTATGAGTTTGTAGGGTTAATTAATAGAACAATATTACAAAAACACAAATGTTATACACACATTAAGAAGTTTTATGCTGGTTGAAATACTGTTACCCAAGTGCAAATAATGTTATTAGGCTTACACACCAACTACATACAACCATAAACAACTTAATATCTCTTCTGGAATATCCTCACTGTTTCTGTGGATATCAGTTTTTGGTAAACAACATGAAAAATTAGAGGAATATGTGGCATAAGTGTCATGAGATCTCTTTCAAGGCTGATAGAGATCTTCTGTGTAGACAGAGCAGTGGTATTACCTCAAGAAGTGTAGTCATATTAGCATACTAGCATGCTGAAAATGACCAAAGCTCAATTTTTCATGTTACGTGACATAGCCCCCTCTCTCGCTAGACCCCTCAGTTCTAATCACTTGTAATTTTTGAAGCCACCGTTGGTGGCAGCAGATTCATTGTCGCTCTTCAGCCGAGCGTAGATACATATTTTCAAGAATATTTAAAACATCGAGGGAGAAAAATAATACTGAATTTAAAACAATGCAAAGGAGATAAAACTGGAGAATTACAACAATACATAAAGAACAGTAAAACACATATTCTAAGTTGTAAAATGATAACGGTGGTTAAAACAGACATATATATATACAGTGTTAAAACACTCGGAGAATAAAATACACTCATAAGGAAAGTACTTGGGCTCGAACAAACACAAATACACCGAAATCCCATGAGAGATAATGTAAAGTCCCTTATTGCACTAGTGATACTCCCGCATCTGCAGAACTCTGCAGTCTTCCGTTAGAGGCCTCTGCGTGTGCCATTGCCGCATTGCACATTGACTGCCGGTACGTCAGTCGGGACCAGTAGGGACGGTGCAGTGCGCCTTTGGAGTTGAGTTTCGTTACAGTATTTGTGTAGTGAAGCGTCGAATGGGTTGACCATTGGTAATCGATCTAGCTAATGTATTGCGATTGGTTGAGACGAAGTTATGAAGAACCCTCTTTGTGAAGAAGGTATTGGTGTAGAAGATGAATCTTTCACATGTTTTTTGGTATCATTATAGTGTAGAAATATGAGCATAAGTTATAAATAGATACTTTTGTGAATTCCAAATATTGAAACATTTCGACCGTTTTGAGGCGTTGAAATAAATTCAACGGCGAAGTTGAAAGTTTGTGTTGGACCGGGGATTCGACCACGGTTTTCACGCTTCGGGTCAGCGGTCGCCTTAGCCAAACAGACTATCCAGGCAAGCTCCCCTTCCAACCCAAATTTTCAAGGCGTCCGCTCGCCCGAAACCGGAAATCCGGGTTCGAATCCCAGTCCAACACAAATTTTCCAATTTCGCCGCCGAGTTTATTCCAACGCTCCGAAACGGCCGAAATGTTCCAATATTTCGAATTCTTAAAAGGACGACTGTTAATGTCAACCAATGGTGTCTGTTTTTTGGGCATGTCCGAAAGAACAGAATCCATATCAATAATTGCAAAAAATATATAATTTTGTAATGGTAATACAGACTGATGATAGGGATGATAATGACGAACAATTGTCGTCCACAATTTCTACAGTGAATTCTAGAGCACGATTTCAGAGAAAAACGACGCCCACCAACACATTGAGGGGTACGTAATGGTCGTATAACCAAACGTTCATCAAGATATATTTGTTCCAGTTCAAGTACTTTCCTTGTCAGTGCAGCACAGAAGATGAATATGAGAGCACACACTTTAAAGCAATGGCAACTCGAATATCCGGCCTGTTGGGCGGTTGCTGAAGTTCTAAAACAGGACACTCTGAACACAAACACTGTAAAACTAATGATGCACTGGTAAAATCTATGATGGGGACGGGGGGGAGGCGCAGAGGGGTAAGCATGAGAGGTGAGGGGAGATAAGGGAGCATATCGCAAGGACTCTCGAGGAATGGGAGGGAGAGGAAAGCCAAACGTAGGAAGTTGCGGGTCGGGAAGGGGAAGGAGAGGGGACGTAGAAATACGGGGAAGGATTAAGGTTGGTACAATGGGTAGATGTCAGGACGGAGGGCGTCATCCGGGAGGGGGAGGTGGCGGAAGTTACTCTTGGAGAAGATGCGGAGAGTGCGAAGGTGAAGGGAGGGAGGGATAACAAGGTAACGGAGTGGCAGCGGCCTGGGATGCAACAAGAGACAGGAGACAAGTGGTTGCTGGGTTTCAAGTTTTAGGGATACATAAATGAGGCAGAGGTGTTCGAGGAACTTGAGCAGGTCGAGGGAAAGGTCGTAAAGGATCCACGAGGCGGAAGAGAGGCGGATGTGGTATGCGAGGTGGAGCACAGTTTAACATTTACAGTCGTGGCACTCACTGGTGTGAAATTTGTTATCGAGTGACAGTTGAAACTATACTAGCGCTCCTAGCAACGGGCAACGCGCCGTAAGAGTCGTGTTCTTTCATAATTATTTTTCTACGTACTTAACGAAATAATTACGACAATGTTTGGGTTCCAAGCATTAACAAAATATCAAGAGACATGAATAATAGTTAAATAAATGCAAAACCAGCAGAATTTCATTGATTCAGTGATATAAGCAACAACTTTTTCTTGAAGAAATAGTAATGTATGTATATTTACAGCTTACTCCGCTGAAAGTAAGAGGATGTACTTTGCATACGTGAGCCGTGTCGCGGTTCAGAGAGTTTGACTTAACCGCGCAGTTTAATCTGTGGCGAGGGTTTGTTACGACCTTCACGAGAGGGCGTGCGTTCTGGTGGTGAGCGTTGGAGTAGCGACGAGTAGTTGGGTTCTGGCAGCAGAGGTGAGAGATTGACAAGAAGTAACGGCGGCATTGACTTATAACCGGCTCTAAGCGAACTTTGGGCCTTAGGTTATACGTCGAAAGGTGCGCAGGACGCTTGATTTTAGTATCTTTCCCTGGGCTCAAGAGTGTCGCTTGCGCATATTCTCATGCACTTACCGTTTGCTTGGGACTGCAGATTACAGCCGTGAAAGTGTGGTTTCCTGAGCCATCTTGTTGATATTATGGGAGAGACCTGGTACTTGTCACTGCCTTCTCAGCCTGTAAAGTGTTTTAATTTGTTTGGGACATTAAAGATAAACATGAAACAATGAATTAAAGTTTGTGGTGCGGCCGGAAATCGAACCCGGACCTCCATGCTTACTAGGTAGACGTCTTACCGTTAGACCACCGCACCTTTAACGACTAAGGCGCCTAGGAGTAGACTAAGTACGACTTCCCGCCAAGTCACAAACTTTAATTCTGCTTCTGTGTTCCAAAGATAATTGTCACTACTGCCAAGGCTCTCCATGCAAAGGAATAGCACCTCGGCAATGGACATACTGGAACGTTCCTTGCTAAGATGATATAAATATCAATTTAAATATAGATTAAAAAACCCTGAGACGGTCTATGTCCATTGCCGAGGTGCTATTCCGCTGCATGGACAGCTTTGGCAGTAGTGACAATTATCTTTGGAACACAGAAGCAGAATTAAAATTTGTGACGTGCAGGGAAGTCCTACTTAAACTATTCGAGGAGCCTTAGTCGTTAGATGTGCGGTGGTCTAACGGTAAGACATCTGCCTAGTATGCATGGTTCAATTCCCGGCTGCACCATAAATTTTAATTCATTGCTTCATGTTTATCTGTAATGTCTTGAAGATATTCGAGACGAATAACCGTCTTAGGGTTTCTCAATCTATATTTTCATTTGTTATTATTGTGAAGCAGGTTATTGCCAAGAACCTCGTTTCTGCTTAACTACACAGCTGGGTATTCGAGCAGCGAAATCAGTCCGCTACAGTGCTGTTTCACTGAGACTGGTGTTGATAGAAATAATATGCAACTAAAAATTTTAATGAAGAGTTGTAATGCGCCAGGTGTTTTTATTCTTGTTATGACTGGTAAATCATTCATATGTAAGTTGTGAATCAAATTCTTTTATTTCCTCATTTAACAGGAAATGTGAGATATTTTGAAGTTCTTGTTAGCTATATCTGTGTGTTGATGGACAAACTTCTTCTTGTGATAAATCTCCATTTCGTGATTGCCTATTAATACCTGCCTCATGGTTTGTTTGCGTACCGTATGTTGCGATATCACCACTAGGAAGCAGTGGTTGTGTGGGCCAAGCTCTCGGGTTTGAGCGGGGTGCACGAAACTGGGAGCCGGCCGCGGTGGCCGAGGGGACTGCAGCGCGTCAGTCACGGTCTGCACGGCCACTACGGTCGGGGGTTAAATTCCCCCGTCGGACATGGATATTTGTGGTCCTTAGTATTAGCTAGTTCATAAGTAGTTTGTATGTTTAGGGACTGATGACCCCGTAGTTAAATGCCATAAGCTCTACAAACAATTGAAGCTTTTGAACGAAACTGGGAGAATATCTGCGGCCGATCGGGATTATTGATGAGCAACAACATATTGAAAATATAATCAGCCGCAGTGGCCGAGCGCTCTGCGGTGCGCCAGTCACAGTCTGCACAGCCCGCGATCGGGGGCTCGAATCCCCGTCAGGGGTGTTTGTGTCATCTTTGGTATAAGGTAGTTCATAAGTAGTTTGTAAGTTTAGGGATTGAAGACCCGCAGTTAAGTCCCTTAAGCTTAACAAACATTTTTTGAAAATAGAAGTAAGTCATTTCTTGTGTTTTGTACTGATTACTGTATCTTATACCTTGAAAACCCACAGCGTGGTTCTTGAAGTCACTTCTGATGAATATTTATAGTGTCTGAATTGTACTTAAGCTGCGCCGTTACCCATGTACATATATGTCTTAAAGAAAAAAATCGTTCTGGATTACTTAAAAACTAAATAATGCTCGCCATCAAAGCGCGTCAGTCGTCAACTGTATTCAAGATTTTCTCTGCTTGTAAGTTGTTTGGCAAGCTGCAAATATAACCTAGAGCAATATATATATATATATATATAGTTAATCCCTATTGGGGGGGGGGTCTGTAACTGCCTATTTGATCGTTTGAAGTGTTACTATTTATTAAGAGTTCTAAAAAGAAGGGAAATTTTAGGTTTTGAAATTATTGTGTTGTTAACTAAATTCATTGGGTAAATTGAAGGTTGACTGAGAATTGAAGCTCTGTATCATACTCTGTGACTCCCTTGTTCTTATTGTAAATGTACTTTGCCACGTGAGTGGATCATCAATATTGTTCTCGCTATTTTATTTACGAAATGCTAAATGTTTTGAGAATAAACTTTTAATACCATTGAATGGTTTTGTTTTTATCTTGCCATTGGTGAAATTGAAATTATTCCTAGCTTTCCAGTTGTTATTGTAGCAACTTGTGTAGAAATAAATTTTTTGTCTTACGAAAAGGCTTGAACCTAAGAAGTTGTTCCCACATGCTTCCCATCTGGTCTTGCTCAATTTACAATGACATTGAAGCAGCCCATAAAAATAAGACAATTATAATATAACATTATGGTCTGTTTTTACTATGATAGGCACTTTCTTTGTCACGTAACAATTCGGTATAGAGCCTACCGATTCGGACAATATAGCAATTCACTAGTGTTTCTTATACATGCAGATTTGAATGTAATTAATTTTTCCAAAATACGTCAACTGTGGAATTAGTTTCTTCTTTGTTGTGAAACACTTTTATTCCTTGTAACGTCTTATTGCCAAGTCTGTAAGGTTCTTTCTTCAGCTACAACTGTTGTGGCTGATTTGGAGCATTAAATGATATAGGTATTGCATTTCCTCAGTTTCCTACGTTCCTCACTCACTGATTTGACTGCAATTGTAGTGAACAAACTGTAACGGTCCTAAGTAGAAACGCGATGTCTTTCTGCTGATGTTCAATTCTCCTAACGTTTACTAGCCATTTTTGCTGTTAAACTGAAATCCTTTAGTAAATAGCTGAGAGAATTGTAAATAAACTTTCATGTAATGTGCCGTTTCATACCTTGCCAGGGATCTTAGGAAACTTAAGAAAGGCAACTGAGGAGTTAGATTGTAGTTATTAACGGTTTTATTGCACTTACCTACTTTCCCTACTGTAAAAAGGACTTAAAAAAGACTTAAAGAGTACGATTCGCACTCATCCAATACCGTATTCGGAAATGTAGATTGCCGGCCGCTTGAAGCGCTACTGTCGCAGTATATAACAAAAATCAGTGGGAGTGTCGTGACTGTATAAATGTTAGACTATGACCTAAGCGCTACTATGTAACCAGACCACAACATATGCGCGTGCGCCGTGAAATGAACCTCGCGGATGGCTCACCTCTAAGCCCGATGGGGTACACCAGGAACAGCCTGATATAGTGGAGCAATGTATTTTATATTTTGACCATTCTTATATTAATTTTACACGACAAGAGCACTTATCGCTCGAGTGTAACGCTTCTTAAGTAATCTTTGATCAAATGTTTCTCCTGATGAAGACAATCATACTTGATTCAGTAAGAACAAAAATACACTTCTAAATCGATATTTATTCCCGCGTTTCGGCAGCATGAGATCTGTAAGATGAAAGGAACAAGTGTTCGTTGTACAATCGAATTACACAGACAGTTTTATATACAACCTAAAATAATGTATTGAAATTATTCACTCACCTAAAAACCTCTGAACTTCCAAAGTAGATTTTAGCGTCGATAATAAAATCGCTACCTCGTAGGGGCATTAACTATTGTCTTGTAGGCTGGCCGCGGTGGCCGAGGGGACTGAGGCGCTCCAGTCACGGTCTGCACGGCCACTACGGTCGGGGGTTCGAATCCCCCCTCGGACATGGATATTTGTGCCGTCCTTAGGATTAGCTAGTTCATAAGTAGTTTGTAAGCTTAGGGACTGATGACCCCGTAGTTAAGTCCCATAAGTTCTACAAATATTTTTATAGTCTTCTATATATATAATTTCTTTTCTTTCTGGCAGGTGGCACTAGTGTGGAACATTGCCGATCAGGTTTACTTTGTCTTTACAATCATTTGGGTACGTAAAAGGAAACACATAAATTTATGAAAGGCCAACATTAAATTTATGAAAGTCCAACATAATGGAGGAAGCGGGTCCAGCAATGTTTTACAAACGTTTTATTCGTCAAAAGTTCCGTCGCAGTTGCATTAACCATTTGTTTGGTGATTGGATTTGGATCATTCTGTCCATTTTTAAAACCATATTCCTCATCATAAATATTGAATATACGTTGTGAAGAATAAAAAGATAAATTTATATTTTTTTTAATTATACCTGGCCAAATAGTTTGTTTTTAAAAACTTGTATTAAATTGATTTGCTACTTTCATTAACTTTAAATGTGGTAGTACAAAAACTGTTTTTAATTCCATACAATTTTCAATAATAAATTCAATGTACAACCCAACACGTCCATTTTTGGTTCAAATATTTATCAAACTTGTAGAAAGGAGCTGTTATATAAAAACCGTATTTGGTATTATTTATAATACTTACAGATAATAAGCGAAACATAGCACATTGTAAAACAAGTCTCTTGAAACAATGCAGGTAGTGCAATAATGTGCAACATAAAATCACTGTTGATTTAATTTTAAATTTTATAGCATTCTTTTGAAAACTGTAATTTATAATATACTGTGTTTCGCTTATTATCAGCGTGTAATTAGAACATGGATAACAGCTGCTTTCTAGCAATTTGATAAATATTTAATACAAAAAGACACTTCTCCGTTGCACAATGAAGTTATTATATTTAAAACAATTTTTGTACTACTGCATTTAAAGTTAATGAAAATAGTAAATAATTTTAATGAATTTAACACGAGTCTTAAAAACTGACAATGTCTAATGTTGTCTTTAGGTGGCAGCCTACAGCCCGATGAACTTTGAAAAAATCATTCTTGTGCCCAGAGCTGTAAAATATATTTATTTGCTTTGCTCGACCGGTTTTGGGAATTGCTGCTGTCATCATGAGATTAACAAAACATTTTACCTCAACAACAGTAAGATAACATTTTTCCTGAATATAGAAATGTCAAATGTACCTACTTATTTCTAATGTTTCTAAAAGACTGTCCAGGTTACATCATTCAATAAATAATACTTACTAACCGTTATATTGTTGTTGTAAAATGTTTTGTTAATCTCCTGTTGATGGCAGCAATTGCCGAAATCCGTCGAGCATAACAAATAAAAGTATTTTACAGCTCTGGGCACAAGAATAATTTATTCAAAAAAAAAAAAAAAAAAAAAAAAAAAACATTTGGCAGGTTATAATTTTAAGATTAAAATATATTTGTTTTCCTTTTTACATATCCAAATTATAGTAAAGGCAGATTGACAATGTTCCACACTAGCACCACCTGTCAGCTAAAAATTTTATTGTATATGTCAATTTTTTTTATTTAAGACTCTAGTTGGCCTCCCTGCTTGGTAGAGACTTCATTATTGACGTTGATCTTCACTTTGGAAGTTCAGAGTATTTTTAAGTGAGTGAACAATTTAAATACCGTGTGAAAACTATTTACTTTTATTGTATTCAAAACTTTATGTGTAATTCGATAGTGCAGCGAACACTTGATCCTTTCATACTACAGGTCTGATGAGGGCAGATGCCGAAACGCCGTAACAATTAAATACAATTTTAGTGTGTTTATTCTTATTTAAGAAAATAAATGTAGCGGGCTCGTACAGGAATTTATACAAAAATCCTTAGGTGATGTTGAAACCTGGTGAAGGTTTTTTTTTTTTTTTTTTTTTTTTTTTTTTTTTTTTTTTTTTTTTTTTTTTTTTTTTTTTTTTTTTTTTTTTAGGCAATACCACAGTCTAACACACCTGTACACAGTCGTGATACTCACTGATGTAAAAGTTGTTGCCAAGTGACAGTGGCAACTACACCGGCGCTCCTTGTGGTGGGCGAGGGGCCATATTAGTTATTGTTCATATCTACTTTTCTATGTAATTAACCCTTTACAGACCAAATTATTTCCAAACGTTTTAGACTTTTTATGAGTACTATATTGGGCTAAGAAGCCATATGTAAAATCTTGAAAATGAGAGCTTAGTCTACGGGTATAAAAAAATTTGTGGGAACTATTGTTCCCACCGAACTTTGCAGTGACTAGACTTGATAATTTAAAAAAAAAATGTATATTCTTTATTTTGCAGTACAAAAAGCATATTGAACATTTGTTTTCTTTTTATATTAGTTCATATTGTCTATTGAGTTCACAAAGGCGACGTACTATGGAACTTAAGAAAGCATCATGCTACACACAAAGGTACACAAAAGTTGCTACACATTATTTTTGTCCTCTTTTATTTTTCTTTTTGTGATACATTGACGGCACCTTCTGTTTGTAGTAGCTTTTGTTGGCAAATGAGTTCCAACTTTCACTAGACGAACTTCATCTGGAACTCCAGACACACCTCTTTTTGTTGTTTGAAAATGAACGGGCCTTCCTCTTCGCTTGCGACCTGAGAAGCCGGAGATGAGCTGCCTTGCTAAATGCAGTCTAAATGTTAGCTGGTCTGCTTTTGTAACTAGCACATAATGTAGATTTTTGACAACTGCCAAATATACACCACTTCCACAGCATATCGTTCTCGCAGTTGATCAAATTGATCCATCCCTCCCATTATTTTATTGTACTCTACCACAGACAATTGACAGAATACTCTACTTCTGCTTCCATCTTTTGTTCAAAATCTGCAAAGTGTTTGGTGACTCAAAATCTTCATGAGAGGTAGAATTGACATCTGAATCTTCTACATCTTCTGGTAAAGCGTACAAAATTCTCAAAAGCTCTTCTAGCGTGAGTCCAGGCATTCTAAACAATAAGAAACATCTACGATGCAGATTGCACAGCCATACACACTGCACTCCACACACTTTCAGTGGGAAACATAGGTCCCACTAACTTTCCTTGTAATATTTATGTAATTTTCATTGATATCCAGCAAATACAACGAATACTGTCTACCCCTTAAATATAAAAGTAGACAAATCCAACACAAGTCACCTTACATGCAAAAGAAAAGAACGTTATTCAAAAAAGGCTGTTATGATCGAAACAATTACTTGTTTTCCCGCGAAAACTGCGCTTCTGCATTGACTAACTTAACAATGTAGCAACATAATACAACCACTTTCGCGTGCCTGCTGACAATGAATATGTAGTTAGCACACTCTAACAGAGATAGTAGCACACGTTAGCAGAGGGAACACTGAACTTATAGCGAAAACAAATAAGTGGGAATTATAGTTCCCACTGGCCACTAAAGGGTTACCCAAATAGTTTATGTAATTTTTGCGTTCCAAACGTTAGTATAATATCGAAAGATATAAATAATCGCGAAATAAAGGCAAAAACAGACGAATTTCCTTGATCCGGTGATGTAAACAACAACTTATTCATGAGGAAATACGATTATGTATGTATTTTGCAGCCTACTCCGCTGAAAGTAAGGCGATATAAACATACGAGAAATATAAATTACTGTTCCAGTCTGTTCTTATATGACAGGCTCTTTGACTTGTAAAAATTCGATGTGGAGTGTAATGATTCGAACATATTTCCACTTCACTCGTCTTTCTTTTAAATGTATATATTTTTGAGTAAAATTACTTTTGCTTATAAAACGATTATGTTGAAGATCCTTGCTATTAGCGGTTCATATGTAGCAACAATTCTACATCTACATCTACATGGGATACTCTGCAAATCACATTTAAGTGCCTGGCAGAGGGTTCATCGAACCACAATTATACTATTTATCTCCCATTCCATTCTCGAATAGCGCGCGGGAAGAAAGAACACCTGAATCTCTCTGTTCGAGCTCTGATTTCTCTTATTTTATTCTGATGATCATTTCTACCTATGTAAGTGGAAGTCAACAATATATTTTCGCATTCGGAGGAGAATGTTGGCGATTGGAGTTTCGCAAGTAACCCACGCCTCAGCGATAAGCGCCGTTGTTGTAATGATTCCCATCCCAGATCCTGTATCATTTCCGTAACGCTGTCTCCCCTGTAACGTGACAATACGAAACGAGCTGCCCTTCTTTGGACTCTTTCGATGTCCTCCGTCAAACCCACCTGATAAGGATCCCACACTGGGCTGCATTACTCCAAAAATGGACGGACAAGCGCAGTGTATGCAGTTTCTTTAGTAGTTCTGTTGCATCTTTTAAGGATTCTGCCAATAAAACGCAGCCTCTGGTTCGCCTTTCCCACGATATTATCTACGTGTTCTTTCCAGTTTAAGTCTGAAGTAATAGTGATTCCTAGGTATTTTGTGGAGTTTACGGCGTTCACATTTGATTGATTTATGTTGTAAACAAAGTTTAACGGATTTCTTTTCGTACTCATGTGGACGACTTCACACTTCTCATTATTTAGAGTCAATTGCCAATTTTTACACCATACTGATATCTTATTCAGATCGTTCTGCAGTTGGTTTTGATCTTCAGATGATTTTACTACACGGTAAATGACGGCGTCATCTGCAAACAACCTAAAAGAGCTACTTAGATTTTCCCCTAAATCGTTTATGTAAATAAGGAATAGCAGAGGACCAATAACACTACCTTGTGGAACGCCCGATATCACCTCTGTTTTAGTCGATGCCTTACCATCGATTACTACGAACTGTGTCCTCTCTGACAAGAAATCCCCTATCCAATTGCAAATTTGGGGCGATATACCATAACCACGCAATTTGATTAAAAGCCGTTTGTGAGGTACGGTGTCAAAAGCTTTCTGGAAATCAAGAAATACGGAATCGATTTGCGAACCTTTGTCGATAGCACCCATCACTTCGTGTGAATATAGAGCTAGTTGTGTTTCGTATGAACGATATTTTCTAAATCCGTGTTGATCTTGGGTCAATAGATCGTTCTGTTCGAGATAATTCATAATATTTGAATACAGGATATGTTCCAAAACCCTGCTGCAAATTGACGTCAATGAAATAGGCCTGTAGTTTAGTGGGTTACTCCTACTGCCTTTCTTGAATATAGGTGTGACCTGTGCAACTTTCCAATCTTTTGGTACAGATCCTTCTATGAGAGAGCGGTTGTATATGACTGTTAAGTAAGGAGCTATCGCTTCAGCATAATCAGATAGAACTCTAATGGGTATACAATCCGGACCAGAAGACTTGTTCTTATTAAGTGATTTTAGTTGCTGCACTACTCCGATGATATCTACTTCTATGTTGCTATCGCTTCAGCATAATCAGATAGAACTCTAATGGGTATACAATCCGGACCAGAAGACTTGTTCTTATTAAGTGATTTTAGTTGCTGCACTACTCCGATGATATCTACTTCTATGTTGCTCATTACGGCATCTGTTCGTAATTCGAAATCTGGAATATTGGTTTCGTCTTCTTTAGTGAATGAGTTTCTAAAAGCTAAGTTTAGTAACTCTGCTTTAGTAGCGCTGTCATCGGCAGGATCGCCATTACTATCACGTAGTGAAGGTATTGTTTGTGACTTTCCCCGAGTATATTTAACATATGACCAAAATCTCCTTGGGTTTTCAGTCAAATTACGAGAAAGAGTTTCGTTGTGATAAATGTTGTAGGCATCTCGCATTGAAATCCTCGCTAAATTTCGAACTTCTGAGTACAATCGCAAATCCTGGGGATTTCGTGTTCGTTTAAATTTAGTATGCCTTTTCCTTTGCTTTTGCAACAGTGTCCTAACCTGTTTTGTGTACCAAGGGGGATCGCCTCCTTCTTTTATTAATTTATTAGGTATAAAACTTTCAATTGCTGTCGATACCACTTCTTTGAATTTGAGCCACATCTGGTCTACACCTACGTTTAGTGTTAGAAACGAGTGGAAGCTGTCTTTCAAGAAGCAATGTATTTTGTTTCTATCTGCTTTCCTGAACAAATATACTTTGCGTTTATTTTTGGTAACTTTGGGACTTTCGATATTCAATTTCGCTACTACAGCTCTGTGTTCACTAATACCTGTATCCGTTTTGATGCTCATTATGAGCTCAGGATTATTTGCTGCTAAGAGATCAAGTGTGTTTTCACATCCATTTACAATTCTAGTTGGCTCATGAACTAATTGTTCGAAGTAATTCTCAGAGAATGCGTTGAGTACAATTTCGGACGATGTTTTATGCCTACCTCCTGATTTGAAAATATAATTTCGCCAACAGATCGAGGGTAAATTAAAATCACCACCTACTATTATCGTGTGAGTCGGGTACGTTTTTGTAATTAGACTCAGGTTTTCTTTGAACCTTTCTGCTATTGTATCGTCAGAGTCGGGAGGCCGGTAAAAGGAACCGATTATTAACTTCTTACGATTTTCGGGTACAACCTCTACCCATAATAGCTCGCACGAACTATCAACTTCAACTTCGCTACATGAAATACTACTTTTGACGGCGACAAACACGCCCCCACCTATTTTGTTTAATCTATCCTTTCTGAATACCGTTAGATCTTTTGAAAATACTTCTTCTGAACTTATTTCCGGCTTGAGCCAACTTTCGCTGCCTATAATGATGTGTGTTTCGGTGCTTTCTATTAACGCTTGCAGTTCTGGAACTTTCCCGACACAGCTACGACAATTTACAACTGTTATACCGATAGTTTCCGGATCTACATTTCTCCTGTGATCCACCTGAACCCTTTGAGATTGCCCATTTTCTATATCCCCGAAGCTCTTTATCCTAAAAAACCGCCCAGTCCACGCCACACAGGCCCCGCTACCCGTGTAGCCGCTTCCTGCGTGTAGTGGACTCCTGACCTATTCAGCGGAACCCGGAAACCCACCACCCGATGGCGCAAGTCAAGGAATCTGCAGCCTACACCGTCGCAGAACCGTCTGAGCCTCTGATTCAGACCCTGTGGAATTGGTTTCTGCTTTGTTGGGAAACTATGTCTTTGCTTTCGATGTTTTATTGTCACGTTTGTGAGGATTTTCTTTCAGCTATAACTGTAGTGGCTGATCTGGTACATTAAATAATGTACCTGTTGCATTCCATATTTCTTACCTTCAACACTTGCTGTTTTTACTGGAATTGTAGTGAAGAAATCTTCACGTTTCTGAGTAGTAAATCGACGTCTTCCTGAAGATTGTAGGGTTTTATGTTTATTAGCCCTTTTTGGTCTTAACAGAAAATTATATTCTTGGTTAAAAAGTCGTAGATTTCAAGATAATCTTTAATAAACTGTCCTGCAAAGTTTATATATTCCAGTGGTTCTACGGAAAGCTAATATGGACAAATTTTGAGTTTTTTCTAGATATTACTGATTTTTATAGCACTACGTACCTTCTCTGTCGTAAAAAGTGTATTAAAATCAACTATTCACACTCATCCGATACCGTATACAGAAATATACCTCGTCAGCCTCATGGAGCGCTGCTGTTGTGGTGTATAACAAAAGTCTGTCTGAGTGTCCTGACTGTATATTTTAGACTGCTGTAATACCGCATCTCCGCTTCTCAAGTCGCAAGCGAAGAGGAAGGCTGGTTCATTTTCAGACAACAAAAAGAGGCGTGTCTGGAGTTCCGGATGAAGTTCGTCTAGCGACAGTTGGAACTCATTTGCCAACAAAAGCTACTACAAACAGAAGGTGCCGTTAATGTATCACCAAAACAAGTAAAAGAGGACAAAAATAATGTCTAGCAACTTTTGTGTACCTTTGTGATGCTTCTTTAAGTTCGATAGTATGTCACCTTTGTGAACTCAATGGATAATATGAACTAATATAAAAATAAATCAAATTTTAACATGCTTTTTTTACTAAAAAATAAAGGATATACATTTTTTAAATCATCAAGTTCAGTCACTGCAGATTTCGGTGAGAACAATAGTTCCCACTAATTGGTCCACTTTAGGTTACGGTAGAAACACTAAAAGAAGCCTTTACGATCGTCTTTTGACAGCTAGAAATTTAAATGAAAATAAGGGCTTAAACATTCATCTGACACGAAAACTGAATAAGTGAATTTGTAGAGGAGAAAATTCTCAACAACTTTGCGGTCTTACTTTTATTTTTTTTTATTTTTTTTTTTTTTTTATTTTTTTCATATCTCGCATCGTTTCAGAGATATTTGCAATAATAACGGCGATTTTGGATGTCTGTCCGTAGCGTGTTCCCTGTTTTTAAGACGAACCGTTCAACCGATCAGCACCAAATTTTAGACATAATTGTAGGCGGCCAGAGACTAGAACTTCCCTTTTTCAAATTTTTCGGACAAAAAATACGATAGTAATACGAAATAAAGCCGTTTGAAATGTAATTTTAATTGCAAATAAACCGTTCATCTGACGCGAAAATTGACTAAACGAATTTGTAGAGGAGAAAATTCTCTACAACTGTGTTCCTTTATGTTTTTTTTTTTTTTTTTTTTTTTTTTTTTTTTTTTTTTTTCATATCTCGTATAGTTTGAGAGATATTCACAAAAATAACGGAGTTTTGACACCCTCCATTGAATTAACGAAAACAGACGTTCGCAGATGTCACGTGACGTTCCTCGCCCAGAACTCTCTCTGGCATACGCCATCTTGCGTTGCATATTTGATGATTTTCTTATTGTAACTTACACGTTGTCATTTCAAAGCAATGACGCACTGACGAATTAGCAAAAAGACATCGTTCTTCGTACGATAAATGATAATCTAGTGTCTATAAATGACATATTAACATCAGTTAATAACGGCCATCAATAGTATGAGATTAAGGAACGCAATTCATGTTAGCTGTAGCGTAGTGGGCAATGTGCTGGATTGTGACGCTGAAGGTTAGTGGTTCGGAACCCGTCAATACATATTTTTTTCCAACAAGGGGATCAGACACTGTTATTAATTAACTTTTTATTATTTAGATTATTATTTTGGTCCAAAATTTTTGCAAAAACTTATAAAGCTATAAATCTAAAGTGGGCCGTAAAACACGTCAGTGCGATTTTATTATACTCGTAGACTAAACTCTCATTTTCAAGATTTAAACTATGATTTTATGTATGGCTTCAGTAGGATACAAATGCGGATTCTGGGTCAAAAATAATCAAATTGATATCAATTTGATATCAAATTAATTATGCGTAATTAGAGTAATTGCATAATTGCAATTACATGTACTTAGAGTATTTACATAATTGCAATTACATGTACTTAGAGTAATTATATAATTGCAATTACATGTACTTAGAGTAATTACATGTACTTAGGGTAATTGTTTATTTATTTATTGTAATTGTTTATTGTCATTGCAATTGCACGTGTTCACTCCTCCACGTGTGGCGTGGAACTGAGCTCACCCCAAGGCATCACGTGACTATCTATGCCACCCCCCCACCCTACCAGTCACGTGACTACCACTGGCCAATGAGAGCACAGCACATGACCAGCCCCTTCCCCCACCCCTTCACAATAACAGGTTCAGTCTCGTTCACCTGGGAGCACAGCCCGCGACCACCCCCTCCCCACTATAACCGACCAATGAGAGCACACCACGTGACCATCGACCAATCAGAGCGAAGCAGCATGCCTTCATGCTCAGTCGGTTCTCTACAATCATTCAGACGTCGAGTGTTGGAGGGATAACATCGTCATCATGAAACGACAGCAGCAGCAGCAATCCGGTCCGTCTCAGTCTAGGAGGAAGAAGAATAATAATCAAAAACGTATGTTATTATTATTATTATTATTATTATTATATGCATGTATGTGTGTGTGTGTGTGTATTCATGCTTTTTTTTCTTCACAGAACTTGATACTGCAGCAATGCTGAATGATGATATGGAATTACTGAGGCAGATTCCGATCATTGATCTAACTGGTCAACAGCATTGGAGTCCACCTCCTGTTGGAGGAGGAGGAGCACAAGAATTTCCATCCAGCAAGCCGATTAGCAGTAATAATCAAAAACCAAAGTAGTTGTGTGAAAAATATTATACGCATTTATATCTTCCATATGCGTGTATGCATGTGTGTGTATTCATGTACTACATGCTTTTTTTTTTCTTCACAGAACCCGATACTGCAGCGATGCTGAATGATGATATGGAGTTACTGAGGCAGATTCCGATCGCTGCCTATGAAGACACTCAACCAGTTCCCGACATGTTGAAACAGGAGTGCAACGGCAGCCCGCAGGCGCAGCACGGGCCTTCAGACTTACTGGCCGCCTTCATACGACCCATCGCGAGGATGTGATGTAACAGATGATAGGCCGCGTTCATCGTGCGACGAGGCAAAAAGTGTGAATCCTCCTCCGACAGTGCTACTTTTTGCTTCCACGTATAACTTAACAGCTAGTGGTTCCAAACGAATAACAGTTGGTTTAGAACCCAGTGACGAGTGGCAATGGGAAGTAGCTATTGAAGTTGAAAACATTAAACAGGGCACTAAAGTACGGTTTTACAAGCATGCATGGGATGAACTAGTCTCAGCACTGCCTATTATTTGTGAGAAAATGACTTCTGAATATAATCCAGCGCGTCCATCTCCTGAAGTTTCCTTTGGTGTAACTGTAACTGTATTGGAAATGTATGGAGATGCCGCCTTAATGATTTCAGATGGTAAATCTTGTACTTACATACGACATTCCAGTGTTGTAAATTTAATTAATCTGTGTGATGCAATACGACTTGCATCTGACAGACTGTTCTTGTGGTCGTGCTATGTTAAAGCACTCCACGATGATATTGTGACTTAGCTAGGTAGTCATAGTGTACATCTGGATGATGTTCATCAGTGTATATCTATGTGTGTTCAATCAGTTCCCAAGTCAACACCAGTAAATCCTATAAGTGTGAATTCCTTAGAAGCTAAATTTACCGATGGAATATCTGAATACTTTGTTGCTCCTCCTGCTGTGAACCTAATACGAAGTGAATTTCTAGCGTATAGAAGACAATTGTTTGCTAAATACTGTACTGCTACTGCAAACCCACAAGCGGATGAAAAAAAAAGAAAAGAATGTAAACCTTATTTCGATGTTAATTCTGTATTCAGCCATTGGAATGAATAAAAATGTATTAAAAAAATCTGTGTTAATAACATTATTTATAGTATCTCCCATCTCATCTAAAGTCATTGCACAAACATTCTTCAGTATATATGCCCATTACACGCCTGTACGTGACATAGTCAGTAACATGGCAGGGTGGGTGAAACATCACCCTAATTTTACTGTTGAAGACTGGTCTGTGGGAGAAGAAGAAGAAGGTCGTAAGAAGAAGAATGGTGTGCTCCTTCCAGATAATATACGTGCGATAATTGTAGGACCATCGAACTGTGGCAAAACAAATCTTCTCATGACACTGCTAACCCACATAGATGGAGTCCGTTTCGAACATGTCTGCATTTTCTCAAAAACTCTCTCACAGCCTAAATACCAGATGCTACACAAGATATTAAATGGTTTAGATGATGTGACATACACCACGTATAATCAGAGCGTCGATATCCCGCCTCCAGAGAACATAAAACCGAACACTGTCTTCATATTTGACGATGTAGCCGTGGAAAACCAGGACCAAATTCGACGATATTTCTGTTTTGGGAGACATATGGGTGTTGATGTTTTTTATCTTAGTCAAACATATTCTCGAAATCCAAAACAGCTGTTGCGGGATAACGCAAACCTCATTATAGCATTCAAACAAGATAATTTGAATTTAAAACATATTTACCAGGCCCATGTGGGAACCGACATGTCTTTCAATGAGTTTGTAAAAATGTGCGCAGATTGCTGGAATCATTCTCAGTATGGGTTTCTCGTTATAGACAAAACCAGAAAACTGGATGGTGGTAGGTATAGACGAAACTTCCAAGACTCTTTTTTACATAAATAGCTCTGAGAAACGGTGGTTACATCATTCCACACAACACCATGGATAAATTCGCACGTATGTCGGGCGGTCGTGGTGGGCAGAGACAGAACATTCACATGTATGTAAACAGCAAAATTGAATCATTTCGTGATGAACTAGTAGAGAGTGTGAGCAAACATATTGAAGGGGCTATCAATAAAATAAATACGTTATTCAGTGACAAAATCAAAGACGTTCGAAAGGAATATACAAATTATTATAGACTTATCCTGTTACGTAACAATGAAGCACATGCAAGACTTGATGATATGGATAGGAAACTAAACATCCTTGAAGAAGAAGAAGAAGAAGATGATGGTGAAGAAGAGGTTGAGGCTGTTACAGTTAACAAGCCTGCGAAGAAGAGGAAGAGAATGAAGATTGACGTACATATAAAACAGAGTGCAGCACCAAAAACCGATTAGTATTTGCCAGCATGTCAACCAAGCAGAAACTTATCCAAGCGCGGAAGGCTATTCGCGAGAAGCTACGACTGTTGCGTTTAGGACAGTTGAAACAATATAATACGCTACGAGAAACCTTTAAACCAGTTACGGATTCTCTCAAACAAATTTCCGCCGACATCAACAACCGCGCTGATAACAATGGAGATGGCGATAATGGTGTTACAGAATTTTTCAACAGTCACAACGAATCAAGAATAGACAAAACATATGGCGTCAGCAGAGTAAGACCGTATATGCTAGGTACAAAACCCGTAAGATTAACCAAAAACACGATACAAATTGGTGATAAAGAGTTTCAAAGAACGCAAGGTCTATTGAGTCTCATCTTCGTAAAATACCCGAGAACATCAAACTACCCATCTACAGATCTCGACACTTATCGGGAAATAGTGCTTCTGACTGACCTACATAAGGATGCCGATGGGAAACCGAAAAGCGTAACCTCCATGAAATATAAAAACGTTATAAGGCACATACTAGATAACGAGAAGAAAAAAGTAGTACTGGAGATGGAATTGATATACAGCATAAAAGTGTGAGCGGTCAGGCTCCTGAGTATATATACTACAGCCGACCGGATGATTTAGTAGACCGCTTACGGTTACTGATGGCATCTGCCGCTGCCGGCAATACTGCGCACTCGAATGAGGTTGTTTCAATAATTTCACAGCTTAGAGAGACAGGTATCATCGAATAAGAATGGAGACAGTGGTTGACGAACTCCATAAGCCAGCACGTAAAACATACCCTCGCAGACCTATGATGATCAAAGGCTTGGATGACTTGTGGGAGGCTGATCTTGTGGATATGCAGCAGCATTCTCGTGTGAATAAAGGCTACAAATATATCCTAATGATCATCGATTCATATTCTAAATTTGCATGGGCACTACCTGTGAAATCAAAATCTGGTAAAGATGTTGCACGTGTGTTTGAAAAACTGCTGCAGACTGGGACGTGCAGGTGTCCTAAAAATCTTCAAACAGATCGTGGACTGAATTTTACAATAAATATTTCAAGTCTGTTATGACTCGGTATAACATAAACCATTACTCAACATTCACCCATTTGAAAGCAAGTATTGTGGAGCGTCTAAACAGAACAATAAAAACAAGAATGTGGAAGCTATTTAATCTACGTGGATCATACAAATGGACTGATATTCTTCCTGAAATTATCGCTCAGTACAACAGAACCAAACACAGCACGATAAAAATGAGACCAATCGATGTTCGTGATAACGAACTTCTAAACACCGTTTACTTCAGAATTAAAATGGTTGATCACCGCAGACAAAAATTTAAAGTTGGAGACTTTGTGCGTATTTCAAAACACAAAACCACCTTCGAGAAATCTTACCTACCAAACTGGTCAACTGAGATATTCACCGTCTCAAAGGTGCAGCGAACGAATCCTAGAACTTATATTTTAGAGGACCGCAAGGGGGAAGAAATTGCAGGTTGTTTTTACTCTGAAGAACTGCAGAAGAGTTCTAAACCAGACGTGTTTCTCATAGAGAGAGTTGTGAAACGCCGTGGACATCGAGTATTAGTTAAATGGCTCGGTTTCCCAGATACGGAAAACAGTTGGATTGACGCAGACGAAATGCTATATAACGAGATGCAAGTAGCGCAGTTGCATCAGTAGCATACTATGTCCTGCAGAAGACGCATCAGAGGAGGTGGTGGTGTTCTCGATAAACTACCAGTTGAGCTCCACATCCCCGGATATAACTACTGCGGACCTGGAACAAAGCTTAGAAAACGACTAGCACGGGGTGATAAAGGTATTAATCTGCTCGACGAGGCGTGTATGTAACACGACATCGCATACGCATCGAATCAAGACCGTCACACTGCAGATCGTATTTTAGCTGATAGAGCAAAAGCCATAAGGAAAAGGAGCGATATAGGTATTGGTCAGCGTCTTGCAGCATTAGCAGTAGATAAGACCATGCGAGCCAAAATTAAGCTTGGTCTGGGTTTTCGACACGCGATGAATGCGGCACGCCGCGTTCTAAAGAAGAGTAAGAAGAAGAACTGCATTTTAACAGCTCTGTATGCAGCTAAACGAGCTTTGAAAAAAAAAAAGAATCGACGAGGATGGCTAAAACACCTAGAGTTCTACCAATACCGAAAAACGTATCAGGTGGGATTATCCCGTTCCTCATTCCAGCTCTGGCAGGACTTTCGGCAGTGGGATCTCTAGCCGGAGGCGCATCGCCAATTGCCAGAACGATCAATAACGTGAAAATCGCTCAACAACAGCTCGAGGAGGCGCAAAGACACAACCGTATGATGGAAGCAGCCGCTATTGGAAAAGGACTCTACCTGAAACCGTACAAGAAGGGACTTGGACTCTTTATAAATAAAAAAAAAGACCGTTAACCATTCTACCAGACAAACCTCTTACAAATATAGATCTAGTAAAGTTTGTTAAAAATAAGCTCAGTATTCCAACATTCAGAGGCGTGTTTATGCGGAATACATTGCCAAAGACTATGTGGCGATCGGGAGAATGTGCCATTGTAAATTTAGATGTCGCCGGCGGACCTGGAACTCACTGGGTAGCATATGTAAAAAAATCCGATAACACCGTCTTTTACTTCGACTCGTTTGGAAACCTCCAACCTCCCGAGGAACTACAACGATATTTTACAAGCAGAAGAAACGTGTTCTACAACTTCCGACGGTACCAAGAGTTCAATACTTATCTGTGTGGGCATTTGTGCATTATGTTCCTCCTAACATACACGAAGAAGAAAATATAAATAGCACAGTCCTCAACAACAACTCTTCAGTCTAGTCTGAGATGTGATGTCGTACACTCTGACTTTTAAAGAGCGGTCGTCCGTATTACGTGCAAATTACTTCCCGCCGATCGATTTAAGCGATGGTGAGTGGTGTATTGCTCTGATTGGACTGGAGACATATAACAGCATTCCAAATATCACAGAAGCTAACAATAAACTACATCTAGAAGTTGAAGGTCAACAAGAGACTGTAATAATTCAACCGGGTGCATATGATATCGACGATATAAATAGAGTTTTAGAAGAGTTTAGGAAGGGTATTGTTTTGCGTGCAAATACAAATACTCTAAAATCTGAAATACGTACATCCATCGCATCAATCGACTTCAGCCGGGAAGGATCAATAGGACCTCTACTGGGATTCACAAGAGGTCAGATTTTGAAGAAAGATTCTGAAACATTCTACGCATCCGATCGGACTGTGGATATTCTACCAGTCAATACAATTCGTGTTGAGTGCAGTGTTGTAACCAACTCATACCTAAACAACAAACTGGTTCACACAATATATGGATTTTTCCCGGCAGTTGCTTCAGGGTACAAGATTATTGAAACCCCTCACAACGCCATCTACCTCCCGGTGACAGTTCAGTCATTGGATTATTTGGAACTACGCATTGTAGACCAGGATAACAAACTTGTTGACTTTCGCGGTGAGGAAATCATTGTGAGACTGCATCTGAAACGATATGAGGATAAAGTATAAAACCCCAGTGCGCTCTCCACGGCACGACACTTCGCATCAAAGCACCAAGGCGATAACACCGTCAAACTACGAGTTTCTTAAATCGGCCGGTTTGAAACCAGTCAAATATGTCGCTCGATATAACCACCCAACCAGAATATGACGATTGCATTATTCGTAATGAATACATATCGCATAAACCTTATGCGTCAACCACATTTAACAAAAATGACGAAATTCGGATAGTCATCCAACATCAAGACGCTTTAACTCTGCCTTGCAAGAGTTTCTTATATTTAGATGCAACATTTAAGAAGAAGGATGGCACCTCTACAACAGCCTCTGAGCTTACTCGCAATGCGCTATCATTCCTGTTTCAAGAAATGCGGTATGAGCTTAATGGAGTTGAGATTGACCGCACACGCAATGTCGGTATAACATCAACCCTTAAAACTTATCTTTCCGCAACAGAATCAGACTTGAATGTGTTGGAAAATGCGGGATGGTTTATCGAAAAGCCGGCGGTAGTCGAGCACAAGCGGTTTACAGCATGCATACCTCTAAAAATGCTTATGGGCTACTTCGAAGACATGCGTCGAATTATTATAAATGCCAAACAAGAGCTTATCTTAATACGCAGTGCATCGGATAACAACTCGTACGTTCATGGTAATACTCCAGAGGAGGGAGAAATCGTCATCAATAAAATACTGTGGAAAATGCCTCACATCACTGTCAAGGACGAAGAACGTTTGAAGCTTTAAAAGTTCTGAATGCAGGTACATATCTACCTCTAGCATTCCGCTCATGGGAGCTTTTTGAGTATCCTGTGCTACCCACTGCAAACCGACAGACATGGGCTATCAAAACATCTGTTCAGCTGGAGACACCTAGATTCATCATACTTGCTTTTCAAACAGATAGAAGAGGTAATCCGGCAAAAGATTCAACAGTGTTCGACAATTGTGATTTGAGTAATGCTAAAGTATACCTGAATTCTGAATTCTATCCATAAGACAATTTACAGCTGGAGTGGAACAAAAATGTGTATAGTCTAGCTTTTGACATGTATGCGAGGTTTAGTGCTTCATACTACGACAAGGAAGAAGATAACTGTCTACTTAACCCACTGAAATTCAGGGAACTAGCACCGATAATTGTAATAGATTGTTCCAAACAGAATGAGGTAATTAAATCTGGTCCGATAGATGTGAGGATTGAGTTTGAATCTTTAGCAAATTTTCCAGAACGCACATCTGCATATTCTTTAGTACTACACGATCGTGTAATTAATTACTGCCCTCTCACCGGTATTGTACAGCGAGCTGTATAAGGAACGAAATACTCTGTGCGTGTGTGTCACTTCACAACCATGAGTCAACGTGTGAACGTCGTTGTAGATGTCCAAGGTTTCCACGACGATGAGTGTAAGCGCTTCATATTTAAAGATGTTGCATTCATTGCGTACACAGAAGATGTTGGTGTAATAAATAGATTCTCAACAAAAATTTCATCACCGAAACCATTCAAGGATGTGACGTGTGTTAAAACACGGAAGAGTGTAATGTGGCTAACACGTTTCTACCATGGAATTCATTGGGATGAACCTGGAGTCCCCTACAAAGATATGGTTGCAGCACTCCGATTATTCGACACCCCTGACGCTGTGGTCTACGTTAAAGGCGATGAGAAGGCTGTCTGGTTGAGAAGAATCTACAAACATGCTGTTATTCAAGACCTTGGATCCTTTGGATGTCCTGCAATCCATCGGCGCAAGAAAGTGATAACAAATAATAATAATAATAATTGTTTTGTATGTGCTTATGACAATGTAAATCTATTTTTAAGTTGGATGAACGAGAATAATAAATTATATTCTACCTAAGAAACCATGTTTTTTTTTTATTTATTTAAAAACTTCAGAAGTACTGGCGATAGAATTCTACTCAAGTTATCTACACGTCTTTGGAATCGAGCACGATCACGTGCCTCATGCTCCCAAGATCCAATACGTGCTGATTTATATGCATAACTCCATGCAATCATTAAATGTACTCTGTTATCATCCATATTAAAACCCACTCTTTTTCCATGTCTTTGACGCTTCGGTAAACACACAACAACAGATACTTTGCTCTTTGAGCACATTATATATATATATGACAGGGTTGATTTTTTGAAATAAAAGAATAAGTTTGAATTTTTAACAAATAGATTTATTTTTTTTTTCTCCCTCTCACATTGTACATCAAGTAAAATTTTAAACAGAGGTGAATTTTATATATTTTTTCACATAAAGTGAAGTTTTTCTTTAAAAAAGACACTTTTTTTGTTTACATTGAGTAAAGTTTTCTTTAAAAACAGAGACAAATTTTTATTACATTGGTAAAGTTTCTTAAAAAAAACAGAGGATTTTTGTTCCATTGATTAAAGTTTTTTTTAAGCAGAGGTGAATTTGATATTTTTCACATCAAGCAAAGTTTTCTTTAAAAACAGAGGATTTTTGTTACATTGAGTAATAATAATAATTTACTTAAAACTACTCGAAAAAAAAACTGGTGAAATTCCACCCAATGACTAGCCTGGAGTACTTTGCTCCAGTTGAGATAATACAATGTTTTTTTAGTCAACATGACATGATGCAATGTGCTGATGGTTTCATCAGTATACTTGGCACGGATAATTTCTTTTACACAAAGCAAGTGTTGTTGCAAATCACACAGAAAAAATGAGTGGAACTCACATATTTACATACACTTATAATCTATTCTGGCTGGACGGTTAGCGGCAGGTGAAACTTAGAAACTACTAATTCACAGATGCACTCTGGGCGAAATAACGATGATACTTTTTTTCGCAGTCTAACTATGTACAGAAATAATTACAGCCCACTATGTGTAGAAATAATAATAATTGACTAGACCAAAAGAATAATCACAATTTTTACAGCCCACTTATGTGCGGAAATAAATAAATTACTGGAAGAGAAGAACTACAAGTTTTATAGGCCACTAAGTGCACAAAGAATTACAACGCACTCTGTGCGGGAAAAAAATACCTTGGAGGGGCAGATGAATATGTACAACGCACTCTGTGCGGAAAAAAAAAAAAAAAAAAAAAAAAAAAAAAAAAAAAAAAAAAAAAAATCCCTTGAAGGGAAAGATATGTACAACGCACTCTGTGCGGAAAAAAACCCTTAGAGGGATAAATATATATATATTACAACGCATCTAATGCGTATCTAACTATGACAAGCGTGTGAAACCATCCACTTCTATAAAAGTGAATAGTGCGCGTACGGGCGAGTTTCGACGCCGCACGCACTAATCACACGCTTGTCGTCATGATGGCATAGACCGACCTTCGACTGCAGCACAGTGTACAACTCATGCCGTCGCGATTGAATGCTAGTCTGCTGTATCATATGACGTGGTTGAGGCGGAGCATCGCCGACACCACCATACAGACACAGCAGATAATCTTCCATCGTGATGGCCTTGGATGCCGCACGTTTCACTCCCTTCGCCCGTCTCGAAGTAGCGCCTCCCAACGTGCGATACGCATACATCTTCGATCGAAGGCCTGCAAACTCCACAATCGGTAACCCATTCGACTCGTCTTTCATTAGGCCGATAACCTTTTTGTTCTGTGGAATGATGCCATATGGGTTATCGGTCGCATATCCAGTCGTGTCGAATTCATTACCGTGAGACCGCATCACTTCATATGGATCGCAGCCTTTTACCCAATAGATAAAACTGTCCGTATCCATGTAAAGTAACTTTGGATTCGCAAAATGAGTTTTTGCAAACTCATAATGGAATCGGTACATGTGAAGTTTGGATAGATCTAGTATGCACATCCCCACATAGAGAGGTTTCGTGAACTCTACAACAGTCTTAGCTATCTCCACAGCAACAAAGTTCTTGTTGAATATTGTGACCCGTTTAAAATTTGGTCTGGCAATCAATTTCCTTGCCCCCTCCCACGCGGTTCTAACTCTAATATCGCGATGTTTTCTCAAATTCTCCATAGTTTTGCCGAAAATTGCATTATTCATTAATTTATAAAAGTCTTTTTCAAAATCACTAGATGCGGAAGCCCTTTTCTCGGTATTTAAATCAATATACTCCTTCAACCAGGGAGTCTGGTTGAAGGAGATTGCTCGCGTGATTCTAATCAGTTCCAACCCTAAATCAAGACATTGCTGGAGGTTTTGATAATGAATTATGTACCTCTGTTTTCCCTCCAGAGTTGTCAGGAGTTTAGCGGTGGAACCGCCTCGCGGAACTCGTTGCTCTGGACATAGCGGTAAATCGCTATGCTCATCATGCAAATTAAGGGGGTATTCTAGCTCTACCTCTAAAACATACCCCACCCCAGCGTCGGCAACAACACGCCTGTTGTTACGGAGATTTTCACCTAATCTGAGGCATTCCTTATCGGATAGCCAGCGAAACCCGCCAATCGGTAGAGACTGCTGCATGGCTTACCCGTATAAGTTGTTGACATCCAGGTACATGATGTAGCTCGTTGCCTCAGATGCGTTGAACGCCTCACCCATCCGAGGGTTATTCGCTTTGGCGTGCCTATGCATGCATTGACAGAGTCCACCTCGGATCCCCCGTTCAAAGAACAGGAGCATGTCAACATCGGTCAATAACTCGATGTTGACACGCGTTTTCCTAAGCATTGCATCCCAGGACAACCCCGGTGCTGTGTAATAGAAGGCAGGGTCCAGAGAGTATGTGGCCATACATACGTCTCTGAATTTCTCAAACACGTCCGCTAGCAGTCGCACGTCTGTCTCCATGTACAAACGTGCGTATTCACCTAAATTCGGTATATTAAACGCCCGCCAAACATTACAAGCATGCGTATAATCTGATTCCGACACTGTGTCGCCTGTAAGAGTACTGGTGAAAGCAGATATATCGGGTAGTCCTGTTTCTTTAAGTTTCTCCATACTATCCAGATATTCATATGGAAAAACTCCTTTCCTAGTCAGCAGTTGAAACTCTGTCTCATCGGGAATTGCAGCTCTAGTGATATGCATTTCACTTTGAGGTAGAGTTTCAACCAGTTTTTGAAGTGACGCTTGCATGAATCTTAGCGAGTCCAGGAACCGTAGCGTGACTTTCGGTGTCATTCGCTTGGAGAATGAGATGTACTTCTCAGTATTATCAGGGATAATACTAATAGGTGCATCTCCCCAACCGAATTTAGCCAGGGGCTCAATGATGAAGTGTGCGTCGTAGGCCGAAAGATTGTGCATAAAAACGGGAATATGTCTAGGTGCTTGGTAATTCAGGTTGCACGAGTTATGAGCCGCTCCACGGTACTTTCCCGTAATGTGACAATGGTCTTTACGGGGAGTTTCCGTTTCACGATTCAAAGGCATAGTACAAATATGGCAATCTACTGCCGTTTTGTACGATTCCTCATCATCCTGCGTCATGATCATTGGAACGTTCTGCCTGTAAAGTTTATCGACTTCCCAGGACAGTTGTTCAAGCTCAGAGAGCAACCAATCTACAGGATTTTCCCCAACGTGTGATTTAAGTTCATTTTTGGTGGAATCGTACGAGTGTACAACCTGATACGCTACGGCGTACGGTACGTGTTTCTGGGTAAGGGTGGTATGTGAGGCGTCGGGGTCCCCTCCAGATCGAGTAATAGGAACTAGCAAGGCTTCGAAATCGGCGTAAACAGAAACTAAACAGCGTTCTTGGTGGTTAAAATTCTTGAATTTCAAGAATTTGTTATCTTCTGCTGGCATAACAACACGTACCGCCTTTTGCAAAGCACAATCTAACTCATGCTTTGCAAGTGACGCGCTTGAGTGGAACGAATTAAGACATCGAAGGCAAATATGTATTTTACTATGATGGTTCGAAAATTGGGAGGAAATATATCTGGACATATTTTTGACCCATACGTAATGAAATTTCTCGCCTTTTGAATCAGAAAATAAAAGCAGGTTAACATGTAAATCACGTTGACCTGCGAATTTGGAGAAGTGAAGGGGACCTACAATCTTATGCTTGTCTTGCTCATCTGGCTTACGATCTTTTTTCTTCTCCAAGCCATACACGTGAACCGAAATACCGGTATTTTGTGCCTCGAATTTATGTATGTCTTGAAGTTTGACGGGGAACTCTATGCCTTTAAAATTATACTGTCTATGTATGTTGATATTTCTGCCATAGCGATGTGTTTCATTGGGATGATTAGGTAGATTCTTCTCGCAAGCCAGGACTGGCCATGCAAAACAAGCTTCGTCGTGCTCGTTTCTAACGTTAACACACGCTTTTTTATCAGCAATATCTTTGGGAAATTCGATGAAACTGTTTCCGCCTTTCAGTGGGTCAAAGAGATGTGAATGGACGTCCAAGTGCAGAACACGGCTGAGTGCTTTTCCAGAACCTCTAGTTACCATCTCTGAAAACTGATCCCTAATAGCACTCAAGGTGAAATTCTCATACCATTCGGATATTGGGACAGTCGGTGTAATTACGCCATTATCACCCCAAATGTAAACGATAGTAGTTTCCTCGACACCATCGTCAACCTTTGGAGGATGTGTCAACTCACAACACAGCACTGCGCTACACTTAATGGCGCGATAACACTCAACAACATTGAGCAGTTCCCTTTCCAAAACAGGTCTACACCCTTCTAGAAAGAAAAATGGATCTCGGTATCCATTTACTGGATTCAATATTCTGGAAAACGAGATCCGCTTCTCAAAAGCGTCCGCAATAACTGTATATCCTAAATTAGGCACTGTGTTGAGGACCTGGGGCCTGATATCACTAGCACTAGATGGTAGAGGGCGGGAGAGGGAACTGCCGCTAACCGGTATACTATTGCTATTACTTAGAGTACTGACTTGAGACCACCCCGTTGGTGATGGCGTGGCTCGTCGCACGACGCGACGCGGAGCGACGGATTTGCGAGGGCGCCGCGATGGCGGCGTTATGCATGTGAGTGCTGCGCCGCTATCGCGGAACGCAGGCGAGGGCGCGTCCGCAGCCTGAGCAGATGCTTCCGTCTGCTGCTGTCTGCGGGCACGTCTCCTCTCCACCCACGCCCGTCGTATCGGAGGCCGTGGGGCGGCGACGTCGGACACTGTTGACGAGCTCTGGGCAGGCGAGTCAGGCGTGACTGCTGAGGGTCCACCGCCAGCAACAACGTCGACCTCTGTAACAACAACGCATACGTTAAGTACACGATCGCAATACACGAAGATATATATACATCAAATTAGAGTTTTTTTACGATTGTTTTTTTTTTTTTTTTTTTTTTTTTTCACATACCTCGATGAATCTGGTCCCATGCTTCCAGAGTGGGTAACCATTCAGCGATGTACCCGTCGTTATCATCATCCAACATCCGATGTTCGCTGGATGCGACAGGTACATCGGGTATTAAATGGACCCACTCCGGCATTTCCTCGCCATCCCCGCCATGTAGATACACATCCAGCCCCGATATCGACGGCAGAGTTGACGAGAGGGACGTGTAATCTACAACAGAAAAAATTATAGTTAATAATCACCACCACTGACGTATAATAATACCAACAAAAGACGTATAGTAATATTCTTCTTCAAACACTTTTTACTAACCTGGTTCAGATTCCCGGATCCTTTTTACGGAAGCAGGCAAATGATTGGAAAATGTCTGCACTTCCACAGCTGCGTCGAGATCTGTAACACGAATAAAAAAATTACGTTAATACAGCTGAACATAGTAATAACAAGCACTGCCACAAAACGTATAAAAATAATAATAATAATAATATTCTTGAATGGTATTACTAACCTGAATCAGAATCTCGGGAGCGTTTTTTTGCGGAAGCGGAAACAGTTTCCAACATTGTTTCGCCTGCTACCTCAACTAATCTATCGATTAAATCGAGATCTGTAACACGAAAAAATTACGTTAATACAACTGGATCGTTGAAAATGAAAGTGGTAAACATGTTTAAAATTAATTTTGAAAATAAAAGTACTCACTAGATAAAGCGTCATCCCCCACGAATGGAACTGGCGGCTGAGGCGACGGTAAAACCACCGCCTCCCGATTGATTAAATCAGCCATCTCCGCATTGAACGCAGTCATTAACTGCATTATAGCATCTGTAATGACGAAGACGTATGTGATTAACAAATAACTCGCAATTTTTTTTAATAAAAAGCAGTGTATGAAAAGACATTATTAACTCACCAACACCAGCAGCAGAGGCGGCGGCAGCGTCAGCGGCGGAAGACATGGTAATGGCAGCGACAGCGGTCGGATGAAGACTGATGCTCTCTTGCAGGTGTCGTGATCTTAAATACCAAGAGCTGGCCAATGAGAAGACTGGATCGGTCTCTACATGTCTGAATTTGCTGTTATGCGGTTTTCCCAACTCAGCTAGCCAATGGGACAACTCCCACATGTCTGAACTTGCTATCATGCTGTTTTTCCCAGCTCAGCTCTCCAATGGGAATGTTCGAGATTTCGCGGTTTTCCCGTGTCGAATAGCGTTGTCTGTTTTATTTTCAAAGGATACTTTGGAATTTCGTGGTTAAATAGCGTCTTCAGGGAATTTCCCGTGTTATGCTGAACACGTGTGTGGGAATTCTTTTCGCGGAAGCGTGTGAGGTGGCTGGGAGGAGGATTGTGGGTAGCGCCTACAGCGGCTGTCATTTTGAGTCCACTGTCAAGGGGCGGATGAGATGTTGTCGGCTGTCACCGCCGCGGGTCGGAGGTATTTCTAAGAATATGCGAAACTAAATGGGTGGTCTGAAATCCGCTGTGTATGTTATTGAGCGGACGCATTGTCTAGAGGTCGCGCGTCTTTGCGGAGAATGGGTTCCGAGAGTCTTCGCGGAATTTTTGTGTTATGCGAAGCACCTGTGCACATATTGTCAAAAGACGTGTTTTCGCGGGATAGCCCATTTACACAGTTCGCCTGAGTGAAGCATAGATGTCTGACAACCTATTGACATCCGACCACCGAATGCGATGGGACTCGAAGGGTTCGAAGCATTTCTAAGAAAGAAGCGCCGCCGCCCGCGGGGTTCAATAGGACCGGTCCACAGGTGCGCGGCGAGGGGGAGGGGGGACGCGGCGGCGAGCGCGCTAACTGCAGCTGTGGGTGAGCGCGGGGAGGAGGGGCAGGCGGGTCTCCGTAACGGACCGCACTGCGCTGTGGCGCGGGGAGGGGAAGGAGCTGCCACAGCCGTCATTCGCGCTCCGAGCGCCGAGCAGGCAGGACTTGCGCCGGCCAGCGGCCAGCAGCTGGCGGTCGCCCGGCGTGCAGCGCGTAAATAAAATAAGATCCCCGTATACCACTCACTCGTCTCTTCGTGCTGTGCCCCCATTGTTTTCTTGCGCGCGTTCCCTCGGCGAGAGATTATGATGTTGCACAGTACAGTGACCATTACGTAGCATTTTTTGATACGGTTTTGTGTGTGTGTTAGACGTTCCTATGAAAAACAGAGGTCGTTTCAGTTAGGTGTAGAACAATTAATAATAGTAATAATAACGTTATTGAACTGCTGTTTTCCATGAAATACTGCCACAGTTTTTTCAGTGTTGAGATCCCCAGGTGGACGAGTTTGGACCTGTTATTGTGAAGGGGTGGGGGAAGGGGCTGGTCACGTGCTGTGCTCTCATTGGCCAGTGCTGGTCACGTGGTAGGGTGGGGGTGGGGGGTGACGTAGATAGTCACGTGATGCCTTGGGGTGAGCTCAGTTCCACGCCAGACGTGGAGGAGTGAACACATGCAATTGCAATAACAATAAACAATTACAATAAATAAATAAACAATTACCCTAAGTACATGTAATTACTCTAAGTACATGTAATCGCAATTATGTAATTACTCTAAGTACATGTAATTGCAATTACGCAGTTACTCTAAGTACATGTAATTGCAATTATGCAATTACTCTAATTACGCATAATTAATTTGATATCAAATTGATATCAATTTGATTATTTTTGACCCAGAATCCGCATTTGTATCCTACTGGCTTCTTAGCTCAATATAGTATTCATAAAAAGTCTACAACTTCTGTAAATAATTTGGTCACTAAAGGATTAATTACATAGAAAAGTAGTTACGAACAATTATTAGTATGGCGCCTCGCCCACCCCGAGGAGCGTCACTGTCGTTGAAACTGTCACTTGGCAACAACTTTTACAGCAGTGAGTATCGCGACTGTGTACAGGTATGTCAGACTGTGGTCTTGCCTTGTTGGTAGATTTATACATCGAGTACATACCGGTGACATTTGGACGCCGCCTCGCACCAGCAGCAGTCGTGAGGTGGCGGGCTGTGGGCTAGCTGCTGGCTGGAGCAGCGAGAACACAGGCCGGTGCCAGTGCTAGTGGCGGTGCCGGCGCCTGCTCTCTTGCTGTCCGGGACCGCTCGTTACGGCCGGCTCTGTTTGCCGGCCTGATTGCGTGACGCCGCCTCCCGCCTCCCGCCGCTCCCTAATTGAGCCGCGGACACCCTCCCCCCCCCCCCACCTTGCCCTCGCCGTCTACTAATCAGAGCTCCCCAGGCGAGGTTTAGCGCTGCCCACGCCGCGTCCGCCGCAGACTTTTCGCGGCGCAAACAGCAAAAGGAAATCACCGCAGAACCCTCTGGAAAATGAAGAGCGCAGGAATAGCACGGGACAGACTGGCGTGAAGAGCCCCGTCCAATCAGGCTCCGAAATGAAGAACACTGCAGCAATGACACCAACATCAACAGTGGCCTAAGAACGAGCACTACATTCCCATTGTTTGCTTTCAGTAGTGCTGGTAAAGTTACTATTCTCGCGTACGAGAGATACGGTAATTACAAAAAGTAAAAGAGTTTTTTTTATTTCTTTGTGATTGAGGATTGTTCTTTATTTTACTCAGAGAGCTACTAAAGCTGACTTACTAAACACAGTGTAATGATACTTTTTCTTTTTAGCTGGTGTTGTCGTCAAGATTAAAGTTAAGTACCGTTATTAAAATTTTGCTAACTGTGAAATATTGCAATGAATATTAATTTCGATACAATAGAGACACTGAGAAAAACATGAAAGATTCCGCCATCAGTATTTAGCGGCAATAGTAGTTAGAATAAAGACAACACCAGAAAGCTTCATTACAAAAGAAAGTTGCGGAATCCGTTTTATTTATTTATTTATTTTTTTTATTTTTTTTTTTTTTTTATTTTACCAAGCAGGAGAACACAGATTGGAGTCATCACATTGGAGTCGAACCTGTACGGAATAATTAACTTCTTCTTTACTGTAAACTGATGCTTGGTTGCATAAGCTTCAAATACCAAAGTTTATTGGCCGTGTTTAATTCCAATTACGACTGATGTTTAAAGTTACAAAATTATCGGACTTCGTTTAAAGAAAAGAAGAATTACTGCAGGCATTGAAACAAAATTCAACACAAAATTTGCGTGAGTGAAATGTTCTTTCGCAATCGCGAAGCAATTTATAACAATGGCCGTCATCATTTTACGAATGATGCTGGAAACAAAGATTTAAAAAAAATTAAAAATGGGGAAAATTTCGGTTTAAATAAACTATTGATTCCAAATGAATTACTGGATTTATTACAATTAATTGTTTTTAGAGCTCACACTTACATGACCAATATGGAGAGGTCGATAGAGAGAGACGTCCGATCTGTTGAACAGTAAGAAGGCGAAAGACGACAAGCGATCCGGTTTTCTCCCCATCTCATTCAAAAAATTTGGAAGTCTCTAATAAAACAAAATAAACAGATTAACTGGCAGAGAGAACGGATGCTAGCGACAAGCGACGCAGATATAACTTTAATTAAAAAAATATTAAATGTAGTGCTACAACAGCTTTTCGAAACCCATTCGCCGAAGAAGACGAAACCAATATTAGAGAGTTTGAACTAAAAATAGAGGCCAGAATGAGTAACGTAGAAGTAGATATCATCGGAGTAGTGAAGCAACTGAAATCACTTAACAAGAACAAGTCTTCTGGTTCGGAATGTATACCCACTACATATCTATGTGATTATGCTGATGCCATAGCTCCTTACTTAACAGCAATATAAAAACACTCGCACAAAGAAGGATCTGTACCAAAAGACTGCAAAGTTGCACAGGTGACACCAATGTTCAAGAAAGGCAGTAGGAGTAACCTACTAAACTACAGGACTATTTCATTAATGACATTTTGCAGCAGGTTTTTTGAACATATCCTGTATTCAAATATTATGAATTATCTCGTACAGAATGATCTATTGACCCAAGGTCAATACAGATTTAGAAAATGTCGTTCATGTGAAACAAAACTAGCTCTTTACTCACACGCAGTGATGAGTGCTATCGACAAGACTTCTCAAATTGATTCCATATTTCTTCATTTCCTGAAGGCTTTTGACACCGTACCTCGCAAAAGAATTCTAATCAAATTGCGTGGTTATGGTATATGCCTCAAATTTGCGACTGGATAGGAGATTTTCTGTCAAGGAGGACACAGTTTGTAGTAATCGATGACAGGGTATCGACTAAATCAGAGGAGATATCCGCAGGCTAGTGCTATTGGTCCTCTCCTCTTTCTTATCCACATAAACGATTTGGGAGAAAATCTGAGCCGCTCTCTTAGGTTGTTTGCAGATGACGCCTTTATTTGTCGTCTAGGAAATACATCTGAAGATCAAAACCAACTGCAGAACGATCTAAATAAGATATCAGTTTGGTGCAAAAATTAGCAATTGACTCTAAATAAAGAGAAGTGTGAAGTCGTCCACATGAGTACGACTATAAATCCTTTAAACTTAGTGTACAATATAAAACAATCGAATATAGGGGCCGTAAACTCCACTAAATACCTGGAAATTACTATTACATCAGACTTAAACTGTAAAGAACACGTAGATAATGTCGTGGAAAAGGCAAACCAGAGACTGCGTTTTATTGGCAACAAAACTACTAAAGAGACTGCATAAACTACCCTTGTCCGTCTTTTTTTGGAGTATTGCTGCCCAGTGTGGGATAATTATCAGATGGGTTTGACGGAGGCCATCGAAAGAGTCTAAAGAAAAGTAACCAGAATTGTGCGCTCGATTAATGACTTAACAACTAAAAATTTCAAAGAAAGTCTACAGCAGTTAGACTGGGATGAGGTTTACAAGGAACCTGATGTTAATTTAAAATATAATTTATTTCACGATACATTTGTAAGGGTATTTGATAACTGTTTCCCCAAGAAATTAGTAAAATTTAATTCTAAGAAACCATGCAAAAAACCATGGCTTACTAAAGGTATAAAAATATCGTGTAACCGAAAAAGGGAACTATATCTGTCCGCAAGAAAGAGTAATAACCCAGAAACAATAAAATATTATAAAAGCTACTGTGCTACATTAAGAAAAGTTATTAAAAAATCAAGAAGCTTGTGCATCATGTCTGAGATTAGCTCCTCTGATAATAAAATTAAAACAATTTGGAATATTATTAAAAGGGAGACAGGGCAACCAAGAGCAGAGGAAGAGGGTATTACCATCAAAACAAATGAAAACTTTATCAACAAAAGTCAGAAGTTGAAAACATTTTTAATGATTACTTTTTAAATGTTGTGGAGAAAATAGGATCTAAATGTTCATTAGAAGGAGCAAGGCAATTAATGGAAGAGGCCATACCCACACAATTGAAATTCCACCCACCTCACCTTCAGAAATTAGGAAAATAATAAACTCTCTCAAGAGTAAACGGTCATATGGAATTGATGGCATTTCCAGCAGGGTATTAAAAACTTGTTCCCAGGAGATAAGTAGGATTCTCAGTCATATTTGTAATACCTCATTAAAGCAGGGTATTTTCCCAGATAGACTGAAATATGCTATCGTTAAACCTTTGCATAAAAAAGGGGATACATACGATGTCAACAACTACCGGCCCATCTCACTTCTGACAGCTTTATCAAAGATTTTTGAAAAAGTTATGTATTCTCGAATTGCTTCACATATTAGTATAAATAAAGTTCTAACAAAATGTCAGTTTGGTTTTCAAAAAAGCTTTTCAACTGAAAATGCTATATACACCTTCACTGATGAAATATTAAATGCTTTGAATAACCGGACATCACCAGTAGGGATTTTTTGTGATCTTTCAAAGGCGTTTGATTGTGTAAATCATGGGATTCTTCTAGATAAGCTTAAGTATTGTGGTATGAGTGGGACAGTGCACAAATGGTTTAAATCATACTTAACTGGAAGAGTGCAGAAAGTTGAAATAAGCAGTTCACATGATGCAGATGACACAATTAATTGTTCTAACTGGGGAGTTATTAAAAATGGGGTCCCACAAGGTTCGGTCTTGGGTCCTTTGCTGTTCTTAATATATATTAATGACTTGCCATTCTACATACATGAAGATGCTAAGCTAGTACTTTTTGCTGATGATACAAGTATAGCTATCACACCTGACAAACAGGAATTAACTGATGAAATTGTAAATGATATCTTCCAGAAAGTCATTAAGTGGTTCTCTACAAATGGACTCTCATTAAACTTTGATGAAACCCAGTATATACAGTTTCATACAGTAAATGGCATGACACCATTAATAAATTTAGACTTTGAACATAAATCTGTAGCTAAGGTAGAATATTCAAAATTTTTAGCTGTTTGCATTGACGAGGGACTGACTTGGAAGAAACATATTGAAGATCTCCTGAAACGTCTGAGTTCAGCTACTTACGCTATCAGAGTCATTGCAAAATTTGGTGATATAAATCTCAGTAAATTAGCTTACTACGCCTATTTTCATTCACTGCTTTCATATGGGATCATATTCTGGGGCAATTCAACATTGAGTAAAAAAGGATTCATTGCACAAAAGCGTGTAATCAGAATAATTGCTGGAGCCCACCCAAGAGCATCCTGCAGACATTTATTTAGGGATCTAGGGATACTCACTGTAGCTTCACAATATATATATTCACTCATGAAATTTGTTATTAACAATCCGACTCAATTCAAAAGTAATAGCAGTGTGCATAGCTACGACACTAGGAGAAAGGATGATATTCACTATTCAAGGTTAAATCTAACTTTGGCTCAAAAAGGGGTGAATTATGCTGCCACAAAAGTCTTTGGTCACTTACCAAGTAGCATCAAAAGTCTGACAGATAGCCAACTAGTATTTAAAAAGAAATTAAAGGAATTTCTGAATGGCAATTCCTTCTACAATGTAGATGAATTTTTAGATAAAACATAAAAAAAATATATAAAAAAATTAAAAAAAATAAAAAAAATTTACAAAAAAAATTCTTAAAATATAGATTGTCAAGTATAGACATAATTTACTAAACTGACACGTTCCACATCATTACGAAATGTCGTATACATGATCTAAGGAACAAGTATTAATCTAATCTAATCTAAAAACTCGTTTTGTATTGTGACGATACAGTTGAGACAACGTCACGGAAATGATACAGTGGGATGTGAATCATTACAACAACGGGGTTTATAGCCGCTGCGTGGTCCACTTACGAAACTCCAATCGCCAAAAGTGTCCTCTGAATGCGAGAATATATAGCTGACTTCCACCTACATAGGTATAAATGATCATCAGAATAATATACGAAAAATCAGAGTTCGAACGGAGAGATTCAGATGTATAAAGGTGGTTCGAAGCAGCCCCTGCCACGCACTTAAATGTGATTTGCAGAGTATCCCATGTAGATGTACATGTAGAGCTAACGTTTCCGATCATGGATCATTTTCGAGTCACAGACTAAGGGAATGACGAAACATATAAACAAGTTCACTTGACGCCAGAAAAAGTGGGCCACCCCTGAATTCACGTGCGTTAGCAGCACCTTATTGTATGCAACCAAAACAACGCAGATATGTGGCAGGTCCTATAGAAACACCGCAGTACAGTCATTGTGCTATACACAACAAGCACTAAAAGAAACTATTTGACATCACATCTGCATATGGCAGTCAGTTCAGACGTAAACCAGTACCGCCATACAACAAATGCGAGAAAACACTTTATTAGTGACGAGGCGTTCTTCAAAGTTTGTAAATTAATTTTCATTAACGATAGTGACAAGTAATTACACTCATTAAATGACATTACCAGATTTTGTTTGTAAGCTGAATTTGAACATACCTTAAAAAAAGAAGAAAAAAAAAAGAAAAAAAGGAAAGATCTTGCCTGTCTGATCGAGACTCGATTAAGCACAAAGAGACGTAAAATATCGACGTTATTACCAGTATCCGCGTACAAGGGTGGATGTCTGAACGTGACCTCTGACTTAGCAATAAATTGCTGTGGGGATAAGAGTCCTCCCTCGGACATCGGTGTATGTGTTTGCCCTTAGCTTAGTTTACGTTAGTTTAAGTAGTTTGTAAACTGGGGACTGCTGACAAATCAGTGAGTCCCATAGATTTACAAACATTTGAACATTTGAAACAAAAAGTATATTCCTTTCTCTAATACAATGGCGAAAGGTACCGGGTTCTAATTCCTGCCAGGCAAAAATAATTTGCATCGTCATTCAGGTTCCAGTAACATGTAATTGGTGGTTGTCCACAGCTATCAATTCACATATGTACTGGGTTTTAATGTGCGTCTATTTCTGCGACTTATCTTCATTGCGTTTAACGCTTGTGAATTTCCCTGCATTACATATCTTCAGTGGATCTCTCTAAGACAATATAAGCCTCACAGGAGTTCTTATTTTGCTAAAATTATGATAATTTGTTCCTAGGTTCAGACAGTCGCCTTGTAAACCGATATTGGTGAAAAGTCGTTATTTTATGTCTCTGTATGTATAATCGAGTATCGATCAGGCAAGCAAGCTTTTGCTCTTGACTGCCACGCAATGGCTTACAGTCGCAACTTCGCTCTTTTGGCCTCGTTTTGCTGTAGTTAAGGACGCATGGCTTCGTTTGTCGTCTTCGCTGGCGTCTGCTGGATAGCCAGAGACAAGTTGACTTGGCAATATGGCATGGTGGCCGTGCTCTTAGTGTCGTACTAACCTAATCTTGGTCGAAAGAGGTGACAGGAGACCTCTCTGGGAGCGGTTGTAGAGGGAATTGTCTTGGCCAGGTAGTAAGGGTTGGTAAACACTAGTCTCTGGACGCACTCTGCGTCGCCTTCAGCGTGCTCTATTTCTGGTGTATCGGGGTATAAAGTTTTCCGTGGCCTTAGAGCTTCACTCTTCATTCTGGCTCCGATGACTATGGACGTAAGTACTACACCAAATCATCCTGAGGGGAAGGCATGCTGTTAGGACTTTACTTTCTTTGTGATCAGGCAGTCTTAGTTTTCAGTGATAGTTTTCTTGAGTAATTCTTTCGCTGTGAAAGGCGAAGTATTTCTTAATTTACAGAACTCGAGTAAACTCAGTGTAAATTTATTATTTGCATTTTCATTCCTATGATGACTGTGTCTCTGGTTTTGCCAAAGTTAGAATACATGTGTGTGGCCTTCAGCTTATGTATAAACCTATTATGTTTGAACTAGTTTTTAACTAACGCTTTCATGTCATTTCTGTATCTGCGATTATGCTAAATATTTCTCAAATTTGATTCCATCTTTCCTGTCTTATATGATCGATTGCACCACGTGCTTTTGCAACAGTCGTTACTTCAGCATTCAGCCATGTTTTTATTAATACTAGCTTTCTTCTGTATGAAATTTCGCATGTGCTTTACTCGCTTATTCTAAATTAATTTCTGTTTGTAAATGATATGTAATTTACCGTGGTTGTTCACAACATAGTACTTAAGAATAGCGAACCGCAGCCTCCCCAAACATCAGTTCATTTAGTGCACAGTATAAATAAATATGTTATCAAGACACCCATCATCTAGTCAAGATGCCACCGACGCTTCGTTTCGCCACTTCTTTCATGTGTTCCAGCACAGTAATGTACCGCCAAGCATTATGCACGTATCTGTGAATGAATGAATGAGCTTTCAGCTACCCATTGTGTGTTTGCAAATTTCCTCCCCCGTTACCTCCATATTCATGAAGGTCAGAAACAATTTTACTATGGGCAGTAATTATATGATTTAATTCACTTTTGTACAAGGTGTGTGCTTAATTTGGTCTCCCCCATATATTTGCTTGCTCATTTTTCTGAATAGATTATGATTTTAAAGTATCAAACCTCTGCTTTATGATTCATGCTCCCCGTCCTATGTTTAATTATCTATTCATTTATATTTTAACATTGTGTGTTTTTTTTTTAAATGTTGACTGCTCCTTTAAGGTGTGAGCAGTTAGACAATTTTCCATTGCGCATGTACTGTGGCCACTCATAAAGTAATTTAGAGCAGCAGTGAGTATTTTACCTTACACGTGCAGATCTCAACTGCCCGAGATTTTGCTTAAAGAATATAACAAGATACTTTTACATTTACTGGCATAAGACCATTTTATTTGTCTCCTCTTGTGTTGATTTTAATTTTCAAGCGATAAGGCCTGTCGCATCACTAATAACGCGTTTTCTTATATTTTTGTCTGACAGTATCATTTTACATCTGTGTTGACTGCCTTAAAGAACAGTATTCTCTAGTGTACTTTGTGGTATCTATTTTGCATAGTGAGTTCCCCACAAGGATTTCCTGTGTCGAGTACCTGCAACATAGCTACGTTATATGGGTGTAAATGTTATAATATGTTAACAAACATGAAAATTTAAGTGGAGCCGTACCACCCTATCTCGAGAATGTTATATTGACTATATAACAGTCCCACTTCCTTAGGAATTGTTGAGTATATAAATGTGGTGTTTATATCATGTGTTCTCGCATATTTTGTGACTGTATTGCTCTATGACGTCTTTAAAGCAACAGCTGGGAGAAAGTTATGATTTTTTCCCTAAACATAATTGTTTGGTGTGAATTATCACAATTTTAGTTTGTTGAATTTTAATTATTACAGTAAATACTGCTAAATTAGAGCTACAACATCATTGTACTATCTACGTTATGTGGTAAATTATTCACTGATTTAGATTCAGAAGTTTCTGAGAGAAAGGAGTATTTATACTGAAAAAGGTCATTTTGAGAAAATTGCGTTAAAGAAAAAAAATAATATGCAGCCAACTGATACATAAAAAATAGAATCCTCCTGAATGGTAGTCCTCATTTCCTTCTTCCTCACAAATTGCTGCCCTCTCTCTCATGGATGTGGATTATTTTGACATAATGTTTCTTGTAATCTATGTCTTCATGATTCGCAGCTGGTCCAAGTCACACTATTAGTGGTGTTGTAACCCTTATGAATTCCAAGATACTCCAGAACCTGTAGCCTTCCAAAGTATCCATAATTAAAATTACGAACACTCATTTTGGTTTAGTCATGATGAAAACTATCATTGGAAAAACAGAAAGTAAAACACGGCAAGTGGACAATTGTTGTTGCCAAACACAAGCAAGTTTACAGTTCAAAGAGTTTACTGCAAAGTATCACCAGCGTCCGGAACTTAGGAAAAACCACAGCCTTCTAGATAATATAGTTCCAGCGAAAAATGACAGTATGGTAAATGATGGAAAACAAAATTCTCAGAAATGTCAGTGCAGGATTATTTTAAAATATTTATTTGTAATGGTAAATAATCGAATATTTTAATAAAACCAACAAGAAATTAAGCATAAACATCCGTATGTTCATAATTTGCATAAAAGTAAAAATGTGTAATGTTGACATTTTAGGTGGTACAACTCCCCGTAAGAAATAATTACATTTGAAATGGAAAATATCAATGTGTAAAGAAATTCATAAGCCTTGAGATTGTTTTTCGTCTCGAAGATGTCAAAGACATTAAAGATAAAGGTGAAGCAATTATTTAAAATTTGTGATGCGGCCGGGAATCGAACCCGGACGGCAGACGTCTTACGACTGGACCACCGCACCACTAGTGATTAAAGCGCCTCGGAATAGTCTAAATACCACTTCCCTCAACTGGCAAACTGGAAGGTCCAGGTTCGATTCCCGGTCGTATCACAAATTCTAATTCATTACTTCACCTTTATCTTTAATGTCTTTTAAATGGAAAACTTTGATACATATGCCAATACGTTATTAAAAATATACACTAAAGAGTCAAAGGAACTGGTTTAGGCAAGGCTATGCATACACAACCATATGTTGACACTCAAAGGTTGGTCTGTGACTGTTAACACCTACATAAGACAAAAAGTGTCTGGTGCAGGCGCTACAATGGCACGTTGTCAAGACTAAGGTGACTTTGAACTAGCACCAGACAAGGGACACAGCATCTACGAGGTAGCGACGAGTTGGGGATTTTCTCATAGCAGAATTTCGCAAGTTCGCCGTGAATATCGGGACATCGCTGTGCCAAAAAAAAAAAAAAAAAAAAAAAAAAAAAAAAAAAAAAAAAAATGAACGCTACAATCACGACTGAAGAGTATCATTGGAAGTGCTGCTGGTATGCTGAATAGGTCGCAAAAAAGTTTTCAATGGAAGTTATTCTTTAATGACGCGTTTCGAAGATTTGTATCTGCTAGTGACTTCAGCCTCTCTCACACAAGATACCTTTACATGGATGTTACAAGCTTTTTAAGTCATGGACATGTGCAGACTACCCAAGAATCGTTCACCGTGACAGATGTACAACCCTTCTGCAAATTGCTGCGGATTTCATTGCTGGGCTATCAGCAAGGGTCATTCAACGAACTATCATCCACAGGGTGCCTCAAAAAAATACCGAAAATGCTTAGTACATTGTGCGAGGTGGCAAAGTGATCGGTTTTCAAGAAGGTACTCATATCCGGAGCCGGCCGCGGTGGCCGAGGGGACTGAGGCGTTCCAGTCACGGTCTGCACGGCTACGGTCGGGGGTTCGAATCCCCCCTCGGGCATTTGTGCCGTCCTTAGTCTTAGCTAGTTCATAAGTAGTTTGTAAGCTTAGGGACTGATGAATCCGTAGTTAAGTCCCATAAGTTTTACAAACATTTGAACCATATCCGGAAACGCTCGGCTTGGTTGCTGGAGAGCATTCAAACCTGAGAAAGCTGAAACTGTTGCGATCCGATCCGCCTGAATACTGAAGGTGTGCAATTTTTCAGAGATCTGAATGTTGCAAATGGAAATCCTGGTCCTCATAACATGCCTGCACACACGCTACAGTATTCCTCCACACAACCCTTGTGTTCTCATGCTGCGGATCTTGTGTTGTGGCCAGTGCAGTAATGATATTGATAACAGTGCGACACGTATCAATTCACAGCTGCGGAAATGACAGACATGACTGCATACGGCACAGCGGATTGCAATGGGAGAGATGCTGCACGACTGTATGCAGAACGTTTTCCAAACAGACGTTCGTCACCATCGAAAGACGCCTACGAGAAGACAGAAAGTTTCACTTGGGTACTTTCTGCCTGAGGTTCAGCCATTGTACAGTACAGAAGGAACACCTTGTGCTTGGTACCTGCAAATACTATTCCCTTTCTACTGTTTGTACTCTGATAGGCGTCGAAAAGTGATGCGGGTCATCCTCCCTCGACTCGAACATTTCTGTTGGAAGAGAACATGCTGAGAATGTTCTAAGAGAACCCAGCTATCTGCATCCGACAGGTGGCGTAGGCACTCCACGCCGATAAAAGAGCCGTGTGGCGTGTTTTCCATGATTACCAGGTCAATCCTTACCGTCTGCATAAAGTGTAGGTGTTACAGGTACAGTTTGCGCACTAGTATTCACAAAAATGGATACACCAGCCACAATTACCGAGCTTGGTGCTATTCACGGATGAATACACATTTACCAGAGACTGATTGGTAAACGTGTACAACACACATGGTTGGGCGGACGAAAAGCGACATGCCCAGGTTGTTCACAATCACCAACGAGGTTCGGTATTAACATCTGGACTGGGATAATTGGTGACCATATCGTTGGGCCATACCTACTGCCAAACATACTGACAGGACCTATCTACCTCACATTTCTTTGGGATGTTTTGCCTACCCTTTTGGACGTAGTGACACTGAATATTAGAATGGAAATGTAGTTGCAACACCATGAAGCTCCAGCACATTTTGATACCGCCGTGCGGAACTACCTCAACATCACGTATCCTTATCGATTGGTTGGAAGAGATGGACCAGTTCTATAGCCAGCATGGTCACCTCTTCATTATTTTCTGTGGGGTAGCATCAAGAGTATCGTGTATGGCACTCATGTAACGTCTGCGGAGGACCTTACTGCTCGACTTCATGAAGCGACTAAAACAGTTCAAAGAAAACCGCACGTATTTGTTCATGTGCGTGCGTTTCAGAACTGCAATAACATAGGAGGTTCTCAGTTCGAAGCCCATTTGTAATGTAGACAGCACGATGTGCTACTCATTTTGGTTTTATAGACGTAATGAAGAACGCATACCCACATAAGATTTAGTGTTCAGGTATGTTATTAGGATCAGGACGTCCATCCGCTATACATTGCATATGTTCAGTTGAAACGTGTATGTTGTATGTGTTGTTGTGGTGTAGGCGATCAAGTGTGACTGTGAGCAATAAACATGACAACTCTTTGATAAATTAAACACCTAACCCTGCATCCTAATTTGCATACCTGCAGATTGATTTTAATATCTATCAAGTTATTTATATGTAAATTTATCTTAATCATGGACCGCCACTGTATTTTACATAAAAATACAGAAACGTTAAGTGAGCCTATCCTAACTATCGAATGCCGACAAGTTAAGATCCCAAAATGATATATTGTTTCCCATTATTTATACACAAAAATAAGGGAGGGGTTTCAGTGATGTATAACAATTCCAAAATAAATTATATTTAGCAATAAAAATAATAAAGCCTAACAGAAAAATCAAAGTTTGTGACCAGTTGTCACTGTCAAGATATAGAAAGCTATAACATGAAGTAATAGAACACTTAATACGAAATTAGATAAACAAGACTGAAAATGACTGGCTATATCTATAGATACAGTACCCTAGCGATGATGAATGCAACTAGTTTGAAACTGAATCAAGTCTCGAATTAGAAAACAAGAGACGAGAATAATCAGTGTCCTATCACGGGTCGGAGTTGTGTAAGCAATATACTACACCCAAATAGGAGGCATGCTGAAACTCGCAGCAGCAGAAGCGTCGTTGGCAGTCACCAGGCTCAGCGGCGGGCTACGCTGAACGTGAAGTATAAACTGCGCCAAAGCCGCGGAGTGGCGATATTTACCTCTGTTGTGTGCGCATGCGGAAGCGACAGACAATAAGCAAATAACCGGGTCTACGGTAAAATAGGCTAACTGTGATCGCAGATGGCGATGGCACACAAAATCAAAGTTCAAAGTGTGGTACCAACAGACCAACACTCTGAAAAATAATCAAAGTTTCCGACCGACCAAAGCGGTGAAAAATACAGGTCAATACTCAACATTTAGAAAAATATCACGACACAACGGTGGGTTAGCACCATGCCGTAAGACCTCCCCGATCGCTGGTACTCATAAAAGAGTCCTTTTTCTGCCTTCTTTCTGCTCCTAACAAAAAATAAAAAAATAAAGAAAATAAAAAGAACTCGGTAGGCGCGGGGACAGCCACCAACGCTGAACCCTCAGGCCAATCGGGATCGTCCTAAAACTTCTGCCCAATCAAACCGACGACCTGGGAGCTACCAACTGCCTTCCAAAAAGGATATATATTAGCAGCCAATGGTGCGATTTCTCCCCAACTGAAGGCACATTCCTCCCCCAACCCGCCGGAGTACCCAGACTTGGTCACGTAGTTCAGCTAGATTCTTAGAAAATCTGCAAAACTAATCAGCTGCCGTCATTAGGGTACCACTGTACTCTCTGCGACACCCACCCACTGTGTGAGACGCACTCTGCTTTCCTTTCTCACCCAGTCTGGTGGTCCCAGCAACATAATAAATGTCAAAATTGTAGGTATTCCGCCAAGTTAACAGACGGGAGATACCGAGTTCCCGTGAAGATCAAAGGGCGTGACCGCCTCAGCGCATGCTGCATTCCGTTAAAACGAAGGCGCCACACCCGTAGCAGGTGGACAGACATAAACGCCCATTGTAAAGCTTCCGCTGGCGGATGAGGTAGGTAACAAGCGGACCGCAGCATATGGCCATTGGCGAGATCTGTCGCTAGTGGAGAAGCTCCCCCATCCCTCTTTTGAAGAAAACTGCAGACTGAAAGCTGACCGCTCGTACCTCGCCCTCGAGTAACGTTAACGTGGAAGGCTTCCCTTCCGTTAACAGCCAAGTTTCGGCAGCAAGCCAGGCAGCAGAATAAATGATATGCAGTTTCTATACAAACTGAATTTAATATAATCAAGCTATTCTAATTTACTCATTCCCGCTATCAGTGGTAAAAGGACGAGCAATAAGAAGACATAACAGCAATAAAATGAAATACTGATAGATTGAATGATATACAATGAAGTATGACATGATAGTAGAGAGAGGACAGACACAAGCAGTCAGAATATTAACATCACCTATCACAGCATGCAGTCACCAAAATGGATCGGATCACAACAGTTCGTTCTCAGACTTGAATGTCCTCCAGCGTCCAATCCGAGCGTTTGTGGATACGGGTTCCTTCTTGAAAACCGATCAGTTTGCCTTTCTGCACAACATACTAAGCATTGTCGGTATTTTTTGAGGCACTGTATATGGGCTTGTGGGGATGAAGGCAAACTCGTGTGCAGTTGCTGACTGCACGACACAAATCTTTACGCCTCGCTACGGCCCGTTATCACTGACATTGAACTGTTGATTACTGAAAACATATTGTCTGCTCCTATGAGACTTGTTTCCAGCTGTATGATCGGGTACACGGTACGGGTATGGAGACAATCTCAAGAATTCGTGGACCTGCATGTCTTTATGGGGCATTCCAAGCTGGTGAAGGCTCTATAATAGTATGGGGCGTGTGTAGTTGGAGTGATATGGGACCCCTGATACGTCTAGATACGACTCAGACAAGTCACACGTGCGTACGCATTCTGCCTGACCATTCATGTTCATTGCGCATTTAGACGGACTTAGGAAATACTACCAGGACAATGCGACACCCCACACGTCCATAAGTGCTACAGAGGGCACCAAGAACATTCTTCTCAATTTAAACAGTTCCGCTGGCCACCAAATTAGACAGAAATGAACATTATTCAGCACATGCCGTGCAACTTTGTGTTCAGAAGAGATCTCACCTGCTCGTATTCTTACGGATTTATGGACAGCCCTGCTGGATGCTTGGTGTTTATTTTCTTCAACATTATTACAGACTATGATCGAGTTCATACCACATCGTATTGCGGCACTTCTTATTGTTTGCGGGGACCTGACACTAGTCAGAGTAAGTTTCTTTGGCTCTTCAGTGTTAGAGCTACATACGTTTTGCTACCGATCTTTGTCTAAGTAACTGATGTGTTTACTATCTTTGGATCAGTTCAGAGAACTTCGATTTAACATAGTTAACAGTGAAGTGGCTTCACGAAAAACGTTCTTAACAAGCAGTGTCATCACAACAGCTTAAAAAAATCCATAATTAATAAACATAAACTTCAAATACATATCTATAAGGTAATGAGTCATATATAAAATTATGAACCGTACATAACTGAAAATATGGAAACTACATATTACAGTCATATCAAAAGGACGAGTTAAAAGTTCAAATGTTTGTAGATCTTATGGGACTTAGCTACGGGGTCATCAGTCCATAAACTTACAAACTACTTATGAACTAGCTAACATTAAGGATGGTACAAATATCCATGCCCGATGGGGGATTCTAACCCCCGACCGTAGTGACCGTGCAGACAGGAGCGCCGCAGTCCCCTCCGCCACCGCGGCCGGCCGAGTTCAAGTGTTTGTAAACCTATTTGACCAAACTGCTATGGTCGTAAGTCCCTAGACTTACAGTGTACTTAAACTAACTAACCTAAGGACAACACAGCCGCGGTGGAGTAGCCGAGCGGTCTAAGGCGCCTCGCTACGGAGCACGCGGTTGCTCGGCGTCGGAGGTATGAGTCTACCCTGGGGCATGGGTGTGAGTGTGTGTGTTGTCCTTAGGTTAGTTTACCCTAGTTTGAGTAGTTTGTAAGCTACGGACTGATGACCACGCAATTTGGTCCGACAGATTTACAAACATTTGAACATTTTTGAATTTGAACAACACACACAACCATGCCCTAGGGAGGACTCGAACCTCCGACGGCGTGCTGTCTCTCGCTCCGCAGCGAGGTGCTTTAGACCGATCGGCTACTCCTCCGCGGCCTATGCACTCAGTGAAGGCGATTAGTAAATATATTTTCTCGTGTTCAGATAAACTTTCTCTTAACAGTAGCGCTAACTGATATTTTGACAACGTGTACACGTTTACTAGAAGATCTACAATTAGGAATGTACAGACAACTTTTGTGCTATTTAAACAAGTCATGTTACCATGGATATAGACTCTGCCCATAAATTATTGGTTATAAACTGTAGATAAAGACTTTCAGAACTACAAAAAGGTAGAAGAGTAATGAGATGGAACCTGGGTAAATTGAAGGAACCAAAAGTTTCTGAGATTTTTCAGAGGCAGTGTTAGGCAAGGATTGATGCAAAAAGGAAATTAATACAGTGTAATATGAATAGTTAGCTGTGAGAGACAGTGAAGGCCGCAGAGGATCATACAGATAAAAGGACAAGGCCTAACGAAATCCTTGGGTAACGCAGGAGATACTGTATTTCACTGATTAAACAAGAAAATATAAAATTGCAGCAAGCGAAGCAGGCATAAGGGAAAAAAACGGCTGATAGTAAGTGAAGACTGACTAAGCAGGAGAGACGAGATGACTAATGCAAGGCCGTAGGTGAATATTTAACTTGGGAAAATATAGATACCGTCTACAGGAAAATAAAAATAAAAGAAACACTTGGAGACAAGAAATGCAGCTGCATGAATATCAAGAGTTCTTATGCAAAACTAGTACAAAGCAAAGAACTGAAATCTTAAAGGTGGAAACAATAGAAAGAGAGAAATACAACGGAAATTAAGGCTATATTGGAGAAATGAAATAGAAAGTAGATGAAGATAGGAAATACGATACTACGAGAAGAATTTGGGAGAGCGCTGAAAGAATTAATTCGTAAGAAAGCCCCTGGGGAAGATGATATTCCGTCAGAACTGTTGATATCGTTGGGAGAGCCATCGTGAATAAATTGCTACACCTGGTATACAAGATGTATGAGACAGAGAAAATACCCCCCGACTTCAAAAAGTATATAATAATTCCAATTCCAAAGAAAGCAAGTGCAATCAAGTTCGAAAATTACAGAACTATCACTTTCATGAGCCATTGTTACAAAATACTAAGACAGATTATTTAGCCGCGGTGGAGTAGCTGAGCGATCTAAGGCGCCTCGCTGTGGAGCGCGCAGTTGCTCACTGTCGGAGGTTCGAGTCCTTCCTGGGGCATGGGTGTGTGTGTTTGTCCTTAGATTAGATTACCTTAATTTAAGTAGTTTGTAAGCTACGAACTGATGACCACGCAGTTTGGTCCGATAGATTTACAAACATTTGAACATTTTTCGAACATTTTTACTTACACACAAATGGAGTCCGATCTTGTGGAGATCAATTTGGATTTAGAAGACATGAAGGAACAGGAGGGAGGCGCAATACATTAAGCCTTATCTTACAAGATAGGTTAACGAAAGACAAACTTTTTGACACTGATGATTTGAATACAATTCTGAATGGAGCAGGGGTAAAGTATAGAAAACTAACACTTATATTTAACTTGTAGAAAAACCCATACAGCAGTTCATAGATTCGGAGGGTATGAATGGGACGCAGTAGTTTGGAAGTGAGTAAGACAGGGTTCTAGCCTTTGCCCAATATTATAGTGAGAAATCTGTGAAGGAATGTCAGGAGAAACTTGGAGAAGAAATTAAAGTTAAGTGAGTAGAATTAAATACTTTGCGTTTTGTTATGGACAAGGTAATGGAATTGGAAGTAGATGAAAATGAGATAGGAAATACGATACTACGAGAAGAATTTGGCAGAGCGCTGTCAGACAAGGACCTGGAAAACACTAGAACGTAATGGAAATTGTTATGAATGGAGGTTGTAAGATGAATATTAACTAGAGTAAAACAAGGTAATGGCATGTAGCGTCAGAAAATCAGGCAAAGGTGACGGGTTTAGTTTAGATTATGAGACAATAAAAGTAGTAGGTGAGTATCTCCTGTGTATATTTACTTAGATTCGCGTTCAACTAGTCAGTTCAGTGTGTTCATCCGCAGTGTAAGTCCTCCACTCACTGCTTTTGTTTTGTTTTGATCGTACTCGCGGTTGGTAGTCCTTCACTTCAGTTGCTCAGTTACCGGCGACCAGTGCACACGTGACCAGCAGCAGCTCTAGATTTCACGGTAACCAGCTTCTTAATAGAAGCGACTTATTTTCATTTTGTGTGTGCTTTCTTTTGCAGCTCTTTATACTTTAGTGTGCTCGCGTTTTATTTATTAAGAATCGCGTTTAGTTATCGGTTCAGTTGTTGATTTTTTGATTTATCAGCTCGCGTATATATTTTTCAGATTCACCGTAAACAAACAGTTCAGCATTAGGTTTATATTTTTCAAAGCTCACTGTTTATCAAACTTCTGTGTCCTCAGACGTACGTACTTGAAAGAAACATAGGTTTTTAGAATGGCTAGGAACTGTGACTGCTGCGAACGGGTGGAGGCAGAGTTGGTGACTCTTCGCTCGCAGCTTCAGGCGGCGTTAGCTTCGCTGGCAACGCTTGAGACTGCGGTGAGGGGGGGGGGGGGGCGCCGCTGTTGTGGGCCGCTCGCGGGGGTGCAGCAGCCCTGTGCGTCTGTTGTGCCCTCCGATAGGCCTGCGGCTGTGGCCAGCCCGCTCACTGCCCGCGAGGAGGTAGCCTCCCAATCCGTGGTGGACTGGGAGGTCTCTTCAGCGCGTGTCAGGCGGCGTAAGACTTCCCGGAGGACCGAAGTGGAGGCCTCCCCGGTTAGTCTTGCCAACAGATTCGAGGCACTGTCTGTGGCAGGGGATGTTCCTGACGCAGATGGTGTCGCTTGTCCTATACTCGCCCCTTTGCCTTAAAGATCCGGGCACTCACAGAGGGTGGGTTTGTTGGTAGTTGGGAGGTCCAACGTTAGGCGGGTAATGGAGCCCCTTAGGAAAATGGCTACTAGGGAGGGGAATAATTCCAATGTGTACTCCGTGTGCATACCGGGGGGAGTCATTCCAGATGTGGAACGGGTCCTTTCGGATGCCATGAAGAGCACAGTGTGCAGCCAGCTGCAGGTGGTGGCTCATGTCGGGACCAATGATGTGTGTCGCTTTGGATCGGAAGAGATCCTCTCTGGTTCTGAGCGGCTATCAGAACTGGTTAAGACTGCCAGTCTTGCTTGCAAGATGAAAGCGGAGCTCACCATCTGCAGCATTGTCGACAGGACTGACTGCGGACCTTTGGTTCAGAGCCGAGTGGAGGGTCTGAATCAGAGGCTCAGACGGTTCTGCAGATTCCTCGACTTGCGCCAAAGGGTGGTGGGTTTTCGGGTTCCGCTAAATAGGTCACTATACTCAGGAATCGGTTATCGGGTAGCGGGGGCTGTGTGGCGTGGACTGGGCGGTTTTTTAGGTTAGAGGGCCTCGGGAATACACAAATTGGGTTTCAGTCTCAAAGGGGGCAGGTCAGAAACAGGAAGAAAGCAGATCTAGAAACCATTGGTATAACAATTGTAAATTGTCGTAGCTGTATTGGGAAAGTTCCGGAGCTTCAAGCGCTGATAGAAAGTACTGAGGCACATATCGTTATAGGTTCTGAAAGCTGGCTGACGCCTGAGGTAAGTTCAGCCGAAATTTTTTCAAAGGGCCAAATAGTCTTCAGAAAGGATAGAATAAATAAAACAGGGGGTGGCGTGTTTATTGCTGTTACAAACGGTTTATTCTGCAGCGAAATTGAGGCAGATACTTCCTGTGAATTGGTCTGGGTACAGGTTATACCTGACCACCGAAATAAATTAATAATTGGATCTTTTTATCGGCCCCCTGACTCAGACGATGCGGTTGCCGAAATGTTCAAAGAAAGCTTGAATCACATTTCAAATAGGTATCCGAAGCATACTGTTATAATCGGTGGCGACTTTAATTTACCGTCGATATGTTGGCATAATTACGTATTCAAAACCGGGGGCAAATATAAAACATCGTCCGAACTAGTTCTGAATGCTTTTTCTGAAAACTACTTCGAACAATTAGTTCATGAACCCACTAGAATAGTAAGTGGTTGCGAAAATACCCTTGATCTCCTAGCAACAAATAATCCGGAGATAGTAAGAGCATCAAAACAAATACAGGGATTAGCGAACATCCAGTTGTAGTAGCGAGACTAAATGTCGAAATTCCCAAATGCACAAAAAATAAACGAAAAATATATCTATTCAATAAAGCAGGTAAAAATTCGCTCCATGCTTTCCTGAGTGATAATCTCCAGTCTTTCAAAACTAAAAATGCGAGTGTAGATCAGTTGTGGCTTACTTTCAAAGACATAATATCAGTAGCAATCGAGAGATTTATACCAAATAAATTAATAAAAGAGGGGGCTGACCCGCCGTGGTACACAAAACAGGTCAGATCACTATTGCAGAAACAAAGAAAAATGCATGCAAAATTTAAAAAGACACAGAATCCACAAGACTGGCAATCTTTTACTGAAACACGCAACCTAGCGCGGATATCAATGCGAGAAGCCTATAGTAGTTACCACAACGAAATCCTGTCTCGTAATCTTGCAGAAAATCCAAAGAAATTCTGGTCATATGTGAAGTACACTAGCGGCAAAACACAAACAATACCTTCACTACGCGATAGCAATGGTAATACTACCGACGACAGTACTGCTCAGGCACAATTACTAAACACAGCTTTCCAAAATTCGTTCACCAAAGAAAACGAAGTGAACACTCCAGTATTCAATCCAAGAACAGATGCCAGCATGCGAAACTTAGAAGTAGATGTTCCATGAGTAGTAAAACAACTTAAGTCACTAAACAAAAACAAATCTTCCGGGCCGGATTGTATACCAACTAGATTCCTCTCAGAGTATGCTGATGCAATAGCTCCGTACTTAGCTATAATTTACAACCGATCACTCAGCGAAAGATCTGTACCCAAAGACTGGAAAGTTGCCCAAGTTACTCCAATATTCAAGAAAGGCAATAGGAGTGATCCCCAAAATTACAGGCCTATCTCATTGACGTCGATTTGCAGTAGGATTTTGGAACATATACTTTGTTCGAATATTATGAACTACCTCGAAGAGAACGACCTATTAACCAATAGTCAACACGGATTCAGAAAGTATCGCTCTTGCGAAACACAGCTTGCCCTTTATTCACATGAAGTGTTAAGTGCCATCGAAAAGGGATCTCAAATCGATTCCATATTTCTGGATTTCCGGAAGGCTTTTAATACTGTACCCCACAAGCGGCTTCTAATGAAATTGCGTGCTTATGGAATATCTTCCCAATTGTGCGACTGGATTCACGATTTCCTATCAGAAAGAACACAGTTCGTTGTAATTGACGGTAAGTCATCGAGTAAAACAGAAGTGATATCTGGCGTTCCCCAGGGAAGCGTTATAGGTCCCCTACTCTTCCTCGTGTTTATAAACGATTTAGGAGACAATCTGAATAGCTCCCTTAGACTGTTCGCGGATGATGCTGTCGTTTATTGGTTAGTCAAGTCAACAGAGGATCAAAAGCAACTGCAAAGCGATTTAGACAAAATTTCTACTTGATGCGAACATTGGCAATTGACACTAAATAAAGAAAAGTGTGAAGTAATACACATGACCACTAAAAGAAATCCGCTGAACTTCAATTACGCGATAAATCAGTCAAACCTTAAGGTCGTAAATTCTACCAAATACCTAGGAGTTACAATTACTAACAACTTTGACTGGAGAGGACACATAGAAAATAGTGTGGGGAAGGCGAATCAAAGGTTACGTTTCATTGGCAGAACGCTTCGAAGATGCACCAGCTCCACCAAAGAGACTGCCTACATCACACTTGTGCGTCCTCTCCTGGAGTACTGCTGCCCCTTGTGGGACCCTCACCAGGTGGGACTGACGAAAGATATTGATAAGGTTCAGAGAAGGGCAGCTCGTTTTGTTTTATCACGTTACGGGGGGGAAAGCGTCACGGAAATGTTGCACGAATTGGGGTGGAAATCATTAAAAGAAAGACGTTATTCATTGCGGCGTGATCTGTTTGCGAAGTTTCAATCACCGACTTTTACTTATGAATGTGAAAATATTTTGCTAGCAGCCACCTACTTAGGGAGACATGACCATCCCAATAAAATAAGGGAAATCAGATCGAAAACGGAACGATTTAGGTGTTCTTTCTTCCCGCGCGCTATTAGAGAATGGAACGGTAGAGAAAAGTTATGAAAGTGGTTAATGAACCCTCTGCCAGGCACTTAAATGTGATTTGCAGAGTATCTATGTAGATGTAGATGTAGATGTATCGTTATCTGAACAGAAAAATAACTTCTGTTAATCGAAGTAAAGAATTTATAAAAATCTGTATGGGTATTGTAAGAAAAGCATTTCTCAAGAATCGAAATTTGCCGACATACAATATTAATTTAAATATCAGGCTTTCTCATAACGGCCCAGTATATTTTATTTTCACTGCTTAATCATGTATGCGACGTTTAATGTTGAGTCATTGCTCTGATGATGAATGTAGAGTCCGAAATCGATAACCAGTAATGCAAAATAAATAAATAAATAAAGTAAAACTTAATTTGCAACTGTGACTGACAGTCAAATAAACAAATTAATTTTCTATTTTATATAATTTAACAGTAATACTAAAAGCTGTAGCAATTGCAAAAATGAAGTGGTCTTGTTGTGCTGCGTTGTGTCTTCAGTTTTGACGCTTTCATCTGTTGCTTGCCGCTGTTCAGGGGTCAATCTTGCGTGTGCCCTCCAAGGCGGTAGCAAGTCTTTTCTGGTCCGCCGTTGCCCTCGCGTGACACAGTTGCGTGTATTGCACCCATGAAACACCGTCTTACCTCCCACCACTAAACTGGGTCAGCTGATGTATCAAGTACAGATACGACGTGATTACTGTTCCTGCAACTATTTGCAGTATTATATCTGAGTGCCTCTATCTCTCTCTGTATGTTTGTGTGTGTGTTAATGCTCATAAAAACATTTTCATGGTCCAAAGGTGATTTGTAACTTTTTTTTCAGTTCATTCCGTATGTTAAGTCAACAAGATCATTCATTTTCACAAGGAAAACGTTCGGAATTACTTTGCATTATCTTCATCTTTTTCGTCTCTAGTGCCGTTAATGCTATTGAATTTAGCCAGAATCTTCCTTTCCGCACTTACCACATTTCTATTGCATTAATTTAGGCAGACAGAAATCGTTAATTAGATTTTTTTAAATATGACAACACAAGGAATGAACATCGGCCACTGTGATTATTAATAGTTGAGCTGTAGCAGTGTCGAGGCGACTTAAATCTGGTGTTTGTCAAATGTTCAAATGTTTGTATATCTTATGGGACTTAACTACGGGGTCATCAGTCCCTAAATTTACAAACTACTTATGAACTAGCTAACACTAAGAACGGCTAAATATCCATGCCCGAGGGGGGATTCGAACCCCCGACCGCAGTGGCCGTGCAAAACATGACTGACGCGCCTCAGTCCCATCGGCCATCGCGGCCGGCGGTGTTTGTTAGCAACTTCTGTTTGCATCTCAAAAAATTTTCTTGTTTTGTGCGATAATTAAGAGAGAGTTTGATAAGAGTCATATTCTGAGACAGGATTTTGTGTAACATCATACATAACATTAAGTTGAAATCCCGCGCTACGTGGATTTCATATAAACAGTTATACCTGCTATCTTACCATGGTAGATTATACACTACAATATTCATCACACAACATGCTGTGCGAGAAATGCTGTTATCTCGGTTGATCGAAATTATTTAGTGGAGAATATCAGATGCAACAATAAAAAATTTTATGCTTGCCAATTAGAGAGGAGAAACGTGCACCAGATGCACTGACCTGGCTGGCGTCAGGTGGTTCAATTATGAAGGTGCTCTCCAGCGTAAATTGCGCCATAGATACCCATTGGCCAGGTCCTCATCAAAAGACATGGGAAATCCGTATACCACGCAGTGCATTACTGCACACTACACTAAGTCGTCCTATGAGAGATGTGTTCAAAAATAAACGCGAATTTCTGCTTTCGTCTATTGTATTAGTTCGATTTTGTTTTTGGTCTGGTAAACATCTTCTAATCGAACACATTTTATTGTGTTCAGGACCAATGATAATTTATTCTTTTAAGGGGGGAGGGAGAGGAGGGAACAGTTCAGCCCCCCTTTTTTAGGGGGGGGGGAGGCTTGCGTCCTCTTCGGGAAAGGGGAAGGGGTAGAGCTGGGTTACATTCTCCAGAACCAGATGTTCATTGACATCAGCATCCAAAATATCTGGAGATATTTCAAAGTATAAAAGTAGAACGCGGGTAGTATAACAAAAATGAAAGGAAAGAGTATTGGTCGCCCTTGATTTTCGTAGTCTTAATATTCTGATAAGTAACTTTGTTATGGTGTACTTAATTTAGTACTTATTTAGGAAACATAATGATATACTGCTCAAGTAATATTTACACGGTCACCACATCATCTGCGCGATCTGAAATTGCAAAGCTAGTTCTACATGACTCATTCATTGGCCAACAGAAAGACGACTTTCTCCTATTTACAGATAGGACAAACCTGGTGGGAAGCCACGCTAATAAACTCCACAGAGAAAATAGTAGATGTGGGCTCTGTGAATTTTTAATTTTATTTATTTATTTATTTTTTGGCCTTCTGTAAATTTTGAAGAAAATTAATGAATAAGCCGGTAATATTTTGTCAAAAATATTCGATCTTCTGTTAACATATTATAGGAATAAGAAATATTAAATATGTTTCTAGTTAACAATGTTTGCAAATTATGGGACTTAACTTGTTTGGTCATCAGTCCCTAGGCCTACAGACTACTTAAACTACCTAAAACTACTCAAATGAGCCGCAGTGGAGAGGCCGAGCGTTCAGAGGCTCCTAGTTGCGTAGCGCCCCGCTGCTCGCCGTAGGAGATTCGAGTCCTCCCTCGGGCATGGGTTATTTGTTGTCCTTAGCATAAGTTAAAGCAGTTTCTAAGCATAAGGACTGATGAACATAGTAGTTCCATAGATTTACAAACATTTGAATTTACCCTAAGAAGAACACACACATCCATGCCCGAGAGAGGACTCGTACCTCCGTCGGGAAGCAACCGCGCGCTTCGCAGCAAGGCGCCTTATAACGCTCGCCCACTCCATAGTGGCTGAATACTAGTGAAGCCTAAAACCGGAGAAACAATACAGTTCACTTACTATAACTTGAAGATATTTAGAATCGGCAACCCTTACCACAAGACTATTTACCGTATTTTGGGATGTCTACCAGGTGATTAAGTTACCATATTTTTCATTCGGAGATTTCTTACAGGTTATTAAACTACGTTAACCTCTCATACTAGCAAAAGCAGATGCTTAAAATACTATGTGTAGCATTAACTCACGTACATCTTGCAGGAATCTCCTTAAACAGTTGGGAATATTAAGGACAGCCTCACAATGCATCCACATATGAGAATAGCATAGATATTTACAACAATTGAAGGAAAAATGTTCTGCACCCCCGTTAATGAAGCAAAACTATGGAACACAGAGAAGTGAACGAAACCGTTAATTTCTTTTCACAATATACCTGTAGAAATAAATTTTCTGAAGAGACAAGTAATGTTTTGAAATGTTGTTGTTGTTGTTGTCTTCAGTTCACAGACTGGTTTGATGCAGCTCTCCACGCTGCCCTGTCCTGTGCAAGTCTCTTCATCTGAGAATACATTCGGCAACCTACATCCTTTTGAATCTGCTTACTATATTCGTCCCTCGGTCTCCCTCTACGATTTTTAACCCACACGTTTCCTTCTAATGCTGACTTGACAATTCCTTGATGTCTCAGAATGTGTCCAACCAATCTGTCCCTTCTCGTGGTCAGGATATGCCAGAAACTCCTTTTCTCCCCTATTCGTTTAAGCACCTCCTCATTAGTTACGCCGGCCGCGGTGGCCGAGGTGACTGAGGCGCTACAGTCATGGTCAGCACGGCCACTACGGTCGGGGGTTCGAATCCCCCCTCGGGCATGGATATTTGTGCCGTCCTAGTTCGTAAGTAGTTCATAAGTAGTTTGTAAGTTTAGGGACTGATGACCCCGTAGTTAAGTCCCATAAGCTTAACAAACATTTGATTTTCATTAGTTACGTAATCTACCCATCTAATTTTCATCATTCGTCTGTAGCACTACATTTCAAAAGCTTCTAACATATTTTTATCTGAACTCCTTATCGTCCACGTTTCACTCCCATACAATCCTACACTCCAGACATTTGCTTTCAGAAAGGACTTACTAACATTTAAATTAATATTGGATGCTAACAAGTTTCGCTTCTTTAGAAACGCTTTTCTTCCCATAGGCATTCTGCATTTTATATCTTCTTTACTTCGGCCATTAGAAGTTATCTTGCTTCCCAAATAACAAAATTCATCTAATTCCTTCAGCATCGCCTGATTTTCTGTCATTGCATTTATTATCTTCGTTTTACACTTGTTAATGTTCATCTTATATCTTCCTTTCAAGACACTGTCCATCCCATTCAATTGCTCTTCCAGATCTTTTGCGGTCTCTGACAGGATTACTATGTACGTACGTAAAAAAACATTTCTCCTTAGCAACTCTTTCTGCATCACAGAGGAGGCATCTAATAGAGATAATTTGCAGTTTTTAAATATTAATATATCTATAAGTGGATAGAATGTAGAAATAGTAAATTTACAGTTATTTTTTATTTTTTTATTCTTTTAATAGTTGTTTACCAGTTCTCTACAATAGTTATTTTGTTATATTCTACATTATAGGCTTATCGTGTATCAGCTGTAGCTGCCTCTCTCTCTGCCGTGGCTGACTGCCTGACTTGTCTTTTTCACCTGTTTTTATGTGACGAGGCTGACCAGCCGGCCAAGGTGGCCGAGGCGACTGCGGCGCGCCAGTCATGGTCTGCACGGCCACTACGGTCGGGGGTTCGAATCTCCTCTCGGGCCGTCCTTAGTGTTAGCTAGTTCATAAGTAGTTTGTAAGTTTAGGGACTGATGACCCCGTAGGTAAGTCCCATAAGCTATACAAACATTTGAACATTTTTTGAAGGTTGACGCCGTCGGACTGTGTTTCACAGATGCAGCATAGCTGATCTGTGCTAGACTTGACCGGTCTCCTACTTACGATCACGTATGTCGCAGCCACCTTTAAGCAATACAGCTGTCAGGCTGTTACGCAGTATGGCACCCTCGCCGACCTACTTCCGTCACCCAAAGCTTCGCCGAGCCGCTCCACTTTACTTGCTGAAATCATAAACGTTCTTGTCCTGCTCTACTTTGTCACACGCCTGATTTTGACACAGCACCACTTCAATGTTCAACTTCTGCGTTAAAGTTCACTCACCACTCGTTAATTTTTCATATTACGTTTATATTCTCTCCATCCTCTACAATACTGACGGCTCTGAACAATACTATAGTGAAGTAATAATGCCTGTGTGTAGTCCAAGTTAATGTCTTCTGTGCGAACCAAAATCTTAACTACTCTCCTTACTAATCCTTTATACAAAGAAGCTGCCTGGACATTGCAACTATGGACTCAGGTATATTTTCAGCGTAATTCACTACTTTTACGATAATTTTGCGTTCATATTTTTTGCAAACTGCATGTTGCTCTAGCATCACTGCTTTTACGATTTTGTTTCATCGAACGAACAATGAAGTTTGCATATCATTGCACAGTTAGGTTGGTCTCGCTTAAATATTTTGTAATTGTAATGAGATGGAAAATGAGTTGATTGAAGCATATGATGTATCTAGCATTTTATACATCTTATGTTGCTTTTATGGTCTAATATCATCCAGTCATCAGTGCTGTGAGTATGAATGAACATGTTAAAGTTAATGCACTAACAATAAATCAGTCAGGTTACAGTACAATCTGTTTTGATGAACTGAACAACCTGAAATCGACCATAAATCATTTGTCGCGGATTACAAGATGATTTTTTCCGGAGTCCTTACAAATTAAATTATACATTTATTCTAGAAAATGAAGTGCTAAAGGTATTTAAAATTAGGTTTTCGTGTATATTTGGTATTACGTTCAGCGGGTAAAAATAATTTTTGGGAAATCTAACAGTGAATGAGAGGAAACCTGGCAAACACACTAATCATTAACGAACATAAGATGCCATTATGGGAGGGATTAGAAATTATATATATTATTTTTTGTAACTAAGACCCACACTACATTACAAAAGATAGTTCACGGATATTCCTGAACAGAGTTTTTCAAAGCTAAAAAGGCTGCATATGGTGAATGTGTAGCCAACAAGAATGCTGAACCAGAAGATTGTTTTTGGAGAAAGAATAGAAATACATCTTAAAGAGACGACTCGATCACAACATGCTTATAATCTGAGTGCGCAAACTGACGGTTACATCATGTTCCCAATACTACGCGTTTTGAAGTCCTCACGAAAGAATGTTGAGCTTCTGAAATTTATCACATGTGAATCGGGAAGGAAATGTAGTTTGCATGTTACGAGGAAATAAAGCAGCAAAGTAAAAATGGCTATGAAGTTTTTCATTTCTTTTGTGACAATATTTCATATTACGTCTATATTCTTCCTATCCCCTACAATCTGTATCTGAACAGTGTCAGTATCTTGTATGTAATTAGATACCCATAGCTTCCTTCAGCAATTCTGTACGGCAATTACGATTCCTCGCACTCCTCTTGAAGACCTTGTTTACACTGACGTGCTGTACGACCTTTAGCACATTCAATCTTGATCTAACATCGTTGTTTCTGCTGACCGGTACGTTAGACCGCTCTCTCACAAGCAACTGTGTTTCCCTCGATTGTGCGCACGCCAGTGACATGGGACAGGCGAAAGGTATGTATGTCAACAACGTGTTCTATCAGAGACAACAGTAAATTCCATTGCGTACTGTCTCCACAGTAGTGTTGCCAATATTTATGTTCTAAACCTCGCATAACATTCTTTCCAAAAACAAAAATTACCTTTATATTTGCATCGCAAGTCATATGACGCGAGTACTAACAGTGAAATTTGATCTGCTGTTAACTTTTCGTTACATCTGAATAGCATATGACTGAAATGGAACTCTATCAACGTACATTACTTCCCACTGTATCTACTTAGGACACTCTTCCAGATAACGTAAAATGAGCAGTATACGTAGATTAACTTCTTTCCTTGCAGTGATGGGTAGATTAAAACGTCTGCATTTCATGCTGTCATAACTTTATCAACTGGTTGTCTCCCATTAACATCACCATCATGTATATTTCTGCGTGTAGTGACCGACCTACAGGGGTATTCACAGAAAAAGAAATAATTCGAGCAATAAAATACATTTCCTCTTATTTCAAGACCAAAGCAAGTATGAAACATTTGATAAAAGGATAACAGAACCAGCGTTGAGTTTTCTCAAGCATTTGTCATAATCGCTCACAAGAGATAGAATGAAAATTTCCCAAATAGATTCGCGTATCTAATTTTTCCCTTATTTTAATAGGAATCTCTACGAGTGAAGTGCCACATATGAGTAAGTTATCAACTTAGATTCCCTTGAATTAAGTGTTTAACTAACAGTCACAGTTGTACGGAAGTATCTTTTTCTAGATATTTCACTAGACTTAATCGTTTCATCATAAAGAAGGGAGTAATTGTCACTGAGTTAATATTCAATGTGTATGTCTCTTTCCGCGCTTAGTATACGGACTGTTCTAATACTGTGGTTTCGTAATCAGTAACTGTGGCAACCGCAATAGTCGCTAGATATGAGCACGCTGTGACAGTGTAATATACAGCAATCAACTCGCCGTAATTCAATCATACAGCTCATTGCTATGCATCCGTAATAACTGGTATAATAACAGAATCAGAATTACGGAGAGATACAATTTCATTCATCAGGTTACGCTACACGAAATGCCGTCATTCCATTTATACGGGAGTCGATGAATTAGGCTCTCCAGAAATCCAGATTAAACTCATTTTTCGCGTTTCAACTATGTTCTTAAGAAATTTCTCCTAAACTCAGTTACTATCACAAGCTAACTCTATTTCACAAGCTGACTGTAATGGACGAGACGTCTTCGTTAGTTTTTGTTTGTCTGACGTTATACAGCCGATCCACAATTTTATTTATTACTTCTATCATAACGTATAGAAGTAGAAAGTGTGATCTCTCTCCTCAGATAACATGGGCAGAATAGGGTTAGTGCGAGAATCTCCCAATGCGTAGCGCTGCCATCGTTTTGCGCGCTGTTTTGTTGATTTTTATAAACGTTCTATAGTGTGCTTGGTTGCTGATTTATGGACATTTCGGGTTTTATATGAAGAATTGTGCAGTGGTACAGATTGTTAGTGTGTTCGATATTTAATTAAACTGAAAGACGTGAATGTTAAGCAAGTATTTCGATTCAAACGAATGTTAGAGTGGCAGTCCCCTAAACTGAAGTGACGATGCCTTCATGTTCTGTGCCTGGTTACTAGTCACGATATAGACATTGCAAGGAACTAAGACGTATTTTCACGTCGGCAAGAGATTTAGAAAATTTTAACAAAAGGGAAAAAAGTAATCCCAAAGAAAGACAAGGCACTAACAAGAAACTCGTACATTTGTGATGCTCACTTTATTAAAAATTTAATATTAGAAGTGTAGAAACTGAAAAATTCTTTATTTGTGGAAACGAAGTAGAACTGTCCAGAATTTATTGGCACTTGAAACCAAATTCCGTTCCTCACATTTTCCTGAAGTTGCCAAAATATTTGTTATCCGATTAAAGCTATGAATATCTTCTACAGAGAGGAAAGCTGTTTGAAAAACTTCGACAGTGATATCACTTCTGATTTAAATAGAACCTAGTTGTTGGTTAGGTATACATTTCTTGACCCACTTGTAGTAAAGCACAGGGCAAGTAAACAAATATTACAAGGTAGCTTGGCCAGGACAAGCAATAAACTCAAGTCAGATAAGACTAGATTAATTGTGATGCTGCAGGCGCACTATAGTCACTTTTGGGCAACCATAATTTTGTGTCTTTAGATATACAGGTGCTGATGCATTTTTGTTTGACTACCGGCCACGAAAAACGTAAATCCTGACTCAACAGCTGGGAAGTAATGGTTGAAAACATAATTTTAGGAGAGGATTAAAGATCGACAATATCCTGTAATACGTATTATAGAACTGAAAACTTTTCACTCTAGTTTATTTCCAGAAATACTAGAAGTGAGTTCGTAGTAGATTTCACGTTCATTATCTAGTTGGTCTGGTGCAAGAATATGAAGGTACACTGCAAGAATAAATATTAGTGTTGCCGTATAACATTCATTGATTAAATTTATCCTTCTCTTGCTACTTAAATATATTGAAAGTCCAAAATTTAATTACCGTATGTGAAGTCGCACAATTATTCACTGCTACGTTCTCCTGTTTCCATCCCAGAACAATTTTTTAAAAAGCAATTATCATCATTAAGATTGCACTTAAATCATCTAGTTTACACATCTTCCCATAACATAGAGGCCTATATGTGAATTACGATTTCATAACATGCTAAATAGAGATACGAATCGAAAGTGTAAATTGACTGCATCGGAGCGTGTCTCGTAAATCGGAGCTGGCGGCGCCAAGCAGTGAAACGGGTGTTCTCGAGAAGTGATCAGACTTTCTACTTTTATTCGTTATGCTTCTATGTTCTTTAGTTTACTTCATGCTGCCTCTTACACCATTACTAACAGCGGTCGACAAATTAAAACTTTTTCAGCATCTGCATTCGAAGTGGAAAGACCTAATTTTGAGTAACTAAATTAAAAGGTAAAACTGCAGTTTAGTTATTGTTTCTTATTTCTTAAGTACCACTCCCATGAACCACAGACATTGCCGAGGTGGGGTGGCTTGCGTGCCTCAACGATACAGATAGCCGTACCGTAGGTGCAACCACAACGGAGGGGTATCTGTGGAGAGGCCAGACAAACGTGTGGTTCCTGAAGAGGGGCAGCAGCCTTTTCAGTAGTTACAGGGGCAACAGTCTGGATGATTGACTGAGCTGGCCTTGTAACATCAGCTAATGTGGCTTTGCCACACAGTTACTGCGAACGGCTGAAAGCAAGGGGAAACTACAGCCGTTATTTTTCCCGAGAACATGCAGCTCTACTGTATGAACATATGATGATGGCATCCTCTTGGGTAAAATATTCCGGAGGTAAAATAGTCCCCCATTCGGATCTCCGGGCGGGGACTACTCAGGAGGATGTGATCATCAGGAGAGACAGTACTGGCATTCTACGGGTCGGAGCGTGGAATGTTAGATCCCTTAATCGAGTAGGAAAATTAGAAAATTTAAAAAGGGAAATGGATAGGTTGAAGTTAGATATAGTGGGAATTAGTGAAGTTCGGTGGCAGGATGAACAGGATTTCTGGTCAGGTGAGTATAGGATTATAAATACAAAATCAATTGGAGGTATCACAGGAGTAGGATTGATAATGAATAAGAAAACAGGAATGCGGGTAAACTACTATGACCAGCACAGTGATCGCATTATCATTGTCAAGATAGATACGAAGCCAACACCGACAACAGTAGTACAGGTTTATATGCCAACTAGCTCTGCCGATGATGAGGAAATCGAAGAAATAAATGAGGAGCTAAAGGGAATTACTCAGACAATTAAGGGAGAGGAAAACTTAATTGTGATGGGCGACTAGAATTCGGTAGTAGGACAAGGAAGGGAAGGTAAGACAGTAGGTGAATATGGTCTGGGCAAAAGGAATGAAAGAGGAAGCCGCCTGGTAGAATTTTGCACAGAACATAATTTAGTTATTACAAACACCTGGTTTAAGAATCACAAAAGAAGGTTGTACACGTGGAAGAGACCAGGAGACACCGGGAGATACCAGATAGATTTTATAATGGTAAGACATAGATTTCGGAACCAGGTTTTAAATTGTACGACATACCCAGGGGCAGATATAGACTCTGACCATAACTTGTTGGTTATGAACAGTAGGCTGAAACTGAAGAAACTACAAAAAGGTAGGATAATAAGGAGATGGGACTTGGATAAATTGAAGGAACCTGAAGTTCTTAAAAAATTCAGAGGAAGCTTTAGGCAACAATTGACAGAAACAGGGGAAAATAAAACAGTAGACGAGGAATGGGTAAAATTGAGAGATGAAATAGTGAAGGCAGCAGAGGGCAAAATAGGTAGGAAGGCAAGACCTGCAAAAAATCCTTGGATATCACAGGAGATATTAAATTTAATCGATGAAAGGAGAAAATATAAAAATGCAGTAAATGAAACAGGCAAAATGGAGTACAGACGACTAAGAAATGAGATTGGCAGGAAGTGCAAAATTGCTAAGCAGGAGTGGTTAGAAGGCAAATGCAAGGATATAGAAGAATGTATAAATAGGGGAAAAGTAGATACAGCCTACAGGAAAATAAAAGAAACATTTGGAGATAAGAAAAACAGCTCTATGAATATCAAGGACACTGATGGAAAACCAGTTCTCAGCAAAGAAGGGAAAGCTGAAAGGTGGAAAGAGTATATAGAGGGGCTCTATGAAGGAAATGAACTTAGAGACGATGTTGTAGGAAGGGAAGAGGAAGTAGATCAAGATGAAATAGGAGATACTATACTGAGAGATGAATTTGACAGAGCCCTGAAAGACCTAAGTCGAAACAAGGCCCCTGGAATAGATGATATTCCCTCAGAGCTACTGAAGTCTCTGGGAGAACCTGTCATGTCAAAATTGTTTCACCTGGTGTGTAAGATGTATGAGACAGGTGAAGTACCCTCAGACTTTAAGAAAAATGTTATAATCCCCATTCCAAAGAAATCAGGTGCAAACAGGTGTGAAAACTACAGAACCATCAGTTTAATAAGTCATGGTTGCAAAATATTAACACGAATTATATACAGAAGGATGGAAAAGCTGGTAGAAGCCGACCTCGGAGAAGATCAGTTTGGGTTCAGGAGAAATGTAGGAACACGGGAGGCAATACTCACTTTACGGCTTATCCTAGAAGATAGATTAAGAAAAGGCAAACCTACATTTCTAGCTTTTGTAGATTTGGAGAAGGCTTTTGACAATGTTGATTGGAATAAACTTTCAAGTTCTGAAGCAAGCAGGAGTAAAATATAGGGAGCGTAAGGTTATTTACAACTTGTACAAAAACCAGACAGCGGACGTCAGAGTTGAAGGGCATGAAAGGGATGCAGTGGTTGGGAAGGGAGTAAGACAGGGTTGTAGCCTTTCTCCAACGTTATTCAATTTGTACATTG